>CM076087.1:101612370-102905850 GCA_038088585.1 Chrysina gloriosa
GTCGCTGTCGCATAGATGAGTTGTTTACATATTTTATTTGTAAATGTATTTCGCAGACGACTCTGAGATCAGAAGATCAATCTCCAAAAGTGGATTAGGGCTGAGTGTTTGTATCGATTTCTGACTAAGATGCGATTGGGGGCTTGGTCTGGTATGTTCGACTGACAAGGAAAGGTTTCCAACCCGCACATGCCAATTTGGATGATGCCCCTGAAAATTTGTCTGTTTTTCGTTTTTTTGCCAATTACTTGGGAATTGTTTCAAGAAAAAATATTCAGACATATGAGCATATAACGCTAGAGTAATTGGTAAAAGACGCGAAAAGTATACCAATTTTTAGGGGCGTTTTTAACCCCTTCAAAGGCTTTAATCGCAGAAACAGAAAGTGGCCTCTTACATGCTTACCAAGTGTTATCGAAATCGACGTGTGCGGGTTAGGAACCTCTTCTTGTGAGTTGGTGATGGATCGCCGTTGTCGATGGGCAGAGGGCGCCCCACTTCTAGAGAGCCATTCGCATAGTATGTTCTGTTTCCGTATAGTGAGCAGACAAGTGGGAATATCGGCGCGAACGGAGCGCTCCGGTATAGTCTGGTTCAATGTGAGCTTGGCAGTGCTAGTGAAAAATCGTTTAAAATGGGCGCTGCAATTGAAAATCCCACCGAATGGGAGCTGCGTGCTGTTATCCGATTTCTGTGCGCAAAGAACATGAAGGCTGCTGAGATTCATCGTGAATTTTGTTCTGTTTATGGTGAAAATGTCATGAGTGCCAGTGCGGTTGGAAGATGGTCCTCGTACTATACCGTATTCAGTCTAAGAAGGCAGTAAATTGTCCATTAAAAAACCGCGTTTTGTAATAGCAATTTACTGCGTTTTTATCCTGAACCTGGTACAATCAACACCGCCCTATAGCGTTGACTGACATTGTGATTAATTTATGACTAAAAATTTGTTTCGGCGAGTTCTATTTGGATTTTGTAAATTGTTCAAGGTTACGGTCGCGTCAAACCGGATATAGTAACTTACGGAGCGGCCGTTCGCGGTTCGAACATACGAGGAGGTTGTCGATCGCTTTCCGGGACGAGCGTTGCTTCCCCGTTGTGGCCGGAGCAGTCACCCTACTCGCCAGTGGCGTCCTGCATCGAGGAGACGATATCAACCCCGCCAGCGTCAAGCAAGCGCTGATGGCTTCGGCAAGAAGGATTCCGGGCGTCAACATGTTCGAGCAAGGACACGGAAAATTGAATTTGGTCAAAGCATATCAGATCCTGAACAACTACAAACCTCAAGTACGATTTAGTCACTCTTTTGATTCTAAACCTTTGTGGTCCGTGATGATTTTTGGGGAAAGAAAACGAGTTTTCAATGGTTAATTTCGATAAAAATATTTTAGATGGACTACAGGGGTGTTATTATCAATCTTTTGCTTTTTATTTTTCAAACCTCTCTTACGCTTTTTGCTTTCTTTTATTTTTTTCATTCATCTCCTTCAGTTCCACTCCCGTCTAATCAAAATATGATGGCCAACATTATTGGGAAATGGTGTTAGAAATAAGTTTCGGTTTAATCTTAACCTTTTTGGTAATATCCTGACGCAAAGCGATGATAACCTCTTTTTAAACACATTCGTTCTTCCATTTTGTGGGCTTTCTCACTGATTTCCTTCAATTTCTATCCCTGTTTACTCCAAATATGGCGCCCAAAACTACTATTACAGGAGGAGGAGTGGATCATGGGGATGAAACGTTTAGCGACGGCCAGTTCGCCATTGCTGAGTCGCCACAACCAGTTCTCCATGTTGTACGTTTCGCCGCCGGGTCTGTCACCCGATAATGGTAGTGTATACAAACAACGATAGTGTACACCGACGGAGAGTGGCGTACATTTACTGGACGAGAGGCGCGAAGCACCGATTAGGCGTATGTGCGTACTGCGAGTTGGTGATCTAATCTGAAGTTATTCGAAACATTCCGGCCGTGGCGAAATGTCGTATACCCACATACTACAATTTTTTTAACTTTGTTTTAATCCCTTTATCACAGTAGGGAGATAAAAGCGGTTCACGGCCCACCACTTATTTAAAACTGTTTGGGCAGTCCTTGTATACGACTTTTTGTACTTTATGAGCAGGCGCCGTATTCGACTTTTTATTTACTTAATGAACAGTTCCCGTATACGACTTTATCCTTGCTTAAGACTTTTTCAGCAACCGCTGTATAGCAGCAACGTTTAGTTTTAAACCTCGCCACCAGGTGGTCCCACTGTGTTAGTTCCGATCCTCGTCAGCAGGCGGCGCCAGCGGAGTGGTGGGCCGTGAACCGCCACATATCCCTACTTGTCATTCTTACCTATATGTGATGCTATGTAACTTCTTTTTCAAAACTGCTCCAATTTATCCTACTTTGTTTCTTTCCAATCAACAACTTTTTTTCTCCTTTTTTTCCATTTTATAATTCGTTTCCAAACGAGAAAATCTCATTTTCATTTTTAGGCTAGTTTAAGTCCGAGCTACATAGATCTCAACGAGTGCCCGTACATGTGGCCTTACTGCACGCAGCCCCTCTATTTCGGTGCTGTACCGGTTATAGTCAACGTGACCATCCTCAACGGACTCGGGGTGTCGGGTCACGTGGTCGGAAAGCCGCAATGGTTTCCGTACACGCCGCAACGCGGCGAACTCATCGACGTGGCGTTTTCCTACTCGGAGGTGCTGTGGCCATGGTCGGGCTGGTTGGCGGTCAGCCTATCGATAAATCCGGACGGTGCTAATTACGACGGGATGGCTCAAGGTCATATCAGTTTAACGATCGAATCGCCACCTGGTAGCGGTGAAACTGATGTTCGGCAGAGTACTGTGATATTACCAGTGAGGTAAGGTGGAAAAAGAATCGTTGGATCATTTGACGTGGCGCTGAATTCACGCAGGTAGTACAGTCGACGTTCGTTTAACGTACATTCGACAATACGCATACTATACATAAAATGTTCCTTTTAATCGGGAGTAAAAAGGAGTGAATCGGCCGGAGAAAATGAATGTATGTACGCGAAAATGATATTTCCATTAGAGCAACACGGCTCCCTCTTTCATTGCTTCACTCAACTTCCTTTTGGGTAAGGTTAGAGGGAAGGGGGTAGTGTTAACAGGGTGAAAAAGATTATTTAGTAAAAGTAAAACGTGTGCATCTGCAAAGCGATCAAACTGTACCCGTAACATGTATTTATTATACCTATATTGCTAATTGCCTATCCTGACAATGAGCGAAAAACGTGACCAACAATACGAGAGGTATACATCACTCTATCCTTTTCTTACAAGTGACGGTTTAAATTTGAAAAAGTAACCAATTATTAATCTAATATAACAAAGTTTAGTGAATGTACTTATTAATATTTACATCACAAATTTTGAAGTTATAATTGAATGTGGAATTGATTATACAGGTTTTTTACTAAATTTGTATTGTAATTACCGAAAATGGTTCACAATAATAAATGTATGATAGACAATGATAAATTTTCGATATAGTTCCTGATTCGTGTGACGATAATAACATTAACGTTATTTTGATATAGATTATAATCGGTTAATACAGCTGCAACCTCTTTAATTGATTCGAAGTGGAATGAAAATTTTTGTGATTTTTTAATATTAAATAAATATCCTTGTATCGATTTTGAAAGGTAATTTTTATAAATATTTGTTGTATTTGACCAACTTATGTAATTATGGGCCAGTGTTCTTAGAAAAAAGGAAAAGAAAAACGCAGAGCAGAACGTACAAGTAAGCACAAATGCAAATACTGCAAATGTTCATAATGGCTGTCATTGTTGGGCCAATAAGTTTAACATGTGGCGTATGCGCCTTTTAGTGAAACCATCCATTAAAGTGAGATGGTTAGATATTCCGCTCTCATATTGATGCTCACGATTTTCTCGTTCAGTAAGCAATATAGGTATAATAAATATGCGACCAGTAAGGACACGCATCGACAGAATAAAGCGTGCAGTTATCGTCTTCCTCACCCACAGCGCTGTCACTTATGGACACAAGACAGAACGAACGCGATTAGCACTCAAACGGTTAACAAGAAACGAAAGATAGTCACCAATCAGCTCTTTTCCTTTTCTCGTTATAGAGTAAAGATAATACCGACCCCACCCAGGCAAAAGCGGTTGCTGTGGGATCAATACCACAACCTACGTTATCCTCCGGGTTATTTCCCCAGAGATAATCTCAAAGTGAAGAACGATCCCCTAGATTGGAACGGCGATCATATCCACACGAATTTCAAGGATATGTATCAAAATCTGAGGAATGCGGGTTACTACATCGAGGCTCTAGGTAATTACGCCTTATTCCAATTTAGCTTAGAACTGATAGAAAGTTCTTTCGAATTCCGTCATCTGTTGCTAATTGATGTCGACGTTTCGTTCTTCATATTGCCACATTCTTTAGGAGTAGTTCTAGAAAATCTGAACATCAACTAATAACACATGTCAGAATTCGAAAAGGAGCTTTTACCACGACCGCCAACCGTGGAAACCTGCCTTGCTTGGAACTGGTAGAAACTTCTTTGGGGTTCGCCATCTGTCACTAATTGATGTCGTTCCGTTATCCATATTGTCACCTTCTTCAGGAATAGTTCTAGAAAACCTCAACATCAACTAATAACGTACGTCAGAATTCGAAAGAAGCCTTTGCCACGAACCCCAACCGCAAATATCTAATTTGAAACTGGTAGAAACTCCTTTCGAATTCTGACGTACGTTACTAGTTGATCTCGGCGTTTCGCTATCCCTACTGCCAGTTTCTTCAGGAGATGTCAACATCACTTGGTGACAGACAATCGAAGTCGAACGAAATTTCTATTTATCGGTACCGCCCGCGGAAGCTCGCGAGAATATATAAGTCGCAATGATAAATTACAAAAAATTCTCTCGGTTTCATCCCCACCCTAAGGATCTCCGTTCACTTGTTTCGACGCCGCCCAATACGGTACTCTGATCATCGTCGATCCGGAAGAGGAATATTTTCCCGAAGAAATTTCGAAACTCAAGCGCGACGTGGACGCCGGTTTGTCCGTCATAATCTTCGCCGATTGGTACAACGTCACCGTGATGAAGAAGGTGAAATTTTACGACGAAAACACGCGCCAATGGTGGATGCCGGATACGGGCGGGACGAACGTACCGGCCGTCAACGACCTGCTCGCTTCCTGGGGCATCGAGTTCGGAAACAGGGTGTTCGAGGGCGCGTTCAAGATGGGCGAACACGACATGTATTACGCCTCGGGTACGAGCATAGCGAAGTTTCCTGAAAACGGACTGTTGGTTTCGAAGAAATTGAAGGATCAAGGTCAACAGGTGAGTTTAAGCGAGATTAAGTGGAGGATGTTGAGTTTTAAATCTTTACCTAGTAAATGACGGTTTTGGAGAGAAAAAATATGTAGGTATTCGTGATGTCACGAGCGCGATAAGGTTAGTTCAAGAAGTTACTTCCGACGTACCTCAAGGTACTAACTCGGAACCGTTTTTCTGTTGGAGTTTTTCCTTATTATTATTTTTTTTTTGGCACAATGTTCCAAAGGTAGCAAAGGGCAGTCACCATTTTTTTCTTTATTTTTGGATGATAGTTTTCTACCACAATTAGATCAATTAAACAAGAGTGATTGAAACAATAGTTATCTCAGAAAGTTTACAAACGTTTTCGAAACACCTTCATCAATGAAAATATAACTATATAGATGAATGTACAAACAAACATTTGTTTGTAAACGTTCTGAGAATATAACTATTATTTCAGTTACTCCCGTCTAATTGACCTAATTGTGATAGAAAACTATCATATACGAAAAGTATAAAAGTCACGACATTATATATATATATATAAATACATTTGATTTATTTTTTGGCACAATGTTCCAAAAACTATATACAGTTGGCATCATTTCATTTCTTTTTTTGCCAAAACGTTCCTAGACTGGCATCATCTCCTTCCTCCTTTTTTTGACAAAATTTTCCAAGGACAAACAAACGGTAGTCACCCTTTTTTTCTTCTTTTTGCATACCTCAAAGCACGAACTTCTTTTTCTCAATTTATCTGTGAACATCAACCGCCTCTGCGTTTTATTTCCCGAACTTCGAGGCGACCGATGATCGTTCACCGTTTCAGATGTTAGAGCCCGAAAGCGACAACAAAATCCAACACGAAGTTCCCATCCTTGGCCTACTGCAAACCACCGCGACAGATAAAAGCGGGCGCATCGCCGTGTACGGTGATTCGAATTGCTTAGATACGAGCCACCTGGATAAAGCTTGCTATTGGATGCTCGACGCGATTTTGGAATACACCTCGACGTCTCATCTCCCGACCATATTCCAAAACAACAAAATGGAGGACGTTTCGGCGAAAGTGGAGACGGAACTACCGGAGAGGATGGACGGAAATAAATTGTATCGGTATTCGAAGGTGTTGGACAATCATCTGGGAGATAAACAGGCCAGGCCGTTACCGCAATGTCCCCATTTGGTGTGGACGCAACCGGTTCCTTTGAATATTTCGGCGCCTACGAATTTTTACCAATCGCAGAAGTTGCTGTCGCTTTCGGAAGATACGTCACCTCCGATCGTAGTGGGGAACTTGCCGAATAAAGGTAGTTATATATAAGCACGAGCATGTAGATACTATCTGGACCATTTGTCGCGTAGCGATTGAGCGAAACATAAGACAACTGATACCAGCACTGCGTTAAGAACGGCTCGGACTCACAGTTAGCCTGGGTACATCCCCAACCACACTATACTTTGTTCATCAAAAAAATAGTTAAGCCACTCCCCATTTATTTATACCAATGAGCGCAACAGACAGTTTAACATGCTACAAATATTGCGCGCTGTTGTAGGGAGTGGGTTAACTATTTCCGTTGAATGAACGGAGTAGAGGCGTGGTCAATTCAATTCAGCGTTACGGCAAATGGTCCGGACAGTAGTTGAAGTCATACATGTTTAACCCATTAGTTTCATTTCATTTCGTATCACGACATGTACGCCATCTGTAGTTGCGCGGAAATAATAATGGTGGGGAAGATACTGGTAAGAAATTTGGCAAGGACACGCCAGCAATTCTGACTAAAGGAATATTGCCACTTCGCGGACTTGTAGACGGAGCTGATCCTCAAGTTTCAATTTTCTTAATTTCTTTTCCGATTTGCCAGTGTGTCATTGTTTGTAATATGATATGCACCTGCTCAAACTTTCTAAAGTGTTATTTTCAGTCCGCGAACGCGTATTTCGACGACTAACAAGGAGACATCGCCACTTGATACCAAACCATTTCGAAGAAACTCGCTGTAGTTGTTGCTAATTATGTCGTGTGTTTTTTTTTTTGGGTAAACGGGCACGACGCAATGCTCAAGTATTTTCGAGCAAATCAAATTTGAAAAAATCGTACCGAATGTGCCCTACCGTCTGTGTAAGAAAATCGTGGAAGTAAGGTCCTTTAGCGCAGTGGTAATAACTATGTGTCGTAAATTGTTGAAAAGTACGGTTATTAGCGCAGCAACAACGTAGTTATGACGGTATGAGTTGCCGGTTTGCTTTGTTTTTCTTCGATAAACTATTCTCGAGGACGAAAATTAAATTAGGCGCGTTAATGCGGGCAGCTACCAAGTAACAAAGTAAGTGCAAAAACTTACTAAGTAAGCATGATTTGCATATGCTAATAATTAGTCTGGGTAATTACGAAATAAGTTACGACAATCTACATACATACATATACACAGAACTACTCGCATACAGCGCACTGACTAGAGTGGGGAGTCGGCGATGCTGTCGTAACTTAGTTCGTAATTATACGCTGTTACCGTTGTTTTGCCCACTAATAATCCGCGCTTACTCCGTAACTTGTGCTTATTTAGTAACCTTTACACAGGTTAGACTTGGTAGTGTGCCCGTTAACGTACCTTATTGAATAAGGTCGTTATATGGAGAGTGATTCAGATTTTATTGTTTTTCTTTATTACATTTGATTTGTTATTACGCAAAATAATTTTATATGAATTGATTAACATTTATTATTATTACTATTATTTGATTTACTATACAATACAAATGCATGTTGCCGTTTACATTTCTGCTTAGGAAATCTAACAGATAGATACACAACACGAATAAATCTAGAATTAATATCGTTTTTCTGCGATGTTGGACCGTGTGTAGAGGTGTGTGTGCATTAAAACAATAGCACATGCTAGTAACGTTTGAATATTACAAAAATATTTTTCTTAATTTTAAGAAAAAATTATATTAATTTTTTTTTTTTTCTTAAATGTTTCACCAATCCGTTATTTGTATTCAATATTCGTTAAACAGCATTATCAGACCCAAATTAAAACATAAAATAAACTATCAAAGATGGATTCTAAGCTAATTTTATTTCATTATCTTTTTCATTTGTTTTATTACATACATTCTACATTTATTCCTGTTGTGTAGCTATCTGTCAGATGGATTTCCTAGGCTACAATGTTTAGCCGGCAACATATTGTATAATAAATCAAATAAATTGTGTTAATTATGTCATATAAAATTATTTTGCCTAATCACAAATAGAATGTAATAATAAAAAGGAATTAAAGACTTATTAATCGGTATGACTTTTTCAAATTTGATTTTCCCGAAAATGCTTGAGCGTTACGTCATATCCGTTTACCCAAAAACACATAAACGTAATTATCAATCACTACAGCGAATTTCGACGAAATCGATTGGTAACACGTCGCCATGTTTTCCTGTACATTGTCATCCTCAATGAGAAAATCACAGTCTACGATCGCAATGCGCATTAAAGCGAAGTCTAAAGGCGACGACTGACTTGAGCAGAATGTAATGTAATGTTTCCTACGACCACTTAAATACGATAACGCGAATACTCACTTTGAATGCTTCGCTCAAGAGTGCTGAATGTCGGAAACTTTTATCAAAAAGAAATTGTATGTGCGAAGGGCGTGGGAGAGACATTTTGCAAAGCGACCGCCAAGTTGTTTAAAGTTTGGGACCTTGATCAAAAAGTTTCCGGAATTTATTAAGAAAAGAAACAATACCAGTTTATTGTTAAAAATCGATATTGTCCCCTTCAAAGTACTCCCCATTGACTGCAACGCACTTTAAACTCGATGTTAGGTATCTCCATTAGGGCCATCTTCGATTTTTCCATTATCTCCTCCCGGTTGCTGAAACGCGTTCCTCTCAGTGGTTTTTTTGACTCGATTGAACAGGAAGAAGTCACAGGGGGCAAATCAGGTGAAGTCGGTGGTTGTTGGATGATATTCGTGTTGTTTTTGGCCAAAAACTCGCGGATAACGATGGCAGAATCAGAATCAGCCATGGAAATCATGTCTTTGGCGATGTCAACACGGTCCTTCTTTTGCATGAAATTCAAATCTTTCGGCACCAACTTGGCTGTAACACGACGGAGACCCAAATCATTCACCAACATGCTTTGAATTTGTCCGAAAGCAATGCTCAAGCCCTCTACTATCTCTCTGATGGTTAGTTTGCGGTTGTTGGCCAACATTTCCTTCACTTTGTCAACGTTTTCTTCGGTTTTCGATGTCGATGGCCTGCCGCTGCGCTCATCATCGGCGATGGACTCACGACCTTTTCTGAACCGCTCGTATCACTCGAAAACGGCTGTTTTCTTTAAACCATCGTTGCCGAAACACTTTCCCAACATTTTCAAGGTTTGCGTACCTTTGAAATTATTTTTAACACAAAATTTAATGCAAACTCGTTGTTGCTCATTCAAATCCATTTTGAAAATTCTCAAAAATCGTGCACACGCTCAGAGGCACGTGTACTCGACCCGACGTAACTTTCACAACTGATGATGAAATGACGCCAAACTTTTGTGGGAATATCAGTGGCAATTGAGCAACAAACACACAAAAAAAATTGACAACCGACTGCTACGAGCGCCACACGGCGATCATTCCGGGAGCTTTTTAATCAAGGTAGTACTGCACTTACGCCTAGAAAAGCACTTCGATATTTGCTGGATGAATATGACGAGGGCGCCCTAGTCGAACATCTGGTGACCTGCACTAATTTATAACTAGAATTGCCCAATTTGCGCCAATAGCCAGTGGTGGGCGCATAAAAGTTTACACATAAAATAAAACATTGGTGGTTTTCGCCACGTAGGCAACATTTTTAAAACAAACTTAGAACTGCGAAATAGTATTTACGGCAGCGTACGTGTATACACAACAGATCTCATTGAGACCCGCAGTTATATTGAAGGTTGTATCGAACCCCACCACCGAATCTTGACGCTTGTGAGCAACTCTATTAATAATGTAATAATCGAAGGGATTCGCCAAACAACCGGTTTCCCGCGCTGACTACGTTCTGCTCGCGTTACATTACAATGTTTTGTTACGAGTCAGTCGCAACATTAACAATACAATTTCACGAGCTTGAAATTTCTTAATACTACCAACTTTATAATAGTCCCAAATTTTTACGATCATTTACACTTCTCCACCCGTTATTTCAAACGCAACCGTACCGTTTAAAATTACCAACAAAAAGTAAAATCGTCATACTCCTAGTCGCGTACAACTAGGCACTAATGGGTTAAAGGGCAGTACTATAGAGTAATTAGCGTAAAAAGTTCCAGATGTCGCATCCGATCAAGATCCGGAAATCGAGGAGATCTGGACATGGCGCCGGAAACAGAGCGAAATCCCGCAGAGCTCGTCCGAATCGTACAACGTAACCTCCATAGTATTAATTTGCATATCATGCCTGCTATTTTACATAGTAATTCGCGCGTACCGAAAACCGAAACCGAAACGCCGGAAACCGCGCTTAAAACGATTGTTATACATGTTTCACTGCGGTAGAGTTCCCGCCGTGTAAATCGTTTGGATTTTTTGAGTTATCGAATATTTCGAAGTATGTAATTTATTTGGTTGATGTCTTTAGGGGGATGGGGATAGAAGCGATGGATTTTTGTCGATCGGAATGATGGTTTGGTGGTTTTACGGCGTTGGGAATTGTAAATTTATATTTCTTAAGTACTCGGTGGTGATATGAAATTTTTGTTGATTGAAGCGCATAATTTTGACAAGTTGGAGATAGGTTTCGAGGAAAGTGATCGAAGAAAGGGCAATACAGTAGAGTCTCGCTTATCGGACGTGATACGGGGAGAACGTCGGATAAACAAAAATATCGTGTGTGAAAGAAAATTAAACGTCAAACAACGTTTTAATTTTACAAATTAAGCACCTAAACATCACGTTTTACAGCAAATCAACAGGGAAAAGACCAATGTAATACGTTCTAATGACTAGAATTGCTCAAAATAGAATGGCGGATAAGCCAAGCTCGGTTAAACGATGCTCTACTGTAATTAACACAAGAAAAAAAGAGTCAATATCAATGAGATAAGGAAAAGCAGTATCTTCCCAAAATGAAATTAAATAAATAAATTTTGACTTCTTTTTTTTAATTTAATATTTATTTATTTATTTATTTTGATGTCTACTTTTTTTGTTATATATAAAACACACAAACAAAATATACTAAACGCGAATTGAACTCGTGGGGGAAATGTGCATTCTTAAGCTATCTCGCTCGTAAAATCGAAAAAGACGATTTAGAACTTATCGATCTGTAGATTTTAAGTAGTTTAATTAAATCTTATAGATGCTGATGACGTATGTAGGTAATAAGTAAAACTAACTTTAGTTCGTACTATACCCACATTACAAAGTATTATTGTAAATAACACGTACTACTTATACATATATAGATATATATATATATATAGGCGATGTTAATTTTTAACAGATGAAAAAAAAATTTTTTCGCGAAGATCATCGATCATTTCAACGCTAATCCGTTTTATATATTTTTTATAACGATCGAAGAGTAATATATTGCATCTATTTGTAAATATCACACGATTTTAATTAGAAATAAACCGTTTCTAGTATGAGTCATGTAGTTTTATTTGTTGTGATCATCCTTAATATGTCCTTTTTTTCAATTTTGTTCGATCTTAGCAGCTTGATAAAGCTTGACAGAACTACTAGTGGGTCTGTAGAGAGCTTCTGAAGAAGCTAAGCAGATGAGCAGCGAAACATCAAGTCTTACTAAACGATTATGGCAAAACCTGGAAACCATTACTTCAATACTGCGTTTATATTGAAACAATTTGTAACAAACAATAATCGTACGAATATGTTTTTCTTCTAATCCAAACGTGCCTAAAAGATAGTGTATGTAATGGATCTTGAGGTTAGGTACATCTTGGGTTTTACCGCCTATCACTAGTTTCACTATCTTCAAAGCAGCAAAACGTTAGCATTAAGTGGTGAGGCACACGACAGAGCCCGGAAGCAATTTCTACCATAGACCCCATTCGTGGAAGTCTGAGAGCATGCTAACAAAGGGGGCATCGCAATCGATTTGAACGAAAATGTAGTAATCGGTAATTATGTCGAGCGTTTTGGGGTAAACGGGTACGACGCATTACTTAAGCATTATTCGAAAAAACTAATTTGAAAAAATACACCGATCAATAAGTCCGTGTAGTAAATCGTTGAAGTAAGGTCGTTTAGCGCAGTGGCAATGTTTCGGAGCAGTAATCTAGGGATTGCTGGTTCATATTTTACGTATGTATTACGTATTACGTACGTATTTTTTTTTATTATTAATGCGTGTGATAACATAAAAAATGACGATATATTACCCACTGAAAATGTGCAGTACATCTCAAAAACATGCCCTCTATACTTGGTGGATGACTTAGAAGTTAGAAGTACTATAGCCAACCTTAAGAACAGTAATGCAGTGGGAAATGATGAAATACCCGTATCTTTACTCAAGGAATGCTCTAGGAATATAATGACACCTTTGACTCATATTATAAATACATCTTTTACAACTGGCAAATTTCCAGACAGGCTGAAGTACACTGTTGTGAAACCAGTCTATAAAAAAGGGGAAACTTCGGAATTCGCCAACTATAGATCAATAGCGTTGACATCTAATATATCAAAAATTTTGGAGAAAATTGTATGTAATAGAATAATGAAATTCATAAACCAAAACAATATTTTAAATAACTGCCAAAATGGTTATATAGGAGGAAGATCAACGATGCGAGCGGTATTCCAATTACTAGAAGATATAGTTACGGGCCTAAATAACAGAGAAATGACAGCCAGTATTATGATGGACTTGAGTAGAGCATTTGATAGCGTACATCATAAAGTCTTGCTGGCAAAAATGAACAAAATGGGATTTCATGGTGTAATTTTGAATTTTGTGGAGTCCCTTCTGAGTGATAGAAAACAGTGTATTCTTGCCAATGACGTTGATGGAACGACAATCAGATCTGATTGGAAGAACGCCTTGTATGGGGTACCATAGGGATTCGTTTTGGATCCACTTCTGTTTTTGCTCTATGTAAATGACTTACCTGGGGTAATTGATGAGTTAATGGTTCTGTTTGCGGATGATTCCTCAATAGTAGTGCGTGCGAAGAGAAGTGACAATATAAGGAATGCATTAGAAACAAGTTTAGGAAAACTGAATGAGTGGTTCATACTACATAATTTAAAATTAAATATTAAGAAAACACAGTTAATGATGTTTAATGAACTAAATTTATTTATCCAACATGATGGTGAGGTGCTTTCCTGTGTTGAGAAAACTACATTTCTAGGGCTAAGGATGGATGCGCGGTTGTCCTGGGTGTATCATATAGACTATTTATCTGCAAAACTAAGCAGTTGCTGCTATGCCTTAAGAGTAATAGCACCGAGGGTTGGTGTGGATGCTGCAATTGGTGCATATTATGGGGACGTGCATTCTAGGCTTCAGTATGGTGTGATACTTTGGGGTAATGCAGTGAATGTACAAAGTGTTTTTATAGCTCAGAAAGCATGTTTAAGAGCAATTTTTAAACTGAAACCACGGGATACTTGTAAAAATGTGTTTAAAAATCTTAATATACTGACATTGCAATCAATTTACATACTGGAGTGTGCAATGTTTGTAAAAATCAATTACGTTGAATTATTTGAAAAATATGAAATGCTACATAACTACAATACAAGAGGTACTGCACATTCATATCTTAAACCGCCCAAAACAGACTTGACTAAAATACAAGAAAGTACCTTGTATAACTGTTTAAAAATATATAACAACTTACCATATAATTTAAAGATACTACCCACACGCAGTTTTAAAAATGTGCTTAAAACACTCTTAAAAGAGAGAGAATACTAATTCTATACAGTAAATGATTTCTTTGTAGAAAGACTAGAAGTATAGAATCGTCTAAATTCACAACACAGGAATATTGTATAATATGTAAAATGTGTTGAATTATCAATTGTCCTATTTATTTTATGTATGTACATTTCTTTTTGTATGTATTTTATATTATCTTTGACGTCTTTTACGCTAGTTGCAATATGTAAGGAATAAATATTATTATTATTATTATTATTATTATTATTATTATGTTTCGTTTTGTGTTCGTTCCATTTTGTTATTTACGCAATAAATATATGTGAATCTATTAACAGGCTTTTTATTTGATTTACCCTACATTATAGGATTCAAGTATGGAATATTAAAAGAAAAAAGGACTCGCGCTCAAATTTGTAGTTTCTACTAATTATTGCTTTCTGACCCGTCCGTTTCATGTTTCCAATCCCCTTAAAAAACCCTTGATTCCCATCAATATTGCTACCTCCTTGCGTTTAAAATCTAATTTTGAGTGTTCGTCCAACCTTTAAGGTTGATAGCGAAGGAAAGGTGCTAAACCAGTTTGGAGGAGATTTCAATTTGGTCAGACGCTGATAATATGTTTAAAATAAGATGTTGAGAATTTAGATTCTTAATTCTTATTCGACAATTAGTGTGTGTGTATCCTTGTGGAAGGTACAATCTCCTAAAAGGTCAATATCGACACTGGAAGTGATTGCATTAACAAATAAAAAAACGATTTAGTATTTAATATATTATTGCCGTTGAAAAATCTTTCTACCACACTGAAGATAATTGTTGTAATAAAATAACCAAAAAAAGGATTGTACTAAGTTAAAGATGAAAAAAGAAAAACACAATGTTAATAAATGAGTTTGGCCATACAGGGAATGACATCATAACAGCATTGATTCACAAATAGGGGCGAAATTCAGGGTTGTAAATATTTCTTATTCAACATACGGTATTTTGGATCTATACTTAATACATAGATAAAAGAATAAAAATTATTAAATAAAACAAAAGAAAAGAATGTAGTATATAACAATTGACACGACAAATAATGGTATTTAATTTTATAATTAATAATTAGAGGTTGGGTGAAATAAGAATTGTAGGTACAATAAATACAATTGTGTGCAGGTAACGCCCTTGGATGTGGGTGGTTGTTTTACGGGCGATCAAAATTTCCTCTTTAGATGGTGACGAGGAAAAGGTGTGTAACAAGACGGTGCTTCTCCAAAACC
Organism: Chrysina gloriosa; assembly: GCA_038088585.1. Taxonomy (NCBI): domain Eukaryota; kingdom Metazoa; phylum Arthropoda; class Insecta; order Coleoptera; family Scarabaeidae; genus Chrysina; species Chrysina gloriosa. Next base: position 101,627,905 of record CM076087.1, read on the forward strand.
GGAAATAATTCCGTTTTTATGTAAAAAGCGAGATTGACAAGTTGGTTTAAATCGCTTTTAATAACGTAGACTGCTTAGGGGAACTAAGCAAAAATTTACCAAATTCGCAACAGACGTACTATTCAACCGATAATACTTCTTTGTTACACAAAAACTGTGTAATTGTCAAAACGGATACGAATGATTTGTGTTAGATGTGGAAAGGATTAAAAGTTATACATATTAACCCTGCTGTTAGATTGAAAAAATATACGAATCTTAGATTAAGAGACCATTACTACAAGTTTTATTAAAAATGAAAACTTAATCCATTATTTTATATCTAATTTGGTTGAATACCTCGTTAATACAATTGATAAATTTTATTATGAATTGTGTCATGTGAAATTTCTCATCCTTTATTCGTGAACTGTGAGAACGTTGGCAACTTCTTCCAATGTTTTACAACTGCCACGAAAATGTCACTGGTGACGAGCAACTTATTGGATTCAAGGGACGATGTTCATTTCCACAGTTTATGCCGTCAAAACGTGCAAAATATGATTTGAAATTTTGGTTATCGGTGGATTGAAGGTCGGGTCACGTCTGAAAGACACAGCCATATCTTGGAAAAGCTAAAAATGCAAAGCCTAAACAAAACCAAACACAACGCGTTGCATTGGAGTTGACGGAAGGCTTGAAAGGGCAAAATATAACAGGCGACAACTTCTTTTCCACTTTTGATTTGGTAAAAAAATTATTTGAAAGAAAACTTACATATGTAGGAACATTTTCTATTTTTTCAGTCCGGCTTTATGCCAGACATTTAAAATTATGGATATAACGTTGTTAAGGAAAAAGAACACGTGAGCCGAAATCTCAAAGCAATATATAATACTGTTTAAAAGTGATAAAGGTAACGAGCAAAATATTGGACCAAATGGGCTTAATCTAACAGCAGGGTTAAAGATCTCGCGAGAAAAGATGTAACATATAACAGACACGATAACAAAGGTAAGAACCAATAAGAGATCAGAATTTCTCGCAGAACGAAATTTATGGGTGAAACGTAAAAGAAGTTCAACACGAACAGAATTATGTATAAATTTATGTGCAGTAAATGAAAAATGACAGAGATGTAGGTCTTCTTTGAAAGCAAATATGGAAAATGTTTGGAGATAATTTTTAAAACGTAACAATATGACAATTTATTTCCTATCGTTTAAGCGCGCTTTTGGCGACGTACATCTTCAGAATTATGAATTGTAACTAATTGCAACTAATCACCATTACCATACATTTAAATTTCAATCGGCTTAACATAGTCTATGTTATTTATTCCGGTCGAATTACCCCAAACTCGAATTTTCAAAGATGCAATGTTTACAAAGATTGCATTCAGATTGGGCAGAAATTTATATCCCCATACATTTTGATTCGTAATATTCAAATTTGAAAACCGCAATCTGCCATTTCAGGTCGTTTTCGAATTACACAAAATACAACTTTTTCAGTGCCGAACGAAAAACTCGAGGACTATTATTTTTTATAAATTCATCCGGATCAACTTTGATATTTGTTGGTGTGTTAGTCGGAATGTTAGGGTTTATAGTTTTGGAAATCGGGTTGTGCTTTATCGCGTTCAAACCTAAGCTAACAAACTTTGACCTATTTCTTTCACAACTTGATAGTCTAGACTTGTAACTCTTATCCAAACAACGAGCTGCTTTCTTGTCTTCAGTTGACTGCATAAAAATCTTAAATTTGGAATGTTATAGGTTCGTTTCTACACAGCACAAAACCTGTTTGTGGATCGTCGGGTACATGCGCAGAGCAAGTTTGCCGTTCGAAATTTGCATTGCGCATGTAGCAAACTGGTTTTGTGCTGTGTTGGAACGAACCTTATATTTCCAGAATAATGAGCTGTTGGGTATTAAGCGGGTCGATATGGTCTATAACCAAGGTAAAAATTCTCAATGGGATTACCCGCCTGAAGTTTCAGAAAAATTATCGTAGACAAATACGATTTGCATGCAATTTCTTTTCGTAACTTGGCACACCCAAGGAAATAAAATGACATAAACATCAACGCCATAACTTACTGATGGTATTTGTTCCCTGTCCATTTTGAAGTATCCAGCTGCCGAAATGTGAATTGGCGTGGCGAATATCTGAGAGAGAAGCATCTGAACCTGTAACGATGAAAATTCTCAGTGTTAACAGTGCAACTATAAAAACGGAATTAAAGTAAACTCACCTCCAATTTACTATCCATATCTAGACTTGCCACCGGTAGTTTCTGCATCAATTCGGCTATTTTGTTCGCCTGCAAAACCAAAGAAGAACCTAGTTCTTAGTTATAGACAAACACTACTTCATACTGAAATATTCAAAACAAATATCATATGATCTAAAATAAAAGGCAGGCAGAAGTAACGAGTACAACGTAACAGCAAACTTCGGGAGTAACAACTTGTTACCTTCCCGAAAGTCTAACACGTTTTTGCTCTTGAAGTTTGTTAAAATAAAAGCGAAAGAGGAGACCAAAAGGATATACACTCGAGGCAACAAACGAAATTGCTGTCATTTTAAACTCGATCGAAAAGAAAATAGAGATAGAAAATCATCAACATATCCGTTTAGAAACACAATCGAATATCTCTAAAAATTAAAATGCAATTCAATAGCTTGATTCTCTTAAGTCGAACTCTCCTTAAATCGGATTATATTTTTGGGATTTTATTTAGCATGCTTTTAAAATGCGACTCAATAACTCCATTTTTCAAAGGTGGACTCTCCTTAAACTGAATTATTTATGCGGTGCTCGCGATCATAAACCATGCAACAACTTTCCAAATCAAGAATATTTCTCATGCAAGTAATACCTCGTTTGGCTTGCACGGCCAAACTCGATTACATCACAGTCAACACCCTTTTGTGTGTTGCGCGGTGGTAATTGCGCAGTGCATCTGGTATTACTCTACGGTGCTCGGTTAACGATTCGTATTAAATACGTAATATCTTGGTTTTCCACTAAAAACGACAACTTCTTGTCGAAATATTTTTGGTTTTGTATTACAGTCGACACTTTCTAACCTGAGGATCTCCATAAGTCGAACTTTTCTTGAGTTTTGTTCTTTTAAAATGCAGGCCGAACTTTTGAAGTCAAACTATCCTTTAGTGGATTTATTTATATTTCTAAACCTAGCTAAGTACAAAGTTTGATTTACCTTTTTTACTTCTATAATTATATTGAAAATATGTGGCAACTTCTGAAAGATTTCCCACCCCTTTTACGAATATACAGAAAACGCCATTGAGAAATAAAAAAATATCAGTCCAAAGCAAAAGTATCTACCTATTGCTGATATTCCATCTTCTTGTTTTGACATGTGACAATCCGCTTTTGGTTTAGACGTGAATACTGTTTAATGCACTTTGTTTAACTTTTCAAGCAATGCCTATTATTTCAATTACATTTTTTAAATTCTTGGCAAAATACAAAAACATTTTGACATCCATTATGACCTTTGCCCACTCACAAATCACTTTTTCATCACATTTTTTTAACTGCATTCTTTTTCGCTTAAACATGTGGTTATGAGCGTCCTGAATTTAGATTACATCTCTAACAAATCTAGCTTATATCCAATCAGCTACCGCTTTATTAGTAGGATTTTTATTTCTATCATGTATCTTATACAGGTTGCAGCAGAATTGATTAGACGATGTAAACATTGTTAGATTTAAATAATAATGCGTACATAATTAGAAAGGCCATGCAAGCGCTTTGTATGTGAGTACTACATTTAAAAAATGACATAATTGTTCAACAGACAAGTTTCTGCACGTCACATGAGAAGTCCATAGACTTATTTAGCATTTGTAACGTGGAACCTGTTGAATCGCAATCGCGATTGATTCTTTTAAATCGTCTATGCTGTGAGATATATTCTCGTAGACTTTATGTTTTAAATATCCCCAGAAGAAGTAACTCCGGTGCTCTTGCACTCAAAATGCATTCGTTTCAAATAACTTGATGTTATCTATTTGCAAAGATTTGCCAGAACTAGTGATGGGTCGTTATTGAACTATCTGTTATTTTAGAACCGTTCTCGATCCAGAACGGCTGCAACTGTTATCTCGCTGGGCAAAGAACGGTTCCTTTCGGACGGTCTCCAGCGTACGCGGTTGAAGAAGAAATTCCACGTCATCGACTTCTTTCCTATTAAATATTTCTCCATGATGATTATTTTGCCTGGGATGAATGAATTGTGATTACTTAATGATTGTTCCTATTTCCTAACTATAAAGCTGTTGTTCGATGGATCAGCTACGGATTGTAGTAAACGGATGTGTCCACAATGAAAACGGACTTAATTGTTTTTGTTATATTTATTTTACACCATGTATGTAAACTAGCGTTGAATCGTGAGAAAAGAAAACTGTATAGGAACTTCTAACGAAAAACTGAATGTACGTAGGATACAGTTACATCATCAATACACAATCATATAACTCGGGGAATCACCAAGATGTTAGAACTAATGATAGGAAAGTATAACGTCGGGGAAAAACAAACTATATATCAAATCAAGCAAAGGCCGTCAAAGGCGATGTACGCATGACATATTTTATTGATTTTATGATGCGTTATCAAATAGAACTCTCGAGTACGAAACAACGATGACCTGTTATATTGGAACCGTTATTTCAAAATAACGAGAACGGTTGGAACTGTGCTTTTAAAACAACGGGTTTTCCCATCACTAGCCAGAACGTATGAAACATTGCGCAGAATTTGTCGGTTTTCATTCTTCATTACTTATATCTTAACTTTGTTTGGAATTGATTATTGTACGATGGATGTAGACTTGCCTTGATGATTGGCAAGTTCACACCAGATTGCAAGATCCATCCGAGTTAATTGAGGTGCCCTATTTATCCAAGATTTAATAGCTGATAATAGTTGGCACTATAAGTGACCGACAATTATGAGCTCGCAGATAAAGTACGCAGAGATAAATACCGAATCCGTTTAGTAGAGCATATGGTACAATCTGGCAAAGCAAACTAGTATGTGATTGCTAATGTACTCACATAGTAAAAGATAATCTACATAATCGGCATTGATGACATGATGACTTGTTTGGTATACCTGCGACAAGATAGAATTACACAATACGAATAGGTAACAGGATGTAGCGCTCTCAGTGATTGTGGGTTAGCAATCTTCACACATAATTATTTACGGTTGAGAGGAATGTACATACGAATAATTGTATGCAAATGCGAAAAAAAAATTTAAATTTTAATTAGAACTTTGGCTTCGTCCATAATGATCAGCAGAAAAATGGTGTTTATGGTTGGACTTCTCCATACATCAATTGGAGTGGAAGCAAGTTGGAGGTGTTGGAATTCTAGACTGGAGGGGCGCCCAGGTCAGGTCGGTTTTTTTCTGTTGTTGGTGCCGAATTATTAAATAATTGTTCAGAATTCTATTGGCCAAAATACCAGCAAGTTAAGGAACGCAAACTTTGTTCAATGGAGCAATCGTCAATGCCTTTACCGAGTTCACCTCCAATATTAATGCGAAATTGATCATTTCGCCGGCCTGCATTAACTGCGGCGTCGTCCACTCGGCCAAATATCGGGGGTATCTCGGAAGTCCTCGAGAATGGAAGATTACTCCGGTGGCTGGATCGAGGCCACCGATCCAGAAAGGCGTCTTATTCGTCCAAATGGCAAAGAAGTAACACCGAGATGAAACAGGGGTAAGTTTTCGAAAAGCTGTCATAACCAGAGACCGGATTACATGTTTTTTCATATCGGTAAATATCAACTGTACAATTGAACGCTTGAAGATCTACACGAATTAGGGTAAATAAAAGCGTTTAGCACTAATTTAGTTTTACATATTTAGAATATTTTGGCTATTTTCCATATATATCGAATATTTTAACAGATTTGAAATCATTCGACATAATTTTCCGTCTGAAAATCGCGTTATTTTTATCAAAAAGAATAATAGACGATTTTCTGGGAAACTTACATTGTACGATTACAGGTGTTAACCGATAAATATAATAAAATAAATATTACTTAAATAGGGATTAATGTTTTTTCCAAGAAATTTATGTTTCTGCATTTTTCTAAGAAATTGTTAATTGCTTTTAAACTTCCAAACGAATTATCATGTTCAATACCAAAGAGCAAAGATTAGTTTGTTACGGTTTCTAAGGATAAAAATCGGGAATTAAACGAATAAAGGTGAGTTCTGATTGGTTAAAAATAATTAGGTAGGGGTGTATACGTTCCAGCATTTATCACTTAAAAATTGTCATCATTTACAAACACCGAATAAAGTGAAGTGTTACCGAGTGTTATCCAAAAATGCCAAAAGTCAAAACGATTTAGTAACCTCCTGGATCAAGACCGTTCCAGAATTACTTTTGAACGAAAAAAGTATTCTGCAAAGCGCGGGGTAAAACGGTAATTACATGTTTATTTTGCAAAGTCTAGTCTGCCATATAATTCGTTCAAAAACTTGCTATGGATTGCCGAATAAAATTATTTTCATTAATAAAAATCTTTTCCTTTAATTTTAAAATAATTTTCTTATCTTATATCTAAAAGCGTGTATACATTTTCTACTATGATTTTCTTCTTTTATAGATTCCACGTGAGAAAATATCCTAAATTACTCTACATCTCTCGATTGACCTTCATAAACGAAAGTTAAAAAAATGAGGCAATCAAAATTAGTGCAAATGTCCGTAGGTCAGTCACTAGCAGGTTCATTTTCATCTCCATAAAATCAGAGTGAACAACAAGTATTTAATTCGGAATTAACCAAAGCTTTGCTGTCTGCTAATATCCCACTTTATAAATTACAAAACCTAAATTTTAAAATGTTTTTGCAAAAGCATTGCAGAAATACTGTACTTGACGAAAGTACCTTAAAGAAAAATTATGTTAAAAATGTATATAAGAACGTAATTAATAAAATCAAGCAAATGTAAATAATATATATATATATATATATTTTATGGTAGATGAAACCACAGATACTTGTGGACGCTATATGGCAAATTTATTAATGGATTGTTTAAATGACAACACTCCTCGTAAATTCCATTTGTTTTCGTGTAAACGAATTGAAAGAACTAACCATGTAACAATGGTTAGGTTTATTAATGAAACTTTTATGAATTTTTTTCCTTCCCGACATTGTTCCAAATAATAAAATTGTGCCCATGTTTTCCGATGCTGCGTCATACATAGTAAAAGCTGGTCAACAACTTAAAATTTTGTATTCCAATTTAATTCACGTCACGTGTTTAGCACACGGTTTAAACAGAGTGGCGGAAAATATTAGAAATTCATTTCCTATAAGTAATAGTTTAATTAGTAACGTAAAGAAAATATTTTTTAAATTTCCTCCGAGGATTCAGTGTTACAAAGAAAAATTACCTAATACTCCTTTATCACCGGAACCAATAATCACAAGATGGGAAACATGGTTTAAGCTGCCAGTTTTTATGCAGAAAATTTTGTCCCTATTAAAGAACTTATTTTAAGTTTTGAAGAGGAAAATATTGGTGGAATTTCAATGTGCAAATCAATTTTAGAAAATAATTCACTGAACCATGTACTTCATTAAATAAAATTATGATTTGGTTCATAAAACTTTTGTTATTCTTGAAACTGAATCACTCCCGTTACAAGAGTCTCATTTCATTTGATTGATGAATTTACGGAAAAACTTCCTGGAAAAATATGACAATTAATTTTTTAAAAATAATGATATTTTAAGAAGAGATAGCGATTTAAATCTGTTACAACGAGCAAACCAAAATCTCCGTGGCGATTTTGATGTTGAAACCGATTTCAATCCGGAAGTTGTTAATGTTTTAAAATATGCGCCAATCACATCAGTTGACGTTGAACGAAGTTTTTCAACATACAAATCGCTACTAACGGATAGGAGACGTAATTTAATTATTGAAAATATTGAAAAACATTTGATTGTGAATTGTTTTTACAGTAAGGAATGTAACGTTTAATGTAGAAATGTAAGTGATAGGTATCTGTTTAATAAAACCTGTTTAAATGTTCTTAGTGTTTGTTTCTTTTCCTTGTTACTTCAAAATATATTCGACATTCTGAAAATATTTTTGATACATACCTTACATATTCTAGACATTTTAGAAATATTTTCAACATATTTGAGACATATACATATACACGGACGAGAATCACTAGTTTACAAAATGAAATTGTTTTCATGTACATTTGATAAGAGATAGATTTCCTTATGTAATTTCTTCCGCTGAATTCGAATATCAAGGTTAAAATTTCTTTTATGGAACAGTTTTTGAGATATTGTGATTTTTTCATTTTTCGACCTCTTTTCACTTGACAAATCATATCTCGAGCTAGAAATGTCCGATTGGGTCGTTCTTGGACCACAAATGCAAGGTGTGAGATGACGAACAAATATGGATAATCGGATCTTTGATTGGTAAAGCGGTTAAAAATATATCGATGCAAATAGGGGACATTTTCAAAAAAATCATATTTCACAGTGATTCTGTGCCGACAGAAAAGTACAAATCGTTAAAAAACGTCTGGTTTCTGTTCATGTACGTAAAGATGATACTTTTACGAAAGAACTAAGACCAACCAGAAGAAAACCGATCGAAAAATGACAAAGTTATAAGCAATTGAGTGAATAAATCCAAATCCCATATTTTTCGAATATTTTTTTTTTTGACAATTTATTGGGTTTAAACGCTTGCAGTACATTCTTGACATTTTTGTGTGTTAGAAATAGTTGTGGCTCTTGCTTTGTCTTCGGTTGCTTTTGGGATCCGTTTCTCTAGTGAGAAACCATACATAGTCTCCCAACATTGCTTCATCCCAAAATCCTTGATAGCGCCGCTCAATGCTCTTAATTTGTTGGTGAAATCTCTCGCCGTGTTCGTCACTTACGTCACCAAGATTGTCCGGAAAGAAATTCAAATGCGAATGCAAGAAATGTATTTTTAGAGACATATTTACACCTGTAAGAAATAAATAAAGTGGTAAAAACAATACAATCGAAAACAACCTGGAATTAAATTAAATAATGGCATTTCGTACCCATCTTGTTGTAGTTCTTCAGCAAATCGGTAATAATTTCCTCGTAGTTAGGGCTTTTATTGTTCCCAAGAAAATTGGTAACAACCCGCTGAAGCGAATTCCAGGCCTCGTTTTCAACGGGTGTTAAATATTTTGGAAAATCTGTGCTTTTTACCAATTTCTTTATGTGTGGACCATCGAAGACGCCTTCCTTGATTTTTGCTAAAGAAAGCTTTGGGAAAAGGGTTTTCAAATTGGAAAATGTATGGCCTTCCTTGTCTAAGGCCTTCACAAAATTTTTAATGAGGCCAAGTTTAATGTGCAACGTTGGAAGGATTATATTTTCTTTTTTGACAAGAGGCACGTATTTAATATTGTCTTTGCCCACTGTGACGTTTTCCCTTTCTGGCCAGTCTTTTCTTCTATAATGATGTTCACGAGCACGACTGTCCCAGAGGCAAAGAAAGCAGCAATATTTTGTATATCCACCCTGCATTCCACACAACAGGCCGACGACTTTGAGATCGGAACATATTTTCCAGTTGTGATGCTCATATTGAATGTATTTTAGCAAAGTGGCCATTGTGGCGTATGATTCTTTAGTGTTGATGGCATGAGCGATGGGGAGAGAAGGTTTTTCATTTCCAATATGCAGTAGGACTGCTTTCAAACTCTCCTTACTACCGTCAATGAACAAGCGCCACTCATTTCGATCATACGGCTCTCTGAGTTGCTCAAACAATGCAGGAATATCATTGCAGTAGCATATGTCGTTTTCCTTCTTAAAATGTTGTGCGTAAGCTTTATCACGGTTTCTTTAAAATGTTCCATTTACTCCCGGAGCCAAACAGTTCCGTTGCATCAGGCGAGATGCAAGTAACTCCGCTTTTTCCTTTGACAGCTCGAAATCTCTCACCAAATCATTCAGTGCAGGCTGCGTAAAATGTTTTAATTGCGACTCCTGTTGAAATTCATTATCAGTGCTTGTGTCTGTCTGTGGTGATGATTCGAAAAATTCAATCGTTGAATCGGGGCACTTTGGATGAGGAAGTTCACTTGAATGTGGAACTGGACGCGAAGCAGATGCTACTGTCGCATAAACCCATTTGGCACTCTTTCCAAAACCAGTGGATTTGCTCAGGCAAAAGTAACAATCAACCGAATGGCAGAGCGGCTCTCTCCATATCATCGGTACACCGAATTTCATATATCGTCTAATTTGGAATACAAATTCATTTTATTATTAATTCAATTGTATATATAAATTTAATCTTACTGTGATGAACCAGAAGCCCACGCGGCAAGAGCTATATGGCACGATAAGCAAACATTATTTGGTGTCCATTGCTCATGAAAAGTTGCAGGTGCTATTCCGAAATATTGCAGATAATTCTGTTGTAATGAATCGGTGAATCTACGTCTATTTGGTTGGGGGACAAAATTGCCACACACGTAACAGAAATTATTTGGATCGTTTACGCACTTAAATTCTCGTTTTCTTCTAGGCATCATGTTCCTATACCAAAGACATATAAATATCAAGATATAGCAAGAGTCAGCTGTTTATTGGTACGAATAAGTCAAAATACATAAAAATAACAAATAATAAATTCAATATATTTGCGTGTGAGCAACTGAACTCATAAATTGTCAAAAAAAAAATATTCGTAAAATATGGGATTTGGATTTATTCACTCAATTGCTTATAACTTTGTCATTTTTCGATCGGTTTTCTTCTGGTTGGTCTTAGTTCTTTCGTAAAAGTATCATCTTTACGTACATGAACAGAAACCAGACGTTTTTAACGATTTGTACTTTTCTGTCGGCACAGAATCACTGTGAAATATGATTTTTTTGAAAATGGCCCCTATTTGCATCGATATATTTTTAACCGCTTTACCAATCAAAGATTCGATTATCCATATTTGTTCGTCATCTCATACCTTGCATTTGTGTATCAAGAACGACCCAATCGGACATTTCTAGCTCGAGATATGATTTGTCAAATGAAAAGGGGTCGAAAAAATGAAAAATCACAATATCTCAAAAACTGTTCCATAAAAATTTTTTAACCTTGATTTTCGAATTCAGCGGAAGAAAATACATAAGGAAAATCACCTCTCATCAAATGTACATTTTCAGTGTAAACTAGTGGAATAGAAAGTAAAGAAAATCATAGAAATAGTAATACTAATATCTTCAAAGTTTATATTATACATTATAATTGTAATTGGTAAATTTATAGCGCAGTTTAACCACATAATCTCCTAATATGGTACACTTTATATGTAATTTGCATTTTACGACCATTACTTTATTTTACATTTTACGCTACCTGAACTCTATTAATCTCTACAGTGATAAGATTACAATAAATTTTAAGAAAACATTGTTCACACTGTAAGACGAATAGATTCCAACAAACAAATTATAAAAATGTCGGAAAATGTATACAAGTAAAATCAAGTAAAGAGTCAGTTTTAAATTTGTTATCTTCCATGTCAGATCGTCGTTAAAAATGCCAAAACGACAAGAAATATGAATTGAAAAACGTGCGGATATTATAAAATTACGTGGAGAAAGATATTCAATAGCACAAATTGCTAAAAACGTGAAGCTATCAAAAAACATAGTATTCGGTACTCTTAAGAGAATGCGGGAAACAGGTTCACTTCGGAATAGAAAACGCTCAGGGCGAAAAAGAGCAACTACAACCGCTGAAAATCAATTTACAATAGTAATTTCGAAACGAAATAGGTTTCTCACCGCCCCGCGCCCCAGTAGTCAGTCGGCATCTGAATATTTTAAGAAATCCACCAATATCTGTCACACAGTTGAACGGAGACTTCGTGCAACAGGGCTAAGGGGAAGAATAGCTACGAAAAGTCATTGCTGAAACAGCAAAACAAGAAGAAGAGATTGGAATGAGCCATTCAAGATAAGGATTGGACGCTTGAGCAATGGCATAAAGTGTTATGGACCGACAAATCCAAACTCCAAATCTTTGGTTCAAAACGTCGGTCGTTTGTGAGGCGGTAGACTGGAGAAAGAGCAAGCGAACAATGTCTGATTCCTACTGTGAAACACGGTGGAAGTAGTGTGATGGTTTGGGGTTGTTTTGGCGGTACAGCTGTAGGCAATTTGAAAAGAATACACCGGATCCTGGGTAAGGAGGGTGAATATCTTACAGAAAAATGCTGTGCTAAATGGGGAAAGATTATGTGGCCAAGGTTTCGTTTTCCAAGAAGATAACGACTCGAAACATTCATCTTGATTATGTAGAACTTATTTGATGTCTCTTGAGGAAGAAGGCAAGTTGATACGAATGATATGGCCATCTCAATCTCCAGATCTGTCGCTAATAGAGTGTGGGATAAATTGGACCGCAGTATTCGAAAAAAAGGAGATAGCAGCGTACGACATCTTTGGGAAAAGCTCCAGGTAGCATGGACCGAAATTACAGGCGATTAACTGGAGTCTCTGATTAGAAGAATGCCAAGAATATGTGCCGCAATTATTAAATCTCGAGGTGGGCATATTGACGAAAAATAGGTTTAAATTTTATTTTGTAATTTGTGTGCTTCCTTTTTTGTTATTAAACATTGTTTTCGCAATGTCAAAAATATATTAATAAATATTACTACAAATCTGCTCTATATTTCTGTTCAATTCAACGAAAACGTCAATTTTGAAGTCGTCCCCATATATATGGACGGTAGTGTACATATTTTAGTCAAATCTCGGTTTCTACATATTACCATCAGGCCACAATTTCTTGCAATTTTCTCGCGTTTCAGGTTTTTGCTTTTTATGTCCAAATTTTGCATTTTAGAAACCAAAACGAGTCCACACCACCCAAATATTTTGAGTTTTTACCTCGTCGGTGACATTTTGTGATATGTACATCATGGTTGCGATCACGACGACATCGATTACGGAGAACCACAGGTAGAATTCAGTGCCGTTCAAAAAAGCCAAGGTGTAAGCGTTAGCAACGGTCACAACTATTGAATAGATCTGGTTCGTGGCCAGCAATAATCCGTAGGAAGTGCTCAAACACTCGACGATTTCCTTTAGTAACATGTAAAGACATCTCACATTTCTAAATTGATATTTCATTTCGGAGGACTTATAGTCGTATGTCACCGACGAATGCCATTTTCCCACAGGAATCAATTTGCTAACGTATCGAAATCTGTTCATGATGGCTTCGGCAAAGTACATATAAATTAGCAAAGGTACTTCCTGCCAAATCCCTAACACGCAGAAAAATATCAATCCTACGTCGCGAAATTCGGGTTTGATCGTCATTCGAGTGGCCCCGGCGAAAATAGCAACTTTTACAACGATCATCGTTAAGATGATAAGACCGCGTATTATCGCCACTAATTTCAATTTCTTCTGACAATCCACATTCCCCGTCTTCCTGTCGAATTCATCCAGTAATTTAATCACTTTAGCGAATTCTTTGGTGTGATAAATGCAAAAATAAAAGTAAAACAGGCATTTAAACACTCCAAGCATCGTCGTCATCGTTCTGATTTTGAAGAACACAATCTCCTCCTTCATAATACGGGAAAAGGCGGCCCAATCCAAAAAATAAGCCATTGCGGTGGTCGATGCGATGCACAATAAAATCGTGTAGATAAACGCGAAGCTGCAATAAGCGAAATCGATCGATTTGCAATCCGTATCGTGAAGATTTCGCAACGGTAGTAAGCCCAAGGAACGGTAGAAAATCGCGATGGGTCTGAAGTGCGAATAAAAAGTCTTCTTCGCGCGATTTTCACCAACAGAATTCGATGACATTTTCACGTTTGTTTCCTGAATTTGCGAGTTGGTAACGATCGCCGCGACCGCGAATTTCGACTACGATTTCTGCCCGGACGCGGTTTGTATTTATTCGATTTGGTCGGTCTAATATGTAGATAATTGTGAGGGTATCTAAAAATTCTCTCCCTCGAATAAATATTATCCTTAATTAATGTTGACTTTCGCTAACAACACATATTGATATTGTTGCGCCAGATCAATGTGAACCGGTCCGATATTGCTGAAGAAAAAAGAACCGTATATCAATGAGATAGATATGCAGTTTGAGCTTCGATACACGGCTATCATTAATTCGCTTTGATGTAAGCGCAATTGCGATGGCACGAACCGAACTCTCCGGCTCTCGATTTCATAAATCGATTTTCATTATTTAGTTTCCAACTTTCTAGAGGAAATGTGAAAAATTATTCTTGTTAGGTTCCAAGAAATCTTCAAACTTAAAAAAACGAATCTTCAATTTAAAAGCAATGTGGAAAAATTTGTCAGATTTGTATGAAATTTTGATAGTGGACATCAGAAACATGGCGGAAGCCAACAATATAACCACCGCACCGAAAGTGTTGCCAACCTTTGAAAAGTCACTCTTCCATCAAATCCCCTCGCATAGTATATTGTAGTATAGTAATACTCGAATGGTTAATTACCATTAGAAAATTCGTCATTTATTACAATTCAATATATCAAAATTCACAGTTAATGTTGGGGTTATGGTCCTCAATTGTCATTCGGTTTATTTTGGGGTTCTATTTATACCGTTAAGTTCGTTAATATATTTGCTGCAACTGCTTGGGCAGGATGCTTAGAAAGAATTCTTTTCATTTTCATTCCGATGGTTATTATTTTGTTCAAATATTCTACCATATTGCTATAGTTGTCGAGGCGAGTGGTGAACATTTCCTTGTTTAATGCATGATGTTTGTACATGTGAGAGGGATTCGATATGAATTCTCTCACAATGCACGTATTACGCACTTTTTACAGTTATTTTTCTACAGAAGTGGACAACTTGCGTTGCCACAGCCTCTTGCAGTAACTGCAGTCGCGCTCTTCGGCTACCCGCGAAACGTACGTCTACGGATGGCAAGAGAAGATCAAAAAAAAAAATTTTGTAATTTGCAATTCTCCCACGGCGGGTAGCCGAAGAGCGCGACTGCAGTTACTGCAGGAGGCCGTGGCAACGCAAGTTGTCCACTTCTGTAGAAAAATAGCTGTAAAAAATGCGTAATACGTGCATTGTGAGAGAATTCATATCGAATCCCTCTCACATGTACAAACATCAATGTTCAGACGATATATACATAAAATTTGTATACGAAATTACAGCTCTTGCAAAGCCGTACTGACGAGCGGTATAACCGCGAAACGTACGTCTACGGATGGCAAGAGAAGATCAAAAAATTTTGTAACTTGTTTAATGCTATAAAGTGCTTCGGGTTCTTGTCTGCATATAAATTTGACAACCCCACATCTCTTTTGCGGTTTCACACGATTGAATCTCCTTCATTACGGTACTTATTACACTACTAACCAAAGCGGCGCGAGCTTTCCGATTCTTTTCGGCATTTTCGGTATTGTTTAATGTACTGAGAATTCAATTAAATTTCTTAAACAACATTGCATCGACCTAGCTCTTAATTAATAATATAAAAAGCATAAATTATAACAAATTATATATATATAAATTTTGAGAAATATTGAATATAAAATCAAGATAATTACCTAGTGTTGTGTGTGTGTGTAAGTGTAATTTCTCTTTCGATGATGGTCCTTCCTATATCTCCTCTCTTAACTTCTATTCTCGCTGCACCTTTAATTTCTATGGATTCTTCCCCTGCTTAGTTTCTATCTTCTCCGGTATGGTGGGATTCTTTTATTCACTGGTACTTGTTCTTAAAACCCTTTTATTCCAAATATATTTATCGACTTATTTGTTGACTTATCTATCTCGTCAATTTTCTTCGTCGTTAACCAAACAAACTTTTTATTTCTTTTGGAAACCAGGACTACACTGCTTTATTTCTAAGTTGTCCACGAAACGACAACTTTAATTCACCTTGACTCCAGTTCAGCCAGGTATATCGCTGTTATAGAAACCTGTATTGAATGTCGAGGTATCTTTGGTTATTTCCAGTCATTTTTTATGAATTCTGGTAATGTAAAAGTGTTGTATGTATGTGTCTGAATGTTAACAATGCTTTTCTGTCTATTAATCGATGCCTTTTATAATAATTAATAATTTTATTTCTAGTGACATTTCTTTTCTCCCATTAGACGTCTCTGTCTGGAGTTAAAATAAGAAGCTAACACCCGTAAGGTAATAAAATGCTCAAAAGGTGGTGGACGTGCGGTCGAAAAAGTATAAATAGAACCCCAAAATAAAGCGAATGACAATTGAAAACCATAACCCCAACATTAACTGTAAATTTTGATATATTGAATTGTAATAAAAGATGAATTTTCTAATAGTAATTAACCATTCGAGTATTACTATACTACATTAAGCAAGCAGTATAACTATCACGATCTTCTAAACGGTAACGGATGGCCAGTTTCCATGCATCGTAATTCGAACGCCCAGTCGATTTTTCAAAATTAGATGACACAGCATTCGGGACTAGTACAGCCATTTTCAGAACAATCTTTTCACAGAATTCGCTTTCCTAAAATTTGATATGGAGAAACTGGAAATCCAATCTCTATAACTTTATTAATCAATAATGAGGCCCATAACCTGTTGATCTATATAAGTTGAGATGGATTTAATAAGATAAATTAGTAAAAATGTAATACTGAAACACAAGTATTTGTAAGTTACCAAATCTTTGGCAAAATTCACCAGGTTATCAAAGCACATAACCTGAACATGGACTAAGACTAGTTTAAACAAGAACGGAGTTTTTTGACTTCTAATCTAACCTAACCCGTGGAAGATCTTATAAAATATTTAAAAATTTTACCTCATCAGTGACACTTTGCGAAGCATTCATAATGGTCGAGAGCAGAACACAATCGATTATGCAAAACAACAGGTCGGTTTTCTTGGAATAGACGAAAGCGAAGATGTACAAGTTAGTAACGATCACCACAATAGTATAGAACTGGTTCAGAGCGAGCAATAATCCGTAAGTAGTGCTCAAACATTCAACGACTTCCTTTAACGACACATACAGGCATCTGGCGTTCCTAAATCTAGATTTCATATCGGAGGATTTGTAATCGTACGTCGTGCGCGCATTCCATTTATTGACAGGAATCAGTTGTCCAATGTAACGGAATCTTTTTCTTGATGGCTTCGCAAAAATACATGTAAAGTATTAAGGGCATAGCCTGCCAAATTCCGATCAGATTGCAAAATATCACTCCTGCGCTGCGTAAATCTACTTTAATCGTCACTTGCGTGGCATCAGCGAAGACTATAACTTTCGCAATAATCATTATAATCACGACAATGCCGCTTAATATCGACGCTGAACTCGATTTCTTTTGACCATCTAAATGGATCATCCTTTTCTTATCGAAAGCGTCCAATGATTGTATCAATTTGGCGAATTCCTTCGCGCGATAAATGCAAAAATAATAGTAAAAGAGGCATTTCAGTACCGCGCAGGTCATCGTGATCAATTTGGTTTTAAAAAGTAAATCCGCATATAACATCGCATGGTAGAATTGGCACCAATTAACCAAGTAAGCGACAAAGTACGTCGACGTAACACACAGGAGAATCGTGTAAAGGAACGTGACGCTACAATACGCGAGATGGATCGAATCGCCGTCCGAGTTGTGAAGATTTTGCAGCGGTAACAGACCGACTATGCGACAGAAGATCGCGAACGGTCTGAAATACCAATAAAAAGTCTTGAACGCGGGTTCCTCGTGCGCGAAACTCGATGACTTTTCTTCGGTTGAAGTGTCTTTTGTAAGTGGAATTTGCGTGTTGGTAACGACCATTTTGATGGGCGAATTCGAACTAAAGTTTATGGCAGAATGCGGCTTCCTTTTATTGGTTTATCGTCTCTGTGGCATACGTCTAGATAATGGTTGAAAAATTATACTATTGAATAAATACAGTTATCGTTTAGTGTTAAGTAACGATAGAATTGTTGATATCGAGCAATCAAATCGATCTAAATCAAATATATGCACATTTCCTTTGAATTATGGCGGTTATACGCCGCAACTATCACGTTCATGATATCATCATGAAAACTACATAGTACAGGGCAGTTTGACGGAAAAGTGACTTTTCAAAGATTGGCCACATTGTAACTACGGTGATTATGTTGTTGGTTTCCGCCATGTTTGTGATGTCTACTGTCAAAATTTCACACAAATCTGACAGATAGGTTATGTTTTATACTGATCTAAACAACAACGAGACGAGTACCGTACGTGCTGGATGCTGGACGCTTCGATGTTAAGGTGATTTTCTTTTATTATCATCTTGTGTGAGTGCTTATAATAGATAAGTTAATACAATAAACAGTGACTATAGTTGATGAAAATGTCAACCAAAACAAGAAGTACAAAGCAAACCGAAGTCCAGGGAAGTCCGGAAAATGACAGCGATAAATTTCAACAAATAATAGACAAAGTAAACGAACTTAGCAAACTTATAAAAATTCAGTCGGACATTATTAGAAAGCAAGGTGTTTTAATCGAGCAAAAACTGTTCTCGTTGTTGTGTAAATCCACTTATTGCATATACTGTATTTACTTCCATTCTCATGTTTTCTATCTTTTCTGTCCACAAGTTCAGCAGTTTTTGCATCTTGCTCTTGTAGTTTGATATCAGTGCCACATCGTCTACGTAGAGGAAATTACTTACTTTCACCGGTTCAATGTGTTTTTATCCTACAACAGTATACAGTGTTCCTTCATTTTGCCGTATTCTCTTTGTTATCTTGTTCATTATGATTATAAATAGTAGTGGACTTCGGCTATCTCCTTGTTTTATTCCTACGTTCATTTGGAAACCTTTCGATGCTCCTCCGTCTAATTGTACCCTTGTTTTCACCTCTACATATGTGGATGTTATAGCTTCAATTAATTTTCTCTGTACTTTCAGTTCTTCCAGATTTTTCTATATTTCCTCTCTTATCACTGTATCAAAGGCTACTCTTAGATCTATAAATGTCAGGAACAATCTTCTCCCTCTTCTATCTTTCTTTCTATGAGTCTTCTTAGTATATCTTCCTGGTATAAATGTCGTCTGCGTATCTTCAATGTTTTCTTCTCTAATCTTTTCTCTAGCATTTTCGTCTAGAGCTTGCTCTACACTTATCACTCTTGTATTATTTACAATCAGTATAAGAGCACCGACGCTCTGGCAGGGCGAATGGAGAACCGAAGAAGAAGAAGAAGAATATTCTTCCCACTTCTGGTTAAAATTTTCCGAAATAGGGTAGGATTTGACTGAACATCTTGACGAGAAAAGTCATCTAAAATCCGATCTTGTTAAAGAAATGAAAGATGATTTTGTACCAACTCAATCGATCAAGTCTAGAATTTTGATAAAGGAAGCACATGTACATTAAGTAAAGTCAATGCAAGTAAGTCAATGAAAAAGAAGTGTAAAAGATAAGCTAATCGAGCTACTGGGTTCGTGCCCTACCAATAAAAATGATAATAGTTATTACGTTCACTCTGATTTTGTCGCGAGCGAGCTTTTTCAAGAAGATGAGGAAGTTTCGATCGAAACGTCAGGGTAACGGTCCTTTTTGAAAGGCAAACAAACAACGGCGCAATCAATTCTTGAAAACTATTCAGACAATATTTGTCATATTTCAACAAATTGGTAAATCTTATCGCTCATCAATGAACTTGGATATCAAATAAGCTCTCTCCATCCATTACAGTACCACCAAAATAAGAAAAGCTCCGGAAAATATATGAACTGAATTCAATAACACACGATACCAACCAATAAAAAGCCTAACATTGGTGAAAAGTACACTATCTGTATGTTCGTATAACATATCGGACAATAAGTCCAGAGGCAAATTGAGAAAAACATTTTTTTCCAAAAATGTTTTTATTCATCATCATAGTTCCCTTGAAGAGTGATACAATCAGTCCAATACCCATTTTGAAAAAGTTTTCGCATGGACAAATGTAAAATTGTGAAAACACTGCCTTTCGACATCTTCATGATGTCAGCGATCTCCTGCAACTTCACTTTGCAATTTTCCAAGATGGTTTTGTGGGCTTTCTTGATGTTTTCCGGTGTAACCACCTCCTTCGGCCTTCCAGAGCGTTCGGCATCATCGCTGCTCGTACGGCCGCACTTGAATTCGGCAAATCAACGTTCCACGGTTGCTTTCGACGGGGCAGAGTCCGGATAACACTTATCAAGCCATTTTTTGGCTTGCACAGTATTTGTTTTTCTTTTTCATTAAAAACAATGATAAATCAAGACACGAAACTGCTTTGCATCCATGGTTGACGTCACTGCTAAGAGTACCGTCACTCAAAGCGATGTAACTTGTGAATTAATGGACGGATTTCTTTAAAATTTTTTCCCTGTCATCTAAGAGACGGTAACAAAAATGATTTTTTCTACCGGCGCCATCTGACAAAAAGCCTCGGGACTTATTGACGGATGTGTTATAGCTTGCCCTACACTTGCCACATCGTATTTATTCCCATTTTTTATGTATCGGGATTATCAGATTTTTCTTCAAACTGTGAGGGATCTTCTGGGACAGCCAAGCCTCTTTAATTATGAACCACAACCATTCTCTTCCCTTTTCTCCTATCAATTTGATCGTCTTCTCCGCTACGTCGTATTTTCCCATACCGTATATGTGCAATAAATGGACCGGAGAAACTAAAAAGAAATAGCGGATTCAGGGACCACCATATATTGTTCTATTAGTATTATAGCTCTACAGGCCTCGTAGGCTTATGGCTTAGGATACAGTTTCACAAAATCTTCTTTAAACCATTATCATTTAATATTATAATATGTAATAAGTTTACATTATATTTCATTTTCTTACTACTTCCCTCCATTTCTTTCTGTGTTTTATTTTTTCTGCCAATCTTTAATATTTGTCTTCCGAAGGTCCTCGTTCACACTGTTCATCCATCTTGCCTGTGGTCTTCTTTTATTTATTGGTCATTCTTTGATTGTCCGTTCTTTCTACATTGATAACGGATTCTAGGACCACCATATATTTTTTTATTATTGTTATACCTTTACAGGCCTCATAAGTCTGTGGATTAAAGTACAATTTCACAAAATCTGCTTTAAACAATTATCTTTTAACATATAACAACATTAACCTTACATTATATGTATTACAATCTTTAGTACTCATCTTCTAAAGGTCCTCTTTCGCACTGTCTATCCATCTTTTCTGTGGTCTTCTTTTTCTTCTTTTATTTATTGATTTTCTAAAGAGCTTCATCTTCGTCATTATTTGATTGTTCATTCTTCCTACATTCACAAATTCTTCTGATGAATGATGTTCCTTCCAATTTACTTCATTTTTTGTTATTTCTTGGATCATTTCTTCATTAGCCTCATCAGTTTGTCCAGCATTACCAGCTCCATCATTGTCCGATATATTTATTGCCTTTTCATTGTCATAGGCAAAACGATTTTATGCTTGTATCAGTTGGTTTGAAGTTCTTTTAGAGTATTTAGAGTATATTTTTGATATTTGTACATATGAGAATTCAATTAAGAAATTCCCCCAATGTGTGCTTAAATGTTCATTTTTGCAGCTATTTAATTCTACACGAGTGGACAACTAAGTTGCCACAGACTCCTGCAGTAACTGTACTCGCGCTTATCGGCTAACCCGCCGTGTGAAAATATGTAATTAGAACACTACTTTGACCATTCGCAGACGCGTTTTGCAATTATACCGCTCGTCAGTGCGATTTTGTGAGAAGTAGTTTTCATTTTCATATAAGCACTATATAAATGCGCATTTAAGTACATATTGGGGGAATTTCTTAATTGAATTGTCATATGTACAAACATAAAGAAACGTACTATCTGGAAATGAAAACTACTTCTGACAAAGTTGCACTGAGGAGCAGTATAACCGCGAAACGCATTCGCGGATGGTAAAAGTAGTTCGCTAATTACACATTTATCGTGTATATATATTTAGTATTCCTATATTACATGTTGGTGACGACTAAATTCGAAATCACAAGAAGCTAGAAAATATTTCTACTTTACTAATTTCAACCAATCAATATGCTAGCGTTATTTGACAATGGCATTCAATGTTTCATTTGATATCGTCGTATGTTATAACTATGACTACTTTCTTCAGTTGTACGGCTGTGGTTTTTGAGCCTGTCATCTTCTATTCCTGGAGAATATTAAAAAAATGGTACTTTCAACCAGAAAGGAGTTGCGAAGATTCTCCGGTTCTTCCTTGTAATTTTGATCGAAATATCCACGCTGACCAAAAGAAGATCGCGAGATTGGGACTAGATTTGGGACCATCAAATTCGTAACAAGCATTGAAATATCCGTCTATATAACAAACTGGAGACTTTTCTCCTCTTCTCGTTTTCCTTTTCGCCCTTTTTATGCATATCGGTCACAAATTGCTTCCTGGCGTTTGCCTCTTTCCGCTGCTTCGAAGACAAAAATATCAATTAAAGAAGAAAAGAAAAAGTTGAATTTTGGGCTTAGATCGGATGGAAAGCTTTCTGAAATGCTTAATAAGTACATCGACGAGATTCCCTTGATTTCTTCTTTTAGTAAATTACCTCAGATCTAATGGTTCTTATTATATTGATTAGGATGATATCAAGTACGGATATCGATAAATAAATCATCTTGACGATTTACACGTTCGAGTCTCTTCCATTGAGAATAATAACTGAACTTGTCAAAAATCTAACGTGTGGATATGCAAATGTGATGAAGTTCAGTCACACTTGATTTTATTATTGGAACAACTGTCAAGGATCCAAATATTATCACTTACACATTTCTTAGGCTTAAAGTTGAAATTGCTTAAAGCTTAAAGAAGTATCAAATAATTTTTCGCTTAAATCAAAATCTTCAGTTACAATTCGGTGAAAGAATATTTAAAGAAGTTCTTGTTTCTTGCTGGTATTAAATGTGCATATATTATTGACCTATTAGTGGCAGAAAGACTATCTATAAGCTAGCTGGTATTAAAATCAAGTTTCGTTAACTTCTCCAAAAGATTTTTTCTACAAATTAAAGTCTTACCTTTTCAGTTACATCGTGGGAAATATACACAATCGATAACACGATAATACCATCGATGACAACGCAAGATAAGAGACCGCTATTTACACCATCGACGAAAAAGAACGTGTATATGCTCAAAACGTACATCACTATCACGTACAGCTGATCGATCGCCAAAAACGACCCGTAAGAATTGCTTAAATATTGCGTCGCGTCCGCCGTCAACAGATGCAGCACCCTTACGCTTCTCAACACTTCTTTGGCACTGCACGAGGTGCAATTCTGCACTTGCAAGCACCACTTCTTCATCGGCGCCATTTCCGAAATGACCTCGGCGATGCTTTCGAGATTCTTGCTTATGGTTTTCGCGAAGTAATGGTATAAAAGCAACGGAACCACCTGCCAGACGCCCAGGAAACCGAAAACTAGCAAACCGATATTGGCGATGCTTTCGTAGATCGGCGATCGCGTATTGGTCCTGGAGAAATTCCATAAATTGATGCTGAAGATGACGGTCATTATTAAGCCGGCCAGCATCGGCCTCAATGTGGTTTTAACGAAACTTCTCTTCTCGACGTCTTTGAAGTATTTTTGTTTCTTCATATCGAACAGATCCAAAATCTGTATTAGCTTAATGAACTTCCTAGAATGGGTGGCGCAGAAGAAACAACACGCGAGAGATCTTAAGATCATAATCGTCATGAGGATGCTCATTAAATACAAGCCCGAATCTTTGCTGTCCACGATCTCCTTGATATCGTTGGAGTTATACACCACGACGATTGCGACCGAGCATAAAAACAGAAAAACACTGTAGAATACCGGTAAACTGAAATAACTGAACTGTAACGAGTAGCAATCGCTCAAATTCGACAAGGGTAACACCCCGACCAAACGGGAGACGACCGCCAACGGCTTGAAGTAACAGTAAAACGTTTTCATCGGTTGCTTCTTTACGCGATTGCATTTTAATAGCTTCGCGACGTCGCTCCAGAACGATTTTTGTCTCATTTCGGCGATGCCCAGACGAAATCGCGCTTGCATTGAATGGACCGCAAGAACTGTGACGGTTAGCTAATAAAACATTTGCATAATCCCCTTCTGATAGCTGTCGATGCTTATCTGTGTTCTGTACCATATGTTAAGTCCCATGTTTTCCTAATGCGTTACGTAAGCGCTTTTTTCCCGTTGTTCCATGCGAAAACGATGTTTAAGTCCTAATCGAAAATGCTGATTTTGTTCCGAATGAAATTAGCTTTTTACTCTAGGTGCTAATTGCGCTTGTAATTGCAACAGCATTTTCCATCAATGCATACAATCATTGATGGAAAATGCTGGTAAAAGTCGATAACAATGATATTAGATAAGATTTGAGCGAATCATTCGCTTACTGAACAATTATTTGAAGCATAACGAATACAATGAAATCGCCCGGAAATGAATGGAGCATAAAATTCTGTAGACATATTAGTTCTGCACGAGTTAATAAGAAACTTCAGCAACTTCTTCCTCAACAAAGTCATTGCGGTTTGATAAGGAACTTCACATGTAGGTTCGGGTCCTGAAAGATTTTGTGTAGCTTCTTCCCTACCAGGGAGTTCGGATTTTCCAGCCTTTAACATGCTCCTCCCTCGGCAACTTCTTCCTCAACTAAGTCTTTTCGGTTTGATGAGTAATTCCACACGAACTTTGACGTCGTAGCTTTCCTTTAACCTCTCCACTGCCAGGAGGTTCGGATTCTCCGGCCTTTAACATCGTCGTTCTTCAGCAACTTCAACCTCAACGAAGTCAATGCGGTTTGATAAGGAGTTCCATATATAAGTTTAAGCCCTAGAAACTTTTCTTTAGCCTTTCTCCAGCCAGGAGGTTCTGGTTCGCCAGTCTCTCACATGCCACTCCTTCAACAACTTTTTCCTCAACGAAGTCAACGCGGTTTGATAAGGAATTCCACATGTAGATTCCACCTAAAACCTATTCTTTAATCTTTCCTCTGCCAGAAGGTTTAGGTCCTCCAGACTTTAATATACTTCTCCTTCAGCAACTTCTTCCTCAACGATGTCATTGCGATTTGAAAAGGAATTTCACATGTAGATTCAGGTCCTAGGAGCTTTTCTTTAGCCTCTTCAGTGCCAGGAGGTTCAAGGCTTCCAGCCTTGAACTTACTCCTCCTTCAACAAACCTTCTTCAACAAAGTCATCTCGGGGTGATAACGAAATCCACATGTAAGTTCAGGCCCTAAAAATTTTGTTCAGCCTCTTCCCTCCACGAGGTTCGGATTTTCCAGCCTTTAACATGCTTCTCCCTCAGCAACTTCTTCCTCGGCCATATCATTGCGATTTGATAAGGAATTTCGCATGTAGATTCAGGTCCTATGAGCTTTTCTTTACCCTCTTCAGTGCCAGGAGGTTCAGGTCTTCCAGCCTTGAACCTACTCCTCCTTCGGCAACTTCCTCCTCAACAAAGTCGTTGCGATTTGGTAAGAAGCTACACATGTAGGTTCAGGTCCTAGAAAATTTTGTTTAGCCTCTTCCCTCCAGGGTGTTCGGATTTTCCAGCTTTTAACATGCTCCTCCTTCGGCAACTTCTTCCTCAACGAAGTCATTGCGATTTGAAAAAGGAATTTCGCATGTAGATTCAGGTCCTAGGAGCTTCCCTTTAGCCTCTTCAGTGCCAGGAGGTTCAAGTCTTCCAGCCTTGAACTTACTCCTCCTTCAGCAACTTCTTCTTCAACAAAGTCATCGCGACATGATAAGGAACTCCACTTGTAGGTTCAGATCCTATAAAAAAATTATCTAGCTTCCTCCCTGCCAGAGGGTTCGGATTTTCCAGCTTTTAATATGCTCCTCCTTCAGCAACTTCTTCCTCAACGATGTCTTCGCGGTTTGATAAGGAATTCCACATGAAGGTTCAGGTCCTTGAAGCTTCCTCTTTAGTCCCTCCCTTGCTAGCAGCTTCGCCTCCCATCGTCTTCTCAAACACTAGTTAACTAGCAGATAAACAATTAGTAATTAATTCTCTTTTGTTGTTGCTAGTTGTTATCTATCTTTAAACTGTTTGATCACCAGATCTGTGTTTTTGTCGGTTATGTATATTTACCCGTTCATCAACCCAGTTTCCAGCGAACTAATTAAAGACAACCACAACAATTCTGCTCTTAGCAGCCATTAACCATCACCAAACCGTTTGGTGTCTGTGCTAATATTCGCTGAATATAGTTTCTTTCTTAATTGCGCTTAACTATGCATTGACCAGCTATTACTTGGTTATAAAAAACTACTACTAATAATAATAATAATAATAATAGTAATAATGCCTTGAAGTAATTATCAATTGTATTTAACCGTCCCGAAATTAGTTATACGAACGAACAACAACATATGCACAGTTATCACGTAGGTTAATTGACTACCTACCCAGAGTTACCAGAAAACTAAATAAGTAACAATCACAGTTATCTACCCGTTTATGTGTACGTTTTCTAGCTATATTTTGCTGTCTACTTATTGTAACTAGCAGCTATCTAACTGTCGATTAAGTTACTTATATAAAACCATGGCTATAAGGCGGCTAACTAATAAAGCACATAGAGCAACTCGGTGATGGTTAAATGTTATCCACCCCCAAACTTCTTGGTTGTTGTTGTTGTTTTTGCTAGCTGCGCTTGGCCTATCTGTTACTTACATTTAACTGCGTATTAATCGTCTTGGAACTACTCTACCACGGTTGTGATGAAGTACATTACCTAGCCAAACAGTCAACTTGATAGTAGTTGCCCGTTAATAGTTTGTTGATTCGTTCACGTTTGCTGTGTTTAGTTAATTATAAATTGTCTTGAACTGTCTCCCAATTGGTTAGACGAACGAACAGCTACGTATGGACAGTTACCATTCGTTTAACGAACTATATTTAACTGTATTTAGCTAGTTATTAATTGTACCTGACAGCTCTCTAGTTAATCATTATATTACTGCAAGTTAATTACATCAACTCATGATTATCAGCCAGTTAATTAACTGGCAATTAATATAACTTGGGTCTTCATGTTTCTGCTGCCTGCATTTAGCTGTTTATTAACTACATCTAACTGTGTGTTACCCACCTACAAATATTTATGTATACTTATGACAGAGTTAATTAACTGGCTAAAACAATGGTCTGATGTTGTAGATCGTTGTCAGGTTTACATACTTGCTAGCGATGTTAACTATCTGTCAATTATAACTAACGTTCTGCTAACCACCTGCCAGTTGGTTACACGAACGAAAAGCTATACCAGATAGCCAATTAACTGGCAAATATACTAACTTGGTGTTAGTTTAGGGTTTTGCGATTCAAAATTCTTCCTGCCTGTTCGTGTTAGCTGCGTTTCACTACGTATAATTGTGCATAGCTGTATATTAACTTTCTGTAAGATGGTCCGGTAAATAAACAGATATGTACCTACGTATAGGTGTTGAACTTGAAGTTAACTGGAAAATTCAATAATTCGGTGTTTGTGTTAGCTTTATTTAGCTTTCTGTCAACTGCGTTTAACTGTGTATTGACAGAGTGGCAGTTAGTTACATCAGGCATGGGCAACCTCTTTTTGTAGAAGTTTTATGCTGCGAATAATCTTGAAAAATATACATTTTTGTGGTATCCTTATGATTCATTATGAATTAAGTTTAGACGGGCCGAGCTAATATGCAACGAAAGAATTCAGTAGCGGGCCGGGCAAATCTTACTCGAGGGCCGCATGTGGCCCGCGGGCCGGAGGTTGCCCATACCTGAGTTACATTAATGAAAAACTACGCAGTACGTATATAACGTGAGCGAAAATGATTCAAATGTACCACTCAAAATTCTGAGGATATCTGCTTCAAGTTTGCTGTAGTACTAGCTTTCTTAAAACCAAGTAGCTCATAGCGCAGAATAGACAGAAGCGAGAAAGTTAGAAAATCTTGTGGTAAATTTCGTTTGCCCATGTCCGACAGCCATGTTTTAAATACGACGACAGTGTCTATATTTGGCTAGCTTCATTAGCGTTATTATCCTAGGATGGTGTGTGCGTATTAGATTTAAAATTTACGATTACTGTTGTGTTTTTCAGCAAAAACTATTCTTTTAATAAAACTCTAATATGCCTCAATTAACACGAACAAATGTACACTTTTCGTATTTTCAAAATGGCGTTAACTAACTTCTGAGCTATTTCGAGGTCATTCAAAACGATCACATCAACATCAAAGCTGTGGGCAGATCTTGTCACTTCTATCTATTTTGTGCTTATAGTCTGTGACTGATTTAGGTAAAACAATAAACTTTTTGAAGCACTGAACGCCAGTTGTTTGTAGCTTTTTGCTGCTATACATAAAAAAATTAATTACTTAAAAGTAGAACACTTAAGATAATGAAGGCGTCTTGAAGTGTTTTCTAATTTTGTAAGCCTAAGTAACTCGCAAATTAAAAACCTTCAAGAGAGCTTCGAAGGTCAGTCTTTAGAAATAGTTAATTATGTAACGCCGTATTTTACACAAAATATTGTCAATTATTGATTATTAATAATTAGCGTTGCTCAATTCGCGCCAATAGTACTACAATGATCTGAACCGACTATATATTCAGCTTCAATGTATAATATAAAGCCATCTATATTCGTACAGCGCAATGTTACAATGCTAGTACAATCGTCTCAGATAGTTGAAGTACTATTGGCGCAAATTCAGCAGCTGTATTGATAATTTGTTACGCTTTAGTTTACGCTCCAATTACATTATTGTCCATCAAAATCCCGGTCAAAAATTGCTTGGAAATATATATTTTTTCTAAAATCTTACCTCGCTATATGTTCTGTGAGAGACAAGGATCACCACCGCCGACAAATAGGTATAAACCGAAACGTAAATGAAAATCTTCATACTTTTGAGGTCGGTGAAGAAGGCCAAATAAAATCCGAGAGCGAACGTCAGTATCGTATACAACTGACCAACAGCTAAGAACGATCCGTAGGATTGACTCAGGTACTTGACGGCATCCCGCATCAAAACGTGCAGATATCTGATATGTTTGATGGTGTCCCTGATATTAGCCTCAGGCACATTGGTTTCGGGATGCGAATACCAAACGGTGGTAGGAACCAAGCTGCGACATTTCGCGTTGATGTACCGGAAATTCTCGGTGATACCGGACGCGAAGTACAAGTAATACAGAACGGGTGCGACTTGCCATACGCCCAAAATGGCCAAGAAAAATACGTGCCTTTCTGATACAAATTTAAGTTAGTGGCTTCGGCTGTTGATTTATAAAAGGTGACTAGTCCTACGATCATCAGTGCGAGAGAAAGGGCGCCGAATAGCAGAGGTCTGATGGTGCATCGCCACAAAGTGGGCAATTCGATAGAACGTTTAGATTTGAACATCTCGACTTTCTGCCTATCGAAGAAATCTAACAATTTGATCAGTTTAACGAACTTTTTAGCGTTCCACATGCAGAAATAGCAGGATAAACATGAATAGACGGACATCAAGGTTTCGAGAAGCATCAACCACGCGATTTTGGCCTTACCAACCGAAGGAGGATTCCATACGAAAGACCAATCGGTAGTGACGAGCGTCAGTGCGTAAAATAGCATGAAGAAAAAGATGGAGTAAAACACCGGGAAACTGCAGAAGGAGAATTCTAACGATTCGCAATCGGAATCGTGTAGATTTTTCAAAGGGAAAACGCCGCTCAGACGACCGACGATCGCTATCGGTTTGAAGTAGTTGTAAAAAGTTTTACGCGCGTTTCCGGCTTTAGCACCCATTGATTCTTTAAACGAATTTACCCGGATACGGAAAATAAAAAAGAACTGAACGCGATAACTCTGATTTATCCAAACATGGAAGCTACAGCGGACTGACGATTTTTTACGTTTAAGTTATCGAATTAATGGCGATCGGGCTTATCTCCTAATCCATATGTTGTTCTAATGCACGAGAACAACGAAAGTAAATATTAGTTAATTTGCAAATCAAATAACACTTTAATGAATGGATTTTGTATGTTGACGAAAATGCGGGTGGTATAGATAAAGATAAGTGCCGGGTGTGTACATTGAAGGAAAAGCGGTCTTATCTCTCATTTGCTGCGATTACTTAGAAGGAAAAAGCTAAAGCAAAGAATGAGTTGAGATTTAATTTAACCCTTCAAATGTGATCTGTTTGTTCCAGTGGCAGTAACTCTTCAAACGCACGTGAAGTGCCAATTCTTTATTAAGGCAGCCAATCCTTCTTTTGAAAATGGAACCCGATACTCTTCAGTTTACAGTTCGAGATGCAGATTACACTAAAACATATAATTAAACTTTTTCAATGTCCCATGTATTAAAGAAGGCGATTTTTATAGAATTTTTCATGCTATCCAATTTTTCCCAAGCCGTTTGAAATTTCGGAAATTTAATTTTTTAAGGTACCTAATATAGCGCCTGGAAGGTAAGAAACTGGAACTAAAGTTGAACGAAGACAAAACCAAAATAATGAGGTTTGGGAAACAAAAAACAAAAACTTTGTATTTAAAATCGGAGAATAAAGTTTCGAAGAAATACACAGTTATAAGGTGTAATGAGAGCAAGTAATGGAGAGCGGGAGACAAAAATTAAAGAAAAACCAACGGACACAAACAGAGTCATACACCCCAATAAGAAATTATTAAAGGGTAAAATACTAGGGAGAAATACAAAGATGAAAGTATACAAAACAATGATTTATAATAATGTACGCAGCCGAACCCCCACATCGGGCGTTTCAGCCACTAAATCTATATATATATATATATATATATATATATATATATATATATATATATGTATATAAAAGAGAGTGACGTTAGTTACTACGCTTATAACTCAAGAACGCCTGGACCGATTTCGATGATTCGCACCAATTCGGACTGGTCTCCGGCCAAACAAGAAGAATACCCAAGAAAATTCCCGAATTATCCCCGAAAAAAATAATCAAGAAAATTCATTTTCCCATACATTTTGTATGGAGTGATTTTAAAACGCCATCTTCATGATGGATGACGTTTATGTTTACGTTACGTTGTGACAATTTTTTCTTTTGGACAATTTTTTGATTGATTTTTTGATCGTTCCGGTGTTGCCAGTAGATGGCGTTGTGTGACAATTTTTTGCGACAATTGTTTTTCCACCAAATTTGTTTGACAATTGTTTTCCACCAAAATTGTTTGACAATTCTTTTGTAGCAATTTTTTTGTCACACATTAAAAACGAACGTGATTTCAAATGCTGGTTCCGGTATTGCCAGTAGATGGCGTTGTGTGACCATTTTTGCGACAATTGTTTTTCCACCAAATTTGTTTGACAATTGTTTTCCACCAAAATTGTTTGACAATTCTTTTTGTAGCAATTTTTTTGTCACACATTAAAAACGAACATGATTTCAAATGATCGTTCCGGTGTTGCCAGTAGATGGCGTTGTGTGACAATTTTTTGCGACATTGTTTTTCCACCAAATTTGTTTGACAATTGTTTTCCACCAAAATTGTTTGACAATTGTTTTTGTAGCAATTTTTCTTTGTCACACATTAAAAACGAACATGATTTCAAATGCTGGTTTCGTTATTGCCAGTAGATGACGTTGTGTGCAAAACTTTTGACAGCTGATTCATTTGCACAGCTTTCCATGCATGCTATTGCGTTGTGTGCGTGTGTTGCGATTTATCAGCATTTTTTCAAAAGTGATTTCAAAGGGGTTAGTTCAGTTTGATGAAGTGCACATTGTAAATGGTTATGTTCTTTGTGATTGCGTGCGCATCGATAATCATTCCAACCGCTAATTTCCAATTGTGCAATTTGTTTTTAATTGGATTACTTTGAAAATCAATTCGAATTCGCTGTTCATTTCATTCTAATTGATCATTTTGGTGTGGAATTCTATTTTCAAATGTTAAGCTCCCAACGAAGGTCTTTATTTTTGGAGGTTATGATATTTGAGCACATGTTTGCATTCATGTTTATTTTTGTGAGGTCATGACATCTGTGCACATGTATGTATTGATAATTCCAGTACTTCAATGAGGGGAAATACAATTCAAAATCGACCCGACCGCAACCCATCCAGCCAATATTTCAAAACAAAGATTCAATTGTAATGGACAATTGACCATAGATTTTCTGCAATTTGAAATGACGCAGGGCAACGCCTGCGATACGAAGTTTGCCGGGTCCACTATAATGAATAACACTAACATTCTCTTAATTATGTATATACTTTTTATCATTTAATAGTTCATTTATTATTCACATTTTTAATTTTTTTTTTCAAATAAATATGAATTACCTGCACCGACCTCCTTTAAATATTATCATGTACCTGTATTTTAAACATACCCGTAACAATAAAACATTAAATATCTAAATCAATAGTTTTCTAGGCAGAACGAAGTCTGCCGGGTCAGCTATTTAAATATAAATAAAATTTGAAGGCAAAACAACGTTTGCCGGATCAGCTAGTATATGATACAACGCAATTTGTTCAAAAACATACTGTGTGTCTAGCTAAGTTCGCGACAAATGGAAAACTTTTTTATTCTTGGGTTTATGAAAAAAGTTATTCTTTATAAAAAGTCCTGCTTCATCCAAAACTTAAATTCAAATTGTCAGATTTTAATATTTGTTAGTCATATACGAGATATGACAAAAAATATGAAATTAGTATAAGAGTAAAGTACGTTTATTTTCAATAATACTTAAAATGTTATAAGGAATAGTCGTTCAGAATTGGAAATTATACAATTTAAATACAGCATTTACACAAAAGAAAGCATTGAAAATGTTACACAAATGCTTCAACATATCCGCCTTCTCGTTCCATACATGTAACGGTTCTATCACAAAAATGCCTTACAGCCCTTTTAATTGTTTGTGGAGTTATTTTACGGATTTCTTCTCTAATAACACGTTCTAGATGGCCTACATCCGTAAACGGCGCTTGAATATAAACATGTTCTTTTAAATAACCCCACAAGAAGAAATCAAGTGGGGTCAGATCTGGAGACCGAGGTGGCCAACGTATTGTGGAAAAGCGGTGTATAACCCTTTCGTTAAAACAATCTTCAACATATTGCCTTACGTCTAACCTGCTATGACAAGGTGCACCATCCTGTTGAAACCAAATATGTTGGCGTTCCAGCAATGGAAGATTGTCGATAAAATTACTAATTTCACTTTGCAAAAAATTTAGATACCGGTCGGCATTCAAAGATTGCTGAAAAAGAAAGGTCCAATTACATAACTTTTGTAGATTCCGCACCATACACTTGTCTTGAACGCATATTGACTTCGAGTTTTTATTGTAAAATGTGGGTTGGCATCTGTCCACCAACGGCAGTTTTGACTCGATACAGTTCCGTTCGATGTAAATGTGGCTTCATCGGAAAATAAAATTTGTCTCGACACAAAAGGATTATCTGCTAATATTGCCTGAATGTCGGCACAAAACTCCAATCGTCTGTCATTATCACCTGGTCTTAGAGTGTGTACAAATGTAGGCTTGTAGGGATGAAATTTGTTTTTTTAGAATTTTAGCTACCGAATCTTTGCTTATAGTGTTTGACATCAACAGTGCTTTTTTCCGCAACGAACACCTCGGTTGTTCTATTGCTGATAGCATCACTTCTAGTTCCATTTCGTTATCAGCAACATGGTTTTGGCGTTTGTTGCTAAATCTGTTTTCGACATTTCCGAAAGCCACCTCGGTCTCCAGATCTGACCCCACTTGATTTTTCTTGTGGGGTTATTTAAAAGAGCATGTTTATAAACAAGCGCCGTTTACAGATGTAGGCCATCTAGAACGTGTTAGAGAAGAAATCCGTAAAATAACTCCACAAAGAATTAGAAGGGCTTTAAGGCATTTTTGTGATAGAACCGTTACATGTATGGAACGAGAAGGCGGATATGTTGAAGCATTTGTGTAACATTTTCAATGCTTTCTTTTGTGTAAATGCTGTATTTAAATTGTATAATTTCCAATTCTGAACGACTATTCCTTATAACATTTTAAGTATTATTGAAAATAAACGTACTTTACTCTTATACTAATTTCATATTTTTTGTCATATCTCGTACATGACTAACAAATATTAAAATCTGACAATTTGAATTTAAGTTTTGGATGAAGCAGGACTTTTTATAAAGAATAACTTTTTTTCATAAACCCAAGAATAAAAAAGTTTTCGATTTGTCGCGAACTTAGCTAGACACACAGTATATCTATTCGACTTTCGCCTATATTTCATTACTGGCTCGTCTCTTTGAAGGCCTCAACAGTAGTCGGCGAGTATGCTTTCGTTCCCATTTTCGTCTGTAGCGCGATTCAATTTGGCTGATATTTTGGTAAAATCTCTCACCATGTTCATCGCTGACATCACCAACACTATCTGGAAAAATCCGGATGTGAACGGAGGGAAGGAATCTTTAAAGACCTATTACCCTATTTACCTAAATCTTTGCAAATTTGCAGCAGTTCATCAACCAGGTGTTTGTTGTTCTGGTTTTGTATTTCCGAGAAAGTTTGATACCATATTTCTGAAAGAATGGCAAGCCGGTACTTCTCTCTTTCATTTAAGGTATTGTCGAAACGGGCATCTTTCATCATTTCCCTCATTTAAAGCCCCAAAAATATTTCCTCTCTTATTTTAGCTCCGCTTATTGTGGGTATTTGTTTTTTTAAATAAATAAACCTTTTTACTCATCGCCTTTACGAAGTGTATCATCAACCCCAATTTCATGTGAAGAGGAGGTGACAGAATTTTTTCTGAATTGTTGCTTCATAATATAATGATTGTTGTGTCCCTACTACCCCACTCACGCCGAAAACAGCAAAACTTTGTGTGAGCTAGAACTTTTAAATCCGCACAAAGTTGTGATTGAAATCTCTTGATCCAGTAGTAGCTTTATACTTCCATAAGACTCTTTCTGTTATTATGAGCATGAGTAATTTTCATTATGAAAGAGGATGTGTTCTCTTTCACAATGCAAACCGTCTTTATGGTTTTTTATGGTCTTTAATTATTTATTTCCCTAAATATGGGTAGTCTATTGTATAATGTTTTTAGTTCTTGGTTCCTTCTTGCGCATCAATTATTTAATAGAATTCTTTTTCTTGAAGAAAGATAAGCACTGGAACACTTTCGTACGAGCAAAACTGCTCGAGCTTCCAATCTGTGTGTGCTTTTAGGTAAAAAAATATACTATATATACGTGGTAAATGAGTAGACCCCGGAAAATTTAGGAAGGTCGATGAGACGAAACCTATACGGTAAGGTTCGGTATACGACTCGTCGAGCGCTTGCGGCAGAGGCTGAGTTAATTGTTGGAGGTAAACCCTCCTAAATTTTTCAGGGGCTAGAAATAAGGAAAAAGTATACGACGGCAAAGACTTTCTAGCAAAATCCAAAGATCAAACTTTTAAAAACTGCTGCAATAGAGTGAGGTCCTAAATACAAACAAGTTTCTGCAAAAAATAATTGGGGTAATAATATTAGTGCTGCTTAGTGAAGCGTAGGACGGATTCTGTAAGACACGAGGCTGTATGGATTGTATACTTACCCCGAGTTAATTAATTGAGAAAACATGAAGCAAAAGAATGCATTTATAATTTTAACAAGGGGTAAGCAAATAACGAAAAAAGGACTATCAATAAACAACCAAATAAAACAAGACAACTCTGAGTAGTTCTACTATACACCTTTCCGTTACGCTCCGACCAATGAAAAACCAATTACGAAGTCCACTTTCACCCCCAGTCTCGCGTTCGCCGTCACTCATCTCGCGTGTAAATTCTAGCCTTAATGGCGAGAAAAAGTTTCAGTTCAATTAAAAAGGGAGCAACTCAATTAGGGATTGATCAGGGGATTAGGCAAGGGTGCCCTTTATGCTTTATAACTATATTGACCACGTCGTAGATCTATGGCAAAAAATACTAGCCAGAAACTACAAAATTGCTATTTGCAGATGGTAATGCAGTTACCATCGGCAGATACAGAGGATAACTTGCAAAGGGGGATTTTTATATTATCGACAACCGTTGGAAACTATGACTTACAAATGCCAATATTAAAAGCAAAGTAATTGCTTTTAAAGGTAACGATCAGAGCAAAAATAGTGTTAAACGAAACAACATTAGAACGAACTAGCAACGTACTATATAGTATATCATTTACAAAGAAAGATGATACCAGTATGAAACTTAGCAGATTCCAATATCCATGTATCACCGTTTGGAACCATTTAAAAATACGAGGAAAGAGACGTTACTAAAATTCTATAAAGTAATGGCGGTCACAACCGTTTTTTATCGTTGCGAGAACTGGGCACTTACTAAACCAATAAAGAAATCGATAGAAAGTGATAGAATAGGAACCGTCACTACACGTCAGACAAAACATACACGCAAGTCGGGATGAAATTCATTACATAATTAATAGGCGCACGTTAATCATTGTACAAGTAATCATCACCATTCCAAATAAGAATGATTTTTCTCGTTGCTTGCCGAAATTTGAAAATTCGAATTGGCCTCTCATCGACTTCCGAAAAATGATTTGACACACAAATACAGGTTTCCATTTGCAAAAAGAAAAGTAACTTCGAATGACCTTGAAGGACTATCGAATATGTGGTTCAAATTCAAAAGTTCAAGACCGATTAGTATCCTTCCTGCTATGTCTAAAATCTTCGAACAAGCTATCGCTAGAAGATTAATCGACTATTTAGAACACAAAAAATTTCTAATGAGTAAACAACACGGATACAGAAGGGGACATTCAGTAGTAAGCGGTATGATTGCAATATTAGACTATATTTTCAGAGCTCTAGATGATAATATGTACGCTGAAATGAGTATGTTAGATCTCAGCAAAGCCTTTGATTCTGTAAGTCCAGATATACTTCTAGAAAAGCTGGAATACTATGGCCTACGTGGCAAACGACTAAATCTAATGAAATCATACCTATCAGATCGAGCTCAAGTAACAGTATGGAACGACGAAATATCCGACATATCCGACATTAAATATGGAGTGCCACAGAGATCAATACTAGGCCCAATATTATTCATAATATACATCAATGATATACCTGCCAACATCTCAAATGCAGAAATGTGTAGGTATATATGCCGATGACACATCTCTGTTGGTCAGTGCCGGGGACCTCAACGACTTGAGTGAGAAGTCTGCGGCAGTCACAGAAAAGGCTAAACACTGGTTTGCAGCCAATAAATTAAAAATGAATCCAGACAAAATACAAAGTGTAAAATTTACCACTAGAACACTGGAAGAATATGGTAAAGCAAAGCTCCTGGGACTGACCGTAGATTCATATCTTAAATGGGATTCTCACATTGAACAACTGGCCAGTAAATTGACGTCGGCTGTCTTTGCCGTCAAAAGACTAATGCATGTAGCTACATACGGAGCAGCAAGAGTAGCATACTTTTCTTATTTCCATGCTCTCCTAAGTTATGGGATCATCTTCTGGGGCCACACAGCAAATGCGCACAGAATCTTCCGATTACAAAAAAAAGCAATTAGAACTCTGCGTGGATTAAAATTTAACGAAAGCTGCAGAAATCTTTTCAAATCAGAGAAAATTCTAACTTTATCGTCTCAGTTCATCCTGGAGGTGGTAACATATATTCATCGAAATAGGGACAGCTTCGATTTAAATGGTTTCAATCACCGTTATGATACGCAAGGGAGAAATCAGCTTAGAACCCCACATCATCGACTGGCTCGTTCGCCACAATCCATAGATTACTGGGGACCAAAGTTATACAACGAAATTGATGAAGAAAACAAGGCTCTACATATGAGAGGTTTCAGAGGAAAAGTCAAACAATTGCTACTCGATAAGGAATGCTATACAATAGACGAATTTTTGTTTGGTTAGACGTATGGCCTTCCTATCATATTCGATCCAGCTCCACGCATTTATTACTCAACAATATTACTTTGTTTGTCTTAATCGTTATCTTGTTTCGTTTGTTATCTACTATTTCCTGTTATATTTATTTATTTCTTTATTTTGACTTCACAATTTCATACTTAGTCTGACAAATGTAAATTTGAAATACATAGGTAACTGTAGTATTGACACTAATATGTAATTTTGTAATTACTGTTATAGTTTATTAAACATTAAACAATAAAAAATAAACAAGCCTGCAAACGTGCTGGTTCTTCGCTTATTATTGACAAAAGATTAGACCTGCCTGAGCTCTTAAAATTGTAAACAATTAGTATTTTATCGTTATACATACATCTTTCAGAGCTAAAATATACAGCTTTCGAAATAGTCTTCGAACCGATCAAAAAAAAAAAAAAAACTTTTGGCGATCTTGAAAATAAGCACCTTACAACCTTAACTATCTATGAACAATAAATCCTTTCTTACCTCCACCCTGGCATCATCCGACGAACACACGACGGTCAAACACAGGAAACCGTGCAAAATAATGTCAAGAAATAAGAACGGATCATTAGGCATCGGTGTCGTAAAGAAAAACACATAAGAATCTATCACGAACGTCAGTATAAAATAAGCTCGATTGATCGCC
Source organism: Chrysina gloriosa (assembly GCA_038088585.1). NCBI lineage: Eukaryota > Metazoa > Arthropoda > Insecta > Coleoptera > Scarabaeidae > Chrysina > Chrysina gloriosa. Next base: position 101,666,629 of record CM076087.1, read on the forward strand.
AAGAAAAATCCATAGGAATTATTTAAATATTTCACGGCATCGCACGTCAGCGCGTGCAACATTCTCACATTTTCCAACACCTCTTTGATGTCCTTTCCGGCGAGAACGTTCGATTTTTGATCGCAAATCAATTTTACGCAAATCTCATTGACAGTTTTGAACTTACTTTCGATGGCCTTAACGAAATGAGTGTAAAGGATGATAGGCATCACCTGCCAAATTCCCAAAAGACTGAAGAAAAGATATACTAAGACGCGGTTATCCTGATTATCTACACTCACGACCGTGGAATGAGAGAACACGAATAGATCGGCGACCGTCACCACGAGAATCGTCACGTCCCAAATCAATGGTTTAACGGTCCATTCGTAAAGATTCCAAATTTCACAATCGCAATTCGACTCGTTACATAACTCCAATTGTTTGGTATCGAAAAATTCCAAAATTTTGATTAATTTGACGAATTTCTTCGAACGATAGGCGCAAAAGAAACAGCAAACGAAAGATCTGAATATCATCACGGTCATCAGCACCCATCTCCACATAAAACCCGGTTGGGCGTGGTTCATCAATTCGTGCATCGCTCGGCCAATTGCTCATCGTAGCCAGCAGGATGACGCAAGTGGTAAACAGGAAGAAAGTGTAAATCAACGGTAGACTGAAATATGAAAATTCTAGGTCGTTGCTGGTCGAATGCTGAAGATTTTTCAAAGGAAGGATGCCCATGCTCCGGCAGAATAGAGCGATCGGTCTGAAGTAAGTGTAGAACGTTCTCGTTTTGGGCGAGGTAGTTTTAAACGGATTTCGTTTGGCAAATATATCGAACAGAAAAGACTTTTTGGCGAATTTACGTTCGGCGTTGAGGATCATTTCGTCGACGGTAACCGCTCGCGAAGAACTGAACGCTAATTAGGTCGAAATCGAATATATTTGGGTGCAGTTATTTGGCTTATCTGGAAAACCATATGCCTAATGTTTAGTTTCGATTAAAACTATTGTGTGTCATTGGTCATAGCGAATATCATTTATCGATTTGGTCATGACTATATCATTATCTAAAGCATTATATGTACCATCACATTCGAAGATAACCATAAATCAAAAAACGTTTTGATATACCCGAATATTCAAAACAAAAAGGAGAGGATGGTGTCTTAAAAGAAACTGAAAAAGAAAGGCACCTGCTCTTCTTACACTGCTTTGGATACGTATTTTGAAAATCAAATCATCATGCTTATCGGAACAAATACTTATTCTTCTTTCTACATTTTTGTGCCATTGAATATTGAAGGAAAAAAACGATAAACTTTGAAACTAATAAATAAACGTTGCAGAAACGTTGCTAAACAAGTGTCAAAAATTGTGTATGCACTTAAATCATTGATTCATACGGGATACAATTCTTGAAACTCCATACCGAATTAATTCAAACACAAGCAATTTCTAAGTATTCAGTATTCATCCAGCTGATGAAGCCACAATGTAACAAAACAATATTGTACTGCGTCTATAATGAATATTTTGAAACCTCCAAATTGCTTGCACTTCAATGTATTCGTTGTGTATTTAAATAAGTCTCGTGAAGTTGGCAATCGAATTTGTAAAAATATAATAATTCATGGGAGTCCCTGTTGGATATGAAATAGTCCTACAGTACTTTGCGGAAAATTTCAAGAGTTCTGCAAAATTGCGCGAAAAAGTGGAAAATACCGAAAACGAACGTAGCAACAATTTTCGAGAAAAACAGTACGATTCGGACATATTTTTGCACCTCGACCGTAGTTTTAGAGTTCTCCACCAATCTTGCGAAAATTTCTGCACAAATTGAGATTTTGCGAAAAATTGTTCATTTTGAAAATCGCAAGAAGAGTTCTATTCGCGAATCTGAATAGCCCCCTTAGAGTTCTATCGAAGACACTTACAACATCTTTTTATCAAAACCTTAGTTTGAAAGATATTTGCAATAGTGTGGGACCCATAGTTCTGGATGGAAAAATTAAAAAAATCGCGCACCAGTTCTAATAGTAGAACCTTAATAATTCTATCGAAAATCCTGATAACATTTTTTTTGTAAAATTGAAAATTGAAAAGATATTCGAAGGAATACAAAATGGAAGAAGTGTAATGACAGCAAGTGTTTTTTCAAATAGTTTTTTTTTATTAACATTCACATTGTATCTTTTATTCTCTTTACAGTTGTCTTTATATATATAATTCTACTGTACGCGTGTTTGTCACTGAACTCCTCTTAAACGGCTTGACTGATTTGAATGAATTATTTTGCATGCGTTTGGGTGGCGCCCTGGATGGTTTAGATTCACAAAAACAAGGGGGAAAATAGAAAGAAAGAAATAAAGAAGAAAATAAGAAGGATAGAAAATTATACATCATACATCATAAATCTATGTACTGTAGTATTCAGAAGTTTAAATTTGAGTTTGCCGCGTGATTTTGGGTTGGTAGTGCTGGCCAGGTTGGTAGGGAACGAGGAGAAAGGAAGGTGTGTGAGGAGGGAGAACAAGGTTATGTTTTTGGTGAATAAACGTGTCGGAAATATATTATGTTTATTTTATAAGCCATCGGACAATTAGAAGAAGGAAATAGTTTTATTTTCCTTTACTACAATACATACATATATAAAAATCAATTGCTGTTCGTTTGTCTCGCTAAAACTTGAAGAATGGCTTGAGAATGGCTGGACCGATTTGGCTAAATTTGATCTTAAAATATTTGTGGAACTTCAGGGAAGGTTTAAACTGTGAGAAACATAAATAATAAGTAACGGAAAATACTAAAAACGGCAATTTAATTTTCCATTATGACAGCTGTCATGGTGCGGGCAAAGATAATTAAGGTTATGACATTTCTGATTGTGCGCGCATGAATAATTGTTATGTCATAATAGAAGCAAAGTCAGCAGTATCTATCACAGTGTTATTTACAATGCCGCGAGCGAGAAGATCGAATCTTTCACAACGAAGCCGTAATACAAATAGACTGCGGAATATTGCGAATGAATCCACTGCAGATGAAAAAGAAATCGCACAAGAGAAGGGCGCCGTGTTAGTACGGCCCAACTTCGTGCTTCACAAACACAAGAAGAAAGAGAGGCCATACGTGAAACGGCTCGGTTGGCAATGAGAAATCGTCGAGCAAAACACAGAAATCAACAACGTCGAGCCGCAACAAGAAAAGTTTCAAGTGTTAATTTGAATCGAAGAGCGTTTCAATACGATTCCCTGTGCAGTTTATGTGCGTCCATTGAAGTTTGCTGGAGAAATGTGTGGAAATGGATGGATTTTGCTATCTCAGTGGAAAGCTTAAATTCGCCATTGTTGCCTCCTCCACCTGAGCCATTGCATTCATTGCTTCGTGGCGAAGCTCAAGAATCACGACATTTTCTTTCGAACGCTTAAAGGTACAACGCATGTTTCCAAATGACTTCATTTGGACGAAATATTATTGAAGAACGCGGATTCAGTCCGACATTCAAGGTAATGTTTGTTAATAAGACAGTAACCTTTATTTTTGGTAATCATAAATCACTAATTATCACTTCCCTTTCGACTATACAGATACAAGGACAAATTCACCATAGAATTGGATCATTGCAGCCGGTTGAAGACGCACGTCATAAAATTGTTACAAATTGACTTCATGGCCAATATGGAGGACCAACTTGATCGGCGTCAAACGTTGAATAACGCAATGAAAAGAGAAATTCTTCAAGATTTGCAGGAAATACTTCATGAACATCATGCATTGATTCGGTTGTTCACAACTGCGTTGGATCGCATGCCAAGTAATGGCTATTAAGTAGTGATCAGAGCAAATAAATGCCCCGCTGGAACACACGAATGACAATTCAACGCTCCGACAATAAAAGTCGCAAAATATAGTATATCACAAGGTGCTTCAATGAAGATAATCGACACGAGTGCAACCCATTCAGCAAATAGTTTAACAGAAAGTTGTGCTACAACGATACGCGAATCATTTGGTTTACATTCAATAAAGCAAATGCTTTGCACTAACGTGACTGTTCCTTTTTGAACTTTTATTCGACTTAATTAATTTTATCTTAATATAAACAAGTTAATAAAGCTCAGGTAATAACTTAAGACAACATTTATTAATTCTAAGGCGGTACGACGTTCGCCGGGTCAGTTAGTATATATATATATATATATATATATATATATACATATATATATATATATATCAATATGGGGCTGAGAACCTGACTTCAAGTTTGCCATGGCAATACATTGAGTTTTATAGTGTTTATTAAATTTCGATTCAAGACGTCGCACTTTACAGAGTTCATGAAGTGCACAGTGACCACAATTTTATAGGAGCGGATATATGTAAATCAGAAGGAAATGGAACAAAAACAGACAAACTTTGATATAGCAAAAGACATATAAAAGTGCCATTAATGAAATGTTATAAAAAAATGAAAGATGAGATAATACATATGAATATGGAAGAAAAATAAGCTAATTGTAATCCTGTGTGTGTACACTATATTTTTCGGGACAGGGTGTTTACGCTGGGTCTTTTGGGGAACAATCGGTTTTTCAAAGTTTTCTAGGTTTTCAAAAAATCTGAAAAAATTCTGGGTTATTTATTGAAGTGTCTATTACATGATTCAGAAGTTGCCAAAGTCCAAAGTTTAAAACCATTATTAATAAAAATTGAAAAATAGTGGAACTCGAGGAAAAAGCTTGAGTTTAGAATTTCGACTGTTCCTTCAAAGACCTAGTGTACACACGCACGATTAAAAACCTGATGAATCAAACACTTAGTTGTGATAGTGTAAAGAGGTTACTGTTCTGATAGTTAATCTCGAATTCAGTGATAGAAAACAAAGTGAAAGTGTTTTATTATCGGCGGACACCTTGGTGAAAGTTAAGGAGAAAATTAAGATACAAATTGAGAACAAAAAGGGTGGCAAAAGTGAAACTGTTGCAATAACATTATTTAACATATAAGTAACAGAGAAGAATTCTGAAAGATTTTACATCAGAGGGACAACAAAATAATTGAATTTGGGAAACGATTGAAGATTGTATTGTATTCAGGTCTCTAAAATACCATTACAACTACATACATACACTCCGCGACATTTGATTAAACACAACTTTGTTAACGGAATACTTTTTCACTTTTTGAGTTTTATGCCGATAATGTACTGCTATTTTAGGCAAGCATACCAAATAAGAGTAAAACATTTTCAATTTTAGCTTATCTATTGAAAATTCTTTGAAAACTGGTGCGACATTTGATTAAACGCAGGAAAATAAAACAACAAAATATTTGACAAAAAATTTATTTAATAATGGGTATGGCTACCATTCTTACTTATGACCTCAAACGTTCTATTTGATAATGAATTATATAAAGTTTGAACATAATCCAACGGAAGTTCTTCCCAAGCTTCCCGAATGGCCACTGTCAATTGTTCTTTATTGGAAAATTGCTTCCCACCGCTATAAATCTTCCTGGATAACCATCCCCACACATTTTCTATAATATTAAGATCCGGAGACAACGCTGGCCATGGCAATAAAGCTATGCTATTGTCCGCCAACCATTGTTTCACAACCCGGGCACTGTGCGCAGGAGCATTGTCTTGTTGGAAAACAAAGTCGTTGGTACCCATTTCATTTTCAATTACACCTTTTACGTTTTGCATTAATTCCACGTATTTCTGAGCATTTGGAGATCCCTCAATAAAAATTATTGCCACTGCACCTGAATACGAATTTGCACCCCATACCATAACACCTCCGCCGCTTTGAGCTCTCCGTGATATAACTTTGGGTTCCTTCCTCAAGTCGTGCCAGTAATGTCGGAATCCATCAGGTTCATCAAGACTAAAACGTTTCTCATCCGTGAAAACAATCTTCACTCCACTGAATGTGTTCTCTTGCAAAATTTAGTCTAGCTTCTTTATGTCGGGCAGTTAAAATCGGTTTTTCTTTAGCTTCAACGAATGTGTGGAGTTTGTTTCAATATCCTTTGCACTGTCCTTACGGATGCAGAACATCCTGCAGCATTCCGAATTTGCCGTGCTGTCGCCGCTGAATTCGACGCTAGTCGAACTATTTTTCTTCTCTCCCGTTCGGTAGTGGCCGTTGCTGTCCGTCCCTTACGTTTTTTACCGTAATTTTCTTTATCGCGGAGATAATTACGTATTGCATAATCACTCCGTCTTAATCGCCTAGCGATTTGTCTAATGGAGTAATTTTTGTCGTGTAAAACATCAACTTGTCCTCTTTCTGCTTTACTAAGCGTTTTTCCACGTCCCATAGCGATACCACACACGCTACAGGTAATACAAATTATTTGTATCTGCTAACTTTATCCCTAATTTCACTCAAAACCGTTTACTTATATCGGCTACATACAAATAACTGGAGTGCGTTTAATCAAGTGTCACGTCAATTTTACCCTTACTCTTACAATTCCCGCGGGTACAAGAACGATCCGTACCTGCCGCTTGCTGGTACCGACCGAATTTCCAAGAAAACTTCGAAAGTGTATAACAGTATATTTAAGATTCTATAAATTCGTACAGAAACTTCGTTTTTGAAATATTATGCTTGCGTTTAATCAAGTTTCGCGGAGTGTACATTAGCAATTAGAAATGCTGTAAGAGAAATAATAAAATTGCAAAACGTTTGCAAATATATTTATTTAAGTTATTTAATAGCGCCGAAAATAGTAGAGAAAAAAGATATTTACAGTCACCGAAATTCTATTAGTGCCATCCATAAAATGAACAAATCATTGCTTGCACGAAATTACTCAGATAAAAGTATTGAAAGAAAGCAATGTCCTAATTCGAGGTATAACAAAGCAATTTCGACGATCGATTGCTGTTGAAAATTATTTAAAACTAGGGTAGAATTATGGAGACAATTTGCTCAGACTAGAAAATTATGCAATCGGGATCGAAGCAGAATATCAGTTGAAATAAAATCTTAATTACAGTTGCTAGTGACTGTAAGACGTGTACACCAAATTCTGCAAGTCTGATGAGGATGTAATTTATACGAAAGAACCGCCATTGCCACGTCGACATAAATGAATGAAGAAAAATATTCAATTTACACGGTCCTGGTGGCTTTTCTTTTTACTAGGATAATCTTCGAAAGGCAAATCCAGCCAAAATACGCCGTAATTTTGAAGATGCCTATAGTATGATATGGGTTGCATTTTCGACCTATGGAAAGTCAAAAATTTCCTGGGTAAACGGGCGAATAAATGCTGAAAGTTACATTGAAATTTTAGAATTATCTTGCCCAGAACTGAAGACATTATACCAGAAGATTGCACTCGACAGAGTAGTGTGACCATTAACACTGCGTAAATTATGACAAAAATGCTACTCTGAAAGAAAAGTATCTGTACCAAATTGATCGGGAATAGGCCTTGATCTTAACCCGCTTGAGACCCAATAAGGGCTTCTCGATCTTCACGTCTATGAAGACGGAAAACAATATATTAGCGATATTCAAGATCTAAAAAATTGCTATCCGTGACGCTTGAAATATTTATTTTCATTATAGTAATTGGAGTTGTGAGATTATTCGCAATAATTGAGAAAGTAGTAAGTCCCACGAATCATATAATTCATTTTTTGGTTAATTTCTTTGAAATATGGGTAGTCACTAATAGAGTTTTATTATATCAGCTTTTTGTACGTTTTATCGCCATATTTTTGATAACTTTTAATTTTGTTATGGTGCCTAGTTCCCACTCCTCATTTACGAACATACCTAAAGCTTTATTTGTCTTGCAACGACTTTGGAACAACAGATTTACCATAAAATAAGTGTGACACTAATGGAATTTTGCCGCCTGTATACGAGGGATAACCTGAAATTATTGAGAATGAAAAACACGGTTAACATTTTCTAGGATTCTATTTTAAATATGCTCAAACTAATTCCCTTCACCAATGAAACACTTGACCATTCTTTCTTTCCACTGTTTAAGAGCTTCCAACCAATCTTCTTTCGTAATACCTTCAAAATCAGCATGAACTGCGGTCATCAACTTCTTATTCAGACGAAAACCTTCTACCCCGCAAATTTCGTTTAAGTCCAAAAAATAGGCGAAAGTGACACATTACTAAATCAGATTAGTACGGCGGATGTTCTATTACTTTTATAGTTTTTGCAGCCAAAAACTGGACAGTTGAAACTGCAGTATGGGACGATGCATTGTCATGGTGAAGCATAATTTCTTTGTCTCGAACTCGCTTGAACACTCCAGACAAACATTTTTCAGTGTAGTACTTAGCTATAACTGTTTTTTGTCCATCTAGCCTAATTGCATTTACTAAGCCCGCACTTCTGAAGAATACCGCGTACATAACCTTCATCATAGCTCGCTGCTTCCTAGTCATTGTAGGAGTTTCCCCATCTTTGTTAATCCATACTTGGCGGGTAGGAAGGTCGAAAAAGGAAATATAAGTTTCGTCACCTGTCACTATTGTGGGAAAAATTTGGTGCCCGCCATTGTGTAATAAATTTAAAGCTTCATGGCAAATTCTCACACGCTCTGATTTTTGGAAGTCAGACAGGTGATGGGGCACAAGAAGACTTACTACGCAGGTGATCGTGTATGATTGTTTTCACAGCTGAGGATCCAATCTTGAGTTGATGCTCTATTACCGCAGAAGTGGCTGTATTGTCTTCTTCAATTATTTTTCTAACAGCAGCAATTATTTTGTCGTTAACAGTCGTAGGAGGACGCTCTGCCCCTTTTTGATGATGAACAGAATTTCTTTCGCGTTCAAATTCCTTAAATCATCGGTAAATTGTAACCAAGGAAGGTGCTTGTACACTAGAAACTGAATCTAAATCCTCTTTGCAGTCTTAAGTGCTTGAACCTCTTTTAAAATCATAGTAAATTATGGTTCGAAAGTGCTCTTCGGTTAATTCCATTTTATTTTACTTTTAAGAAATAAGTAGCTGAGTTATAACGAACGTACCTTCAACAACTAAACGTGAATGGGCAGATAGAAAGTTGCTCTAAATAAACACGATGTGAGTGTATTATATTTTCTTATTCTCAATAAATTCAGCTTATCCCTCGTACCATATAAAAAGTCTTACCTCTTTAGCGACCCCATGCGAAATATAAATCAACAGAACACCGCACAGCATCTCACCGAATAATACCACGTAAAGTTCAGTTCGATAATACAAAAATATGTACAATTTCAGAACCGAAGTCGCCACCAAAGACACGCATTCAAGCACCAGAAAGAATCCGTAACATTTGTTTAGCAACTTAACCGCGCTGACCGTCATCCCGTGCAAGAATCTAACGTTCCTCAAATTCCTCGTCATATTCGACGTCAAATCGCATTCTTCCGCGTTCAAATACCACGTGTCGATCGCGAATAGATGCACGAAAATCCTATTGATTTCCTTAAAACTGTACCTGACGGCGTAGGAAAAGTACAAATATAGGAAACTGGGAGTGATCTGCCACATACAGATGATACTGAAAGTGATGATTAGGGTGTAGTAACTGGTGTCGTCTTCGGGTTCCATCACGACTATATAGAACATCACCAGTTCCGCGTTCATCAAACCCATCATGGTTATTCCCAATACCCACGGCATGGTAACCCATTTAAAAACATTCCTATTACCGTCGTAGAGATCGGGGAAAAATTCTAACTTCCTCGTGTCGAAGGCGTCCAGCATCTTGATCAATTTCACGAATTTACTGCACCGGGTCAAGCAGAAAAATCCGCAAATGAACGATCTGCCGACGAGAGCCAAAGTATAGAACATCATAAGGGCGGATCGACGTCTTAAGGTTATCTCGTAAAAGCTGGACCAATCGTAGAAAAATCCGATGACGATGTGACATCCGACGAAGATACATACAGTGTACAACATGGGTAAGGTACAACAACTAAACTGCACGGCGTCGCACTCGGTACCGTTCAAATTCTTCACCGGTAAATTTCCTAGGGCACGGAAGAAAATGGCGAGGGGCCTAAAATAGTGGTAGAACGTTTTGATCGGACCGGATTTGCTAGGATCGGGTTTGATGAAAATTTTGGAAGCGGGATGTTGGCTCGTATTACCAGCCGTTATCGCCAACATTTCGAAAATATTGCGGATGCAACCGTCGCGTTAGAAGACTAAACTGGGGAAAAACGATAACCGGTCGGTTTTCGCTTATCTAAATTATGTCCGCTTGTTCTGCTGGTGGAGATAAAATAGTACATTTATTGGTCACGGTTACAATGTTTAATTTGTCTTTTTACAGATGTAAGCTTTTAGTAACATTAGGTGCGGTTTTACGTTGATGCGTTCGCAAAAGATATGAGCGGATAAGTAAATGTCACTGACTTTTCTATAACTTTTTCAGACAGAAATTGAATAAAATCGTAAACGACAGAACAGAATTTAATAAAAATCCAAATTTATTCACGATTGTGAGACTATATCACACCGGTAAAATCTTTGTCACACATATGTAATCCCTCCTCATTGTCGCTTACGGTTGTTTAGTTGTTTATTAATAATTACAATGCAAGTTATTACTCAACGTTTATTACGCACGTTATTACCAGAGACCGGATTATATGTTTTTTTTGCATATCGACAACTATCAACGGTACAATTGAACGCTTTAAGATCTACACGAATTAGGGTTAATAAAAGCGTTTAGCACTAATTTAATTTTACATATTTAGAATATTTTGGATTTTTTCCACATGTTTCAAATATTTTAACATCTTTGAAATTATTCGACATAATTTTCCGTTTGAAAATCGCGTTATTTACATCAAAAGAATAATACAGAAAATTGGTTTGGAACCTTTGGTGTAACAAAGCAAACACACTGACAAAGTCAATGCACAAATTTCCACTATCACCAAACAAATATTGCATGTCTCTCGACGCGCGTTTCGCTAACCAAGTTAACATCATCAGGAGATGATCAAATGTGAATTATAAATCTAAGCAACGTACTTTATATAAGTTCGGGTGAATAATACAACGAATAAGGACTAATGAGCTCCTTGGTAATTGTTTACAATAGTCGAACTCCCCGTAAATGTCATTAAGATGAGGAAACCGTAATGATTCGCAGTACCTTTATCACCGCAGTATCCTTTATCACCGTTCCTAGCAGACCTTTTTATGAGTAGATTTGAGATCGAAGCTAAAGAACAATTCAACTACTTCCCCGCGTTTGGTTAAGATACGTAGATGATGTGTTCGCGATTTTTGATACCGAGAAACGTCATATTACGGATTTTATTAATGAGTTAAACGCAAAATTCCCTTCTATTAACTTTACTTATGAAATGGAAAATGACAAGAAGCTTCCATTTCTGGATGTATTAGTGTTAAGAAACCTAAATTACTTAGAAATTGACGTATATAGAAAAGAAACCGCAACCTGCAGATACATCCCTAATGACTCTCGTCATTGCCCTCCCCATACATTAGCAAGTTTTAATTTAATGGTAAATAGATTATTAAATTTCCCTCTCAGTGCAGAACGCTTTCAGAAAGAAAAGAGAGTCATTAAGGAGATCGCTAATATTAACGGTTATTCTACGAAATTAGTTGATAAGTTAATTAATAAATTCAAGGCTAAGAAATTAATTAAGGACACTTGTACCTTACAAAATGAGGTAGAAAAACCGAAAATGTCAGCTTTACCCTACGAACCAAGGATTACTCGTGGTCTAAATAAAATTTTTAAAAAGGTTGATATCAATCTAATACATAAATCAGGTAACAAGCTTCGAGCAGTTCTTGGTAATCCGAAGGATAAAGTAGCAATAACCGATAAGTCAGGAATTTATGCTATAAGTTGTAAAGATTGTTCGTCGAAGTATATTGGCCAAACAAAAAGATCTATCTTAACTAGATTTAAAGAACATATGGCACATTTAAAATTTGGTAGAATTGAAAAATCGAGTGTTGCCCAACATGCTTTCGACAATGATCATAGGATAAGCGTAGATGATTTGGAATTATTAAGAAATGTGCATAATTGTTATAAGCTGGATGCATTTGAAAGCATAGAAATATTTAAATGTGGCCGCCTCACTATGAATGCCGATAAAGGGCCTATCCCAGATAGCTGTTTATTTAATTTAATTAATTCTAAATAATTCCAGGCCTTTGTTTACATATTTCTTAAGTATTTTCAAATTGCTGCCTTTGCATTGTAATCGGTTATTACTGCGAATCATTACGGTTTCCTCATCTTAATGACATTTACGGGGAGTTCGACTATTGTAAACAATTAACAAGGTGCTCATTAGTCCTTATTCGTTGTATTACTCACCCGAACTTATATAAAGTACGTTGCTTAGATTTATAATTCACATTTGATCATCTCCTGATGATGCTAACTTGGTTAGCGAAACGCGCGTCGAGAGACATGCAATATTTGTTTGGTGATAGTGGAAATTTGTGCATTGACTTTGTCAGTGTGTTTGCAAAAGAATAATAGACGATCTCCTGGGAAATTTACATTCTACAATTACCGATGTTTCGTTAAATATAATAAAATAAATATTACTTAAATAGGGATTAATGCTTTCTGACAATGACAATGGGATAGTCCTCTTTTTAGTTATACCTGCACGTCCTTGCCACACGTGTTTCGCTAGCAAAGAGTATTTTCAAACCGTACCATACCCATTAGATCAAGTGGGGAGCTTTTCGATGTGATATGGTTTAAATAATACTACACCACAGTCCTTGCAATCCCGTCAATTGCAAAACTATCATCATAAAAATGATTTTCCTTGAATATGAAAGACTTACCTTATCAGCGAGACGATGTGCAAAATAAAGCGTCGCAAGAATGGTAATCAATGCGCCGAACGGTGAGAAGGCGGTGCCCGAAGTGTTATAGAAAAAATGTACAAATTAATAATAAATCCGACGGTCATAACGAACATGTCCACATTGCAAAAATGACCGTAACACTGATTCAAAAGTTTCACCGCGTCGCTCATCATTGCATGCAACGATCTAACGCCCCTTACACCGTTTTTGATATTGACATCATCAACCGCCTCGTCACTATACCACTCATCAAACGGGATCATCTTAACGAACGTCGCATTAATCCTGATAAAATTCTCGGTGATCGTCAAAATAAAATAGTGCACAAGAAACGACGGTAGCATTTGCCATAAGGAAACGACGCTAACGGCCATTTTCAAAGCGTACAATTTCGTACGTTCGTCGTTTCGAAAAATTTCAGTCATTAGAGCCGTGGCGATCGGAAGGATGACCAGTGGTAGGATGGTACCTTTTCGAAAATTCTTGACGTCGACGCCGTCGTCCTTAAAAAACTCGAGCATATCTTTGTCGAAGTTGTCAAAAAGTTTGATCAATTTTATGAAAGTTTTGCTACGATTCAAACAGAAGTAACAGCAATAGCACGACCGACAGAAGACGAGTATGACGTATATCAGACTAAAATCTATCAGGACGATCGAATGCCAGTCCAATAAACAAATCGTTGTTATTATGGAACCGACGAGTAAAGTCGACGGGTACACTACAAAAGAAAACTGGAGCGATTCGCAACGTGCATCGTGTAAATTTTTCAAAGGTAATCCTCCGACGATTCGCAAAAATATGGCGATGGGCCTGAAATACCCATAAAAAGTCACACTATTGGTAGACTTTTGAGCAAGGTTACGATAGATTTTCGCGAACATCTTCGAAAGTTGACGATTGACGGTGGACTGGGGAATAATAAGCATCTAATTAACAAATCGGGCTTATCTACACCGTAACCATATGTTGGGTGCTTTGTTTCACTAATGTTTGTGCTTGTAACTGACGAGAGCAAAAATTCTTGTAGATATGACTAAACAACGATAATAAACATGTGTTTACGGAAAAGGAGCCGCTAAAGCACACAGCTTCTTCAAATCAAGGTTGGATATTTTTGGAAAATGTGTTTCCCAGCTGGTAAATGAAGGTATATTACTCATAGAATATGAACTATTTATTGTTAGTGCCTCCAAGAATGGGAGCAACCATTGATCTGGGAGAAACCTAATTTTATTCATTTCTTAATTTTCCTGGGGCAATAATAGCCGACTGAAGCATAATTGCCGGCTTCAGTTACAAATATGGCGGATGAGACAGCAACAGTGGACGGATGAAGCGACGTATTATGGTGATGGAACAACACTCTTTTCTTCAACAAATGCGATCGTTTTTCTTAAGTTCGGCATCATCAAAACGTGTCAGAAAATCAGCATAACATTTGTCAGTTATCGTTTTTCCTTGTCCTAAATAATCAATAAAGATAAGACTTTTGGAATCCCAAAAAAAAAAAACTGTTGCCATGACCTCACTTACTTACTTAATCCTGAAACCCGTTTGACCGTGAAGTGTCGGGTTGTGTGGAGTTGAGTTTCCTGCCTCCCTCTTCAATATTTCTCTCCACTCTTCTCTCTCCTTGCATATTGCTCTCATATCCTCCCATTTCTCTCCCCTTGCCTCGTATGCCCTTCGTACTTCTTGCTCCCATGTCTTCCTCGGTCTTCCTCTTCTCCTTTTTCCCATTTCTTTTGATTCGTATATTTGTCTTGCCAACCTTTCTTCGCCCATTCTTATAACATGGCCAAGCCATCTTAATTGCCCTTGCTGTATTGTTATTTGGATTGGCTCTATCTTGAGCTCCTCTCTGTATTCTGCGTTCTTTATCCTATCCAACTTAGTTTTATTTTTTATTCGTCTTAGGAACCTCATTTCTACGCTGTTCATCCTACTTCTTTGTCTCTCGTTTGTAGTCCATGACTCGCATGAGTGTGTCAGTACTGGTTTCACTACCTTGCGGATCACTTCTGCCTTTACTATCTCTGGTATTTCTTTGTTGTTTAAGAATTGTGTTTTTATCATGTTGTAAAGTTTTGCAGTTTTTGATATTCTATCATTTATTTCATCTTCTAAGGACCCCCGCTGTTAATAATCCCCCCAGGTATTTAAACGCGTTAGTTTGTTCTATTCTATGTCCTTCTATTTTTATGTTATGTGTTAGACTTTCTCTGCTTATTGCCATTGTTTTTGTTTCATCTATATTAACTTCCATGTTTATCTCTTTTAATTGTTCCATTTATTATATTGACATTTTCTTGCAGATGTCTCTCCGTGTTTCCTAATATCACCATATCGTCCGCATAGCTTAACTCAGTTATTTGTATTTTCTCCGTTTTCCAGCCATGACCTTACTAGCCGAAAAAACGGTTTTTGAGAATAGGTCATAAGTGCAATGCGAGAACAGCGTGTAAAACTTCCTATATAATAAAGTCGGTCTTGATAAAATCCAAACCGGTAAATGAAGATTAACGAACGAAGAAGTGTGTATGTACGAAGTTCTTTGTGCTTATGGAAGAGACCATCAATGTCAAGAACTGCGCATACAAACTTCCTTGGTAAATATGGAAGAGCATACATTGAAAAAACGACTTAAACTGAACTTACAAGAGCACCAGAAACAGACAAGTCAGAAAGTGAATAGCTGCTCATAGTTAGGAACGCTTTGAACAAAGAAGAACAACCCACTCGGCAAATACAATGGAGACAACATAAAACTTAGATCTGTAAATCAATAATATAGGGCTTCCGATAATACAATCCTAGAAACCTCCAAAACTTACACACTACTACAAGGCACGCAATCTTGAAAATCAAGAGAAAACAGTTAGAAAGAAGAGAAATGCAAGAGGGTAAAGTATGTAAATTTTAAAATCCTGGAACCAAAGAAATCTATTACAAATGAAATTTTGGCATTATTTCGCCCTTGACGCTTTCTGATGCGCCCAATAAGCTCGTAACGTTTACTTTCTCGTACCAAGGGAGTCCCAAAGGAGTCAAGATAGAAATGCAATTTAGAGATATTTGACGGTCTTTTCTGGATTTTTCTGGATACGGGTTGCAATGATCCAAAAAAATCGTACGTCGACGTCGCGTCAATGAGTTTGATTCGTCAAGACGCATCGATTTATCTAAAGAACGAACCTTCTAAATTCCATAAGAACCGAGGCTTTTCTTGTAGATCGTCTCCATTTTGTGCTATAATCACTATGTCATCTGCAAATATACATTCGAAGAGCCGTAATTGCTGTAAATTTGTGTGTCCGATGTATATCTTCTTCGTGTCTCTATTACACTTCTTGCTTATTCCGTCCATAAATACGTTAAACAAGGTAGGGCTTAATCCCCTCAGTCTCAGTCCTCCGCGTGTTTTGAACATTTCAGAATTATAGTTTTTCCTGGTAACATGGTTGGATGTATTTTTCTCAAGACTTTCAATTGATCTAATTAGTTTATTATCGGCTCCTATTTCCTGTAAGCTATTCCATAGTTTTGTTCTCGGGACGGAGTCAAACGCCTTTTCTAGGTGTATAAAAGCCAAGAGACTTATCCCCCTGGTGTACTGTTCTTGCGATTATCCGTTTTAAAGTGAAAATATGGTCTTGTACATTACCGTCCTGGTCGGAAACCGCTTTGAGAAACCAAGTAAAGAAATTTAAATACCTAGGCTCAATACTGTCAGAGGACGGCAAGATAGAGGAAGAAATTATGGGAAAGAACAAAGCAGCAGGAGGAAAACTGTGTTTAATAGTATAAAAGATATATTTCTGGGGAGAAAAAGAGATACCGAAAGATGTTAGAGTACAACAAACTTTAAAAAAGTAGCTATGCCAATACTTTATACGGTCGGGGAAACACGGACCATGACTAAAGAACAGAAAAGGAAAATAACAACTACAGAAATGAGATTTGTAAGAAAAGTTGCCAATAAAAACGTAACACTCAGAGATAATCTGAAATTGAGACCAATGGAAGAAAAGATTGAAAGAAGCACAGCTGAGATGGTATGGAGACGTGATAAGGGTGCCGGAACAAAGAATAGTCTAACAAGTGTTTGAAGCCAGGACTAGCAGGAAAAAAGTGAAGGTCCAGACGGACGTTGAGTAAGAGGAGAGCATCGTGGGAAGAGGCACAACAGGCCATACCAGATCGAAAGAGATGGAGAGAAATATGCAACAAGGCAACATAGAGAACACGACTCCACACGCGCCTTCGAAAAGGCTTAAGGATTAAAAAGAAGGAGAATAATGGACCAGCATTCAAGTACTTGTATGTAGAAATCCCTCGTCTCAGCAAAGCCAAAAATTCCATAAGGGTGTTTTCGCATGGGGCCTCAAATTAAAACGTTCTTGAGAGACCCCAAGTTTGAGGAAGCTCTTCGGAGTAAAGAAGAACAGATTTGGGATGCGTGCTGTCAATTGATAGCAAACTTCCTAGGGAATGACGAGGCCAAAAACTACAAGAAACTGGTCGAGGATATGTTGTCATGAATTCGGTTGCAATATGTTACTGCAGATTCACTTTCTTGAGTTCCACTTGACTATTTTCCCTGATAACTGCGGGCAGGTGGGTGATGACCACAGCTAACGTTTTCCATGATTCGTGATGAGTCATGACAATAAAGATGATTATTATAATTATTATTATCAGAAGATTACCAAGCTAAAGCAATGATACCAGGGCAAATAGTCCACGTCAATACTGGTTGACTATGATTGGACGTTCATCAGAAATATTTCCATCATTGTTTACAAACGGCAGGCCAAGAAAGAAAGACGACAATTCGAAGTAGATTACGGTATTCGTAACGTGTGCTTTTCCAAATTCATATTCGTGTTCAACACATTGAATTCGTTAAAGATTCGTTCCAACACGCCACAAAACCAGTTTGTGGATAGCGCAGAGCAAATTTCTCGTTCCAAACCAACGAACCTTAAGAAATTGCTATTTTCGTCTCGGCAGCATTAACTTTTTGACATATGGCGATATTCAACACATCTTATTTTCTTGCTCGCTAACGGTAAGGGCTTCCACTACTTTATACAGACGACTAATAGCCAATTCGGAAGCTCCTATTATTCTTAATGATATTTTACGGCTACCCAATGAAAAATCAATTAAAGATATAATAAATTTTTTGAAAGAGACCAATATGAAGCTGTAAATTTTGTATAGGAAAGTAGATTTTCTCTTTCCATTTTCCCGCCTGGTTTGTTTTGATATTCCTCCACTTGCGCTTTGCTCTCTCTTTTCTTTTAAACTCTGCTGTTAAATGTTTTCCGTGGTCCATTTATGTGCAGCTGTAAAGGGTCCTACAGCAAGAAGAGTGATGTATGTGTTACCTTCCCATTCGTATTACAGCATAAATCTTCAGTTTATTCTCTTGATCCAAGCAACCAATAAGCTATAAAAACCTAAGTACCACTTATACCTAATTAATCAATACCAGAAACTTTTCATACTCAACTGACTGGCTGGGATGGTACAGACCAGAGACCAAGAACAAATAAGGAAGGACAAGAAGAAGAAGACTTTTTGACATTGAGATTGACATAATTCATTGATTAACTAGTAAAAGATTGTCTCAAATTTCTTGCTATTTTAGGTACCATAATAAGTAAGAAGCACGGAAAAGAAACAAAGGAAACGGTGACATATAGCAAGGAATAGACAAAACAACGAATAACAAAGCGATATTGACAGAACAAGAGAAAGAGAGGGTCGGATGTAAATAAAAATATTCGTATCTAGGGATTGTTTTCTAGGGATTGCTCACTCTGTAGATTGTTACACCGTTAAAAATATCTTTGATTGAACAAACAAACAATAATTTTGTACGGGAAATAGTTGTTTGATTAAACAGAAATGACCCGCTTCTAAAAGTAAATCAAGAAACAAACAAAAATGGCCTTATTTTCTACCTCTTCTTACCTCCTCCGTTACGTCGTGGGAAATATAAATCAGTATAACGCAAGGCACCACCGTAATAAACGTCACGACAGAGGCGTACTTCGTGGCGTAGAAAAGCACGAATAAATTCACGACGAACGTCACTAGAATAAAAACGTAATTTCCCGCTAAAAACGACCCGAAACTCTTATTCGCGATCCTAACGGCATCGGCCATCATCGCGTGACACATCCTGATATCCCTAAGAATTCGCACATCACTAATCACTACCACACCGCCCTCTTCAGTCAGCATTTTCGAAAATACCTCGTTAAGTTCTCCAAAATTTTTCCGAGTGGCCGAGAGAAAATAGCTGTATAAAAAGTCCAAGGAGACTTGCCATATAGAAACGATCAGGAACGTGAAGATCAAAGAAACGTTTTGGACGAGTCCAAAATTGTAGTGGCGTTCCAATAAAAGTTTGTCAATTCGGAAGTTAACCCGACCATCACCAAAAGGCTCGCAGTCAGCGGTAAGATCGTCCATCTAAAGACGCTCCTGGGATCGTAACAGTCATCTTTGAACATCTCCAGCATGTTCTGATCGAAGTAATCTAACAACTTGATTAATTCTACGATTTCCCTGGCGCTCTTAACACAAACGATACAGCAACAAAGCGAACGGAGCACGATGACCTGCATGTATCCAATCATAAAAGTGGATTCGGAAACTTGCATTCCATAGAAAATCAGATCCCAATCCAATAACAAAAGATCCCTGTCGTTGCCGTGGCGGCCAAAATCAACGAGTACGCCACTGGGAAACTGATATATTTGAAATCTAAGGATTCGGCGCTCGGGTTGTGCAAATTCCGTAAGGGCAAGCTGCCCAATAATCGAAGAATAATCGCGATCGGTTTGAAATAGGTGTAGAATGTTTTCGCGTCAGTCACCATTTTAATATGTTTGCTAAATATGGCGGTCGATTAGCAACTGGTACATATATCACGGGGGAATAAGTTGTACTACATCGTTTTCGTTATCTGTTTTTCCATGTTGTTTGCTGAGCACCTTGTTTTGGTTGATTTGGTAATTCGTCGATAATGTATCGTTTTGTAGATAATAGCCTTCTGTTGCAAAAATTTCGACAAGAAATCGGAAGCAAAACGTTCAAATCGATAAATTACGTATTTTTCATCGTGCAGATAAATTTTCAATTTTAGATTTGCGCCATCTTAAAAATCCCATTAGTCGTTACGTGTTCGTTTAAACGACAATTCAAACCCAGTAAAAGAACGTGTTACGGTCTCAAAATGTACGTCTACTGAGCTTAATCAAATAAAATCTGGATGACTTTCCACAAAAACGACCTGTTCTTGTGCTTACTTAGTAAGCTTTTTGCGCAATTACTTGGTAGCTGCCCATTAACATACCTCTAATTGGATTAGGTCGTTAAATGGACATCCAGTTTTTATCCTATTCGCTAAACGTTTATTTTTATGTCTGGCCATTTTCGTGCACGCACTCTTTGCACAGCCGGCAGAGCAGGGCCTTAGATCAAGCAGCAATTAGGAATACAATTAAATCAATTTCATGCATCCTAGCACTTAAAGAAGTCAAATTTCATTCACTTTAAAGCGTAAATCTTTTCTTAATTTTTGACTAACACACACTTCTACTGCCCAATATCTCAAAGAAATCATTTTAATTAATTACACACCGGGCAAGAAACTGATATTATATCTAATAATAGATCGAAAAATGCGGAGTGACTGATGGGACCGTTATTCTTATTTGGAAAGTTCGCGTTTTTTACGTATGTGTATCGCTTCACTTTACGTGTCAAGAAGTACATCACAGCCCTTGCAATCAACAGTAGACTGTAGAAACTGTAAATTTCAAATATGTTTCTGATTGACCTAGAAAGTGGTGGAGGTAACCCGACAGATAAAATACTATAATAATATTAAAAGGGTACAAAGAAGAAGTAACATGACGAAAAGAAAGAAAAAAGGGGTGGAAAGAGAAGAGAAAAATAAAAGCGGTGAAAGGAAGACGGAAAATGAAAGAACAAGCGGAAAGAAGACGGAAGATTGAAAGATATAAAAAATAAGAGATAAAACTAAAAGAAAAGGAGCTAAAGCGGAAGAAAAATGATAGAGGAAAGGAAAAAGGTCGAGGAGGAGACGGAGAAAAAATCAAACAAATAAAAAGGCAGAATTGGAACTAGAGAAAGGAAACGGGATGATAAGACATATTACGGAAGAGAAAATAAAAACGAAAGGAAGAAGGAAAAGAAGAAGGCGGGAAGCTGGGGACGAAAGAGGAAAAATAAAAAATAGGACAGAGAAAAGTAAACAAAAAAAGGGGAAGTATGGGAAAAGTACACGAAAAAGAAGAAATATGGGGAAAGAAGGAGAAACAAGAAAGCGGAAAAACAACGGAAGGAAAAAGGAAAGAAATAGAACCAATGAAAATGGGGGAAGGGGAACAGGAGGAAATTTGATGGCAAGAACATAAAAGAAAACAAAAGAAAAATTACGACGGAAATAAGGAGGAATATAACTGAAATGACGTAAAGGCAAAATAACTTTTGGAGGTTATTTATTGTTGCCTAAATTAATGGTAATCGAAATTCTTGCGAATCCCATATACTATGCAGTACTTCTAAACTTGAACTTCAACTAAGTCTGGACTTCTAGAGTCACAACAGAAGTCGAGGAGACGGAAAAGGAAAACAGAACAAATAAAAAAGCAAGAATGGAACAACGTGCAATAAGACATATTACGGAAAGGAGAATAACAACGACAGGAACAAGGAAAATAAGGAAGATGGACACGAAAAAAGAGAAATAAAATAGAAGGAATGTAACAAGGGAAAGAAAATGACACAAAGGAGAAACATACCGAAAGAAAGAAAACCAAGAGACAGGAACAACGACGGAAGGAAAAGGGAAAGAAATGAAACCAATGAAATGGGGGAAGGGGAACAGGAGGAAATGTGATGGCAAGAACATAAAAGAAAAGGAAAGAAAATTATGACGGACATAAGGAGGAATATAAGCGAAATGACGTAAAGGCAAAATAACTTTTGGAGGTTATTTATTGTTGCCTAAATTAATGGTAATCGAAATTCTTGCGAATTCCATATACTATATAGTTCTAAACTTGAATTTCAACTAAACCTGGAGTCACAAAAGAAGTCGAGGAGGAGACGAAGAAAACAGAACAAATAAAAAAGGCAGAACTGGAAATGGAAATAGAAAAAGGAAACGGGGCAACAGGACGATGAGACATGTTACGGAAGGAAAAATGGAAACCTAAGGAACAAGAAAAATAAGAAAGCGGGAAGATGGAGACAAAAAAAGAAGAAATGAAAGATAGTTCTTGCCATCACATTTCCCTCTGTTCCCGTTTCTTCTAATGCCTCATTTCATTCATTTTATTTATTTCCTTTTTTCTTTCCGTTGTCTTGCTACTTTCTTGTTTTTCCCTTTCGCCATATTTCTCCATTCTCCCGTTTTCTTTCCCCTGTCCTATACCTTCTCTTTTATTTCTCTTTTTTCGTCTCTATCTTTCCGCTTTCTTATTTTCCTTATTCCTTTTCATTTCAATTTTCCTTCCGGAATATCCCGTTGTCCCGTTTCCTTTCTCTAGTTCCATTCCTACTTTTTTATTTATTATGATTTTTTCTGTCTCCTCTTCGACTGTTCTGTTTCTTTTTCTTTCAGTTTCAGAAAGAAAAAAATAAAAAATAAAACGAATAAAGCGGGGCATTTGAAGGAAAACAAGAGGAGGAAGCAGAGATGTTGGCAAGGACATAAAAGAAGCCGAAATACAAATTATGAGAGAAATAAGGGAATGATGTGAGGACAAAATGTCTTTTGGAGGTTATTTATTGTCGTCCAAATTAATGGGAATCGAAATTCTGGCCAATCCCGTATATGTAAAGAATAGAAAAGCAGAACAACATTCTTCGTAATTGTAAGTAATCGCAAGTATCTTTTGAAACTAGTTTTATATTTTTTATGTACTAAACTTGAATTTCAACTAAATCTGGATTTCTAGATTCGCAATAGAAGTCCGTTCTGGAGATTATGAGCTGTACTTGCTCAGATTTTGCTTGAGAAAGATAACATTAGATTTGATCAACTTTGCTCCTCTTAATTCCTTGATAAGTCCAAATTTTTTACGTATTTCCTTCCTTATTAGCAATAGACAAATGGTCAAACAGCGGTAACAACGTGAAATTACGAAATAAGTTGCCTCAGCATCGCCAACTCCCCACTCTAGTCAGTACTGTTGTTTGCGAGTAGTTCTGTGTATATGTAGACTGTCGTAACTTGTTTCGTAATTACCGCTGTTTGCATAGACTACTTATTATTGTAAATGTAAATTATTTTACAAAAAACAAAAACCTTACCTCAGAAGTGATTCCGTGCGACACAAACACCATCACCACAATGACGGATCCATTGACGAGTACGAAATAAAGCAGATTTAAATCTTGCTTATCGGTGAAGAAGAAAACGTAAAAGTTTACCACGAACGTGACGATTACGTAAAACTGGTCGATCGCCAGGAACACGCCGTAAGAACCGTTCAAATTCTTAACCACATCGGCCATCAGGATGTACAACATCCTAACGTTCCTCAAGATATCTTTCACGTCCGATCCCGACTGATGATCTTCGGGCTTCATATAGATCTTTCTGATCGGAATCGATTCCGAACACATTCGATTTACGCTCCTCAAATTGTCTTTCACTACGAACGCGAAGTACACGTACAGATACAACGGGGTGACTTGGAACACCCCCAAAACGGCGAAGCTCACGTACCAGAAGTTGTAAAATTCATCGGAATGGATTTGTAATATCGTGAAATAGCAGAAGGTTAGGAAATCTACCAGGGTTAATGTGGTAACCGTCCCGCCGATTAGAAGCGGTAAGATGGTCCTTTTAAGTAGGATCCTGACGTGACTATCCACACGTTGCGGTTTCTTGAATTTGGTGGCCCTCTCTCTATCGAAGAGATCTAACAACTTAATCAATTTGACGTACCTCTTGGAGCGATTGATGCAGAAGAAACAATAAATGAGGGCCCTGGCGATCATCAAGGCTACGACGACGCACCCCCACATAAAAGCCGCTTTAAGATTGGACGCGTTTTCCGAAAAATTTTCGTAATCGAAGAAATACAACGTCACGACCAAGGAAACCAGGAATAAAAACGTCGTGTACGCCGCAGGAACGCTGACGTACGCGAAATCCAACGATTGGCAAGAAGAATCGTGCAGATTCTTTAACGGTAACACTCCCATGATCCGACAAAGGATTCCAATTGGTCTGAAGTAATGGTAAAAGGTCGCCGTCGGTTTAGTTTCTCTCGTTTTGTTCCTGAAAGTGCCCATTTCGATGAATTTTTCCAACAACGATAGTTTTCTGATTTGACTGTCGATGGTCACGAGCATTTTTGACGCCGAAGCGAGAGGAGGACTGAGTGAAATTTTGAAAGGAGGATGTTGTTATGTAGTACTAGGCTTATCTGAAGTGCCATATGCCAAACGCGTTGTCCTAATGTATCGCAATCTGTTAATTATTTTTTGGAAAATACAGGTGTTCTAGTTGAATTATACCGATCTCATATTGATCAAATTTGAATTTGGAAATTTGGAACTAATGAACTAATCCTAAAACTAAATTCTAACTTATCAAAAATGATTGCGTTAATTTGGCCCACGTTGAAATCGAAAAAATGAATACTTCTTAGTTTTATAACGGGTTGAACATAGCCAATTAAACTGATGTGATTACGTGGTAAGAATTGTCCCAGACAAATTAGTTGAAGAGGGATGGAAATAGGAAGGCAAACCTAGAACGAAATGTAAGAAATGAGAACAATATAAGAAATAGGAATAAAGAGACGAAGGAGCGTGGCAGAAATAAAAGTGTTAGCAAGAGATTGAAAGAAATAGAAAAAATACATCAACAAGAAGAATAAAAAGTTCCATAAAACCCAATATCGTTTACGATTTAATAAAAATAAAATCGAATGTGACCAAATGGTTCAAAATTGAAACTTCATACGTCAAAAATGGTTAAAGATATACAGTCATCCCCAAGATAAAACTTTTGAGCTTTACTAAGCAAATCCCATCTAATTACGAATTGTTGAATGTAGATGCGAATGAAGAAAGGAAAGGCCATGGCAGAAATAAAATAATTACCAAAGGACCGGAAGCAATTGAGAAAGAAAATCAGCTAAAGCAACACCCAAACCGACCATTTAGTGAGGATGCAAGAATACACCGAAAAGAAGAAAGAACAGTTTTATCAAACCCATACTGACAATTTAGAAAGTTAAAATTGGGTGTGACCAAATGCTTCAAACTGAAGCTTCATACTTCGAAAGTGGTTAGAGATGGCCAACTCCCCAGTTGAAGCATTTGAGCTTTAACGAAGCAAATCCCATCTAATTACGAATTGTTAAATATAGACAAGAATGAAGAGGGGAAAGACCATGGTAGACATGAAATAATTACCAAAGGATCGAAGAAATAGAAGAAATTAACAAAGAAAACAGCTAAAGCGACAGCCAAACCGACGATTTAGTGGGGGCGCAAAAATTCATCGAGAAAAAGAAGAAAAAGTTTGGACGCAACCAAATACTTCAAATTGAAAGTTCATATTTCGAAAGTGGTTGGAGCTTTTGCGAAGCAAATCCCATCTAATTGCAAAAGGTACAATACAGATGCAAATAAAGGGAGGAAACGTACTGGGCGGGCATGCGGAAATAAACTTCCGGTTTTGCACTCCTTATTGTAGGCGACTTTGATTTCAATTGTTTTTGAATATGGGGGTACGAGAGTGCCATAAGGCTGGTTAAATGTATATGGAAATGAATAATGTTTGATAAAAGAGTGGATGACGTGTTAACATTAAGTAGTGTAAACCGAACTCACGCTGTCATAGCGAATTACAGCGTGAATCCGGTGTACACTACTTAATAATAACACGTCACCCACTCTTTTATCAAACCTTACTAATGCGGTAAGCATTACACACAGGTAAACTAATCATCCGTTGTAGGCAATTTCGTTGTGCTTAATTCTAGATCGCAACACTTGTGGCGTTGTACACAACGGCACTACTTTTGAAAATTTCCTATTTTAATTTTTTTTATCAAAATTATTTATTCCAAGAATTGTTATTGATAGTTATGTTTATGAAGAATATGTACTACTCTCGTATGAACGACTTAACTATTAATAACATCAAATTACACACTTTAAATATCATTACCTTCATCTTATAAAATTGACATGTATTATATATACCTACCTGCATTCAGATCTTTCAACATGCATTGAAATGGATTGTACATATACGTACAAAAAAAAAATGAAATTAAATGTATATTTTAATCCTAGATGCTGGAAACGCCGGTAAAAGAAGTCAAGAATTAAGTAGTAAGTATAATTTAGTAGTTTATTTATATCTACATACACACATTTGCTTAGATGCAACTAGTAAACAAAAGTATTAACTAAAAAATATAGTGCACTAAGATCTAACACATATACAATCTTAAACATTAAATATATTGAAAAAGAAGATATGACAGTGATAAAATATCAAGTAGGCAATCAACAATATCAAACTATCAATGTACTCCTTGTTTTAAGCTTCCTTTTAGTACCATTTCCTTCGCAATGTCTAACACTTCTAGTTAACCTTCCTATACTCACGCATACGGTCTGTGAGACCGATTTATATAGTAGAGTATACGTCTTTCATTTTGACGTGAGTATAGGAAGGTTAATAGTAAAAATTAGTAGAACATCAGTCAACAAAAGCATCCAAACTAGACTGAAGGAGATCAATGTCGGTTACAGAAAGTCGAATAGATTTTTGTTATCCGCATAGGCAAGGACAGGACACTCTAGCGTATAGAGATCGTCAATTTAAGGCGTAAACAGCGAAGGTCCCAAGTTAGATCCATGTGGACCAGATGCAGGGATGAATTCCTGTGAGTTAAACCCATTAAAGCATACATAATTCACCCTCCTCCAAATAAGATACTAACAACTTATTAAAAGAAGGACCCGTTTTTAAAGCGCTCAACTTGTCGAGTAAAACTTCATAATTTATGGTAACAAAGGCACTAGACAGATCAGTATAGATGACAACTATCTGCTCCCGATTATCTAATTGTCGAGGAGGTAAAATGGACGATAGCTATCAGATTTGTAACAGCAGTTGACTTGCCGGGAATAAAACCATGTTGGAAAGGTGACAAACGCCGTCTTAAGCTGGTTGAAATAGTCGAGTATATGGAATAATAAAAAAAATTAGCAAAATTCGAAAATATCGCCACAGACCTAAATTTTTCTGTTGTACTTCGTCACCTTTCTTATAAACGCGAATAATTTTTCACGCTTCCACAAATGAAGAAAAGTTTATTAAGAAGATTTGATAGGTAAATTAAATGTATAAGCCAAACGATTGGCTAATACGAATCGAGCATTACATAACAAAAAAATTAGGAGGTAAATCGTATCCAGCAGTAAGTCTGGTAAAAATAGAAAACTAACAGTATACACAACGCGCGAAATATTGCGATTTAGAACTACAGGTTTGCGTCCAAACTAACTTTTTCAAGTTTACTTTAAGATAACTGGAGATACCAAGGTACATGCGCATACTGACAATGTGTTAGGTGTTCCAGGTGTTTGGTGTTTTCTTTTGCAAGTGTAAAATTTACGCTATAACTGTCTTTGCGACTAACAAAATGGACATAACAATGAAAAATTGGCACGATATCCAGTCAAAGCGCAGGAAAGAAAGCGATTCCGTGTTATTCCAATTACAAATCTCTGCGTTCCAATCCAACTGGACAACTGCACTCTCGCTGTTAGGAGATTAATCATGAAGGCATTCGTGACCCCAGGATCTAATATCTTTGTGCTAATGACTTCTATTTTTCTTTAATTCACCTTCAAGCGGCTGAACAATATACATAAATCTTTGTGCTAATGTTTGTCAGGGTTGAACGACTGCACTCCGGCAAGTAGAAATTTCTTATTACTTTAAAAGGACAAGCCACCAAGTTACTTTATTGGTTTCGTTAGAATCGGAATCTGAGTAAGATGAAAAGCAAGAGGCAAACGAATTATTGTTCGAAGAAAACTTCTGATAACTTCTTCTGCTTTATCAGATCCTTAGTGCTCTTCAGGCGTTATATTGGGGTTCCAATTCTTCTCTTGTACATTTCCTCCATCCTAACCCGTCTCCTGCTAGTCTTCTTAGGTCCTCTAGGACTTTTGCATTTGTTTCGAACATTCCCTTAGTTTGTCCTTGTAATAAAAGGTCTTTCTAAGTGCAATTTGAAAATCATTCCAACATTTAATTTCGGCACAACAACCCTCATACCAATCTTTCACAGAGCCTTGTAGGTTCATACATGCTGTCTGAAGGATGAATGTGTCTAGGCACTGGTGTACGCTGGTGGTATTCTCCACATGTTCCAACCATATACATATGTACGTGCCTCAATTGGTCCCTTTTCTCCAGTATATGTGTTGATGGTTTTCGATAGGTCAGGCATTGCATTAAAACTTTTCGACTTATTCAAAAATTTCCCTGTTGTATTATCTGCAGGATATTGGCGTTTGTTTGCAACAGCATTGGCATTGTCCCTAATGTAATACTATTCATATTAGGGGTTTCTACCTGAGTTGTACTTCTTTGAAATTCATCAAACTGCGCCTCCCTCATATTACTCATCTTGTGTAAATGTTAATCTCACTCTTTCACTGTATTTATAGGTTATGTAGTCCATCCTATTTTGGAATTGGTAACTAACACTCTTATTTACGATATTCTGACTAAACTGACACTGTTTGTTTTAATTTGTGGAATTTACAAAAATGTAACACAGGTTTTACAACATTTTCTTCGTTCCCCAACATTCGCGTTTCATCTTTACCGCAGAATAGATAGGCTTAGTATTTTATCTATGGATAGAGCTATAGAGCGGATAGAGCGCAAGGCGTGTCGGCAGCTTTGATGTTCATGGGTCGATTTGAATGTTCTCGAAATAGCTCAGAAGTTAGCTAACTCCATTTTGAAAATACGAAAGCCCCACATGTGTTTCTATTAATTGAAAAATATTAGAGTTTTGGATATATTAAAAGAATAGTATTTGCTAAAAAGTTAAATCAATGATACACAACAATAACCGCATATTTTAATTTTAATATGCACACACCATCCCAGAATAATAACATTAATGAAGCTAGCCAAATATAACACCTGCGTCGCATTTAAAACATGGTTCCCGGCCATGCGCAACAAAATTGACCACAAGATTTTCTACTTTGTCGCTGCTGCCTATTCGGTGCTACAGGGCAAAATTTCTTCTACGTTTTTCTCACCTAACTTCACTTAAGATGGAGCTAACTTAATGCGAAGCTCTCCACAAGCAAAGGATACACGGAAAAATAAATAAAATAAATAAATGATTTTATCTTAGTTTAACTTTCAAATCGCAAACGGTATTAAGTCCCTTTCTTTGAAAAGAAGGAAAGAAGTAGGACGCGCCTTCGTGTACAAACATTTTGAAGGCCGATGTACATAAGGGAATGCAAATTAGTTGATCTACTCAAATTGGAAATTAATGGAAGATTTTCGGTCATTTAATCTTTAAATGGTGAATGCACATTAGCGAACATTTAATATTGTTCGAATTAGCCAGTTAGAATTAAACGGACTTTCTTTGTCTCCATGCGCAGATATTTTTGGATGACGCTGTATATTTCATTTCACAATATTGATTAATGTTATCTGATGTACAAATGCAATGCAATTTAATCTTAGATCACAGATTAAGAGTTTTGGCTTAATGACATTTATTACGGGCGATAATTTCTAAAATAGTAAAAACTCTACATAATCGTTCAAAAATTGAAATCTCCCATGTCGCTAACTTCAAACATGTGACTCGATTTAAGCGGTTAACCATCGGTTAACATTTCTAACCTAAATTTAAAAAGGATGACTGAAGGTATTTCTCGAATATATTCACTTTTTATACGATTTAGTGGCGATTATCTTTTAGGCGGCAATAAATCGGAAGATTTATGGAATCCGTACAAGGAATTGTTGAGAATCGTCACCAGTTACCTCAGCGGCGACGTTGAATACAGAAGTGTTGCCCAGTTTGAAAATATTTTGAAACGGCACAAACAGAATTTTTCTCGTTGTTACAGAATCCGGTAAGTATTTAATTTAAGGAGGATTTACCTCCGTTAATGTGGAGGTATTAATATTTCCAGCCAAGAAATGCCAAAAGCCGGGAGGATCTTAAGAAGGGAATGGAGGATGGGATTAACGTCCGGGAATCGGCCCACAGACCTTATCGAAGGAGTTGTACCAAGAAGCGATCATACTGTCAGATATGTACGACTTGAATGAATTTTCAGCTTTAGATTTGTTATGCACCGCTCAGATGCAAATTCCCTATTATCCGGGATTACCGCGGGGCCTAATTGCGGTTTTGTTGTATTACGATGGAAAGAAGGCGTTGCTATCGACCCTGCGCATGTTAGTGCATGCCCGGAAAGGAATCCTGTGGAGCTTGAAGATATCAACTGAAATCGAACAGTTTGTCACGGCATATACAGATCAATTAATGGAGAACGGCTTATTTAATAGGATATTCGAATTATTAAAGAGCCTAGATCTAAGCAAGGAATTAGAAATGCTACAACAGAATGTCGCATTAGGCGGACCTAAACATCAGAGACAAGTCATCGATTTATACAATAGCATACGCCTAATCCTGGCGGAAATCGTATTCTTATGGGCGGCGCAATGCGGATTGCCAAAACAAATCGTTATGTCCTTAATTTCCTACCTGAGGGAATTGAAACTTGAAGAGGAACCGACCGGAAAATTGGATAACGTCTCCTTATACCTCGTAGGGGCTTTGCTATCATCGATTGATTTGAGCGTGTTAAATACTAGGGAGGATGGGGAAGAAGCGATACAGAGCCTCCCCCTGTTATCTGAATATGGCTTTGTTGGTGGTATCGCGAGCGAGTTACTACCCGGAAAAGAAAAGTGGAACACTGATGGATTGTATGCTTTTGTCATGTTTGCTTTCGCTAACTGTTTGAATATGTTGCGATTGGTCCCGCAGAGCCAGGGTCTGCACGAGGTTCTAGAGCACGAAAGCGTTTTTATCGACACGGCAATCGAAATGAAGGTTTTTCGATTTTTACACGATATAGTACTAGCGAATGAAACCATGTACAGTGAGGAGGTTTTGTATAAGAAAATGCACAATTTGACCACCAATTTCATTGTATTGATGTTCTCTAAAGTTAAAGAAATGAGGATTAAAGCTGATGAAAGTGCTAGGACGATGCAGGTGTACACACAACAAGGTTTGGAGGCCCCCAATAACTTACCAAGACATTTTGAAGATTTCCTCTCTTTTATTGCTAAATTATATGAGAAAGATCCCTTAAATTTGCATTGCATGCTGGATTACTGGTGCTCCCTCGATGGATCGATGAAGGAAAACGTCAGGCTCCCCGCCCTATCAGTTTCGCTGTTTAAATTCGTTAAGTTAGCAGGGGACATAATACCATCAACCCTATTCGTGCCCTATTTAAATATGCTGGCGGTTTATCCAATTGCCAGCAAGCTGCAAGGTATTGCTTCAACATGTTGAAACAGACGAGTCCTGGGTGTACGAATACCTTAACTTGGGACCACTTCTTCGTGTCATTTACTCAGTATTACAGCAATTTGAGGCAGGAATTACCACCGATTAACGACACTGTGTATAGGCACCGAACTATCTATCACAAGGGGATAACCCCTCAAGAAGTGCAAGGATTGCACGCCGTCTTAAAGTTGATTCGGGTCATCGCAGTTAACGATGATTTCTCTCGTCTTGCCCTATGCGAACATCCAGGATGGGCCCCTCTAAGCGTACTGCTAGGTTTAGTCAGCTGCTCCGTACCCATCCCGTTAAAATCCGACATCCTGCTAACTTTAGCCGCCTTGTCGAAGTCGCCGGAAACGGCGAATCAAATGTGGAATAATTTGGAAGCTTCCCAAATTTTAGTAACGATTCCCAGCACATCCAGTTACCAACCGAGGGGGATACAAACCGAATTAGATGAGATAGAAACTCGATTAGAAGCCTATCCATTAACTCGAGGCCTCTTAAAGCTTCTCGACACCTTAACCGATTCAGGAATACCTCGAACCTTAGGTGCCGGTCCTAGAATCCCCGGCTTCGACCCTTACTTCACGTTCATCGTCAATTCGGTGTTTCTAAAATGTAATTCTAGACCGTATAAGAATCCGGATGAAAAATGGGAGATTATGGGGATGTGCCTCAAATTATTCGAGAAATTTATACAATGTTACAATCCGGAACTGTCGGATTTCCAGAACGCCGTTTCCCCGGATAAATTCAATTCACCCCCGGGCTATCACATAATGGTGCAATTGAACACGAAGTCGGATGTTTTAAATCTGATTTTAGCCATTGTGAACGAAGGAATTAACTTGTTCGACTCGTACAAGCCGATTTCCGGTCAGAAATTCGTCGAGGAATCGATCTTAAGTTGCTTGAATATAATCGAGAGATGCCTAACGTTACAAGCGAAATTCTTCAATTTATTAAGTAGCTCCAATTGCTCCGTACCCATGACCAGCTTCAGCAAACTGTTGTTATCGGTGAATCCCCGAAGTAGCCGACCCGATCACGTGATGAACATCGCCAAATTCACCAATCACCAATTAACGTTACCCCAACACTGTTTAGTTGCCGTTAAAATTTTGCTGCAACTCACCTCCTCGTCGGTCATTCACGGACAACTCATGAATATCTTGTTGTCACATATGGAGAACAAATCCTTACGGAATGGATTTTTCGAGTGCCTCGATTCGGGTCCCGAATACGATGACGACGTACTAACGGCTACCAAAGAAGCTATCCTCACCTTAATCAAGCAGTGCCTTCCGTATAAAGCCCCCAATTTATCGCATTACCTCCTTGGATTCGATCTGACGAAAGATATCAGCGCCACCATCTTCCAATCCCCGGGAGTCCTGCAATTCCCGCGGACTTGTATACATTCCCTTTTCGGAATCATGAATTCGGCGCTAAATCCCACTTTTAAAGTCAAACCGTCGCTGTTGGAATCGACCTATCAAACCCTCTATTTGCTGTGCTCGAACAATAAAACTTGCGAACCCACCTTGAAGCTCTTGAGGATGGTGCCGAATTTCTTCGAGAAGCACGTTTCGAATGGGTTCAAACACGCTAACGATGGCATCCACGAATTAAATCAGTTATCCTGGCTGTTGATGGCGGTAGCCATCGAAATTAAATTGTGCTGTAGGACGAAGCAGATACATTACGTCAGACAATTAACGCAACTTCTCATCGACCTGCCGTTCTCCGATAACATCATACCCGATCCTAACACGTTGGTGCCTTCGAATAATTCCCTGCAGGAGATCGTGACGGCTTACGGATCGACCGAAGAGAAACGAAGAGGGGTTAGCTTGCTTACGAAGTTGATCACCATGTTCGATTTCAGCATCAAAGAAGTCGAGCCGCCGCAATGGGACTTCTTCGACAATACCGTCTTGAGTAACTTACTGAATAATTGCCAGATGGCGACTTCGCCGAAACTGATCGACATAAAAAAATTACATCAGATCCTCATGGACGAATTGAGCATCCTTCAAGGAACAGCCGCCTTGGGACAGCGACACGCGATCCTACAGGAAATCGAGAAAGCCCTGGTGCACGCTTTAAATATAAATAACACGAGACAAACAGCGGCTAGTATGGTGAGATTTGTCGATTCTTGGCGGCAAATTGTCGAGGTCCTCGTGATATATATGCCGTACAACATTTTATCGCCTCAAGAACAACAGAATTTCCAACTGACGCTTTTGGAGCAATTACTAAAGAAGATCGTCAACGTGGTGTTGCTCCCAAAAATCGGAAACTTGCTCTCGGGTGCCGTACTGTTACTTTTAGAAAACTTGCGTAGATGCCACACGTATAGCCAAAAACAAAGGAAAATCGAACAAGGGGATACCGCCACCACCGCCAGGAAAGGTCCGAGCGTCATCCAATCTAACCCCACGATCTTAAAATCGATTCTAAACCGCCTCACCGATTGGATCTTGGTGGCCGATGTCACCGCCCAAAAATTGCGCGTGAACCTGTACGGTTCCCTAGTGACCTTCTTGCATTTAATAAGCATCGAACACCACACGGAAACGGAATTGGAAGATAGCTCGTACGTCAGTCGATTGGACAGTTCGAAATTGAAAATCCGACGGGAGTACAGCGTGCAATTATCGCCCGATTCCTTCTCGATCTTCGGAGAGAAATTCATCGAAATCCTCTGCCACGATTGCACCGGCGGACAGGAAGTGTGCAAGATGCTAGCCATGGCCAGCTTTAGCCTGTTGATCAGTCTCAGCGGAAATATCAATTGGATCGTGTACATGTCGGGGCGCGGATATCTAAAACATCTGATCCAATCGATTTTAGAAAGCGATAATGACCTAAAGATGGTCCTAGAGCCCGTTCCGACGACTATCCGCAACCTGTACGTGTACGAAGCAAAGATGGCGTTGTTATCGAGAATCGCGACTACTCGAGTCGGTTCGGAACTATTACTCGAACAACATCTCCTATCTTGTTTAAGTAATATGAAAATCTTCGATTATCACCCGGAGATCTCGAAACAATGGGAGGACTATGAAGACGGGGACAATTTCATCCCGCCCATCGAGTGTCGATATTTGCAAGCGTGGCTTCCTTGCTTGTACCTGTGCAACGCCATCCTTACGAGCTTGGGCCCCGAGAATCAGTCGGCCGTCGTCCAAATCACGCAGTTTCTATTAAGTCACTTGGACGCCGTCGAATTGGTGCTAAGATCTGGAAGTCCCCACATGTGCTCCGCCGTTTTAAAGGAACTATCCATACTCACTAGCTTATTCGCGAGAACGGCCAATAACGACTTGGTCAGTATGTTGGAGAATTTCACCGTACCTCAAGATAACCGCGCGCATCTCTACCGGATACAAAAATTGATGTTGGCATTACTAGGGAAATTCGTCCTAACCGACGGAAACTTCCGCGATCTCCTTTGCGATCCGGCTAACATGAACGAGAATATAACTTACCAGACGTCCGAACGCCTATTACATACGCTCCAGATCATTTCCAATTTGATGTTGTACGCTCGAAATCTCGTCGCCAATCACGGAATAGATCATTCGTGCGTAGGCGTCATTTTCCAACCGACCCTTACCGAAAACGTCGGCAATTTAAACGGAAAACTTTACAAGAATTTCAACGAACATATCCCGTCATTAGGCGTGATAGTACAGCATTTAGTCGTGACCGTTCAGTATTTCCACAAAAGAGAAAATCACCTTGAATTTCCTTCAGAATAAAATCAAGGAAATCCCTAGGATGGACACCGCAGACCTCAAGGATTTTGTTTCGTCGCAGGACGACGGGCTTAATTTGAGCGCTATGCGTGAGAACGCGTACGCAGCCACCGCCGAGAAGTTGAAGCATAAAAAGAGGGAAATTGGATATTGCCGGTTCATCATCGAGCATGCGCTTTACTTGATTTGGGCGCACTTGGATTATTATATGTTGAAGGCCATCGCTAAAGCGAAGAATTTCGGCGTGGCGAACGTGAACAGTACCATTAACGTAGACTGTAAGTTCTTCTATTTTCCTTTTTTTTAAATAAATTACAATCATTTTTTTCTTCTTTAATTGAAGCTACTTTAGCCTCGGCGTCAGAAACGATGTGGAAGGTATCCACTGATGATATCAGCAATTTGAAGCAGGGGCTCGTCTCGATTTTCACGGATAGCTTTAGTAGTCAGTTGTTAAACACGACGGAAGTAAGTAACTTAATTTTTAATAAAATAAAATAAGTGACTTCAAAATGTATTCGTCAGCACTCTGTTTGTACCAATAAGGAGACATCGCAATGTGATATGCATCGACTTCAACGTAACTCGTTGTAATGATCGGTAATAATATCGAGTGTTTTTGGGTAAACGGATACGACGCACTAATCAAGCATTTTCTAGAAAATAAAATTTGAAAAAATCGTACCGAGTAATAAATCTGTATATAAAATAAATAAAATTAAAAAGATACGTATTTCGCCAACTAAGTTGCCATCCTAAGTGGAAAACTGAGGAATTCAGTATCACCAGCGAATCCGACTAATGCCTAAGACTAACACTGTACAAGCACTGCACAATGAACATGACACACTGAACACGCAAAACACTGTTGACACTGTGTATTTATGCTAATTCTAAGCTAAATTTCATGCTCTATGGAGCGTGCCAATACCGTTGAATGATCATACAGAAATTTGAATTTTTAATTCAATAGCTGATACAATTTGGAATTTGGAATAGGTCCTCCATCTGCATTCATAATTCTTTCCCTATTTTTATAAATATATATACTTTCGTAGCTATCTACTCCAATGTTATTTTCTACCACCTTAATTAATTTTAAACTTTCAATTGGCATAGCGTGTTTTTTGTCCAAAACATGTCGGGCCATACTTGATGTTTCAGGCCTGTTGAACCGATAATGAGCAAAGTACTCCTTGTATCGTGTTAGAATTAATCGCCTAGTTTGTCCAATATATTTTATGCCACATTACTGACAACCGATTTCGTAGATACCTGATTTTTTGTTTATTGGTGTGGTAAGGGTAATTTTATTTATTTTATATATTAATTTAGCCACAGTCTCCTTATTCTTATTTGTAATAAGTCTGTGTAGTAAATCGTTGAAGTAAGGTTGTTTAGCGCAGTGGCAGTATCTCCTACCAGTAACGGATTGGTTCCTAGTTTGTACCTGTTTAGTATTTTTATTTTTATTATATTTTATTTAATTATTACATTACATGTTGCAATAATCTTTTTACTACGATTACGTCATAGGTCTATTTTAAATATACAGAGGGGCTGACCAGGTCGGGTAGATAGAAACTTTTAACTTGCTTTTTTAAAGTTTGCGGACACAATATATCTTTTGATTTTTTCAGAACCGATCAGAATCAGATAAAGGACTAATCGAGGCGCTACTTCGGAAAGTGAAAAGACTCATACAGTTCGTGCCAGTTAAATGAATTTATTAGCCACTTTTCTTTTTTCTATTTTATACATTACATATTTTTTATGAATAAATTAGGTCATGTATATGTACAGCATTGTCGATTATTGCCTCGTCCCACGGTCCGTAAATGTTTTGCTTATAACTTTGATATCTCGTAAATAAAATCGGACAAACTAAACCGACGAAGAGTAACGTGGCAACGAACAGTGCAGTCATCACTAAGGACACTTGGAATAACACGTATGAAACGGACATTATCAGTAATATAGTAATAGTCGACGATTTCCGATACTTATTTCGTAATAACGGAAATAAAAGGAAACAACTTATCGCTACAGTAACCAACACTATAGCGTGGTATGGAGAAGCTAATCTAGACGCTAAGCAGATGGAACTAAATAGCGCAGCACTCAACGACAGGCTGTTAGAAGCGATTGCTGCTGATATTCCGTAATCGAAGCATATCAAATGCACTAACATCATAAGGAACGTCGTTGTATAAATGGTATCGGTGCTTATAGTATCCGTTAACGTATGCAGAACCGGTGAGAAAAATCTTGCGAATATATAAAATATAACGAACATACGTATGTGGTCCATCATCCCTTTGGCTAGATTTATCGACTTATTATACAGCAAAAATCCTAAAATGATGGCGAGGTACGTGGATGCCATGACGGTATCGGGGAGACCCAGTCATTGTATAAATATACATACACCAACACGAAAAAGACTACTGTGCATAGTTCTTGGATCAAACAGGTTGCGCCTAGCACAGCTTCTTGTAAGGATACTTTTTCGGACTTTACGTTCTTGCGTAGATCCTTCAGGAAGATTTTATCGGTATAATCGTCTGGAAAGCCTTGGTCTTCGTATAGGATCTTCTTCCATGGTTTTGTTTCGGGCATTGCTTCAAAACTGATGAAGGAGAAGTGATTTCTACAGCATCTCATGAATTCACTTTAGAAGTCAAAAGGGGAGATGGTGGATTTATGAAATTTAAAGAAAATAATGGAATTCTGGAAATGTTTTGCATGTTATTCAAATAAAGCCTTGTTCAAGTGATTTGACATAAACATCAAGTAGGGATATTTTACTTATTTTTTGGTATATTGGCAGAG
Source organism: Chrysina gloriosa (assembly GCA_038088585.1). Taxonomy (NCBI): domain Eukaryota; kingdom Metazoa; phylum Arthropoda; class Insecta; order Coleoptera; family Scarabaeidae; genus Chrysina; species Chrysina gloriosa. The sequence goes on from CM076087.1 coordinate 101,704,768, forward strand.
TGGAAATTTTTTAAAATATTTTTAAATCCGATAATTGGAATGTTGTTGTAAATTAAAGAATAAGCTCAACAATAATTTTTCGAAAAGAGAACTTTTTAAATAAATTCGGAAATTTTAGGTCTAATATGTATAAAACTTAACTTGTATCAAACTTCATTCTGAATTCTGGTGTTTAGGAGCTAATGTTAGTACACGTCAGTTTGACGTTATCCAACGTTATCGTCCCAAACTGTCAAAGTTGAATGATTAGTAATTTCTGATGGAAAAGGCTTGAACATGTGAACAGCTTTAACACTCGTTAAATTTAACCAGCGGAAATGGTTTACATTCAGAGTAAGCCAGACATACCCAAATACCATAAAACACCCCCACACTTAATCCTTCAATTTCAGACGGAAAGGTGGTTGAAGGTCGCCCCTTCGGTTTCAGCACTATCACCGATTTTTTCTGGGGCATAATCCTATTCATAATCTACTTGTAAGTTTCCTTAAGTTGCGATAACACAATCACCCACTTACATTATTTTTCAGTTTCAAAACCCTAGTAGGATTACAACCTTCACGAGATGCCTCGAACGGAAATTCGCGACCTGGGGGCGCGGTAACGGACCTGGAGGCGGTCCTGGTGGAGGGTACGTATACGCTGGTATTGTTTCAGATTCGAAGGAAACGTTTTAAATTTTGTAGGCCACGTGGTCCTAGGACGATAGGTCGCATCACCACGATCCAGGATTGTTCTATGCCTGGAGGTGGATGAGCACGGTAAAGCTCTCAGCAGCGCCTTAATATGTGCTGCTAGAGAGCGGTACCTTCTATTAGCTGATGTACTTAACACCAAATTTCAATCAGCACTTTATGATTTTAACATTTAAAATATATGATGTCTTTCTCATAAACCTTATTGTGAGGAAGGGAAGGATTAATGTTAAATGTTAGTCATAGGTAATAGAAGGGTCTTTTTTAGTTAGGATTATATTATGAGATGTTTAATTTTATAAATACCAGGGAAGCTAATAAATTATTTTGATATTTATGTGGATCCTTTTATTATAATTCGCTGGCCAAAATGGATTTGAGTATGGAACATCCAATATTGGAAGATTCTCTGTTAAGGTGGATGAGAATGCACCAGACTGAATGGGCCGATTTATTGAATCTAAGGAGGAGGAGCCTGTTCAAAGGGAAACAAGCTCTAGAAGGCAGTGAAGGTTGGTACTCAAAAATATTAACAAAAAGTTACAACTTAAGGAAAAAGTTTAAAAGGTGATCGTTGATCTTGTCAAAATCAAATGCTTTCTTCCTAGGGTGCCTACAGGTTTTTGTTGAAAGTCTTAAGTAGTTAAGGGTTGTATTCTACATACGCGCGCAAATAAAAATATATGCTACAATCGTTCTCCGGAAATGGCGAAATATTTTTTGCTGGAAAAAATTAATAACGTAATAGAATCTACAGATTGACAACCAGTTGAACGTATTTTAGTTATTTATTACTTTTCTATCTATCTTTATTCTATTTTATTTATTTATGTTTTTATCAATTCCTATAATAATAACGAAACAGCAATAATTCTCCTATAAAACAAAACAAACTATTCAAAAAGTCCGACAATTAAAATCGTAAACGCTCCTTCAACGTGACTCAGCCTTAACTTCGCCGGCCCCGGTATCTTAGCGTGTACGGAATCTTTGATAATCTTTTGAATTTTAGTATTCGAATATCTTGCGATAGCCTAGAAAAAGTTAAAATCATCAAATCCATGCGTGTCACATATCGCAGATGATTTTCCTTTTTCCACTTACGTTATATTCCCAAACTTGCAATAAACCCGCTTGAGCCACTCTAAGTATTATGTCGTCCAAATACGGTAATAATATCGAACTTTTCCTCAAATAGAACGCCATATAATCGAAATATAGGTCTTCGTCTAGAATCCGACGGATTTTAGCACCGTCTTCTGAGATGTACGATCCCACAGCGAAGTTACCTTTAAAAATTATATTTCGGTATTATTATTATTATTATTAATATTATCCTAGTACTCCAGCCATATCTCAATTCTTTACAGATATCTCAATAAATATTCTATTTAGATATTTGTACAATGAAGCTTGCGGGAATGAGCAGCCTCTACATCTTTCTCTACATATATGTACATCTTGATGGTCACCGTAGCAAGTAACCAGACCTGCTTTTTATAAATTAAAAAATGGAATCAATAAAACCACTAATCACCTGGTAATCTAAGATTATGTCAGCTACTCGCAGTACGCACATACGCTTAATCGGTGCTCTGCGCCTCTCCCCACAGAGAGCATACCCCTCTCTGTCCGCGTGCACCATCGTTGTCGACGATTTTTGTATCGGTTCAAATGTGATATTAAGGGATGAACTTAACCCTTAAAGAAAAGTAAGTTAGGGGGAATTTGGCAGTTTCACATAGAAGCAGGGCTCCGATCGACATGGAACCAATTACAAACTGTTCCTTACGTCAAATAATAAAAGTTGGATGCTTTATTTCCCCTGCACCTTTACGGCAGAGGGGGACCAACCCCTAAAATTTGCCTTTTTAACGTAATAAAATCAATTTGAAACTGGTTTGAGTGGAACACAAACGAATTTGAAGAGGGACAAAAAATAAAATCGACGTATTTTCCTTTGCTTCGAGAAATCAAAATTAAGAGGTGAAACATCCTTCAAAGTTATATACACATAAAATTCTATTAATCTATCAAAAATTCTCCAAATAATTTGAAAAATATTTGTCAATACAGAGATAGTCTGGCCGAACAGCGGCAACAGCGTACGATTACGAAATAAGTTAGGACAGCATCACCAACTCCCCACTCTTCACAGTACTAAATCGATGCTGTATGCGATTAGTTCTGTGTATATGTATATGTAGGCTATCGATCAATTGCGATATCGATGACTTGCGTTTTAGGGGTCATAATTTCGTCTTTGATGCACCCCTTCGAAAGCCATGCTCCTTCATGAAGCGCTAGTGCAGAAATATAATTATTTTGAATGAAATAGTAGCAGTGCTTGTCATTTATCAATAACGAGATAAGTTTTTGTTATCATAAGATCTGGCGCTAGGACTGCAAGAAAATGCAGTCGTTGTATGTACGGAGAATAATGCCAAAATTAAATTGAAGAAACTGGAAAATTAAAAACAAATTCAAAAGCCGAGACTTGTGTCCCAGAGAAAATAGGGTCGTGTTTGAAGGTTTGAGTGCTACACCCTTACAGCAACTACTTCCCAGAGAAGTCATCTTTAGATTGTAAATAATCTATCAATATGTAATGGACTAATGCTTGGGTATTGCTCGGAATATTATGTATATGATGAATCATAAATAATACATAATTGATTCTGTATTCGAGGTAAATATATGCTTTCTTGGCTAATTGATCAACATTCTTAATATTTATCCAAATAGTTAGCAACGAGAAGTGAATTGATGGGTTTAAATATCAATCTTGTTAGCACCTCTATATGTTCTATATGTCTCAAAAATGCAAATTAAAATCATGTTTGTGACAGAAAGACTGTGATCAATAACTTTCTAAACAGTTATATATCCCAATTATTATTAACACAATTTTATTCATATAAATGTGTACAAATATAATTATATAACATAGAAAATATATTTTTTTTGAGATTTGATCACATGTATTATACATATCGAGCCTTCGACATAACTTTTACTTTTATTCCAGCCCAAGCACCTATTCCTTGGGCTTATTCTTAACAGCATGCATTATATACCAAGAAACAAAAGGTGAAAAATGCCATGTACTGGTAAACGTATTATAGAAAGTTCCCTTAACTGTCTTCACCGTACAATTATTCTCCTCCAATAACTTCTGTGTTTCCTCCGGTGTGATAAATTTCTCGTATTCGTGTGCCCCTTTCGGAATCACATTCACAATATTCTCCACCCAATAAATCGTGATCCATTTCGAAAGCAACGTCTTAGATTCAGTAGTTATAATGATGGATCCTCCCGGTTTCAAACAATCCACCGATGCTTTCACTACACCTGCCTTATCGGAGACGTGCTCCAACAGTTCAGATGCCACAACTACATCGAAATTTTCCTTATACTTAGCGGCGAAACTCTGTATGGGTGTCGCGAAATATTTTAGATCGGTAAGACTTTTATTCTGAGCTGCATGTACTTCAGCACATTGGATCATTTCAGGGACACCATCAACACCGGTCACCTTAGCACCTAGCTTGCTGAGTTCCTCGGTCATGATTCCACAGCCACACCCTACGTCGAGTATTGCGAGATCTTTTAGTGGTTTCTCGGCGTCTTCGTCGTCTGGTTTCAAAGTGCCTACCGATTTGAGGCTGTTCAAGAGGAATGGGATTCTTATTTTGTTCATAGCATGCAGATACCTGACTGGGCTAGTTACGTCCCACCATACGTCGACCATGGATTGAAATTTTTCCAGTTCGTCAGTGTCCATTGCGGTATGTCTGAATTCAACGTTTAGATCTTGCTTAAATTTAGAGCAAAACTGTGCAAGTCCGTGCGTATTATACCCAGTTGTACCTATTTCTGATAAGGATATAAAATTCGCAATACACTGGGTTAGAATGCGCACGCAGCAACCGCTTAGAAGATAAATATACTTATTAGCTTGACCTACGTTTATCTTCATATGCAAGGACATATCAATCAACTTGCATATCAATAAAAGAGTCAATTTACTTTGAATTCTTTGAGGGCGTGATACGGCATTTTCCTTAACAATTTTTTGTTAGAAGACGCTGAGGAAGTTTTAAAAATTTAATAGAAACGTGAAGGACATTAAAGAAAGTTTTTGTTTCGAAAAATTCTGAAGAAATCGTACCAGAAATGTTAAGAAGGTATTTTAGTTCAGAACATTTTATAAGAGATCTGAAGGATCTTCTCCGAAATGTTAAGAAAATTAGGGGAGAAGTCAGAGAAAACAAACGTGAACTTAATACTTTCTTGGTGATAAAGCTGAAGAAGTCTTAAAGCAAATACAAGGAATGTTAGCGAAAATAGTAGTTTTAGAAAATTTCTTAAGAAATTTGAAGGAATTTTACAGGAGATGTAAAAAACTTGGGGGCAAATCAGAGATGGAAACATTTACTTCACATACTTTTTATGAAAAAACCCAAGAAGTCTTAGGAAATATAAAGAACGCTAGAAGAAATTTTAGTTTCGAAAATTTCTTAAGAAATATGAAGAATCTTTTCAGAACTTTTAAGAAAGTTAAGGGATAAAGATCGAAGAAAGAAAACATCTCGTTAACACTTTTTGGTGATAAAGCTGAAGACATCTTAAAAGACACGTAAGAAACACTGCATTCTGCATCGATGCGAGCAACTTGCCAGGTAGAATGTTAACGTTTAAGCAGAATAGGCGATGTCAATCTGTTTTTGTTTTACATTCATTGACTTACTTTTACCTCTCATGTAACCTTATAAATTAATTTAACGCATAAGTTGAAAAAAGACCTTGAGTTTTCACAACGTATGAATCAAATCAAAACTGAACAAAGTTCATAACCAATAAAACCAAAGTTGTACGAGGAAATATTTTACTAGACTCACAGAAAACTCGGAAAAAAGTTTTGAAGTTTAAGGAGGAAATTATGCTGACATGCACATAGAGCACAGTAAAGGGACGTGTTCACTCTTTAGGGAAAGAAATGTAAACACTGGTAAAATTAGACAAGGTTAAGTGGATACTTGCATAGGACGTGTGTATTTACTTTTACAAGGTACATGTCGAACGTCGAGTGCGTATCAGTAAATTCGTGACTGGATTAAACGTTCGTTCTCGTGGCACAATCCCTAAATGTTCGTTAAATTTAATAGGAAAATTTGCGCTTACCTCCTTGCAATCTTTCAATGGCGAAAGCAAATCGTCGATCCTCATTCCGTTCTCCTAATTTTTCTTCGTTTTCGATCACGAATAATTTTACGATTCCTTTATGTGTCGGCTGCGCAAGGAGAAAGATGCATAAAAACATATATTTTAATACCAAAATGTTATCTCTTTTATACCACTTTTTGTGCCAATGAAGACTAATAAATTGAAGGAAATAAAAAAATTCATACCACTTTTGATATGGCAGTTCAAAGGATATTCTTACAGGCTTTGAAGATATGAGGATCATGAGGAAGCCAATATTGCAAAATGTGATACAAATTCTACGATAAACCATATTAAAGAGAGAGAGAAAAAAATTAGTAAGGTCTATAAAATATAAAATATAATATAAAGGACGGTAAGTAATTTGTATGTTGACTTTAGGCTTATAGTTACCACTATCATCTGCTCGTTAGATTGTCATTTAGTATGTCTTTACCTCGTTGCATGTATTCCCCACAGATTTGCGTTAGTTTGACACAGCCGCACAATCCTAAGATCAAGAAAAACAACAGCGCCCCATGCTCCATTAGAAGCATAGAAGCAAATAAGACAATGATGACTATGGCAAAACATTTGTGGATAAGGATGTAGACCGGAAGGAATGCATAACAATTTAATCATAACTATACCGATTCTGAGCCTTCTATTGATAGAATCCACGCATCTTCTGTAGCACCCCACGGAATATCATACTTTATCATATCTTGTGGATTTCTGATGACTCCGTAGTATCTAAAAGGATCAAAATTAACCAGATATCAGAGAATAAGAAGATCTTTTAAATGACTTCTGGTTTATTCATTGGGGTACGTTTGTTAGGCAGCTCTGCGAGAAGGCTGTGCGGAATTATTTTTTATTAATCGTCGACCGCAACCGTTGACTAGTTTCGTCCTTACTGGGACTCGTCAGTACGGTACAGCTAGTCCGCGATTAATAAAACAAATTCCCTCACAGCTGAATGTTAAGAAACAGCTCATAGCAGTAGTTTTCGACAGACGAAACCACTCCATCAAGTCTATTGCTATGACTTATGACTATGCTTAATATCGAAACTGTGAGGGAACTTGTTTTGTAGATCACGAACTGGCTATACGGCACTGATGAGACCTAATAAGAACGAAGCTAGTATATATACGGTTACAGTTGGTGATTCTTCCGTGATTATGATTATATATAATGGCATATGCAATTTATGCCTTGTGCCTTGTGCCGCCTTATTGCACACCTTTCTCGGAGAGCTGTGCAACAAATGTATGTACATCAATTATTAGGTCGTTTTGCAGAGAGTCGTTTGACAATGAGACTTTTTCCTATTCCTTTTTGTTTGAATTGCTATGGCTCTCGTTGAAAATGACTTCCTCCGTGGAATATAATGTTAAAACTCACCTAGGAATCGTCATCGTGCTCGCCAATCCGCTATCGTAAATCGCACCCAATACCAAGGACATCATCAGAATCATCGAAAAGACGAGCCTTGTCGAAAAATGCATGGGTATGCTAGGCACAGATTGATTCAAATACATGGCCTCAGTTAATAATATTGATGTGAAAAGATATTCGCAAAATTTCGTATCCCGAGCTCCAGCACGCAGAAACCTAGAAAGTGGAATTTAATAATTTATTGTCTAAGCCACTTTCTAGTTTGCCAAGACAACAATGTAAAGGTGCTTCCCCAATAGCTTGGATGTTAATAAAATTCGCAGAAACGTTTAGTTTTAATGTAAATAACAGTTTGATGGAAAATTGGAAATTTTCTTAGTAGACTAGTTATTATGAAACTTTGGGAACACGTAGATTACATATACGTATGTACTACGCAAATTTTTTCTGCGGAAATACACTCTGGATGGAAATGGAAAATGTTGCGTTCTGCCGATGATCATAACTCGCTAACGGCAAGAGATAGAGAAAAAGTTTTAAGATAAAAAGTGTTTGTTTGGGCGAAGTTTATCAAGCAGATAGGAAAAAATATTTAGTGTATTTTTCATTAGATTAGATTGTTTCCTATCTAAAAGTTGTTCGGTTATCGAAGGAAGCTACATTAGACCAGTATATAGTAAACATGTTTTTCTAAAGAAAATAGGCTGAATGAGATAAGCAAGTAATATACATAGGTAACTCATCAAACTTGAAATTAATAATAGTTATTGGTTGGTTATATAGTAGACCTGTAGTTTTGAAAATGGTAGCCATAAGTATTATAAATGTAATTCGTTTACTGATAGCATTCGAAGTTGCCAATAATAATAATGGGCCCCTTGTGAATACCAACGAAATCGAATTGCACGACATAATAAGCAATATCCTCGATGCTCAAAGAGAAACATCGTTTCCATTGGAAACTGGTACAACTCTAGAATTGTTGCCACCGCACACACCATATTCCCTAGAATTTGTAGATGAGGTATATGCGTCCACAAGGGAAGAAGCGTTAGAAGCAATAGAAGGTGAAGAAGAAGAGTGTACACCAGAAGGAGGAGGTATTGTAACTTGAGAATATAAAACCAACGCTGTTACGTATTGGAAAAGTGGGAAGAAAAGACGACTTGCGTTGACTACCGTCCCGCAAAAATTTCGCAAAGTTTCATCTATGCTGCAATTGTACAAGTTAATGGTGAACAATATTCACCTCAAAGATATTTACCTGTCAAAGAGAAAAAAATTAAAAATGCTTATATTATTCTTTTGTCTGTTTAATAAAACTCATTCAAGCAGACAGTTGTTGTCTTAAAAATTGTTTTCTAACTGTTACCGTTAGCGTGTTATTCGCATCGGCAGAATGCAAAATTTTCCATTTCCAGAAAGAATTTTTCACCCACCCACTTTGATGACTTATAAATAGTACTTGCTTATCTAATTCATTATTATTATTATTATATTTTCTTTACAAAAGCATGTTTACTATTTACTGGTCTAATGCAGCTTCCGTCGGTAGCCTACAAATTTAAGATAAGAAACAGTATAATTTAATGAAAAAATACAGTAAAAATTGTCTGCTTGATGAACCTTATTCAAACAAACGATTTTTGTCTTAAAACCTTTTATCTATCTTCTCATCTCATACCGTTACACTCAGAATATTTTTCCGCAGAAAAAAAAATTTCGTAGTACCCTACATACCTATATGTGATCTACATGTTCCCAAAGTTTCATAATTTTTTGAATTTCCGGATTCGGGATCTTCCCTTGTTAGTAGCGCTTGTGTACAAGGCCAAAATCAACAATTCCCAACAAAAACGGAATTAAACATTCTCCCGTGGTGGTTCTTTACGGTTTCAGTAGTTTAATACAACATTTTATCTAGTTTTGCGCTTTTTGATAATTAATCACCATCCAAAACCGCAACTCATCACTATGGAGGAGTCTCACTCAGTGATAAATTTGCCCCGGTAACTATTCCTAAAGGAATTCTTTATGGTGTCCTAGGTTGTATTGGGAGCGCTAGGAAAAGAGAAGTACGACGCATTAAGAAGCAAAGTACCATCCTGGTTGTTCCTCCCGTAATGGCAATCACGATTTAGTAAATTTCGGGTGGCTTTAAAAGACAAAATCAAAACAACTTACCTTTTCCTCCTCCAGGTAAACGCGAAATATAATGCTACAATCGAAATCACCACAGTAATGGCGAAGACTATCCATATCATCGTGTTGAAAGCCACGAAAGGAGTTGCCCAACCTCCCAACAACCTAAAATGATAATAACAAAACAATATCGACGCAAAATCGTTTGTTAATCGTCCGCGACTTACTTCGGTGCTGGTACCAAACAGGATATGCTGGATTTAATGGTTTGCTTTGATATGTCGAGGTAATGGTACTCGGCCTCCCAAATAAACATGGAAGCTATGGAGGAAGAAGAATTTGGTGCGGAATTCGAGGGAAATGAAATCAGGTTGAAAAGTCATGAACTCACAGAAAATATATTTGATTAATTTAGTTACCAAAGCCGATATCGGTTCGATCCATCACCAAGTTACCAAGAATCCCGTTTCCGGTGAAATTCGAATAAATCTCGCCCCATTGCACTTCGTTATCCATGATTATTTCCACGGACATGTTGAGTTTCTTCGCCAACTCCATCAGAATAGATAGGTCTAAACCGTCTAAAGAGTCTAGAGGGAAAAACATGTCTAAAATTTGAAGATCTTCGAGGAATTGGGGCACCTGTTATACTGTAAGGAACGTAATCTATTGTCCCCAATCTCAAAGCCCTTCCCTCCTGATTTAGCAACTTGTTCGGATAGAGATCCTTTCCGTATAGGAAGCTTTGATTCCTCGAAAACCATCGGTCTAAAATCACCACGGTCGTATGAGCGTTTCCTCCAACATATTTGTGGGTCGCTATATCAAAATTGCTTTGGGAAACGTTGCTCTTTAAGATAAAATCCACATCAGCGACGTAGTCCAAAACTTCGCTGTTGAAAACATCCAAACTCTTCCGATCATCGTCATCATCAGGGTTATCAACCGGAAGAAGTAAATATCTTCGATAGTTGTACCTTTCCATCGTATATCTGATATTTTCTTCGATACTCTCAAAAATGCTCCTGGGTTCTTTAACTTTCAGTATAAATCCCTGACAGCCGAAATTATTAAATGTAACTCCAGCATCGATTTTCGTCCCGTTTATTTCAGAAACAAGCATGGGGAGATCTCCAAAATAGTCGAAATTGTCGTCTGATTCGGTAAAGATCAATAAACATTTCGTTTCGGTAAAATACGTTTCGATGATGAAGTTTGCTAGAATCGTAATGGGGAGATGCATTTCCGCATTCGACCCGGCGAAAAAGTGGTATTTGCATCGGTGGTCTTTCGTAAATTATTCCCCGAGCAAGGACGAGAGTTTCAATTTTAATCCATTACGGGGGTATGCATTTTTAACGGTTTGCTTTGCAAATTATCGTTTTAATATTGATGTTTAAAGTGGACACGCATGGCGGGGAAGAATGGAATTGGATATTTATAAAGGATGCCCCTTATACATATACTTTCTTCCGGCGTATCGTCCGTAATTCCGAAGCACTTAGTTCTATAATTTAAAACTAATTTGCTCTAATTCTATTTCTATTTTTCTGGTTAAAACAATAATAATACACCTCAGCATGCTCGCGACAAATTCGCATAAGTTTGAAAACACCTCAGGATGCTTGCAACAAATTGGTAAAAAGTTTGAAAAGGTGTTATCATCGGAGACGGAAGAACAGCAACGACGAAATGGAGCAGTTGGGAATGATTCTGAAGAAACGCAACCCCAAAACCGTGCTTATTAGAAACGTTAGGATTGTAATGGGTTGGGGATGTAGGATCAACACGAAGTAATTACGGAAAGAAATGCTTGAAAGTTAGAAGGGAAGGTCTAAATCGATGAGAGTCGATGAATTCAAAGTAAATATTGAAATTCCGAAAAAGAAGTCATCAAAAATCGAAGAAATGTGTACATAGAAATGATAGAACTTGTAAAAGTAATCATTTGATACAGTATGTGAAAAAAGAGCCATAAAAAATCGAAAAATGCGTAAATGGAAATGATTGTATTGTATTGTATTGTATTGTAATGAGGTGGGGTCTGGCCCAAAATGGCCCTTTGCACTGCGACCACGTTGATCTATTGTGCTTCCTCTTGTTTGTTTTATTTATTTATTTAATACGCTGAGGAACAGGATCAGCTCCTTCAATGGGAGTGTAAATAGGTCCTCCTCATTCAGCGTATATGCATGTAGTAGTCTATATCTCCTGTGACCTAGTGCCCCACAGTTAGTGATCAAGTGTTCCATTGACTCCTCTTCTTCATAACATCTGCAAGTGTCCGTGTTGGATAAGCCCATTTTGTGAAGGTGCTTGTTACAGGTATAGTGGCCTGTGAGTGCCTCTGTCAGTATTTTTAAGCTTCCCCTGTCCAGTTTTAGGGCGAGGTCCGCCCTCCTAGCGTCGTAGCTCAGAAATTTTTTGGAATGTTCCAGCCCGCTGGTCTCATTCCGGTGTTTCATTGTAATGGACGCTGTCCATTTCTTTATCTCACCTTTAAGGACACCTTTGTTAAACCCAAAAGGTGGGGTAGGTCCAGTAAAGTTTCTCTCAGCCCCTCTTTTGCGCAGATGTCTGCCATCTCATTTCCCCGTGCCCCTCATGTCCTGACACCCAGACCAGGGTGATCTGGTTCTGAGTGGCCAGAAATGATAGAACATGTAGAAGTAAAGATTTGATACAGTATGTGTAAACAGGTAAGTATAACGGTTATCCTGAAGATGTAAGGCCAGAAAGGTCACTGCAATTTCAAGATATGTATTTTTAATAAATATCAGAGTGGCGAGACAGTTGCGGATCTTAAAGTTAAATTGCGGAACCTAAAGCATATTCTTTAAGACAATTGTAAGGAAGATAAGGCAAAAAATGTTGCAAAACAATCAATCAAGTCTAACGATTGTTTAAACATTATAGAAAGCAAATTCCCTCGTTAATAATATCTGTCTTCACCTTCTCCATTCTAGTCGGCTCCAGTTAGGAGATTGTAAAGTCGATCCGTAGCCCTAGGTTTCGATATCTGCTTCGAATCCATGGATTCGTTTTGATTCTCATCTTTATCTTCTCTAGCTTTCAGGTATTTTCCTACTAGTTATTTAATAATAATAATAATAATAATAATAATAATAATAATAATAATGATAATTTATTATCCAACAGCTTAAACTAAACTAATTACAGGATAATTTTATTTTAATAAGAAATATATATGAGAGGGTCCTTAAACTAATATGCACTAACTTAAAGAGAGAGAATTTAAAAAAAAAATAATAAGTAATAATAATAATTTTATTACAAGAATCAAAGTAACTTATTTTGCAAAAGACTCTCTAAGGCAATATATGTTGTGTTAAAGAAGTCAACATCAGCACAGTACATATTCACACTTCTGCACATTGATATCAGTGGGGCATTTGAATGGTGAAGCGTATTAGAAGACGGAATATAAAAAGTTTGTCGTGTTCTGCTATTTGACCTAGGCAAATAAAAAGCTAATTGGGACAGCAAGTTAGCATCTGATACAGTACCTTGAATTCATTTATAAATAAATAAAATTTGTGCTCGTACACGACGAATTTCAAGTGAATCATAATTATTTTCATGAAGTAAGATCTCATAACTATAGTCGTGAGGTAAGAATGTTTTATACCTACGGAAGTGCAAAATTTTTAAAAATTTACGTTGGACTTTTTCAATCATGTTCTTATATGTACTGTATACAGGACTCCAGACTACAGAGGCATACTCAAGTTTGGGCACAATGAAAGCATTGTAAAAACTAATTAACGCATCATTACCACTAAATTGCTTAGTGTTGCGTGTAAGAAAACCAAGCAACTTTAAGGCATCAGCACAAATGCTCACAACATGAGGGTTAAAGGTGAATGTCTGATCAAACAATACCCCAAGATCCCCAATACATTCACAACGTTCCAAGGAAGCATTGTTGATAATATAATTAAAGCTTATATAACGGGGTTTACGACAATAGGTTACAATTTTACATTTATCAATATTTAATTTTAAAGAATTTCTTTGACTCCACAAAACAATTGCATCAAGGTCCTTTTGTAAGAGAACACAATCATTATGAGTTTCAATAGACCTAAACAATTTTAAGTCGTCTTTTTACTTAACCTTTATACTCAACGTTAATGCAAACCAAACATTTTTGCGTGTTGTTGTTGGGCATATTTTTCAGGATACTAATGTAAGCTCGAAACTTTCGAACAACTCATAAAACGCAAACTAGTGGAATATGTTGAAAACGCAAATATCCTCACTCCAACTTAGCAAAGATGCAAGGAAAACAAATTGACGGTAGTTTGCCATAGTTGAATTTATGGAGGTTGTTACAGATGTCTTTGACAACAAGGAGGAGATAGAGCTAGTGTGAGCTACGGAATTCTGTTAAGGAAACTCGATTACTGCGGCATACGAGAAGTAGCAAGCGCTCTTATTAGTAGATTCCTCAACAACAAACAAGTCAGATGACGTGAGGATAAGTCAATAGTTTCGAAAATAGATATACGTGGTGCCACAAAGCACCAATCTTATTTATCAGTTACGTGAATGATCTCTCAGCTAACCTGAAAAAGAAGACATCCTCGTTAATCCCTGTTAACATTGATTGTGAAGGCTACTAAACGAGTGACAGGAGAGGCCCAAGAGTGGTTTGGAGCTAATAAACTAAAAACTGAATGTCATTAGAACACAGACATTATCCTTTTCTACCAATACTGGATCTGGTGGAGAGGCGAAGTTTCTGAGCATTCGTTTTGATAACGAGCTTACATTGCAGGATAACGTTGGTGGTATAAATATAATATCTAATCAGGAATCTGGTCGCGCAACTGTGCTTTGGGGGCTTTCGTGCTAAGACTACCTAAAGTATCCTATTGTCGGGAAAATCAACAGTGGTGCATGAAGTGTTCCTATAACAAAACCGGGCAGTTAGGACGATAAAGAATGTTGCCTCTAGAACAAGATGTAAAATGGAAAATATTCAGCTAATCATTCTGCTTCGTGCATGCTTGGTTACATATACACGTATCGGTTTCTCAATCCACAAAGATATCGATCAGTACAATACCCGCAGACATACGGACCTCATTATGCTATACCCTCGTATAAACCACTCCCAAACAAGTAAGTACAAACGATTGGTACGTGCTACATATCTGGAAACCAACCGGAGTCCTCTGGACACCTGAAGATGATACTAAGGAAGAAACACGGCGTTCAGGAAGCAAGTGGCTGTCAGAATATCTCTCAGCAATTTGACGAGACGCAGATACGAATATAGTGTAGTGTCGTAGAGTTAAAGTTCGCTTAACGATAACGTGGTGCTAAAAATGTTGGTTGATGGTACACAAAGGGGCACCACTAGAGGCGATTTTAGCGTTTCTACTCCGTCGCGCACAGTTTAAGTATTGAGTGAAATAGTAGACAAAAAATTTAAAAAAAAAAAAGGAATAAAAGAGAATTTAAATATGGTGAAATATGACGTACAGGAGTCTACAAAATGAGGATAAACACAAGCGCGATAGAGATTTGGTACAAACAAGTTTGAGGGTTATCTCTACAGTTAAAAACTGGCGTTTTAAATAAAAGAAAGCTTGGATTTAAAAAATCTTAACAAAACGTGACGTTGGGTAGGAAAGGAGGAAATTGACATGAACTTACAAACCAAACAGCGATCTCGTTTACAAAATAATAATTGCGTTTACCATGGAAAAATCTTCAGTGAACGTTGTTTGATGACGCTGCGACACAATGGGAAAGTTTCTGCCTTATAAAAGGACTCTTGCAGATGGTCGTCGGGATGAGCTGAATTTTCCTTAAACGTTGAAGATTATGAGGTCGTCTTATGGTCTAGTTGGTGTTACAGCCTGCACAAGCCCGAGAAACGGTATCCCCCTAAGGAGATGAAACGAAACGTTCCCGAAATTCGGTTTGTCGGTGTACCAAAACGGGCAAAAAGGACCCTATCTATCATTTATTAACTCGCGTAATTTGATATCATTAATTACCGAATTCTTCTTATTATTTCACGTTACCCCTCGGCCCGTCTATGGCGTCCGATTTTGCTCTCCTTTACCCAGCATATTCCTCATTTATTTACCTGTCTCCTTATCCTGCAGAACAGTTCCATCCATATCTTCCTCGGTCTCCCCTTCTATTACTTCCCAATCCTACCTCGTTAATCTTCTTTAACATTCTGTTTTGGTCCAGTCGCGTGATGTGTCCCTACCAGCTTAGCTCAATACTGACTCCCCTTTGAGTTTCGGCCTAATGTTTTCATTTCTGTACTTGTCGGTTTTAGTTGCCCTTGCTATCCTCCTTAAACATCTCATTTCTGCTGCGTTTATCATCGATTTGTGTGCCAATTGTATCGTTCACGTTTCAGCTACATTCTGCGTTGTTGGACTTGCAATTGAATTATATACCTTGGTTTTCGACTCCCGACTGATTTCCTTTTTCCCGAATATGGTTTTATTCAGCGCGTAGTGGACTCTAGTTGCCTTCTTCATTTTATCGTTTATTTCCAGATCTATCTTGCCATCCGAATTCAACAATACAGTTCCGAACAAACTTTCGGAGGGTAGGGTGTGGCCGCTAGGTTTGGACCAGACGATGTACTCTTCTTGACGACTAGACAATACGGAATTCCCGTTTCGTGCGATTTCATTGGTGGAACCAAGTTCAAGCGGACAAACTACGAAAGGGAATTTAGAAAAAGATGTCAACATTTAAAATAAAGCAAACATTAAATTTAGACTGTAACACGATCTGATTTCAAAACTCCAAAATTACTAACTGGCTCACGTGAAGAGATTTGGGCATAGAGTGTTTAAGAAGACTGCAAGGAAATTCTCAATCTGCAGAAACATATAAACCCTGGGGAAGTAGCCCAACATTGATATGTCACAAATTTCATAGATATCCAGGCATTTATGCATAATTATACGTATGTATATATACGAGGATCGCCTTAAAAGCGAGTTACACTATTTAAAAGAAAGTAAAAAAATCTTTAAAAATGAAAAATTTAATAGTCATTTTTCAATATAATTTCCTTTAACGCAATACATTTTTGATACTGCAATAATCGTTTTTCTTTAATCCAGTGTCTAACCACTCTCCCGCCCAACTGGTTAGCCATCTTTAATTCATTCTCATTTGCAAAGCGCCTTCCCCGAGATGTAGTTTCAGTTGCGGAAAAAGATGGATGTTACTCGGTGCAAGGTTAGGAGAGTAAGGTGGATGATCGAAAATATCCCATTGAAATTGCTCAAGAAAGACTTGAGTATCACAAGCAATCTGTGGGCGAGCATTATCGTGGAACAAAAAAACAATGTTTTGTTCAACTTTCCCCTCCTTTTATTTTGAATTCTCCTTCTGAAGTTTCTTAATACCTCATAAGCCATTGTGATGGTGGTTCCACAGGGCAGGTAATCGATCGACAATACTCCCATAGTATCCCAAAAGACCGTTACCATGACTTTGCCAGCGGATTCCACAATTTTCGCCCTTTTTAGCGTTGGCTCGCCCTTTCCTTTCCACACCATACTTTCCCTTTTAAATTCGGGCGTCAAGTGATGGATCCATGTCTCATCCCCGGTTACTATTCGGTCTAATCCATTCTCAAAAAAACTGCAAAAATTGCAATACAGCGTCGACTCTCTGCTCTTTCTGCTGTCTTGAAAGCAGGGACGGAACCCATTTTACGTACATTTTCGATAAACGCAAATCCTCAGAAATTATCCTGTAAAATGTTACGCGGCTTATTTCAATCTTCGGATCTTCACAAGCGTTTAGCGACCTCGTCGACAACATTCGGAGCGCACGAAGTGGAGGGTTGGTCGCTTCGTTATTCATCGTGTAACGTTGTTCTTCCTTCAATGAGTAATTGATGGCAGCGAGAAACCACCGGCCTTGATAGAACGTCCTCGCCGTACATACTGCAGAACTCGCGATTAATTTCGGAATAACGGCACGAACTTCGCAATCGGCAGTAGGAGCAAGTGGAGTCTCCGTGGTTGCTGGCGCGTGACTATCCGAGCGGTGAAGGTAGACGCGTAGGAATTTTACAGTGCTGTCACTACACCTAAACAAAAGTTCCCGGACTTTTCCCGCTTACCGCGCAAATTTAAAAAATAGGTTACTTCTGAGACGTTCTCCTGCGATATAGTGTCAGCAATACGTCAACACGGTCGATTTAATGGTTTGTTGAGATTTGTACCGACCACCTCCTCTTTTACGTCTTATATTGGATACCATGATAGTGCGCGAAGTGACATATAAAGTCCCAAATCTGCCTTTCTACACTAAATCCAGTATGATTCGTCATATTTTGAATTTGCCCAAAACTTTCAGACTATAATGTATTTTTTTATTTTGATTTGAATGTTTTACAATTACAGAGTTCTACGAAAATAACCGTTACAAGGGGACATAGGAAAGTTGTAATCTTAAATTCCACACTGTATAAAAGCAAAAATGATGACATTCGAGTTTGAGATTCTAAATAATTGATAACAGCGATGACCTTCTTTTCTAATCATCATCGCGGTCACTCCAGATTTACTACAGCTACTTGAATAAAACACAATTCAGAGATAACATTCTCGTGTCTATTTTTACATAAATTTATTGCATTACTTAAAGAATTAAGTACCATATGGTAATAGTTTATAATACTTCTATTTTGAACAGCTACAAAAGCTTCCTTAAACATCTCTCAAATCTAAATTCTAGAAAAGAGAACAAAAATTATATGTAGTTCCTACCACTAAAGAAAAATTCGTCCTAGACAAAACAGATCATTTATTTTTGAGCACCAAAGGTAACACCACCAAGGGTTCGTTGTGAGCTGGATTGTCGGAGTACAAAGCCCAGGTTTTGTCGATGCAGTCGAAGATTCCTGAAATGATTTAAAGAGAACAAAGTTAGCTCGGAAGAATTGTATTGACATCGGTTCAATTTACCGACTGCGATTGTTTTAACTTTGTCTTCCGGTCCAATATCTTGAAAAACTTTGTAAACCGGGTCGCTTTGGTCGCCCAACATCTTAACGACTTCTTCTTTCCGGGTGGGATTAACGTAACTTTCCAAGACTTTTAGACGCGCGACGCTGCTCTCCAACATGAACGACGGTTGTTCTGGGATACGTATTCTTAAATATCTGAAAGTTAATTTGGTGCAAATGTACGCAAACATCTTCGTGGGGTAAACGTTCTCAAAGCCCAAACGAAATAGACAGTTTCGATTTGGTTATTATTGAGACCAAATAGCAAAATCTTTTGAAAATGATTTCTTGAGCTATGACTTTGGGATCGGTAAAAATTTAGCTCCAGAAATTATTTTTTGAAATTTGCATACAAGTTTTCTTAGCAATTTAAAAATACAACCCTTAGAAAGGTATTAAAATCTGTGAATGACTAAAATTTAGAAAAAATGAAGACGAAAATCGACACGAGTCAATGAATTTAATACAACTATTGAAATCTTGAAGAAACTTGAGTAAAATTAACTGAAATTAGGGGATGAATTTAAAATACATATTGAAATTTTAACCTTCCTATACTCACGCATACGGTCTGTGAGACCGACTTATATAGTATAGTATACGTCTTTCATTTTGACGTGAGTATAGGAAGGTTAAAGAATACGAGCAAAAGCTGTAATCAACAACGCTAAAATTATAAAATAAAGCTGCGGGCACAAAATACGGACAAAAGAAATATTGAAGAAATGCATGAAAATTAGAGAAAAGGAGGGTTAAGATAAAAACGAATTGTTGAATTTCACGTAAACATTTATACAAGTACAAACGAAAAAGTAGAAAATAAAATTCTACATATCTCTCACATAACTGTAACTCTCTCCAAGCTCTTGAAACTATTTTTCAAATTTATACAAATCTTAACATAACATCAGTAAAAATTGAAATAAATGAACTAAAAAGAACCCCGAAGAGCATAATCAAAGACTGTGCTCAAAAATGTTAACATTACAGTAACGTTGAGCACAGACAATAAAGATGAAGAAATTAGAGTTGACACAAATATCACATCGGTAAACTCCTCACCACACAATTGTTTATAATAAAATCGGTGACACGTGTTTCGCTAGCTCGAGACAAGCATCTTCAACAACCGTTGCAGTCCTTGCAATGACCTTTATTAAATTAGAATTAGAGAAGAAGAAGGTTACAATCGAAACAAATTGATAAATTTGGAGTAGAGCCCAAAATTCTGAAGAAATGTGACCGAGGAAAGGTTTTACAATTCCCAAGTATATACAAAGTAGTACAAAGCTGGAATATTCTTTCAGTTTTGAGACAGACGTTAGAATTCTAAAAGTTCTATGGGATTCCATAGGCTGAGGGTGTAAAACTAAAGGATTTATTGAAGATAATTCATAATTAAAACGAATCTGTAAATGCATGCAACCATTAAACTACGAAAGAAAAATACAAAAAAATTAAATGCATTTGAACCAGATATTAGAATATTGAGCACACCGAAAATTGCATACAAAACCATTGAGATTACAATAGACCATGGACATAAAATGAAGAAGGAAATTATCGAAGATATACTTAAAGCCTTTAACACAGGAAGATTAATGCCTTAGTATGATTAACAACCACGCAGTAATTAAAGTTTTTACTTTCTGCAATATTTACACTAACCTATCCTCCTTACAATTATCTTAAAGAAGGTTCCACAATTTATCTTTGAAATTCGCAACTATTTCGCCGCTTTATTTAGTAGACATTGATGAAAAAGTACCTTGTATCTGCAGTCACCTTTCAGGTCTTAGATCTTCCGTGTAAGCGTTTGAGGTGGACATTAGTATCCTGAAGAAAATGACCAGAAGTTGTAATCAAAAGTGTTTAGGTTGCCTTAAGGATGATAATACCAAAAAAAAAAAAAATAGTAAATTGTCGAAGAAATACCTAAAAATTAGAGAACCGGAAGACGTATAGATTGGAACAAAGCGATGAATTTGAAGCAGACATAAGAATCGTGGTGAATGCGACCAAAAGTCGTACTTTCTAAATTGCAAGAACACTGATGACACAAAATTTATATTCAGATATTATCAAAGAAATGCCTAAAAGTTAGAGAACAAGAAGACGTATAGATTGGAACAAATCGATGAATTTGAAGCAGACATTAGAATCCTCGTGGAAATGACCAAAAGTCATAGTCAAAAGTTTATAAATTGCAAGAAGACTGATGACACAAAATGGATATTCATAAATTATGGAAGAAAATGGCTGAAAGGACGAATCCATGAATTTGAACCGCTCACTAAACTCGTCAAAGATAGGACAAAAAGTTGTGCCAAAAACCTTCAATATTGAAGCTGGAACATTTTCAACGGAGGAACACTAATTCTATATTTTAAAAATTTGAAAATAGTAACCAAAAACTACAAAACAATCGAAATTTGAAGAAGAAACTGGAATCCCGAAATGATCTAATCAAAAACTATACCCAAATATATTTTATATATATAACAACTTTCCTTTGGGCGGATACAGCAGGAAAACTGTTAAAATTTCGAGATAAATTCCAAAGCTTACGTCGATCAATTTCTGATGGCATGAAGAAAGATTTGGAAATTGATGACAACATTTCTGATTTTGTTGTGATTGAAGTGAAGATTTCTGAAGACACTCAATTCTTTTTAATAATTTAACCAAAAACTTAGAATTAGCAAACAGTTAGTTTTGGACATGGTTTTTTTTTAATCTACTCCAGAAGAGTTTCATTTTGATATAATTGCAACGCAAACCGTTCATAAACATGTCAATTTTTCGAAGAAACTTGTTGAAATTAGAATTTTCTTTCCTAGATCTAATCTACCGCGTTCAAAACTCGAACCACCTGAGTTTTGATATTTCGAAATTTTAACAATTCTCCTGTTGAATTCGATTGTTTTGTAGTTTTTGGTTACTATTTTCAGAATTTTAACATATCGAATTAGTCTTCCTCTGTTGAAAATTTTCCAGCTTCAATTTTGATGGTTTTTGGCACAACTTTTTATCCTATCTTTCATGAGTTTAATGAACGGTGCAAATTCACGGATTCGTTCTAATTTACGTCTTCCGATTCTCTAATTTTCAGGCATTTTCTTCCATCATTTCTGAATATCTATTTTGTGTCATCAGTCTTCTTGCAATTTACAAACTTTCGACTGCGCCTTTTGGTCACTTCCACCAGGATTCTAATATCTGCTTTAAATTCATCGATTTGCTCCAATCTATACGTCTTCCCGTACTCTAATTTTTAGGCATTTCTTCGATAATATCTGAATTTAAATTTTGTGTCATCAGTACTCTTGCAATTAAGAAAGCTTTCGAGTACGACTTTTGGTCACTTCCACGAGGATTCTAATGTCTGCTTCAAATTCATCGATTTGTTCAAATCTACTTCTCTCTGTTCTCTAATTTTTAGGCATTTCTTCGAAAATTTCTTAATATTTATTTTGTATTAGCAGTCTTAAGGCAACCTAAACGCTTTTGATTACAACTTTTGGTCATTTTCTTTTCGACATTAATGTCCACCTCATCGCTTACCCCGAAGATATAAGACCAGAAATGGCATCAGCATTCTTGCAATTAAGAAAGCTTTCGACTACGACTTTTGGTCCACCAGGATTCCAATGAAAATTAAAATTTATTAAAATATTCAATTTTTTATTTAACGATTTGATCTACAACTTCGAAATCAGTCAGAATTTAGCCGTAGAAGAAATTTTCCTAGAAATTTTTGGTGTATGCCATGACTCGTTTTGGTACATTCTCTATTTTGCACCAAAATCGAAAAGGGAAAATTGTCAAAATTTAACATTTTAAACATTGTACATACTCCAAAGAAAATGAGGTAAAGGTACAGCATAAGGTAATATTCCACAATCAAATTGTACCAGTAAGTGGTATCCCTTCTGTGATGACAGGAGAACCTAAAACAAGAAAAGAAGTTGGGAACCAATTGGTTGTAACAAGAAAAAAACTTCTATAAAAAAGAAAATAACATAAGTAAACAGAGTGGTGATGTATACAAGACTGTTAAATGTATTGATTGTCCAATTCATTTACTCCAATAAGTTGAACCAAATCCTTTCAACTTACAACCCGAAGAGCAGGCAGTTTTTTTATGTTTTGCTTCTTTGCAGTTGTTAGGCAGTCTCTTACATAGATAGCTATATTACCGTTCTTTATAGAAGGTTTTCTTTTTCGTACGCCCAATGGTTTCTGAATTTTTCTTTTTCTTATTTTAGGTAATCTTGTTGACAATGGAGAGGTTCAAATCGAAAAAACTCAAAAATGCGATATTACCGTTTATTGCACCTTTTCTTAAAATCAGCTCTTAGCACCCCGATTCTGTTGATAACTCCAAATACGCATTTCGACCACCAGGTGGTGATGCTCAATGGAGAAGAGACTTGGTAATCGAAATGCCTGTCTGGAGTTTTCCAAATTTACTTAAGTTGTGTCATGGAATTTAATCGTATCATTTGTGTGGTGGGGAGTTTATCAATCTGATATAATGTCAGTAATACTACACACCACAGCCCACGCAATCATTATCAATTTAGAACCTATGTATTTACTTGTTGCAATGTATAGCATTCTCCTCGCGGCTCACGGGCAACGTGTCAAGTTGCGATTCTTCGTCCTCATAAGACGGCGCCATCTCGATATTGTGGAATAATCGATCGCCGTCCTGTTTCAAGAAAGTCATGTTGACCGAACATCCATCGGCAGCACCGGTTCCGGAATCTCGAAGGATTTTCTGAGCTTGTTCGAAGTTTTCGGCCGAGAGCAAGGCGCGAGTGATGATGTGTCTAGCTGCAAGGAAATTTGAGATTCGTAATTTTTTCTGATTCGTTCCATCAAAAAACAGTCCCCGACAATTTTGACATTCTTAAAGAAAAATAATGTTTCTTGGTTTCGTACATGACCAATTCGTAAAGGTAGGTGTACATCATGGGATAGTTGAGTGTATTGAATTAGGTACTGTCGGAAACATTTTACGCGATGCTGAGTCCACGCAAATAGTTCTCCCCTCATGCGCGATTGGTCTAAATCTGAGATAGCTGGTTCAAAAGCTGTTGAACAAAGGTAGTCCAAACTTATAGTCCGTTTTAAATAGCTTATAGTCACCCCTCCTTCCTCCGTGATTATACGCTTACTTAATAAGTCGTTGTTCAGCTCCATACGAAGCTTGCCTAATACACCAATTTCTACAAATAGATCATTAGAAGCAAATAATATTTCCTCTTATCTTCGGAATTATCTCTACCTCTGTAGACCAGTCATCTTTTATCTTCTGGATTAACTGTACCGCTATAGATCATCGATTGACCTATAGTGGTAGAAATAAACCAAAAGATAAGTATCTATTAGGCCAAGAATTTTTTCTATCTTCGGAGTTGTCTCTACCATTACAGACCAGTCATTTTGGATTAGATGTTCCGCTATAGACCATTGATTGACCTATAGTGGTAGAGATGATCCTCAAGATAAGTATATATTAGGCCAAGAAATGTATTTTAAATATCTCCTATCTTCGGACTTATCTCTACCACTACAGACCATTCATTTCTTATCTTTTGGGTTATCTGTACAGCTACCGACCACTGCCTGACCTATAGTGGTAGAGATAACTCAAAACATAAGTATCTATTATGCCATGACATGTATCTAAATACTTATTTTTTCCTATCTTCGGGGTTATCTCTACCACTACAGACCAGTCATTCTGGATTATATGTGCCGCTATAGACCATTGATTGACCTATAGTGGTAGAGATAATCCTTAAGATAAGTATTTGTTAGGCCAAGAAATGTATTTCAAATATTTTATTTTTGCTATCTTCGGGGTTATCTCTACCACTACAGATCAGTCAGCTTCTATCTTCTAGATTATTTGTACCGCTATAGACCATTCCCTGAGCTATAGTGGTAGAGATAACCCAAAAGATAAGTATCTATTAGACCAAAAATGTATCTTAATATCTTTCTCCTTTCTACCACTACATACCAGTCATTCTGGATTATACGTGCCGCTATAGACCATAGATTGACCTATAGTGGTAGAAATAATCCTTAAGATAAGTATTTATTAGGCCAAGAGATGTATTTTAAATATCTTGTTTCCTCCTATCTTCGGACTTATCTCTACCACTACAGACCACTCATTTCTTATTCTTTGGGTTATCTGTACAGCTACCGACCACTGCCTGACCTATAGTGGTAGAGATAACTCAAAACATAAGTATCTATTATGCCATGAAATGTATCTAAATACTTATTTTTTCCTATCTTCGGGGTTATCTCTACCACTACAGACCAGTCATTCTGGATTATATGTGCCGCTATAGACCATTGATTGACCTATAGTGGTAGAGATAATCCTTAAGATAAGTATTTGTTAGGCCAAGAAATGTATTTCAAATATCTTATTTTTTGCTATCTTCGGGGTTATCTCTACCACTACAGATCAGTCAGCTTCTATCTTCTAGATTATTTGTACCGCTATAGACCATTCCCTGAGCTATAGTGGTAGAGATAACCCAAAAGATAAGTATCTATTAGACCAAAAATGTATCTTAATATCTTTCTCCTTTCTACCACTACATACCAGTCATTCTGGATTATATGTGCCGCTATAGACCATAGATTGACCTATAGTGGTACAAATAATCCCTAAGATAAGTATCTATTAGGCCAAGAGATGTATTTTAAATATCTTGTTTCCTCCTATCTTCGGAGTTATCTCTACCACTAAAAGCCACTCATCTCTTATATTTTGGGTTATCTGTACAGCTACCGACCACTGCCTGACCTATAGTGGTAGAGATAACTCAAAACATAAGTATCTATTATGCCACGAAATGTATCTAAATACTATCTTGTTTTTTCCTATCTTCGTGGTTATCTCTACCACTACAGACCAGTGATTCTGGATTATATGTACCGCTACAGACCATTGATTGACCTATAGTGGTAGAAATAATCCTTAAGATAAGTATTTATTAGACCAAGAAATGTATTTTAAATATCTTGTTTTCTCCTCTCTACCAATACAGACCAGTTATCTTTTATCATCTGGATTATCTGAACCGCTGTAGACTATTAATTGACCTATAATGATAGAGATAATCCAAAGATAGGTATCTATTAGGCCAAGGAATGTATCTAAATATCTTGTTTTCTCCGATCTTCGGAGTTATCTCTACAACTACAGATCAGTCATCTTTTATCTTCTGGATTATCTGTACCGCTATAGACCATTCCCTGACCTATAGCGGTAAAGATAACCCAAAAGATAAGTATCAATTAGGTTAATAAATGTATCTATTTTATGAAGACTTTTCTTTTCGCCGGAATTGCAGATTTAAATATCAAGAAAATCAACTTACGCGTTTTACCGGGTTGTAACTTCTGTGCGCTTAACGTATTAATCGAAAACACAAAACCGTGTTGATTATAATTCATCGTATATCCCGGTAGGTGCCCTGCGTAGCACAAGGACGAAAATCGTTCCTCTTTGACGCCCCATCGTCCTTGCGGTTGGTCCGAGATGATGTGGGCCGAAACTATGTAGAAATGATTTAAGACTTGGCTAAATGCATCCTCGGTATGTCCGATTACCTCCTGTAATGAGAACTGTTATCATATTCAAATGAAATTTATGCAAGCATGTCATCATGATATCGTTAATTATTTCTCACTCCTTGCGTTGGAATGTTATATTATACCTAATAGTGTGTTAATTAATATTATATATAATTGCAAAGTAATTAGCATCTGAGCGGTGTTTACGTTTGTCAAGACATTCGATCATCTCATGATCGTGCTTAATTAGGTCTGCGTGTATACACTTCTGATGGAAAGTTTGGAAAATTAAGCAGAATGCAGAATTTTTGACTTCATTGAATATCATGAAATAAGTACAAGGAAAAAGGAATATTTAGGAAAAGAGGAAGCAGCAGTCAAAAAGTATAGGCTACAAATTAATGAGAAAAGAATGTAAAATATGAGAATGGGAACAATTGCTCCAGTGTCCCAAACTATATAACATGCACATTAAGGGCGAGAAAACAAACACTGTTGCTTGCAATAACTTTGTATACCGAGAGGTTACAACGACTAGATATGGTGTAAAAGTAATCGGGACTCGTAGGCATTAAAATTCTTTTTCATTCTCGAGCGACTTCGGAGCAAAAGTCCGACGAACGAATGGTAGTCTCATTTGATGGGCGCGTAATGGAAGTGGGATGGAAGGATTGTTATAGCTCCTCCAGGTGGTGATCTAAGATCGCCTAATGCTAAAATCGACCTTGAAAACGACAAAAATGTATTAAGAAGTTTCAGAGATGGATAAACGATTACCAACGATTACTAAGAGCAAGTGCTTGCAAATGAGGATAGAATCAAGATGGTCTAACAGATGCGAGATATAAATTTTAAGCAAGAGAGATGAGGTAGCTCTAAGAAAATGAAAGAGGAAAACGTTACCCAAGATATTTGGTGTGAGGGGATTGAAGACCAGAAGGGCTAGTGAAAAACAAGAACACACAAGAAAGTGAAGAGAAGTGGTGAGATAGTGCCTCAGATCTGTCTAATCACTGCGCATTACTTTCTTGTCCTTTCTTCTTCTCCAGTAGCCCCTCTTCAATTCTCCCAAATATCTTACGTAGTGTTTTCACCTTCTACTTCTGGGGATGCAAAAATGGAAGTGGGAGACAAGAGACAGGAAAATTTAGAGAGAAATACTCAAGAAATTCAGATATGCATAAATAACTGCCAAGAGCAAGTGGAACTATGGAAACTCTTGCAAATGAGGATAGAATCAAGATAATCCAAAGGATGGGAGATGTGAATTTTGAACAAGAGAAATGAGGTAACATTAGGAAGATGAGAGAGGAAAACGATACGTAAGATATCCGGGGCGATTGAAGACAAGAAGGGCTAGTGACAAAGAGGAACAGACAAGAAAGCGCAGAAAAGAGGTATAGATTGTGCTTCAGATCAGTCTCGCCACTTCTCATCACTTTCTTCTGTGTTCCTCTTCTCTACTAGCCCTTCTTATTGTTCAATCCCCCAAGTATCTTACGTAATGGTTTCATCTTTCACTTCTGGGAGTGCAGAAGTGGACGAGGAAGGCAAAAGACAGGAAAATTTAGAGAGAAATACTCAAGGAATTTAGAGATGCATAAATGATTACCAAGAGCAAGTGGAACTATGGGAACTGTTGCAAATGAGAATAGAATCCAGATGGTCCAACGAATGCGAGATGTAAGTTTTAAGCAAGAGAAACACTAGGAAGATGGGAAAGGGAAACGTGACGTAAGATACTTGGCGGGTTTGAAGATAAGAAGGGCTAGTGAAAAACAGATAAGAAAGCAAAGGGAAGTGGTATAGATAATGCTTCAGATCTGCCTCACCACTTCTCATCACTTTCTTATCTGTGCTTCTTCTCTACTAGCCCTTCTTGTTGTTCAATCCCCTCAAATATCTTATATAATGTTTCGTTTCTCCTTCCATTTCCGCACGCCCAGACTTACGAAAATAAGAAGCGGGTAAATTTGGAGAGAAATACTCAAGGAGTTTGAAGTCGTTACTTACTTACTTAAGCAAGAACTCTTATACCTTTCGGTGTCGAGTTACATATGTTTCGGGTTGAGCTTCCCACTTTTCTCTCTCCTTTGATGGCATTCTTACATTTTCACACTTTATTCCTCTTTTTTGCCGCCCCCTTCATCTTTCTTGGTCTGCCTCTTTTCTTTTTTTCGGTTTAGTAGTTTATTCACATCTCTTCTTATTACATATCCGAACCATCTGAACTATATATACTATAAGGGTCTATTTCCAGTTTGTCTCTGAATACTTAATTTCTTATTTTATCTTGCCCTTTTGGTTTTTCTTTGCTTTAATAGTCTCCATATATCTGCTCTCCTTACTTTATCAAAAGTTTTCTCTATGCCTATAAAATATACTTGTATTTGCTTTCCCACCTTTAAAGATTTTTTTGGTATATGCCTGAGTATGAATATCTGGCCGTTTGTTCCTTTTTCTCTTCTAACTGAACTTTCTTCTAGCATTCTTTTCCAGTTCCCTCAGTCTTTTCTCCAGTATTCTGGCGTATATCTTTCCTATCGTACTTTCCAAAGTCATTGCTCTGTAGTTTCAGCAGATTTTGCTGTTTCCTTGGTTATAGGTAGGCGTGATAATTTCTATTTGCTAGCCTGATGGTAGTTTTTGTCTATTCTTGCCTGATATGGAAAAGTTCCTGTTGTGCTTGCACGGTATGTCATTATATCCTAGCGCTTTTTTTGTCTTCATTTTATTTATTGCTTCCATTAGTTATTCTTCTATTATTTGTTTACTCTTTTCTTATTTCTCTTGCGTTCTCTGATGTTCTGTTGTGTCGCGTCTGGTGCTGCTTCGTCTTGTTCTAACAATTCTTTAAGAGATTTCCCTCCACCCTTCCATTAATCTTATTTCTTCTGTGAGTACTAATCCGTCTTTGTCCTTTACGTCTTCTAGTCTGTTTATATTCGGTTTGCTCATGTACTTAACTGTTTTTATACACAGTGATCCAGAATGATTGACGGTCACGTGACAACTGTATTGTCGTTTTATTATCAAAATTACTTTCCAAGGGAAAATTGATAGTTCAATTAGGATTCGTTTTAATTCGTTTCGATGATCAACGTCCTCATCATAGGCGTGCAGATAAAATTCTCACTTGTTATTTTAGTGCTCATTTTATTAGCGTTTTCGTGCAAGTTTTAGAGATTATTCCGATCGTTTTTCACTTATTTTATCACAAACATTATTCTAAGAACGGCGAATATATTATACTTTGGTAGGTTTATTAACAGAAAAGGTTAATCAATATTAACTCTCAACTTTTAGGTTACGATGGTTGCCACCACCGATTTACTAGAAGTTCAGCTTAATTCCATATTTGGGAAAATAAAGTAATAATCTTAGTTACTTTTATCTTTCTTTCATCATTTTCATTCTCAGTTTTTAAGAATTTGATATAAATTTTGTTTTAAAATCCAATAATACAATACATTGAGTGACAAAAGTAATGGATTGTCGGTACGCCTATGGAATTCATCGTTAAATGCATGTATATGGAGCGGCAAATGTCATATTAGTATAGAGAGGCACACGTCAATCATTCTGGATCACTGTGTAAAACATTTCCTGATTTTCATTGAACGAAGTTGTTAAGTGAGTGCCAATGATATGACATGGTTGAGCTCGACGTTTCGATTATATCTGTGTTATCTTCTTCTGGAGCTGGTCGTTATCCAAATGTGACGTTTCTCAATTATCGGTGCGTTTACGTTTCCTTCTATAAGTGGTGTAGGATAAGGGTCGAGTGAGCGACCTTGATTGTGGGTAACTGGAGGTGGTAGGATCATGCTTCAGATCTTAATTCACCTGGTTCCTCGTGTCAATGCCCGTCTCGAGCCACAATTTCGTCAAAACATCGGCTATTCAACATTCGTCCTAATGACCAACTCAAGGTCTCCTTAAAGGGAAGACATAGAAATGGACAGCATCCATCACAATAAAACACTGGAATGATACCAGCGGGCTGGAACATTCCAAAAATTTTCTGAGCTTCGACACTAGGAGGGCGGACTTCGTCCTAAAACTGGACAGGAGAAGCTTAAAAACACTGACAGGGGCACTCACAGGCCACTATACCTGCAACAAGCACCTACACAAAATGGGCTTATCCAACACGGACACTTGCAGATTCTGCGATGAAGAAGAGGAGTCAATGGAACACTTAATCACTAATTGTGGTGCGCTAGGCCACAGGAGATACAGATTACTACATGCATATACGCTGAGTGAAGAGGACTTATTTACACTCCCATTGAAGGAGCTAACGTATTAAATAAATAAAAAAAAAATAAGGGGAAGCACAATAGATCAATGTGGTCGCAGTGCAAAGGGCCACTTTGGGCCAGACCCCATCTCATTACAATACAATACAATACAATGACCAACTTCAGGTAAGAATCGACATTTTGAAGATCTGCATCTAACATTACGTGCGAAACAATCGTGTTTAAAAATGTCACGTTACGAATTTTCCACCAAAAAATTATATTTATTAATGCTTAACTTATAAACACACTCATTAGTAATGAAATAGATGGAAATGAATTGAAATGTACGTAATAAATTTAAGTACTTACCGCATCTTTCTGATTCATGCAAATCGTCGAGCAACCGGTTGCTTCTTTACTTCCAGTTCTTCCGCAAGCTTTCGGTGTGATATCGTCCATATGAAGCAGGAAGAGCTAAACGAACAGAGGAAACGAGAATTGGTTAAAATTGTCCTAAGAAAATTTCGTAACCTACAAATACTTGTCTCCCCGATTACCTTCACTACTTTTCTAGGTGTATCAAAGGCAAAGTTGCATTTTACAGCTTATACTTCAGAACGGTAAATAATATCGTTTTCTTACAAAAGCTAGTTGCAAAAATGATTGACCTAGAAAAGTGGTGGAGGTAGTCCAAAAGATCAGGATTAATGCTATTCGTAGTTCGAAAATCCCTTGTTTTTATAAATTTCGGTTACAAGTATCTAAGTAGGTGATTTCCTCCAAAGCTTAATATTATCTAAAATCAAAATCCTCTGAGGATGCTGACGCACCTTGAAAAACGGTACTTTGGCTCCGTCTGCTGTTCCTCGCAACTCCTCGACGTATTGCGGATAATTTCTGTCGACGCATTCCAAGGTATCGTCGTAGGCCTTCTTACCTTCTATCGTGTTGTAGGCGGGAATGTAACTGTTATTGAGACTCGGCGAAATCTCCAGGAAATTTTGGATTAGTGAGGCAAAGGTGCGCCCCTGCCGAAAGAAGAAAAAAAAGAGCTAAAGTTAAAGAAGTAATGCTTGCATATTTCATTTTGTGGGTCGGGAATTTCCGTAGCAAACACGTGTAATGCAAAATGTCAATCAATTTCAATTCAAAACCCAAAATAGTAATCCGAAAAATTAAGGGTATAAAATTCCTCGTCCCTTCAGGAAGAATATTCAGTTGCTATTGTTACTCTTGACAAAATGCCTTTAGTATTTATAAATGGTGAAAACGGCAAGACAAAATTGTATGTGGACGGCAATTTATATTACCAGGATAGGAGAAAATAGTACGACAATTTAGTATTAGATGTGAATAGTACAAAAAGACAAAATGCGGTGCGCGTGCTATCACAATCGAAGATCAAGTGAGTGCAGAAACTGATAATCATAACCATACTGCAGACGCAGCTCACGTAGAAGCAACTAACGTTTTGATAATATCAGTAAAAGTGCTAAACTTACTCCAGACGGCCCTCACTACATTGTGTCCAGTGCTACAGCAGCAGTTACTTAAGCGGATGCGACTCAACTTTCAAGGACAATACGAAATATCCGCCAAAGGCAGAATGCTGCTTCAGCTTCTTTACCAACTGATCACAGTACTATCGTTTTTTCACAAGAATTTATGACCACCAAACGTGGGCAACCGTTTCCATTATTTGATTGCGGTGCTGCACAAAATGGCATTCTAATAATAATAATAATAATAATAATAATAAATTTTATTCGATATAATAAAAAAATTACACGAAAGTCAAAAAATAAGAAAAATATGTGAATATATATATACAAATACAAACACATATACTAACAAACAAGCAAAAACTATAAAAAATTTCATTTAATGCCTCCATTGAAAATTCAAAATTCGTCTATTAAATAAAAACAATTATCCAACAAAAGTTGTTTCACTTTTTGGAATTGGGATTTCCAAATTGAACTCTAAGAGCGTCCCCATTTTGCTATATATTTTTGGGCCCCAGTAATTTACACTGGCTCGTTTGCAAACGATGGTATGGGATTTGCATCTTGCACCTTTTTCTTGTGTTATACTCGTGATGATCTCCATTGGTCACGAAGTTTCCTCGATGTTGGTGAACGTACTTTATGGTTGTGAGTATATAAATGCATGCTAAAGTAACTATCTTTTTCTTTCTTGAAGTACTCTGTGCAGCTGACACTATGTCATGGTTGCACAGACTTATGAAGACTAGGGGCCACTCGGGCAAATCATGAACTGATGGCGGGCCGGCCGCCAGAAGTATAGGTAATTAAAGACAATAAAGAATTGATAATAATTTATTAAAATTCAAAAAGAATTTATTAATTTGAAGCATCATGATATAACTATGAAAATATCTAGCTTTTCTACATAACTGAAATTAATCGCAGTTTTGTTGAATTTTTCAGCCATTTTCTTATAATTCGGAAAATGATTGTAATTTCCAGAATTCAATTGTGATCTGAAAAGTGTCAGCTTGCATTGAAAGGATGATACATGAGCGTAGAGCTGGGATATCAGTTGATTTTTGCCTTGAAGCCGTGTGTTCAAGACATTCAAATGATTTGTAATGTCAACTAAAAAAGCCAAATCACACAACCAATCAGGATTTTTAAGTTCCGGGACATCCCTTTGCTTTTCCGCCAGAAATATTCCAATTTCTTCTATTAAATTTAGAAATCGTTCCAGTGTCAATCCACGGCTTAGCCACCTTACTTCTGTATAATACAGTAAATCTCCGTATTCGCTTTCGATGTCATCAAGGAATTGTTTGAATTGTCTGTGATTGAGTCCTCGTGATTTTATGAAATTTACAGTCGAAACTACCACTTTCATGACATTTTGAAATTCAATTTTTTTAGAACAGAGGGTTTCTTGGTGTATAATGCAGTGAAACTGCATGAGATCTTCAGCGTTTATGTTTTTTCCTTGCAGATGCTTTTTCAGTAAAGCAACTAGCCCGGAATTGACACCAATCATCGAAGGAGCACCGTCAGTCGCAACTCCCGATAATTTTGATAAGTCCAAATCAGTTTTTGAACACTCATCCAAAAGTACATTGAGTATATCAACTCCTTTGGTTTGACCTTTCAATGAACACATTCCGAATAACTCTTGTAAGACTTCAAAATCTTGAGTAACACCTCGTATGAATATGAGAAGTTGAGCTGTGGAACTAATATCAGTGGATTCGTCGAGTGCTAATGAAAAGAAATTCAATGATCTTAGTTTTTTCAATTAATTGTTCCGCAATATTACCTGACAAAGACATAATTCGTCTTTGGATAGTCATAAGATTCAGTTGAATTTTCTCAAACTTTTTGCTGCTTCTGGACACATTTTCTTAGCGGCAATTTCTATGCATTCTTTTACAAAATCGCCATCATTGAAGGGGCGACTTCGTTTTGCTATCATTCGAGAAATTTCATAACTAACTTCTGTAGCTGTTTCTGAATCTTGAATGGGTTTTGTAAACATAGCTTGCTGACCAATAAGCTCCCGTTTTAAAGACAACATTTTTTGCTTTCTTAAATCGCCTGTAAACTTGGTAAAAGAAGGATGCTGCGTTTCATAGTGCCTTTTTACATTATATTCCTTTGCAATCGCAACAGAATTCTTGCAAATTAAACAAACGAGTTTGTTATGCGACCATACAAAAAGTATTTCTCAGTCCAAATTTCTTGAAACTGCCGATTTTCACCTTTAACCTTACGTTTTTTACTAGGTCCTGGCTTCTCCATGTTGCGTTCTAATCCTGGCTAGGATTAACACAGCACCTAAAAACAATTACAGTACCTACTTAAATTACCCATTCTTTTTTAAATTATCAAAAATAATTGATTAAATTCCTCAGAAATTTTAAGATTTTTATACAGATTTTATATCTGAAATAATGACGTAATTATTACAGTTAGAGAAATTCTGATAAAAATAGTAATTTCTTTGTTTTATTTTAATATTTGGCCAACATTAAAGCTAAATTTGATTAAAATTGATTAAATAGGTAGGGAAACACTTATTAATAACTGAGTTTTACTTACGATTTCACAACACAATTATACACGGCACTTGACGGGTTAACAGGAAATCTACGTTGAATGTGGATCAAAATATATGACACCGGCTAGTCGAGTTAAAATCTACACTAGAACTATTGCCTCCCCAAAACACTATTAAACTGCACTTATTCTCAATCACCTATTACTTCGCTTTGTATTTTCGCGCTTATTTCTTCCTGTTGACATTTCACTCAAATTAAAACCGAACTGTCGGTCGCTGCGGTTAGCGTGGCTTTTATACCGCGCATACGACTCTGGAAGCTTCGTGTATCTACTCGTACCTACGCGAGCAATCGGGAATTCGGGACTATTGCTATCTCGCTTGCTCACACCGCGCTAGAAAATTCTTGATTTCTCTACTATTTTGAACTTTATATAAAGGCAGCAAGCGATTTTACTTGACTTAGCATTTTTGGGCGCTAGATTCAAATAGCGCGCGCGAGATTCAAATTACTTTTCGAACATATTTTTTTGGTTTTATTCTGGAATAGAATTAAATATTCTTCGATTGTACGAGAGTATTATTTTTGCTGTCGGCGGGCCACCAGTATTCGACAGGCGGGCCGCGGTCTGTGCATCCATGCACTATGTCCTAAGTTACTGCTTTTTTCTGGTGCCGTAAAATTCTTTCTGCAGATAAATAGGTTGCTCAGAGCAAAATTCCATAACTTGTTTTGCTATTTCTTTACATTTATTTTATATTTAGTACGAGGCAAAACCTTCAACTTTTAGCCGAGTCCTCGTATTGGTATACAGACGGTACGTTCAAAACGGTACCACATTCTTTCTTATCAGCTGTACACTATTCATGGATTAAGGCATAATGATAGTAATCCTCGTTGACTCTATTTTACCTCTCCAATAAACTCTTTCAGATTAAACGAAATTGCATATTTTTCTTTGAGTGTGCTGGAAATTAAGATATAAGTCCATCTTCTCCGACGGCGTTGAATGGCTTAACAACCCATTGAAAATTTCGTCCCTACAACATTAATGCATCCTCTTCTTGTCCATTCTATTGACGTGTTCGTCCCATTGCTTTTCTTTTCTAGTCACTACTCGTTCGTTAATACACTGAATTCTACAAGAATTTTACACAGTTTTTCATCTCGATTGTCTTCATTAATGATTTGGTTCTTGATGATTTGCGTCACATCCCAGCATCCCTCTGTATCTGTATCTCAGTATGTCGTTATTGGTTGCATCTTCCTATTATAACTCTCATGTTTGATTTGGAGGCACCACGTGAAACAAAAAGCTGAACAAATTGAGCATAAGTAACGACAAATGTACTTGTTAATTGGCCACAACTCCCAACTTGACATCTGCTCCGAAAAATTGATTTATTATTAATCAATTATAAAATCAATTTGCATGATGCTCTGGGACAGCTCTGGGACTGTACCGAACAATTTAATGAGGACATCCAACGAAGCCAAAATAAGATCCTTAGGACGTTGTTAAGACATCCCCAATAAAGATGTTTAAAAAACGTTCGATTTTTGTCTGCCACATCTTTACTTTACCATATTGTGATTGTTTGTTCAAACTAGTTTGTGGCTTTTCTGCTTCTGCTTCCAATATCTTAAACGCGTAATTGATTGCGTTTTCCAAATGGAACCCGACTTATCCGGTCAAATCTTCGAAGCAATCCATTAGAGCACATTATTCACATTCGTTCTAGTGTGGCATTTCTAATTTTTCTTCCCAGTTTAGAATACTTGCAGTTTAAACGCAATCATGCGATAGAGATAACCTTGACGCGTTCTGATAAAAACGAATTAAGGAAAATCAATAGTTCTCGCTAACCTACTTCAGAAATACCGGTAAAGCAAACGTCTTAAGAAATTAGACACGCAACGTTAGAGGTAAATATGTTGTAGGTTGCTCGAAAAGACATGAATACTTATTAAACATTTATAACTATTGAAGATATCCTGCTAATATGTACGAGTACGACGATTACAACAATTACTTGGTTTTTGTTGTTACAAGATGAAGTAATTTTATTCCCTGCTTAATTTTTGTCGATTAGTATCGTAATCATCGAATATTTTTCGGGCGAAGATCCACAGATCTGATGAAGATTTCTCCTCCTCGAGGAAAGCGCGAATAGTTTGGTTTAAATTTAAAAAAAAAAAAAAGAAAAACAAACAGGATTTAGTAAAAGCTGATCTAATTATGTAAGTTAGGTCGTAAATTGAAATTAACATTCCGATGACTAATTTGTGCAACAGATTCAACAAAACAACAGTTAGAGCTATATACACAGAGCGGTAACGAGAACCCCATAAATTGTAAAAAAGGAAACGTGCGACCTTGATCGAATCGTATCGAACACTTATAAAATTAATATACATAAATTGCCAACAACAAAATTTTTTACCACTGTATGTGCGCTTATATTTAGACAATTACTTCGTTATTAGTAGTCACAGTTAGATTGGAGTTACGCCTTAGTTCCTACGGGCAGGATATCGGAATACGTTTGTTGATTAAAAGCGATTTTCCATCTATTCTTATTACTGCTTTTATGGACGTTGCTACGTGTTTTAAAATGGCAATTACAAGTTTTAATTGGTAACATTTAAGATTTTGATGTGCAAGAAAAGTAAGCTTCTCTTTGAATCACTCTTCTTGTAACTTAAGAGCGACATCGGTAGACTCGCCTTAATTGAAACTAGAAAAGTTTTGACTATAGATTCGACAATGGAAACGTTTACAACAGCATCGGATCCGATATTTTACCAAAATCCTTTAGTAAGACGGCTACCCCTATAACAATGACTCTTTCACGAATTGAATTGAAATTCGTCTTTGCTAATTTTCCTATTTTCATTGTTTATTGTCTGCTTCCGTTTGCCTTATCCACCAATTTATTTGCTCTTGTGAATTTGCCAGCAACCAGCGTTGGTTACCACTATTTCGTTTTTCGTTGATACATCGTTCTTGGGTAGTCCTCGCGTGTTCCATACCCTTATATTGTAAGGATCAAGCAGTACAGCTATATGACGCTGTAAGATACAATAGTTTCGGTTGCATTAAAAATAAATTTCATCGACGTAATTTTGAAGCCACTTTGAGCTCAAATTGTGATTCACATATTGTTCTGCGAGTATTGACAGTAAACTTTTCTTGTTCACTAGCACAAATTGAGCTAGTATGTTAAATTTCAACATCACAGTTACTGTGGTATCTTAATAGCGACATGACAAACTTTGCAAAATCACCATATCTAAAAAATGCTGTAATTAATGTTGATTCCGCGAAAGAAATAGCACCATGTTCAAAGGGATTTTTCTTCCTTAAACCAAAAAACACTAAAATAGAAAAATATGATGCTGGTAGAAAAATTTCTGCTCTTTCTAGTGGTACAAAAATAAATGAATTTGGAGTGGTCCCACATTGAGATATTTCACTTGGGAAATAGGTTAGATTTGGCTTTTAAGTGTTTTGTACCATGTTTGTGTGTTAATATCTCTACAAGTGTGCGAGCCTTTGTTCTAATATTGCAGCAATATGTTGTCTTGCCGGTCGGTAGTGTACTGGTAAAAGCAGAACCTACCCACTGTTTTTGTTTTTGAGTTGTACAGTGTCAAAATTTGCCTTGTGCAATACGCGACGTAATTTTGAAGCCGCTTTGAGATTAAATTGCGATCTATATATTGCTCTGTGGACGTTGATACTAAATTTTTCATGTTCACAGACACAAGTTGAGCTAGTATGTTGAATTTCAGCATCGCAGCTACCATAGTTCTGCAATCGCAACATGTCAAACTTTGTAAAATCTTCGTGGTTGAAGCCGCGGGGTTGGTGAGACCTCCACAGAAAGAGCTGTGGTGCTCCAGGTATATGATACCTAGAGCTAAAACTTTGCAGAACCTCGTTTCAAACATATATGTACATCCGCATAAATTTTCAGCCAAATTGGAGATGGTCGAGTGGGGACCCCTGGTCCAGTTGACATGGAATGACCCCAGTTACAAACCGGTCATCAAAGTTTTCATATTTTGGAAATTTATGGTAGTTTCGAGGTACTTATTGCATTGAGAACGGTATCAGGACGTTGACGATACAAGGGATTGCATTGCGTAAATAGGTATTAGCACGTTACGTTGTAAGAAATATCATTTATTGTACACTAGACAATTTCTAGCAAACAAACTAAAACTGTTATTGCACGTAAACGATTAAACAAAAACATAACACCTAGTCCACGTATTCTTTATAAATTATTGTAGAAGCTCCAAAAATATCGAATAATTTCCGGCTTTATGTCTTAAAAATGCAAAAACTTTTTCTTTGTGATTTTCTATTAAATAATGGTGGGAATTCTTCAATTTTGTTTGGTAGATGTTTTGGTTTGTGGGGTAGTGGCGAAAATTCTTGATTAAAGTCTAGTTTGTAGCTGATGTTACCTTCTTCTTCGTATTTCGGAGCGATAGTTTCAATGACTTTTGGATTTGTAGTTGTTGCACGAGGTCTGATGGAATCATAAAGCAGATTGGTATTCAAATTTTGGAAGCAGCTGTAGGTATGTTGGGCGTATAACGTCGTAAGGTTTCGTGTTGCAACAAGCGTCCTTTGTTATTTGAAAATAATCGTTAGGGATTACTATACTGCGATTCTTGAGTCTTCCTTTCAATGGTCGTATGAACTATCGCACTCCATTTGGGCATGTCTCTTCACCAAAAATTTTTGTATAATTGTCACTTGATATTGATATGGCAAGCTTAATAGAGTGTTAGCTAAAACGTTATTGCGATTTTGATAGGTAGATCCATCTGAATACAACACTACCGTTTTAATATTTTCCGTAGGGGAAATGTACTGGCTTATTATAAAATTCACAACCATCGATGGAAATGTTGACGCTTGCAAATCGTCGTCTGACTCATAGAACCAAAAAGCATATATCATCTTTTGTATGAAGGTCAAAAAATGTGAAATTATGGCATTCTAATTTGGTTTTA
The DNA here is from genome assembly GCA_038088585.1 of Chrysina gloriosa. NCBI lineage: Eukaryota > Metazoa > Arthropoda > Insecta > Coleoptera > Scarabaeidae > Chrysina > Chrysina gloriosa. Next base: position 101,744,173 of record CM076087.1, read on the forward strand.
AAGTGAAGTGAACTCGCTAATAATGGCAGACAAGTTTTTACCGCCTGCAAATCCATATTCACGACTAGTCTAGGCAAGCAGCGGTAATTACGAAATAAGTTACGACAGCCTACATATACACTTAACTACTTGCATACAGCGTACTGACTAGAATGGGGAATCGGCGATGCTCTCGTAACTTATTTCGTAATTGTACGCTGTTACCGCTGTTTGCCCAGGCTAGTCATGACGTGACAATTTCCTTTTCTTGCTTCCTTTTTGTCGTGATCTTTTCTTTTGTTTCTACGAATTTCCTGCAGGTCTTTGCTTAAGTTTCCTTGTTCCAATCCCACGCACGTATCCCAGCGATTTCTTCTTGGCTTGAATATCCCAATATCTAATTTATTAATCCCACTTCACGAATGTATTTCTGATAACTATTTTCTCTTCTAAATTTCTCATATAGTTGCACATAACTTTTCAAATCTTGTTCCAAAAACAACTTTTTTGTATCCCTACCACAATAGTGGGTTGGTAATTTAGGTAATTGTTCTAAAATGTTTGTATGAATTCATCAGTTTCTGTTAACTTTTGGCGTTTAGAAGATTGTCCACTATTTTTAGGGGAATCGGAGATTCCAAATAGAGATTATTGTACACACGTTCTCACACTCCATTTCCCTAGACCAAGTGTGTATAACAACATGGTTTTACACATAGGAACAGTTTCTTTGGCCAATATTTATACTTTAAAGGAGTGATGATGAACGTCTTGATATTTCTCACCCTGTAATTTGGCGTTGTGTATGTTTCTGTGATACTAAGTTGCATACCACAAATTGTCTTTGGTTCCAGTCCAGATTGCTGTAAAAGTTCGCTTGATAACAGTTTCGCTAATTTCATTGCACGTTCTACCTTTTGACTTCTGGCATGACTTCGACTTGCATTTTTCCTTCATTGTTTTTCGGCTCCTGTCGATATCTTAGTAAATCTTTGTTTAATTTCTTGGTCTCCTAAACCGTACGTATTTCTTTCCGGCACATTCTCAACGCTTTGTTTACTTTCCGTTTTGATCTGAACTTCATTTGCTGTACCTAGAACTTCCATCCACCAGCAACAGCTGAATGATCGTTGTTGTCTTCATGGGTTCCTCCCCCATTATTTCGTACCTCTGCCAAGCACAAACGATTATTTTTACCTGCTTCAGTTAATTTGACATTTCTGCACATTCCACCATTTTGTTTTCACACATTATTATAAATTTCTCACAAAGAGTTGTACTAGGGGAAAGTTAATTAATTAATTGGAAAAGTTAAGTTAAGCAGTGAAGAAAATCCCTTCGTCCGTCCCTATCCCTGACCTGAAAATAACATTTCCTTCCCTCTCCCTCAGTTTCTCCCATATACTTCTTTCTGGCTATTTCCCCAGAGCCTCTTTCTCAAGTACGTTTCTGCCAGTCTACCAGCGTATCCTATCAATCTCATCCTTTGGATTTTTATATATTTGTCTATTTTTATCTTTCGAGTTGTCTCTGCTACTTTTTAGGTCACAGAAACGACAAAGTTTCAATGTAGCGGATTCAATTTCATCATATTTAATGAATACCATAGTTTTGTCATCTATATTAATGGACTATGGTAGGAACGTGATAGTTTATCCTCTAATACCTCCTTACCAATATCTGCTATTCCATAGTTTGATTTCAAGAAAACTTCGTTTTATACAACTGGAGCCATCTTGATGTCTTTCCTTGTCCTAAAAGAAGAATTTTTTAGACAAATCTCAATCAAGATATGAAATAAAATTGCAGTTTGTTTTGCTTTACGAGAAAAGAGTGCCAGAGTCAACGGACAATCGTTTTATAACCTTTCTGGTACGAAATTTTGCTGCATTTCTGGGTTTAACTTACTGTCTTCTCCAGTTGCTAGAGTTGACCGATCACATCATATTACACTGGTGTTGAATACATACACCTCACACAATTTTTATTGTTTGGTCGTTACATTAGATGTTGATCTGGTGAATTGGTCAGACGTCTTTTAATCATTTACAACCAGCACGCGAGGCCGTATCACAGCTCGTGCCTTCTATCTCTCGCTTTCATTGGTTTGAGAAATGCCTGGAAAGATGGGCAAATCAGATTTATAGGGAAACCAAGCCGAATTAATCGTAGTCCTTCATAAATATTTGTGAATTCTCTTGAATGAAACTCAATAGTCCTCGGCCTGAACGAGGGGGTAGTTTTTAAACGATAATTTTGCACAAAGCTAATGGTCATTCCGTTTCCTGCACGAGGTCCTGTGGTATTTGTTCATTTAACGTCCTTACGTATCAAATTAATGAAATTCTTCCATCTCAGCTTCTGTTCATCAAAGAGGCTTCATCATGTAAATCTCGTTATACCTCTCACTGATTTTCCGCAAAAGCAAACTTTATAAAGAAATTCGTTAATAAATAAACAGTTCGGCACGATCCTCTTAAATTCTGAACATTCATTTAAACCAAATTCGGAAGACCCCCTGACTGGAGGGATTGCAAGGTTAGCCTAAAAGACGATGGCCAATCATTTCAATACGTTTTCCAACATAATGTCGGGCAGTATATTTTGGTCTAACTTCTTCTTCTCCCAATTGATACAGATATAGTTGGGTAAAGTCAATGTTTAATCTTGAATACTTACTCAATTTCAGTCCTAGGATCTTTAAGGCGACATTGTCTTGTAGTTTTTCTCACATCTTCATTACGTTGTTAACTAATTTGGAAGATGTGTTGTTTAACTTCCAAGTCGAGAGACAATTCAGATATAAGACTAGAAATAGGAAATGATACCGAAGGGACGGTATCATTTCCTATTTCCGCTCTGATGTTACGCATTTGCTTTGGTAACTGTTCCGAATCGTTTCTCGAAAGTTTTCCCGGATAATGAAGGAAAAGAAGATCCCTTCCACCTTCTCAATTGCAAGGATGAAGCACTAACAAAGGGAGGGCGCGACGTTGGGGTCACGGATTTGGACGCCCTTCTGGGATAAGAAAGTACTTCATAGTAATTAACCACAGACCTTCAAACATGGTGCCAATACTCAACCGTTTTTGAAAAAGTCGGTTTGAATAAAGAGTCTTAATTGATATACCTGGACCGTTGCGTTTGTTCTCAAGAGTGGAGCGTGGCTCGATGGAGCTTTAGCCAAGTAATCGTATGGTTTGGATTCGATTCCCGCACAGAATTTTTTTCAATTTTTGTTTCTCTTGTGCTATATCGACCGATGTTAATTCTTCGACAATGTTGTTAAAATATCTACACAATCAGTGAATTGTAGCGGAAAGTTCAGAGAGTGTGCCAATCGAATCAATACTTTGGTGTGTGATTAGAACAAAGAAAGAGGGGAGATGTCGTGGGAGCCTCGGCAAGAGCAAAGCTCTTTACGCATTTGATGCTTATTTGAATAAAAGATAAAATTCTATAATTGAATAGACAATGTATAAAGAAAAAGTTTTTCATTTCGAAACCGATGGTAAATAAGTTTTAGTTGAATTTGAAGTAAATTCGAATCGGAATAATAAGGGCACCATCTGATGGAGGGATACGCAAATATGGCGCATTTCATAGTTGCTCCTGCGATGAGTATATGTGTGTGTGAGAGAGAAATAACTAGTGAAAGAACAAGATGAAAGCGTCTAGTGACGATTTCAGGCGTCTCACTTTTCCCCAGTTAACGCTCACCGCAGAATTTCGCTAAAAGAGCTTCGCTCTAAAAAAATAGAAGACGCTGTTTTCTCACACGCAGTCGAATCAACTTCCATACTGGTAGAAGGTCCGGAGTCTTCCATTTCTTTTTCTTGTTTATTTTCAATCACACCAAAATATTTATTCGTTTGGCACACTCTCTGAACTTTTTGTTATAATTCACTGATTGTGCAGATATTTTAACAACGTTGTCGAAAAATAAACATGCGTAGATATGTAGCACAAAAGAAGAAAAAAAGAATTGACAAAAAATTCTGTCCGGGAATCGAACCCAAACCATATAATTACTTGGCTAGTTCTCAATCAATCGAGCCACGCTCCACTCTTGAAAACAACCGCAATGGTCTAGGTATATCAATTGCGTCTGTTATTCAAACCGGTTTTTTCAAAAACGGTTGAGTGTTGGCACCATGTTTGAAGGTCTATAGTCAATTATTATCAAGTACTTTCTTATCCCAAAAGGGCGTCCAAATCCGTGACCCCAACGTCGCGCCCTCCCCTTGTAAGGCTATTATTTGATCGTATGGCAAAAATAAAAGGTAACCCTCGTATCAGTTTGGTTTTACTACACTTTCAGTGTATATATATATAATACATAAATGTATATATAACACAGTACAACATTTTTCAGCTCATTGATTTGGGACTCAATTCTGAGAATTGCACGTGAAAGTAGCCCCAAAAATAAGAACTTCTGCATCATTCACTTTGTCAAGTTGGCTGCATTAATAATTTAATGGCTGTGGAATAAACAACCCTTTTGTTCAGAGTGAATTACATTTTAAAAGTTACAGTTAAAAGTTGAAGTGGTAGTCAAAGATATTGAGGACGCCTATGACTGTTTGAAATCCATCTTTCCAAAACTCAGTGAAGCTAAAATTAGAAAAGGTACGTATCGTTGTCTGTATTTAAATATTGTCATATCTAAATTTGTTCACTTCGATATATTCACATTACCAATAATTTTTTCGCAATTGCTTTTTTTTTTATTTCAAACAGGTACTCTGAATGGACCGGATATACGAAAATTAATGAAAGCGAATATTTCACAAATATGCTTTCGAACCATTATAACCACCTACGTATGTGCATGAGACGCATTGAAACAAGTCATTGAAGGCGTTTTAGAAAAGAACCCTGTACAGCGAGATAACATACAGACACGAGTGGACAAGTTGCTGTATTATTTTGAAAAAATCAATGCATCCATGAGGTTAAAATTACATTTCATTCATTTCCACCTTGATGCCTTTTTGGCACAATTACCTCAGGAATCGGACGAACAAGGAGAGATGTTCCACCAGGTGACCACGCCAATGGAAAAGCGATTCAAAGGCAAAAATTATATGCATTGCTTGCGGCGGTATGTTGGTGGAGTTCTAAAATTAGGCAGTTTGAAGATGAAAGCACCGAAGATGAAGATGACACTGAAATTGGTGGACACACTGAAGAAAACATGCCCTTGAATATTATGTCTAACTCGGATGATGATGCAGATTCAGAACATGAATATGAACAACCTACGAAGAAAACAAGATCATCAGAACCACAAGCCTCAACTTCAACGAGGATGGATATTGACAATAATTGAAAATGTTCTAAATTTTGTTTCCATGCATAGATAACTAATAAAAATCTCATATTTTATCTGTAATATGAAACGGAATTTTTATTTTCATGCAAAATAAAGTTTATAAAGAAAAAAAAACATATTTGTGGATTTGTAATCCTGTTATTGAGCAAGAAAGGTGAAAAATGGGGAAAAAATGGGAATTTTGCGATTTTTAAGGCATTGGATGCACTTTTCTCGGGTAGGTTTGTTCCGCTTTTCTTTTCTCGTATTCAACATCTACAACTTTGCTTCAGACACAAAAGAGATGTTCCGTACGGTATACCGAGATATAACCGTGCTAAAATATAGAAAAAGTGATATAAATCCACCTTGAGCAACAAAATTCGTATGGCCATTAAATTATTAATGCAGCCAACTTGACAAAACGAATGATGCAGAAGTTCTTATTTTTGGGGCTACTTTCACGTGCAATTCTCAGAATTGAGTCTCAAAATCATGTGTTGTACTGTGTAATGATACATATCTAAATCTGAAATTGCGTTTTCATAACTATGCGCCTGATTATAAAAGTATTTACATCACTACCCCCCCTCCCCCAATTAGAATACATTAGAATAAATTATCTCGGTTTTTCTAATTAGTGCTCCGCACTCATTTATTCTTATCTAATTACGGATAATAAAATACTTTTGTTTCCATTTAAAAATCACGGAGTAGCAGTTTAGAATAATATAATAGTTATTGACGTATGTACGTAGTTCTAATAAGAAGGCGGCATGTGCTCGCTTCGATTAATCGATTTATTCAATAACTGCAGAAAGAAAAAAAAAGGAAACAAAAATCGCTCTCGTAATTGAAGTCTATTAAATATCTAACGAAGATTTCTTGGTTCACATCGTAGTAACCTAAAAAGGTATTCCTTTGTACGCTGTTAATTGATATTATTTATTTTTAGGTCGCACGATACGTCCAAGTAGTTCACATCGATAATAATTCGATAATTCTTTCGATAACATCGATTAATCGCCGAATTTGGTTTCTATCAATATTTGTAGTATTTCCTTCCGATATTTTCTTATATACATTTTGATTAGATTTGACCCAGATATAAAGTTAATTAATCGGTAATAAACTGATAACAGCTACAAAATAATAATTTGAGTTGTTTAACGCGGGAGTCTGGGCAAACAGCGGTAATTATGAAATAAGTTCCGACAGCCTACATATACATATATGTACTGCTCGCATACAGTATCGATTTAGGGGAGTCGACGATGCTGTCGTCACTTATTTCGTAATTGTACGCTGTCACCGCTGCTTGCCCAGACTATAAATGTACGTTGCGGGGGGGCAGCCACTGTGGACTTTTATCACTATTATTACATTATGAAAACTTTCAAAAAACAAACAATAATAAACAGCTCATTTACAAACAAGGCACGAATGCCCAATTACCACGAGAATAGGAAGCGACATACCGACAGCATACATGTTTCGCGGCGCCACCCGAATACCCGAATACCCGTGAACAGTTTTTGACCAACTCTAATAATTACTAATACAAGGGATATTAAAGAAACAACATTAGTTCGTTCGCTAAATAATTGGCAACTTCACCGAAGATGATCAGCTTTAAACAAAATTTAACAAAGAATAAACAAAGTTCGGATGTTTTCGTTTCGAATTTGCAGTATTTAACAACTAAGTAAATCAACTTATTTAAATTACGACGACGTAACTACCAAGTTAAGAGTACTCCATATATTCTAAGAGTTTACTTATCCTTTCGTCCTTTTTCGTCTTAGTAAGCAGGAAATCTTTTGTCTTACATGTGTTTAAGTCGTGTTTGTTTGTACTAACATTATTACTGAATACAGAAATCACTTAAATTATATTACGGCGGTGACATCGCATGAATTTTGCAGACCCTGATCGCCGCCTCGCTTAATTTAGCGATAAACGGACGAAGGTTGAGCTTCAATGAGAATTTGCGGAATCAAAGGCATTTTTTAAATGTGCAGATGTACGCTAATTGCAAGCAATAGATTAGATTGCTAATTTTAGTCGGCGAGGACGAAAAAAGTACTAGTCCTTCCCATATACTTAATAAATTGTTAAGGTAATTGAATTAAAATATTATATATCAATTTGCTAGATCGATGTAAAAATAAAATAATTTGCGTAGGTACGTACGTTGAGGATGGTAATTAGAAGGAGTAAATTAATAGATTCAATATACATATGTGCTATTATTCTAGACAAAAATATCTGATCGTTGGGTAGCTAAATGTGTTATTTGACATGGCTCGTATGTGTAGGGCAATAAATGTCGGCAATATTTTCTTAATTTCCAAGCTTTAGGAAGTTTGAAATTCTTAACCTTAACCTAACTCACGTCAAAATGAAAGACGTATACTATACTATATAAGTCGGTCTCACAGACCGTATGCGTGAGTATAGGAAGGTTAAAAGATGCGTGCCTACCATTTATTAACGGATAAAATTCAATTCAGTTTGGGAAACATTAAAAGAAGACAAACAATAAAGTGGTACCGCTGTAGCAGACATAGAATTTCAAAGATTAGCGAGAGAAAAACAGACTTGACACTGAACGATGGAAAGCATCTAAAGAGATAATGTTTATAACAACAGAAAACTTATGTGGAAGAACTAAATACAAAAAACCTTTGAAAGGTATAAAGTGAGATAAAGATACTTGTCGCGGAAAAGGAAATAGCTTGCAAGAAATATGTTTAAGCAAAATCTCAAAACGATAAATACAATCATAAGAGAAAAAGAAACTGACAGAAGCTGTCAAAAAAGCAAAAAATAAAATCTGGAACGATTTTAGAACGGAAACAACAGACACATAACAGAAAGTCCTGGACGATAATAAAAGCACTTAAAGGAAATAAAAGGAGGACGGAGGTTAAAGCAATAAGAAACGATGATGGACAAAGAAGAAATACCACATACGGAGTCTAAAGGAGAACCGAAAGAGAGAAAAATATATGTAGAATAAAATCACGAGGTGTCGAGAGGGGAGGTAGAGGAGGCAACATCATCATCAAAACTAGACAAGCAAGTGGAGCTGACGAAATGGTCAGGTGACATAGAAAAGGAATGAAGGAATAGGGTATACGTAGACAAGCATGGAAAAAACAAAAGGATACCAAGCTATACACAAAAATATAAGAAAAGAGATTGTGGGAATGTGTAGAGTTAAAACTAGAAGAGAAACAGGCAGATTTTAGACCAAGAAGACAAACCAGCGATAATATATTTACCCTAACAAAGATAATAGAAATGAAGATAGAAGAGCGGGAAGAATTGTTTCTAACTTTTATAGACTTGAAACCGGCGTTTGACTCAGTGGATAGGAGAGAAATGTAGAGAGCATTGGTGGAACTAGAAGTACCTATCAGATTAATAAAAGCTATTAAAAGGATTTATGAGATTGTCAGTAAAATACAAATTGCAGGACAAAGATCAAATGAATTTAAGATGAATAAAGGAATCAAACAGGGAGATAGCTGGCGCTTATTGTTCTTTATCATCCTCATGACCAAGACTATCAAACAAATACCAGAAAAACATAAGATATTAAACACTGTCATTGCAGACAGAAATTTAGAAGCGGTTAAAATAAACAGTCGCGGATGACGTGGTGTTAATCGCAAATATAAAAAAGGAACAAAAAAACAAAATTAATCAATGCCTTAGCCAAAGAGATCGGAAATGTCAATATGGAAATAAACATAAATCAGACAAAATTTATGATTGTAAACGAGCGGCAGAAAAATAGACAAAGCAGCATGGAAATAAAATGCAAGAACGTTACATTGGAAAGAGTGACAATGAGTATGAGTACTTGGAAACCATAATGACAGAAGATAGAAAAATACATGCAGAACTAACAGAACAAATAAATCAATGAAAGTATGCTATTCCTAAAACAACACGGAACCGAGGGGGAGGGGAGGGGGATAAAAATGTAGATATAGAAGTGAAAATGAAAATACACAACATGTTTATAATATCAACAATTAGTTATGCATCTGAAAACTGGATCATACGGAAAATGGATGGGTACAAGATAAATGCGATAGAAATTAAACACCCAAGAGAAATTGCCGGAAAAATAAAACGGGGACAAAATTAAAAACGAGACTGTCAGGAAAATAACAAAGCAGGGGCCAATCATGGAATAAATTAGAAGAAATCGGTTGAGATGGGTTGGTTACGGTTATGGGTGGTGAGATTGGAGACGGGGACGGATAGAATTGCAAAAAAGGTATTGGAAATGGGAAAGAAAGTTAGCAGAGAGGAAGACCAAAAATAAGATGAATAGAGCAAATTCAAGAAGTGGGACTAAATAGAGGGAAGTCGTTAAAAAGACGTGGAAAAAGTGGATTCAGGACACGGATTCCTCCTGCAACGCCTGAAAGGACACTAAGGAGTTGAGATGGGGAAGAAGAAGCTTAGCGGAGAAGAAGACCAGAAATAAGATGGATAGAGCAAATTCAAGAGACGGTACTAAATAGAGGGAAGTCGTTAAAAGAAATGAGAACAGAAAGACGTGGAAAAAGTTGATTCAAGACACGGATTCCCTCTCCAGCGCCTGAAAGGACACTAAGAAGTTGAGATGAGGAAGAAGAAGCTTAGCGGAGAAGAAGACCAGAAATAAGATGGATAGAGCAAATTCAAGAATTAGGGCTAAATAGAGGGAAGTCGTCAAAAGAAATAAGAACAGAAAGACGTGGAAAAAGTGGATTCAAGACACGGATTCCCTCTCCAGCGCCTGAAAGGACACTAAGGAGTTGAGATGGGGAAGGAGAAGCTTAGCGGAGAAGAAGACCAGAAATAAGATGGATAGAGCAAATTCAAAAAGTAGCACTAAATAGAGAAAAGTCGTTAAAAGAAATGAGAACAGAAAGACGTGGAAAAAATGGATTCAGGGCACGGATTCGCTCTCTAGCGCCTGAAAGGACACCAAGGAGTGCAGATGGGGAAGAAGAAGCTTAGCAGAGAAGAAGACCATAAATAAGATGGATAGCGCAAATTCAAGAAGTGGGACTAAATAGAGAAAAGTCGTTAAAAGAAATGAGAACAGAAAGACGTGGAAAAAATGGATTCAGGGCACGGATTCGCTCTCTAGCGCCTGAAAGGACACCAAGGAGTGCAGATGGGGAAGAAGAAGCTTAGCAGAGAAGAAGACCAGAAATAAGATGGATAGAGCAAATTCAAGAAGTAGCACTAAATAGAGAAAAGTAGTTGAAAGAAATGAGAACAGAAAGACGTGGAAAAAATGGATTCAGGGCACGGATTCCCCCTCCAACGCATGAAAGGACACTAAGGAGTTGAGATGGGGAAGAAGAAGCTTAGCGGAGAAGAAGACCAGAAATAAGATGGATAGCGCAAATTCAAGAAGTGGGACTAAATAGAGAAAAGTCGTTAAAAGAAATGAGAACAGAAAGACGTGGAAAAAATGGATTCAGGGCACGGATTCGCTCTCTAGCGCCTGAAAGGACACCAAGGAGTGCAGATGGGGAAGAAGAAGCTTAGCAGAGAAGAAGACCAGAAATAAGATGGATAGAGCAAATTCAAGAAGTGGGACTAAATAGAGAAAAGTAGTTGAAAGAAATGAGAACAGAAAGACGTGGAAAAAATGGATTCAGGGCACGGATTCCCCCTCCAACGCATGAAAGGACACTAAGGAGTTGAGATGGGGAAGAAGAAGCTTAGAAGAGAAGAAGACCAGAAATAAGATGGATAGCGCAAATTCAAGAAGTGGGACTAAATAGAGAAAAGTCGTTAAAAGAAATGAGAACAGAAAGACGTGGAAAAAATGGATTCAAGGCACGGATTCCCCCTCCAACGCATGAAAGGACACTAAGGAGTTGAGATGGGGAAGAAGAAGCTTAGCGGAGAAGAAGACCAGAAATAAGATGGATAGCGCAAATTCAAGAAGTGGGACTAAATAGAGAAAAGTCGTTAAAAGAAATGAGAACAGAAAGACGTGGAAAAAATGGATTCAGGGCACGGATTCGCTCTCTAGCGCCTGAAAGGACACCAAGGAGTGCAGATGGGGAAGAAGAAGCTTAGCAGAGAAGAAGACCAGAAATAAGATGGATAGAGCAAATTCAAGAAGTAGCACTAAATAGAGAAAAGTAGTTGAAAGAAATGAGAACAGAAAGACGTGGAAAAAATGGATTCAGGGCACGGATTCGCTCTCTAGCGCCTGAAAGGACACCAAGGAGTGCAGATGGGGAAGAAGAAGCTTAGCAGAGAAGAAGACCAGAAATAAGATGGATAGCGCAAATTCAAGAAGTGGGACTAAATAGAGAAAAGTCGTTAAAAGAAATGAGAACAGAAAGACGTGGAAAAAATGGATTCAGGGCACGGATTCGCTCTCTAGCGCCTGAAAGGACACCAAGGAGTGCAGATGGAGAAGAAGAAGCTTAGCAGAGAAGAAGACCAGAAATAAGATGGATAGCGCAAATTCAAGAAGTGGGACTAAATAGAGAAAAGTAGTTGAAAGAAATGAGAACAGAAAGACGTGGAAAAAATGGATTCAGGGCACGGATTCCCCCTCCAACGCATGAAAGGACACTAAGGAGTTGAGATGAGGAAGAAGAAGCTTAGCAGAGAAGAAGACCATAAATAAGATGGATAGAGCAAATTCAAGAAGTAGCACTAAATAGAGAAAAGTAGTTGAAAGAAATGAGAACAGAAAGACGTGGAAAAAATGGATTCAGGGCACGGATTCCCCCTCCAACGCATGAAAGGACACTAAGGAGTTGAGATGGGGAAGAAGAAGCATTCAAATAAAATACCACTTTAGATGCCTTTTATTTCTAGTAACTTTAACATTAAAGTATTATCCAAGGAAACGCGAAAACACGAAAATAGTCGAAAAATGTTTTTGTTGTATATTCTTATACTTTGGTAATGGTAGTCCCCTCTCAGTCCAACTCTTAAAATGTCTTTAGTTTTGGCAACTGCGGTGTAGTAACTCTTTTACTACCAGCAGACTCCTTGTCATTCTTAAATATAAATACTTTCTTTTTTTTTTTACAAACAGAAAATACAGAACATTATTATAACGTCAAGATGTTTATATTGTATTGCTAAGTAACATGCATTACAGCAACCGTACGATGCGATTTTTGTAAAAAGTTTAATACAGACTTATCAACCGATCAACGTCTAAGTTTCCGAGATTCGAATTCTAATGATTTCGGTGTTGAGGTACTTGAACACTGACAATTTTTCGTTGAATTGTTGATAACTTCTTCCTGTATTACAATCTCAACGACCCACCATCGCAATGCTGCGACGACAAAATCTCTCTTAGGTTATAATCAACTCGGTAATTCAAACTTGTAAGTTACTTAGATTTCCCTAACATTAATATTGACTTTTGAACTCATCCAATATAATTAAACAACAGAATTCCCGGACGATCTTCGACTTCTACGATAATTACCAACGAGCACTGTACAATTGCGCTCCAGAAAAAACTGCGTTATAACGAAACAGCGTTAATCGTGAGAGCGCTATACGAGGGTTAATTGACAAGTTTCCGGAATCGCTGCTAGGGGTTGCAATTTTTCCAAATACTTTATGTCGTTGTGTTGGCAATTCTTTCGTATCAATTGACCGCAAATTGTTAAATCGATTTGTCAAATAGTCTGGTTTTGACAAGCATTTAAGTCAAGTGCCTTTTTACATTATTAATTATGGATAAAAATGAAGTTCGAGCGGTCATCATTAAAAATTTTTCTATTTGGAAGGGAAAATCGCAACGGAAATCAAATCAAGGTGAGATACCTTGAGGATTCATCACCTCCATTTACCACAGTGAGTTTTTCGGATTTCGGGATTCAAGCGTGGCCGCATACATACAAGTGATGAATGACGTTTGGTAAGTCCAGAACCGGTTACCACGCAAGAAATTGTGGAAAAAATCCACGACATGGATTTGGTAGATTGTCGAATGAAAGCGCGTTAAATTGAGGCAATCGTGGGCATCTCTTATGAACGAATAGATCGTGTTATGGCTTTAAAAAAGCTGTCTACAAGATGGGTGCCGCGTTTGCTCAATTCGGGGCATTCGAGCTCGAACCTCGGCCGATTGTTTGGAAGCGTTTACGAGGAATCCAACGGATTTTTAGAGACGATTCGTGACCATGGCTGAGACTTGGATTCATCACTAGAAACAAGAAATGCAATGAAAACGGTGAATTGGTTCCGAAGAAGATAAAGACCAATCACTCGTCTGGGAAAGTAATGACATGGTTTCTTTGGGACGCAAATGGAATTTTGCTAACTAACCTTGAAAAAGGCAAAACTCTTCCTGGCCCATATTACACAATACTTTTGGACAAATTGAAAGCAGCAGTTCAGGAGATATTCCCGGAAATGGCTAAGAAAAAAGTGTGGTCTCACCACGACAATGCGCCCCCGCTTATTCAAGAGCAATCGTTCAGTAAAAATTGACAGAATTGAAATTCGAACTCAGACTTGCACCTGTACCAGAAACACAAAACATTTTTAGATGGACAGATTTTGGTCGAATGAAGAACTGATAGAGGCTGCCGATGATTAGTTTGGGAATCTCGAACAAAATCACTTCCGGGAGGGAATCTAGAAGTTGGACCAACTGTGTTGAGTTTTGAGGGGATTATATTGAAAAATAGAATATAACTTGAATCCGTATTATTTTATTTTCATTGTCATTTCGGAAACTTTTCAATCTACCCTCGTACTTCTGTAATTTGTTGAAGGTGTATGTCTTTCACCTCAATACAACTTCGAGAAATACAATTGTTGCAATTGTTCTTTCAGTATTCGATCACGTTATCTTACACAATTTTTCCAAGTTATTCAGTTCTGACATATGACTTAACTTCTTCGCATCTTCGAAAAGACCCTCGATTATTGCATCCACCCACAGACTCGGCATTGCATAATTTAAAAGGAAACTCGCGTGCGATAATTTCAGTTTTAATTGCAAGTACACACACGTGCGTAAGTTTAACGTTTCAAAAATTACATGTAAAATATTACTATCGCCAAGATCTTCTTTAAACAAAAAAAAAGCATCTTTACTTATTGTTAAAAATAAATGAGACACTTACAACATCGTACCCGACTTCGTAATGGGTTCCCCGGGTATAGATGACGGGTATGCACTGACGTCTAGTGACACCTTTAACGGGCATTTCGAGGGAATCGTACGCGTTTCAAATTACAGCAACGAACATGATAATGACATCAAAATAAAAAATCTCGACCTATATAAAGTTAACTGACACAGTACGTAGACAAACAACGTGTGCACTAGTATATTGTACGTACAATACAATCAAGGATTCGATTATAGATTTCGTATTGTCGCGCCCTCGCGTTTTTATAAGAAGTGATAATCCCCACCATCGATGATGGCTAAGACGTCGCTTGGTCAACTAACTATGCGCAATTTTGAAAAAACGAGGAAGAGATTGCTAAAAATAATTACATATGTAAAAGAATGCTATGTTGAATTGCGATTAGGAAGAAATAATGATAAGATAATTATGTCTATTTTGGACTAATCTGTGACCATTAGAGACATTACATACATAAATACATATGTAAATACATAGATAGATACTTGAGAGTGATGCTACCTACAAATCTAGGAAGTTTATATTTTTCCTACTTGTTGCAATATTCACGATAACTTCCGCTTATAAGATGCCCCTCACTTTTGTCGTTGTAACTTTATATCTGTTAATAACTTTTCAGGTAAATCGATCCTGAAGAAATCCTATATCGAATATTGAGACGCATTAAATTATTTCATGCTTATTTCGAGATTATCGATCTGGGCTAAATACATATGACTACGACAATACCACTGTGCATACATTAACAAAAGTTTGTTTATATATTTATCTAGTTATATTTTCACTGACGAAGGTGTTCCGAAAACGTTTGTAAACGTTCTGAAAATATAACTATCGCTCAAACCAGCCTTGTTTTATTGACCTATTAGTGGTAGATCTCTATCATATAAGATAAGTATAAAAGGTCACGAAATATATATATATATACATTTTATTATACAACACTTTAATTCTCCCAAACCATAATATTTTCTTGCGAAAATTTAGAGAACCACTGGTTTTAAATTATATTTTATTTACAATGCCATGCTACGTGTACCGCCCAGTAAACATTTTTTATATTTTGCGGACAGTTTAAGTTGGTAGTTCCGGCAATAGTGAACATATTCGCATGCATTGTGCTTAAAATTGGCGAGTATGTCCGCTATTACCGGAAATACCAACTTAAACTGTCCGCGAAATTAAAAAAATGTTTATTGGACGGACGTCCCGAAGGGTTGAAAACCCGAAAACCAAACAATCGAGTCCTTAAGACTTTCGAAGATTTGGAGAAAAAAGGAAGGGGCGCTACTTCGGAAGCAACTGGCCGTCACGTTACTTCCGGGAGTTTGTTGACTAGCAGAAACTGTTAGAATTTTTAAATATTATATTCCACGCCATCTGAAGTAGATCCCTATTTTACCGGCACTTTTGTATTTCGTCCGTTGTTATAAATATAAATACCTTCTTCCTGTTGTATGTGAGTAGAGTAGACGTGCTTTTCTTAACCTCACATATTTTATTATTATTGCCCTTCTTATTTTTCCTAAGCTAAATCGTAACAGGTTATGGGCCCAAGTCTCGCTATAACTGTGTGCGGAGAAATAAGAAAGCAATTATAATAGTAAATAATACACCATTTGGTATGGTGATTATTTTTTGTTCGACACAGAAGCACGTGATTGAAGCAACACGCCAAAAGTTCGGTGGTTAGTTTCTTGTACCTACAATTAAATTGTGAAAATGGCCGAAAGCCTAAATATGTCTGTAAACAAATTCGTCGGGAAGAATTTCCATCAGTGGTAATTTCAATTGAAATGCGCCCTAAAAACTAAAGGGTTCTATGGCATAGCAGCAGGAACAGAAGCGAAGCTAACACAAGGCACAGAATTGGAAAAATGGGAATAGAACGATACACTAGCAATGTTCATAGCGGCCGCACTAGAGTTATCTCAAATAACTCTGATAGAAAACCGCGAAACTTCGACTGAGGTATTAGAAAAATTGGCAAGCATATATCAAATGAAGAGCGAATCAAACAAATTTAATAGTACATGACCACTACTACAAAATGAACATCAACGACAGTGTGGCGCAGCATATTTGCAATAATTGAAAATTTAGCTCGTGCAATCAAAGAGTCTGGAGACCAAATTAGCGAAATGGCCATCATAACAATTATATTAAGTATTTTGCCAGCAAGATACAAAACATTTAGACAGGCCTCGTTGTCACTGGAAGAAAACAAGCAGACCCTGCAAAACCTTAATGCAGGGTTAATTGATAAGGAAGCAGGCCAAACACCTTCTGAAGACAGAGAGACAGCATAGGTGGCATCTGGCTCCGAGAGCAAATTCAAAAAGGTCTTAAATTAAAAGTTACATGCTTTAATTGCCAGAAAAAAGGGCTATATGACAAAGGAATGCTTTGCACCCCGTAGGAATGCCTATTCAAGACATCAAAATAAAAGTGATCATGGTAGTTCGAGTCACTATTCAGCATTTAATGAAGAAACCGAAGACCGCTACAAGTGGATAGTAGATAGTGATCAGCCCACATAGTTTCCCAAAGAAATATGTTTATCACATTTAAAGAAGCTCTATGGCTGCAGTAGTTGTTAAAAGAAGTTGGCAGTGGTGCTGGCAAGGTGATTTTAAATATTGACAACCAGAGCGCGTTGAAATTAATTAAAAATCCTTCTTTTCACAAAAGAACAAAACACATTGATGTAAAGTATCATTTTATTCGTGACATTAAAATGAAGGTAAAATTGATTTCAATTACATACCAACAGACAAACAAACGGCTGCTGTTTTTACCAAGCCATTACCAATTGTCAAGTCAAATTCGAAAAATTCAGATCGGATCTAGGAATGAGATTGTTAAACATTGGTTTAAAGATGTAAACATTAGTTTAAGTCTAAAATGTTATTGATTTGTTTTTGTAAACATTTTTAGATGATGTAGATGCCTATTTTACCGGCGCTTTTTATGTTTCGTCCGTTATTGTAAATATATCTTCTTGTTGTGGTTGTACGTGAGTAGAGTAGACGTGCTTTTCTTAACCTTACTTATAATTGCTCTTCTTATTTTTCCAGAACAGAAAGGTTTTCGGACTAGCACAACCTGGGGTGTGGGTCAAGGTTAGCTTTCGACAAAAGGGGTGTTCTAAGCGCTGACTTATGGAAAAATTGAAATATGGGCGCCACTGATTCGGTAAATGACTAACTTTCGGTTAGCTAACGGTTTACAGGCAACGATTTCTACACTTATGAAAATTATACCTTATTTCCTATGCAATGCCACCTGCTTCCTTTTATACCGGAAGGGTTGAAAACCCAGAATATAAACAACTGAGTCCTTAAGACTCTCGAAGATTTGGAGAGAAAGGAAGGGACGGTACTTGGGAAAGGAGTTATTTTCGGGAATTTTGTTGACATGCAGAAACGTGCTCCGACTAACACAGCGTAAGTTGTGGGTCAAGGTTAGCTTTCGACAAAACAGGTGTTGTAAACGCTGACTGATGTAAAAATTAAAATATGGGCGCCACTGATTCGGTAAATGGGTTGGGTCATTTTTGAATTAACTAGCGGTTTACGGTCAACGGTTGCTACAGGACGGTTCATAAAGTTGTATGAAGATGTGTCTCGTTGTCGGTTATTATTACTGAAGTTCTACTCGATGCGCCAGACGTCAAAGAGTATCATTGAAAACACACAAAAACTACCGAAATTACATTACAAACAAATACTACTTAAAGGCTTAATATTTAACAGTAAAGAAACAGCAAATGGTTTTGAGCGGCCTTTCTAAACCCTGCGAAAATTAACCAAATATCGGCCCGACAGTAATTTTAAAAGAAACTAAATAAATTTACAAGTGACACAAATATCACATCGGTAAACTCCTCACCACACAATTGTTTATGATAAAATCGGTGACACGTGTTTCGCTAGCTCGAGGCAAGCACCTTCAACAACCGTATAAACCAAACTTCGGATATTAATTATTAATTAAATCTACTTATAATGTAATCTCA
The DNA here is from genome assembly GCA_038088585.1 of Chrysina gloriosa. Lineage (NCBI taxonomy): Eukaryota > Metazoa > Arthropoda > Insecta > Coleoptera > Scarabaeidae > Chrysina > Chrysina gloriosa. The sequence goes on from CM076087.1 coordinate 101,762,660, forward strand.
GTCAAAATCTGCAACTGTTACAGTATTTAATTTCTTGTGGCATGTCATTGTACATTTTTAGTTTTTTCGAAAACAATGTATTTTCTGTTCTATGTTTATTCACAGATTGTGTATAAAAATATATTATTTGTGGTGTTATATACATATATGAATCTCTTGCACAAGACAAGCTGTCTAGATAAGTAGTCAGGAAATCTAATTTTATGAAAAATTTTAAATTCAAGAATTTTGGGCGAATATCTTAATTAGCAATGTTAAAAAGCAACTTTGAATAAATCTTGACGAAAGATAAACGAGAAGTGAGGGGAAATTCGTATTTATTCAACTAAAACAAAGGAAAGGGATTATCACATTGTTGATACAGCAGGCAGAATCCTCCGAATCAATGAATTAATTCCTACCTTGTATGCGAAATTGATGACAGATGGGTTTGAATGTGTCAACTCTTCCGAGTACGACCAGGCCTTCAGCAAAGATCCTCAATGAGCAGAAAGCGGACTTTTATCGTGGTTCTACGACAACTTTAGCAGATACGTGCAATTTACCCTTGTACTTCGCGTAATTTCCTTTTAATTGCCGAAAAAAAAACACTAACTGCAGTACGTCCAACCTTACGAGGGTGCTTTTTGAGACTGTAACAGCAACCGCATTGAAGGATAGCGAGGGTACTTGCTTGGGTTAAAACTTGGATTAAAAGTTGAAAGGAATCGAAACATATCGTTTTAAGTCGTCTATTGCTTTCATCCGAAAACAATGGTTTCCTGAATGTGAACCGCAACCTTCAAAAAATGCCTTCACGTCCATCTGCTTAAGGTCGAGAATGTTACATTTATTCAAATCAAACTAAACACTAACTGCGTTACGTAAAATCTTACGAGGGCGTTTTTCTGAGACTGTAACAGCAACCGCACTGAAGGATGGGAAGAGTACCTGCAGATTAAAAGTTGAAAATGGTTAAAACATATCGCTTGAAGTCATCTATTGCTCTCATAATCTTCATCGCCATAAGGTTGGGAATGTTAAACTTATTCAAATCAAAATATGTTACTTACAACAGAGTTACTTTTACAAACATGCTAAAGAAAGAAAAAGCACCAGTTAAAGGTCGCACTCTGGTTTGAATAAGTTTTCAGCGTTAAAGATTTTACACGTTTCCTTATGTTACTAATGTCTTTAACAAAGACTTACTTACTTAATTTTAATAGAGTGAACAAGACGGAGTATTGAATGGGGCCACTGTCACGATTTAGCACATTTGTATTTCTACGTTTCTGCATATCGCTTCGTATGCATCTAGTTCCCACGATGAATTAACCTCTATATGCAATCACTATTATCCTGAATTGAGCCAATAGTCTCAAATTTAGTGATTAAATTCTTCACAGCGGGCCGAGATGATGACCGAAAAATGTGCGGAATTTTCGAACCGTCTAAACGTTCCGTGTCTTAGTCTCATAGTTTGTTGATGACAACCGCGTTCCTTGTTTGATCCAGCGAAAATGATTCGAAATTCAAAAATAAAATAGATTTCGGGAGATTTTTTTAAATACCTGATTTCCAAAATTTATGCGGCAACCTACATACAAACAACTAGATGTTTTCCTCAAACAATACAATTTTTTCGCCTTTTTACGATTTGTTTAATTTGAAACTTAGGTCATATTTCTTGTTTACTCCCAACCACTCTCAAGGTTTACAATGGTTGTAAAAGTAGCGAAATAGATTAACGAATGAGGAATATCTATATATGTATTTTAAAACTTTAAGGTCGGTGTTAAAAGAAACTCGAAAAATATGTATAGGTACGTACATTAAGCGTTTTCATATTTAATAATAATAATAGTAATCGTCTTTTAAATGTCCTATACCACTTTTAGGTCAATTAAACGACAAACTGGGAAATATCAGTTTGTCGTTTAATTGACCTAAAAGTGGTGGAGAATATTTATAAGATAAGTACATTAGGTCTCGATACATCAGATTCCTTTTCACGTCGTTGGAAACGATTGCTTTTAGACATTGATAATGAGGGCAATCTAACCTCGAAACGTCTGTCAAGATTTTACCCTTCACCACTTTAACTGCAGAAAACAGTCAATTTATTTGGTAATAGTCCAAGTGGTAAAATCTTGACAGACGTTTCGAGGTTATATTGCCCTCATTATCAATGTCTAAAAGCAGTAGTTTCCAACTACGTGAAAAATAATCTATTAATTCCCACCTTTTATCAATCTTCCAAATTCCAAATTCCCAATAAAAATTATAATTATTAAAAGCATTATGATGAAATTTTGTTCAAAATTTAAAATAAAATTAAATGACGATTTAAGCCGCTCATATTGGTCAAATCTGAAGAGCAGGCAGGCCCTATCCAATGATTTGGAAAAGAAAAACTCATTTTTATTAATTTCCCTTTGATGTTGCTGGTTTTCCAAACTTTGTATTATTGAGGGATTAATTGCATTTTGTAATAGTTCGAGATATAATTCGCCGGTAAGATTTGGATTAATGAAAATAGCATCGATTACCTCATTTGATTTTCTTTTCCTGCTATAACTCCCAGAACTAAACCAGATATCAAAGTAAGATATACTAATGAATTCGTAATGGAAATACCTTTTCAACGATGTGCCACAAATGATATCGTCCCGTTTAAGATTTTATGTTGGGGGTGGAAGGAGGAGGACGATGGCTTAAAGGGGTAAGTGTAGTATCATGATGTCTTAATGAAAATGATTCCCACTTAGAACCAACATTGAACTGTCTTTGCATTTTTTTAAATTAATTTTATTAATTTCGGATGCAGGCCGCATTGGGGAAGTTTTCAAATAAACAGACTGTATATGTATGTATATACAGTAATAATATATTTAACGTCCAACAAAATAAATCCGCGAGGGCAAATTATAACGACGCAAAGTATAGTAACTATAACTATGCGATGTAACTGAATAAACCTTAACCAAATAAACATAAACTGAATAAACATAAAAATGTCCCTGTAAATGTTGCCCGCGTTACGTACACTATGTATCATAGGTGTCCTGTAAGGAATATTTGTTTCGAGCAGCAAGAATACTAATACCATACTAATGCCATACATATTTGACGAGTATTAGCAACTATTTAAATATTCGTTATCTATCGATGTCACACGGTCGTTCATTACGATTTTTTGTACTAACGAATGAAAAAACCTTGCATATTCCACTAATATCCTGAAATATTTACTAACGATCATTTTCTGATAATTAAAGTTGGTCAAAATCGATTTAACCCTGTGACTAGTCCGCACGCGCATTTGGATGGCGTCGCGAAACCTTTATGCTGTCGGTATGTCTTTTTCCATTCTAATTCTAACAGGGTATTCCTGTTGTTTATTTCGTATTTCGTAAACCTACCGATGTCGCGTTAAAAACGTACGCCTTTCATTGTGCATTTACGATAGTCTGTTGAACGTCAAAATAATGTTTTCTCAAAAATCTTCTTATGTAATCTACATATCTCAGAAATCATCGTTTCGTACGCAGAAAAGCGTTCCCCTCCTCCTGATGCAATCAAAAATTGAAGTTACCATTTAAAAGGAATCTGCGCCAATAATGACATCAGGAAACTCCTTTTTTTTGTAAAAATCTGCGGATTTAAACATTAAAGTTGATATGGTGTCCGATCGTTTGTTTTTTCTTTTCATTATTTACAATTTACATTTGTTTTATTGATTTTGTTCCAGCCTATACATACATACATTCACACTGTAAGTATCTCTCCAATCTAACAATTTGCACTAACATCTATTGTATATTTTATGGATCGGAAAAATTATGAGCATTGTTCTTTACAATCACTTTTATGCAAAATCCAACACGAAATGGGCGTGTAGTAATATCGGTAATATGGACAAGAAAATACAAACAGGATTGCGAAATTGAGTAGAATAAAAATTTAAATTAAATGATCTAGTTATACATGTCATCCGACATTAACCGAATTTGATTTTATCGCTTAGAAAGATATTTATCTAAAACAGCCTAGATATTGCTACGGATGTAAATAGGTGACACGATTACCATCATGCTTAGTCATTTTCTTTAATAAAACAAGATAATAATTTGGCGATATAATCTGATAATAATGTGTTTGGGCAGTACTTACCTTTTTCCCATAGTTTTTATTATCACGTGAATAATCCATATACCACTTCAGTTCTTTCTTTTTAATAATAAAAGATGATAAGTCGCGCTCTGTTTGTTTCCTTTATGAGGGGTAAAAGCAACGAAGATAGCAATCATATTAATTGCTAGAACTGTAGTGTAGTTACTGACATATGCAGTGTGTGATTTAAGTATGGAATATTAAAACAAAAAGAGAATTCAAATAATTTTTTAAAAACGCTGAAAAATACAGTTTTTAAAAGATACACATTAATATTTGCGAATCTCCTTCCGACTTTCATTTATTTTTTAATTATGACGTCACACAAAACAACATTTAAATAAGTTGGTGATGTAATCTGATGATAATTTGTTTCAATACTTACCTTTAGTTTTTGTTATTATATGCATAATCCATATACTACTACCAATCTCTTTTGAAATAATAAAAGATGATAAGTCGCGCTTTGTTTGTTTCCTTTACAAGCGGTAAAAGCGACGTAGACAGCAACAACCTTTGATATATTTTACCTTTAATTTTTATTATTATATAAATAATCCATATATCACTACCGTTCTTTTTTAAAATACTAAAAAGACAATACACCGCTCTCTCTTGTTTCCTTTACGAGCGGTAGAAGCAACGAAGATAGCAATCATGATGATTGCAAGGATTGCCGTGCAGTTACTGACATATACAGTGTGGGATTAAAATGTGGAATATTAAAAAAAAAAGCGATCTCAAATTCATTTTTTTAAATCGCTGAAACATGTCGGTTTTAGTTTTTTAAAATACACATTAATATGTCCGATTCACTTTCCGTCTTTCATTTATTTTTTAGTTACGACGTCACCACAACAAAATTTAAATAAGTTGATGACGTAATCTGATGATAATTTGTTCAGGAAGTACTTACCTTTAGTTTTTATTATTATATGAATAATCCATATACTACTACCAATCTCTTTTGAAATAATAAAAGATGATAAGTCGCGCTTTGTTTGTTTCCTTTACAAGCGGTAAAAGCGACGTAGACAGCAACAACCTTTGATGTATTTTACCTTTAATTTTTATTATTATAGGAATAATTCGTATACCACTACCGTTCTTTTTAAAATACTAAAAGACGATACACCGCTCTCTCTCTTTGTTTCCTTTACGAGCGGTAGAAGCAACGAAGATAGCAATCATGATGATTGCAAGGATTGCCGTGCAGTTCCTGACATATACAGTGTGGGATTAAAATGTGGAATATTAAAAAAAAGCGATCTCAAATTCATTTTTTTAAAATCGCTGAGACATGTCGGTTTTAGTTTTTTAAAAATACACATTAATATCTGGAATTTGCCTTCCGCTTTCATTTTTTTTAAGTTACGACGTCATCACAACAAAATTTAAATAAGTTGATGACGTAATCTGATGATAATTTGTTTAGGAAGTACTTACCTTTAGTTTTTATTATTATATGAATAATCCATATACTACTACCAATCTCTTTTGAAATAATAAAAGATGATAAGTCGCGCTTTGTTTGTTTCCTTTACAAGCGGTAAAAGCGACGTAGACAGCAACAACCTTTGATGTATTTTACCTTTAATTTTTATTATTATAGGAATAATTCATATACCACTACCGTTCTGTTTTAAAATACTAAAAGACGATACACCGCTCTCTCTCTTTGTTTCCTTTACGAGCGGTAGAAGCAACGAAGATAGCAATCATGATGATTGCAAGGATTGCCGTGCAGTTCCTGACATATACAGTGTGGGATTAAAATGTGGAATATTAAAAGAAAAGCTATCTCAAATTCATTTTTTTAAAAACGCTGAAATATGTCAGTTTTAGTTTTTAAAAATACACATTAATATCTGGAATTTGCCTTCTCCTTTAATTTTTTTTAAGTTACGACGTCATCACAACAAAATTTAAATAAGTTGATGATGTAATCTGATGATAATTTGTTTAGGAAGTACTTACCTTTAGTTTTTATTATTATATGAATAATCCATATACTACTACCAATCTCTTTTGAAATAATAAAAGATGATAAGTCGCGCTTTGTTTGTTTCCTTTACAAGCGGTAAAAGCGACGTAGACAGCAACAACCTTTGATGTATTTTACCTTTAATTTTTATTATTATAGGAATAATTCATATACCACTACCGTTCTGTTTTAAAATACTAAAAGACGATACACCGCTCTCTCTCTTTGTTTCCTTTACGAGCGGTAGAAGCAACGAAGATAGCAATCATGATGATTGCAAGGATTGCCGTGCAGTTCCTGACATATACAGTGTGGGATTAAAATGTGGAATATTAAAAAGAAAAGCTATCTCAAATTCATTTTTTAAAAACGCTGAAATATGTCAGTTTTTGTTTTTAAAAATACACATTAATATCTGGAATTTGCCTTCTCCTTTAATTTTTTTAAGTTACGACGTCATCACAACAAAATTTAAATAAGTTGATGATGTAATCTGATGATAATTTGTTTAGGAAGTACTTACCTTTAGTTTTTATTATTATATGAATAATCCATATACTACTACCAATCTCTTTTGAAATAATAAAAGATGATAAATCGCGCTTTGTTTGTTTCCTTTACAAGCGGTAAAAACGACGTAGACAGCAACAACCTTTGATGTATTTTACTTTTAATTTTTATTATTATATGAATAATTCATATATCACTACCGTTCTTTTTTAAATACTAAAAGACGACACACCGCTCTCTCCCTTTGTTTCCTTTACGAGCGTTAAAAGCAACGAAGACAGCAAACATCATGATTGCAAGGATTGTCGTGTAGTTACTGACATATACAGTGTGGGACGAAAATATGGAATATTAAAAAGAAAAGCGAACTCAAATTATTCTTCTTTTTAAATTGCTGAAACATGTCGGTTTTAGTTTTGTAAAATACACATTAATATGTGCGATTCATTTTTCGTCTTTTATTTGTTTTTGTAGCTATAACGTCATCACAAAATAATTTAAATGACAATATAGATTAAAAAAATCGAACTGAATATTTAATGCTAATATTTTTTAACTTATAACTTGTGAAACATGATAAACGAAAAATTCTGAATTGAAAAATGAAAACAAAGCAAATAAAATTAACAATCTTAAATCAAATGTTCAGACTCCCACCCATTGAGTTCTTGGTAGTAGGCTAGTCTATTTACAAATTCACCTAAGACGTTATTAACAACAGTTCGTTGTATTTTGTGAATTTATTATTTAATACGCTGCTTGAATACCTTTAAATTTCCTGGTTTTCTTTCATAAACTTTTTATTTTAAGTAAGCCCATAGGAAAAAGTCTAGGGGTGTCAGGTCAGGTGAGATTGCTGGCCATTCTATCGGCTCTCATTTTCTAACCCATATTTCTGGAAAAACAGTGTGCACAAAATTACAAGCAGGAAGCGTATAGTGTGGCGGTGCGCCATCGTGTTGATACCAAAGAGTATCATTTGGGATATCACGATCGTCTTCGTTGGGGCAAAAGTACATCCAGTGTTGAAATTAGATTATTTTGGTGAAACTCCAAATATCGTTCCTCATTAAGATATCCCTGAATGGAAAAAGGAGCTATAATTCTATGATGTTTGTACTATCCCTGCCCAGGCGTCTATTTTTTGTGGATGTCGGGTGTGTGTTTCTGCCATCCAATGAGGATTGTCCCCATTTCAATAACTACAATTCCGCCGATTTAATGTCCCAAAAAGTAATTTGGTGATCGAAACGTTCGTTTCGTTAGCATGGTGCAGGCATTAACATTAATCAGGATCGTCATGAAAGAGCTAGCTAGGTCTACAATTGTTATCAAGGTATCATTTCGGTTTTATACGGTTTTAAAAATGCATGCCTCGTGCTAGCAAAACACGTGACTCTGAATTTATTATTAAACAATTGCGTGGCTAGTTTACCGATGTAATATAGTGTTAACGTATATAGCGATAACTATAGCTGATAATAATGAATGATATAAATCGCGAGAAAATGATTTATATAAATAATAGACGCATGAAGAAGTTTTAATAGGATTTCAGCACTTTACACAACAGATTTTTTTTTAGCTGCTTTGATAGAATTGTATATTCTGGAATTAGAATTAAACGCCTTTTTGTCTCATTCCTTATCGGTAGTTTTCATATTTATTACCTGCACAACTTTTTCCCGCATACTTGGCCGTAACCGATCGATATACATACATAAATCTTGAGTGAAAACTCCTTATATGAAAAATACGTAATCTAATATATACCATGCATATGTATGTAACAGCTACAACGTACTTGAAAGTATAAACTCGTATAGGAGTCGGGTGGTGTCGGTTTACTTCTTACTCGTCTATTATACTTACCTTATTAATCGTTGTAATCGAATCCACGCGGGAAGAAACAATGCTTTCAAAAATGCATTGCTAATTTGTTGTGTTTGTGTGAAATTAGAAGGAATTATGTTCTGTTTGACAGTAAATACGAAACCGCAATCGATTCCTTCAACTTTTCGATCTTTTTTTTTTAATAGATAGTTAGCATTGATATTTAGCATCAGATCAATGATAAGGATGTAATATGATAGTAGCAATAATAATGCAAGGTTAAGTAAATATAAATTACAACTGTACACTCCCATCGATTTTTTCCGTGATTTCTTGATATTTACGATTTGCGCACTACTGTATATCCGAAGAGACGTATTGATTTCCGTTTCCGCATATATTTTCCTTATCTTCCGCTCCATGATCCCTTCGGCGTAGTAGTTGTAACACACACGCTAAACCGAGCACGGAAGAATCTTGGTGAAGGAATGCGCTCTCCATATTACACAGTTATGTCTAGTGTCGGCAAATAGCGGTAATTACGAAATAAGTTACGACAGCCTACATGCACACAGAACTACCCGTATACTACGTACTGACGAGAGGGATGCTGTCGTAACTTGTTTCGTAATTGTACGCTATTACCGCTATTTGCCCAGACTAGTTATGTCTAATCGGGTCGGGGGTGTAGACGTCTGCCATCTGGCGGAAAAGTTACACAGTACAATATACAGTATAACTTTTACGTTTTATTTCACCTTTCGTAGACCTGAGTGTCTACAGCATTGTTTATAGTTTTCCCATTTTAAGAATTATACTCTATTTTATTAGTAGTAACCCCACGTGCAGCGGCGTCCGTTGATCTGCCTAAACCTATGCGACGTTAACTATTTGCCCCTGGACGATGTAGAGATTCTTCTTAACATAATTTTACTCTAAAGCCGACAATACTTCCAATCTCGTGATCGTTGTTACAAAATTTAATATAAGTTTTTGTTAATATCTTATTAGCTATTCTTACGAATTTTTATAAAAACTCTGTACCTACATGTTTTTAACGACGTGAATGTCAAAGCTATGTATAAGATTTTATGAGGTACCCACGTACTTATCACAACAGATGTTCGAAGTTATTTTCACCGGATTTACATCAGAACGCGGTGGCAACAACGCAATTGAACCAACACGACCTATCTCAATATCCACTTGACTTTGCTTAAGATATGGGCCGAATTTTACTAACGTTTGCGTTTCCTCGTCTACTGCCTGCAGTTCGCAATCAGTTCCTTCCCAAACCTCAAAACTTAATTTCGACTTTCCAGTGATAGTAGGAATTTTTTATTTTCTCAAAGATTTTATTTTATTTATTATGAATTTTCAGAAAGCATTTGTTCTCCTATTCGGGATGGATTTACATCAGACGAACGCGGTGGCGAGGCAATTAGACCAACACGACCTATCTTAATATGCATTTGACTTTGCTTAAGATATAAGCCGAATTTTACTAACGTTTGCGTTTCCTCGTCCACTATCTGCAGTTCTCAATTAGTTCCTTCCGAAACCTCAAAACTTAATTTTCGGCTTTCCTGTGATAGTAACAATTTTTTCCTCAAAATTTTTGTTTCATTTATTACGAATTTTCAGAAAACATTTGCTTTCCTATCCGGGATTTGATCTAGGGACAGATATACATCAGACGAACGCGGTGGCGACGCTATTGAACCAACACGACCTATCTTAATTTCCATTTGACTTTGCTTAACATATGGGCCAAATTTTACTAACGTTTGCGTTTCCTCTTCCACTATCTGCAGTTCTCAATTAGTTCCTTCCGAAACTTCAAAACTTAATTTTCGGCTTTCCAGTGATAGTAGGATTTTTTCTCAAAGATTTTGCTAACATATGGGTCGAATTTTACTAACGTTTGCGTTTCCTCATCTACTGCCTGCAGTTCTCAATCAGTTCTTTCCAAAACCTCAAAACTTAATTTCAGCTTTCCTGTGATAGTAGGAGTTTGCTCTTTTCTCAAAGATTTTGTTTTATTTATTATGAAATTTCAGAAAGCATTTGTTTTCCTATTCGGGATAGATCGTAATACTTACATAAGGTCCCTCTTGGAACGAATTGTACGGAGCTTCAACATCTAGGATGTTATCATTTATCAGCTTAAACAAGCTCGCACTTAAATATTGATGCCACAACAAACGGAAAGAAGGTATAAAAAAATTAATCATATACTTATTGCACGGATTGTAATAGCAAAAAAAAGAAAAAAATTAAACTCACTAACAATATCATTGTTATTACCAATCTTATTGATCATGATTATCAGTATGTCGTAATGAAATGTATATCATGTAGGTATACTACCCCTGGCCAGCGGCTATCTTCGGTCTACGTCACAGGGGGTGCGAGCGAGAACAAATAAAGAGCATTACTGTAACAACGAGACCGAACGAGATAGAGCGTGAGGCGTGTTAAACACGCCCCACCCTCCCTCTCTATCCTATCCGGTCTTTAATAATGCTGTTTATTCGTTCTCGCTCGCACTACCGTGATTCCAGACTTAAGTTGTACACCGGTCGATAGCGTATAATCGTTTGTATTACACAATCGTAAATAGTTACGTAATAACTTATCACAACGAGAAAGATCGATCTCCATTTTCCTACGTGTCTATCGTCCGCGTTAGAAACGATGGAATGGATGATGACGGTGACGGCGATTAAAAATAAAACCCATAGAATACGCTCCCCAAAAATTATTGCCATTAGTAAAAAGTACGCTAACTTTCGGTCGGATTCGGGAACGTTTCGTTTTCGCGTTCGTCCGTTGTTATCATTCCGAAAGGTGGTCCGAGTTCGAATCGTGATTCCGCAGCTTTCGTAACGCTATTCGTAGACTACGCCTCAGTACGTCCGGACTCCGTCTCTCTTCGGCCGAGGCGTTTTTCAATTGTCGCTCTTTTTCGTCCGCGGCTTCGTTATGCGAATAATACCAGCAACCTATCGTTTTATCCCACTAAAACAAACAAAAATACTGTTTAACATGTGTAATCTTTTTAGAAAAATACTTTCAAGAACTTGGAGAGAGTTAGAATTACAAAGAAAAAGTAGATAAATAAAAATCTACAAAACTCTCACATAAATGACCTCACTGACGTTTATTCGGCAACTTTCACAGAAAGTTGTGCAAGGACTGCACTGCAGCCTATATTGCATATACCAATAATTATCAACGAAGGGAATCACGGTTTGTTTGTTGCGGACTACAACCGTAGACCGGTTTCGTCCTTATTAGGTAACTTATTTCGTAATTACCGCTGTTTGCCCAGACTATATATTACGCACGACATTGACTACTACCAATTGCTGTGATTTGGGTTTCCTAATTTGGTAGTCACGTGGTCTACAGGAATTCTTAATAGCACTGTACCTATCGAGTGCCATGTCAGATACGCTGCTCGTTAATGTAATTTGGGCGTCGTTATTAGCCAATCAGATTCAAGAATTTTATAGCCCTATCTATCCCCACACTGCATTCTTAACGCGAACGAAGTATAGTTAAATAAAGCTATACTTACCGAGGACGTTAAGATTTCATTATTGTACGGGTGCCACGAAGCGTCTCTAACACAAGCTGAATGTTTCCTCAATTCTCTAACGACTTTCCCCGTTAAGGCGTCATAAACTACAAAAAATACAGATTTTATCCTTTCCAATTCCTCACGAACGCATCCTATACTTACTAATAAGTCTACCAACTCCGCATCCTGTATAAATATATCTTTGTCCTGTCGTTTCTACAGGCGAAAATTTACAACGAATTAAAGTTCTCGTAACCACGTGACCGCGATATGTCATAATGGAAGTATCGCCCTCCAACCGTTCTTTACTATACACTAAAAATGAAAATCATTAAACTTGGGCGCAACAATTTAACAACTTTATGAAAATGACAAACAAGGGAATACTGGTAACTGAGGAATTCTGATTTCCTACATCGGTATACGTGACACAATGCGTGTATTTTTTGTTTATTGATATCTATGTACATTAAGGACTAAAGTACTTAATCCACATCTATCTTAATATTTTTCGTATTTCTTTCAAACGTTATCGAAATAATTAGTAATTCAAAGTATTTTATATTTAGAACGACACTTATCTTTATCTATAATCAATGACAAGTGAAACTTTATTATCATTTTTAGTATCTTTACTATTAGCTGTCTAAATTTATTATTCGGGACCGTTTTCTACATAAAACCGACTTTATTTGTAATAAATAAATAAAAAAGCGGGTAAGTAATTTAAGTCATCCTTGATGCTATATAATATTCTTCAAATTATTCTAAAAAAGAAAGATCTGTAGCAATTTCCGAGATATTTCCAAAAATTAAAAAATCGTGCAAATTTTTGAAGGGGGCTGAACCCCGAAATCGGGAGATTCGGACACTAAAAATGCATTGTTCTTATAGCAAGGTACTCTTTCAGTCTGTACAGTTTCATCGAAATCAGCAATTGCGGCTTGCCGATGTTCCCTTGTAAGCAATTCTTTGTTTGTTGACTTCATAGAATGACGAAAATGTTTCTACACATTGTATTTCTATCAGTTTTTAGTTTTTACACAACTGCTACAGTTTGTACAGTTTACAGGAAGTTTTAATTTCTTTCTTTTAACTCTACTCGTATGTACCTGATCTAAGACATACTGTAGTGTATATTGTGCAGTATTTTCTGGGAAATAAAATAGTCAATCAATCAATCGATCAATCAATGAATCAACAAAATAGCATCCAACGAGCACTTACGTTTCGTCGGTACTCCTTGCCATCTGTAATCCCACGTTTGTTCGTAGACGGCCCTTAATGTATTTTGTGCGGCGCTCTGACTAGAAAAAACTCTAACGTCCCACAATTTTATGCTCTGGTCTTTGCTGTTTGAGATCAAATATCTGCTATCGCCGCGCGCGTCAATGAACGTTATCCCGTCCCTGTGACCGGCAAGGACACCTACGGGGGTCGCATTTCGCTCCTCTCCCAACGTTCGCTTGTCCCACACCTTCAAAAGACCGTCATCTCCGCCACTATAAATGATGTGCGAAGAATCGTCGGCGAATGCTACGCTGTTAATGTCGTATTCGTGGGCTTGTATCTGTGAATAGCGAGAAGAAAAATGCGTGGTTTTCATTTTTTGTAATGTCAATCGCGGAATTTATGTTTTTAAATCCCTCACGAGGTGCGTAATTAAAATCAAGCGACGACGAGTATACACGTCGAACGCGAAACAAATGATTCTATAATAAATTTGATGATAAAAAATTAACAATCCAATTTTGAAATAGATATTGTTAATGGAAACTTAAAAATTGACAAAAAATAATAATAAAATTCATAAATAGGCAAAATTAAAGGGAAAAAATGAAGAAATTCTGTTGATTTTAGTGTGGTATTTTGCAAAGCAAGGTACCACACAAAGTGGTACTTCGCAGGCCAAGCACCAGTAACTCATTTTGTGAAAAAGCAATACAATATACGAAGAATAACCTCCATATCAAAGAATTAAACCTATTTATTTCCTTTTTTAAAGCAGATTTACTCGTAATATGAAGCAAACACACCACTAAGTCATCTGTATTACAACTTACTGAAATGTTGAGTTTTTATATTGAATGGTAATTTCTTATATTACACGACGTATATACGCGGTCGATGCACCAAAACAAAGATTGGGATTGACGTGTATACACGTCGAACGCAGTTTACTATTTAAAAATATTTTAAATTTTGTGGAGCGATGTATCGAAGTAAAATGTGTCAAAATCCTGATGATGCACAACACTTCAAAATGTAAAATAATTTTAGAAATTAAGAGATTTATTATGTTAAGCTAACCTTTCGTTTGAAAGAATTTTAAGTACTTGGAATCGATCTTAATTTTTGGGGATTTTTGTACAATTTCTGAAGATAAATATATTTATCGAAATTAGGAAAATAATAGAATAAAACATATACATACACATACTACAATTTTGAGGATTTTACATCGAATGGTAATTTTTAATTTTAGACGACGCGTATATGCCTCGAATACACCAAAATGAAGATTTGGTTTGACGTGAATACACGTCAAACGTACCAAAATAAAGATTTGGATTTAGGTGTATACACGTCAAATGCAGTTAACTGGTTAAAAATATTTTAAATTCTGTGGCGTGATGTATCGAAATAAAATGTGTCAAAATCTTACTTACTTCGATACATCACACTACAAAAAGCAAAATATTTTTAAAATTCAATACATTTTTGGGGATTTTTGTACAATTTCTGAAAAAGACGAATATATTCCTCGAAATTATGAAAATAATAAAATACAACATTTACACAAAAATACTGAAATTTTGAAGTTTTTACGTCGAATGGTAATTTTTTATTTTAGACGACGCGTATACGCCTCGAATACACCAAAATGAAGATTTGGATTGACGTGTATATACGTCGAACATAGTTGTGTCGAAATCCTACTTACATCGATGCACAACACTACAAAATGCAAAATATTTTTAAAATCTAATATATTTGTTTTATTATTTTAGGCTAACCTTTCGTTCGAAAGGATTTTATGTACCTAATTAGAATTGACCTTAATTTTTTGAGACTTTTGTTCGAAGGTAAGAAAAATTTTTTTTCAAATTAGAATATTATTTAAATACCTCTAAGGTCCTTTCGTTCCGTTGAGTATCGTAGACGAACAAATACCCGTCGTTGGCACCGCTCACAATCTCTCTACCATCCGAAGAGAAGGCAACAGAAAATATACAAAACCTACGGCTAGTATTGACAAGGCACAGAGGTATTTGTCGTTCGGGATCACCATTGACTGAACACAGATGTACTGAAATAAATCAAATTGAAATATTTTTATCCTGAAAGGTCGGAAACACTTTCGTAACAGTTACACAGTGTTAATTTATAACCCCTATTCATGAGGCTGTAAAGTTTGGAAAAGATACCATATAGCAATAAAAAAAAAAATTAAAAATAATTTTTGGTGAAAAACAATGATTTGTATTCCATATTTTTCACACATTCATAGTACATGAAAGTTAACTATAATTTGGGGCTTAGTTTGGAGAAGAGTTTTGGAGATACGCATGTTAGATATTCTCTTATACCGTCTTATACCGTCCGTTCTTTTACAACCAAACCAAAGCAAAAAATTTAACAAACACAACGGTCGCCTTTTAATTTTTTGCAAGACTCCAATTACGACTTACATGCGGTTGACCACGTTGAATACACAAAATGTTCCTGATCTGGACTGAAAGCAACATCTATAATACTCCAACCTACGTCGCGTGCGTGTATCGTCCTAAAAATTTTATAAACGCCCCTATCCGATTTATAGATTCTAATTTGCTGGTCTGGAAATGAAACGATCGTAATTCAAAGATAATGTATTGTACAATGGCAATCATCTTACCTTGTGATGCGGTTATAAAATACTGCCCTTCTTTCGAGAAGCTACCGCAGAATACTTTACCATCGTACTTATCCAGTCTATCCATGTGATTGGGTAAAAACCAATTGGATATTTTCGTTTTGTTTGGTCGTGAGAAACGATCATATGAACACATGCTTCTCTAAAATTATAAATCAATGTATAGGGATGATAGGGGGAGGGGGCTTCAAACAGTATGGATTTACTTCTCTATTGAGCAACATTGTCGTAATATTATTCCCTATCGGTTTCTTTTGAGACGAAAGTAATCCGCTGGCTAAGGTTGTATCGAAATAAAAATCGCTTTCCTAAGAAATTCGATGATTATGATAGATGCACGATAATGTCAGGGATATACTCACGTTTAACTTGGTTACGCATGGTGTATATTTAATTTTAGGCACGCGACATCCAGTATAGCTATCTTCATAATCCTCGGTGTAAGCCGACAAGTGGCCACTGCATACGAGAAATATTTATCAACTTACTATAAGATTTTTGATGGATATAAATCATACTTTCTGTACCTATTTATAAGTCTTTGTATGATCTCGGCGTAGTGGAGATCGGTGCTATCACTGTCGTTATCTGAAGATCTCGAATCGTCATCACTCATTCTTCTCGAGCTGTGGGAGCCCATAGAAATTTAATTGGTTGTAGGATGTTTGTGTGTGTTTTTGGCGTTCGGGGGCCGCTTTCTAACGCATATGAGCGAAAATATTCGGCTTATATAACAGAAACATTACTAAACTAACGAAAGTCAAATTATAACGAATGCTACCGAAATACGAGACTTGCGACCATAAAAATTGCTATATCAGTTAGTTGCTCGATCTGATAACAAAGTCCAAAATAGATTTATCTCCGGACAATGGGGACAAATTGGAAATACATGCAAGTACAAGTCATCTTTCACAAATTCACAATAGGCACTATCATCACGACGGGGATCGACAGTAAAATGCGGTTACAGCCCAATTTATCTAGTGCACGTTCCGAGGAAATCTTTAATATTTTAATTATATGGGAACAAGAATTATCGTTAAATTGCACCTACGTGAACTCCAACATGTAAATTCTTCAAAAAGGAACACACAAAATCACAACGCATATATGTGAACAAGGTTTTATACTCAAAAACAAAGTTAGGAATTTTTACCCTAATTCTTTTTCCCCCATTGCGATTGGCAACAAGTCCAATTTTGACAGCTCACAATTTGACGTTTAGAGTTGACGTGACGTGGTTCTCTGTTTACGTTTCTAGTTCCAACTCGATAATTGCAATTTTATTAACTAAATTTGAAAACGAAACATGCCTCCTTCGCCGAAAATTAATTTGAAAGATAAAATAGACGATGGGGAAATCGACTTGAGTATGTGCGATCTCCAGGACGTCCCGGTGAAGGATATCGTAAGTGGTTACATACTTCAAAGTCGTAACAGATCCTACAATCATCCTTTTTTCTTCTGTATTTTAGGCAAATATCAAGAATATTTATAGCTTGGATTTATCCAATAATCACCTAGTTACGTTACCAGTAAGATAGGATTTTTTTTTTTAACCTGTATTAAGTTTTGTCCGATACATTTAGGGGGATATTTAATTATATCTTTTCTCTTGGTCTCGTTTGCTTAAGGAGTCTTAAACATACGATTTGTTAAAGTGTTACTTGTTTATGTCAATACCTAACAAAAACATGGGGATGTGACATGCTCATTTTCATAATACAAAATGAGCACCTCCAAGTGTCCTCAGTTGGCATTACTTAAAACCCTAAACAGAAACTTTTTTGTTTGCATGCGACGAATTATCATCAGAAATGCGTTCTGACGCTATTTCCAGTGTAAAATGGATGTAGGGAAAAGTTAATTTTTCAATTCAATTTCGTTCAAATCCGACTTTTTGCAAAATTTTGGAGGGATTTTCATGGAAATATTGTCAAAAATGCATGCTGAAGCCATTTCCAGCGTAAAATTGATGTAGGGAAAAGTTAAAAGTTTCGTGGCGGTACTTAAGATCCTAAATATGATTTTTTTGTTTCTTGGTCGCACAACGTTATCTCTCTCATGTTTTCTTTGTCTTTCCGCACGAACGAGCGTCTGGCTCCGCCCAAATTTAACGCTCGAAATCTAACTCTTACGCCCTTACACTTATGGTCTTACGCTCGATCTGGTCCGGGTCCCTTAAGAAGTATTCACTTCAAAACTTATGTTCTAAATTAGACGAAATTCTGTGTACAGATGTTTTCGAAGGTGTAGAATACGACTTTGACGTCAAAACTCGTGATATTTGCTTCGTTTGGGTGCTAGAGCGATCCGCCCAGAACCACTTTTCACTTCCCATTGGATATTTCCTCAATAAACAGTGTCTCGTACCCGAAATTATTTTATCCGTAATCTGCACTAGAAGAGCTTTAATCTTATGTGTAATAAGTCGTACTTCCGACCATTTCGATTTTCTTCGAAATTTCAGATTTGAAACTTTAGAAAAAAATAATATGTTCTAAATGAGACGAAATTCTGTGTACAGATGTTTTCGAAGGTGTAGAACACGACTTTGACGTCAAAACTCGTGAAATTTGCTTCGTTTGGGTACTAGAGCGTACCAGAGCGATTCGTCCAGAACCACTTCACTTTCTCATTGAATATTTCCTTAATGAACCGTCCCTCGTACCCGAAATTATTTTATCCCTAATCTGCACGAGAAGAGCTCATTATTCTAATTTATACGCTAGGGTAAGAGTCTAGCAATTCCAGGAAATTTCACGGGCGTAATCACTCACTTTTTTATAAGCAATTTTTATTTTTGAGACATCTACGTAATTGTAGTTATTACTTGCACAATTCTATTAAATAAAATATCCCCTAACTGTATCCAAATTGAAAGAGTCTAATCAATGAGATAACTGTATTTTTACATTTTAGAAAAATTTCGTCACGTTAAAATTCCTAACCAAACTAGATTTGAGTAAAAACTCTCTCAAAGAATTACCGGATAATTTCGGCGATCTCGTCAAGCTGAAACACCTGGACTTATACAAAAATCAACTGCAACATCTACCGCTCAGCTTCGGCAAATTAAAAGGTTTAAAATGGCTCGACCTGAAAGACAATCCGTTAGTTCCGGTGATACGAGAAACGGCCGGTCCTTGCCTCGATAGTAAACAGTGCCTGACTTGCGCAAAAAACGTCGTCCAATTTTACGCCGAATTTCAACAGCGAGTCGAAATCGAACGAGAAATGAGAGAAAAGCAAAGACAGAAGGATTTGCAAGCAAACGAGTTAGCCGCACAGAAGCAAAAGCAGTTGGAGAAGAAGAGTAAGAAGAAGGAAAAGAAACAGAAAGCGAGCGAGAATGCCGTTAGAAATAATAATTTAACGGAAGAATCGATCGTGGAGGAAAAAGTTTACGCTTATACTGACGCCCCGATCAAGAAAGAGAAAAAAACTGGCTTATGTGGTGCTTTATTTTCTGCGTTAAATGCCGTCGTGGTGCACGTAATGTTCTTCCTCGTCTTCGTTTTCTTGTTGACTTCCTTGAAATTGGAGCTAACTCGCGATTTAGAAACGAAAATCATTATGGAATGGGGTCGGTTGGTCGAGACGACGCCGCCGCCTTATCATTGTTATTTAAACGACTTTAGTCATTATTTCCGGACAGTTCACGCGAAAACCGGTGATAGTATCCATGCTGTTATGTATTATATAAGATACGTTGTAAGTAAGATTAATGCTAGCAATATTAATTATGTTTATGAGAGAATTTTGAATTTGTATTACAGCTTGTTTCAAGTAAAATAGCAGGAATACTGTTGATAATATATTTTTCTAATAAAGTTGTTAACGAAATTATTGTATTTTTTGGAAAAAAGGGTTACTGAGGATGACTCTCTTTGGGTCATTGTCGATGTTATCTACTAATAAGCGTACATTATTGGAAAAAATGGCCAACTCACTGGTAAGTTTTTGGTTACTTCTACATATTTACAAAATGTACAGGCGTGACAAGTCGATCTTAAGGCCCGTACATTATTGGCAAAAATGGCCAATTCTTAGGTAGGTAGGTTTTTGATGACTTCTGTACACCTCCAAAATATTTAGCTTGACAAATCAATCTTGAAGCTCCAAGATCGCATGCATGATGGAGTAACAGGTGGAATAAGTAGAAAGTTCACTACGTACGAGTGACCTTGAAACCTCAAGATAAATTTGCCGAGCTGCAACAATCCTCGTAAGTGCCAAACTGACATTTTTCCGGAAACACATTTTTGTAAATAAATTAAGAGAACGAAGTAGAATCCTGACGTTTAATATTTTTATACCCATAAAATAGCTTGACCGTGATCAGTTATAAACCGGTCATCAAACTTTTCATATTTTGGAAATTTATGATAGTTATCAGGTATTGCATTAGGCGTTGTTCCCAAATTTTGGAAAACGTGGTGAAATTGTAAGTTTTACTTTCAAATTTAACTGACACTGACACAATTTTATTAGTTTTTATATTTTTAATAATAATTTGTATATTATTTTAAAACAAACAATCTAGGTATGAAATTAGTGCGGGAAAATATATAAAGGCGAGTCGTTGACAAACACTGGATAAAAACTGGACAAAAACTGTACGCACTTCGACCTTGTGGCTTATCAGACATTGAAGAGGAAGTTGTGCCAGAAGCACAACCAGGTAACACAAAAAATTGAAAATATTGCAAAAGACGAAAGACTGCCATTTCTTTTTCCTGCAAAACTTGCATATTGTGGTTGTAGATGGCATGCTGGAAAAATCGTTCCTAAGCTGCAGAGGTCATAGTTTAACCAGCTTCAGCTTGTGTTTAGAATCTTATTAGTTTTTATATTTTTAATAATAATTTGTGTCTTGTTTCAAAAAACAAAAACAATCTAGGTAAGAAATTAGTGCGGGAAAATATGTGAAGGGGAGCCGTTGACAACAACTGTAGAGTTTGTTTCCTTAGAGAAGAGCACATTACGTCATGAAAATATGTATGGCATGTGACGTTTCACTGACTTTCGCTACTCGGTTGCCATGGTAACGTATACCGAACGTCAAATTTAGTTCATTGCGCATATGACGTAATGTGCTCTTCTTTAAGGAAACAAACTCTAGGTAATTCGACTTTGTGGCGTATCAGACATTGAAGAGGAGGTTGTGCCAGAAGCAGAGTGTGAAATTATCAATAAAGATACTCTGCATTAGTAGTATGTTAGTTGGTATAAAGCTGTAAATATGTAGGCCGGCAAAGAAACCGGGAAGATGTATCCGTCAGAAGAGCAGTTCTTTTAGACACGTGGTGAAAGCAGGACGTATAGTTATAAAAGTACAGTTACTATTTCTTTTATTCAAATTAAATCATTAGAAACATAACAAACGTTAACCGTCACACATAGCTAGGTAAAACAGGGAATTGGAAACATTGCAAAACTTGTAAATCTTGGCTGTGGATGGCATGCTTGAAAGATCGTTCGAAAACTATAGAGGCCAGTAGTTTGGTCGCCTTCAGTTTGTGCATAGAATTTTTTAGTTTTAAATTTTTAATAATTTATTTGTGCATTTTTAAATAAATATTCTTACAAGGCAATTTTATTTTTTATTTAGTTAAGTGTTGTGTCATTAAAAAACTACTTCCACCAGTCGCAGACGCGTTTCGCGGTTATACCGCTCATCAGTGCGACTTTATGAGAAGTAGTTTCCATTTCCAGATTCAGTTTTCTAATTACATATTTTCCAACGATGGATTAGCCGAGAAGCGCGACTGCAGCTACTGCAGGAGTCTGTGGCAACTTAGTTGTCCACTCCTGTAGGAATTAAATAGCAGTAAAAATTCCCATTTAAGTACATATTCGAGGACTAGTTAGGTGTTGTTCCCAAATTTTGAAAAAAAGGTGGTAACATTATAAGCTCTATTTTCAAACTGAACTGACATCAGAAAGGTGTGTTTGGAATTAAACCTGTATTGGGCAGTATATAGAAAATGGCTCGTAAACAATCATATTTATGCAAAATTGCGAATTTTCCATCAGAAATTTGATAAATTTTGGAGGCAACTTTGAAGCAGAGGAAAACAATTGGCAATCGGGCATTGACCCGGGAAGGCCTCACAGACCACATCCGAGTGAGTTTCACAAACAGCACCCAACAGACGGAAGGTTAAAAATGTTGCTTCAATCTGTTGCAAACTCTGAAATTTAGAATGCGTTCTTTTAAATTTACTTCGATTTTTAGAAGTTTTAAAATTCATAACAGCCAAACCACAAATATCGTTTTTGCTTTAATGGTGAAGTTTAAAGCATTTATTACTCTTTCTATTGCTC
Source organism: Chrysina gloriosa (assembly GCA_038088585.1). Taxonomy (NCBI): domain Eukaryota; kingdom Metazoa; phylum Arthropoda; class Insecta; order Coleoptera; family Scarabaeidae; genus Chrysina; species Chrysina gloriosa. The sequence goes on from CM076087.1 coordinate 101,784,974, forward strand.
CAATTTTTACTGCAACATACGAGCATTGATTTCTTTCTGTGTATCATCACATCACCAACCTCTTAAACCACTCTGTATAAATCACCAACATTTTTGCAAGACTTTCTAACCCCAATTATTGACCTGCATATTATACCGACAATATTATCATTAGTTGTGATAAAGTTTGAAACAAATATTTTATCAGGGCATGTTGTATTAGTACAAGCATGCACTATTTGTCGATAAACTCCAAGTCATAACCTCCAACGAGTCTTAATTTCGCCAGTTGGTGTTCGCGCGTGTGGTCGTTAGTCATTACGTTATCTTCACCCATTAGTTTGGTAATATAATCCATTAATAGTAGTTTGTAATTTGCAACAGTTGCGGTCGCAATTTTAAACGGAGCAACGCGAACATGAACATGAAATATTTTTTTGTTTTCGTTCTCATCTGCACTTTTGAAATTAACGTTCTTAACGCGTTAATTGTGGATGCAGATGATTTCCGAGTAAGATACCAACCTAATTGGGATAGTTTGGATACTCGACCGCTACCCGAATGGTACGATAAAGCGAAAATCGGAATATTTTTGCACTGGGGCGTATATGCCGTCCCCGGATTCGGTTCCGAATGGTTTTGGATGGAGTGGAAAGGTATGAAATCCATGAAATAATTTGCCGTTGAAATTTATTATTCAAAATTTCGATTTCGCGCCGTAGATTACTATTGGTGAATAATTGTATACAATTGTTTTCAGTTAAAATGTAAAGTTAATGTTAGTTTATTTAGATGTTATAGGTTGGTTATTGTTGTAAGTTGGTAACACTTTATACGACACACATACGCATGACTTTTTGGTTCCTTTTCTGCGCAGCGCAGTGCTCAGAGTACAATACAGACATCGGATTGCAATAATTAGAATTACAAAGATCGATTAGAGGAATCATTAGAGCTCGGTACCCCCTACGGGATGTGTCATATTTACAGAGTGAGCAACCGGATGTGTCCTGGGATTGGCAGGCCTAGATGTGAACATTTCTATTTTCTATAGTTTTCGACCCTGTTTTGTCAAGTTTCTTATCCGCGAGTTATCTGTTGCCTCCGTTTGAAAAGATGGCATTTACTATTCAACAAGATGCTTTTACTGTTATAGTCTGCTTTCGAAGTTGTATACAAACTTAAAATGAATCGTTTATATATCCAGTTGACAGGTCAATTTTGTATTACCCAGTGTAATATTCAGAAGTTTGAATTTAAATTTGCCGCGTAATTTTAAGTTGGCAATACTGACCAGTTTAGTAGGGAACGACGAATGTAGTTAATCGTGAGAGAAGTTAGGTATGATCAGATTGATCAGATTATGTTCAGATTATGTTATGAAGACGAGAGAATCAATGTGTCGAAATTACATTTATGTACAAATGAACATTACGGTTAAAAGAAGAGAATATCTTTATTCTTCTTCTACACCAGTAAACATTTTATAAATTTCGCGGATAGTTTAAGTTGGCATTTCCGGCGATAGTGAATATTTCGCATGCATTGTACTCAGAAATTGGCGAGTATGTTCACTTTTGCTGGAAATACCAACTTAAACTGTCCGCGACTTTTTAAAAGACTGGGTAGGTTCTGTGTGCTTGTCAAATTCTATTACTACCAACATCTCACTGCTTTCCACTAAAGATTTTAGGTCACTTCCGGTTGCGCACTTTATCATTGGCGTACGATGTAGTATATCGGACCGGCTAGTGCTCAACTTGGGTCTGAAATCACGGAAGCGCGGGCTAGAACGAATCTATGGCAATGTGACAATTGTAAGACAGAACATGAGGTGTGCAAACACACTTACCTACACACCTCACGCTACATTTTATCTGATCTCATTGCCGCTACCAATGTGGATTCTGGAGAAATAGATCAGTGATGGATCAAATATTTGTACTACAATAGATTATGGATAATAGCATAGAAAGTTGCCCTTGCATGTCATATTGATATAGGTAAAAGGAGGGAAAATATTCGAAGCCATGAAGAACGTGGGTATGCTGGATAAGCTGGTAAGGTTCATCAGAATGGCACTTACAGACGTCGAATATGAAATCGCGATAAATGGTTGGACTTCACATAAATTTAGTGGCAAGAATGATTCGGGACAGGGCGAACCACTATCAACAACTGCGTTCGATATAGCTTTGGATGAAGCAGTAAGAGAGCGTGGAATACAAACTAAGGATTCGATATGTAATCGGAAAAGTTAAATCATAGCTTATGCAGGCATACATTGGGATAATGGCTCGAACAGAAGAAAGTTTAAGGAATGTGTTTAGAAAATTGGAGCAGTCGATCAAAGGCAAGCGATTGTAGATTAGCGATAGTGAAATGAAGATAATGAGAATAGGGAAGACCACGGGAGCTTCACGAAACAGTAGAACGAGTGTACGAGTTGGACAAGGTAACAAAATATAACCATCTAGGAATAGAAATAGCAGACACAGGGGAGGCAGAAAATTGAATTGAGTCTAGAATTAATAAGGGAAATAGATGCATAGGGAGTTTAATGCACGTTATAAGGTCAAGAAATGTTTAAAAAGATACGAAAAAGAGAATTTATAGAACAATAATAAGACCAGTGGTTCCATGTGGATGCGAAACCTGGAAAATGAGTCAAAAAGATAGAGCTGCGTTAGAAATTTTTGAAAGGAAAGTCCTGAAAAGAATATATTGGTGGGAAAGAGGTGGAGGGCTTCTGGAGAAGGGGACAAACGAAGAACTGATGGAACTACATAGAGAACCGTTCATAACTGGTCTGGCAAGAGCGCAGAAAATGAGATGAATGGGCATGTGACGTGAATGGAGAAGGGGATGGTAGCGAAGCAGGCGTTGACGAGGGAAGTATCGGGGTAGAAGAAAAGAAGAAGACTTAGAATTACCGTTGACTGAGCCTATATCTGTAATTTCTCATGGTATCAATTTCAAGTAAATTCTTGTAGAGTTCCGTGGATTCCGAGAAATGTAAACTCTCCTCCTTCTTTCCGCCCCACCCTACTTTTGTAAAGTGGACTAATGGTAAGTCATAGAAATTTTTGGAATTCCACTCTGAATTTGGACATTGATATGCATTTGCTTCTTAAGCACTCTTTTTTGCATTGCTACTTTTCTGATTACATTATCCAAATTATATCTTGTACCATTCTTCCATTTCGGTGCTAAATTGACTTTGATTCTATAAACCACACTTCCTTAATTCTTCTTCTTAATTCTGTGCCTTTTACCATTGGATATAAGACCGGTGGAGTTGAATTTCACGTTGCTGTTCACACTTCTCTCTCCATATCTTTCTATCTTTCCTTCCTATATTATTTCTCTTCTTTCTGTTTCCACTCGCACACCATCACTCCACGTTTTTCTCGGTCTTACCCTTGTCCTTTCTTCTTCGACACTCGCGTTTCATACACTTCAATTGCCCCCTCCCCTCTGTATTTCTTCGTCTATAGGTGCTATTTATCATTCCTTTCTGAATATATCATTCCTTATCTTGTCTCTTGTGGTTCTATTCTCTATACGTCTCCCAATCGTTATTTCCACTACATTCAAACGTGTTTTATATTCTCTGTCAAAATCCATGTTTCATTTTTTAACATAGGACTTCTAAAGTATTTTTCTTTTGAGAATTGTTTGCAGATAACTTGTTCATGTACTTTTTGATTGATAATTTTAATGAGCTTTGAAATCCTTTGTTTGTTGGTATTCGTTATATGTTTATTTATATATTTCTCATAATGTGTATATATGTAGTTTGCATAGTTCCATATATGTATTGGACATTATTCTGACGCTCATGTAATGTTCTATTACATTGAATAAAGATTTATGATTTATGATACAATGTCTTACAGAATTAGCGTTAGCAATACCTATTTTTTTCCAGGCGCAAACCAATCATCCTACATAAAATACATGGAAAAGAACTACCCGCCGAATTTCACCTATCAAGATTTCGCCAAAGATTTCACGGCGGAATTTTTCGACCCGGTCCAATGGGCGAAACTTTTCAAAGCATCCGGAGCAAAGTAATTAGCAACGTTTACATACACCGCAAAAACCTCATATATATACAGTGGTTAAAACACCCCATCGGGGCTTCACCGCTTTAAAAGCTTTCTAAATCCATAATTTCCGGGGTGGATCGGTCCCCATCCCATGTTTTCATATCTTCTGGCTTATTTCTTTCCATATTCTTCTATCCGTCGTTTTTTTCTGCCAGTTGTTAACGCCTGCTCCCCTTAGATCCTCCAACACCTCTTCCAGCCATTTGGACCTCGGTCTTCCTCTTCTCATCTTGCCCCCGGCTTCCATTCCAACAACATCCTGATTATGGATTCCTCCCCTGCCCTCCATACGTGGAGGGCAAAAACCTCATATATATTTTTTTTTAAATAAATCTCTTTCTCGATAGATACGTAGTGTTGACGAGTAAACATCACGAAGGTTACACTTTATGGCCGTCCACTTATTCCTTCAGCTGGAACGCAATGGACGTCGGTCCTCGTAGAAATCTCCTTGGCGATTTATCCGAAGCTGTTAGAAACGAAAGTTTAAGGATGGGTTACTACCATTCGTTATACGAATGGTTCAATCCGCGGTATCTCTCCGACAAGGCGAATAACTTTTCGACCAGGGTCTTCGTCCAGAATAAAGTCATGCCCGAATTGATGGAATTGGTAAATTTGTACGAGCCGGATGTGATTTGGTCGGACGGTGATTGGGAAGCGCAAGATACTTATTGGAAATCCACCGATTTCCTCGCCTGGTTATACAACGAGAGTCCCGTGAGAGATGAGGTTGTAGTCAATGACCGTTGGGGAAGTGGGATACCTTGTAAACATGGTGATTTCTACACCTGCACCGATAGATATAATCCAGGTACGTACGAGATGAAATTGAAGTGTTTTGTTGTCTTTGGAATTTGAAGAATTTAGTTCTAATCTTATTAGATGTATGGAGGTAAGTAAATATTTGAAGATCTTGGAGAATAACAAGGATTTGGAATGTTTGCTTTTTTAGATATTGTTTGCTGTTAGTTTATGTATTTATTATATGTTTAGATATCTCAAGGAATTGATTACCTACATATATAAAGGAAAAAGATATTAAAGTTTGTCGTAGTTATTGATAATGTCTATTGTCTCCAGCTTATTGTTGGTCCTCGATGGCTAATTCAAAAAATGGCGAATTTTATTACTTTAACGCAATTTTCCTTAGTTTCGTTTTTGTCTTATCCTTTTCGAATTTCCCGCCATTTTCTCCATGGTTTCAATCTTCGTGTATTGTTTCCAGTTTGTCGCCTGTCCCTCAATAGAGTTTAAACTTGATCATTTTCATCCATTTGCCTCGATTCTTCGCAACATCTTCCATGGCCTCCTCATCGTCTTCATCAATTCTATCAAATTCTTCACCTACCTCCCTCCTCAATTTTTTCGCTACTCCTCCATGTCTCTGAATTTTCTCAATATCACTATCTATTTTCCGCCGTTTCTTTTATGGCTTAAATTCTTCTTCTCTTCCCGTTTTACTCTTTCAAACTCATTAGAGAAAACAGGTCGGCAAGAATACCAAACAGAGAAGAAATCGCAAGGTAAAGGGGACAAAGGAAAACTGTCCAGGGGTGATCCCAGAGTTGGAAATCTCCGTCTTAAATAGAAACTTCGTCAAATTATTGATTACTTCTATGTCTATTTTCCCCGGACTTATTGTATGGTCCTCGATGGCTTAATTCATGCGATTCTGAAATTTCAAAAATGGCGACTATTATTACTTAAGCGCATCTTTACCATGACTCTTACTTCCCATGTTTTCGTTTTGTCTTATCCTTCTCTCGTTTCCCCCATTTTCTCCATTGTTTCAATTCCCATGTATTGTTTCCAGTTCGTCACCCATTCCTTAAGAGAGATTCGGCTTGATCATTTTCATTCATTTGCCTCGACTTTCTTCATAATTTTTTCCGCGGCTTCAAATTTCCTCATCGTCTTCATCACTCCTATCAAATTCTTCATCATTTTCTCCGTCGTTTCACCTATTTGCTCAATTTTGTCATTATTTCTCCATGGCTCTCAATCTCTCTCTCTCTCTCTCTCTCTCTCTCTCTCTCTATCACTCCTATTGGAGTACTGGGCGCTTCTGCGTTTCTTAGCCTCGAGTACAGGATGGCTGATTGGCTAGATCCGGGCATCCTCTTCGTATGTCATTCTTCCGCAATCTTATCCAGTAGTTTCCCCGTTTCTCGCTCTATGTTTGACTTCAATCCAACTTACAATTAGACCAATTTTTTTACATTCCCTTGTAATTGTTGTTATCCTGTTATTGTTTGGTCGTCCTCTACTCCTTTTCCCTTTGACCGATATTCTAGAGCTTACTTTGTTTCTTTCTCAAAGTATGGCTAACCCTCTTCCACTTCTTTCTTTTATGGCTTACATTTTTCTTCTTTTCTAGTTTTATTATTCTAAAGTCATTAGTGAAGACAGGTTGCCAAGAATAGCAAACAGACAAGAAATCGCAAGGTACAAAGGATAAAGGAAAACTGTCCCAAAGCTGGAAATCTTTGCCCTAAATACAAACTTCGTAAAATTCGAAATAAAACAAGTCAAAACAAATAGAGAGAAAAAGTAGAAGAACAACTTCTTCATGACTTCCTTTATGGCTTAAATGTTTCTTCTTGTTTCGTTTTATTCTTCGAAAGTCATTAGAAAAAGAGAGTTCCAAGAATAGCAAAAAACAAGAAAGTTGACAATCCTCAGCATAAACAGAAACTTCGCAAAATTCGTAAAAGTCGAAATTTTATAGATCTAAACAAATAGGAAGGAGACAGAAAAAAGGAGGAGAAGGAGAAAAGTGTCTGCTTCTAATCTTTGCAGTGTTCGTAGTATTCCTTGCAGTTCTTCATCACTTCCTTTATGGCTTAAATGTTTCTTCTTGTCTCGTTTTATTCTTCGAAAACTATTACAGAAAATGGTTTCTAAGAATAGCAAAAAACAATAAAGTTGACAGTGCTCAGCGTAAATGGAAACTTTGTAAAAGTCGAAGTTTAGCAAATCTAAACAAATAAGAAGAAAAAGAACAAGAAGGAAGAAATGAGTTCTAATCTTTTGCAACCTTCATCATTTCTTTGCATTTCTTCGCAATTTCCTTAACAATTTCAAATTTTCTCACCAACTTTATCCATGTTTGACCCATTCCTCTCGTCCTCATCGTACATTTCTCTGAAATGATTTGCCCATGCTTCGATTTCAAATGCATTAGTTGCTTTCTTTCTTTTCCGTTTGATTACGTGCTTAAAAATTGCATTCATATTTGGCTGTTTAGATTCCTTTTCCATTTCACCTATTCTGTTTTAAATCCAATTGTTCCTTTCTTATTGGCACATCCTTGTTGTCCTTTTTCTACTCTCCTTATATGTATTATAATCCTCTGTTTTTCTTTTGTTGTGATCCATGTTTTCCTTTTTTCATTTTTATCTATAACCATCTTTTCACATTCTTTATCAAACCATTGGTTCCTTCTGTTGTTTTTTCCTGTATGATATGGTGTCTTCTGCTGACTCTCTTATGCAACTCTTTATTACCTTCAATTCCTCTTTTATGCTGTAATTTTCTTTATGTTGTCCAATTTTTTCATCGACGCTATTTCTGTATTTCTTCCTCCATTCTTCCTGTTCCAACTTTTTCCTCTCCCATTGTTTATTTATTTTGGCTTCGTTTTATTAATATTTATCTTAAACTAGATGACCCGGCAAACTTCGTTTTGCCCAAATTTTTCGATTTTTCTTTTTCCCTAAACCTTCGCGTAGCAATTACGAACAAACCCGCAGAAGGAAGTATTCAATTTGGTCCACTCGTTTTCAAGTTTTAAGCATCCAAACAAACCACGATCCATTTTTATATATACAGATTTGCATTTTGCCATAATCATAAAATGATCTAAATCTATATTAGCCTCTCGATAAGATCTTGATGGAAAATACATTTGCATAAAAATAGCGCATTTTATTTCACATTACAAAACCGAAATTATTTTCTTCGATAATTCTAGATCTGACTATTCGTTCTTTTCTTTCATTTTCTAAGGCGTACTCCAACCACACAAATGGGAGAACGCCATGACGGTGGATACGAGCTGGGGATATCGCAAAAACATCAATTACAACGACGTCCTCACCACATTCCAACTAATCGAAACTTTAGTCCAGACTGTCAGCTGTGGAGGTTGTAACTTCGTCCCCTATTCGACATATCGATTTCGTTTCGTTCGAATTTATCCCGATTTTTTCAGGAAATATCCTCATCAACGTAGGTCCAACGAAAGAAGGCACCATCATCCCGATATTCCAAGAAAGACTTTTGGATTTGGGCAAGTGGTTAGACGTCAACGGCGAAGCAATCTACGAATCTAAACCGTGGACGGTCCAAAACGATACGGCAAGCCCAGTTTGGTACACATCCAAACCGGGGGCGGTGTACGCTATCGTCTTGAAATGGCCGCGTAAGGACGATATGTTAGTGCTAGGATCGGTTGCTCCGTTGTTTAACAGTTCCCATACCACGGTGGAGTTACTGGGATATAATTTGCGATTGCCGGTAATACGAGGATATTTTTAACACGTTCAGGTCGGCGTGTATCGTTGGTGATTTCTCGAAAAAGAAATCCTAATCAGCGATGACTCACTCGTCTTTTATCGCGCATCGGGCGCCTGAAACGAACGTCGACCTCGACGTGTTAAATACTTTTACTTAAGATGATTGTTTAATTGTTGACGTTTCAGTGGATAGCCGCGCATATGATAGGTATAGTACTACCGGACAAGGCAGAAGTACGGTCTGAATGGGCGTGGGTGTTGAAAATATCAAATTTCCAGTAGAGCTACGGTCTCTCTGGGGAGAGTGTAATTAGTAATTATACGAAATGACTAGTTTGTTTATAAATATTCTTTATCAAATCGTTGACGTCTGCGCGCACAACGCTTGTTGCTCGATATATTCCAAATGTAAATAAGCTTTTTATTATTCGAATGTTATCGAAACATATGGCCAATAAATCTTCATATCCATTCGACCTTTTTGGATTTCCCTATCATTAATGTAAGCACAAATAGTGTTCGATATACGAGGAAGATGGAACTGAAAATTATCAAAATTATAGACCACTCAGACAACCATGAAGACATGACAAAGATAAAGAATACAACATGAAAGACTTGAAAGGTAAGGGCGGAAAAATAATAAGTGATTTTGTTACTGCCAGTACGGAACAATAACTGTTTTACCAGTAATCTCTAAAATCCCAAGAGGGTAGATTGATAAGTTTCCGAAATTGCTGCTAGGGGGTTCCATTTTTTCCAAATACTTTATGTCATTGTGTTGGCAACTCTTTCATATCAATTGACTGCAAACGTTAAATCTATCTGTCAAATAGTGTGGTTTTGACAAGCATTTAAGTCAAGTACCAAGTGTTTTCAATTCTGGATAAAAACGAAGTCATCAAATTTTTCTATTTGGATGAGAAAACCGCAACGGAAATCAAATCAAGGTTAGATGTCGTTCTTGAGGATTTATCATCTTCATTTTCGACCGTGAGTTTATAGGTTTCGAAATTCAAGCGTGGCCCCACGCGTGCAAGTGATGAACCACGTTCGAAACGTTCGGAAACGATTACCGCGCCAGAAATTGTGGAAAAAATGCATGACAAGGTTTTGGCAGATAGCCTAATAAAAGTACGTGAAGTTCAGAAAGCCATCTCTTATGAACGAGTACCTCGTATTTTACATAGCAAGATGAGTGCCGCATTTGCTCAATTCGCAGCAAAAACGCATTCAAGCTCCGACCTCAGCCGATTGTTTGGAAGTGTTTACGAGGAATTCGACGGATTCCAAGAGACGATTTGTGACCATGGACGAGACCTGGATTCATCACTACCCACCAGAAACAAAACTCCAATCACTTCTATTCATTGCAACAACTTCTAGTGGGATTTTCGATAAGTTAGTTTATTTACAAATTAAAACTTGAATGTTTTACTTCGAATACTCGCCAATCGCACAAAAATCAATATTTTTAAAAATCCCCTACGTATTTCACTAACTATAACCATCTAGACTAGGTCATCCCTTTTTTATCATTCTGAATTCAAATTTGTACTACTTAGTTACATATTATGGCGCTCTGCAAGTTCAACATGCCTCGCGAGAATGGATCAAACTTTTTGTTGAATACTTAAATATATGCTTAATAACTTCCTCGAATATTATTATCCTATCACCTTTTCCTCCATTCAAACAAAATTGTCAAAAAGCACCTTTTTTGGCTGTTACGCTGGTGTTATCCCTTAACCATCCGGATCGCTCTGGATCTCTCTCCCTCTCTCTTTCAAGGTGACATGGACATCATGGAGACATCAGAGACCGGCCGAGAATCCTCTGATGACCACGTTCAACTTCTTTTTCGACTGAAGTAGATACGTGTGGTACGCTTCTTTTATCGTTATTTTGATGACGTTCACCGCCTTTTTCGTCTTTTTGAGGGCGAAACGAATCTCTCTGATCTCCGCCCTTGTGGCAATTTAGCTTTCGCCGTCCCTCACCATGAACCACGGAATTTTCTTGTCCTGCTGTTGCTTCTTTTTTGCTTCTGGAGTGATGGTGGCGGTTAGGGTCGACGATCTTATCGACTTTATTGGTCTTCTCCATTGTTTTTCGTTTCTTCTTCTTTTTATTAAGGAAAGGCGCAACCTCTTGACCGTGCTGCTGGGATAAAATACGCGTGCCTGGTAGATTGTTTTTTTTTTTAGAAATCGCCTCTAGAGGCGTTGGCGTAGTAGTACTAGTAATCGGTGGTTTCTTCTGCCTAGTGATGAGCTGGATGTCTTGTTATTCCTATGATGACGATGATATTGCCAGTCATAATCATTCGCTCGTTTATTTATCAAATCACAGTCTCCAATGCTTCCTATTTATCAAACGCCAGTCTCAAATTTACTCTAATTCCAACAATCCGTTGAAGAACTACGTACAAATAAGAATTGGGAGACTGTAGCTAAAATAATATATAAAATAAATAAAATTATCCGTAACACACCTTCCGGAAACAATTCCAGATACGTATTTTGGCAACTAAGTTGCCATCCTCAGTGGGAAGCTGGGGAATTCAGTATCACTAGCGGATCCGGCTAATGCCCAAGACGAACACCACACAACGAACACTGTACAACACCAAAACACTGCACAATGAACATCACAAAATGAACGCGAGAAATACACCAAAACACTGTTGCTGCTAGTGATACTGAATTCCCCAGTTTTCCACTGAGGATGGCAACTTAGTTGTCGAGATACATATCTGGAATTGTCAGAACGGTGTGGTAAGAGTAATTTTATTTATTTTACAAACTAGGTACAGTTTTCTTTCATTTACCAAGAAGCTGTTCCCTATTGGAAAACTTTTTAAAATGGTTACTTCAATTACGAGGGTTCACTATTCAAGAGTAATTATGAGAATTAACTGGACATAGATCGGATAGCCTTAAAGTCAACAACAAAATCATCATTTTATTTGGCTCTTATCTTCAAAACTAGCAAAGTTCTATTTCTATCTCTTGATTAAAAAGAAATCAAAGAAAAACTGAAACTGAAACCTTTAGTTTCAATGATATCCAAAAGTGACTGAGTCGTACAAAAAAAATACTCATTTTGATCTTATTCGGAAAGACTACCAATTCCTTACGACTGAGTAGTTGATAGTTTTCTTATAACTGTACCGCGTATTTAATTACATTCAAATACGTTTACTTGTCTTCTATTTATATCCTTATTTACATTTTCGAAAGATACTATTTGAACATCGTTCCGTTCAATCCGGTTTTCAGAGATAAAAAACCCCCTTCACGTGTAGCCACTGCATACGTAAGTACGACCAGCACGACCGTACTGATATGACCGAATTTAAAGCGTCTTGGTAGTTCTCGGTAGTCGAACAAGATGAGGTCGATTTTTACGTTATTCCTCTGTTCCGGTCTTTCTTACGCCGCTTACGAACCGACTTGGGAAAGTTTGGACACTAGACCGATACCAGAATGGTACGACGAGGCTAAAATCGGGATATTCTTGCATTGGGGAGTTTATTCCGTACCGGCTTTTCGTAGCGAGTGGTTTTGGAGGCAATGGAACGGTAAAATTAAATTTTCAAAATGATTCTTTTGGTTTCTTTGGGTTTTTCTTCTTTTTTTTCTGTCACAGACGGTATAGACGAAATCGTAGATTATATGAAAAATAACTATCCTCCTGGAGCTACTTATCAAGATTTCGCGCCCAAATTTACAGCGAGGTTTTTCAACCCGGACGATTGGGCTCAACTTTTCAAGGACGCCGGCGCTAAGTATTATTGTTTAAATTATTTATTTTACCGGTAGGGAGCGTAGAACGTTTTAGGTATGTGGTTTTGACGAGCAAGCACCACGAAGGTTTCACTTTATGGCCGTCCACTTACAGCTACAGTTGGAATTCTGTGGATATTGGCGCTCATAGAGATCTCCTAGGTAAGTTACAACTTATATCTTTTGTAATGTAAGACCTACGACATTTCGAAATTTCTTAAGCGCAGGATCGAAGCGTTATTCCTTTATTTGCAAAAGACAAACATAAATGATGAGGGTATATGACGTATCGCCGCTGCCGATTTACCACGGCTAGTTCGCCGCCCGGTCTGTTCACCGCCAAGTAATATTTTGGGTTAATTCTGAAAAAGGGCTAGTCAAATTTGCTCTTAAAGCCGCGTCCACACCTAACGAACGCGCGCGAATGAGTGCCAATGAGCACAAGTGCACATAAACGCTCAAGAACAAACGTTAACGAATGAACATAAACGGCTGGAATTCGAATGTTCAGCCGCGTCCATATATAACGAACGAGCGCTAATGAGCACAAGTGAACACAAGCGCCCAAGAACAAGCGGTACCAAACTGAAACGCACGTCGAAGAACGCGAATGCACACGAATGAACATAAACGGCCGGAATTCGAATGTTCAGCCGCGTCCATATCTAACGAACGAGCGCTAATGAGCACAAGTGAACACAAGCGCACAAGAACAAACGGTACCAAACTGAAACGCACGTCGAAGAACGCGAATGCACAGGAATGAACATAAACGGCCGGAATTCGAACGTTCAGCCGCGTCCATATCTAACGAACGAGCGCAAATGAGCACAAGTGAACACAAGCGCCCAAGAACAAACGGTACCAAACTGAAACGCACGTCGAAGAACGCGAATGCACACGAATGAACATAAACGGCCGGAATTCGAACGTTCAGCCGCGTCCATATCTAACGAACGAGCGCAATTGAGCACAAGTGAACACAAGCGCCCAAGAACAAACGGTACCAAACTGAAACGCACGTCGAAGAACGCGAATGCACACGAATGAACATAAACGGCCGGAATTCGAACGTTCAGCCGCGTCCATATCTAACGAACGAGCGCAATTGAGCACAAGTGAATACAAGCGCACAAGAACAAACGGTACCAAACTGAAACGCACGTCGAAGAACGCGAATGCACACGAATGAACATAGACGGCCGGAATTCGAACGTTCAGCCGCGTCCATATCTAACGAACGAGCGCAATTGAGCACAAGTGAACACAAGCGCCCAAGAACAAACGGTACCAAACTGAAACGCACGTCGAAGAACGCGAATGCACACGAATGAACATAAACGGCCGGAATTCGAACGTTCAGCCGCGTCCATATCTAACGAACGAGCGCAATTGAGCACAAGTGAACACAAGCGCCCAAGAACAAACGGTACCAAACTGAAACGCACGTCGAAGAACGCGAATGCACACGAATGAACATAAACGGCCGGAATTCGAACGTTCAGCCGCGTCCATATCTAACGAACGAGCGCAATTGAGCACAAGTGAACACAAGCGCCCAAGAACAAACGGTACCAAACTGAAACGCACGTCGAAGAACGCGAATGCACACGAATGAACATAAACGGCCGGAATTCGAACGTTCAGCCGCGTCCATATCTAACGAACGAGCGCAATTGAGCACAAGTGAACACAAGCGCACAAGAACAAACGGTACCAAACTGAAACGCACGTCGAAGAACGCGAATGCACACGAATGAACATAAACGGCCGGAATTCGAACGTTCAGCCGCGTCCATATCTAACGAACGAGCGCAATTGAGCACAAGTGAACACAAGCGCCCAAGAACAAACGGTACCAAACTGAAACGCACGTCGAAGAACGCGAATGCACACGAATGAACATAAACGGCCGGAATTCGAACGTTCAGCCGCGTCCATATCTAACGAACGAGCGCAATTGAGCACAAGTGAACACAAGCGCCCAAGAACAAACGGTACCAAACTGAAACGCACGTCGAAGAACGCGAATGCACACGAATGAACATAAACGGCCGGAATTCGAACGTTCAGCCGCGTCCATATCTAACGAACGAGCGCAATTGAGCACAAGTGAACACAAGCGCCCAAGAACAAACGGTACCAAACTGAAACGCACGTCGAAGAACGCGAATGCACACGAATTAACATAAACGGCCGGAATTCGAACGTTCAGCCGCGTCCATATCTAACGAACGAGCGCAGTTGAGCACAAGTGAACACAAGCGCCCAAGAACAAACGGTACCAAACTGCAACGCACGTCGAAGAACGCGAATGCACACGAATGAACATAAACGGCTGGAATTCGAACGTTCGTGAGTGTTCCGTTTGAACGCAGTCAGTCTATCAAAATGGACGTCGTTACGCGAAGGAAAATAATCATTTTGGGTTTTTCATTTTTACGGTTAAGAGAGTTGGGAGAAAGGAAAAAAAAGCGAACTCGTCGATGGCGCGTGACGTCAATATTCAAAAATAGATGTAAACATAGCGCACACTGACAAATGCACGCAACCGAGTTCGTCGTACCAAATGTGTTCGAACACGTTCGAACAGGAACGAGTACGTTATCTTTGAAGTACCGACAATCCGCGGAAAGCATTCGAAGCTGTTCATGTTCATTCACCCGTGCTCATTTGCGCTCGTTCGTTACGTGTGGACGCGGCTTAAGAGAGCAGGTACAGAACTATGATTAGGTGAATCAACTCTCAGTACGCACATACGCGTGATCGACGCTTCGCCTTTTTCCCCCAAAGAGAAAATACCTCCAGCCTACATTGCTGTGCCGGTAGTGACGAGTCCTAATAAGGACGAAACCGGTCTACGGTTGCAGTCCGCGATAAAGAAATCATAATTCCCTCCGTTGATAATTATTGGTGTATGCAATGTAGGCTGCAGTGCAGTCCTTGCACAACTTTCTGTGAAAGTTGCCGAATAAATAAACCTCAGTGAGGTTATTTATGTGGGAGTTATGTAGATTTTTATTTTTCTACTTTTTCATTCCAAAGTTAAATGTTTAAAGAACGCCGTAGTATCTCAAAAAAAAAAAATGAGAAAAGTTGCCGTTTTTACTAAAAAATTTCAAATTTTTGAAACTTTACAGATTACAGATTATGTAGGTATACTACTATTTAAAAACAATAGTTTAATTTCAAGAAATAACCATTTTGTATCTTCGCATATTTACGTACTATGTAAGACAGTTTGAACCATGTCTGAACTTTTTTTTGATATTTCTTACAGTTTCTGACTTATTGAGTCAAACAGCGAAGAGTAGTTTTGAGCTTAGGGCGTTGTACACCCTGATAATGTGAAATTGGGCAGCTAAGAAAGTTACCGTTGTTGTATTTATAAATCCACAAAGTTTCATTTAAATCAGCGAGCCACACTTATCAGAAGAGACCGGATTATATGTGTTTTACATATCGATAACTATCGGTACTGTTGATATATAACCTTGTAACCATCAATGTAATTATTTAATTTATATAAGTTAGTTATAGATAGATCTGCGCATGTACATTAAGAGTTGAAGGTTACCCGCCATATTGTATTGTCATATTTCGGTAGTGCTCTTGGAAAGTGGTATTATACAGTTTTAGTAAAGTATTAGAAAGGTATTGTTAGAGTTGGCGTGAATAAAGTACTTATAAATTGAAGCTTGCACTTTCCACTTTGTAACAGGTACAATTGAACGCTTTAAGATCTACACGAATTAGGGTAAATAAAAACGTTTACCACTAATTTCATTCTATTTACCCTAATTCCTGTATATTTTAAAGGGTTCAATTGTACCATTGATAGTTACAGATATACAAAAACATATAATCCTGTCTCTGCTTATCAGTTTACCTTGTAAGTGGAGAGCTACGTGCATTAGATTGACGTACACACTCCGACAGACTAACGTTTTCCAAATCCAAATTCGTTTTCGGAATCGGAGGAACCCTCCTCCTCCTCCTGCTCAATTTCATCTTCACTTTTCCAGCACACTTCGATAGCATCATCCTCAAGTATACACTGGCGCAAGACAACTTGAAACAGCTAGAGGTTCGTACCGAGAAACCATCTTAAATAACCGCCAAAATAGTAAATTAACTCGAGGAAAGAAAAGTTGATAAATATGATGCACTTAGCCTCTTTGGTCGCACATTCACTATTCGTACCGCTATTACATCAGCGATTTTCCAGTGGTGAAAGCAAACTCCTAAATAAGCGTTCGCAGTGGCCATGAAATCATGGCATCGATGTTGTGAAAAATGTGTATGACCGCAAGGAGATTAAGTGGAGAAGTGACACAAGTTTCACAGTTTTCATGTGATTAGTTTGTGAGAAAAAAAGTCGAAGGTGTTATAACTTGAATGCACCTCGTACATATGTATTATGAATAAACTGGGCAAATATGCGGTATGATGAGTCATCTGTCCTTTGTCCTCTGTTTTATAATGTTACATTGTGAAAACGACAGATGACTCATCATACCGTATATTTGCTCAGTTTAATTATCACTTTGGTAACTCATCTTAAATCGGGGTTTAGCTAAGAACAACTTCTAATTTTGAACGTTTTTAGGCGAACTTACCGATGCCGTACGAAACCAAGGATTACGTATGGGATTCTATTATTCGTTGCTAGAATGGTACAATCCCATGTACCTAGCGGATAAAAACGAAAATTTCGAAACCAGCGTCTACCCCGATAGGAAAGTTCTACCGGAATTTCGCGAACTCGTGACGAGATATAAACCGGACGTGGTATGGTCGGACGGAGAAAAAGGATCCAATGACACCTATTGGAAATCGTGCGAATTCTTAGCTTGGTTATACAACGAGAGCCCCGTTAAAGATGAGGTGGTCGCGAACGATCGTTGGGGTGACGGCGTGCTTTGCGAGCACGGTGATTTTTATACTTGTTACGACAGATACAATCCAGGTGAGTATTTAGGTTTCCTCTTCACACTATCTTGCCTTTCTCAAAGAAACGTTCCAAAACAAGAACCGCTTCTTCTTCTTCTTAAATATCGATTGTATAAGAAGCCGTTCGTGTATTGGGCAAACTAAATGGCTAATATCTTCTTCCTTTGTAGACGAAGCTATTTGAACGACCCGTCACATGGTCGGGCGTTACTCGTGAAAAACTATACCTCGTTCACGTCAAGAATGCAGTGTGGAGATAGATAGGGCTATAAAATTCTTCTATCCGATTGACTAATAACGACGCTCAGATTGCACAAAGCGCATCGTATCTGACATAGCACTTGATAGTTGTCACTAATAGTCTACGGAAACAGAGTGGATGACGTGTTATCATTTAGTAGTGTAAACCGGACTCACGCATTCATTTCTACGAATTTTAATGTCGCGCCTTGCACGTAAGTGGAAACAAAGACCGGTTTACACTACTTAATGATAACACGTCATTCACTCTTTTATCAAACCGAATAAGAAACGAAATAAGTTACGATAACCAACATATACAATATACACAGAGCTACTCGCATACAACGTACTGACTGGAGTGGGGAGCCGGCGATGCTGTCGTAACTTATTTCGTAATTGTATGCTGGGTCCGCCGATATTGTTACGTTTTTTTTTTTTCACGTGTACCGTGAGTTCTGTCGTTAATTGCTTTAATTTAATCTTTCTTCGTGGCCTTGGGAGTCATCTTGCGGTCGATATCCTTACGTTATCGATAGCTTATCGATTTTCACGATAGAGTGAATCTACATGCATAATTAATATCCTTTTTTCGTTTGACGTATCTTCGGGGGTTAGGTCAGAAGATCATAGACTTTGGTAGAGTAAACACGTTGTTTCGCGAAGTGATTTTCTTCAAAGAAATTTGATCATTTCAAATCTCGGCACTTCGTCCTTCCTTCGAATCCTAGGGAAACTAGGGAACTTAATTAACTAGTTTTATCATTCAATGTTTAAAGAAGAAAAAATTGTAAATATCGAGTCAAGGTTTCAAGTTAATACATTTTAAATAGGTAGATTGGTTGTTAGAATGTTTAATTGATTGTTTTCTTTTTTATTAATTATTATAATTTCTGGAAACATTTACTGCATTACTTACATATTTTCCTGCTTAATGTTTTTTCTCTTTCTGCCAAGCTGTCTTTATTAAAGACTTGTCAACGGTTATGGTTGCTTCTGTTTGTTGTTTTTTTCCCTTTTTGAGATCAATTGTAGAAACTTGATTTCACTCTTTCTCTCTCTCTCCCTGAAGATTTTGTATGCTGCAAGAGCATATAATCGGTCGGCATTTCCGGATCAGAAGTCAGAATTGTATTCTTAACGTGAACTCGGTATAGAAAGCAGCATGGGCACAAACAAAATTCGAGTAAAACTGATTTTTGCTAAACCGTTCCGGAAATTTCGAGAAAAAAATTTAATCTGTATTTGCCCTTTCGTTTTGTCCGGTTTGGTGTTTTATCTTCATTTTCATCGTAGGACAACTGAACGGAATCTGTTGTATCGTACCTCATCAAAAATCACGACAGTGCCAATACGTTGACTCGGTTCGGGTAAAATCGTTTGTTTTAAGACTGAACGGGTAAAACGGGAGCCAGACACTAGCGTATCAACGGCCTTCAAAGGCGGCAACTGACTTGAGTTGAACATTGTAATTCGCTCAACGAGCACCATACGTTGGACGTAAGCAGCCTAATTTGCAGCTGGTATATTGGCACTGACTACATTCTGCTAGTGTTACGTCACAATGTTTTGTTACAAGTTAGTGGCCGCCTGAAGAACTAATAGTCACTTTCCATGTCCTTCTCAATTGAAAAAAGCACTTCTTTAGAATTCCAAAATTTTCAGGAGTCCTTCAATCGCACAAATGGGAAAACGCCATGACTCTCGATTACCGTTCATGGGGCTACAGAGAAAACGCCATGTTAGACGAAATCATGACGACCTACCACCTCATCGTCACTTTAGTGCAAACAGTCAGTTGCGGAGGTTGATTTATCAGAAAACCATAAATCACCTTTCCCGCTACTTTTTCAACTCGTAATCCGATTTTTCAGGTAACATACTGATCAACGTCGGCCCGACCAAAGAAGGAATGATCGCACCGATTTACCAGGAACGATTGCGAGATCTGGGGAAATGGCTGGATATTAACGGCGAGGCCATCTACGGCTCGAAACCGTGGACGGTACAAAACGACACTCTCGGTAACGTTTGGTACACCTCCAACCGGGAGGCGGTTTACGCGATCAGTTTGGACTGGCCACGTGGCCAGAAACGTACGTTAGGACTAGTTACGGAGTTATTCGAATCCAATTCGACCAGTCTGGAACTCTTGGGATACGGGGAAGTGGAGGTAATTTGACACTTGGGGGTCTCCGTCACACGCGTGTCTTGTTCCAGTTTTACCCGAACCATTTCATGAAGTACACTCAAAACTGAACCATTCATACCGTTCGAGTAAATTCGACTAAAAACATTGATTTGCGCGATTGTATTGGTCGGTTCATGAACCGCGTGCTTGTTTGTGAGGTACATATGTAGATCGGTTGAGGAAAGTGTTTAACACAAACTGTCATAAAACCTTTGAAATCTCACCTCCTAAACATCACAGCAAAAATATGTTCGACCTTACACACAACAAACATCAGATTCGTATCGGGGAGAGCCCCGAATACGTTCAGGTGAACGTGCAGATTCGATGTCTAGAGTTTTCTCAACCAGTGTACAGCAGTGGAACAAAATCCGTTCTTTTAAATAGGTAGTGCAACGCTCATTTTGCTCGGGAATATTCCTCTCTCCAATTCTAGAGTTATGAAAAAGATAATTGATAAAATTTAAACATAATTGCTTCAAAAGAAAGGTTTTATGCCCAAAAGCATCGCTTCAACGTTGATGACACTGGTGACATCTCTCGATACCAATGCGAAACGTTCTTTTAGTTAATTTCGTCCTTTTGTAGTTTATTAGATGGCATTGCTTGACTGCGATATGGGGATCATAACAAAACTCATAATATTCGGGAATTCACGATAAAAGAATGTTTGGGAACCGCTACCATTTAAACTTATAAATGTGCTGATACGTTTAATTACATATTCCTGGTATATTAATTCGTTTCAAAGCAGAGCGGGTACCACTGGAACTAGACAATAGCAGATCAGGGATCTTCCCTACAAGGATTGTATTTTGTCTAATTCGATTTTTCTAGTGGGAATCTTACTTTGGAACGATAATCGTTACTTTTCCTGATAGATCGGAAGTATTGGGCGATTGGGCTTGGGTTTTGAGGATCGGTACGAATGAAACGAGTTCATGAAGATCTAATATTGAGCTGATTTTAGTAAATTTGGAACTGTAAAATAAAGTTAGTGTGTGTAATTATTTCTTTCAGTATCTTTCTGTTCCTCCTAACACGAAAAGTATCTTCGTTTCTTTTGCGGTGATCTGGGACAACGCTGTTTACGTTTTACTAATTATTTTTGAAACCTTTTCGATATTTTCTGTTATGTATTTGGCAACGCCGATGATTGCCCATATAGACAGTTCCCAGGTTTCCAGTAAACATTTTTAAATTTCGCGGACAGTTTAAGTTGGCATTTCCGGTAATGGTGGACATACTCGCCGATTTTAGCCAATGTCTAAGCACAATGCATGTGAATATGTTCGCTATTGCCGGAACTACCAACTTAAGCTATCTGCGAAATTTAAAAAATGTTTACTGGGTTAGTATTGGGGAAGTCGTTGCGTGGAAACAAACGGAATGACATCGTCGAAAAAAGACAATAAGTTGTTCATCTTGTAATGTTGATGATTCCTTAATAAATAAGTAGCAACCAGCATGCATTTATTTAACTCAGTTCGAATATATTTCATTTTCCTTAAAACAACCCGTTTATTGGCACCTTCTATCTAATTGTAAGTACGTACTATACTCGTACATACATATATTAAATTCAAACTTTGTTACGTTGTTTAGGTTTAGTCAAGATACACTAGATTACTTCCGTTATCGTTTTTTGTTTGTATATACATATTGCGGCTTTTCATGCGAGACCTTTAAGATCGAAATTCTCATGTAAATCTTAGCCCCTTTTACCCTTGCCAACCGCTATTTCGAACCCCCTTTGGTAATCATGCAGGGAAGCATATCAAACATTCTACAGTGCAAGGTATTTGTAGAGAATTTGGTGCATTTTGGTTGTACAGTTATTGTGTTAACTTTTGGATTTAATATACGTATAATAGATAAAAGGTGCCAATGCATAGGGGTTCTTTCAAAGAAAATATCGAAAATGTTTAAATATAATATTTAAAACGTAACATCACAGTTAGAGCGAGATCTTGGCAAAACTCCTCCCATTTCCCCAGTCACCTAACCGCAGACCTGGCGATCTTCCGGTTGAGTGATTTCAGGATTGGGACAAACACCGCGTGGAGCACTATGCATGCAAACTTGGAATTTTTGACGTGTCTCCAGTGAATTGGGTGGTTGTCTCGTCTCTAATTAATTAACATATATATTTATACGAGGGTAAATTATCAAGTTTCCGGGATCGTTGCTAGGGGTTGCTATTTTTCCAAATACTTTATGTCGATGGGTTAGCAATTCTTTCATGTCAATTAACCGCAAATGTTAAATCGATCTGTCAAATAGCCTGTATTTGACACGCATTTAAGTCAAGTATGTTTTTGTGTTTTAAATTATGGATAAAAAGGAGTTTGAGCGGTCATCAAATTTTTCTATTTGGAAGAGAAATTCGCCACGGAAATCATATCAAGATTAAATGCCGTTCTTGAGGATTCATCACCTTCATTTTCCACCGTGAGTTTTCGGGTTTCTGAATTCAAGTATGGCCACACGCATACGCGTTCAGAACGTCCGAAAACGACTACCACGCGGGCATTTGTAAAAATCCATGATGGTTTTGGCAGGTCGCTAAATAAAAGTGGGTGAAATTGAGGAAGGCACATGCATCTTCTATGAAGCAGTAGTTCGTACTTTACATAATGAATTGGGTTCAAGAAAGATTTCTGTAAGATGGGTGCCGCATTTGCTCAATTCGGAGCAAAAACGCATTCGAGCTCGAAACTCAGCCGGTTGTTTGGAAGTGTTTGCGAGGAATCCAACGTATTTCAGGAGACGTGGACTCATCACTACACACTAGAAACTAAAGTGCAATGAAAAGGGTGGATTGCGCACTGTGAATCGGTTCCGAAGAAGGCAAAGACCATTCACTCGACTGGAAAGGTGATGGGATCGGTTTTCTTGGAACGCGAAAGGAATTTTGCTAATTGGTTATTTTGAAAAAGGCAAAACCATTACTGGTTAACATTACACAACACTTTTGAACAAATTGAAAACAGCAATTCAGGAGAACCACCCGGGAATGGTTAAGAAAAAGTGTCGTTTCACTACGACAATGCGCGCGCTTTTTCAAGTGCGATCGTTCAGCAAAGATTTTGGTCGAATGAGGAACCGAGAGAGGCTGTAAACAATTATTTTGAGAACCTCGAAGAAAGTCACTTGTGGGAGGGAATCAAGAAGATAGAGAAACATTGGACCAAGTGTATTGAGGTTCGAGGGGATTATATTGAAAAATAAAATATAACTTGAACCCGTATTATTTTGTTTTCATTGTCATGCCGGAAACTGTTCAATTTACCCTCGTACTTGCTCCAGCGCAAGTTGGCGCACAATTCTCCACGTAAATATAATCCAATGACCATGGACGTTTCTGTCCGGGAAGTAGTTGTTATTAAGCGGGAATTCCCCATCCCTTAATATTTCAACAATAGGTAACTTACTGGAGGCACACCGAAAATGTCATGTTTGTGGTTTCAGGAATATCAAATAAATGAAAAAACAGGTTCCAGCAAATATATTGAAGAGTATAAAATATATATTTATTTCTAAACAGATAATACATCAACATAATTATTCATATTCAATACGCATCTTCTCAACAATAATCTCAATATAAAGCAATAATTTGTAATTAGCACGATTTACGATCATTCTTGTGTAATCGCCAATGTGGATTCTGGATATTGTTACAATGCTCCTACTTCATACAGATACGCCCCGAGAAGTTTAGTCTATGCAAGAAGCAAAAAAATAGTATTTCAGCGGTTTAAAAAGGAAACATTTATACTTACTCCTTCGATGTAGTTCCTAATATCGATCTTCTCGTTTTGGGAATGCGCCCCATCATCGCCCGCACCCACGGGGAGCAAAATTACGTTTTTCCCGGTGGCTTGTTGCAGCGTCAACGTAACTGGGATGGACCCACCTTCGCGGATCAGATCCGGTTCTACATTGTAGACGTATTTGGTCGCGCGACTACCAGCTACGTAATGCGGATGGCTCGGATCTTCTGTCCAAGGTCTACCACCGTGAGCCATGTAGGCCTAAAACAATTCGTAGAATTTATTTCCGAAAAGCTGATCCGATTAAAAAAATATGCTCCAGATTCCAGATGATTTTAGTTTTAAACGTGCGCATATAACAAAAGCTCCGAATAGAATGGGAGGCAAACTATCGAACCGGGAATCAACTAGGCTTTGGCGTGTTTGCACAATTGGCTAGGTGCCCCTTTTTTCAATGAAATAAAAATCTGGTTCCAACTCTCCCGGTCGTACTTTATTTACATGTGTATATGTAATAAATGTTAATTTTCCAGCTCTCTCTAGTTACTCGAAATAGAAAAAGAAGGCAAAGTATTGAATCGTGAATTTTATATGTATATAATAAAAATCAGATTATTGTCTCCTTCCAACGGATATAATTAGAAAATGATGTAATGTGTCTACTAGCCAATCCAACGGGCCCGGGTACGTTTACAATCCCTTTTTGTTTTTATAAAGATCGTCGCACCTTTTCTTCAACATAATTTCTAAATACAAAAGAAGTCAACGTATGGAATCGTTATTTTTTTTTTTGCTTATACGTAAAAATAGGTTTATTGTCTCTTTCTATTAGAAAAGAATGTTATTGCCGAATAACGAATCCAAAAAATGTACATGTCTCCATTTTTTCGTAAGGTTGCTATGTATCTTTTATTTGTTTGTATTTGCAAATATCGAATCGATCAGTTCTTCGCGTGTTTGCAATTGTTTTCCTCTAACGTTGCATCCCTTTTATTGCTAAACAACTGATAAATATAGTTGTCAAATATATTTTTCTATTACGTATGTATGTAGATAAAAAAGTGATTTTTTGACACTTTCTAACGATTGTAAACAGAAAAGGAGAAAAAATATCCTATCGTGAATCCAAGATCTTCACATACATCCAATTCATCCCCGTAAAGTTACATCCCTTTTTATTTTAACGTATTTTTTCTGTTGTGTATAATAAAAGGCGATTTTCCAAGTCTTTCTACGGACTGTAAACAGAAAAGGATAGCAAATATGGAATCGATCAGTTCTTCCCGTGTTTGCAATTGTTTTTCCCCGAGGTTACCTCCCTCCTTTTTAAATAAATTATAAAATATAGTTCTCAAACGTATTTTTCTATATATGGGCGTAGATAATAAAATGTTGATGATTGTTTGATACTTTCTGATGAATGCAAACAGAAAAGGAGAAAAATATCGTATCGTGAATCCAAGATCTTCACATTCCATCCAATTCATCCCTGTAAAGTTACATCCCTTTTTATTTTAACGTATTTTTTTCTGTTGTGTATAATAAAAGGCGATTTACCAACTCTTTCTACGGACTGTAAACAGAAAAGGATAGCAAATATGGAATCGATCAGTTCTTCCCGTGTTTGCAATTGTTTTTCCCCGAGGTTACCTCCCTCCTTTTTAAATAAATTATAAAATATAGTTCTCAAACGTATTTTTCTATATATGGGCGTAGATAATAAAATGTTGATGATTGTTTGATACTTTCTGATGAATGCAAACAGAAAAGGAGAAAAATATCGTATCGTGAATCCAAGATCTTCACATTCCATCCAATTCATCCCTGTAAAGTTACATCCCTTTTTATTTTAACGTATTTTTTCTGTTGTGTATAATAAAAGGCGATTTACCAACTCTTTCTACGGACTGTAAACAGAAAAGGATAGCAAATATCGAATCGATCAGTTCTTCCCGTGTTTGCAATTGTTTTTCCCCGAGGTTACCTCCCTCCTTTTTAAATAAATTATAAAATATAGTTCTCAAACATATTTTTCTATATATGGGCGTAGATAATAAAATGTTGATTGTTTGATACTTTCTGATGAATGCAAACAGAAAAGGAGAAAATATCGTATCGTGAATCCAAGATCTTCACATTCCATCCAATTCATCCCTGTAAAGTTACATCCCTTTTTATTTTAACGTATTTTTTCTGTTGTGTATAATAAAAGGCGATTTACCAACTCTTTCTACGGACTGTAAACAGAAAAGGATAGCAAATATCGAATCGATCAGTTCTTCCCGTGTTTGCAATTGTTTTTCCCCGAGGTTACCTCCTCCTTTTTAAATAAATTATAAAATATAGTTCTCAAACGTATTTTTCTATATACGGGCGTAGATAATAAAATGTTGATGATTCTTTGATACTTTCTGATGATTGCAAACAGAAAAGGAGAAAAAATATCGTATCGTGAATCCAAGATCTTCACATTCCATCCAATTCATCCCTGTAAAGTTACATCCCTTTATATTTTAACGTATTTTTTCTGTTGTGTATAATAAAAGGCGATTTACCAACTCTCTCTACGGACTGTAAACAGAAAAGGATAGCAAATATCGAATCGATCAGTTCTTCCCGTGTTTGCAATTGTTTTTCCCCGAGGTTACCTCCCTCCTTTTTAAATAAATTATAAAATATAGTTCTCAAACATATTTTTCTATATATGGGCGTAGATAATAAAATGTTGATTGTTTGATACTTTCTGATGAATGCAAACAGAAAAGGAGAAAAATATCGTATCGTGAATCCAAGATCTTCACATTCCATCCAATTCATCCCTGTAAAGTTACATCCCTTTTTACTTTAACGTATTTTTTTCTGTTGTGTATAATAAAAGGCGCTTTACCAACTCGTTCTACGGACTGTAAGCAGAAAAGGATAGCAAATATCGAATCGATCAGTTCTTCCCGTGTTTGCAATTGTTTTTCCCCGAGGTTACCTCCCTCCTTTTTAAATAAATTATAAAATATAGTTCTCAAACGTATTTTTCTATATACGGGCGTAGATAATAAAATGTTGATGATTGTTTGATACTTTCTGATGAATGCAAACAGAAAAGGAGAAAAATATCGTATCGTAAATCCAAGATCTTCACATTCCATCCAATTCATCCCTGTAAAGTTACATCCCTTTTTATTTTAACGTATTTTTTTCTGTTGTGTATAATAAAAGGCGATTTACCAACTCTTTCTACGGACTGTAAACAGAAAAGGATAGCAAATATCGAATCGATCAGTTCTTCCCGTGTTTGCAATTGTTTTTCCCCGAGGTTACCTCCCTCCTTTTTAAATAAATTATAAAATATAGTTCTCAAACGTATTTTTCTATATACGGGCGTAGATAATAAAATGTTGATGATTCTTTGATACTTTCTGATGATCGCAAACAGAAAAGGAGAAAAATATCGTATCGTGAATCCAAGATCTTCACATTCCATCCAATTCATCCCTGTAAAGTTACATCCCTTTTACTTTAACGTATTTTTTTCTGTTGTGTATAATAAAAGGCGCTTTACCAACTCGTTCTACGGACTGTAAACAGAAAAGGATAGCAAATATCGAATCGATCAGTTCTTCCCGTGTTTGCAATTGTTTTTCCCCGAGGTTACCTCCCTCCTTTTTAAATAAATTATAAAATATAGTTCTCAAACGTATTTTTCTATATATGGGCATAGATAATAAAATGTTGATGATTCTTTGATACTTTCTGATGATTGCAAACAGAAAAGGAGAAAAAATATCGTATCGTGAATCCAAGATCTTCACATTCCATCCAATTCATCCCCGTAAAGTTACATCCCTTTTATTTTAACGTATTTTTTTCCGTTGTGTATAATAAAAGGCGATTTTCCAACTTTTTCTACGGACTGTAAACAGAAAAGGATAGCAAATATCGAATCGATCAGGTCTTCGCGTGTTTGCAATTGTTTTTTGCAGAGGTTACCTCCCTCTTTTTTAAATAAATGATAAAATATAGTTCTCAAACGCTTTTTTCTGTAAATGGGTGTAGATTATAAAATGTTGATGATTTTTTCACACTTTCTGATATTGTAAACAGATTTATATCCAGAGTTGGAAAATGGCCTTTAATTATTACGAGGGCATTTTCCAACTCTTGGGATGTAAATAGGAAAAGATAGGAAGTGTGGAACCGCGGGTTGATTAGCTCGTGTTTGGTATTAGTTTTTCCTGATTGTCAGCCTCTCTTTTTCTAAACATATTTGTTATATCTGTGTATATCGGGTGTGTATAAATTGGTGAAAAAGCTACACGTGACGTAATTCCTTACGATATTCTACAATCGAAAATCTCAACATCGAAATATTGTACTACGCCTCATACGTCTTCACAAAGTACTAGAAGATTTTTGTTCCACAAATAAATATCATTGTTCCATATCTGTTGATAAAGATAGCTGCAATTTAGAGTAAAGAAAAATTTTTGATACTCTTTGTTGGTAAACGTTTTCGTTTCTTCCAATTGTTTTTAACATTTCTTCATTAACGTATTTTCACGAAAAACACATGTTGCAACGTCTTAGAACAATAAGATTGTATTCGAATGCGATTTCTATCAATAACATTACCGCCAAATGTTGACCATCACAGTAGTATGAAAGTGCGGTGTTGCCAAAGCATGATACAACACTTTCAGATTAAGATTTTCGACTCAGAGTAATTGGTTCCTTCTTTTCAATTAATCAGAAATATAACTCCCAAACACATTTCCTTTAATAAAAGCCATAAACTTTCCTGATTATTTCTAACGACCGTAAATAAAAAGGAGGCAAAGTATGCTTCGTTATTTAATTTCATTTTTTTTATCTCTCGACATTGTTGGTGTGTTTGACATGTTTTCTTTTAACTGCATTTTACAATATACACAAGTTAAAAGTAGAACGAGACTTGAACAGCATATTTACCTAAATATTATCTAAATAACTAGATAATGACAAGCCAAAAGGAAATCGGATTATCGCATGAAATAGTGACTATTATCGCTTTAAATACATTGTCCCTAATAGATAAGGCAAATCGACGTATATAAATCAGATAAACATTTCAAAAGTTGATACCTATTATCACTTATAAACACACGATTTTATTAAATAACGTGCTTTACCTTCATTATATTATGGCTGCCCCTCTCGTTCCATTTCTGTTTCAAATGATCCAACACATATTTTTCGATCTGTTGCGGCTCTTGATTCGGGACGATACGAATGGAGAATTTCCCGATCACCTTTCGGGGAATCACCGTCTTCTGTCCGGGTTCGCTGAAAGCGCCCTCGATGCCGTGAATCGAAAGGGAAGGTTGTCTCCAACGATGCATAAGGAGGTCCTCTTTGACGCCTTTATGAGCCAGCATCGAGGTGCCTATGTTTTCTCTGTACTCCGTAACGTCGAAATGGATTTTGCTGTAGATGTCCCTTTCGCCCGGTTGTAAGGGGGCTACTTCGTTGTACACGCCAGGGATTAGGATCTTACCGGTTTTATCGACGAGGGTGTTTAATAAGTAGATCAGATCGGCCATGCCTTCGATGCTGTAATAACAATTAGTTCGTGTTAGGAAGAAAAGTGGAAAATGAAAGAGAGGCGGAGGTTAAGAAGACAACTAGTGCAACAGCGCAACTTTTTTAACAGCTTTCTAGAAAAAATGGAGATACCAAAGCAAACAAAAGTTGAAAAATTCAATGAAGTTACTGCATCAGTCTTGACGAATGGATCGGATGTATACACCACCACAGAGAAAGGGGCAAATAGTATTGAAAGCAAGGAAATGAGATATCTAAAGGCAAAAGAAGAAAACAAACCGCTTAAATAAGATAAGAGGGAAAAGACAGTTTAAAGGGTAGTAAAATGAATGAAGAACACCTGGTAAAGAATTTAGACCAAGAAAGAAGAAACAGAGGGGAAAACTACGAAAAAATGTGCAAAGAAAAGGACCAAAATAGCAGGAGAAAAGAGAAACATGAGCTAAAATGGAATAAAAAATGTTCTTAAAGATAGGAAGAGATGGAAAGAAATGTAAAACGGAAGACAAAAAGCGACTACGAAGGCGTGAGGATTAAATAAATATCATAGCATCGTAAAATTTTTATGTGTAAAAAATGATCTCGTGGCTTCCTCTAAAGACATTAAATTAAATGAAAAAGTGGCAACATATCGACTAGTCACTGGGTCACTGGTTCGTGACCGCAATTAGATTTCTCTAAGGTTTCCACCCTTTCTTTAAGCCAATCATAACATATAATATGAAAACGCAATTCACAATTTTTGTATGCATAGATATACGGGGTGAATAACCAAAGGTGTCTTGGATTTGTAGTATTAACGACCATTAATGTGAATATTTTTGTTTTGTAAGATTTTCGACCCTTTTCTCTATCAAATAATCAAATAAATGTGAACTACAATGTGAGCAACCGGAAATGTCCGCCATCTAACCTAAAATTTGTATTGGCAACACTGCGATATTGATATCAGTAAAATTGGATAGCAAAAGTTAAATATACATAACCTAGACGATACTGAGCTGAATATATCCGCGTCCTATCTTCAGTATGTGTACCACTTCGACGATGAGCTATAATAACGAATGTTTCGTTCATTGATAAACGACATCTTTTCAATTGGGGGTAACAGATAAACCATGATGACAGAACAAAATAAAAGCAGGGTAGCAAATCTCAGAAAATAAGGAAAATTACAATACAGAAATATTTAGTTTTTAAACTCCTCTTTTGTCGATGAGGTTACCTTAAAAACAAAACAAAATGGTAAACCATGGGCTGTAAGAATTAAAAAAGTTTGAAGAAACACGAAAAAAGCTAGCATAAACTAAATAATAATGTACACAAAACTGTTAAATACTTGGAATACCAACCGAAAATGTTATTAGACCAGCCAACTGCAAAGAAGCAAAACAGACTCTTAAAACTTATTTCCCTATCTATATCATAGGAAAAATATATTATCTCTATCGATGAATTCCGTTAGCTCCCTGGACCCTCCCCATCGAGCGCTGCGCTCTTCACCATCAAAGACGAAAAACAAATCCACGCCACCAGGGCACCAATCCGCAGTTCAATTATTCGAACCAACTTCCCTGAGAAAAGCCAGTTTTTTTCTTGTTTTGCTCCTTTACAGTTGGTACCTAATATTTTCGGTTGGTAGTCAAGGTATTTGACAGTTTTGTAACCACGACAGTTTAGTTTGCACCTGTTATTTTCATATTTTACAAAGGTATTTTGTTTTGTTACACCTCATGAAAAAAAAAGCCGGCGCCACAAGAGCCCCACTTCGCAGTCGAAGAATTCGAACCAATTCCCCTGAGAAATGCCAGTTTTTCTTATATTGCTTCTTTACAGTTGGTAAAGAAGGTGTACTTAAGATTCTCGGTTGGTAGTCAAGGTATTTGACAGTTTTTTAGACATGACAGTTTAGTTTAAACATGTTATTTTTGTATTTTTCAAAAAAAATTATTTTATTACGCCCCATGATGTCTGCACTTTTTCTTTTCGTGGTTTTAGCTTCTACTGCCAACAGAGAAGGAGATGAACTCAGAGAAAATTGTATCCTAAATCAAAAACTTTTGGCGTTTATTGTTCTTTTGTTTATTTGCTGTTGTTCTTGTTTGTTTAAATTTTGGTTGTGAAATTTTCACTAATGCCAACATCCCAGCGTTCACAACTAAATATTTCTGGTCACGTGATGGACATTTCCGGTTGCTGACTGAATACACAATAACAATTGATTTTTGTTTAGTCCTAACTAGTATACATAGAAAATTGAAATATGTAGTATATTTCTTGTTAAAAATCAAAAAACTAAAAATTCTTACACGCAAGCTCATACTGAATGAGCAAATTCAACTTTAGATAGTTGGTAGTAAAATATCCCTAGACGGAATTTACTTTCACGTTCTTCAGTTGGCAACATTTTATTTTTGTTTAAAAATGTAAACTGTCAAGTCGTTTTTAGGTTTTAGCATTTCATTTTCCTGAATATATTTAATTCGACGCTCTAGATGGGCAGAAGGATAATGTGAATGAAGAATATATTTAATATAAAAGTAATAATCACTGTGACCAATACCGCCAATGCTTCCAACTTAAATTTCTTGGTCATGTGGTTTTCAGTTGAATTTTCTCCCCTGTATAATGAAAAAGCTAAAATTTGTTTAATATTTCACTTACACTGTCCCTCCAAAAACTCCACTATGCAAATCCTTAGCTGCACATTCAAGTTCAACACCAAAATAGCATATTCCTCTCAAACCATAAGTAATGCACGGTTTATCAGTTCCTAACCAATAATTATCAGATATGCATACATAATCAACATCCTTCAAATATTTCTCTTTCTCTGCAAATAGCAAGTCATCCAAACCCTCACTCCCAGATTCCTCCATCCCCTCGAAGATAAACTTAATATTGACAGGAATCTCTTGCCCAATCGCTTTGTACGCTTCAAGGGCATGGATCCAACATAACACCGGACCTTTATCATCAGACGATCCTCGCCCATATAATTTATTATTTTTCTCGGTTAAAACGAACGGTTGGGTATCCCAACCATCTTCGACGAGGGCAGGTTGTACATCTAAATGCCCATAAATGCATACTGTTTTTTTATTTGCACCTGCTTTTAGTGTCCCGAATAAAACTGGTGGGAGTGGAATTTTTTACCATCAGCTAAGGTTTGAGTGCCTACATCTCGAAGGGATACCTCAACTCCTAATTTTTTTAACTTCTCGGCTGTCCATTCTACCATACGTTTTATGTCTGGTCTCTTGTCGGGCCATGCTGAGACTGATGGTATTGCTACAGCTTCTTTTAAGCTTTCTATGTACTTCGACTTATTCTGATCGATTTCCCTGTTTAGAAATTAGTGTTATACATCAAACATTCATCATCATCAAGATTCAAGTTTTGATTTGAAAGTATACTCACTGGAAGAGACGTATTAGGGGTTCTGGTACAGACATTCTAGTGAGTGTATCAGCAAGCACACAACAACTGCTATAAATGGAATTAAATGCAGTGATATAAAAAATTTATAGATATGCGTTATCAAAAATGTCGTCTGAGTCGTCTCCCACTTCCAACAGAGTTATTGTAATAGCACTTTGTCCTGATAGTTACAGGAGTTGAGAAAGTTGCCTTAAGCTCGTTTGTTACCATGTAACCGCAAGTATTGGCAAGTATGAAGAGTTGGATATGTATTATACAGCGTTCCACAAAATATATGTATCATTCGAAAGTATCGATAAATTGAATGATACAGGGAAAATTTAACTCTTCAGGTTGATAATCACCATCGATTTGACTTTCAAAATTAATTTCAGCATCTTGTTGGTGGGACAGTTTTCTTACATCTTCAGCGATTAAGACGTGAGCTTGGTTCGTGGGTGTTATCCGCATGAATAGACCTATATAGTACTTTTTATAATTTTCCTTAGGCTGGTAAGGGAAGATGGTGATAGATGTGTACCTCATAAAAGTAGTATTATCATATTATTCTAAATAAAGTAGCTATTTCGGGCCGAGTGTTTGTTCAATAGGATTTGTCTTCAATGGTGGGTTTGTCATAATTAAACCCCGGAAATTATTGGAAAATTGATAGGAAAACCATCCTTACCATTAACGAACGGCCCGTCTCTAAACCTATACTGCCTAAACCTATACTGCCTAGTTAGCGTTCCTTTTTTTCAAACTTTCCGGGATCTAGTTATAACATTTTTTCTTCCAACTAGTAAATCCTGTCTAAATAGGGGATTTATTCAATTAAGATTGGAGTATATCACCACTTACCAACTTGGTTACTACCCCGCTATCTTTCCGTTCCCAACTTAATTTCCTTTAGTCGCATTCGTATCGAAAATTCATTATTTTGTTTTTGTCTCTTGCTATCCGAACTTTGAAGAACTAACAGTGGTAACGCTAACATTCTTCATAACGTTTACAAATTAGGTTTCTATTGCCCGTTTACACTGGTCACGCTTAAAGTGTACGGCTTAACCTTCCTATACTCACGCATACGGCCTGTGAGACCGATTTATATAGTATAGTATATGTCTTTCATTTTGACGTGAGTATAGGAAGGTTAAGTAAGCGATACTTACATTTAAGTATGAAATTGTATTGCATCGGCCCATATAAACGTACGTTTAGGTAAGCGTTAAAGATAAGTTGGTACAGAGTGAGGAACCGGAAATGTCCTAGGTTGGCATTACTAAAATCCGTAGGTATGAACCTTTCCGCTTTTTCTAAGGTTGTCAACCCTGTTTCGTCAGTTTTGTTATCCGTGAATTATCGGTCGGCTCCCCGTTTGAAAATGTGCCGTTTGCCACTCGACAAGACGCTTTTATTGTTACAGTCTATTTTTGAAGTTGTATACGAACTGAAAATGCTACACGAACACACTTACTTGACAGCTCAATCTTGTATAGGTTATGTATGCTGGTGAAATTCTAACTAATGCCAACATCTCACAGGTCTTAACAAAAAAAAAAGTCACGTGGTGGACACTTTCGGTTGCTCATTCTGTACTTGCAATATTACCTGGATTTAATCTCTCCTTCTTAGGGAACTGCAGTATTTCTTTACAACTGTTTTTGGGTTTTTGGTAAGCCATATTTCGTATTGGACGTATTTATTTATTTATTTACGAGCGCTATATCGGTGTTTAATTAGTTTTATTTACTATAAGCAACTGTAATTGTACATATTTTAGTGCCACGGTATTGTTATTATAAGTACAACTTTAGGGTACAAAAACAAGCACTGCAGTTGGATATTCAGTTAAAGAGGCAGCAGCTTTTTGCATTGTAGAAGTATTAATAACGTGTTAAACATTAAACATAGAATATTAAAGTATTAAAATAAGTATTGATAAATTGTCTTCTTAATTCTTCAGCATGTGCCTCAGCAACATAAGTGTAAGGCACATGCTAGTCATCTTTAATCACGTACAGCATCAATGTTTGTTGTAATAATAACCGATTTTGGTCCACCTTCACGCAATTTATCACTGACAGACGCACGATCACCACGAAGTTCTGCTAACCAATTGTATACCAATCTTTTCTGATGGTGCTTCGTTAGCAAAAGTTGAACAAAGTAATTCTATGTATTGTTATTGTGTTAGGTCTTTACTAAAGTCGTAAAAAAATTGGTGGTTATTATCTCAGCAACCTACGTTTGTGATGGGAATAGGTTTCTTAACCGCCCGAAACTTTCCGGGGTGTAGTTATGACACACTATTTTTGTCATAACTTTTTTTCCGGGGATCGTGGATTGTTCCAAATTCTATGTAGTATAATCTGTGCTGTAGTAGTCTTTACCAGAAATAATGATATTTCTATTTTGAAACAACCAAACTGGTGAATAATTATAATGAAATGAAAGCAACTTTGAGGCCATTTGAAAATTAAATATTAAGAAGACAAATACAAAATATAATTCATTACCTAATTTAATAAGCGGACTTGTTCAATTTATTTTTCTGATAGCGCTATATCTATCAAATTATATTTATAAACGTATCAATCAAGGTTGATAGACCGGATTGTAGACAATTATTGACAACAAATAAAGGATGCCACAACGATAAATCATTGATAAGCGTATAGAAAATAACATATTCGATATCTTGCGTAAACAAGTGTACAATTTTATAAAAATAGTAAATAAATTATGCGTGTATATTGAAGAAATGAATGGGTTTTGTATTTTTATAATAATTGTGCTTATTCAATTTGTGCGAATACAACCAAGTTCATGTCAATTTTGACCGACTTTTTCCCATCTTTATGGTTTATTGAGTTTATTACAAAATCAGTCCTTACTTCGCTTGTTTTTTTTTTTTTTTTTTGTTGAATGCTATATTTGGCCTGTATTAAAAAAAATAAAAAGTAAAATTTAGTGGCCTGCGAGATGAGAATTGGATCATTCCTTCTCAATTGATTATTCTGTTTTCACCACATTTTTCTGATATCTGGAGGGGTTTCTTCCTTGTTTTAGCAGAGTCGGATTTAGGTCAGTTGAGGTTCGAGAGCAGGAGAAAATATTGGGCCCTTTAAAAAAATAGAGACTGTCCCTTTTACATCTTTGAAGTTACATATTAATGCTAAAACTGCAGCGGCCCTACGCCCGTAGGACTGCGTTTGACCATTTCTTTAATGTATAAGAATTTTTGTCTAATTTATTGCATAACATGTTCCACCAAAGATGCATAGAAAAGAACGCAACAAATTTTGTACGAATAAAACGTATCTGGTAGTATTACTACAACTCTCTGCAGCAACATTACCAACTAAATTAAGTGTTAAGTGAGTGAGTAGAGCACGGATAAACGTCGTTGATACTAATTGCTTCGTGGCGAATGGAAAGACAGCATATAGGCAGTATTACCACTACAGGATATTATTATGCTATTTTTAGTTTAGGAATACGGTATGGCAGTACATTAATTTCTGATCACCACACTAAATAGTAAACATTTTGGTTGATACCTGTTGTGTAGATTCCAATTCATTTATTCTAGATACATAAAATTGTTACCACGCCTGCACACTTTTCGGAATGATTCCAGATATGTATTTCGGCAGGTAAGTTGTCATCCTCAGGGGAAAACTGGGAAAACTGGGAAAACATCAGCGATATCCGGCTAACGACCAAGACGCACACTGTTGTACAACTTCCAAGCATGCACAATGAACATCACACATTGAATGGTTGCGGGAAACACACCAGAATACTGTTGACCCTCAGTGTGTGTTTTAACCACAGTCTCCTTATTCTTATTTATTCTAAAGGTAGTGATTTTGTGAAATTGTGAAACACCCGTCAACCAATAATCCACCTCAAAGCTCGAAAGAAATTTTTGTTAATGCTCAACATTCTCAAACTTTTAGATTTTGCGCACCCTTTTGGAAGTGTGTTATGATTCACGCCTCCCCGCTCCCCTCTCTAGCAAAACCGAGACCTAGCGGAAACAAAATTTTCCTCTAAGTTCCAGTGGCGCCCGATACTAACAGCATTACTAACCTCCCACATCGCGAAATTAAACCACCCTTTTTCACCCACGGCCCTAAGTCGGAGCTAGTTACTTGTTTCTGCGTGTTAACAGGTCTGTCAGAGGTATTCTGATAACCGCCTGCTTTTCGAACGCGTGTTTCTGTCTTCATGGCATCTTCCAGAGCCTCCGAATCTCTCTTCGCTTTTTTTTTTTTTAGTTATTTTGTTTGGCGGAGCGCATGGTTAACAAGGAACCACGTAACAATACATTGGGTTTTTGAGCTTAGGCAGGAAGAAGAACTATTCATACTGAAACTCGCTTATTTGACTAATATTTTGGAAAAATTAGCTTTATAGCGCACCCAACGTCAGTCTGTTTCGTGAATCGGTGGAATCAGGAAATTACTGATTCAGTGCAGCCCTGTTTTGAGACGACGCGTGATGGCACATACTTTCGAACATTGGGCGATCAAATTCTGCACCAAATTAGAGAAAAAAGCTGCCGAAACTCACGAATTCCTTAAGCAAGCCTACGGGACGATGCTCTATAGCAGGTATGGGCAACCTCCGGCCCGCGGGCCACATGCGGCCCTCGAGTAAGGTTTATCCGGCCCGCTACTGAATTGTTTCGTTGCATATTAGCACGGCCCGTCTAAACTTAATTCATAATGAATCATAAGGATACTACAAAAATGTATATTTTTCAAGATTACTAACAGCATAAAACTTCTACAAAAAAGGTTGCCCATGCCTGCTCTATAGTATGTGCAAGTTACAAGGTGGATGAAGAAGTTTAAGGAGGAGGGACAGGAAAGGGTGGACGACCATCAATAAACCAAACCATTTTGTTTCTGAGAGGAAAGACTACACCGTAGATAACCTAACTAAAGAGTTAGTTAAGTTTTCTATGGACTACACTCAGAGGACGCCATTTTAACAGCATTGAGGCTACTCACGCGGCCGTGACAACAGCTTTAATGTGTAGATGCTGATGGAGAAATTATTAACACCTTGTACCGATATAGTCAATAATTTTTGTTTTAAACATGACTTTTGGGACGCTCTGTATGTGCTGTATACAATCTCTTGCAAGAAACACTTAACACTTAACTTTAGGTGTCTTGTATTAGTTTCAATGTACTAGTTAGCGTTCTTTTTTTCAAATTTATTTTGCTGTGACAGCTTCGGCGCCTCCACGAGGGCTACGCCTCATAGTTTGGAAAACGCCGTGTTAACGTTTTCGTGCATTTTTAAGAAATAAAACTGCTCTTAAACAAACCACTATATTATTTATTTACTGAAAAACATACAATTTGTTCCCAGAATTATGAATGTACAATGTCGTGAAATGAAAACGCACCAAGTTATTGTGTCAAATGATTCTTCACGTGCGCATTATAATAGGAGCAGCAGCAGCAGTAGCGACAGCAGCAACGGCGGCGACTTAGCAGTTATGATGATAATTCTTGTAATAAGTACGTTAGCCTCCTATCGGACTATCTGTATGTATGTATGTATGTATATATTTTCCTTTTGCTATTATAAAAGCCTACGGTGTGTACAGACAACATGTATGTAGTAGCTATTATGGGGTGATATTCACAGAAAGCGTCCTCTCGCAAAAAAATATAAAAGACGGTGCTTCGCCCTGCGATATCGTGCATATGCAGCAATTTCCGCCGTACACAAATACTTATTGCGACAGATTTTAACGGTCTATGCATGAGTTATTATTAATAATAATAATACAAGTGGACGGTGTCGAAGTGACCAAAGAATACTTTTATTTTGTTATATCTACGATAAAAGGTAATCTCGTTAAAGTTGTTTTCCCATCTGATTATGCTGGATGAGCAAGCTCAATTGAACGTTATTCTTGAATTCAAATTAGAATAAATTAAAAATTCGGGACACATGTTCCGCCGATGGAGTAGCCTAGCAGATTTTGCTCTTTAACTATCTTTAGGTACCTTCCTTATGTTCTCATCGCTCCCACTTTAGGTTACTTAATTTTCAATTGAATTTGCTCACGCATTACATATAGATCTCAAAGGTGTACTCAATCTACTAAAGTATTAAGCAAATATGCGAAATGATAATAATCGTAAATTTATTCAGTTGCAAATTATTATTGTGGCAGGTTGTGGATATCTAGCAGACAATCTCTCTCGAGAAATTTCTGGCGTAATTTTTCTTCAAAAATTATCAATTGTAGGTTTAGTCTTTGGCTTTTGAACGGGATTATTCGTATTGTAACCTGCCACTTTCCGTTTTGGTTTAAGCGACGAGGATACAGTTGTGACTAATATTCGTATATTGCAATTATCTTAAGATTCCAAACGTTTTAACAATTTATACCCAATATTAGAAGAAATTTTGGGATGCATGAGCTGATGAGTTTGCAGAAAATTCAAAAGGTAATGGGTTCATTCCGATTGTTTCGTTAAAGAAAAATTGATAGAGGGAACAGGAAGAAAGCGGTAGGAGGAGATGTAGGAAGATTTGGATAGAAAAGGAGTTTCGTTGATTCTGAATTTAGTGGATTTTAGTTTCGTGCTTTTGCGTTGTTGGTGTCCTCGCCTCGTCCATACTCTTTTACTTTTGCTTCTTTGATAATTTTCCCCCAATTTCCCACTCTTTCCATGGTTATTGGTTCTTAAATTTCGATCACTTTTTCCCTTAGGACAACATTGAGAATAACTGAAGAAAATACAGCTAATCCGTTTGGAGAATGACCAGAAAACAATCGGTGATGTGATATTCTTAGATGGAACGGGGGTAAGGGTAGTAGAAGCAAAAGAAGAACAAAAATATGAGCCGATAAGTTTGGAAAATAACTAGAAAACAAAAGGGGCGAGATATTGTGAGACGGAAAAGGCGTAGGAGTAATAGAGGAAAGAATGAACAAGAGCGACAGAAAGAGAAAAAGGAAAGGAAAGAGGGGGATGAAAAAAAGGAAACTACCTAAATTTCAGAACGATGGAGTATGGAAACAAAAGAAGAAGAAAATACAATAGAAACGAGCTGACCAGTTTGGAAAACGACCAGATGACAACGAAAGGGGAATAAGATATTGTGAGACGGAAATGGAGTAAGGGTAATAGAAGAAAAGGTGGGAAGAGTAAATTAGACCGGCAGAAAAAAAGGAGAGGAGACTGAAAAAGAGAAAACGCCCAAATTTCAGGACGAAGGAATACAGAAACAAATGAAGAATTAGAAGATCGAAATTTCACACTGTAATGTTCTGAAATTCCTAATTTTTCTTTCATTTTCTTCTTTCCCTTTACTTCATCTTCTACCTGCCTCTGTTTCTCCTATCTTACCTCCTGACATTTTCTGTCAATATCTCACCCATCGTTACATTTCGATCTTGAAGCGTTAGAATTTCTGTTTCCCTCGATCTAAGAGGAAGGTCACAGAAGAAAATAAAATAAGGAGACTAAGATCACCAGTTCGGACAAAATATCCAGAAATATTGGGGTACGCAAAAATATTGAAACAATGAAGAGAAGCAGAAACCGTGGGAGGGGGTGGAAGATGAAATGAAAAAGAAGAAAATGCAATGAACGAACGGACAGCCATAAGAAGGGGACGGTGAGATCTGGAGAATGTCGGTGTTTTCCTTTTTTCACTCATCCTTAACCTCGTTCTTCTCCTGTACGGTTCTTCCTTCTAGAATAATTTTTACATTTCAGTGGCCATTTGAATTTTGAGTTTCGATTTTTATTCCCAAAAGGAGAGTCGGTTAATGAGTTTGGAGGAAGCTCAAACGTTGGGGTTTTGGGAGATTTTTCGAAAAAACCAAAGCTGCGAGGAGAATAAGCAAAAGAGATAGTAGAGAAGGAGTATGAAAGGAAGAAAGAGAAGAACGTCTAAGAAAAACTATGAAATTAAAATTTACTGGATCTCAATGTTTCTCTTTCAGATGTGGGGAGGACAATTTTGGAAGAAATAAGACGAGGAGGGCATACAGGACAGCTAAGGAAAAGCGAAATTGATAGAAGAGTTAGATACAGAGAGTAATGGCGAACAAGTTGGGGGCTTGAAGGTTGGATGTGAGATGTGGGGAGGATAATTTCGAAAGAAAAAATAGGAGTAGGATGTACAGGAAGGCCAAAGTGGCGATTAGACACGGAAGACAGTAGATGATAAATTAGGAGATATGTTTAAAGGAATCGGGATATATGATATAGGGAGGTAAAGCTAAAAAGAACGAAGACGGGGAATGGTGGGAGGGAGGCGGAGGATGGGAGTAAAGGAAGCTTAGAAAGAGACGGAGGAAAATGTATGGACAAAACTGAACATGCATACACAACATCGGTTATATCGTATTTCATGAAGCGGCTCGGGAACGAATCACCAGCGTGTCAGGGAAAACTTTATGGTGAAAATTTTGACATTGATCCGTATAGAAATCAAAACGGTTGTGCGAAACTCAAATTTCCAGTATTTTTTTAATTTCATAAAATTTATCGCCGCGCCCCAAGGAATATTCACAACTGCATCCCCATCTGCCATTTTGCATCTTAAACAATTCCTTCGAGCGACACTGTAGACATTTCTCTCACATAATTTTCAATTATGTTACAAAGTTAGTTTATAAATATACACTTTTATTACATACACATTTTTTCTTTACAAAAAACCTATCTTTTATATACATTTAATAATAATCATAAAAGTTGGAGGAAAACAGAGCATTTTTATCAATTGGAATGTTGGATCGTTTAGTCTTCGCGCCTACCAATTAATTTAAAATTATTTTAATATTTCATTATTTATGTATAATTCATTTATATTTATTTTATCATACACACACTACCTAGGACATATTTACAATAAATCTTACACATCAACGACATTACGGAAGTTTCTTTCTTTAATTTTTTTTCGTTAGACGAACTTGTAGTTTGAATAAAACGGAACTAAAAATCAGCCGGCGGGGGAATCTTCGGTGGCGTCGATGGTACCATCGCGTTGACAACAATGCTACCAATTAATAATAATTAAAAAATGGCTGATTTTTTGTCTATAATCTGTTGATATCGTTCTATAAACTCACCGACACCTCAATATAAAAATATGCTTTGTTTACGTTTAGTATATTTCTTTTCCTTGCGCTCTCGATCATTATCGATCCGTTAGATTCGTAATTTTGTTTGAAATATTTTAAAATGTACAATAAAGAAAGGAAACAAGTAAAGGTAAAACAATAAAAACCTGGATGATCACAACTTATTCAACAATCAATAAAATCTATAATATATACACAATACATCCACATTTCTCCTTCTCGTTTTAGGTAATATCTATTTGCAGCAATACGAGGACGACACGGTATTGCTAAATCAATTGAATTAAAAAAATATATTATTAATCTACTAATCTATATAGTATTTATATTTATATTTATATATATACTGATTCAATTTGTTCTTAGCTACATCTTTCTCTGATATATAAAACCTTAATGTGCGACGATTTTCGTAAAATATCTCTCTCTCTCTCTTCCGTTTCCTTTGTAATTCTTTTTTTTTGTTGCGGATTTTTTTCTCTTATTTTACAGATGCATTTTTAGAATTCCGAATCACCGTTGATATATATGTCAACACTAACCGATAAATTCGTAATATCCCTCGCGTTTCTTTGTATCAGCAGTCTTCTTCAACTAATTTTTGAGTATCTTTGCCCGTATCCACGGCCGGATCGAGCTCTTTGTGTCGGATATTTACTTGCGGCGAGGACCGATGGGTCACGCTAGAGGGCGCTAGTATCGCGCTCGGGGGTTCCATGAAGGTGTCACTTTTGGATTTCGTTACGTCCACAGGAACTTCGTACAGGGCTGTAACAAATGAAATCGATTGAATTTTTATTTTTCATTTTAATTTACGAATGTCGTTATTCGTTTGTGTTTAACTTTCTTTTCGTAACAATGTGACTTAGATCTAACAAGGGTAACATATGAAGGATGTTCGATAGTAAAGGTAT
This sequence comes from Chrysina gloriosa, assembly GCA_038088585.1. Lineage (NCBI taxonomy): Eukaryota > Metazoa > Arthropoda > Insecta > Coleoptera > Scarabaeidae > Chrysina > Chrysina gloriosa. Next base: position 101,827,583 of record CM076087.1, read on the forward strand.
AGAGGTGGTTGTTATGTAAACCGCGCATGCGCAAGATTGGCGTCATTGTGCATGACTAGACACGTGAATGTGGGTGCTGATGGAGTCTGGAGCGTGAACGCAGTCGTCAGATCAGGAAGACACGAGCCCTAGGAACAGCAGTTCTAGCTCGAGAAAGAGAGGCAAATCTTAAAAATAGTCTGGAGCGTTGTTTTGTTCACGACTCAATTTAGTTTACGGGAAGCAAACAAATATGGCGTTTGTAATCGCAGAATAGTCGAAGTGCGAGGTGCCTGGACTTATTAGATTCTTGCAAGTCGAAGGAGTTAATCACAGTGAAATTTATTTATTCGGTCCTTCAAAGAAGTATTTGGCGGGGAAAAGTTTTACGGATCAAGCGGATTTGCAAGACTTCAAACGATTTGACAAGCAGCTCGTGAAAGGATATTCACAAACTTGCTGGGGGATAAATGTCTCAACGGTTCCCGAGATTATGTCGAGAAATAAACAAAAGTAGGTAGTTTTTGTGGAATAGTATTAACTGCGATTTCTGCTTGTGCCTTTATTATCGGGCTGTCCTCGTATATTATACGTAATATACGTGCGAAGAAGATGTTGGACCGAAACCTTCGGTTTTCCGTGTTTTTCGATTCACTTGATTAAAACCCGAAGATTCAAGAATAATTGTATGAAGAAGAAGACGATCAGTTTGAAGTAAGCGCAATTTAAAGATAGGAAAATCCAAACATAATGAGGAGCGATATGCTCGGAGAATAATGCCAGGAGAAAGAAGAGGAAATACCGAAAGTAGAAACCAAGATGAAAGAAGAAGATGATCAGCTTGAAATAAACGCGGTTCAAAGGTAGGAAGATCCAAAAATAGTGAGCAGTGACATGCTTGGAGAACAATGCCAGGAGAAGGAGGAGGAAACACCGAAAGTTGAGATCAAGATCGAAAACGTGATAAACGAGTAGAAGGAGATGATGGAGTAGGATAAGCAACAAGGGATTTCAATGCCAAAATTCCAGAATTGTGGAGTAGATAGAAACACAGGAACACAAGAAGAATTATGAGATTAAAATCGATTGAATTCTGTTGATTTCAGTTTCATATTCTGGGGTACCTACTACAATTTCCATCCCCTCCATCACTATCTATCCCTCTTCATTCTACCTCTATTCCTCCTACCCTTCCTTTCTTTCCTTCTGACATATTACTCCCAATATTTCACCGCGCGTCACTTCTTGAAGTTGCAAGAGAAGAAAACAATGGAGGTTGAAACAAAGGACGAAAGCGTGATGGAAGGATGAAAGAAACTGGCGGAAGAGGATGAGAAACACAAGAAGAATGATAAGACCGAAATCCATCCACTAAATTCTGTTGACTTCTTCACTATCTTGATTGATTATTCTCCCGCCACGCCCTATTCCTTCTGTCTCTGTTATTTCTATCTCTCCTTTTTCCCTTCCAACAATTTGCTCCTAATATTTCACTGCGCGTCATTTCTTGACGTTGAATTTTAATTCTCTGCTCCTCTCAGTCTACATCAAGAGTAACAGAAGAAACTTGCAGAGCATTATTTGATCAATTTGGAGAAAGGTCAGAAAGTAATAGAGAGTGACATGTTAAAAAAGAGTAGGTAGACAGAAGACGAGGAAGAGCGAAGAAGAAAAGAGAAGAAGAATAGAAGAGGAAGAGGAAGAGAAAAAGAAGAGAGACGACGAAGGAACACTGAAATACAATTATGGAATCGAAATTTATATTCAGTAGACTTCAGATCTTCTTCCACGCCGTCTTTCTTCTATCTTTCATATTCTTCCCTGTCCTATTCTTCGTCACTTTTAGATCTTGGATTTTGATCTTCTGCTCCGCTCAGTCTAAACTGATCGTAGCACAAACTTCGAAAAAACTCAGCTGATCAGTGTGGAAAAAAATCCAAAACTAAAGGCGAGTGAAATATTAAAGAAATGTAAAACGGAAGAGGAGAAGACGTAGCGAGACTGAATAGTAGGAGTGGTAGAAAAATTCGAAGGAAAATGGGGAGAAAAGAGAAAGCAAGAAGGAAAAGTAGAAGGAAGAAGTTCATGTTTCCGACGAAGACAAACAATAAGAAGACGCCTATCATTGTTGTTCAAAGAATCCATCAATGTTAAATTTAAGAAATTTAATCTAAGAAGCATCTTAGACGTGTCGGAAGGCAACATTATTTTATTAACTTTTCGCTAAGCACCTACCTGAACTTCCATTACCCATAGCGTCAGGATTGTTTTGAACAGCATCGTACATAGGATTATGGAAGTCTCTATTCTTATTGCTAACGGAATCCAAACTGTAGGAGACATCCAACGGCTCGATGTTCCCGTCACCATTCTCGTTGAAGGTATTCGGCCCGAATTCGATGTTGGTGCCTTGTCGGAACGACACGCTCTGGCTGCTGGCCAAGCTTCCCAATCCGGAACCTTTCCCGCTGAAGAAGAAACAATCGTTTTTACACAAAATTTTCCTCGTTTTCAATCCGGTTGGTAGGTACTTACAATGGTTTCTTCCGTATGAAGAACCAAACGCCGACCGCGGATCCCAACAGCAACAGGATGACGATGATGGGTACCACGATGGCGGTGGCGTTCGAAACTCCGGCGCTCTTGCTCAGGCCTAATTGGACTTCGCAGAAGTCCCCGTGGAAGTCGGTCATGCAATCGCATTTGAGCTCGTTGGATTCGTCCGATTCGACGCACAAGCCGCCGTTTTGACATTTGCATACTCTCGGTTCGGGTCTGGGACTTTCCGCGGCCGCGTCGCAAACGATTTCGGCTTTCTTGTGGTTTTGTATCGCCGAATCCGGGCAGAGACATCTATGGCCGGCGGGTACCAATAAGCAGAGATGGGAACAATGACTCTTGTCGCATGGATTCTGGATTGAGGTGTTGTATCTGGCCTCGTGATAAACTGTTGGAAGAAAAATGAAAATCACTGTAAGTTTATGCTAGGTCAAAGTGGTTATGGTCCTTACTACATAAATTTTGATAAATATCTTTGGATAACTTTATTATATCAATGACTTTTCGCGTTTAAGACAAACCCTGAAAACCGAATGAAAAGGTTTTGGCTCTCAAGCTTCATGTAGTTGTCGAAATATGCATTTTTATTTATCCAAATCAATGTGGTTTTGGTAACAACAAGAGCTTTTGTTAAGTTTTCACAAGAAACGTTTTGAAAACCTGTAGGTTATAACGTCAGTAAAATTCGGGTTCTATTTAGAGCAAGGTCAAGTGGGAAGAACTTCGAACATATGATTGAGAAATAATGGTGAATGTTTATAATTTAGAGAAAGAAATGTAAACGTCAGTAAAATTCGGGTCATATTTGGAGCAAGGACAAGTGCGTAGTGTTCGTTTTACCATGCGAATGGTAAATTATATACGTCGAAGAATTTCCAACATGTGATTGAGAAATAAAGGCGACTGTTTAGGATTTAGAGAAGGAAATGTAAACGTCAGTAAAATTCGGGTCATATTTGGAGCAAGGTCAAATGGGCTGTGTTCGTTTTATCATCATGGCTGTAAATAATATGCGTCGAAGAACTTCAAAACTGTGACTGAGAAAGAAAGGTCAATGTTAACGATTTAGAGAAAGAAATGTAGACGCTAGTCAAAATTCAGGTCATATTTGGTGCTCGACTTACCTTTCAGACCAGACGGATTTAACAAACTAGTCAACACCGACACGGCGATTCCTCTTCCGAACTTATCCTGCCTCATCAATTCTCCGGTATCTTTCGTGACCCAAAACAGCGAGGATTCGAACACGTCCAGCGAAATCGGATGTTTCAAGGCGGCGCCTTGCGCCACCATTTTCCTCTTCGACCCGTCGGACCGCATAGATTCGATCGTGTTCAGTTTAGTATCGACCCAATACAAAGTGTGATCCATGCTGTAATCGATCGTTAAGCCGGTGGGATGTCGTATCACGTCCGTAACCAGAGGTTTGCGTTTGGAGCCGTCCATCCAGGACACTTCGATTTTAGGGGCGGACCCGGCGTCCGTCCAGAACATCCGTCCTTTTGGGGATCGACCGCCAAGGAGGTGGGATTTTCGAGGCTGGCGCCCACGACGGCTCTTCTGTAACGGCCGTCCGTTTTGGCCACCATCACTCTTCCTTTGGGTTTGGAGCCGGCGCGATCGATTTCCGTCCAGTAGAGGTTATCACCGATCCAGTCGATTGCTAAAGCGGTCGGTTTGGAGTTGCCTGCAAGAATAAATTTTGAAGAACAGTGAGAAATTGCGGCAACAAGTGGAGGTATGTCCTACCCAATCAGGGTCTTAACTAGTATACGCAGCACTTTACAAAATTGTCGGGGCAAAGAATAGGTATAGACGGGACGAAGCAAAGTTCTCCTACGATCTTCCGAGGGTACATTTACTCTCTTGATGATGATTCAGAACATTTTTACATCTTCCAGAGATAGATTTAGGGAGAAAAAGATAGAATGAAGACTTGATAACCTGCTGTTAGAACCTCACATTGAAGAAGATTCTAGTTTAAGGGAAAAGGTGCCCTAACAGTGTTAAATTCTGAATGAACAAGAATGGGACCAAAACTTGACAATAGAACTAAAAGAGAATACCAAGAGTCAATTGCAGCAGAAATGGAAAACTTAGACAATTTGGAAGCAAATGATATAGAAGATCTTTGGTTAAAATATAAGAATATATTAAAAAAGAGAGAGAATTAAGGAAGATAAACGTAGACGGAGTAGGGGTAGGATGAGGACTTATCGTATCCCTTCACGGGGCGGGGGAGAACTGACGATAGAAACCGATATAACATTCGAAACACGAAGAATCTGCCATTAGATGGCGTTTACGATAGATTCACCAACGCCCTCTATTCGAATAAAGTTGCAACTTACCTTTCATATTCAAATCTTGGGCATATCCAGTCTTGACGCTACCGTTTCGCGCGTTAATCATGAAGGACCTTTTGATGGTCTTATCGTAACTGTCGGCCCAATAGATCATTTGCGATTTCACATTGTAATCAATAGCTTCTATCCTCTTTTCCCTGCTTATCACGTCGTATTCCTCGTTTTCGTGCAGCGAAAAGGCGCGCACTTCCGGCCCGTTGGCGAAGAGCAACACCGTTTCTTCGACCTTAGACCGGCAAACGCCGGACAATCCGTCAAACAGTCTAAATCCATCTCGACAAGAACAGCTATAAGTTCCGTTTAGATTCGTACAAATCTGCGAGCACTGGTGGATTCCTTCGGCGCATTCGTCCACGTCCTTGCATTTCTTGCGGTTCTCCTTCGACGTTATGAAACCGGCCATGCACGTGCAGATGTAACTGCCCTGGGTGAGATTGAGACACCTATGTTCGCAACCGCCGCGATTCAAGTCGCTGCAGACGTTATTATGGTGGCACCCCAATTCGTCAGAGCTATCGTCACAATCGTCGGCGAAGTCGCACACTTGAGTTTTATCGATGCACTTCTTATTAGCACAGGTGTACTCGGAATTGGGGTTGCACGTTTTCGTGTTGTGGGCGCACAGCGTCATGTTGTTCTCGTCCGAACCGTCGCCGCAGTTATCGATGCCGTCGCAAAGTTGGTAGCGTGGTACGCATTTGTGGTTGAGGCATTGGTATCTGCAATAAAAAGTTGGTATTGAGGTGTATACTTGCTTTCAAGTCGATGTACACTCGGAAATTGCCGTTAAAGACCTGTGCAGGAACTTGGCTTGGCGAGCTTTCATCCTGTTATCCCCTTTACTCATTATGAACGGATCAGGACGTCTAGGATTTGAACCCCTAGGAATCTTCTAGGCGCCTAGAAAACCCGCCAACTTTCCAATGTCCATCTAGGCCCACAAACTTCCCAGAATCAAGGAAAACTTAGCAATCCCTCTAACTGACCCAGTCCTCTAAACTCTTCTAGATCCCAGAAAACCGGCAATTTCGCCAAAGTCCCCTTGGACTCCAGAAGTCTGCCAACCATCCCAAATTCACCCAGACTCCCCAACCTTCAGACCCTTAGTAAACCCGCTAGCTTTAGAATGTTCGCTCACGTCCGGGAACTGATCTGGACCTCAGAAAATCTACCAACCCTTCTAACTTACCCAGTCAAGTGGACTCCCTTAGGCTCAGAAAATCCGTCAATCCGTCAATCCGCCAAACCCTCCCACCAGGCTCCCAGAAAACCTGATAATCTCCTCTAACTCACCCAAACTCCGGAACTCCCCAGACACGTTGTTACTGGCTTTAAAACTCTGGTACTGGATTGTGGCAAAGGAGAAAAACAGTGATAATAATAAGAAAAAGCGCGGAAACCTGACCGATACGGGAGTTACTCGTTGCAATTCGAATAACCCACTTAGTTGGTAATAAAGATGGAGATCCGGGCCGTACTAGCCCAATGGAAACTCTCCTATTATAAAACTGAATCCCATCTATCTTTCTGGAGTCAGAGAGACCCTCCAGCTTCGTTGGTAAGTGAGACGAGGGAATCCGAACCGTCTATGTTACTGATTATTTTATTCGGTTGTGAAGCGACCAGCAAGTTTACGCGAAACTATATGTAGAAAGAAAATAAAAGAAATAAAAATAAATTGAGGCAAAGAGAATGACGTTGGACAGCACTTTACTTGTCACTGACAGCACCCTTGGGGTGTATAGGGTCTCAATAAAATTCAAATAAGCTACCTTTGTATCGTACTTAAATACTGCTTACAAAACTCTTGGTAACTCTTGGTAATATCTATCTATCTATCGATCTATCTAAGCGTTGGAATTCCAGAGGCTTCACAGACACATTACAGCTTTAGCAGAACGTAATCAGGCAAGTGAGAATTAAACGTGATCCCCCTTAAAATACTAAAAAGAATTTAATGTTTCGTTCAACAAATATCTAACTAAATTGTTAATGGCAAAAGTAAGAAAATCCTTTTTAATTGAAAAGAAATCCCCGACTTAATAGATTTAAATTAATTATAGAGAGAGAGCTCAAACAGATAAAGACCAAAGCATACCAACCTCTCTCAACTCAACCCAGCTACCCGTCAAACTTCCCTGGGCCCAAAAAACTCGCCAATCCACTAACCCCCGCTGCACCTTAGAAAACCCATCAATCTCCCCAAACTCACCCAGTTTCCCGAAGTGGTTAGCAAGTCGAACTTGCTAATCGCTCGACTACTCCACTACTTTGACGCAAACTTACCTATGTAAAGTATCACAGTTGAAGTTGGTGCAGATCGAAGACGACTCGTCCGAACCATCGGCGCAATCATCGGTACCATCGCAGATATCCGAGGTGCTGATACACAGATGATTATTGCATTGGAACTTCGATTCGGGACAATATCTACCGCCTGGGTACTTGGGCGGACAATTCATCTCGTCGGACATGTCCCTACAATCCCTATCGCCGTCGCAATGGAAATAGGACGCGATGCAATGTCCGGAAGCGCACTGGAACGTACCGTTCTTGCACTGGTATCCGTTACAGCCGATTTCGTCGGTGTTGTCGCCGCAATCGTTCTCGTGATCGCAACGCCAGCGCATCGAGATGCACTTGCCGTTGCCGCAACGGAATTCCGATTCGGAGCAATCCCGGTAATGACCTTTGCAGATCGTCTCGGATTCGTCGGTGCCGTCGCCGCAGTCGTCGGTAAAGTCGCACATCCACTGCTTCGGTATGCAGCGGTTATTGTTGCATTTGAATTCCGTTTCGGGATTGCAATGCGGGCAGTACTCGGGGAGTTCGTCGGAACCGTCTCTGCAATCGTCTTTGCCGTCACAGAAGAGCCATTTCGGTATGCATCTGTTGGGAAGAAAGTAGATTGGAAAAGATGGTAAGAAATCTTAACTGGCATGGAGAGGATTGGAGTTTAAGGGGAAATCATAGTGAAATGAACCAGCGACATTGACAACTGAATACCGGCAAATGAGAAATTCTGATTTCGATGCAACCGTACAGATTGTAAGAGTACCTTGCTATAAGAACAACGCATTTCTTTTACCGGCCGAATCCTCCAATTAAGGGGTACAGCTCACTCCACAAACTTTTAACGATTTTTGAATTTTTTTGGTTCTTCTAATCGTTCAAACTTCAAAACTGTTACATATTTAAAAGAGAACACGTTTTCTGAAACTACGTTCAGAAATAAGTCAAATTAATTGGTCAGTTTAACCTAACAAAACGACTACTTCTCGCGCAAAAATACTACCGTGGAACCCAGTAACGACTTATTACGTAGGATTCAGTCATCATTCTGACTCGAATTCTAACCCAATTACAAGAAACACGCCCGTTTCCATCTCATTCAGCCCCAACCTAAAACGTACCTGTAATTAGCTCTTCCAGGGCACCGTTGCCATCCGGTAGTACAATTCCTCTGCCTACAGATGTAAGCCGGTTCGTCGGAGTCGTCGCCGCAATCGTTATCGAAATCGCACATCCACAGCTTCTGAATGCAACGCCCGTTCTTGCATCTGAATTCGGTGTCCGGGTCGCAAGTCCTATTGGCGCAAACCACCGGATCTTCGTCGGAACCGTCTTTGCAGTCGGGATCGCCGTCGCATTGCCAACTCCTGAGGATGCATCTGCCGTTCGATTTGCACTTAAATTCGAGTTCCGGGCACGGTTGGTCGCAGTTCTGTTCGTCGGATTTATCGCCGCAATCGTCGGTTCCGTCGCAAATGGTAGCCGACGGAGTGCAATGACCGTTCTTGCACTGGAAGGTGCCGGGTCTGCAATGCCTGATCGGACAAGAGGAGGGTTCGTCGGAGCCGTCCTTGCAATCTTTCTCTCCGTCGCATCTTAAAAATGAATTAATAATGAAGAATTAGATGGATAAATATAGCTGGGTGGAGTTGGAGGATCATACTTTGGAAATAAAAGGGGAACAATGAAGATGGAAATGAAGATGAGTAGTTTGACCAAACAGCGGTAATTACGAAATAAATTACGACAGCCTTACATACCGACTGCCCGGATTTCGTAGGAACAACATGGGTATATTTCTTTTTATTAGAGATAGAGATTTAGTTAAATAGACAATGTCGTGCAGGTTTGAATGCTGATTGAAATTCCGTTGAGTAAAATGTTACATTCCGTTCCATCAGTAACTATTTAAAAAAACCGAAAATCAAAATTTATTTATAACAGCAAACTGTCGTACAAACTTAACTACAAAAACAATAATTAACAATAATTAAATTGTTCAAATAGCCCACCATTGTTTGCAATGCAAAGGTGGCACCGTTTCTGTACACTATTAATTACTTTACGGATAGTATTGCCATTAATATTGTGAAATGCCTCAAGTACTGCTTCCTGTAATTCTTCAACGTCGTTCATTGCATTCAGAAAAAGTTCCCTCTTAAAAGGGCTCAAAAAATTGCTCGTTGCCAGTTTAAAATTTTGAGGTTAAGTTAAATTATTTAAAATTTGAACAAATGAAATTGGTTCAACCCGCATTTCGGTGTCTTGGGTAGCAGGGAAGTTGCGGCAAATGAAAGAAATTGGAAGATTTTGGATTTCTTAAAACTTTGAACAAGTGGGCCTTGACAAGGGGGATTTGGGGATAGATTCTTAATGAACTCTAGAGCATGCAGCTTTTTGCTAATTTGGTCAACTCTCTACCTCTTCTAATGCAGAAGTTGCTCGAAATTCGAGCAACCTATATACACAGAACTACTCGCATACAGCATCGATTTAGTATTGACTAGATTGGGGAGTCGGCTACGCTGTCGTAACTTATTTCGTAATTGTACGCTGTTACAGTTGTTTGCCCTGGCTAAAGATGAGGATGAAAATGAGGGTGGAGATGAATTTTGTTGGGCACTGAAATCTCATATTTACACAGTTACCCGTATGAAGACGAAGATGGAAATGAAGATAAGGATGAAGATGAGGATAAAGATGAGGTGAAGATGCAGATGGAGGAAAAGAATAAGGAAAAATACTTGTTTCTAAGCGGAGTGCTCAAAGAGTAGCCGCATGAAGCTGAAAGATGAAAACAAAGATGGAAATGAAGATGAAGATGAGGGTAAAGAGGAGGGTCAAGATGAAGATGGCGGAAAAGATGAAGGAAGAATACTTGTTTCTAAGCGGAGTGCAATGAGGAGTTATTAAAAATTTTGAATTTTGTTGGGCGATGACATTTCATATTCACACAGTATCCGCATGAAGCCGACGACGAAGACGGAAATGAAGATAAGGATGAAGATGAGGATAAAGATGAAGGTGAAGAGGAGGGAGACGATGAAGATGGAGGAAAAGAAGAAGGAAAAATACTTGTTTCTAAGCGGGGTCCGATGGGGAGTTATTAAAAATTTTGAATTTTGTTGGACAATGAAATTTCATATTCACACAGTATCCCCATGAAGACGAAGACGAAGACGAAGATGGAAATGAAGATGAAGATGAAGATGGAGGAAAAGAAGAAGGAAAATAGTTGTTTTTAAGCGGAGTGCAATAAGGAGTTATTAAAAATTTTGAATTTTGTTGGGCAATAAAATGTCATATTCACACAGTATCCACATGAAGCCGAAGACGAAGATGGAATGAAGATAAGGATAAACATGAGGGTGAGGAGGACGGTCAAGATGAAGATGGAGGAAAAGAAGAAGGAAAAATACTTGTTTCTAAGCGGAGTGCGATGAGGATGAAGATGTAGATGAGGGAAAAGAAAAAGGAAAATATACTTACTTCCAGAACCAGGGTATACATTTGTCATCAGCATCCCCACATCTCCATTGCCCGGTAGTACAATTAGCGATGCACGTTTTATTATCTCTATCCAAATAAAACTGGTTCGGACACGCGCATCTGTAGGTCGTGGCGCCTTCTTCGGCGTAGCCTTCGATGTTCAAATAGCTGGATTCGTGAGGTGGTGCGATCAAACAGAGATGTGAACATCCTCCGTTGTTGTCCCCGCAAGGATTCGTATAATTCAACTGCCTCAGAGGATGGTAGATGTGTAAATCGTACGGTCTATGCGTGGTGTTTCGTAAAATTTTAAAGTCTTTCCCGGAGTACTTGTTGGCGCGACTGATCGCCTTCAAGTTCCAATCGGACCAGAAGATGTAATCGTCGAATAGACTCAGGGCGAAGACGTGCGGTACGGATGAGCCGTGCAAGACAGTGTGACGATGTTTACCGTCCAAATCGGACGAGGCGATGTAATCCAGATGTGCGTCGGCCCAGTATAGTCGATCGGCGAAGTAATCGATCGTCAAGGCGTTAGGCCAGGCGATATCGTCCTGCCAAGTTAAGATCCTCGTTAGATTGGAGCCGTCCATTCCCAATTTAGCGATGAAGGCTTGTAGATGCCACGAACTGAAATACAAAGAACCGATTCCGGGATGCACGACTAACGCCCTCGGATCCGGTATTTTCTCCTGTAAAGTCTTCCTATTCGTCCCGTTCAATTCGGCCACGTCCAAGTTCTTCGAGTGCCTATCCAGCCAGTACAGTTTCCTTCCGACCCAATCGATCGCGATTCCCTCTAAACCGTGCGAATCGTGTCGTATCACCGGTTCTTTCTCTCCATTTCCGCCAACCGGCGCCCTGAAGATGGTCTTAGCGGTTACGTCGCAGAAATAGATCTTTTCCTCGCGCATATCGAAATCGATCGCGACCACGTTCATGAGATCTTGGTGGATGACGCTGTATTGATGGGCGTTAATCGTCATGTTACGGATGTAGTACTTGTTGGTGAATATCAGCCACGGTTTCGTCTTGTCTTTGCGCTTGCACGTGTGCTTATCGCTCTGTCTTTCGTAGTATTGGTCGTTGCATTTGCAGTAGTAACTGCCGAGCGTGTTGGCGCAATATTGGGAACATACTCCGGGTGTTTCGATGCATTCGTTGATGTCGGCACAGGCTTTACCATCGCTTAATAATCTGAAAAAGAATTGATTGGAGTTCAATTTTTTTAATGATTTTCGGTGTTTGGTGCCCTTTGATTAAGGTACCGCACATCGGTGGTGGTTCAAAAGGAAATTTGAACAAGAATAGCATACATTGATTGTGTCTGAAAGGCACACTTCCGTCAGTCCGGTTTACACAACTTAATAATGATAATGAAGTTATGATTAAGTTGTGTAAACCGGATGACTTATCAATAAGTTGTGTAAACCAGACTGACGGAGGCCTGTCTTGGATTTTTTTAGATCTGGAGAAGTTATCATCGGTAACTTATCATGCACTCGTTTGTCGAACCTTAGTGATAAGAATGAACATACTAAACACGGATCTTGTTGCTTTATATTGAAGATCTTAAAAGAAAAGAAATCCCTACTTACTTGTATCCTTGATTGCATTCGCAATAATATCCCGTTAGGGTGTTGACGCATTTATGTCCGCACTGATTGATCTCGGTCTTGGCACATTCATCGACGTTACAATGTAGCGGTTCGTCCGATTCGTCGCTGCAATCGATTTCCTTATTGCAAACTCGGTGGGCGTCGATGCACTGACCGTTGTTGCATTTGAACTGGTCGGAGTTGGAGCAGTTGCCGTTGTCCTTTTCTGAAAACGCACGGTATAATGAATCGTTTTGTCTTTTCCACAACTTTGAATCTTACTGCAATCGACTTCGTCGGAGGTATCGCCGCAATCGTCTTCACCGTCGCAACGATATTGCTTGCGGATACACTTGAAGTTCTGGCAGGTGAATTCGTCTTTGGAACACGTTTTGTACAGGACGTTGCACTCTTTGCCTTCGTCGGATCCGTCTCCGCAATCGTTATCGTGATCGCACATCCATCCCTGTACACGAGAAATTGTAAATTTTCGGTTTTGCGCTAGTTCGGGCAAAATACAATTATCGAAGACGATGCTGGAGCATCAGAAAGTGACCAAAATGTGAATTACCGTCAAGGTTCTAAAGGTTTTTCCTAAAATTTTATAACTAGAAAACGTAGAAATCAATCATATCTTTCATAACGGTTGCTAAGAAAAATCTATCAAAATATCTGCTTTGTTCCAAGGAACGATACCAAGAAATGGAGGATAAGCATGAAATTTGTTTTTAACTTTTACGTTCAGGTTGTATAGACGCTGGTATTATTGAAGAATAGCAAAAAGGCCCATTAAAATGTCATGGAGGCTACTATCAGAAGATGGCAAAGAAAATTCGATCACCGAAGTTTTGTTCTAAGATTCACCACCAAGATGAAAGAGGAAATGATACAAAAATTATCCAATTTTTCGCGCTTAAATCGTAAATATCTTGACAGCATCAAGAAGATGACCAAAAAAATTGAGCATAGAAGCATTCTTCCAAGATCCACCACCAAGACGAAAGAGGAAATGAAATTATCCATTTTTCGTGCTGGAATCGTCAATCTCATAACACCAAGGGGAGATGGCAAAGAAAATGCGATCGGGAAATCGTTTCCTTCCAATGTTCCAGTTCCATTTCCCCACCAAAAACCGAAGAGAGAAACAAAAGTTTTCCCAACTTTTATACTCCAATTGTAAAAGTGGTACCATGGTAAGAGGCCATGAGAAGGACCAACACATTTTTTCAACATAAATCAGCAAGAATCTTCAAAGTGTAAAAAACGATCACATCTTTCGTGTTCGAAGTATGTCAAAGGTAAAGAAAAATGAAGGAAACAGTCATTGAAACTTTCTTCTAAGATATATAACTAATTGTAAGAAGCGGAGCAAAAAATAGATTATTATCTCGTTTTATCCTCTCGAATCGCCAAGATAATGGATGATGCCGAAAAACGCTGATCTAAAGAATAAGAAAGTTATTTTGAAGAAAACCAGAAAATATACGATATGATCAGAAGAGGCACAGTATACCAAGCAATGTTAGAATTAGGTGTGTCAAGAGAACTTGTAAGTTTAACAAAGATGACACTAGAGGAAACAAGAAACGAGGTAGTATGGAACGGAATGAGAAATGAAGAAAATCAAGTAAAGAAAGGCCTTAGGCAGGCACTCACAATCGGCAATCATTTTTAATCTTGTTATGTTGGCAGTAATGAGTAGTCTGGGTAAACAACGGTAATTACAAAATTATGACAGCCTACATATTCGCAGAACCACTCGCATACAGCGTACTGACTAGAGTGGGGAGTTGGCGGTGCTGTCGTAACTTATTTCGTAATTGTGAGCCCAGACAAGTAATGAGGAGCGTCTGAAGACAGAAATTGATCAATCATCAAAATGAACATCAATGTATTGTTTTTGCGGATGGAGAGAAGGAATTGAAAAACATCACGACGAAGCTAGTAAAAGAAATAAAAGAATTTGGGTTGGAAATTAATGAGCAGAAGACAACATACCTGGTAATAGGAAGTCAAGAGAAGGAAGCAGTGGAAAGGCGGGAATTTAGCTGCGGGGTCGAAAGAAAGTATCACTTACTAAAGAAGTTACTAAATTTGTATATTTGGAGGTACAAGTAGGAAGAGAGGGGAAAGAAGAAGAAGAGAAAAGAGCTAGAATTACCAATGGAAATAAAAATTATGGGACCTTCAATACACTGACAAAATCGAAGTTTATATCAAGGAATACTAAGTTAGGAGTATACAGGGCAGTCATAAGGCCAACGGTGACCTATGCAAGCAAAGTGTAGGTGCTAAACAAGACGTCGGAAGAAGCCCTAGACAGGTGGGAACGAGAAAGGCGAAAAGAGATTTTGGGAGGAAAAGATAAGGAAGAGAGAAGGCAAAGAGAACAAACCAGGCAATATACAGAACTGGTTTTAAAAAGCAAAGAATAACAACATATATAATGATGGTTGGAAAAGGTGGAAGAAGACATGAAAAAAGTGGAGAGGGAAAGGGAGGTATAGAAGTCTGCGGAAGAATGTTATAGAGAATCGAATATACACGTAATGTCCTGATACAATGGTCCCTAGGCCTCCAAGACTCGCAGTGCATAATAAATAATCACACAAAAAATAAAAGTGTAGACAATTATCGCATTTTCACGGTAGAATCATAAAGATCACAATAAAAATTTCTTCGCAATGCTACGGAAGCTTCTTGCTTAAATATACCTCAAAGAACTGCAATAAAGGATGGAAATTCGCCTATTTTATCGTGTTCGAATCCTAGAGGTGATGATACCATCGGGAGACGGTGAAGAGAAGTTGCTCAAAAATGCATTTTAAGATATATCACCAAGAAACGTAAAACTGTAGAAAATGTTTATAATCTTTGGAAACTTCATCGAAACGCCTGTGAATAGCTGTTCTTAAGATACATCACCAAGAAGCAGAGGAAATCATAGAAAATTATTCCACTTTTCACCTATCGTGATACAATCCTCCGACGATGGTGAAAAAAGTCGATTGAAACCTCATGGAAGTTTTGGTTTTGGTTCCTAAAGAAGTAGAAGAAAAAAGTAAAAAAGAAGAAGGTTTGTGAACAAAATTGTTAAATCAAATTTAAATCTGTTACCTTGTTGATGCATCTTCCGTTGGCGCAAGTAAATTGATCATCGGAACACGGCTGCGGCGTGGAGCATCTGTGGAGGGTGGTATTTTCGTCGGCACCATCCACGCAATCCGGTTCTCCGTCGCAAATCCATTTTCGTGATATGCACTGCGTCCTACCCCATTCCTTATTCGCTTCGCAGGTGAATTCCGTTTCTTCATCGCATTTCCTGTCATCTGCAGAGGATTTCGTAGAGAAATGTTAGAAGGATTCTCAAGGAAATTTGTATTGTACTAGAGTTTTTCCACGCATCGTTAGTTGATGACCACGTTTTGCGGCTCTATTTAGGACGAAGAATCCGAAAGAAGTTGCTACCATTCAAGACCGACCATGAAAGTTTAACACGTTGACTGCCATGGCTATCATGTTTAATAGCCAATGATATTTTCGTTGAGATTTTGGCTATCAAATATGATAGCCGGGATGTATTTACATGTCAGGCCATAGCTATCAAAAACAGTATTACTTAGACGCCAATCTTGTAGAGGTGTGTGTTTTTTTTTGATAGCCGTGGACTGGTTTTGCCCTTGTTGCGACTCGTCAGTACGATGCAGTCAATCCGCGATTAATAATAATAAAGCACCGTAGCTAACCTCTTGGATGTGGATTATTTATGGCGATAGATGTGACCAAATTGTGGCTCCATCTCATAAACGGAAGAGATATTTGGTGTACGCGGTTACATCGCCACTTGCGACGAATGGACAAAGATAATTTTTTCTGTGGCATTCTCTCCCCCCCTCTTTCTGCGTGATCCGAGTTTCTTCTTGGATTACCGAAAATGCCATTGCTACGACATTTCGGTAGAAATAAAACTAAAACTTACTGCATTGATGCCTCTTATCTTCGTCACTGTTATCCAAACAATCATTATCTCCATCGCAAATGTAGATCCGCGGAATACAATTTCCGTTATCGCAAGTGAATAGATCCCCAAAGCACGTCCTGCCTTCGCTCTTACAGTATTCCGGCGGTTCGTCGGCGCCATCGCCGCAATCATCATCGCCATCGCAGTACCTTGAATCCAATCAAGTGTCGGTAATACGAGCGCTTCTTAACGGGAAATTACTTTTACTCACCAAGTAGCCGGGATACATCTGTGACTGGGACATCTGAAACTGTTCGGCGGGCAAGTCCTATGGGAGCAATGCAAGGGATTTTCGTCGGAATTATCGCCGCAGTCGTTGTCGCCGTCGCATAACCAGTAGGGTTCGACGCAAATGTTGGTCTTTTCGCATTTCAGATGATTGGGCGGACAGGTGGTATTGTTAGGGCACATCTCGTGGGTTTCGTCGGACGTGATGTTGTCTTTACAATCGTTGACGCCGTTACAAACCTAAAATCGACACAAATCACCCATCATGGAAGACTTGTAATGAACTCACGATTTGGCGAGTGAAATGTTAATCATCGCAATTAAGTATATGTATTGCAGTATAGGATTAAAGTATACAATATTCTCTACAATAATTATGTTAAGAACGTTAGAGATTACCAGAATATTTGCATGAAACAGTTCGCTAGATTAAAATTTTTCAGTAAGGTATTTTGATTATTCAGTACACTATAAATATTGCAAGATCAAAACGCAAAGTACTTCAACAAGAGATTTACGCTCCGTTCATGGTCTGAATTATTTGTTAACTTGGATAATACTAACATTTAATCTTTTATATTGTTTTTCTTATATTGTAATAATTAATATGATAATTTGGAATCATTTCTTACTAAATACGATAATATCAACATTAAATATTCAGCTCGATTTGTCTTAGAATTTTTGCTATGCAATCTTATAATTTATCTGTATGATCATAAAGGAAAGAAAAATCACTATCGGATTTTACTACTAAAAATATTTATTGCCAGTTAAATTTTATTGTGATAGTGTCATAATTAAAAAACAAATGAAAGTCGCAAGGTGAATCACATATGTTAATGTGTATTTTTAAAAAGTAGAACCAAAGTGTTCCAGCGTTTTCAAAAAACCAGTTGAGTGTTTTGTTAATATTCCATGCGTTAATCCTACACTGTATATATATATATATATATATCACTTGATTTATACCTTGTATATATACATATATACAGGGTGTAACTGTGTAAATGTTTAAAAAGTTGTCCAAAGGTAGATAATTAAAGTATATTCCATATTTGCTTAATAAACGTAAGGCCCCAAACGTACCGTTCGTAAGATATTTATAATTAGAGTTTTGAGTCGGCCCTGTTATATAATTGCAACGAGATGTAACGATCGGATCATTGATCGAGTAAGCATAAATAATATATGAATAAGCAGCCTACTTCAAATTTGCGAATTTTTCAGACTGCTTGTACAGTACAAACATGTTATCTCCGGTTTATTAATCATTTTACTTTAAACGTTTTTACACAGCAAGCACATAAACATATTATTGTCAAACATGTCTAATCTTAGGCATTTCTTGTGAAATTTTCTTTGTTTTCTTGACTTTACATTGTTTATCAATAAATAAATCTTTTTGAAAGAAAATATTTTTATCATTACCAATAATCAATCTGCTTACATTGCAGAATACCCGAATACTGACTGAATGTCCGACTATTTATTATTCATTTCGACTTTCAAAAATCTTTTACTTCTCAAATAAACGTCTACGAGGAATACAGCACCCTAATGTAAAAATGTAGGGGGCAAAATTTTATCAAAATTAAGCAAAAACGTTTGGCGTGATTTGTCATTGTTTTTGCTGATTATGTTAACTATACCATATCTTACTTTACCATATTAATAAATTAACCATTCTTACAATTACAGCCTGTATACAAGGTGTAAATTAAGTGATGACTTTAATATCAGGGCGTTAATTCCTTGTTATGTTTTTTGAGAAAAAGTTCATAGAAACACGTGTTTTAACTTATTTCGTTTCCTAGAAACAAAATGTGAAAGTTTTAATCAAAAATAGATATTCTTAAATGAATTAGCAATAACAAGGAGCTTATTTTGATCTAATTAGATCTAAAATAATAATTCCAGTGGCGTCGCAGAAGGTCACCTGATTGATTTATATTGTAAAAATCATTGTATGCCACTGTTTTCTTCCAAGTTCGATATTTTCATCAGATTAAAGAATTAAAAATACAATTTCCTTGTCTCTCAAGTTTGTTTGTATCTCACTTAGTTTTCGAGAAAGAAATAAAAATTTATTGGTTGCACTTTGAAATGAACATCTGTTGGACTATTAAATTGGATATTGTCGTAATTTTGGATATTTGTATCAAGATTAACAAGTCAAGTTTTCACGATCACGATCAAAAGATATTCCCTCTGTATTCAATTACAGTTTGTACAAGAATATGTAAATTTAAATGCTACCTGGGCTTGTGGTATACATCTGTGATTGGCACAAGTAAACTCTCCATCCGCGCACGGAGGATAATTACAGTCCTGTTCGTCCGATTCATCCTTACAGTCATTTTCATGGTCGCATTTCCAAGATTTGAATATACAACGTCCGTTGGCACAGCGGAATTCACTCGGTGAACAAGAATGGAACGCTGAAAGAAATTGACGAGTATTTGACAACGATTCCTTGAATTGTAGAAACGATGCAGTCATTTGAAATTTTTCGGCGCCTTGGGAGTCGATCTGTTATATTCAATAAAGGTTATTGCAACGAATAGTTTCTTTAAAAATCGAAAAAACGACGGAAATGGTTCTTATTCATATAGTATCTAATTTCCTATTGGATAACACCAATTACGTTAATTGTTATTACCTCTAATAAAGGTTGATAGTGCGATCTCTCTCTAATCGACGCAAAGAAATGGTGAGAAGCAAATATGACCTGCTAGTGTCGTGTTGTTGAGATGTTTTTTGATAGATGGCGTTCGCGGTCTCAAATTTCCAGAACGCTAAGGCGCTACCGCATCTTTATTATATGTAACAAAAGCTAATAGTGCTATCTTTCTTGTAATAGACCCAAGTGAATGACAAAAGATAAGGACGCAATTTCGACATCTAGCATGAGCTGTCTCGTTTAGAAAAGTAATATTTGCTTGCTCTCTCACGTTGGCAGCGCTGAAAAAACTCCGAATTATTACATCTAATAAAAGATGACGGCGTTGTTTTTCTCTAATCGACACAGTTAAATGGTGAGATACAAGGATGGAATTTTGTCTTTTGTGTATTGGATGTTTTTTCTTTTTGGATAGATGACGTTTGTATCTACAACATTTCCACAATCCTAGATACTCGCGAATGTTGTAACTAATAAAAATTGATAGTGAGATCTTTCTCTAATCAACACGAGTATACGGTGAGTAATAGCGATTACATTTTCCCGTCTCGCTATTGCGGTTTGTTTTTGATATACAGGGCTTGTCGTAACTAATGAGTCAAATTTATTTATAAGATTATATGAGGTAAATGTAAGTGTAAGTGAATGAAGTGAGTAAAAAAAAACTGGGAAAATAAAAGTATAGTTTGGTGGTCAAACATGGTCAATTTTTATTATTCTAGATGTTCCAAATACGTGTTTTGACTTTGTTATTATTACCTCCAGTGTGCCCCCCACATTTATTCTACGTAACGAATGTTCAGGTACGACAATAGCCTAGTGAGGATGATAACATAGTTACAGTCAAAATATGTATTTGGAGTTTGGTGTTATCCAAACTGCGACGCGATTTTATTTGGATTCATTCTAAACATTGATTGTGTCAATTTTGCAAATTTTCGGGGTTCTTTTTTAACAATTCTTACTTTTTGTTATTAATAAGATGTGACAGGGCAGACATACATAAAATTTGTATAGGTTTATCGCCTTCTTTCGACAAACGCGTGTCTTGTTCGCTGTATATAGACCAGTCTTTCAGCGACCAAGACGCGCGTTTGTCGATCCGAAAGCAGGCGATAAACCTATTCAAATTTGATATATGTTAGTTGTTAACATTGAAGACTATAATCTATGGTAGAAACTTACAGCAATAGTTCGGATCCTCGTCGCTCTTATCGCCACAATCGTCCTCTCCATCGCAAGCCCACATCCTTGATATACATTTTCCGTTCTTGCAATAGAACTTGTTCAGGTCGCAGCTCAAATTCTTCGGTACGCACATCCTTCCTTCGTTCACCAGCTTGGAGTTATCATCACACCTACACTCCGCCGTTCCATTGACTCCCGGATGACAACTTTGGGCGCATCCTCCATTATTGATCTTGCACGGATTAACGCTGCACACCTGCCTTTTCCCGCTGAACACCTGAATATCCCTCGGACTATCGTCCAAACGTTTCACCATCTCGATCATGTTGGCGCCGGTATACTTTTCGGCTCGGTACACGCCGCGTAGTTGCAAGTCCGTCCAGTAGATGTATTTTCCTAGGACGGTGATGGAAAACGGATAAATCGTCGCCGCTATGAGGACGACGCGATTCTGCCCGTTCAGGTCGGATCGTTCGATTTTCTCCCGTACGGCGTCCGTCCAGTATACCATCTGGTCATCGTAATCCAAAGCCAAACCGGATGGTTGGGCGAGATTCTTGTCGATGATGACTCGTTTCAGCGAACCGGCCATCGTAGTTCGTATGATTTTTCCGTGAGTCCCGAACTTGCCCCAATCCGTGTAGAATAACGTACCGTTGCAAGGGTCTATGACGATGGCTCGAGGTCTTTCGACTCTGGCGATCATCACCAGATCGCTGCCGTTCATGTTCATGGCGTAAATGCTGTGATTGGACGAGTCGGTCCAGTAGATTTTCCTCTGCGTCCAATCGTAGGCTATCCCTTCGGGATTTATGCCCTTATCGATGATGTTGTGGATGTTATTGGTCGAAGGATTGGACGAGGGCATCCAGGCGATGCGACTGAACGGTCTTATCTGGGTGAAAAGCAGTTTGTTATCGGCGTAGTCGAAATCCACGCCGACCACGTTCGTCAGGTTGACGATGGGCATGAACGGTAAATTGGTGTCGCGCGGGTTGAGGTTGATGGCTCTCACTTCCGTTCTGGTCGTGAAGACAACGTATTCATTGATGAACTCGCATCTCCTTCCGTCGGAAGCCAACGTTCCCGTCGCGCAATCGCACTTATAAGTGGACGCAACCGTATCGATGGGGTACGCGAAGCAGAGCTGCTCGCAATGCCCGTTTCCTAACTTCAAGCAGGGATTCGTCGTGTCTTTCGGTTGAGTATTAATGTCGAAGATGGATATGTCCCGTAATCGTTGCAAGTTCGTCCTTACTTTAAACGGAACGGTCATGTTCTCGGCCGTTTTGGACGCTTTGAAAACGACGTTTAAGTTACGATCCACCCAGTAAACGTCGTCCATATGTACCGCAACTCCCATGGGATTGGGCAGATTCCTCCTGATGATCTGCCTGCTGCCTCCGGCGTACGATATTTTCTGAATGGTGTCCAATTTCGAATCGACCCAGTAGACGTCGTGGGTGTTCATATCGATGGTGAGATCTCGAGGCGTGCTTATACCCGAAGTAACGATAGGCACCCATTGCGTTCCATCGAGCCTAGCCTTACCGATCCTAGGATATTGACCGTAGTCGATCCAGTACAGCAATCGTTTCAAGGGATTCACCGCCAATTCCCTCGGGGAATCTGTGGTGGTCTTCACCAGAACTTTACGATGTTTCCCATCCAACCAGCACGCTTCCAAGTAGTTTTCGTGCGGGAACACGTTGGTGAAGTACAAATTCCCAGCGACCCAATCGATGGCTAAACCTCGGATACCGTTGCTTCCGATACCTTCGCGTATAATCGGTTGTATATCGGAGCCGTTAGGTCTTATCCGGAAGATTCCGTTCCAGACGCCTCGATTGTATTCCACCCAATAGATCCAATTCTCGCTGTAATGGACGTCGACGTGTAAGATGTGATGCCCCGGGCCGGAGATGGGCACCATCGCTTCGGAACTATCCTTGAGACTGAATCCCCTGATGGTATCCAATTGGGCCACCACGGCGTAAGTTTTGAATTCCACGCAACGGACTTCATTCTCCTTCTTAAAACCGACGCCGCAACTGCACAGACGCGATCTACTTTCGTTCGGTAAGCAGATCTGGTCGCAATTTCCGTTCGATGGGAGGCACGGATGGTCGATGAGCGGTCGCTTCTTGAAGATGGTGAAGGTCTTCAGGTCCGGTTCGTTTTCCAAGATCACTTTCGGATTGTTAATATCGTTCAAGTCAACCCGCATCAATCGCTCGTACATCGGATCGAGATAGAAGAGGGTGTTGTTCATAACCGCCAGGGCTTTCGCTTGCCCGACGTTATTCGATTCGCCCAGGATGGTTTTGGAATTTTGGCCGTCCACGTCCATCGAAATGATCTGAGCGGGGTACTGGGTGCTGTAGTAAATAATTTTGCGATCGATATCCAAGGTTATAGCGTCCGGTTTTACGGCGTCGGCCAAGATGACCGGGTTCGATCCGTCCATGTTGACCCGACCGACTTTTTCCGGAACGCCGAAACCGCCTTCGTCGGTCCAGAAGATTTTTCCATCTGTCGGATCTACACACAACGATCTCGGACGCGCCACTGAGGTGTCGTTTCCGTTATTGGCCAAAATGATGGCTCTGTGTTTCGTTTTTCCATCGACTTTTATCACTTCGAGGGTGCTAGTAATGCGGTTTCCGAAGAACAAGTTCCTGCCTAACCAATCGAAGGCTATCACCGCCGGGGCGCCTATGATACCGGAATCCAAACCTGCCAATAAGGTCTTGTTACCACCGCCATAAGGCATGGTCCAAACGGTGCACTGTGGGATAAAAATAGCTAAGGTTAAATGCGGAAGGGGAAGAAGAAGAATGCTACGCTAGGTGGGCCAGATTTTCGTGGACTAGGATTTTGCGCCCGGTATCCATGGTAGAAACTTCTTTCGGGTTGTATCGGGCGTCACTAATGGCAGGCATCAGAATGAAAAGTGGATAAAAACCATTTTTGCCGATTTTCGGTTTTGACCAGTTGGTGACATACTAAAGAGGGAGCCGCATCGTTTAAAATGAAAACTGCACAAATCCGCTTATTCTATTGACTAACAGAGGGGTATATGTTCAATTCAAACCGTACACAAGTGACAAGTGACTAAATCCGGATATGTACAGTTGTCATTAGAGTTGGCCCGCAGCGGTAACAGCGCACAATTCTAGTTCTGTATATATGTATGTAGGCTGTCGTAACTTAAACCGTAATTACCGCTGTTTGCTCACTCGAGTTGTCATTCTCAACAGTACCAGAAAGAAGTTCCCACCAAAGTGTTAGCGTCTAAAATTTCAAAGTTATCCATCATTGAAAGCTGGAAAATAATAAATGAGTCCAAATCGCGTTACGCCTAGAAAATCCATCGCTACAAAGGAAACCACGTACGTTATCATTATCGTTATCCTTTCCTTCCACCCACATAATCATCGCCGTTTTCCTATCGTAATCGATTTGTAGACCGTGATCGATACCCACGATCGGCGTCAGGAACCCTGTGGTCTTATCTCCTGGTCGGGTCGAAACGTCGACGATCTGAGAACCGCGCATCACCATCAGGAAGGAAGTTTCTTCTTCGATGCAATTACCGTCGGGCGTCGTCCTAAAGCCCGGTTTGCATTTGCAGGTGTAACCGGTACTCGAAGAGGGGGACAGCAAGCAGAGATGTTGACAAGGCTGATTTTCGCACGGATTGTCAGAGATGGGTTGTAAGGAGGGGTGATTGACGTGAATACTTAAAGGTTGAGATATCAGATGGGATACGACGGTCTGGTTGTTGCCTGGAATAGAATACAATAAGGTTAGAGGCGTTTGTAAGTTTGACGCTGGAATTCTTGAGGGCGGTAGGTTTCTTTGGACCATTGAATGTGAAATATCGCGTTTCGATAGCCAGTTAGATGTTGTTATCTTAGAAGTAAACTCGAAGAAGAAGATGATGACGATAAGAAGACGATGATAATGATAAAGAAGAAGATGATGACTAGAGTAAGATAAACGTGTCGTCCAAGCATAGCCCTAACAGCAGGAGCAGCCGATCATTGATGAATGTGTACGAATTTGAACTGTTTTGCCACCCGGCAAATGTTTACGCATCGCGCAAGCGCGTGGCAAGTTCCGTTGACTGTTTCAGCTGTTATAGATGCCGGGACGACACGATTGTCTTAACCTAATGATGACGAAGAAGAAGGCGATGTTGATGATGAAGAAGAAAAAGAGGCAACAGGCGAAGAATGTCTTTAAAAGAAGAAGAAGGTGATAATGCTGATGATGAAGAAGAGGAGGAAATGGAATGTAAATACGTTTTCGCAAAAGCATCGGATGCAATAGAAATCCAGGATTATCGAGGATTGTTTACCTTTACTTTACTTCCCCAATCTTGGATTTTCAATTGTGGCCTTTTTCTATTGCCCTTGCTTTCTTTTCTATCTCCAACCCAAAGCATCATCGCATTTGGAACAAAAGAAAAGCGAAATTATTTGAAACTGAGTTAAGAACGAGGCAATCTCCGCTGGGCCTATTTCGAAGATAATAATAAACTGAATCCCGAAGCGTGGGATATTTCACATCCAATAAACGAAGGAAATAATCAGATAAATCCGTTATAAGTTTTGATAATTTTTTAAAATAAACTACACTACAGTGTTATCACTAAACCCCGGAATATTTAGGAATATCTTATAATAGTGATATGTACAGTGTATTCATTTGAAAACTTCCCGGGCTGTCTACATCCGAAACTAATAGAATTATTAAAAATGCAAAGATACGTCAATTTTTGTTCCGAGGAGAAATCATTTTGATTAATATATCATGATACTAAACTTAGCGCCTTGCGAAGGAAGTTTTCAAACGTACCCACTGTATACTACTTCTACGTAACAATGCGAACAAATTACTACATACCTTTAAATTTATGCGCGGATAACACACGATTCAACTGCCGGTCCGTCCAATACAGCGTGTCTTCGAAAATCGTCAAGGAATGCGGATGTAACAGATAATGACTCGCAGCTAGAACTTGCTGTCTTCCACTTCCGTTGTAATAACAAAAATCGATATAATCCAGCTTCGAGTCGGCGAAATAAACTCTCTGATTAGCCGTATCCAACGTCAAACCGTTAGGCCAGTAAATTTTGG
Source organism: Chrysina gloriosa (assembly GCA_038088585.1). Classification (NCBI taxonomy): domain Eukaryota; kingdom Metazoa; phylum Arthropoda; class Insecta; order Coleoptera; family Scarabaeidae; genus Chrysina; species Chrysina gloriosa. The sequence continues at coordinate 101,853,131 of CM076087.1, forward strand.
TGTTGATGATGATCGATCGATTCGTTCCGTCCATCCCGACCCTTTCGACTCTCGGATTTTCGCCCCAATCGGTCCAGAATAACCAACGAGCCCTATAGGATTTTCACCCCTAAAATAAACACCACCGAGAAACCTTACCTCCAAACGACTTACCCCGGACTCGGATCCAGGCACATCCCTCTCGGTTGCGTAATATTTTCCTTGACCAACACGATCCTGTTCGTACCGTTTTCTTGGGCCACTTCGATGGTGTTCAATTTCGAATCCAACCAATATAAGTTGTGACCGATCCAGTCGTAAGCCAAACCCTCCACCAAATCCAAGCCGGTAGATATGATATCCACAGGTTTGCTTCCCTTATCCAAGCGGGCTATCTTCTTCAATTTCATATCCGACCAGAAAATTCGACCGGAGTGCATGTTGGAAGTGGTAGCCACCACGTTTTCGACGCCGATGGGAACTCTTTCGATGCTGTGGTCGTGTAAATCGGCGATCAGAATCGAATGTCTGTTCGAGACGATGAGGAAGGCGGCGCTGGAATCTGAAAGGAAAAGGTGGAAGCGCGTTTTTAAATTAAAGAAATTGAAAAGATGAGATCATGTAAGATTCATGCACGCTTTAGACGAACCGACGGAGGAAGAGATGGAACCAACATTTGTATATCTAAGATGGAAGAAGTTAGATAGGTGAGGATATCGAAAAGATGAGACCATGTGAGATCAATACAAACTTCAGAAGAAACGATGGTGAAAAAGATGGAAGCAACATATGTATATCTAGAATTGAAGGAGTGAGATGGGTAAGGATATTTGAAAGACAAAATCGTGTGAGATCAAGAGAAACTTTAAAAGAAACAATGGAGGACGGAACCAGCATATCTATATATCTAAAACGGAAGAAGTTAGATAGGTGAGGATATCGGAAAGATGAGATCATGTGAGATCAATGGAAACTTCAATAGAAACGACGTAGGAAGAGATGGAACCAGCATGTGTACATCTAGAATGGAGGAAGTTGTTGATAGGTGAGCATATTAGGAAATAAAGCAAACGTAGTTCAGGTGAGCCAAAGGACGGATGGAAAGATAGTAACGTAGGGCAAGCTGAAAGTCTAAACAAGGCAAAAGTAGAAAAAGAAAAACAAGAAGAGGAAAAGAATTCCAAGGAGAAGAAGGGGAGGAACACCAAGAGAAAGAAGAGGAAGAATACCAAGAGGAAGAAGAGGAATAATAGGAAGAGGAGGAGGAAGAAGAAGGAAACGAAGCAGAAGAAGATGAGAAAGAAGGAGAAGAAAAATAAAGGAATGGGTCGTTTTTTCATTACATCGGCATTCATCAATTAGAAAGGGTGATACAGCAGTTCCTCGTCTCCGTCCCAACAGTGATAACTGGAGTTTGTTAAAAAGATGGATGACGTGTTAACTGACGATGCCACTCTTACTTTGGTTAGTTAACACGTCATCCACCTTTTTAACAAACTCTAGTGATAACAATAACAATCGTTTACGTCTCAGATCAAGACTTATGACGAAGGGTTATGACTGAGTTTCACAGTAGATAGACGTTGTTCTTCATATGCTTCTATCAGATCAAAATCGTCAACATCGATGCGTGAAGAAAAAGCATTTCGAAACAATTTAAACAAAACTTCTTACTGAAGACTTACTGAAAGCTTTGCAGAAATGCTTGTCGACGTCTAACGTGTAACCGGCAGTGCAAGAACAGAAGTAGGATCCTTTGGTGTTGGTGCAAAATTGGGAGCAGAGGCCGGGCGGGTCGCATTCGTTCTGATCCTCGCAGGTGACGCCGTCGTCGCGGAGAATTTCGCCTTTAGGACACTGACACGTCGCACCCTGAAAGTAAAATGAGAATATTTTTTGGACGATTAGCGTGTCATCTGATAGGGATTATAATAGAAATCTTCGAAATCTTTAGAAATGCGATTATGTGTTCTCGTTATCAAAGAATAGATCTAAGTTCTCTTTAAGTGGGGCGGGTTCTGGAGCGGAAGTGACATCACCTCCTGGACATCGGTAGAATCGAAAAAAAAAAAACAGGAAATAGCTACCGTAATTCGATAGCTTCCTGGATAGGTGGCGCGATATCATCCGCAGCATATAACCAATAGATGGCGTCGATATTTGTGTGAGTGGCGATGTATTTTAATGCTGCTAACACAGCGTTCCTCCGCATTCATCGAGAGTAGATGGTTCAGTTACGCAAGTTATATTCGATTTGGTATTGCACTACACAAGGTATTTTAAGGAAATACAGTTTCCTGTTATTAACAATCAAAAGCGACCTCTATCGGGTATACGCGGCCGCTGTCGTCGCAAACTATCCTTTTTGTCATTAATCGCGTATTCGTTGAACTGACAGTGAGAGAGCTGATATATTTAATTTTAAATTCTATTGAACTATAGAGTACTTCAACGTAGAATGGCTGTTGTTAGAGTGGTACGCAAATTGATGGTGTGAAGTTTAGGGAAGTATCATGTGACTAGTAGAAATAAGTTACGACAGGATCGCCGACTCCTCACTCTAGTCACTACGCTGTATATGTCGGTTGTCGTATTTCGTAATTACCGCTGTTTGCCCAGATTAGTCATGTCTTCAACTTGGCCGTCATACGAAAATAAAGAGATGGACAAGCAACACAACGGCAGTTAAATAGTCATGGTATGATCATAGCAGTGTGAACACAAATAGTTTTTGTTATCATCCAAACTTCCCTGGCAGTCGTCCCAATTAACAACAATGAACGTATGAATTTAGTGACAATTTAAAAATGAATATGCATTGAAGATATTAGCCGCCACCTGCATAAGAGCTCAGATTAGTAACACGAAACTAACAGAAATTTCCGTGCCATCTACGTGCTGCTGTTGAAATTACTGGAACGCAAACACTACCAAACCGGGCAGCTGTCAAACTAGGTCACCTGCTTTCTGTTGGTCCATCTTACCGATTTCCACGAGGTGATGACATCGCTTCCGCTAGACACCCCGCTTTGTTTGTCTACAGTCTACACAATTCTGAAGATTCCCAACTTTACCGATTAAAAAATAAAAACGTAAAACGCAGACTTACGAGAGGCGTTTGCTTACAACTATTGCTGCACAATCCGCCGTGGTGTTCGCATTCGTCGAGGGCGCAACCTTCGCCTTCGTCGGCGCCGTTGGGACAATCCGGTCTGTCGTTACAGACGTCGGTGATGTTGACGCATCGCTCGCTGACTCCGGGACATTGCCATTGTCCCGAAAGACATTTGAACGGCGGTTTCTTGCAGGCGTGTTCGTAACTTTCGTCGGAACCGTCGAGGCAGTCCTCTTTACCGTCGCATATGTAGGCCTATAATTGAAGGTTTATGTTAAAAGTGTGATCGAGGGGGAAGGATCGGATCCTTACCTTAAAGATGCATTGGGAATTGTTGCACTTGTAGAAGTTCGTCGGACAGTTGATTTCGCCGCAAGTAGCCGGTTCGTCGGAGTTATCGTCGCAATCGGCAGTTCCGTCGCAGTACCACGCTCGAGGGATGCAGATACCTGAGGAGTGGCATTGGAATTGTTTCTCGTTGTTGCATTGGTTGGGTTCTAAGATGGCTGAAAAAGAAGAATCATGTTGAATTGAATGATTAAAAATGGAAATTGTTTTGAAAATGTAGTGTTGAAACAAAATAAAACAATGTCTTCAGATGATAGTAGCCGGGTAGAAAATGAAAATGCGACAAGACGGGGTAAAAAACATAGAGGAAAGTTGATGTACCTTGGTCCGGTTTCTATATCTGTGGCCTGCTGCCATCTAGCGATTTCCAGCAAACGTATATTCCTTTTTGTGATGTAGGGAAGCATCTGTCTTAGTGGGAGTGAGTTAGTTTAAGAGTCACGTGCCCAAGTGAGAAAAGTTGTTTTCTAGTGTGAAAAGTAAATTTTTCGCCGCAGATTCTATGTGAATTCCTTTTCTACAAAGGTGCAAGGATAATTCTCAGTTCTGAACCAGAACAACACCTTATTATTTATTGGGTCATATTATAACCGGAAGGCAGTCATATTTGCTCAAAAGCAGGCAGTCATATTTGCTCAAAAGCAGGCAGTCTTGTAGCTTGAGCCACTACTGCAGCTTGTACCTTGGTCCGGCGCTTCAAGGTGCAAACGTTACAATATATTTTTGTTTGTGTGTGTTTCAGTTCTTTGTATGAGAAACAAACATGCCTCGTATTAAAACGGGAGGGAAAAGAGAAGCTGTCGACTCCACTGCCCTAAAAATGCACCCTAAGCTACTCGTTTTGATGATCCAAACAAGATACTGTCCAATAGAAAGGGTTCTAAAGTGATCATTGTTAGCTGTTCAACTATAACAAGAGATGTATAAAATATTTTGGGATGTGGTGAAGAATAATATGAATGTCGTGTGAATTCTGCAGTTAAACAAATATTTTCACAACCTGAGGAAAAACCTCTAGTGGTCTATATTGAAAAGGTGGCTAAAATACAGTATGGGCTTAAAGAAGGTCTCAGACTACTCGCATACAAATTTGTAAAAGCCAATGGAAAAGAAATACCCAGAATCTTGGGATGCTGACCAAATTGCAGGGGAGAAATGGATGCGCGGCTTGCTTGAAAGATATTCAAAAGGACTTTCAATAAGGAAACCCGAGGCAACAAGTTTACGTCGAGCTACACGCTTCAATTGCACAACGTTGAATGTTTTATTACCAATATCAAAGACGTTCACAACAGATTTGGCTCCAACTCTCCAGAGACAATGTGGAACTTGGGCGAAACTAGTCTCAGCACTGTACAGGGACAATCAAGAATAGTTGCTCTTGAAGGTATTAAATAACAAACCGGTCGGTAGTGCAACGGCAGCCGAGAGGGGTCATCTAGTCACCATGATTGCAGTTATAAATGCAATTGGAAATTCGTTGCCGTCTATGATGCATAGATATATAATATATATATATAAGGAAAAAATTCAGCAGGGAAAGAAAAACAGGACTATGATAGCCACAGACACTCCAGTAAAACTTGCTATAAAGGAACAAAAAGAAAAGAAATTTGGAAATAAACGGAACGTGGCAAATGAAATAGACAAACCTAAAAAAATGCTGTAAGGAATTTGACGAGCAGCTTAAATGTAAAGCCAAGGATTAAAAAGAGAAGGTACAAAAATCTTCAAATGTGGCGAAGAAACAGAAAACAACAGAAATTTCATCATCATCTGATAGTAAAGATAAAATACCTATCCTCGTCGTAGCTCTATCTACGGATGACGAAGACAGTGGAGATGAGTAATGCATTTCCATTTGCTATTCTAGAGATGCTGACAGCAGTAGAAGTGATGCAAACACACAAAATACGGTCGCTAGACTCACTACCTTTGTGCTGGAGTAGAAGGCAACAATTGGAAATCTTTTGTGGACCACTTTTGTGGTTCACACTAGACGCTGTCTTTATGTTATAATAATTAAACGTTTGTGACTTTTGTGCTAAGTTTACATGATAGTTTGTATTATCTGTCGTTATTTGCATTTGAATTTTGACAAATAAAAAACTTACGACATCCTTTCTCGTCGCTTCCGTCGTTACAATCCGGGATTCCGTCGCATTTGTAATTTTCTTGGATACATTGTCTCAGATCCGTACACTTGAATTGGTTGGGAAGGCAAGTCACCGGCGGACAATCCTGCTCATCGTTCTTATCGAAGCAATCGTCGTCCCCGTCGCAGACCCAACTTTGAGGGATACAATGTCCGGTTCTGGGGCACGTATATTGGTAATAGGCGCAAGTTTTCTCGTCGCAACTGTCTCCTTCGTCGGAGCCGTCACCGCAATCGTTTTCGGAGTCGCACTTCCAGGTTTTCGGGATGCAACGGCCGTTGGTGCAACGGAAATGTTCGTCGCTGCAGGTGATGTTGGGGCATCCCATTTCGTCGCTGTGATCGCCGCAATCGTTCTCGTTATCGCACTTGAAGGATTTGGGAATGCAACGTTGGTTCTTGCATTGGAACTCAGTCAGGCTGCAGGTCGGTACTGAGGACAAGAAAACAAATTAGAATTAAGCGGTTTTTACTCTCACCACATTGATTTCTTAGCATCCAAACTGATATGGTGACGGTCATAATGATTTTGATTTTACTTGATTTTTACCGGATCTCTTCCGGGAATACTGAGACTGTACTTCAGTATTCTCGAAGAAGTTGGATAACGAAACGTCACGTCACGTCACGGTACGGTACAATACCGGTCAGTTGGTTACTAACTAGCCCGGATAAACAGCGGTCACAGTTAAGTTACGACATTAGCTCTGTATCAAATGCGAATTTTGCGTTTGTCCATGTTTGTCGATAAAAATTTTCTGTTTGTCCACTCTCTGTTGGAAAATTATTTAGACAATCTTTTTTACAGTAAATAAAAAAGTAAATTCGGGCTTTTATCACGTTAATTCGTTTGTCCAATGTTAGTCCAGGATTGTCTAGCAAAATTTTTCGTTCGCCCACCCGCGAAAAATTATTTACTTGACAAAAATTTCTTTTTCAACTTTTTCCTTTTTTCGTATATTATTGATAGGCCAGTAACTTCGTCGCGAAAAGGGCAAATACCTACATGAGATATCGTAATTTTCTCGATATTATAATTAGTTGAATGGATGTACAAACGACGGACAAACGAATGGCGTATTATTTTTCCAAAAATTCGCGTTTGGAGGTTCCAACTTCACAGAGCTTACGACATTTCCTTATCTAGTCGGTACTGAATCGATGCTGTATGCGAGTAGTTCTGTGTATATGTAGGCTGTCGTAACTTCTTTTGTACTTTTGTAATTGTGCGCTGTTACCGCTGCGCACTCGGACTACTAATTTCTCGATGTAACCACATACTTGTGCAATTTTGTTCTTCGTCGCTGTTATCCAGGCAATCGTTATCGCCGTCGCAAACCCACGATTTCGAGATACATCTCTGATTATCGCAGGTGAAATCCCAACTGTTGGGACAGGCTTGAATCGGTGGTTCGCTTTTGGGATCTGAGATGCAGTTTTTGCCGTCATCGCTGAGAGTTTCGCCGTAAGGACAACCGCATTTCACCGTTAATGTGTTGGTGAAGTTCGTGGGCAAGGCGAAGCATAGTTTCTGGCAGCCTCCGTTGTTGATCCAGCAAGGATGTTGCTGGTTCACTATCTGCTCGTCTCTGCTGTATATCTAGAAAGGTAAGTGTTAGAATTAGTTTGAGGTACTTCGTTCTAGGATTTCACGAGTGGTGTTTATGGTAAGTTTATTTCGGTTCTGTCCGGAGTGAATAGTTGATGTCGACCTCAATATTTTGGGGATTCATCTAGGTTCAAGATGGAATCGTCTTCCAAATGGAAGCGTCCGTTATAACCCCGACATCAGTTAATGATTCCCGGCAGAACCCAAAACCTTCTACCAATTCGATGCATTCTTTTAAAACAAAATAAAGAAAAAAGAAACTCCCAAGTGTAAATCAAATTGTGTTGGGAGTTCCTTAAAGATTCAACGCATCTTACCTTAACGCCATATAACCTATTGATTTGTGGTTCCTTGATCAATATCTCTTCCTTTCCGCCATCAGATCTCTCTCCCATTCCCGTTTTGCTCAACCTCATTATAGCGTCCAACCTCCAATCGGTGATGTACATGAATTCCTTGTGGATGACGATGCTAAAAGGATGTTTCAGCAATCTCGAACTGATGGTCCTAACGTCCCCTCCATCCAGATTCGAATGTTGGACGTGATCCAACAAAGCGTCACACCAGTACAGCCTGTCGTTGCTGTAATCGATGGCCAAACCGTTCGGCCAACCTAAGGTGAAATTCCTGAAGGTGACGATGTTCGATCCGTCGCTGTACGCTCTCGAAATATTCGCCGGCCGGTCCCATTCCGAATAGAAAATATACCCTTTGTTTGGATGCACGACGATTGCCCTCGGCCGTTTCAGATCGTGTAAAAGGGTGCGCCGATAAGTCACGTTTCGCGTCGAGAGGACGTTCAACGTTCCTTTCCTGCTATCGATGTAATACAAATTTTTCGACACCCAATCCACGGCCAAGCCTTCGACTCCTTCGTTTTGCGAGGGAAGCACGATTTCTCGCGACGATCCGTTCCTGTGGATCCTATAGATGACGTCCTGCAGGACATCGGAGTAATAGATATATTCGTCTTGGGCGTCGAAATCTAACGCGACGAATCTCGCCCGTTTAGAGACGACGGGTAAGATGGCATCGCTAAATCCTTCGATGACCGGATTCAGGACTTTCCCTTTGATGAATCTTTGCTGCGAATACATGAGGAATTCCTGGACCAGGTCGCAGGTCATCTCGTCCGAATTTAGGCGATAGCCGATTTTGCAAGCGCATCTGTAGCCTAATCCCGAAGGAGTTCTGGTAATGATGCACATATGCTGACATCCGCCGTTGGCGCCTCCGCAAGGATTAAAGAGCGGCGGTTGACTTAACCCGTGAACCGTTTTTATCGCTTTGGGATCGCGTAAGTTGATGACGCGATGAACGACTTGGACGGAGACGTTGCCTTCGAATTTATCGACGGAGATGACTCCTTGCCTCGTACTATCCGTCCAGAAAATCCTATTTTCGAAGAGGGCTAGGCGGGACGGACTGGGAATCGGTTGTCCTCTCAAAACCATGACCCGACGTCCTCCGTCGTAATCGACGGTTTCTATATAATCCAAGAGGGAGTCGCACCAAAATACCCGTTTAGCGATGATGTCCACCGCAATTCCGGAGGCTTTGTAGGTTGCTTCGGATACGATGGATCTGGTATCGGTTCCGTCCATATTCGCTCTTAAGATTTGTGTAGTGTCAGCTACGAATAGGTAACCTTCGAGAGGATCTAGGGCGATATCCGATGGATTGGTCAAGTTGGAGCCCAAGACTATGGCGTGCGATTTCTCCCGGAATTCGAAAATGTCGATTTTTTGCCCGACGGAATCGGCCACGTACAATTTATCTCCGACCCAATCGACGGCGACTGCCACCGGCGTCCAAGAACCTCCGGGGAGATGATTTCGATTTCGTGATTGGGGAATAAGGGGTTGGGGTTGTTTATCGATTGTTGAACGTGAATCTGCAAGAACGAAAATTTATAACAATTAAAAACACTTCCCGATGATGTCATTATCAATAAAGCAACTTCCTTGATGTACGTTTATTTCCCTTTCTAAATTACATACCTACATTTTCATTTTCTCCAGATCCATTTTTCCTCAAATTTTTTGAAATAACTGAGTGTGAGGTTATTTTGATAATTATTTGTAGATTTTTTCCGAAATTTGGTTATATTTTCGTTTGAATTTTTACAAATTTATTTCAAGAATAATTTATGGCCGTTTTTGGGAATTTTTCATCTTTTCCACATTCATTTCTGATAGAATTTTCTGAAATAACTGAGTCGGAGGTTATTTTGAGAATTATTTCTCCGAAATTTCTTCATGTTTTGCTTAGTGTTTCTACGAATTCGGGAATCTGGATTCTGGAATAATTTTATTGATTTTCTTGAAAGTTGTGACTTTTCCGATTCATTTTTGGTAAAATAATGATAGTTTATTTCGAAAATTGTTCTATACGTTTTCTCCGAAATTTTTCGTTGTTTCGGTTGGAATTTTTATAGATTTCATTCTAGAATGCGATCATTGACTTCCTTTTTTGTAGAATTTTTAGAAACACACGAGAAAATTTATATTTCAGACATGTTTTCGTTCACTTCTTTCTTTTTTGTATTTGTATAAGATTTTTTGAGGCTGATTTTATCAGATTTCTTTTGGAAATTCTTCACTTTTCCAATTTTTTGGGTACAATCGTCACGAATACAGACAGGGCAATATTCTGTAAACTTTTTAATTTATTTTATCCAAGTTGTTCAATATTTCAGTCGCATTTTTACTACTTTTTCCCGTGATTTGTTTAAACAATACTTTTATGGATTAGCCTCCAAAGTTTTATGTGTTTCTTTTTCTAGAATTTGGCGAACCACAAGAGAAAATTAGTTCTAAAAATCGTTTTATTTATTTCTTTAGATATTCTTCAATTTTATTTCTATACCCAAAGACCCTCCCAGACATGTACAACCCCTTGGGAGTATTAATAAAAGTTGTCCTTCGGCTAACTTTATCGATTTTCTTGCTAAATTCTCCATTTCCCCTTTGTTTCTTCTTCTAGGAATTGAAAAGACGATTTATTCCGAAAACTATTTTATTGATTTGTGCAGTAATTTCCTTCGTATATGTCAAGATTTTCTTTCGAGAATAATTTCATAAAACTTCGTCGAAATTTTTGATGTTGTAGAATTTCGTGGAATAGTTACAAAATACCGAGTTAATTCCATAGAAATTGTTGAAAATTTTCCATATTTTGTTTTTATACAATTTGTATAGAATTCCCAGACTAAGAGAGAACGATTTTCATTTCCAGCATATTCTTTTTGTATTGTTTCAAAATTTATTTCAAGATTAATTTTATGGACTTTTTGGGAGATTTCAATTTTTTCTAGTAGCATAGTTATTACTAAAATCGTATTGATTTTATCAGAATTTCCTCCAGATTTTGTCCAGGAGTGGTTTTATTGACCTTGTTGGAGATCCCTTATTTTTAAAATTTATACATGCTGGAGTTGTCTTTTCTCTCTCCTTTTTCCTGTATCGAGTGTCTTTAAATGTCTTATTTTTATATTGATTTTATAGATACAATTTAAACCTAAAATTTTGCCTCAAAAGACGATATGGATATGACGTACCTCGTAAGCGTCGAAAGAAACTAAGATAAGATTTCAACTCGCAGAATCGATTTCAAATATTTTCACCTTCAACAACAATCGACGAGTTTATCCGGCTGGGACAAACTCTTACAAATCCCGCAATTAGTGGTGAAAGCACCCAGCAGTAGCTAGAAAAGTTTTATACCGGGAATCTTACAGCTAGCTCAGAATCTCTTTTCTCGACTAATATCTCAAGCTCATGAAGAACCAGAAGCTTTAATCGCGCTACTGAGATTGCTCGGAAGGTATATAAGATCTGTTTATTTCAAATCCTTCAAAAATGGAAAATCTTGTATGTTTATACAAATTTACATACATCGATATATAAAGTTATACATTTTTATGTGACAGTATCAAGGGTTAAGGACCATTTGTTTGAACGAACATTATTTAGTACTATCCCCTGTCACTAATGAAATATACATATGTACAACATACATATACCCATGAAAAGAAGATAAATATGACTTACCCGTCTAGTTTTAATATCGGACCAAAACAGGAGACCTTTCCTATAATGGAAATCCAATCCGGTAGCCCCGGTGGTGTTAGCTACGATCTTGACGTCATTTCCTTGGTAATTCATGGAGACGATGGCGTTTTCGTGGGCGAAGTAGATCATCATCAAACTGGCGTTGTTGGCTATGCACCTGTTTCTGGCCTGAAGGAAGTAACCCTTCGCACAGGAACACGTGTAACCGCCCTCGGTATTGGTACAGAGTTGATCGCAATAACCCCATTCGGCGCATTCGTTCCTATCGGTGCAAGTTCGGTTATCGATGGCTAATTTTTTCCCTTCGGGACAGTAACAGACGCCTCCGGTCACTGAAGATTTGCAATTGTACTCGCAGGCCAGGGATAGACACGCAGCGTCCGCTAAAATTGGGGGAAAAGCAGGATTTATCGCGTCCCGTTTGCTTGCTTGGATTTTACCGTTGTGTGATCGCTCAATACACGATTCCTTATTAATTCCGGGACACGTGCTTCGATAGTAACAAAGCCATCATAAAATAACGATACGTATTAAGTTAGTTACTTTAAGATGCTGGCTTCGCTTGCAGGACATGTACTTCGTCAATAATAAGGGCATTATCATTAACAAATTACAGTCGAGTCTCGTTTATCTTAAGGCTTATGTATTTTGAGTTTCATTTATCTTAACTTGGGAGTCTCGTTTATTTTAAGTTCCACGCTCCCCTCCATGTTCCACAATTTCACCGTCACGCTAGAATCTAGACTGAGCTTGGAAAAAATGGGAGGAGTGTAGGTGACGCAATTCCAGTTGGCATGACAACGGTGGCGGTAGTGGGGACCCCTGCCGACTTAGATAAACGAAACTCGTTCGTTTCGGAGGACTGAAGGTAAACGAGACTTGACTGTATTCGTATTCAGCAAGATACAGCTAATGATGGGTCTCAAGAGGCGTCGAATCATAATATATGAAAGAAGTTCAAATCAGTTCGAATATTATTCGAATTCGTACAATCTTGAGAGTCTTAGTAAGTCTTGAAAGTCTTAATACGTCACGAATGCTTCTGAAAGTCTTGGAAAGTCTCTAAAGGTATCAAGTTCATCAACTTCTTGGATTCTGTAACACTTTGTTCGCCATTTTCTATGAATTTGGAATAGGCTATTGTGGCTTGTGCGAAAACAAAATTTTGTTGACCGTGCTAGTTTTCAGTCTATTTTGCTCTTGCCAAGAATGCTCCCTATCGTGGAGAAAGAAGACCAGGATGACGAACTGTGATCCGCTTCATGCGATTCGGAATTGGCCGTGACTGATGTGTTCGTGTGCGTTTCAATGAAATTCGTTACCTTATCTGTCAATAACTTCCTTGCATTCGTAGCATTTTCGTAGAGCGCAAATGGTAACATTTTGAATCGGGGATCAATAACCGTTGCCAACGCGTACGTAGGATTACTTTCGATCAAATGGAAATATTTGTGCATCATCGTTTTTAGTTTGACGGTCACGACGGTATTATCGCCGGAGTTAAAAAATATAATCAGACTGGACCCGCTTATTTATATCCTCCCGCACTTATATCTCGCTGTAGTTTTCACTTATATCCGCTGAACATCCCCCACTCGCATACCTCCTGACTAACATGGACCAATCAGCCGTTGTGTTTCTGTTCAAATAAACCGATCAACGTGTAACGCGCCACTTTCCCCTCCGCTGGATAGCAGTGGTGAGATCCCCTCCCGGGAGGATATAAGTGAATGTTTACGTCCGCGAACGGCGGATATAAATGCGGTTCTAGTGTATTTGTTTAACTAAAACGATTACGTTTGAAATCGTGACATACGATCAAGCACTCAAATCGACAGTGATTTCAATGTTATCAAACAATTGGCCATCATTTTATTCGAAGCGATTCTAAGCGTCTCGAGGTCCATGACTACATTCATTTCAAGACTTCAAGTTCTCTCAAAACTCCAGGATTTTTGAAGACTTTAAGACCGTTCTAGACCCAAGATCTTTCGAACTTTTTCAACGTTTATTACGACGGCATTATTTCCACTAATATTCGAAGTGACCGAATTGAATTGAGCGAATATTCGCAAGAGCGAGAATTGAATGTTCACGATGTCATGACGTCATGATACGGGGAAACACGTGTCACGAAATCAATTAAAAATTGTGTGCTGAGGAGTTTACTGAGTTTCGTGATTGCTCATTATACATTTCTTTATTAATTTCACAACAGTTCATCAACAGTTCTAAGATGTCGGCTTCGCTCCCGGCACACGCGTTTCGTTAGTAATAAGGGCATCATCATCAACGAACTATTCGTATTTAGCAAGATACGGCTTTATGACGCTGGCTTTGCTTCCAGTGAAAGGCGTGTCACGAAATCAATTAAAAATTTTGTAATGATTTGATCTTATTTGATCGTTTCTTTATTTTATTTTTATTTCTACTCACAGCAATTGAGAGTTTCGTCACTACTATCCGGACAATCGCTATTTCCGTCGCACAGCTGGGTCTTATCGATGCAAATATTTTTATCTCTGCTGTTGGATTTTGGACACATGTGCTTGTTGTCGGGGCAAGGAACGCTCGTGCAGTTCACTTCGTCCGAACCGTCGGTGCAGTCCTTCCATCCATCGCATTGGTAACCTTTGGGAAGACAAACGGCATTCGCACATCTGAATTGTGCGGCGTGGCACACCGGGAAATCTATGGGGATTGGAAATCTCGAGTTAGACAAAAGTACAAGTTAAGGTTTTGCAAACGAAAACGATCTTGGATGAATTCAAAGATGTGTTTAGACAACTAAGATATCATCTTCAGGGAAAGATCACTAAGATAGGAAGCGTAATACGCTGAATACTAGAATATAAGTTATACAGGGCGGGTCATAATGGAGTCCCATATTTACGAGGCGAAACGAAGTTGGGTCAATAAAAATGTCCCAAAACTATAGATTTTTCTAATTTTCAAAGTTGTATCTATGACTAGACTGGGCAAACATGCGGTATGATGAGTTATCTGTCCTTTTCACAATGTAATATTATATTACGGAGGACAAATGACAGATGACCCATCATACCGTATATATTGCCTATTTTCTCCATGACAATGTTAATATTACTACTACGTAAATGAAGGTGTGTACTTACTGCATCCTTGTTCGTCCGAGCCGTCTTCGCAATCGTTCTTGTGATCGCACTTCTGAGATAAATCGATGCAATGCCTGCCGTTCGAACAGCGAAATTGGTCGAGTCTGCACGCCACGCCGGTACATCCTTCCTCGTCCTTCCCCGATCGACAGTCCAAGTAGCCGTTGCAATGTTTGTCTTTGGAGACGCACTGCTCGGAGTGGGATCCCCATTGCGTCGTGCACCGGAAGTCGTCTGGATGGCACTTCCTGTATACTGCGAGGAAAAACAAGGAATTAAAAGTGATGCGATCGGAAACTATTTAGAAAAAATGAAAGATCATTGGATACAAACCCAAGACATCTTCTTGGGTTTTTCCAAAGCAAAAGAAAAGGAAACGAGATGTGGTGATATTTGCAACTATTTCAATATGTCCGGAAATAAGAGGCGATATTCCTGGATATTACTTTCAGAAAGGCAAAGGTTGTAGCATTGGAAAACATTTTCATATATCCGAAAAAAGGAAACTCGGTGTTCTAAACAAGCGAGAGGTGGCGTTGATAGACCAAATTTTAGAGCAAAATTTTCTCTATAAAAAGTAAATAAAATTACCCTTACCACACCTTCCGGAAATAATTCCAGATACGTAGAAACTAAGTTGCCATTATCAGTGGAAAACTGGAGGAATTCAGTATCACTAGCGATATACGACTAACGCCCAAGACGAATACTACACAACTCGCACTGTACAACTCGCTAGTGATACTGAATTCCCCCAGTTTTCCACTGAAGAATGGCAACTTAATTGCCGAAATTCGCATCTGGATTTATTTCCGAATGGTGTTGTAATTTATTTTGATATATTATTTTAACCGCAGTTGCTTCTTATTATTTACAAAGTTTTCTCTGATTTTATGGCATCAAACGTTTTAACCACAATACTGTCTGAGTCACTTGTTATTATTACCTTCTTGATCGTATATTCTCAGTGCTTTATATTGATCAAAACCAAATTCATAGTTACTTGGTTGCAAGAATTGTTCGCAAGATCTTGTCTTCCCAGTACTTCTTTTACAGCTATTAACACGTGATAGTCACATGGACCTAAGTCGGGATTATAGAAGGGATGTTCACAAATATAACTCAAGAGACTTCTTCTAACTTGTCGCATGTTTTGTTTGCGGTTTTTGACCTAGCATTGTTTTAGAGCAGGAGTGAGCAAACTACTCCCCGTGGGCCGTCGCGTCGGTTAATATGAGCAAAATTAAAATAAATCATCAAATTACGAGCTCTAACTCAATGAGCAATAGTTGAGTTGGGAGATTGTGCAGCATTTATTTCAGCCCGTCAGTCTTTTGGCAAGAACAACCGGGATATCGGGAAACATATAAAAAGGAAATTAAAAACATTTAAAGTAGTTTTCCTTGGCTCCTGATCAGTCGACAGACACTATCGATGCTGCCCAATTGGTGCTACTTATCTGATGGGTCAATACTGAGTTTGAGGTGATTGAAGAATTAGCTTCTATGAATACTGGAATGAAATTGCAGGCGAAGATATCTTAACACATTACAATTTACAATAGAATCCGTTGAAATGTGTCACAATTCGAGTTGCTCATACAAGTCAAACTTATCAAGATCAGAGTTATTTGCAGGCGATCCGAACTTGACCTGTCCTTGCAACTTGCGACCGTTCCCGATTAAACTCCGATCTTGACAAAAAGCATCATTTTATAGCTCGTATGAGCAATTCCAGTCACAAGTGGTGGTGGTAACATGTGCGTGGAACGGAGAAAGGATTAGTTGGATAAATTTTTAAAGCTTGTGAAGAAGATAAATGTTCAAACCCTGTGGCAATTCATTGTATTATTGATCAGCAAGCTCTTTATGAGAAACAACTCATTCTGCTAGGTGGCTTTGAACTAGTTGTGTCAGCGGCCGACTTCGTTTTTGTGGATTTAACCATCATCAGTTTAGTGATTTTTTGGATTTTCCAATATCATCGATTTCGTGTTTTTGGGTGTACTTCTAATGACGTTATTGTTAATTCTCATCTCCAAACGGCGTTTTTTGACTTTGGCAACAATGTCATGGCAACGTGGAATTTCCACTGTAATTTTTTCCATAATCCCATAATTTCCATTTAATAATTCAATACCTGTTGCATTGTTACAACAATGTATGAGTCAAATATTCAGAGGTACCATTCAAAGTATACATAGTTGTAGTACCGAGGTGGGGAAGACTAGTAACGCCATCTATCGTATAATAATATGCGGTAATACTCCCGTTTGAATAATCTCAACGAAATTTCCAGGGAAACAATCAAGTTTCTAGACCAGAACCCTCACCCTTCAGAATCCCTTTAGAAATAAAAAGTACTTCTGGACTCTTTAGAATCGTTACAAAAAGAACTCTTCACTTCCTTTAAATTATAGATGGGCAACCTCCGGCCCGCGGGCCACATGCGGCCTCGAGTAAGATTTGCCCGGCCCGCTACTGAATTCTTTCGTTGCATATTAGCACGGCCCGTCTAAACTTAATTCATAATGAATCATAAGGATACCACAAAAATGTATATTTTTCAAGATTACTCGCAGCATAAAACTTCTACAAAAAAAAGGTTGCCCATGCCTGCTTTAAATCATGTCAAAGTCAATAGATAAGTGACTACCGTCGTTCTACTTCGTCGCTTATCCCGTTTACGAAATTCAGCACGTACGACAACGACGACGCGACATGATGGACACGCCGAGCGTATCGTGACGTCCGTTTAACGGCGACGTCGACTCGAGTAGTTGTCGAAAGAGCTTTGTGTCAGCTCATAAACGTCGAATCCGTAAACAAACGCGAAACGGAGGAGAGCCGCGACGGAAATGCTCGGATCAACAGGTGTTTTCCACGGTCTCGACTACGAAGACCCCCGGACTTTAATCCGGTAACGGCTCTTACGGCGGTCGAGTCGAGATCGATGTCACCGCCACTTCGGCCGGGGCGATTCGACGACACACGAGATTCCGGAAGTCATTTCTAGTGGACGAGGGTCCGGGTTGAGGAATAAAAATGTAAGTGTATGTGTATCCGGGGCGAGGATGCGTTTAAGTGAAAATCGGAAGTTTCTTCACTTTTTTCCGTGTTCTCCGTTGGTATTGCTTGGTTGTCTGGTTTCCTCCCTGTATTTGGTGGTTTTCTTTCACTCGTTTTGTTGGTTCGTGTTTACTTTCTTCTTCCTATTTTACATCGTCTTCCTTATTAGTTTCGATGTACGAATTTTGTAATTGGATAAACACCAAATGGATTTGAATTTCGTCAAACTTCTCTTATCTGATGGAAGTATATTTAATTGCATTAATAAAGGAAAACGATACCAGCGAGATGATCGTGGCGGCTTCGTTTGGTGGCCGCCATACGTAAATCCCCAGTTTTGATGGCATTTTAGCATATGTGAGGTTCATACTTGGCTTCGTGCGTTGTCCTTTATCTCTGGGATGGTGTTTGGTTGGTTGGTTGGTTAGCGTAGATAACCTCTTCGGGAAATTATTCGTTCAGGCATTTTTTTACACAAAAGACCGATGGCTTCGCCATCTGTGTGGCTCGTTACACAACAACATATCGTCGATGTGAAGATCATTCAAAATTGGCTCCAAACGGTGGGTAATCATGGCTCTATACCTCTCTTCATTGACAGTTATAGCTCCACTGTCCTCAAAAAGTTAAAGTCCCACGATGTCTCCCACCCATGATTCGCAGCAAAACCTGATTTTTACGGGTGCAATGGGATTTCCTTTTGGTTTAAAATTTGTCAAAGTAATTTTTTCGTACGAAGGAAGTTTTGGAATTATTTTGAGTTCACACTGGAGGTGATAATGTACTACAGAGAGATTTTCAATTGTCCTGATCCAACACTACTTTCCACAAGCGTGGACTGTGTATTTACTTCCATTGAAAAGCAATGTTTTTCAGTACCGTAACGTTTGTAGATAAGACATGATTATGCAACTTATCGCACGCAACTGTCTATATAAAATCTATATCGATGTTACTACTATGGAATCTGTTTCAGTGGAAACGGCATTTTTATCTGTTTTTAAAGCAACGAAAACCGATAAATACCTTTAGTGTTGAAAGAAATTTGGACAAACTAGCAAACACCAAAAGGTAATAACTGACAAAGAAACGCATAGTGCGCCAAGGAAGAATAACTGACCGTCGCACATAGGGGTATTTACATGAAAAATCCGGACAAAAGTCCTTTTTAAAAAGGAGACTACCTTCTCGGTGAGTCATTTAGGAATATATGTGTAATGTCTGATACTAGCTTTGTACTGTCTTATGCTGTGTTTATTGTGTAGTGGGATGTCTGATATACTTAAGTCTTATACTGTTTCCTGTTTTTAATATGTAAATCTGACAATGTCAATATCCTCAGATTTATGACAATAAAATATTATTATTATTATTATTAAATTCAACCACAATGTGATGAAATTATTACAATCATTTCGGTTTTCTTTGAGAACAGACGTCTGCAAAATGTCTAATTCAAGTGATAAAGAAGTTGGTTGGTTGGTTATGTATTTGTATCTTCGACAAAGAAAGAGGCGTAAAAGAAGAACTATGTGGATACATGCCTACATTGGGAAGCCGATAAAACGCCAAAGTCGATGAAACGCAAACACGAGTTTCCTGCACGCCGGTTTCAATACAACTGATTTCCAATGTGTTTCAAACCGGTTTCAAAATGGTTGCGTCATGTGCGGTCCCTCAAAGGAGTCTATGGCATAAACTCAAATGAAACTCAACAATAACTAGAAGTTGCAGTTTCGTTGCAATTGCGTTTCACCGTCTGTCTTGGGCCTAAGTAGTCTGCTATAATGAAATGAATAAAGTTGTTGTAGATACTGCCTCATGCTGGGCCAAAACAGATTACTGCACATTAAATTTTAACGCAACATTGAATAAAATTCGAAAGAAATACGTTCGTAAGAAACGCAAAAAGTTTCCTCATCGTCTCGTATGTTTAAAAAGAAGTTTTTGCGAGGGCATCGACCTCGGGGATTTCCCGTCCCAACCGGTGGAGAATAGCTAACTCCATAAGCTTGGATAGATTCTTAAACAAGTTTATGGGAAGTGTTGACACAATGGTTTTAGGAAAGATTTTTTTTTCAAGAGGACGGCCCAGACGGATGTGGCTAGAGAACGTAATAAATGCATTGGGTAAAAGAGCAATATCGTGGGAGGAAGCCCAACAAGCCGTAGCAGATAGGAAGCGATGGAGGGAAATATGCAACAAGTCAATCTTAGAGAACTAGTCTTAAGGATTAAGTAAGTAAGTAAGTTTATTTTTACTTCGAAACATAAAACCGATATATACGTTGGACAACTAGTTTTGTTAGGTTTCTGTTGTGTTGTTAAGTTAGTCGTTGTCCTTCTTTTCCATAGATAGCAACTACAAAGTATTTAAAAAGCAGCGCCTTGTTGTCATTTTACTGCAACTGGTAAAAAATAATTCCTGCGTGCATCACTGAAGATGATTAAATCGTTGACATTTTTTTGGATTCGATTATGACGAAATCCAGTTATTTGCAGCTTCCCACACTAGACAAAAATTTTTGGTTGGAAATTTTGCAAAAAATAGAAACTTCTGAATTACCAAAGCAACTTCACTTTCCACAAAAGTACATAAAATACGACTCGTCCTGTGCTTACTTAATGATTCCCCACCGTCATAATATCTAGACCGGAACGAAACGTATAAATCAACAAAACAGTCCGACCGATCTCGCGAGAGGGAAATAAAGAAGGGACCCCTTCCGTATAATCAATCCCGTCTTCCCTCTCGGCGTACAAAAGTAAACGCGAAAAGGAGTCCCTCGGAACAACGTCAATATATAAAAATTCAAATTTCGCACGTCGCTAACCGTAAAAATTATATCCCCCGAAGGCATCGGGAAAGTTGAAATAATGTTAGTTCAATGCTCGCGCGCGCGCTGTCCGAAGGATAAAGGCCTCGAGGGGAGCCGCGACGTGGAAGTCCGGGGATTTCGCTTCGAATTTAAAGGGATGAAGAAGCGTAATAAAAGAGGCGCCGTTTCCCGCTTATAGCGGAAAACAAATAAAATCGCCCGCGGAGAAGAAACGCTCCGTTATTTTATTTTTTTCGTTTTCACTCCTTGAGCGTTTCTTTTCGAAATTATACGTTTATCGAAGGGGACGGAAACGATCTTCGAAAAGCCCCGTTTTGCGAGCCGGCGGTTTATTTGTTTTACGTCGATGGCGGCGATAATTTATTATGGTCGTCGTAAATGTTTCGATTTGCATGCAAATTTGCATTCGGATACGTTTCCGTGAAGTCGTTGGATAGCGATAGCGCGAAGTGGCGAATTTGCGGATGTTCAACACTTCTCGACCAATTAAATATCGATTTTTTAAGCAATCTTTTGGGGAGAGAGGGATGAAAGGTCCACTAAACTAAATGAAGATCTAAACCCAATTTTGTCAAAGGTCAACTTTGATTAACTTGAGTTATTTTGAGGAGTATGGTTCGGAGATATTAGATGACAGAGGGTAGGTTGACCGCGTTTATAACAACGCGCCGAAAGCTTTCATCACCTGCACTGGGCAACACTGAAATTGCTTCGTAGGCGAACGTACCCAAACTCGAATGAATTTAAGGTGCTTAATACGAATACCACTTTGAAAAAGAGTTTGTTGGCTCTTGTTGAAGAGATATTGAGATATTAATAATTCATACAAGACGAAATCTTGGCATTATGAAGACAATTGTGCGTACCTGTCCCTATGGTCATAGTAAAATTGAAGCTTAGTTTCCAAATAACTTCATGGTATGACCATCAGAGAAGTGAAATAAAAATGAGATATTATTTTGTCCGTGTACAGGCGCTATCGCGTAACGTAAAGCAATTTAGTGAGATAAATACAGGTTGGTTGAAAAGTTTTGAAAGCGATGCCTATTAATCAGTAGAGGAATTAAAATTTATACGACATTTTAAAATTTCATCTTCCATTTGAACACACACAAAAGTTCATTTTGATCTGTCAATTCATTCTTTGTTTACGACATAGAATACTCAACAAAGATAGAATGTAATGTCGCTTGTCAACAAATTTGCTCGTTATGACGCGCCATCTAGTGTAATGGCAGTGATAATTTTGGCGGGAATTCAAAAGATATAATTTCACTGGCTTTATATAAAAATTATTTTAATTGTAGTTTGCGTCTTCTCATTTATATATCATGTACAGATAATAAACAATCTACATAAATGAAAACAACTTGAGATTGCAAGAATAAAATTTATCAACTGAAAACACAATTTTTAAACGAGTTTAAATCTTCTTCTTCTTAATCTTTTACCCTTTCTACCTTTCGGTGTAGGGGTTCGGAGCCACCGAGCCGTATATGTACACGCATATACCGTACCGCTCCTGGCCCACCCAGTGGCATTTCCTTCATTTTCGCAGCTTATTAGAGGTCCAGATCCCTTTTTAGGATTTTAAACTGCTACGCTCTGCCGCTACCGGGTCTCGAACGCCGGCCCTTCGCACTGTGAAGCGCGAGTTTTACCACTCAGCCACTGAGGGGTTATTAAAGTTTAAATCTAATAAATAAAATTTTTGGTTGGACTTGGAAATCTGTGTCTCTTGTCCTTCTTACTGGGTATACAACCGGAAATTGCACAACCAGCATGTCCCATTGTAGAAAATACTATAACACTATAACTGGCTATAACGATAAAATCACTTCTTTACTATAACATCTAAACAATTACTGTATGGTTACTGTGATATATGATGCAGACATCTGACAGCTTTAATACAACCAGTACAACTTTCTCTTTACGGATTGCCAACTTACCAAATAATATAGTGTTAATATCGCAAAACTTAAAACACCAAAACTACAGAATTCTAACAAAGCCGCGTGGTATTGCGCCCTCTTTTGGCATGACAGTGCTGCCATGGACGCCATGACAGTTCCCACTTTTCCCTATTCAGATTACAACCGGTGGTTTACGAGCTATTGGAAGTTGACGTGTCAGTGTATTCTGTTACAATGGAAAAACCTGAAAATCGTGCGGTGATAAAATTCTTTGTTTTGGAAGGTTTATCAGCAACAGAAATTCATACAAAAATGGTGAAAGTGTTAAAGGAATCTGCTCCTTCATTTCCAATTGTGCATCGATGGGTTTCACAGTTTAAACGTGGTCGTACAAGTGTTCAACATGAACCACGTAGTGGACGTCCAAAAACTGCAACAACACCATAAATCATTGAGCAAGTCTATGCTAACGGAAGCATGTGGTGGCATTAGGGGCGATTAACTTTTGTGCTTTGATGAAACTACTACATCACATAAATTTACCTCGGATGAACTGAACGAGCTTGTGCGGGATTTGAATCTCCAGTCCAAAAGCAAAGAGGAAATATTGGCGTCAAACCTTCGACAGTGGAACCTTCTGGAAGAAAATGTCCGACTGGCTTCCGCATTCGTCATCAGTCCTTCGAAATTTTTTGTACTAAGAAAGAAAGCCTGGTGTTGTGCTGCAATTTTGATTGCTTACTACAAAAATTCGACACATTATATAAGCCTGATGAATGGTGGCTGTTTATGGAGGCTTCAAAACTGAGTCTGGAAGTGGTTTTGCTGTAGAAGGGAAACCAGCTTCCATCGATACCTATGGGACATTATAAGTAACTTTTTGTTGTCTAACTTAAATTATTACAGCAGAATTTTACTGCGTTCCTTTCCCTCTGGGCACTTGAATTGGGAATATCTTGTTGAAATGTTTACTTCCTATTATCAATAAGCGTTGTTAATGCTACTTCTTTTCTATTAGGTTCTTTAAGTCTCATGTTTAATTAATTTCTTTCCTTAAACATGTTTGAATATTCGTCCCAATCGGTCTTCCTTTCGGTTACGAATAATCAAGATGATCAAGCGTTCTGTTACTTTCTGATAGCCAATAACTCGGAGTGCTTAGTCATAAATGGGATTAGTTCGGTTCTTATATTAAATTTGCTAATTCTCTGCCTTTAATTATTGCTACTCTAGAGTCTCAAAAGTTCCCGCTGTTTGGCGCGCTCTAATGCAGTGCTTTTCATAGTCTTCTATTGGTGAATCACGTATGTTTGACAGTTTGATATTCTGCATGGACGTTCGTTGGTCTATTTGGTATTTGACCAGTACGTTCTGCAGGTCTTATAGATACTTCTAGTTTTTAGCTGCTTCCATATTTAAAAAACAAAGTTTTTCAAAATTTCTTCCAAAGCAAGTGATTCCTTTTGTATCCTTCAGTGATGCCAATTGGTATTTGATTTTTTTGCTGGCAACGCCGGTGCCTCTTCAGTACCAACATCAGCACAGTTTTTTTTTCGCTCAATGCCATAGTTTACTATACAATTACCATCAGTACGTTTTGCTCTGAATTTCTTTACAACAAAGTAAGTCCCCGAATGGAGGCTATCAAATATGCCAATTTGGTACTATCCATTGCTTCGTCTAGCGAAATAATAACTAATTCTTTTAAGTTTCGAAAGAAAATTCCTTCAACTTCTTCGCAAAGTAATCGCGACGTTTACTTTCACGATCTTTTGTTTTGTTTGTAAATGCCCCCTTTAGTTTATTCGGTTTCATATTGTTAGCAGCCAAAATATTTAAACACATTACACATTCTGGTCGCTCTTCATAATTAACAACTATATCTACAATACCAAAATTCAAATACTCGTCACGATATTTCTTAGTTGTGGCTGTGGGAGTGATGGCAGATTCTTTATCTGCAGACGCAGATTCACTTGTCCGCTCTAAATTACGTTTAGATACGACTAGATATTTTTTTCATACTTGAACAGTATTTGTATAAACTTTAAATCGCGTATGTTAGGTGCAACAGAACACAAAGCAAATACTACGCGCCTACTCACTGCAACTTCCTACCAAACTAATCTAACTGAACATGCACCATGGTTTTATTTAGGTTCTCTTCCCACTATCACGGTTTCTGCACCATTCTTCAGTGCCCAGGAAAGTTCGATATCATCATAGTACATTTCAAAAGGAGCCCCCGAAACATAACAATTTGGGAGGCGTTGATCTAGCATCTAGCATCTCTGTGAAATTTTCCTTCTTAGATTGTGTCGTGGTGGGCAATAGACAGCAGCAGCCATAAGCTTATATGGTACCAACTTGATTTTAATTATTGCGCCTTGAAGATCATGGTTCATTAAAGATCATGATAATTTACTGCTGGAATAGGTTTTCCAGATCATTACATCGCATGAAACTCTGGGTAAGAAGAGAATGCCAAAATTACTGCCCATTTGTTTCCATAAACTTAACAGTAACTGGAAAGGTTAACAATATCTAAGAAAATTTGATAGGAGCTAAAGAATTAAAAATGAAGCTAGAAGTAAAACATATACGACACGATGTCTTATCTAAAAATTACACAATTCTCTGAAAATTTTGAAAGAATTTCCCTCAACTCGAAGTGTACTCGCGGTAACTACTGGAAGGTATCATAATATTATTCTTTTATTAAAACCGGGTTCCGGAGAACGTGTTATTAAATTATCGCATCAACTTCGTGTCAGATGCGCTCTACAAGAACAAAGTACACGTAATATACAGTCACTACTACTTACTACACTCCGTTTCGTCGGATCCGTCAATGCAATCAACCGTTCCGTCGCATCTGTAGTGCGGTGGCAGGCAATAAGTCTTGTTCCAGATGTACTGCCGGCACATGATCTGACCGTTGTCGCATTCCGGCGGAGCTGTAACGATAAATCAACAGTTAGTTCTCGTCGTGTCATTTGTCAGTAGGATATGTAGTTTTAGAAGTTTTCCTAACAATTGTGGATTTTCGGTTTTCTCTAACGTACATATTTTTATATCGAAATACAGTGAAAGCTGCATTCGAGGACTAAGCTGGATGTGGATTAAGTCGTCCTGCTAGGATCGAAATAAGTTTTTATCTAATCATTAGGTATTCTTACCAGTCTTGCTACTAAGAAAGATAGTTAGGTAGTAAGAGTTTTGTCTCAATTATTCTGGGAAAATTGTAATTTTCAAACTTTTAAAATAGTTTGCCTAAAGCAAAACTCACTCATTTGATCTCTTGCATTCGTTATGTCCATAACATTCGTATACTAGGTATACCAATATGCCCAAAGTTGAAAGCTTAGTGTATTCTTGGGAAAAAATTACCCAGAATTTAAATGTTGTTTTACTCTTCAAGGTATCGTGTGAGAAGATATTTTTAATAACGCAGCGCGTGGCTACTGCATTGTACCGGGACAAAGTGAACAAACTCAACTCCGGCAATGATTCTCAAAGTCGCCGTTTTGAATCATTTGAAAATAGTCAGGAAAAGGTGGCCCAGCAAGAATTTCCCGTGGACTTGTGCGAGGCATTTGTAAGCGCCAATATTCCACTAGGAATAAGGAAACCCAAAGTTAAAAACTTTTTTGAAAAATTCACTCAAAAACAAGTTCTCGATGAAAGTACTTTAAGGAAGAATTACGTCGACCAAATATACACCGAAGTACGTGCTGAGATCCGCGCATTGATAGATAACGGATTCATTTATTTTGGGGTGAATGAAATTACAGATTCTTGTGCTCGATATACTGCCAATTTGTTAATTGGTAGTTTGAATGTGGGAAACGATAGAAAATCATATTTAATAAGTTGTAAACAACTAGGGAAAACCAATAATTGTACAATGACCTGATTTATTCTTGATGGATTAACAATCTTTTCTCTTCCCAATCCAATACCACAGGAGAAAATAATTTTAATGTTGGCTGATACTGCCGCTTACATGTGTAAAGCCTCGGGGAATGTGGAATTTGCAGATGACATTGAATTAGACCCATATATTTTAGCCACCTTAAAAAATGCCCCCATTACTTCCGTCGATGTTGAACGATCTTTCCCCTATGTTCAAACACTTACTAGATGACAGACGACAATCGTTTAAGATTAAGAAAATTTACAAAAACATCTATTAATAATTTTTTTTTTGATAATAATAAGTAGGTATAGATTGTTAGGTTAGTTTTATATGTAAATTGCATGGAAGTAAAATGTTAATATTTTTGTAAATACTACCTGGATGTTGTCAAAAATATTACAAATATATATTATACATCTAAATATATGTAATGAACTTAAAAACTAAAATAAATTTATTCTTCGTAGAATAACTACGTTTGTTTTTATTTCTGTTCTCGAAAATTTGATATATTGATGCATTTTTTTGCATATCTTGCATATACGGTGCATATTTGTTAACAACTAGGTGACCCGGCAAACTTCATTTTGCCCAAACTTTTTCGACTTTTCTTTTTCCTAAACCTTCGCGTAGCAATTACGAACAAACCCGCAGAAGGAAGTATGCAATTTGGTCCAGTCGTTTTCAAGTTTTAAGCATCCGAATAAACCACGATCCATTTTTATACAAAAGGTTTATACAAGGTGGGGCAAAAGTCCCGCTACCATTTTGATTGCCTCTAACTTTGCTCAAAGAAAAGATAAGTAAGTTTGGTTTTCATAAAAAGTTTATCTAGTCTTTACATTTTTTTTCGTTATGATTGGAAAATTATATCGGCTAAATGGTGACAGCGATTCGCTATGCAACTTTTAAGGCCCTTTTTCAGGCATTTTTCATGACATCCTGCAACATGTCAGGCTGAATTTCTTCAATTTCGTGACGAATATTGTCTTTAAGATGTTGAATCGTTTGGGGCTTATTCACATAAACTTTTGATTTTCAAAAACCCCATAAGAAAAAGTCTGGTGCTGTTAAATCCGGAGATCTGGCTGGCCATGCGAAATCGCCACTTGGAGAAACGTCATTCAATAATTGAATTGTTGAACAAGCTGTGTGTGCTGTGGCCCCATCTTGCTGAAACCACATGTCCTCTAGTCCTTGCTCTTCCATTTCAGACACAAGAAAATTTCGAATCATGTCTTGGTACCGTTCAGCAGTAGGGGAGAGTGGGGTCACTTCGGACACATTTTGTTTTAACTAAAGTATACCGGATTCTATAGGAATGAGAGTAATGAATGTATGCCCATCTTTGAACTGCATATTTTTGGTAACTATAAATGACGGTATCATTTTATTATAAGTCATTAGTTTGTTTGTATTCACAATATTAAGCCTTGATGTTTTTTGTCCGAAGTAACCCCTGATAGGGGTCAGTTTGGACAAATTGTTAAATCGTGCGGGGTCAGTTCGTACACTACTAATAATGAGTGCGTAACTGTATATACGTAGCATGTAATCACGGACTTGGGTTATATCCGGTCTTTTGAGGTACTCCTGTGCTCCTGTTATTGTATCGGTTTTAGGATCAAGCAAATTTCGCACATACAAGGCCGGGTGTAAGTCCGTGGGTGTACATTGCATGCAAATCCTGAACTAATTTTATTAGAAATAAATTAGACAAAGATATATTGTTTTTATTTGGAATATTAAAAGATAAAAATAATTAAAATTCTTGGATTATGTTCGGAAAAAAAAACTACCTTAAAATATAAAAACTAAAATCCAATCAAACTTAAAATACTGTTGAGCTCTGGCTCTTCCAGGTTCCCTCTTCGGTTAAGGGAGTAAAGATACGATATCCTGGCGATTAACTAAGAAGATACCATCCACTAAGGGAAATATAAATTGATTGTTATGTTTGCGTAAATATTTAATGTTAAACTCATTTTGAGCTACAGCATTCAATACAAGACCAATAAAATGAATATCATTCTTTTTTGGGTAAATTTCACCAGTTCGAAACCATCTTCATTGATCATCATCATCATCCACCAGATTCTGCGGAAAATGATCGTCACCAGGTAAAATATCTTCTTCTATAACGGACTGAATTTCCCTACGCAGTAAAACTTCTTACTAGTGTGCACTTAAGAGCCTTAACTTTTTTTTTATTTCTTGCTTCTTCAAGCGCAATTAGACGATCCTTTTCTGGACTATCGGCGTAAATGCGACTATTTCCTCTTTTCTCTCTAATTTTTGGGTTACAAAAGTTGAAGAAGATGACTCGAGGTCTTCTATGGTCAAGGAATTATTCAAATTTGCTGCAGATGTAGGCATGCTTTCTGCAGGTCGATCGGTAACATAAGACGCATCAAAATCTTTAGCAGTAAGGACTAATGAATTTAATGGCCAAACACCTGCCTTTGAAAATAACGATAAAATATTTTTTGGTATAAAAGCTCTCTAGTCTGCTACTTTAGCAATCTTCTGGAATGTCATAAATAAAGGGTGGGCCATCTATTGGTCCGATTTTGAGTAGATCATTAAAAAGCTGATATTTTTGCAACGAATTTCGCTTTATTTGCTACAGTGTTTCTTCCGATTAACTATGGAAAATGATTTCATTGAAATGTTGGCCACGGCTGGATCGGCAGTAGGCCATCCTGGAACACCAATTTTCAAGCACTTTGTCCACTGTTTCCTGGTCAATTTGGGCAATTTCAGCACGAATATTCTGTTTCAAGTGATCAATTGTTTGGGGATTGTCGGCATAAACTTTACTCTTCAATGTACCCCACAGAAAAAAGTCCAGCGGCGTCAAATCGCAGCTGCGAGCAGGCCAGTGGACATCGCCGAAATGGCTAATCACACGGTTGTTGAATCTTGTGCGCAGAAGGTTGATGCTACGCGCGGCGGTATGACAAGTTGCGCCATCTTGTTGAAACCATAATTCATCGAGATCGATATCTTCCAATTCCTGCCACAAGAAGTCAGTTATCATGTCGCGATAACGTTCACCATCGATATTCACGGCGCGACCTTTTCGCGACCGCATTTTCGAAAAAGAAAGGACCAATCACGCCACCACTCCAAAATCCGCACCATACAGTGACTCGAGCTGGATGCATTGGCTTCTGGACGACAACGTGTGGATTGTCCGTTCCCCAAATTCTGCAATTTTGTTTGTTGACGTAGCCGCCGAAATGAGAATGCGCTTCGTCAGAAAAGATGATTTTTCGTGCGAAATTTGGGTCATCGTTCAACTCATTTAAAGCCCACTCAGCGAAGCGTAAACGTTGTGGAAGGTCATTCGGTTTCAATTTCTGAACGAGTTGGATTTTATACGCAAACATACCGAGGTCTTTGTGCAAAATCCTCCTTAGAGTGGTTCGTGAAATGCCGACTTGTTGACTTCTGCGCCGAGTCGATGTTCTGGTGTTTTGACGAACACTTTCGGTCACAGCAGCGATTGCTTCTGCTGTACGCACCGGACGTGTATGCGGCACACGTCTGGCATCGACCAGCATCCCAGTTTCACGAACTTTATGCACCAATTTTCGAATTCCACGCGCGGTAGGCGCTGCATTTCTTCCAAATTTTGTACGCATTTTTCGCAATGTTTCACTCATGACAGAACCACATTCAAAATAAGTTTTCAGTATTTCAAAGCGTTGTTCCAAAGAAAACCGATCCATATTTGTTCAGCGGAAGGTTAGAACTAACCTAGAATCAACAACTTATGGTGTTAAAGTTGACAGCGCCATTATCGACAGGATGTTCAAAATCGGACCAATAGATGGCCCACCCTTTAGTTACCGTTTTACCGGGATTCTGTAACATAAAATCGTTGAATGCTACTTTTAAGTACTATATTGAATTACTTTTTCCGATATATGAGCAGGATCTGTCTTTCTTTTATAATTTCATACCATCCCGCAACTCACGTAAATGAAAGGTTAGGTGAGATATATGAAGTTGATAATGTAAATGGGACTAGTTCGGACTGTCCACACTGACCCCGACCACTTTGTACGAACTGACCCCACATGGCCATTTTTAGATTATTCAAGTGTATTTTAAAAAGATTAATTATACAAACAATATCTAGTTATGTTAACAAAACTGTATATGTCAACGTATAATACTGTACTAAAACTAAAAAGAATATTAAATAATTAGAAAGTAAAAACACTATTTTCATAAAATGAATGGAACTTACTTTTTATGTGGTAAAATCAACAATTGTCAGCGACAATCACAAAGGTACTGCTAACAAGTTCGGTTTTAGCAGACGTAATACAGGTTACTACGAACCATCTGCCACATTTATCAAAAGAAAAAATCGTTATGTAATAAGGCGAATATTTGAAGTGTCCGAATTGGCCCCGCGTACGAATTGACCCCACCTTCCCCTAACAGTAACCCAACACCTTGGTCATTTTCAAAAAAAATAGGGACCAATGATGTTTCCAGCATGAATACCACACCATACAGTTGTTTTTAGTGGATGCAATGATGTTTCATGAATTAATTGAGGATTCTGCGTTCCCCAAAACCGACTGTTCTGTTTATTGACGTGGCCACTGAGAAGAAAATGGGCTTTTCATCGCTCATTATCAATTTAGACGAAAAGTCTTCAATTTTCCCAGACGGCCTTAGGATTGCATTACTGTACTCAACTCGTTGATCAGGATCTCTCGGTAGCAATTTTTGGGCTAATTGAATTTTATACGGCAATATTTTCAAATCAGTTTTCAAAATTCGCTTTAAACTGCGTGCAGAAATGTGTAACTGGGAACCACGTCTCCGACTTGACCACACAACACAATGGTTAAAGCGAAACTGAGCTAAACGTCACGTAACCAACATGGCGCGTAATCAAAATGGTAGCGGGACTTTTGTCCCATCTGTTATATACCGATTTGCGCTTATTTTTTCAAAATATGTGCATATTTTACTGACTTTTCCATGCATATAATCCGAGCTTTAATTATTATTGTTGTTTAGAATTGAACGTAAATCATCTCCGTTTTTCATCGGTTCTTTTCTAACCGGTTTCACGCCTAATTAATCGACAAAACCAACGATTTCCGTCCTTAAAATTCCGTCGTTGCGAAAGTAGAATGATATCGATTACTTTCTACCGAAAAAGCAAGCGATGAAGTGAAAATTTCATCGAAACAGAGATCGCTTTGGCGATTGCTCTAATTGTTTTTCCGCCGATAAATTGTTTCGAACCGGCCATCGAAACGCAGCGGTTCGTTATTAGGACCTTTCATCGTTTCCCCTCTGAAGATGGTTATCCGAAAACTGTTGTGCTATTCGGGGGCAAATTGTTTCTCCGAAGAGAAATCTACTAGGATAACCGATTTTCCGGTTTAATCGAGAGAGCCGAAAACTGCGACGGTTGTCGAACGACGGCTCGCGGCCGCTTTCGACCGTAAATTGAGCACGGAATTTCGATTTAAACCGCCGATTGTCGCCGCCACTTAACCAGGCGGCGTTCGCCGCCGCTTCCTCTTCGGTGCGAATGGCGACGGCTAAAGCGGTTTTATGTACTAGTTCCAGTTCGAGAGTGTTGCTATGACACTTCACCGCTTCGCCGGTAGTTCGAACCGAAACTGTGGATGCAGTTAAAGTCGTTCGGATCGATTGCGATTTAGGAATTCGGATGAGAGTTTTAGTTTAATCCGGACG
Source organism: Chrysina gloriosa (assembly GCA_038088585.1). Classification (NCBI taxonomy): domain Eukaryota; kingdom Metazoa; phylum Arthropoda; class Insecta; order Coleoptera; family Scarabaeidae; genus Chrysina; species Chrysina gloriosa. Next base: position 101,885,023 of record CM076087.1, read on the forward strand.
TTTGACTGGCGGATGAACTTGTAAGTTGAGGTAGGATTTCTTGGTGGTGGGTTGGATTAGGTAAAAGCAATAAAAAGAGAAAATACAAGAAACGTCGATTACTTCTCTTTTCCGGACGTTTGAGTGGAGGATGAAGTTGAAGCTTGCGATAGGATTTATTGGTCTAAGTTGGACTAGGTAAAAGTAAGACAAAAACAAAACCCAAAGAACGTCGATTTCTCCTGTTTTCTTCCAACCTACCAAATTCCCCATAAGTTTTAACTACATTTCAAGAGTTAGGAGTCCTTATCTCTGAGCACATCTTTTCTGGCAACTTCCCTCTCATTTCCTCTTCTCCGGATGTTTGACTGGAGAATGAAGTTGAAACTTGCGGTAGCATGTGTTGGTGCGGGTTAATTAGGTAGAAGTAATAAACAGAGAAAAGACAAGAAGCATCGATTTCTTGTGAGTTCATTTGTACCTATTTTTACCTAATCCGATGCGCACCAATAAAACTTTCCCACAACCTTCGACTGCTTTTCAAGAGTTAGCAGTCTTCATATCTGAGCCTTTCCTTTGTGGGGATTTTGCTCTAACCTCTTCTTATCCGTACGTTTGACTGGCGAATGAGGCTGAAACTTGCGGTAGGATTTGTTGGTGTGCGTTAGATTAGCTAGAAGTAAGAGAAAAAGAAAATACAAGAAGCGCCGAATTCTTGTGTTTCCCTTTTTACCTATTTTTATCTAATCCAACCCGCACCAACGGAACAAGTTCTAACTGCATTTCAAGAGAAGCAGTCCTCATCTCTAAGCCTTTCCTCTTTGTCCATTTTACTCAAACCGCCTCTTTTCCAAATTGCAGCTGGTGGAAGTTGAAACTTGTGGTAGGATTTTTTGACCCCGGTTGGATTAGGTTAAAGTAAGAAAAAGAGGAAATTCAAGAAGCATGGATTTCTTGTGGTTCCTTGTTTCCATCCGTTTTGACGATTTTTTCCAACCCACTCTTTACCAAATGTGCAGCTGGTGGATGAAGTTGAAACTTGTGGTAGGATTTGTTGGTGCGGGTTGGATTGGGTTAAAGTAAGAAAAAGAGAAAATTCAAGAAGCGTCGATTTCTCGTGTTTCCCTATTTGCCTATTTTTACCTAATCCAGCACGCATCAACAAAACTTACCACAAGTTTCACCTTTATTTCAAGAGTTAGCAGTCCTCATTTCTGAGGTCATTATTTTTGGCGATTTTCCTTTAATCACTTCTTTTCCGGACGTTTTAGTAGAGGATGAACTTCAAACTTGCGCCGTAGATTCGGCAGAAGTAAGAGAAAAAGAAAACACAAGAAGCTTCGATTTCTTGTATTTTCCTTCTTACTTGTTTGTATCTAATCGAGCACGCATTGATAAAACTTACCACGAGTTTCAACTACATTTCAAGAGTTAGCAGTCCTCATCTCTGAGCTCATGCTTGTTGGTGAATCTCCTCTAACTTCTTCTTTTCTCACCGTTTGACGCGAATAATGTTGAAGCTTGTGGTAACATTTGTTGGTGTGGGATTGATTTGGCACAAGTAAGAGAAAGAGCAAATACAATAAGGGTCAATTTCTTATGTTTCCTATTTTTACCTATGGTTACCTAATTTAACCCGCACCAACAAAACTTACCACAACTTTCAACTGCATCTCAAAAGTTAGCAGTCCTCAAAACTGAGCCTTTCCTTTTTGGCGATTTTCCTCTAACGTCTTCTTTTCCGGATATTCGGTGATGTTGAAACTTGCTGTAGGATTTGTTGGTGTAACTTAGATCAGGTAGAAGTAAGTAAAAGAGAAAATACAACAAACATCGATTTTGGGTGTTTCTTGTTTACCTAATCCAACCCGTACCAACAAAACTTACCACGAGTTTCAATTGTACTTCAAAAGTTAGCAGTCCTCATCTCTGAGCCTTTCTTTTTGGCGATTTTGCTCTAACTGGCAGATGAGGCTGGAACTTGCGGTAGCATTTGTTGGTGTGAGTTGCTTGCTTGTTTACCTACTTTTACTTAATCCAGCACACATCAACAAAACTTACTCCAAGTTTCAACTGCATTTCAAGAGTTAGCAGTCCTCATTTCTGAGCCCATCCTTTTTGACGATTTTTCTCTAATCCCCTCTTTTCCAAATGTGCAGCTTTTGGGTGTTTCACTTTTACCTAATCAAACCCGTACCAACAAAACTTACCACGAGTTTCAATTGTATTTCAAAAGTTAGCAGTCCGTATCCCTAGGTCCATCTTTTTGTTGGCGAATTCCTTCTAACCTCCTCTTTTCCCGGCTTTTGACTGGTAGCACTTATTGGTGTCGGTTGTATTAGGTAAAAGTAGGGAAAACGAAAAACCCAAAAACGAAGATTTCTTGTGTTTTCCTTTTTTACCTATTTTTACCTAATCCAATACGCATCAACAAAACTTACCACAAGTCTCAACTGCGTTTCAGGAGTTAGTAGTCCTCATCTCTGAGCCCATTCCTTTGTGGTGATTTTCCTCACACATGCTCTTTCCCCGATGCTTAATTGGCAGATGAAGTTAAAGTTTGTGGTAGAGTTTGTTGGTCGGTACGAGTTGGATTAGGTAGAAATAAGGAAAACGGGAAACACAGGAAGCTTTGATATCTTGTGTTTTCTTTTCGTCTCACTTTTACTTAATCCAACTCGCACTAATAAATCCTACCGCAAGTTTGAATTTTATCCGCCAGTCATACGTCCGGAAAAGAGGCAGTTAAAGGAAAACCATAAAAGATGATATGCTGAGAGATGAGAACCGCTTTTGAACTTTTGAAACGCAGTTAAAACCACTCCGATCGATTGTGATCTAGGAATTCGTGCAAGGAATGAAGAAACTGATAATGGTAGACTCGCAAAACGATGTACAAAACCACAAACTAATCTACATAGAATTCATCTGGGCGGTCTCTTAAAAGATAGTGTTAAAGTTGGATACCCTTGTCAACAGCATAATGAAGGAGAAGAAGATAAAGATTCTATCTAGTTTGCTCGGAACGTTGGACTTGGCGGATACGATTGTGATTTACCAGATTTGTTGGTACCAAAGTCAGGGCGACGGTTGATATTTGACGACTTCAGAGCCATCATTTTGATGGTCTTTCAGAATAGAAATGGATGTAGAATCGGTAATTCTCTGGCCTTAAATCTTCTTATACCTTTGTCAACGTAATAATGGCACCAGGCAAGCAGGGCAAGAACCTGGTCGAACGAAGGAGAAGAAGAGAAAGGCTTTATGTATTAGCTTAGTCTACTTAGAAGGTTTGACTTGGCGGACACGGTTGAAATTAACGAGATTTATTAGTGCGGGTTGAATTAGGCAAAAAGGCAGAGAAAACAGCCGAAGGAAAAAAGTGGCAGAGGAAAACCACCAAAATCGTAGGGCCACGGCTGAAATCTGCTGATTTCGACCCCATAACTTTGATGGTCTTCCAGAATAGAAATGGCTGGAGAATCAGCGGTTTTCTGGACTTAACTCTTCTTCTTTTTCTTCTTCTTCTTCTTTTTCTTCTTTTTCTTCTTCTAACGCTCATGGTTCCTCGAGGAAGGAAGAGGTGCCCAGTGGCGTTTCTTTGCTAATCCCCAATTGTGATAGTGGGATAGTCACTCCTACGTATCGGCTTTGGTTTAGACGTATTTGTTTTAATGGTTTAAAAAAGCTTAGTGAAAGTTTCGTAGTCCTCTCGACTCAGGTCGACAGCCATATTTTCCGTGGTTTCGGCAACAACATAGATCAATAGTCGATAGCTGTCTGCGCCCAATTCTGCACTTATCTTTTGATGGTTTTCTTAGAACATTTTGTTACGAAAATATCCATATTAGAGCGCCTAAGGTTCGCAGGGAAAAAAAAATTGGGCGCCTTCTCCATCTATATAATTTTTGAGAAAACAATGGCGGATAGTAAAAATCTCGATGATTTGTTAAAATATAGCTATTAACTCCGAATTTGTTATTTATTTGACCGAAAAATGGCCGAGGAGAGGATGTTTTAAAAGATAAGTAATACATTTAAATTGATATATTTGCAGATATCTAAATTAGCGACGTTATAAACGTAAGTGTAGCTTCATTCGCCTTTCCTTTTTCTAAAGAAAACGCTGATTCTCTCTAGGAATATTCGATCTTCCTTCATCATCAAATGCTACACCTCAATGCTTTATTTCTCGACATCCACTCGTATTTAATGGCAAATTCGATGTAAGTTAATCCAATTAGTTGATCCTTTTCCTCGACGAGCATCTATATTCTTGCCGGAGCTACTGCGAACAAATCAATTACCTTATCTCGTAGATATGTTATTCGTTTTATCAACGGTTCTGATTGGTTGAAGATCGCTACGCGTGAGCGGAAACGTTTCCGGTCCGCCGCTCCCTTGGAAGACGCTTTATTCATTTATTTCCCTCTCGAGCGTTTCGTTGGTGTGTATTAATATGGTCTCGGCTGTAGTGGTGGCGAGAAATTACGCGTAATCTCATGTAAGATTTTAATTTGGAATGTAGGTGTATTACGTGACTGTTATCTTAGTCGTTGTTAACTTTAAGTGTGTTACTGTTTTAGGAAAAAGCCGATGGTCATATGTAGATTACGAGGCTAATATATTACAGATTAAGTGCTAAGAGGATGAATTTTTCCCAAAAATTCCTTTCGAAAGAGTCTAAGATGGACATGGAGGATTAAAATCTACCCTTTTTAGCAATGACGTGGCAGACAACGATGTTCAAGAACCAGCAATTCTTTCCCAAGTTTATCTAGAGTGACGTTGATGTTTGTAAATCAACCTTTTCAACTTCGGCGTACCACCAACTGCTTTTTCTCAAGAAATCTTGGGGAGATATTAAGATTTGAAATGGACCCTTTTGACATCGTGTGTAACGAAAACTGACAATTCTTCCCCCAGAAAACCTGAAAAATATAGAAGTTTAATACTTTTAGTACCGAAGCGAAACCGACAGTTCTTCCTCAAAAAGCCCAGAGCGATGTTGAGGTTTAAAATCGCTCTTTTTTAACTCAGCTGTCGCAGAGGACGATGCTCAAGAACTAACCATTCTTTCCTAAGTTCGTTTGGAGCGAAGTTGAGGTTTGTGAATCAGCTCTTCTAGTGCACATTAGGGATAAAATAATATCGGGTACGAGAGAAGGTTCATTGAGGAAATATTCAATGAGAAAGTGAAAAGTGGTTCTTGACGAATCGCTCTGGTAGGCTCTAACACCCAAACGAAGCAAATTTCACGAGTTTTGACGTCAAAATCGTATTCTACACCTTCGAAAACATCTGTACACAGAATTTCGTCTAATTTAGAACATATTAATTTTTTCTGAAATTTCAAAGGGGTACCCCTTGGAATTTTGAAGAAAATCGAAATGGTCGGAAGTACGACTTATTACACATCAAATTAAATCTCTTCTCGTGCAGATTAGGGATAAAATAATTTCGGCTTCGGGAGATGGTTCACTGAGGAAATATTTAATAAAAACTGAAAAGTGGTTCTTGACGAATCGCTCTGGTAGGCTCTAACACCCAAACGAAGCAAATTTCACGAGTTTTGACGTCAAAATCGCATTCTACACCTTCGAAAACATCTGTACACAGAATTTCGTCTAATTTAGAACATATTAATTTTTTCTGAAATTTCAAAGGGGTACCCCTTGGAATTTTGAAGATAATCGAAATGGTCGGAAGTACGACTTATTACACATCAAATTAAATCTCTTCTCGTGCAGATTAGGGATAAAATAATTTCGGGTTCGGGAGATGGTTCACTGAGGAAATATTTAATAAAAACTGAAAAGTGGTTCTTGACGAATCGCTCTGGTAGGCTCTAACACCCAAACGAAGCAAATTTCACGAGTTTTGACGTCAAAATCGTATTCTACACCTTCGAAAACATCTGTACACAGAATTTCGTCTAATTTAGAGCATATTAATTTTTTCTGAAATTTCAAAGGGGTACCCCTTAGAATTTTGAAGAAAATCGAAATGGTCGGAAGTACGACTTATTACACATCAAATTAAATCTCTTCTCGTGCAGATTAGGGATAAAATAATTTCGGGTTCGGGAGATGGTTCGCTGAGGAAATATTTAATAAAAACTGAAAAGTGGTTCTTGACGAATCGCTCTGGTAGACTCTAACACTCAAACGAAGCAAATTTGACGAGTCTTGACGTCAAAATCGTATTCTACACCTTCGAAAACATCTGTACACAGAATTTCGTCTAATTTAGAACATATTAATTTTTTCCGAAGTTTCAAAGGGGTTCCCCTTGGAATTTTGAAGATAATCGAAATGGTCGGAAGTACGACTTATTACACATCAAATTAAATCTCTTCTCGTGCAGATTAGGGATAAAATAATTTCGGGTTCGGGAGATGGTTCACTGAGGAAATATTCAATGAGAAAATGAAAAGTGGTTCTTGACGAATCGCTCTGGTAGGCTCTAACACCCAAACGAAGCAAATTTCACGAGTCTTGACGTCAAAATCGTATTCTACACCTTCGAAAACATCTGTACACAGAATTTCGTCTAATTTAGAGCATATTAATTTTTCTGAAATTTCAAAGGGGTACCCCTTAGAATTTTGAAGAAAATCGAAATGGTCGGAAGTACGACTTATTACACATCAAATTAAATCTCTTCTCGTGCAGATTAGGGATAAAATAATTTCGGGTTCGGGAGATGGTTCACTGAGGAAATATTTAATAAAAACTGAAAAGTGGTTCTTGACGAATCGCTCTGGTAGGCTCTAACACCCAAACGAAGCAAATTTCACGAGTCTTGACGTCAAAATCGTATTCTACACCTTCGAAAATATCTGTACACAGAATTTCGTCTAATTTAGAACATATTAATTTTTTTCTGAAATTTCAAAGGGGTTCTCCTTGGAATTTTGAAGAAAATCGAAATGGTCGGAAGTACGACTTATTACACATCAAATTAAATCTCCTCTGGTGCAGATTAGGGATAAAATAATTTCGGGTTCGGGAGATGGTTCACTGAGGAAATATTTAATAAAAACTGAAAAGTGGTTCTTGACGAATCGCTCTGGTAGGCTCTAACACCCAAACGAAGCAAATTTCACGAGTGTTGACGTCAAAATCGTATTCTACACCTTCGAAAATATCTGTACACAGAATTTCGTCTAATTTAGAACATATTAATTTTTTCTGAAATTTCAAAGGGGTTCTCCTTGGAATTTTGAAGAAAATCGAAATGGTCGGAAGTACGACTTATTACACATCAAATTAAATCTCCTCTGGTGCAGATTAGGGATAAAATAATTTCGGGTTCGGGAGATGGTTCACTGAGGAAATATTTAATAAAAACTGAAAAGTGGTTCTTGACGAATCGCTCTGGTAGGCTCTAACGCCCAAACGAAGCAAATTTCACGAGTCTTGACGTCAAAATCGTATTCTACACCTTCGAAAACATCTGTACACAGAATTTCGTCTAATTTAGAGCATATTAATTTTTTTCTGAAATTTCAAAGGGGTTCTCCTTGGAATTTTGAAGAAAATCGAAATGGTCGGAAGTACGACTTATTACACATCAAATTAAATCTCTTCTGGTGCAGATTAGGGATAACATAATTTCGGGTACGAGAGATGGTTCACTGAGGAAATATTCAATGAGAAAATGAAAAGTGGTTCTTGACGAATCGCTCTGGTAGGCTCTAACACTCAAACGAAGCAAATTTCACGAGTCTTGACGTCAAAATCGTATTCTACACCTTCGAAAACATCTGTACACAGAATTTCGTCTAATTTAGAGCATATTAATTTTTTCTGAAATTTCAAAGGGGTTCTCCTTGGAATTTTGAAGAAAATCGAAATGATCGGAAGTACGACTTATTACACATCAAATTAAATCTCTTCTCGTGCAGATTAGGGATAAAATAATTTCGGGTTCGGGAGATGGTTCACTGAGGAAATATTTAATAAAAACTGAAAAGTGGTTCTTGACGAATCGCTCTGGTAGGCTCTAACGCCCAAACGAAGCAAATTTCACGAGTCTTGACGTCAAAATCGTATTCTACACCTTCGAAAACATCTGTACACAGAATTTCGTCTAATTTAGAGCATATTAATTTTTTCTGAAATTTCAAAGGGGTTCTCCTTGGAATTTTGAAGAAAATCGAAATGATCGGAAGTACGACTTATTACACATCAAATTAAATCTCTTCTCGTGCAGATTAGGGATAAAATAATTTCGGGTTCGGGAGATGGTTCACTGAGGAAATATTTAATAAAAACTGAAAAGTGGTTCTTGACGAATCGCTCTGGTAGGCTCTAACACCCAAACGAAGCAAATTTCACGAGTTTTGACGTCAAAATCGTATTCTACACCTTCGAAAACATCTGTACACAGAATTTCGTCTAATTTAGAACATATTAATTTTTTCTGAAATTTCAAAGGGGCATCCCTTGGAATTTTGAAGAAAATCGAAATGGTCGGAAGTACGACTTATTACACATCAAATTAAATCTCCTCTGGTGCAGATTAGGGATAAAATAATTTCGGGTTCGGGAGATGGTTCACTGAGGAAATATTTAATAAAAACTGAAAAGTGGTTCTTGACGAATCGCTCTGGTAGGCTCTAACACCCAAACGAAGCAAATTTCACGAGTTTTGACGTCAAAATCGTATTCTACACCTTCGAAAACATCTGTACACAGAATTTCGTCTAATTTAGAACATATTAATTTTTTTCTGAAATTTCAAAGGGGCATCCCTTGGAATTTTGAAGAAAATCGAAATGGTCGGAAGTACGACTTATTACACATCAAATTAAATCTCCTCTGGTGCAGATTAGGGATAAAATAATTTCGGGTTCGGGAGATGGTTCACTGAGGAAATATTTAATAAAAACTGAAAAGTGGTTCTTGACGAATCGCTCTGGTAGGCTCTAACACCCAAACGAAGCAAATTTCACGAGTTTTGACGTCAAAATCGTATTCTACACCTTCGAAAACATCTGTACACAGAATTTCGTCTAATTTAGAACATATTAATTTTTTCTGAAATTTCAAAGGGGCATCCCTTGGAATTTTGAAGAAAATCGAAATGGTCGGAAGTACGACTTATTACACATCAAATTAAATCTCCTCTGGTGCAGATTAGGGATAAAATAATTTCGGGTTCGGGAGATGGTTCACTGAGGAAATATTTAATAAAAACTGAAAAGTGGTTCTTGACGAATCGCTCTGGTAGGCTCTAACACCCAAACGAAGCAAATTTCACGAGTTTTGACGTCAAAATCGTATTCTACACCTTCGAAAATATCTGTACACAGAATTTCGTCTAATTTAGAACATATTAATTTTTTCTGAAGTTTCAAAGGGGTTCCCCTTGGAATTTTGAAGAAAATCGAAATGGTCGGAAGTACGACTTATTACACATCAAATTAAAACTCTTCTCGTGCAGATTAGGGATAAAATAATTTCGGATTCGGGAGATGGTTCACTGAGGAAATATTTAATAAAAACTGAAAAGTGGTTCTTGACGAATCGCTCTGGTAGGCTCTAACACCCAAACGAAGCAAATCTCACGAGTCTTGACGTCAAAATCGTATTCTCCACCTTCGAAAACATCTGTAAACAGAATTTCGTCTAATTTAGAACATATTAATTTTTTTCTGAAGTTTCAAAGGGGTTCTCCTTGGAATTTTGAAGAAAATCGAAATGGTCGGAAGTACGACTTATTACACATCAAATTAAATCTCTTCTCGTGCAGATTAGGGATAAAATAATTTCGGGTTCGGGAGATGGTTCACTGAGGAAATATTTAATAAAAACTGAAAAGTGGTTCTTGACGAATCGCTCTGGTAGGCTCTAACACCCAAACGAAGCAAATTTCACGAGTCTTGACGTCAAAATCGTATTCTACACCTTCGAAAACATCTGTACACAGAATTTCGTCTAATTTAGAACATAAAATTTCAAGTCGATACGGCACCTACAACTAAAAATGTATCGATTGGGAAATGAAATGCAGACCCATGTATGTGGGTGGAGATATAAAGGTTAATACCTGAAAATCGAATCTATTCTATCACCTCAAACATGCGAAATCAACTCCAAAGGTCTTCAGGAATTTATCTCGTCGGAAGATGTTGCAATTTATTTGGTGTGGGTCGTAATTCGTTCGAAACCTTTGCAAGTCCTCTCTTCGTACATGTCATAAACGCCGCACTTACAGGAATTACGACTTGGAAACGTCCCCGAAATAATCCATCTCGTCCGGTCGTTTTCGAGGAAAAGACCGCTCCCGATGCCTCTCAAGCGGGCGTACTTTTTACGATTTGTCGTACAAGAACAACAAAAAGAATCAGGCCGTAAAACGCGAAAAAGGATAATGGACACGTAGCCGGCGCGTGCGTTGTTTCGTCATCACGTAACGCGATAAAGCGGTAATCTTATGTGCGTTTTGTACGAACGACAGAGAAGGTAAAAAGTATTGAGATCGGGAGGGGGAGCTGACAAATTGGAAGGGCCGAAGATTTGCGACCGCCATACCACCTCATTTTTTCCTTATCCTGATTAGATTTTTCCCTCCGGCGGCGTTGATGTACGTCATTTTCACTAAATCACATTTCCCCTCCTTCGCCGCTTTCGTTCCCTTCGTCCTTCCCGAATCATCTACGTCCGTTTCTTGTTTCGCCCTCTTTTACGAGAAACCCGTCGCGCGGCCGTACGCGTATGTTGTTTCCTCCCCAGTTCGTCCGCGTAAAGTTCGGCCTAATCGGTCCGTTTCGAAGGGATCGTGAGTGAGTGGAAAAACGCGTTCGATGTGTGCCTTTTTCCACCTCCTCCCCGGACGTCTTTCGCCGCAACAGCCCGGAGTAGGTTAAGTGATTCGGGGAATCGGTCCGGAATCGTCGATGTTTCGGTCCCGGATCCTTTAACGAAGCCGTTTATTCTTTATTTAGACCTCGCCGAATCCGAATCCCGGGTATCGTTATAAATTATTTTCTCCTCGTTTTCTTCTTCCGCTCCGATGATTTCGCTCCGTTTTCGGATTTTCGCTTTTCGCCGTGAATTAAATAAGAGGTCGTATAAAAAATTGAATGCGAAAGATTGCGTCGGAGAATGCTCATTTGATGATCTCCAATACGAAGTTTTGGTTTGCCTCGATTGATCTTTATAGGTATGTATGAAGTGTTCTGATTTTCTTTCCATTTGTATTTACAAGGGGATACCGGGCAATGTTCTTCACGGATTTCGACCCTATTACGTGTGGGTGTTCTCTGAGACCTAACGAAAAAAAAACCCTCCGAGCGTTTATCCAATTGGGGCTTCGTTTAGTAGATATTAAATTCGGAAGAATGAAGTGCGCACGCCACACGAGTAAGTACCGAATCGCGTAAATAGAGTTGCTGGAGCCGCTATAGCCGAACGGACAAGGTGATCGACTGGAATGTTGGAGGTGCTAGTTTCGATTCTTATTGACGTCATTCTTTTTTCATTGCAAACATCAGTGTTATTGAATTCAATGATTAAAAACAACCGCGAAACAATTTTTGCTTTGTTTGATAAGCTTTCATTCAAGGATAGAAAGACAAAAAGAATGTTTCCCTCATCTCAAACATCAGTGGTTCGAATTCAGTAGTCAAAAGCAATTTAAGTAATCTTAAGTACTGTTAAAATACGTATAAGCCATGCGTCGAAACGGATTCCCGAAAGAGCGATTTTTCGAAATGTGCATGAAACTTGCTTTCCGTCCACCCTTTGAAAACGAAAATGGCAATGCGACGCAGTTCCTTTCATAAAATGTTCGTGGTGTGAAACTGATTTGTTGATGATGTTTCAAATGTTTTTACGATGATTATCATCCAAAATCATGCTCACCGAATGTTAACAGCAGCGACGAAAACTGACTCGCACTGAGACCTTTCCGCAAATTTGCTTTATATTCTCCAGATTTCCTTCCACTAAACATCGCCTTTTTATCCTCAAATGGAAGTTCATTAAACAATGTAACGATTACTTAAATTGGTTTTGACTATTGAATTCGAACCCCTGATGTTTGTGATAAGGGAAACATTCTTCTATTCTCTATCCTTGAATAAAAGTTTATGAAACGAAGCAAAGATGGTTTTCGATTGTTTTCAATTATTGATCACTGATGTTTGCAATGAGAACCAAAAAAGAAAAAATATAAGTCAATAAGAATCGAAACCACAACCTGCACCGTACCAGTACGTCACCTTGTCCGTTAGGTCATCGCGCCCTGTGTAACTCTATTGAAGCGATTCGGTACTTACTCGTGTGGTTTGCGCACTTCGTTCTTCGGAATTTAATATCTCCAAAACGAAGCCCCAATTGGATAAATCCTCGGAGGTTCTTTTTCGTGAGGTCTCGAAGGACACGCACACGTAATAGGATCGAAATTCGTGATGGACATTACGCCGTGTCCACTTATTAGTCACTTTGAAGAGTAAGAAAATGTATCTTTTTTGTGAGTAGTTCCCACTTCCTTGTGATTGTTGTACAAATGAGATTAAACTTTCATCGGTACAGTTCTCGCCGTAGAATTTTAATTCCGTAAAGATGGTAAAACTTCATCCATGGTCTGTCCGTCTTTTCCAGGGATGTAAATTGAGTACTTCAGTCCTCTAATAACCTGCTATTCTCAAGTTACATAAAGGGAATGAGTATGGATCCTACGGATTCGATCTATGTGACACTGGATTGTCCGAAGAACTCACTCACCGCATAAGAGCGTCCTAACTGGTTTAGAGCCAAACGAAAATTGTGAAACTTGTATCAAAGAGAAGTAATTCTTGCTCGTTCGATATTCACAGAAAGTTTGGGAGCCACTGCTCTATATCAGAAGCGTTTATTATTTAGGGATCCAGTAATATGGCTCATATGAAAGGAGGTTACCATAAACAAATGATGACTTATTGGAAAGTATATGATGATATTTACAGAAAGTTTGGGAACCACTGCTTGAAACCAGAAGCGTCTATTATTTAGGTATCCAATGACAAGGCTCATATGAAAGGAGGTTACGACCAAGAAATAATGACTTAATGGAAAGTATATGATTGTGTATACCAGCAATTCCCAACATGTGTACCCCGATATCAAAAGAAAAGTGTGCGAACTAGTTTACAGCCCAGTAGAAACCCCAAGTAAAACTATTGGAAAACAAATAAATTTCGCACGATTGAAAATCGCAAAAACAGTTTGAGAGTCCACGGCTTGAGATCAAAAGTGTTTGCTATTTAGGGGATATAGTGAGATGGTCAGATAAAAGGACGTTACGATGAACAAAAGGTGACGTATTTGAAAGTATGATTGTCTAAACCAGCAATTCCTAAAATGTGTACCCCAATATCAAAACAAAAGCGTCCTGACTGGTTTAGAGCTAAATGAAAATCGTGAAACTCGTATTGAACAGAAGTAATTTGAACCCGATCGATGTTCACAGAGCCTTTGGGAGACACTGTTCGATATCAGAAGCATTTATTATTTGGGGATCCAGTGACATGGCTCGTATGAATGGAGGTAATGATGAACAAAGGATGACACATTGGAAGTATATTACTGTGTAGATCAGCGATACGCAAAATATGTACCCCGATATCAAAACAAAAGTGGCCTAACTTGCCTAGAGCCAAGTGGGAATCCCAAGTGAGATGATTGGAAAAGAAATAAGTTTTACGTGTTTGAAATCCCAAAAACAGTTTGGGAGCCACTGCTTGACATCAGACACGTTTATTATTTAGGGTTGCAGTCACATAGCTCGTATGAAAGGAGGTTACGATGAATAAAGGATGACATATTGAAAACTATATGACCGTGTAGACCAGCGATACGCAAAATGTATTTCCCAATATAAGTAGAAATCCCAAGTGACTCTACTGGAAAAGAAATATGTTTCGCGCGTTCGAAAATCACAAAAACAGTTTGGGAGTCACCGTTTGACATCGGAAGCGTTTATTATTTAAGGATGCAATAAGACGGTTCACATAAAAAGAGGTTACGATGAAGAAATGATGACTTATTGGAAAATATACGACTGTATAGACCAGCGATTCCCAAAAAGTGTACCCCGACATCAAAACAAAAGTATCCTAACTGGGGTAGAGCCAAGTAGAAATTCCAAGTGAAATTATTGGAAAAGAAATAAGTTTCGGGTGTTATCAAAATCACAACAACAGTTTGGGAGTCACTGCTTCGCATCAGAAATCAGAGGGATGCAGTGAGGTAGCTCATGTGAAATGAGGTTACGATGAAGAAAGGACGATATATTAGAGGATATATGATTTTGTAGATTAGCGACTCCCCAAATGTTCATGCCAAAATAAAACAATATAAATTCAAGCGAAACGAACATAATTCTTCTATATAATAAAATACATTAAGATTACAATTTATATATGATTTTGTAGATTAGCGACTCGCAAAATGTTAACCCCGATATAAAAACAAAAGCATCCTAACTAGTTTAGAACCAACAAGAAAATCCCAAGTGAAACTATGGGAAAAGAAATATATTTGGCGTGTTTGTGAATAGTTAACAGTTTAGGCGTCACTGCTTGGCATCAGAAATGTTTACTATTTAGGGATGCTGTAAGGTGACTCGTATGAAAGAAGGTTACGATGAACAAAGAATGACATACTAGAAAATATACGATTTTGTAGATTAGCGACTCCCAAAATGTTTACCCCGGTACCAAAACAAAAATGTCTTTACTAGTTTATAACCAAGCAGAAATCCCAAATGAAAGTATTGGGAAAGAAAGAAATTTCGCGGGGTTGAAAATCGTAAAAATAGTTAGGGCGTTACTTCTTGACATTGGAAGTACATTGTAGTATAGTAATACTCGAATGGTTAATTACCATTACAAAATCTATCATTTATTACAATTCAATATATCAAAATTCACAGTAAATATTGGGGTTATGGATGTTTATGTTCAAATGACTTTCGATTTATTTTAGGGTTCTATTTATACTTTTTCGATACCAGACACACCATCTTTTAAGCATTTCATTACCCTACGGCTGTTAGCTACTTATTTTAACTCCAGCCAGAGACGTTTAATGGGAGAAACAAATGTAACTAGAAATAAAATTATTAATTATTATAAAAAGCATCGATTAAAAGATTTGTAACCATTCAGACACATACATTCAACACTCTCACATCACACGAATTCCTAATAACAACTGGATATAAATAACCAAGGATACGTGGACATATAACAATACAGGTTTCTATATGAAAGTTACGTCTTGGATGAACTGAAGTCATGGTGAATAAAATTAAACTTTTCGTTTCGTGGACAACGGAGAAATAATTAGTGTAGTTCTGGTTTCCGGTAAAAATACAAAGTTTATTTGGTTGACGACGAAAAAAATTGACAAGATAGATGAGTCAACAAAAAAAAATTTTAAAATATATTTTAGACCAAAAGGGTTTTAAAAGGAAGTACCAGTAAATAAAAGAACCTCGCCACACCGGAGGAGAAAGATTGTAAAGAAGGGAAGAATCCATAGAAAATAGAGCCACACCGAAAAAGAAGTTAAGAGAGAGAAGAATCCATAGAAAATAGAGCTGCATCGACGAAGAAATTCAAGTGAGGAGACATAGGAAGAACCATCATCGAATAAAAGAAATTACACTCACACACACACAACAGTAGGTTCTTTGTTTTATGTTAAATATTTCTCAAAATTTATAAACATAATTTGTTATAATTTATGCTTTTTATATCATTAATTAAGAACTAGGCCGGTGCAATTTTGTTTAAGAAATTAACTAAATTTTCAGTACAATATACTATTTAGAAATGCTATGAGATGGAAAGGAGTGCTTTATGCAAACGATTTGGAAATCATCGTTTGACGGTACCTGCTTAACCTTATTAAATACATTTTCTACATATAGATTTCACCGGAATTGCTAATACAGGATGTCCCAGACTTCACTCCCCAGGCTTGTAACTTCGTTATTGTTAACAATACATAAAACAAAGTATATATATTCTTAAATGGGAGGAAATTCTCTATACGATAGGAGAAAACCAATTTACAAAAAGTGCGTTAGGGTAATGACAGCTATATTCAACTTTCTTTTTTCAAATAGCACAGTATACTTTTTTAATATTCAGATGGTACCTTTTATTCTCTTTACAGCCATATAAATAAATATGGGCCTTACATGGGAAAATTTTCGAAAAACTTGACCTACCTACTTGACCATGCAAAAAATTGTGGTTTATAGTGTTTATCTAGTAGGCGATGAAATCAACAGCTTTCTACAAAGAAAAATGTATATATATATATATATATATATATATATATATATATATATATTGAATGTCACGAAGAAAGAAAGTTCGAACGTCACCAAATAATGATTCCGTAGACCAGAGATTCTCAAAATGTGTTTAACGCCGTCGAAAAAATCATTTCAGTAATAGGGGTGAGGTTATTGTTGGTAGCCGAATGGGAATGATAAATGGTAATCCTGGTTTGGAAAGAAGTAGTTTTGCAAACAATTTGACGGTTACTGTTTCATATTATTAAAACCGTTTTTACATATACATGTCACCATGATCGCTCACACAATGACGGTCACCAAGGGAAAGGGAAGGTAATATCAGGAAGTATTACGCCATCTTGTGGAGCAGCGATTCAACAGGAATTCAGAAAGGAACAAAACATCTTTCCACAAGCGTCGCGTAGCTTCGTTTTTAATCTTCGTCTTAATTGACCCCGTGCCATCTTAATTAAAGGGCGAATTGTTCGAAGCGAAAGAACAACGGAATCACGCCCGACGTTCACGTTCACAGGAGGAAGTAGAAAAAAACCGAAGGAAAAGAAAGAACGATGTGAAGTGGGCGAACGAGAAAATTTAATTTGCCTTAATTAAAATTTTACGCTGATCTATGTCCGAAGCGAAGCAAAAGGCGTAAGAGTGGTAACGCGGAATTACAGGGGCGCGAGACTCGGAGGTTGTAAATTCCTCTCGTTCGCCGTGGAGAGAGAGATTTGCGGAATTCTTCGAAAGCCGCAGCGTTGAAATTTTGAGCGTTGCTAAGTGGCGACCGAAAGGGCGGAAGTCGTAAGAATCATTTTGCTCAGAATTTTTGTTTTCAACTTTTGGGGTTAATTACATTTACGTGTTCTATATTCCTCCTTTTTTCCTATGGGACTTAGGAGCTTTAATCTTACATCGATCGACGCGTCTTGGGGATCCGAATTTATCGGCGTAGGATATTTTTCGATGACTTCAACAGTTCTCGAGAAAACACAAGAAGGAACGCAAAATCCCACCTCCATCGTGACTGCTATGGGACGAAATTCCCATTCCTATTCCTATTCCCATCCCTATGCTATTCGAAATAGCTTGTCTTTCTGATTGAAGATCATGCTAAGCTGGACTTTCTATCATTAATAGTTTAGGTGCTAGGAACGCTTGAAGTTTGTGATCATTTGGTCTAGTTTTAGATATCTTCATCCGACCTTCGAAGGCAGTGCGTTCACGTTCGGAACCGACGTGTGGTACGTAATTGCTGGCTGCAATTCTGTCGCAATATAAGGAACATGAACCTTTCGAATGTCCAAAATTCCGTTAAATATCCACATTTTCATTTCGAGCCAAATTTCGAAATGCTCTCACGACTTTATTTCTGGCTCTATAGCTATTGAGTAGACCTTTCTGGAAGCAGATTTTGACTAAGAATCGAATGGAATAAGAACGAAAGCGATATCTCTAATAGTTTTCGCGCTAGAATGAAACCGCGGTAATTTGTGGTAAGAATTTTTGCAAACTTCAAAGGGCTACATCTCCGGAACGGTAAAGCTTAGAGATCTGTGGTTTGTTCTATTTTAATCAGCTCCTCGAGTGCTATAAAACCACTAACGCTATCGCAAGTATGCGAGTATGCAAAGTATGTCCAAGTGGTTCAACCCAGTCAATTTCGTCAGGATCGCAGAAGAGATTTCTTCCAATATCATAACGGAAACCGCTGTCTAAGCCAGGCATTTCTCAGGAAATTGCGCTAGGTATCCGCTTAAACTTCTTAAGAATAATAACTAGAATTATATCGGGCTGGGGCCGATCTATGTTTTTAAAAAATATATTTCGACAATCATCATCATCAAGCCTTTCAGCCCGTTGGGCTATGGCTAACGTCTTATGACGTTTTTGAAGTTATTTTGATGAGGTGAACTACTCCTCTTGCTCCCTGTGTTTTAAAGCTTGCTATGAGTCCTGGCGGCCTGTGTTATTTTCCTCCATTCTTTCCTGTCCCTTGCTTTTGATCTCCAATCGGTTATCTTCATCACTTTTACATCTTCCTCCACGGCATCTCTCCATCTCTTCCTTGGTCGTCCCTTACCTCTGGGCTATATCGTAATCCACTGGGTTATCCTTCTTATCATATCCGTTGGTTTCCTTCTCATGATGTGGCCTGCCCATTGGAGCCGTTGAGCTTTAGTGTATCTCATAATATTTTCTCCCCCAAGTTGATCCTCTATTTCTTTATACGTTTACGGTCTTATTACTCCCTGTTCTGTGACGTGCGGCCCTAATATTGCTCTTAAAACGTTTCTTTCTGCTATCTTTAGGTCTTCTTGTTCTTTTTAGTGATTGCTGTAGTCTCCATTGCATACGTTATGACCGACCTTATTAAAGTCTTGTAAATCTTGATCATCGTTTTCTTCGTTAGTGTTTTGTTTTTCAGTAATGACCTATTTCGTTCAAACGCTTGTAGTCCTTTTAATATCCTTTGTTTCACCCTCTCTTTCCCATTCCTGTCCATTATTACACCTAAGTAGTTGAACGATGAAACTTCCTCAAATTTGTGGTTCTGTGTTCTCAGGTAGCCTCGCGTATTGGTTTCAGTTCTTCCTTTCTTCATATATTTTGTTTTAGCTTCATTGATTTCCATACCCAGTTTTCGTGCTTCCCTCTCCAGACGTTCCAGGGATAGTGTCAATCCTGTTCTTGTGTTACCAATTATTGTGACATCGTCTGCATACGCTATTATTTGCAATCCGTCAACCATTACATTCTTTTTGTCTAATTCGGCTTTTCTAATGGCACTTTCTAAAACTAAATTGAATATTGTTGGAGATAGCGGGTCTCCTTGTTTTACTCCTTTGTTTACTTCGAACGAGTCTGTCGTTGTTCGCTGTGTATCTCACTTTAGCTTTTGTATTTCTAAGACTCATTCTTACCAGCGCCCTCAATTTTTCTGATATTCCTATTGATTTCAATGCCTCTATCATTTCATTCCTGTTGACGGTGTCAAAGGCTCCCTTAAAATCAATAAAGACTAGATGTATTTCTCTGCCATGCTCCCATGTCTTCTGGATTATTTGCTCTACCGTGTGTATAGCATTTATGATCGATCGATTGGGTCTGAACCCATTTTGATAATCACCAAGGATTTTCTCTGCCTGTTCTTTCAATCGTGTATTTACCAGATTGGCCAGTATTTTGTGAGTGGCGTTTAGCAACGTTATTGGTCTGTAGTTCCTGCAATTTTCTCCATCTCCTTTTTTATAGATAGGCACTATTACTCCGGGGCACCATTCTGCGGGCATGCTGTTTTGCTTCCAAATTTCCTTAATCAGATCGCTTATTTATGTTTGTAGTTTATATCCTCCGTACTTGATTAATTCCACTTCTATTTCATCTTCACCGGGTGCTTTGTTGTTTCTTAGCCTGCTGATTTCCTGCAGTATCTCCGTCTCGTTAGGGGTTCTTCTTTCTCGTCTTGATTTTCAGTTATTTGTTCATCATCCTCTTGTGGA
Source organism: Chrysina gloriosa (assembly GCA_038088585.1). Lineage (NCBI taxonomy): Eukaryota > Metazoa > Arthropoda > Insecta > Coleoptera > Scarabaeidae > Chrysina > Chrysina gloriosa. The sequence continues at coordinate 101,904,807 of CM076087.1, forward strand.
CTTTCTTTTCCTTCCGTATACATGGCCCCTTTGTAGTATTCTCTCCATATGTTTCCTATTTTGTCTGGATCCTGTTCTGCTTTACTGTTTATATCTTTCACGCTTCTTGTTCTTACTGCTTTATTATTTAGTTGCTTCATATTTCTATAGAATTGTCTTGTGTTATGGCATCGGCTTGAGTGTTCTATCTCTTCTAGTTTCGAATTTATCCACTCATTCTTTTTGCTTTTATATATCGTGTTTGCTTTGTTTCTCTCCGTCTCATATATTTTCCCCTCCTCCTGTTTTTTTGTGTTAATCCAATCCATTCTGGCTACATTCTTTCCTTTTCTTGTCTTTTCACATGTTCCATCAAACCACTCCTTCGTCTTTGCCTTTTTTTTCGTTGTTTTGAGTGTTTCTGCAGCTGCTTTGGTTATATTTCTCTTCAGCGCCTGCCATGCCTGCTCTATTTCCTGTATGCATATTGTTGCACTTTGTAGACTGTTTGTAATTGTTTCTTCTAATTCTCGCCTTGTTTCTTCGTTTTCTAATAAATCTATCTCCCATTTCTTTGTGTTCTTATTTCCCCAGCGTTGGTGCTTCTTGTTTATGCCTTGTATTATTGCCACCACTAAATAATGGTCTGTTTCTGCTTGTGCTCCCTAAATGTTCTCGTGTCTGTTGTTTTGTTTCTTACTCCCTTTGTTGCTATTATGTGCTCTATTTCGACAATACAATCAGATAATTATGACTGTGAAGTTACAATTATTTTATGTAAGAAAACAATTAATTTCGACAAAGTGATTTCTGACCTAACGTTAGTACACGAATGCCTGATCATGATAAATTCAAACAATGTATAAACTTTATATGTAAAGTCAGCAATTCTAATAGAGTTCTCGAACAGCGTCCCCATCCGAAGATGCGTGGTGTTTTTACGGTGGCGTTTATGTTACTCGAAGGGTATCGCGAAAAAATGTCGCCAACAATTGGTCGCGCGAAAAAATGTCGCGCAGAATTGAGCGCCTATCAAAACGTCGCTAGTGAAAAAGGTCGCCGGCGAAAAAACGTCGCGTGCAATTGATCGCCCGTGAAAATATCGCCTAGGAATATTGAATTTGGAATATTTGCTTTTCCTTTCCTTCATCCTTTTACCAGGCTTAGGACTAGCAGTTAATAACTGGCGGGTTTAAAAGTTCTTTTTTCATGTTTGTAATATTTCTGTAATATTTAAAGTCAGCTTCCACAAAGTCTTTGTCAAGTTTTATTTATTTTTTTACTTTTTATATCTGTAGTTGAAAGTTATGGGCAATTCCTCTTAAATATTCTAAATTTGGTCGATTTCCGTATTGTTGACAAATCGCTTTTACTAGCTGCGCCGTATCTTTATAATTTTTTTTTCGTGGTGGTTCGTTTCCAGCTGTGTACTGCTCGATTTTCATACGATTCAAACTTTCTTCTTTTTTAACCCAAGGATAAATTTCCACAAATTTGGATGTGTTGCATTTAATAGAGAGGAGAAGCTATTGTGCCAACCTTCGACGGCATTATTTGTACGCGGTAGATCTTCGTCTGTGAATTCAAAGCAATTCCAAAGAGATCTTGAAAACATTGGCTGTCTTCTTTGCTGTCGTCAATCCAATCGTCCTATCCATACATCTTCAACATAGTTTAGTAACGGTAATAGTGCATTTTCATTTTGCGTGTAAAATTCGCTGTCCAGTAGCTCTTCGAATGTTGCAACAACATTTTCTTCAGGCACGAAGGCCAGAGCTGCCAATTGTCGCAAATGTAAAGCAAAATTCGCGTCTTCTATATAAAGTTGTTGCAGTCCTGCACCTTGCATATTTCGCCACAAACATTGCGCGAAATGAAAGAAGCATCCACGGATTTTGACTTCAGGAAACTCTTCGTGTATAGCATTAATTGTTGTTCTTTCAAAATCCACCATTATTGTTGTAGGACGTAAACCCGGTCGTAACCTTTTAATTCCTGGAAGAGTCGAGTGTATGTTGCCTCAGTTTTATTTGGTAGAAGAGCAAAAACAGTCGGTATAACGTTGCTGTACTGTACTCCATGAATTGTATACAGCTGACCAAACAATAGAGGAGTACATGTAAGTGTTCCATCGGCATACCAGTGGTCACAGCTCTCCATAAAACTTAAATTTCTTTCGATGGAAAATATTAAAATCCGTTGTTCATTTGGACCACTATCGAATAAAAGAAACCGTTAGCCAATGCTATTTCTGATATGTTCCTCCGGAATAACAAGCTCAGTTAAGTTTCTAGGATTTGCCGGAATAGCTTCCATTCTTTGCCGTGTGTGTTGAATAGTTCGCTTTAGGGATGAAATGGAAGGTAACTGCCCAGTTGCACCCACAAAAACTTCTGGTGAAACAGTGGCTATTATACCTTGTGTTGTTAGTTCAACTTGATGAGCTAGTTCCTTTATTCGATTGCAAGCTCTCTTTGCTTCTAATACGGATGCATCTGCAACGTGGTTGTGGCTTGTACTCTTGATTACTTCATCACCCACTATGTGAACTCTCCCGGCACATTTATACTTATTGTATTGAACGCACTTCCAAATTGTCTTTTCACCAATACTCTTTTCCTTTCTATGGGTATATCCATTATACACCAGCATATTGGCACCTTTCTGACTTTTAACGTAAGTGAAGACCATCTTGACAATTCAACAAGTTAACGAATAATAAGCTGGGATATTGTACGAAACTTCTTATATATTCATAACATATTAAAATCTCATTAGGTAATTCCAGGACGGGGGTTAACAATATACCCTCCTCCAAATCCAATTGACGAAGGTAGATACCTTTGTTCTGCTAATCACATACTTTCCTTGCTTTTATATTATATTTTAGCTAATTAAGGTGTAATTAGACTAGACTTTTCTAAAAACCAATTAAGTGTGAATTAAAGGTAAACTATGCAAATATTCAAGGGTTCATTATTTACTTGTCGACAATATAAAACCTACATATATATATATATATGTATATATATATATAAACAATTAAGCGTGCATCAAAATTAAACCACATTAAACGACATTGTCTCGCGCGATCAATTGTACGCGCCTTTTTTCGCCGGCGACCTTTTTTCGCTAGCGACGTTTTGATATGCGCTCAATTGTTCGCGACACTTTTTCGCGCGGTCAAATGTTGGCGACATTTTTTCGTACATTCTACTCGAAGATCTATGAATGTATAGTGACAAATGGCGGTATGACCGGTTTCTGCTTTTTTCCCTGCGTCGCTCTATCATTGCTAAACAAAGAATAAGGTTTGAGTGTCACTAATTGTGAAGCAATTGAACTGAATCGTAACAACCGTTAATTTTGCAGCGTAGGTGTATGAACGATACATTCGTTATTAAGTAAATAACCTTTTGTTTCTAAACTTTCCTCCGATGCGTACAAGTTAAGATCTAAATTTAAAATTTAAAAGAACTTGTTACCGTTATAAGTATCAAACTTCGTAATTAAACCCGAAACTTCAAAACGCAGAAATCCAGTGGATAGTAAAAAGTGGAAATTGTAGATTCTCGCTTTCAACAGCATTTCGACATAGGGATCATCTTCTTCATCGGGCGAACTCGAACGTCGCAAATTCGCAAAGTCGCTAATCCAATTAGTCATCCAATTTGTCTCGCGATTGAATTACTAATCCTCTTCCATCCTTTTCATACGGTTTTGGTTCCGCGACGCTCGAAAACGAATTGTGATCCCGAAGACTTTTTACTTCGTTCGATACTGTGAAATTTGTGGAAATAAACAATCCCCAAAGGCGGAATTGAATCCGCATAAAGCCAACGCGTTCTTCTTCGCGTGAAAAAGCTGATAATTTCATCGGATAATACGGAGGCGAATTTTCAGGAATACGAAGTAAACAGTTTCGGTGGGCGGACTTGAATCTGCCTAAAACCTACGCCTCTTCGTCATATGGAAAAGTCGATAATTTAATCGGATAATAAGGGGGCGAACTTTGAGGAATCCGAGGTATGCATATACTTGTCGAAAGAAAAAAGTGATAAAAACGGAAAAGGGGAAGATTTCATTTGAAGAGGGGAAAAAGCCAAGATAAATCCGTTAGGACGCGGATGTTTTACGGCCTCGTTTTTTCTAGGGAAAGTTCTGGAGGGTCGATCGTTAAAAAGTTCGAATGATGATGATGGAAATAATAAAGTGAAGGGAGTCGATGAAGTACTACCTTCGAGTTCGAGTTCCGGTGTGTAATTCGCTCCTTGATGTCTAAACGTGAGATTTCTGAACGCCGAAATTTTCCTTTTCCTGAAAGATTCGATTCGGAAAACTGAAAATTCGTATTTATCTGTCACGTGAGTAAACGAAGAGAATCAAGAAAGGTGTAATTTGTTGTTTGTAGATACACACAAACGAATGTGGAGGTCGTACTATCCATGGGGTCATTCCATGGTCAATTGGACCAGGGGTCCTCACTCGACCATCACCAATTTGGCTGAAAATTTATACGGATGTACATATATGTTTGAAACGAGGTTCTGCAAAGTTTTAGCTCTAGGTATCATATACCTGGAGCTCCACAGCCCTTTTTGTGGAGGTTACACCAACCCCGCGGCGTCAACCACGAAAATTTTGCAAAGTTTGACATGTGGCCATTGCAAAACTATGGTAGCCGTGATGCTGAAATTCAATATACTAGCTCAACTTGTGCGTGTGAACATGAAAAATTTAGTATCAACATCCACAAAACAATATATAGATCGCAATCTAAGCTTAAGTAGCTTCAAAATTACGTCGCGTAATACATAAGCCAAATTTTAACACTACTCAAAAACAAAAACAGTTGGTGTAATCTAATTTTGAAGCCACTTTGAACTCAAATTGTGATTCACATATTGTTCTGCGAGTGTTGACAGTAAACTTTTCTTGTTCACTGGCACAAATTGAGCTAGTGTGTTAAATTTCAGCCTTGCAGTTACTGTTGTACCTTAATAGCGACAAGACAAACTTTGCAAAATCTCCATATCTAAAAAGTACTGCAATTAATATTGATTTTGCGAAAGAAATAGCACCATGTTCAAAGGGATTCTTCTTCCCCCAACCAAAAAAACAAATAAAATAGGAAAATATAATTCTGGTAGAAAAATTCTGCTCTTTCCAGTGGTATAAAAATAAATGAATTTGGAGTGGTCCCACATTGAGATATTTGATTCTGAAAATGGGTTATATTTGGCTTTTAAGTGTTTTGTACCATGTCTGTGTGTTAATATCCCTACAAGTATGCGAGCCTTTGTTCTAATATTGCAGCAATATGTTGTCTTGCCGGTGGGTAGTGTACTGGAAAAAGCAGAATCTACCAACTGTTTTTGTTTTTGAGTTGTACAATGTCAAAATTTGGCTTGTGCATTACGCGACATAATTTTGAAACCACTTTGAGCTTAAATTGCGATCTATATATTGTTTTGTGGATGTTGATACTAAATTTTTCATGTTCACAGGCACAAGTCGAGCTAGTATGTTCAATTTCAGCATCACAGCTACCATAGTTTTGCAATGGCCACATGCCAAACTTTGCAAAATCTTCGTGGTTGACGCCGCGGGGTTGGTGGGACCTCCACAGAAAGAGCTCTGGAGCTCCAGGTATATGATATCTAGAGCTGAAACTTTGCAGAACCTCGTTTCAAACATATATTCTCAGCCAAATTGGAGATGGTCCAGTGGGGACGATTTTCAAAACTGGTCCACTTGAAATGGAATGACACCATGATAAAATTAATAGGGTCGAAACAAGGAACATCATCATCTAAAAGTAGACGTGATTACGATGATTATAAAGATTGTGAGTGAACATCAAGATTGACAACAATGAAATACAGCAACTTAGACAATATAAACAAGTTGGAGTGCCCATTCTAGACTCAGGACAACAGGAAGAAGGCATAAATAACAGAATTAGTAACACAAACTATTGTATTCGCTGAATAAGTACATCGCAGAAAAGAAAGAAATCAAACAAAGTACACAGATGAAAATATAGAAGGCGATCTACAGACCGGTATTAACATTCGGAAGTGAAACGTGGATAATGAATTAGAAATATCAAAGCAGAATAAGACCGGTAGAAATGGAATATCTAAAACGATCGTGTGGATTCAGAAGCGAAAAATAAAAGTTGGAAATTGGGACCATGGAAGAATACATAGAGGAAAGACAATTGAGATGATGGAGACACGTTCAAAAAATGGATAAAACAGCACAAGTGAAAGATGTATACGAAGCTAAACGGCAAGGGAAAAGAGGAAGTGGGAGGCCAAAGAAGACGTGGGACGATACTATCAGTGCAATTCTGGAAAAGAGAGGCATCTAAAGGGAAGACGCAACTAGATGGGCAAAGGATCGGAAGACTTGGAAGGAATTCGTGAAAGGAAGGAGAAAATCAACGTGCTTACACCGGAAAGAGTAGAAAGGCTCACTGAACATACATATAAAGATCGTGAAGTATCATGAGGAAAGATCAGAAACTAACTTACAGTCATGTCCTGTTCCTAAACTAAAAGGAGTAAAATAATATTTTGTAGTGGTAACACTACCCATATTGTTGTATTCCTATTCGCCAGGTGGCGATGTTGTACGTCATTCGGTAAGTCTATGTTGTAGATCAAAATTTGTAATCGCTGTGAAATTCGTCACTAGATAGTGTATGGTAAACATGCAATGGCACGTCCCATGTTGGCGAAATGGTGCCAACTATTTTGAAAAGGAAAGAACAAATTTGATTGTCAAACGGCGCAATCGACGTCCTTCAAATACGAACGCAACCAACAACGCAAAATGTGTGAATAAAATGATTCCGATTGACCGTACCGCGTAAAAGTGAAAGAAATTGGAAGTGCATTAAACGTCTTTTATGCGAATGTATTTGTGATTATTCATGATCAGCTCGGTTACAGCAAAGACGCGCGCGCGATGGGTGCCTCGTCTTTTGACCGACAACCACAAAAATCAACCTTTCGAATCTTTTCTTTCCTTTATCCAATGTTATTCAAGAGATTATCCGCAGTTTGTGGAGATGAAAGCTGAATGCTCCATTACACTTCCGAGACTACCCGCCAATTGAGTGAATTGAGGATACAAGGATTCGCCACGGACAATGAAAGTGAAAACAACTCCGTAAACTCAAAAGATTCTGCTGACTGTTTTTTGGATTTCAAGGGAGCTGTTTATGTCCCGTAGAACAACGATCAATGTGGAATTGAAAAGATACAAGACGTAGCAAGGGAGAATAAAATGGGAGAGGAGGGATAATGGCGGAAGTGATATGAAATACGTAAAGTGTAAGACGATATTGCGCGAGACGTGTAGTAAGAAGACGTATAGTGTGGAAAAGGCGTAAAGTGCAAGACGAATGGTGAAGACGAAAAGACATGGAATTTTTGTGTGCTGTGGTTTCCTTTACATTTTGTATCTTTTAATGGATACAGGTGTAATTTGTAACCCCACCAGTTTTTATTTACGATAGTAACTTTTGCGATGGTAAGTTGCCGGCGCTGAACTTCCCGTTATTCTTTGTTGAGGTTATGTACTTGCAGCGTGCAGTGCAGTTTTACAGATTTATTCATATTCAAGGTATGTGAGATATTAATTGGATCATTCAGTTATTCCTGCACACATCCATGATAGCAAACATATGTTCTATATTTATGTTTCTTAGTTATGGCGAACCAAACAAGTGTAAATTTACTACATCCCAACTTTGAAAATATCTTACAGCAATGGTTTGATGAAGTGGAATTGGAAGACGACGAGCATGTAAACGAGCGTGAGGATATACTGGAGATAATAATAATAATAATAATAATAATAATAATAATAATAATAATAATAATATTTTATTTCGTGCCCAACAGTACAAAACCACAACGGACACACACAATCAAGCTAAATACACTAAGCAAAGAACAATATGCAACAATTGAACAAAGAGATACACCCGTCCTCATATTAAAGTATTTCTATAACTATACATACATAGGTACATACATATATGTGTTACCTTATATATATACGTAATATTAAACTAACTCCCACACAAAAATGTCTTTATATAACATATCACCACAACGACACAGACGTGTTATGGGCGCTAGGTACATGACGTTTGTTCTTATAGAATCCAAGTAAAATGAACATATATTTCGCGACTTTTTGGCAGGCACATAAAAAGGTACGCAAGAAAGCAACTCAGGACAGTCAATCCTGTTGTTAATGAGTCTGTAAAGAAACACCGCACTAGTGCGTTGATAGCGCATATGAAGTGATGACAATTCGTGTGACAGAAGCAGTTGTGCACGATCGTAGTTCCTCCTCGGATAGTCACCAGTCTCCTTGAATGTTAAAAATTTTAAGAAACGTCGCTGCACTCGCTCAAGTCGAAGTTGGTGAGATGTATAGTGAGGATACCATATGATCGTTGCATATTCTAACTTACTCCGAACTAATCCATAATAAAGAGTTTTAATAGCAGCGCAATCAGTAAATGTTCGTGTGTTACGAAGAATGAAACCAAGAAGTTTGTACGCACTATTGCACACTGATGTAACTTGTTGATCAAAACAAAGTTTATCATCAAACAATACTCCAAGATCTCTTACAGTATCCGATGAGGACAGGAGTTGGCAATGGAGACTGTAGTCATAGATAATCTTCGATACTTTCCGGGTATACCTGACGACGCAGCATTTATCAACATTAAGGTGAAGTTTATTGTGGATACACCAACCGCTAATAATTGCTAGATTCTCTTGTAGAAGCCTGGCATCATGAAGGGATTCGATTTTATGAAATATTTTTAAATCATTTGCAAACGCTACATAACGGCACGTTAATGTTTGCAAGAGGTCATCCATAAATACCAAAAATAGCAGCGGCCCTAAATTGGAGCCCTGCAGGACGCCAGATGTTGTTAAATATTGCTTGGAGGAGAAGCCGTTGTAAGTTACATAGTTGATTCTGCCAGTAAGGTAAGATGCCATTAATTGTAGCAATGAAGCGGAAAAGCCGATAGCACTCAACTTCTGAATCAATAAGGAAAAATCAATAGAATGAAAGGCTCTCGTGAAGTTGGTATAGATGACGTCCAACTGTGAGTGCTGATCAATAGTCTCGCAAATCGTTTGTGTTACGCAAGCTAGATTAGTAACCGTTGACCTACCCTTCATATAACTATGTTGGTGTCAAGACAATTTGATTTTAATACTACTGTAAATGGAATCATATAAAATTTGTTCAAAAACCTTTGAGAAATTATTCAGTACAGAAATTGGTCGATAGTTGGTGATCATCTCTGGTTTGCCTTTTTTGAAAACTGGCGTAATTCTAGCAATCTTCCAAACCATTGGAAAGACACCGGATTTTATACATAAGTTATAGATAGCGCATAGCGGGATAGCTAGAACCATACGACAGTCTCTTAGGAAGAATAAAGGAATTTGATCCTCACCGGCAATAGAACCACTTTTAAGTTTAACGATGCTGTTAACAACCTCTGTCTGAGTAATAGTTTGTATACAAAAAGAATCGTGAGGGGAGCAAGTATCAGAAATACGGATCTCGTTGCTAGGTATAAAATTTTTAGCAAATACATCGGCAAATGCATCAACTATAGTTTGTGGTTCGCTGAACTTTGTATCACCATGAAGCAACTGCCCTGGGAATGCGTGACTGACTCTTTTTTGTATTGATATACTGCCAAAATGCTTTAGGGTCAGACCTCAGATTAGTTTGAATTTTATTGAGATAGGCTGCGTGACAGATGCTTATTTCTTGTTTAGTAAGCTTACGTAATCGCGCAAAATCATCATAAAACCTAGGGCTACCAGTAGTTACCCACTTTCGGTGATAGTAGCTCTTTATTTTAAGTGTATTAATTAGAGGCTTGCTGAACCAAGGAGTATTAAAATTAGCACGAGAAAAGTTGAAGCGTAGATTGGTATTCGTCGGAAAACATTTAATTGAAGATGCACATGGTACGCTTAAGAAAATATGCAACGCTGGATGGTATGAGTCCTCAGGAACAATAGGATCAGTAGAGTGATTGACTAACATGTGAGAATCAATGTTGCAAAACACGAGGTCAAGATGGCGTGAGTTAATATTGAGAACGCTATTAAATTGGTCAAGACCCATGGATAAAGTAAAATTGTTTATAGATATATATTTAGGATCGGTAACGTTTGGAGGAAAGTACCTTCTTATATTGAAATCGCCGACCAACATTAGTGGAACATCTGAAATTACCAGCTCAAGAGCCTCAAGGAAGAGAGTAATGTCGTCTGCCGACAAATATGGTGATACATACACTGCCACAACCATAAAGCCGAAATTCCTGTAAGTGCACTTAGTGATAATAACATCAATCAGAGGGCTAAAGTTGTCAGAGAAAGCATGCTCAATGATTTCACATGATATAGTTGCATCAACCGCAATAAGAACACCGCCTCCCCCACTCAACCCAGCAGCCTCACAATTCCTATCCTTACGAAAAACAGTATAAGATGGAGGTACGAATTCACTATTTTCAACATCAGCGGATAACCAGGTCTCAGTAAAAATTATGATATCGAAATCACAAACAAAACAATATTCATATATTAAATTAAGTTTAGTCCTAATCCCACGTACATTTTGGTAATATATGCCTAATTGCGTGTCGATGTTACTGTTGGGGCCAACTAGTTTCCCTGTGTCAAGTTGCTCGAAGTAACAACTGGTATGCCGTTTTTATATTTCACTACCAAATCTGTCTCTCCACTCTCTAAACGTCGTTCACACTCAAACTTAACCAGCTGGTATAATTTACGCTGCATCTGTGTTTTGTCGCTAGACACTGAAATATTGCGGTATTTTTCGAAGTTTTTAAGCTTTTTACAATTTCGAAAAGCTGTTGACACAGAATCGGCAGATGGCAGACGAACCTGAATAGGACGTTTCATAATCGGCTTGGTAATATCGAACTTACCTAAGCGAATTGGTGCAACATCATCAATAGGTATACTTAAGTGATTCAATATTTCATTAATTGACAGTTTATCATCTATTTCCTGATCTCACTTAGAACCACGTTTTGTTTCGATAAGACCGTAAATAATCAAATTAGTACTACGACGTTGCCGTTCGGATAATTCAGATATAATCTTTTCATTATTGTAGAGAACATCTAATTCAAAACCAACACCGGAAGATATTTCAGATTCAAACTGCTTGATTTGATTTTGCAAACCGACGATTACAGCTTTCAAGCTATTAAGGTCATTACCCATACGTGTGCAGTCAGAACACGACCAAGCAAGACCAGTTTTGTTGTGAATTTTTCGCGCTTCAGCTTTTGAAATATCTACGCAATCAATTTTATAACAGTGGTCACAAATTGCACAATTAACAGTTAAATGTGGCTCGGCGTTAGAGCCGCAGCAGGTACATTTTTTGTTCATTTTACAGCAAGTATTGCAAAGAAACTATAAGGATCTAACGGGGACACACACTTCACCCTAGAGCTGCCCGTCTCAGGGGCTTCAAAACAAACTTACACAGCAAAGAATGGGCAACGGAGAGGATCAGCAACAGAGACAGATGGAAAAAGGAGATCGAAAATATTGTATGCCAGATACTATATTGAAAAAGAAATAAAACAAAAATGCAAGTGCAAGAAACAAATACGTGCACCGAATTCAAGTAAAATTGCTTAAAGCAGGAACGTTATTAAGAATTTTGAATTTTACTTAATACTCACGAGTAGAAAATAACGCAAACTTCAAAATGGTGTAAAACACAAGTTTTTAACAAACCAATTAACTTAGCATCAACCATAAACTCACAGAGCCACGAAAACACGTGTACCTCACATGCAAGTACTCTTGAACTACTACTACTATAGATATATAATTCTTAAAATTATGAATTTACGGAACTGTTTCACAGCCCAGATTCAAAAGAAGGTTGTAGTTCTTATCAGAGAGAAAATCGATTTTTCGTGGACTATTTGCGAAAGTTACATGATTTCATTTCTTTACTAGAACCGTGCTTCTTGTCTTTACACAACTGTGAGATACTGAGATATCATGATATCAGATGATCAATGTTCTGATCAAGAAACTGCAGAAGAAGAATGTACAACTCAAAGCAAGAACCACTAGCCAGTTAAATAGTAAAAGCAGTTGTCGTCTTCGATTCATGGAACAAGTCGTAATATAATGATGGACAATTATTTTACATCAATCCCTTTGACATCAGACATGTTGAACCGCCATAAACTTACAATCGTAGGGACCTTGTGACACAACAAGAAAGAGATTGCTCCTGTCTTGCCAAACAAAAACTTTTACCGTGCAAGATGCAATAAGCGAGTGTGTAATAAACATAGACTTAATGTCTGCACACTTTGTAACAAATAATTTTTACGATGACATTTGTAAGTGTCTTCTTTCTTTTGTAATAACTAATAAACATTTAAAGTTTTGATCAAATGATCTATTTTTACGGGGGTAACTGGCAAACCCATGCGTACGCAAACGCGTGTAAAAATTATGTATGCACTGAAGAATATTCGATATTTCAATAATAAGACTTACATCAATGTCGCATCATATTGTATAACTTAACAAAAATTACGTAAAGCCATTAAAAAATGGAGACCCGGAAGATTGAGTGATGATGTCGTTCTTCTTCAGGAGTACGCTACTCCTCATTCAGCTCCTGTCACCTAAGAGTTGCTGCAAAATTTCAAGTGGGAAATGTGGTAAAATCCGCCTTGTAGTCCTGATTTAACACCCCGCAACTATAACCTTTTGGTCTTCTCAAGCTAGACCTGGGAGGGAAGCGTTTCGTTAATGATGATGAAGCGAAGGAAGCAGGCTTTAAAAGTTTAGAAAAACTTAGAAGTTTCTGGAATTAACTAGTCCCGCGGTATGAAAAGTGTTTTTGCGATTTTGTTTAAAAGTAGAGAAATGTATGATCTTTTGTGTTCAATAAAAATATTTTTCTTGTAAATATATGCTCACTTTATAGGCATTGGGTCTTTATTGGCATTGGGCCACATTTGATCATCTCCTGATGATGCTAAGTTGGTTAGCGAAACGCGCGTCGAGAGACATGCAATATTTGTTTGGTGATAGTGGAAATTTGTGCATTGACTTTGTCAGTGTGTTTGCATTGGGTCTTAATTAGAACTTAATTCCTGATCCTTCCTCGTACATTAACAGTAAACATGAACTAATGCACTGTTTAACGCGCCATTAGTTATTCTCAGCGCACGTTCTTCACTGACAACGTGGCAAAGCAACTTCCATCGCAAATGGCGGTTTGACACATTACCCCAACATTCAGCTTTTTTAAATCCCCCACAGTTTGTTACATTCCTTAGATTTTTACGGGGCACATTCTGGAACTTTCTCAAATTTTCTAATCGTAAATGATGAATATCTAGTTACAGCAGTTTTACGGTACAAATAATGAAACGTAGAGATATAAGAATTATAAACATTTCTTCCTGGATCTTCAACAATATCTAGGTATCTATCATCAAACGCGAATTATATCGTCGTAATGAGAAATTATACTCACGGCAAGATTGCAATTCATCTTCCGCCTTATCACAATCTCTCTGGTAATTGCAAACTTTCCCCAACGGTATGCACTTCCCTTCCGGGCAGCGGAACATCTCTGGAGGGCACACTGTACCGCCCGGATCTCCTGCAAATAAAGAAAGAAATCAGAAAAATAATACCAACTTGAGAAGTTCTAAAGTTGCCATTTTTCATAAAGTCTTTAATCACCTAATTTTATTATTATATTACTCTAGATTTGTTAGACTTTTAACGGAATCTTGATCCAACAATGTACCATTTATATTGGTCTATCCATCTCGTTACGTTTATTAATCTAATTTCAAAATTATTAGACTTATTCGCGCTCTTTTTAATGAGAATACACGCCAAAATATGTACATACATAGTCGTCCTTGATGTATATACATATACTGTGTGTCTAGCTAAGTTCGCGACAAATGGAAAACCTTTTTATTCTTGGGTTTATGAAAAAAGTTATTCTTTATAAAAAGTCCTGCTTCATCCAAAACTTATATTCAAATTGTCAGATTTTAATATTTGTTAGTCATATACGAGATATGACAAAAAATATGAAATTAGTATAAGAGTAAAGTACCTTTATTTTCAATAATACTTAAAATGTTATAAGAAATAGTCGTTCAGAATTGGAAATTATACAATTTAAATACAATTTAAATACAATTTAAATACGTTGGCCACCTCGGTCTCCAGATCTGACCCCACTTGATTTTTTCTTGTGGGGTTATTTAAAAGAACATGTTTATATTCAAGCGCCGTTTACGGATGTAGGCCATCTAGAACGTGTTATTAGAGAAGAAATCCGTAAAATAACTCCACAAACAATTAGAAGGGTTTTAAGGCATTTTTGTGATAGAACCGTTACATGTATGGAACGAGAAGGCGGATATGTTGAAGCATTTGTGTAACATTTTCAATGCTTTCTTTTGTGTAAATGCTGTATTTAAATTGAATAATTTCCAATTCTGAACGACTATTCCTTATAACATTTTAAGTATTATTGAAAATAAACGTACTTTACTCTTATACTAATTTCATATTTTTTGTCATATCTCGTACATGACTAACAAATATTAAAATCTGACAATTTGAATTTAAGTTTTGGATGAAGCAGGACTTTTTATAAAGAATAACTTTTTTCATAAAACCAAGAATAAAAAGTTTTCCATTTGTCGCGAACTTAGCTAGACACACAGTATACATAATCTTGGTTTATGAGAGGAACTACCACTGTCGTCTTAAAATTAGAAAATTAGAAAATAGGAGGCAAGTGGAACAAACATCGTGTTAAATATGTATGTATATATGTTTTTAGACGAGTGGCTGCGTATCGAACTGTATCGCGCAAAATGAACCGTTTACTCGTTGAAATGCTCGAATTATGGCATATTTTCGACCAGTAGAAACGCTCTCAAGTACGCTGGCATTGCATAAAATGACGAAATAGCTTGTATCGTCTTGAACATTTTTGACTGAAACATCGCGAAAAAAAGTGATAAAGGGGAAATTTAATCTGTTGTTTTTAATGTGAAGCAAAACCAACCACGTTGGTGCGTTCTGAAGTTTCAAACTTCAGATGTCGCATCAGCGAGTAGAATATGAAAAAGAAAAGAGAGGCGTGGTAAAGAATCCCTTGAAGAATAGGAAAGACAATATAAAATGGGACGAATGAGGTGGACGAAGGTAAAGAACTAGTTCAAAAACTACGTGAAAAAGAGAAAGAAGAGATGCTAAAAAAATTGGTGGTAGCACCAGCAGGAAGAGATATTCTTTGATGGTCAGAAACGTGACGTCATTGTAAGAGAAATCGGATATTGACGTCCGCTCGAGTTCAAAAGTTTTGAAAGGTGCGGATGCAAAATCATCGGGCAGAAGAGCGAAAGAAGAGATAGCAAAAAACTGATTGAAGAAATTAGCAGAAGAATATAATGGGGGTAGTAAACATTGCTTCAGGAACTGAGCAGAACAACAAAACCATTTACCTCCAGAACGGTGAGAAATAATGATTTACAGTTTGGGACGAGTTCAGATGTTCAGAAATCGATCCAAGTTCCGAAGGTTCGAAAGTTCAAAATCGCAACGGCGGATGAGTGTATCTAATGTACTAAGCAAATCAGATCGCAGTCGTTCTGGCCAGCAGTTGAAGAGGAAACAATTATCGCTACGGCTAGGTGTGCCCACGCCTTTGTTATTTACTGATATAAGAGGATAAAATAATAAGAAAGACCTGATGAAAATCTGGATTCGTATAAGAGGATACATGGTTAAAAAGATGAAAAATCTGGAAGCCAAATAACCCAGTAAAAGGATAAGGAAGAGAAAGAAGTAAAGAAATGATTAATGAATCGAGCAGAAATGAAGGCTGACAAAAAATGGATGGATATATCAGAAATGATAAAGAAATTTTGACAACCCTACTCCTCATTCAGCTCGTGTCCTTCAGGAGTTGCTACAAAATTTCAAGCGGGAAGTGCGCCCCTTTTTGTTCCTCTCCAACGAGACCTGGGAGGAAAACGTTTGGTAATGATGATGAAGTGAAGGAAGTAGCCAAGGAAATTGGACGAAATTTTTATGAGAGTTTAATCGAGAAACTAGCCTCACAATAGCAGAAGTGTTTAGAGTAAGTTGCCGATTTTGTTGAAAAATGGATAAATAATAATAATAATAATAATAATATTTATTTATTTACCCAACAGTAAAACCAGTAACAGGGTAAATACAATAAGATAATGAAAATAGCGCATGTAATACACAAATAGATCATAGCGGTAATAAAGAACAGTAAGTAACAAAACACATCATCATCGAAAATAATATCTGCATTCCTACACATAACTGTCACAGTTACAACTGTCGCAATATCTCCGTCCTAGGGACGACTGGCTAAAACGTTGAAGCATGTCTCGACGCAGTACGCGGAACATAAAAGCACACGCGCGAAAGCAAGTATTGAGCGTCAATTGTACCATGTATCAAGTCCCGCAAGAATTTTGCACAGCGAAATTCCCACCTAAACGCCAACGAATGCACTCCATGACGCTGAAGCAAACGGTTCTGGTCACATCCCTTCCCTGGGTAAACACCATCCAACCGAAACGACAAATACTTCAGAAAACGTCTATGAACACGATCCAACTGCATGCGGTGACAAATCCGATGCGGGTACCAAATCAAATTCGCATATTCCAACTTTGATAACACATATGCATAATATAGCGATTTAATCATGTGAACATCATCAAAAGGTCTACAAATACGTACAATAAAGCCAGCCATTTTACTTGCCTCACCACACACATTGGAAACATGCTCCGAAAAGTTAAGATCACTCGTGAAGAGAACTCCAAGATCATTAACTTTGTGGTTTCTACTAAGTTCGATGCCTCCCATCCTATAGTGTGCCATGGCTGGCTGCGACACACAGTATAAGTGATAACGCAACATTTTTCAATATTGATTATAAGCCCACGCAAACCGCACCATCCGACCATTCTATCGATGTTATGTTGAAGAGTATCAGCATCATAATCCGTTCCAACAACAGAGTACAATTTAATATCATCCGCATAAGCTAAGACTTCACAGGAAAAACACGAGAGTAAGTTATTTATAAACAAAAGAAATAACAGAGGACCCAAATTAGACCCCTGTGGTACTCCGGATTTTGCAATAAATTCATGAGACCTAAAGCCGTTATAATACACATAGCTCACACGACTGTCCAAGTACGATGTCATAAGGTTAAGGAATGCAGGATTAACTCCAAAGTTAGATAGCGTGCAACACAGCAACCGATGATTCACAGTATCAAAAGCGCGAGAAAGATCCGTATAAACCACATCCACCTGACGACGACCATCAACAGCCTCAGAGACATATTGCATGAAGGAAGCTAAGTCAGTAACAGTTGAACGCGCTGGCAAAAATCCATGTTGATTTGGTGATAGAAAGGAGCGGGTGTTACTGTATAAGACTTTATGTATCATCTGCTCAAAAACCTTGGAAAAGTTATTTATAATTGAAATAGGACGATAGTTCTTAAGAAGCTGTTTGTCTCCGCCCTTAAACGCCGGAACTATACGAGCCCTTTTACAGCGTTCTGGGAAGCAGCGAGACTTAATCGAAAGGTTAATAAGAATAGCAAGGGGCTTCGCAAAGATATACCTCCCATCACGCACCAAGAAGCTAGGTATTTGATCTTCCCCTGCAGTATTTTTTCAGTAAATCGCGACATGGTTAAGATTAAGTCATCTTCAGATACAAAGGAGAGACCGAAGGACGGCAAGAACGAGGAATCATCATTAGAACAGCTCGTAAGAGTCTCGTCAATGTAATAGCTGGAGAAAATATCCGCAAATACTTCCACAATATCCCTTGGGTTAGTGTATTCATCATCATCACTGTGAAGCACGCCCGGAATCCTAGATGTTCCACGCTTTCGACTCACATATTTCCATATATCAGCGGGATTATTCCTGACACTACATTCAACGTTCCCCATATACACTTCATGGGCGTCAGAAATTTGTATCTTGATAAGCGTACGAAGTCTTCTGAACTCACAATGAAAACGATCATTTCCAGTATTAAGCCATCTACGTCTAATACGTCATCTAATCTACGTCATATGTATGTTCTTTCGTTTTCCAATAAGAATATTTTTCCTATAAATGTATGCTCGCTTCATAGGCGAAGGGTATAACTTAGTTTCTGATCCTTCCCCGTATCTCTTTAAATCAGGCATGGGCAACCTTTTTTGTAGAAGTTTTATGCTGCGAGTAATCTTGAAAAATGTACATTTTTGTGGTATCCTTTTGATTCATTATGAATTAAGTTTAGACGGGCCGTGCTAATATGCAACGAAAGAATTCAGCAGCGGGCCGGGCAAATCTTACTCGAGGGGCGCATGTGGCCCGCGGGCCGGAGGTTGCCCATACCTGCTTTAAATGTTGGTAACAAAGAGAAGAATCTTTTGACTTTGGTGTCAACAAACTCCATCCAAGACTTTGTCCCAAACCAAGTTTTCAAAATGCAGAACAAAAAGAAGATATTCACCTTACAACGATTCGTGGACGTTTGGATGTTTGGCGATGTTGGCGTTAGTACAATAAAAATATTTTTGATGTAAATGTATGCTCGCTTAGTTTCTGATCGTTCCACATAATAAACAAAGGTATCTACAAATACCGTCGAATATCCGAATCGGTCAATATTTATATTCTTCATTGAATTTTTTGTAGATTGTAGTAGTTTCGAGAAGAGAAAGTATATCGAATTAAATTATCCGAAAGCATGAAATCATTAATGTGCACGCTTAAAGTACATACATACAACAACTGTACAATACATAACTGTAATTCTATTACCGTAGATTCAACATGCGTACACATAAAACATCTAGTTTATTACGTTTCATAGCATCATGTAAACTGTCGCTATTTATACTTGCGAGATTCGAATCGGTTATTCCTGAACCGGTAAATTCTCACCAAATTAAATTCGCGGTGTCAGCCCGAAAACCAGATTCTAGATCAGGAATTATGGGATAAAATGTATGCATAAGGGTCGGCGTGTTCGGGAGTCGTTGGAACGGTTCCAACTGCCGAGTTATGTTTTTGTAGGCATTAGTATTGTACGTGAGATTATCGAGAAATTGGGTGTTTATGCGAAATTGGAATGCAGGATGAGAGAATTTTTTTCTTCAGTGTGATAAAGTCAAATTTCATGGTTTTCTGTTATTTTAGTAATTGCGAAATTGCGGATTTTTTAAAATAAAAGACGAGGGATGTTTAGAACGGGGCAAGGGTAAGGGGCAAGTCTTGACACGTTTACGTAACCATCCCGTGCAATATATTTTTAGTTAACTTCGCATCCGTTCTGTGGCTCAGCGCCTCTCGCTCGCACATCATACTCTCTCCCTCGAAATCTAACGCTTACGTTCTTACACTTACGCTCGAGCTGGTTCGGTGTCCCTTAAGAAGTATTCACTTCAAAAAGAAATTAGTTCCACGTGGGCATAAGTGTATTTAATTAGATGGAGCTTTAATTAAACTACATTGTGATTTTGATGAAAATTATCTAAATTCGTAGAAGTTTGGAAACCTCCCACGTAAAGTACGATCGTTTTGTGAAACAAAGAATATAGATTTTGTCCGTTTTTTGTCAATTATTATCGCTTCATTTTTCGGTAATTTTATCAGTTATTCACCAGAATAAAATGTCGAGAAACAATTTTTCTACTGTCTTTGACTTCGTTCGTCATCATATACATTGTACATAATTTTTTATGGGCTTGCTTGCCTTTCCTGCGTGGAAGTAATAAAGTAAAATACGACGAAACAGGGTGAAACAAAAAGAAATTCGCACTTTTAAACCGACGCCGACGCCAAACAGAAACCACACAATCGACCGCTACAATTTTTTTTTCAAATTCCGAACAACAACTCAAGTACCAATCAATACTGTTACCATCCATTCCATTCAATTCTATCACCATGTACAACCGAATTTTTTCTGCGCGAACTCGTATGCGGCATCGGATTTACGCCGATTGATGCGATGGTGCAGCGTTTTTGCCACTCGTAGCTGGAAGCCGAGTCTTCGCGCCTCGACGAACGCGGTCAACGCTTTCCAGTCGATTTTAGAATGAAACCTGGCTGGAAATCCGGCCAAACAAAAAAAAAATTGATACGTCGATTTGTTTGAAGCCGATCTAGTTTTAGATCGTCGTCGTCGTCGTCGTCTTCTTTGGAGTCGAGCCGGTGAAACCGGCGATGACCCACATTAAGGCATAATCGATTGCGCCTGTTATGGATGCTGGGCTATTAGTTTGGTTTAATGGATTTTTATGTCGGATTCGTTCGCGTTATGTTATAAATTCGTTTTATAAGCGTGTCCCAAATTCCAATATCCTGGCCAATATACCATCGACGCATGTATCTACCTAATTCTGTTGATGTATGCTGCGTGTATTAACCCATCATAGTCCATCGTGAAACTGCTGAAGATACGGTTAGGGATACTCTCTCGTTTGGGGCATCGTGTTGAGATATACAAAACCCAAAAATTTTGCACTCAAAAATTCAAAATGACGGACCAATATGGCAGATCGGAAACTAACTAGTATGCAGTGATTTGGGGTGTTAGCCACGTAGCTATCAGAATTTGTCAAAAAATTGCCATGCCACTTCTATACGAGCGAGTATCTCGGTATTCTTAGCGTCGCTGAACACGAATCAAAAAATTAGTTTTGCGTTGCTCAAAATGACCAATTCAAAATAGCGTTCCCAAACTTAAATTACACGTAGAAAGCAAAAACCAAAAATGTAGAGATCAATTGCAATCGAGGTTTCCATTCGGACGATGTGGTCTACACAATGCAAAACTAACCATCCCGCTTGAAGAAGAAGAAGAAGAAGAAGCAGAAGAAGAAGCAGAAGAGGGAGAAGAAGAAAAACACTGGCATGTGGTGGATTCTTTTGTGAAAGAAGATTATGACTAAAGGAAGTGAGATCGATTTCGAAGGTCCTTATAAAGCGGTAGCTCAATTTTGATGATTTCTTGGAAACGGAGTGGTAGGATTTCTAAAATTTTAAACAAAATTTTGGTTAGCTGACTTTTCCTCTATTTGAAGATTTTAGCCAAATATTATAAATTTTAGGCGATTTTTAGAAATTCTTGGATAAAGAAGTGGAATATTTTGTATAAAGAAGGTGACCCGATTTTCTGGTTTTTCGAATTCGTTTGCAAAGGACAGATTCAACTTTGAACTGCAGTCCATAGTTGCAGGTTGATTCTGACCACCGACAACCGCCTGGATTTTGGATATTCAGATCGAAAGATATATTTTGGGAATATTGGGCGAACTAAGTGAGCGAAATCTTGGTAAATTTGGGGGAAAAGAACTCGATTTTAGTTTTCTTATCTTTTTAACAATGTGGTTCAACTTAGGAACTTCAACTAAATTAAGTTGATTAACTAATTGTTTTCGGGGAAAGAGGAGGTGTGCGGATAAATCATGAACCAAAGGGCTATCTCGGTTTTGACCGGCTGGAAGTAGACTGTTCTTCTTTTACATTTTCACAAAACGGTTCTTTATCTTTGAAGATTTGAGGAAAAAAAGGAGGTGGCGCTAACTCCATTTTGACCACGGGCAAGTGAATGAATTCTGAGTTTTTGTTCTAAATGGGTTCGCTGGATTTTCGTGTCTTTTGAGCAAATTAAGTGGCTCCATTCTTTGCATTTTCCACCATTCGAAATCGAAGAAAATGTTGTGAACCACCATAGTGAGAAATTCATCCCGCTTGGATCCAATGGTGTATTTTCGGGTTTTTGGCGTTGCTGAACACAAATCTGAGTTTTACGTTTGCCAAAAGGCTCAATTCATGATGGCATTCTGAAACTTATCAAATTCATATTGTAAGCGAAAAGAAGAGAAAAAGAATTGCAAGGAACAATTTGAATGGAGGTTTACGATTCAGAACGAAAGCGTTAACCTTCTGACTAAATAGTCTCATGTATTTAAAAATGCAAAACTAACGTGGACAACAATGAAACTCTCAAAATACCCGTTCCTATAGACACGGGAGAACTTCAAATCTTACATCCGCCATTTTGGTCCGCCATATTGTTAAATGTTAGTATAGTGGCAATTTTTCGACGAATTTTGGGACTTACAAGACTAATACCCCTAAATTCGTCTGACAAGAAGACTTTCCCGTCATTTCCACTGCACACCTATTAGCGAGGGGAAAGTCGGATTTTAGCCGATTTTCCAACGGCATTTTGGGTCGGTTATTTTATAAAATTCGAAACTTACAGATCAGATCCGTCTTCAGCGACTAAAGAAGCACCCAAATGCTGATTCTCATGTAATTTGCAATATTTTTCGAATTTTCCATCTGCTATATTGATCTGCCATGTTAGAAAATGTAAGTAGGGTGTCAATTTTTTGCAGAATTCTAATAACTATGAGACTAATATACCAAAATCCGCACCATCACATGACTTTTTCATCATTTACATTCATCACAGGACATTTAACGGGAGGAAAGTTTCCAAACTTCGTCCACTTATCAGTGGTCAAATTGGAGCTAGCAGGTGGCCTGAAATGATCAAAATCGTACCACCTCCCTTTTTCCCAAAAGCTTCAAAGCTAGAGAACCGTTTAGTCAAAATTTCCAAAAAAAAAAACAATTCACTGCAACTGGTCAAAATCGACATACCCCTTTGGTTAATGATTTATCAAATCTAGACACCTCTCCTTTCTCCAAAAACTTTAGTTACTTACACTCAGTTTTATGTAGTCCAAATTCCTAAATTGAAATTATTCTGTCAAAAAGAAAAAAGAAAAACAGAAAAAAACTAAAGAAATCTAAAATTGAGTCGTTTCTGTCCAGATTTACCAAAATATAAAAACTTCTTCTACTCAAAAAATGCTAAATATCCTATTTCCAAAAATCGCCTAAAATTCACATTATTTGGCTAAAATCTGCAAAAATCGAACAACTACCTGCTAGTCAAAATTTTATTGAAAGTGTTAGATATCGTGCAACTCATCAAATATTTTCAAAATTCAGCCGTTCTGCGAAAAACCGCAAAGAATTGAGCCACTTAATTTGCTCAAAAGACGCGAAAATCCAGCGAACCCATTTAGAATAAAAACTCAGAATTCATTCACTTGCCCATGGTCAAAGTGGAGCACCATCTCCCTTTTTCCTCAAATCTTCAAAGATAAAGAACCGTTTTGTGAAAATGTAAAAGAAGAACAGTCCACTTCCAGCCGGTCAAAACCGAGATAGCCCTTTGGTTCATGATTTATCCGGACACCACCTCTTTTCCCGAAAACATTAGTTAATCAACCTAATTTAATTGAAGTTCCTAAGTTGAACCACATTGTGAAAAAGATAAGATAAAATCGAGTTCTTTTCCCCCAAGTTTACCAAGATTTCGCTCACTTAGTTCGCCCAATATTCCCAAAATATATCTTTCGATCTGAATATCCAAAATCCAGGCGGTTGTCGATGGTCAGAATCAACCTGCAATTATGGCCTACGGTTTTCAAAGTTGCGCAGTCTCCTTTTTTCCCAAAATCTTCAAAGTTGAATCTGTCCTTTGCAAACGAATTCGAAAAACCAAAAATCGGGTCACCTTCTTTATACAAAATATTCCACTTCTTTATCCAAGAATTTCTAAAAATCGCCTAAAATTCATAATATTTGGCAAATGGAGGAAAAGTCAGCTAATCAAAATTTTGTTTAAAATTCCCGAAATCGTGCCCACTTTTTTCCAAGAAATCATCAAAATTGAGCTACCGCTTAGTAAGGACCTTCGAAATCGATCTCACTTCCTTTAGTCATAATCTTCTTGCACAAAAATTCCACCAGATGCCAGTGTTTTTCTTCTTCTGCTTCTTCTGTTTCTTCTGCTTCTTCTGCTTCTTCTTCTGCTTTTTCTTCTGCTTCTTCTTCTTGTTCTTCTTGTTCTTCTTGTTCTTCTTCTTCTTGTTATAAGCTTGGTAGCTTCCCAGGGAGCAAAATGCGTCCAGTGACGTAATCCCAATTATGATAGAGGGATAGTTATTCTTATGAATGCTCCCTAGCCGTATTTACTTACGATTCTCAAAGCCAAACCACACTCTTTCTCGGTAATATTATACACCCCCCAAATTTAAACTGTGTGGGCGGTCCAAATTTCTCGAAACCATTTTGAATTTTGAGTGTAAGCACGAAATTTTTTGGTTTCGAGTATGTTCTGATGCCCCAAATGAGACATTATCCCGGATCGTGTTTTCAGCAGTTTCACTGCGGCTTATAACGTGTTAATCAAACTTGTGTACAGATAACTTTACATATTCTAATCTGATGGTATTAGAAACAACTTGTGCTTTTCAAATCGATTGGCATTACAATGTTTATGAATTTCTGTACGCCTTCGGAGCGAAGAAGAAATTTAGGAATGTCAGAATAAATAACATAGTAGAGAGCATCCAAAAACTTATTACCAAACATTTCTCTGTGTAAGCATTTTAAAAACTTTTATCTCGTTCCCTTTCGACGAGCAGTATTTTTGTTCCGAAGAGAGAATCATCGATCCGCATGAAAAGTCTCATAGGGGTAATCACAACCGGCGCTCCGTGCAGCGGATTTCTTTCCGCTTTTCGCTTACCAGAAGCTGCGGGCGAAGTATTATATACGAAAGTTGGAATGTCGTCGACGCGTACCCCATCCGAGACGGAAGTTAAATCCTAAAGTCAGTCGAAACAAGCACTAACACGGCGTAAAACTTTTACGAACCGCCATCGGTTTATTGTTAATTCGAAACTATAAAAACCGGCTTCTTTTCGTTGCGCCAAAATCGACTGAACGACGACGGGAATTTCACCCGAACGGGAAAACTTTCGTAACGAAGGGATTTAAACGGTGGGCAAGAAATAAACGAAACGTCCGGTTTTCCCGTTTTGTGCGGAAAAGCATCTATGTACATATCGGGGGAGGGAAGGTCACTTACTTCTGTACAACGATCATACTTAAAATTGTATCGGAATAAGCTTCGCATGAGGATAGAATTGAGGATAGAACTTTATAGCGCCGGTTTACGTACGCGTGTTAAATACTTCACCGCATGGTTTACGTTTTACTCAGGAGGTCGTTAAGTTTACGTCGTCGTTTGTTGAGGGTCGTCATTTTCGACGAGGGAGGAATAAAAATGTCGTGGAATTAGGTTATGAAATTTCGTTTGAAAATATGTGCGATAAAACGACCGATGATGGACTTGGTTATATCTTTTGAGCTGTTCCAATGGACTAGAACTTAAATGACGTATTTTACGACGAATTGGCTAACCACAACGCCATTGGTGGCAAAATAATGGTTTTTAGTCTCAGTTGATGTCATTGCATCAATCATCAATTTTCAGGGGAGGTCGAATGGAGTCGAAATCAATTGGCGCCCTCGAACGATTACCTTTTACCTTTTCTGGGTTTCCAGGGAAGGGGAAGGAGACGCAGGTGTGATGCGCCATTACACCAGCGTCAAGTCACTGTCATCAATGATGATAGGTCAGGATAGAAAGATGGATGTAAACGGAAGGGCAATCGAAAGAACCCCATAATACACTTATTTAGCACCTGAAATTATTTTGGACAAGTAAAACTACACTCCAGAGGTCTTGAGCATACGTAGGGGAGCTCACTAAGGAATAGAAAAATACCTCCAAATCTAAAGACAGATGTATCCTGGTTGTTAGGACTTGTGCAATGGAAACTACAATATTTACAGTTCCATTGGTCAATCGATTAAGAACAACACGAAGGGCCGTCGACGAGATTTATTGGAAGCAAGGGTAACGCTACCAGCTCGTCAAAATGTTGTTCAACCATTTCTTTATCGAGATTATCTTAAACGTCCCAAAAATTCCCTAGAATCGCATGAAGTTGACAGTAGTTGGCTAAAATTGCTAAAATCGAGCAATTACCGGTTAGTCAAAATTTCGTTCAATGTTTCAGAAATCATGCCAAATCTATGCCCCAAAAATTATCCAAATTGGTCTATCCCTTGGTAACGAATTTCGAATGTCGTTTAAATTTCCAAAAATCAAACCACTTGCAGCTAGTCAAAATCGAGCTAGCCCTTTGGTTTATGATTTATCAAATCCGTACATCTCCCCTTTTTCCCCAAATTTGACTTAATCAGCCTTATTTAGTTCATGTTCTTAAGCTAAAGTCAAAAAAATAAGAAAACTGAAATTGAGTCATTTCTTTCCAAATTTACTAAAATTTGGGCCAGTTAATTCGAGTAATGTTTCCCAAAATATATCTTCTGACCCTAGTTTCTAAAATCCAAGTAGGTACTCTTCGATGGTCAGGATCAAGCTACAACTTTGGTCTCCTTTTTAAAGCTGAATTCGTTCTTACTGAACGAATTTTAAAATCGGGGGTCATCTCCTTTACCTAAAATATAACCACTCTTTTATTCAAAAAATCCTAATCATCGAATTTCCTAAAACTTTCCGAAACTCGCCTAGAATTCGAAATATTTGGATAAAGTTTCCAATATCTAACAATCACCAGCTCGTGAGATTTTTCTTTTCAACATTTCAGAAATCGTGCCACGTCTTTCCCCCAAAACTCATCCGAATTGAGCTATCGTTTGGTAACGAATTTCGAAATTGAATCCGCCTTCTTTAGCCACAATCCTCTTCGTCATAATTTTCAAACAACAACCCACTTGCAGCTAGCCAAAATTGAGCTAGTCCTTTGGTTCATGATTTATCAAATCCGGACACCTCCTTTTTGCCCAAAAACTTTAGTTCCTTAATCAACTTGTTTAGTGGACGTTCCTAAGTTAAGCCACTCTGCCAAGAAAACTAACGAAACCAAAATCGAGTCGTTTCTGTTAAAACTTATCCAAATTTGGGCCATTTAATTCACGTAATATATTTTCTGACTCTAATTTTCAAAATCCAAGTACTCATCGATGGTCAGCATCAAGCTACAGCTTTGGCCTGAAGTTTTCAAAATCGTGCTAGCTCCTTTTTTTCCTCAGATCTTTAAAGTTCAAACGAATTTCAAAATCGAGGGTCATCCCCTTTACCCAAAATACAACCACTCTTTTATTCGAAAAATCCTAAACATCCAATTTCCTAAAACTTCCCGAAACTCGCGTAGAGTTCGCAGTATTTGGCTAAAATCTCAAAAATCGAGTAATTACCAGCTACTTGCCACTCTTTCCCCCAAAAATCATCTAAATTGAGCTACAGCTTGCTAATGATTGTTGAAATTAAATCAACCTCCTTTAGCCATAATCTTCTTCGTCAAAATTTGTAAAAAATAATTCACTTGCAGCTGGTCGAAATCGAGCTAGTCCTTTCGGCTTATGATTTATCAAACCCGGATACCTCCTCTTTGCATAAAAATTGTAGTTAATCAGCTCTATTTAGGCTTTAGTTCCTAAGTTGAACTATTCTGTCCAGAAAACTAAGGAAACCTGAAATCCAGTCCTTTCTGTGCAAATTTACCAAAATCACGTGCCACTTATTTAACGTAATATTCCGAAAATATATATTTCGACTCGAATCTTCAAAATACAAATACTCGTCGGTGGTGAAGATTGAGTTACAACTTTGGCCTAAAGTTTTCAAAGATCTTCAAAGTTCTCAAAGTTCCTCAAATTCGGGTCACTCCCTTTACCCAACATATAACCACTCTTTTGTTCGAAAATTCTCGAAAATCGTCTAGATTCATAATATTTGGCTAAAATTTTCAAAATAAGGCAGCTACCACCTAGTTTACATTTTCTTCAGCGTTTCAAAAATAGTGCCCCTTCTTTCCCCCAAAAAAACCATCGAAATTGAGCTACAGCCTGGAGGATCAATGGACCTTAGAAGAAGAAGAAGAAGAAGAAAAAGAATAAGAAGACGAGGAGAAAAGCTGGGGTGTGACGGACGAAAGACGATTACGGTTGAAGGAGTAATTTCAATTTCGAAATTCGTTACCCAGCTGTAGGGTGACCTTGATGTTTCCGATGAAGGTGGCGCCTCATTCGGTTTCTCTATCTAGTCTGGTCTCTTTTTAATCCTTGCTTGAGTAGGACGTTCTTGTATTGGATTACGGTAATCTTGATGAGCCAAACAGGAAGAAGACTATTACATTGAGGTCCTGACCAAGCTAGGAGAAGGAGCGAGGAAGAAAAGACCATATCCGTGGAGGACAGCATACCAGCTGACAATTTGAGTGAGTGTGATTGTTCCTGGGGATCGGTAGAAAGAGGATAATGCTCAAGTACTTGATCTATTGGTGACCAAGCCTAGAAGATGAATGAATTTAAGCTAAAGAACAACCAAGTTGATACTACCCAGAAAACTCACTGGAAGAAGACGGGGAGGAAACCCCAGAACGGGATGAACTTCCATGTTAATCCAGAGGCGTAACATGTTTGTAAATGCCAAAAGAGGTTTGTCATGTTTTGATTGGGTTCGTAACTCCGTACTGTTGAAAAGAATTGCTTGAAGAAGAGCTTGAGGATCGGAAAGACCTGAAACAAAAATGATCAACATCATCACCCTCATCCCATGGATTGCACATTACGCTGGGATTTAGTAGCTGCAAACAAGAATACTAGGTGGACCAAGGAACGTATTCTGAACCCAGCCCAGAAGGACAGATTTCGGATATCAAAGCCACACGAACTATTGTCCTGAAGTCGTATGCTTTTCAACAGCTGCTGTCGAGTTTAGCTGCAACCGAAGCTTGCTCTTGTAGACGCTTGAAACCCATACAAGCACAATTTCCAATCGTATATTTAAGAAGAAGATGGACATCATCCTTAACGCAATTTATCACCAATCGTCCATTTAGAAAGGTCCGTAACATTGTTTCCTCCCGATCTATCCACGTCCGCACATAAATCCCGCATAAAGGAGTTGATTTAATGCCCTTGTCGCTTGACCTTTTCGCGCGCAGATTGGATTTTTATTGCTCCGCGTGTATATCGAATTTTCTTCGCTCGAACTCGGCGGTGCCGGACGAAAATCGAATGATGTGCGGACATCTGGAAAAGTCTCTGTCCTTTTTTGTTCCTCCTGCCCTTCTGTTATTGCGAACGCCGCGGCGGCGAAATGTTTTACGTCGTTAGAGGAGACGTTGGAAGGAATTTAACGATAAAAGAGAGCGATTCGAATGAAGGAGATCCGGTCATTCCATTTCGAAAGGAATTTTCCGACTAATTGGGTTAGGTTATAAGTCGAAATTTGTTGTTGGGTTGTCGTATTGATCGCGGGAAAATTTTGAAGAAAGGAGACCGTTGGAATATAGTTTCGTGTTGTGAAATTCTTCCTTTTCTAATCCTCTCAACACTTATTCCCACGAATCGGAAGATGGAACATACTCTATTGATTCTTAAAGATTCCTTGCAGCTCGCTTGTCATTTTCCATGGACGCGAGCGGATGGCGTTGAACTTTTTCTCAAAGTTTGAAATATCGTGCCAGTCATCTTCTCCATTAAATATCTTCAAAATACAGCCGGAAAATCGCGAAGAATTGAGGCACTTCATTTGCTCAAGGAGGGCGAAAATCGAGGGAGCCCATTTACGACAATATCTCCAAAATTCAGCCACTGGCCGGTAGTGAAAATCGAGCTGGCATTTGCGTTAAAATTATCAAAATCGTATTACCTCCCCTTAGCCCAAAATCTACAAAGTTAAAGAACCGCTTTGTCCAAATATCCTAAAAACAACCCAGTTGTAGCTGGTCAAGGTACGAGACCAATGTCTTAAATCTCCTCCATAGCATGACTTTCTCCTCATTTACATTCAGTGCATAACAGTTAGCGAGAAGAAAGTTGGATTTTGGCCGACTTTCTAGCGTCATCTTCAGTTGGTCATTTTCTGAAATGCAAAACTAACGTTAAAACCGTTAACCACGATCCGAAGGATCTCCGAATATCGATTTTGATGTAATTTTCTAAATTTCCTTTAAAAGTCCTCCTTCGTCAAAATTAGGTTTAAAGTTACGGATATGGTGCCATTATTTTTCTATTTGATATCTGATCAGCTTCGTTTCATCCAAATCCAACAGAATGGAATCGTTCTTTGCCTAGAATCTTCCAAACCCCGTCACCTTCCTCACCAAAATATCACTCATTCAATTTATCTAAAACCGCAAAGAATTGAGCTTTTGAATTTGCTTACACACGCGAAAATAAAGCGAGCCTTTTTAGGGCAAAATCTCCAAAATTCGACCATTCGTCGGTGGTGACAATGGGGCTAGCATTTGCTTTAAAATTATCAAAATTGTGTTACTTCCCCTTCGCCCAAAATCTTCAAAGTTAAAGAACCACTTTGAAAAAAATTCCTAAAAACAATCCACTTGTAGCTGGTCAAAATCGAGCTGGCGCTTTGGATTATGGTTTATCAAATCTTGACACCTCCTCTTTTCCCAAAAAACTTCAGTTACTTAATCAACGTTATTTAGCCTAAGTTATTGGGTTGAGCTATTCTATCAAAGAAAGAAAACTAAAATCGAGTCCTTTCCGTCTAAATTTACCAAAATTTGGGCCACTTAATTCTCGTAATGTTTCCAAAATATTGCTTTTCACTCAAATTCCTCGATTTTCCAAAATTCACGCGCTTGTCGATGGTCAGACAACTTTGAGTTGTGCTACCTCCTTTCTTTCCCAAGATCCTCATTCAAAGCTGCTTCGGGTCTTAGTGAACAAATTTTAAAATCGAGGGTCACCTCCTTTATCCCAAATGTTACCACATGTTTACCCAAAACATCTTATTCACAAAAGGTTGCCAAAAATCACAACATTTGGCTAAAATCTCTAAAGTCAAACAACTTTCATCTAGTCCAAATTTTGCTAAAAGTTTCAGGAATCGTCCCACATTTTTTCCCAAAATTATCAGAATTAAGCTAGCGCCTGGTAACGAATTACGAAAACGAATTCACATTTATTAGCCTTAATCTTCTTTCTCAAAAATTCCGCCACACCGCATGGTTCCCTTTTTGCCTTCTTGGCGTCGTTTCTGTTCAAATTTATCAAAATTTTGGCCAGTTCATTGGCGTAGTATTTCCCAAGATATATCTTTTGACTCTAATTTTCATAATCCAAGTATTCGTTGTTGGTCAGCTATAGCTTTGGCCTAAAGTTTACAAATCGTGCTATTTTATTTTTCCCCAAGATCTTCAAAGTTAAATCCGGGTCGCCCCCTTTACTCCAAAATACAACCACCTGTTTATCCAAAAAAACAAAAACTAAACATTCCAAAAATTCACGAAAATCAAAAAAAAATTCAGTATTTTGCTAAAATTTCCAAAATCGAGCAATTACCAGCTAGTCAAAGTTTTGTTCAACATATCAAAAATTGTGCCAGCTTTTCCCCTAAAGATCATCGAAATTGAGCTATAGTTTGACAAGGAATTTCGAAATTGAATCCATCTCGTTGAAACACTTGAAACTTACAGATGAGAACGCCAGCGCCAGTTACATGAGTTCAGTGGTAGGAGACAGGGAACTACGATTACCCAGCTGTAGTCATAAAGGGTGAAACGTTGCCAACAGGAGAAGCGCGAGAAGTATGTAATAAAATTATTAATATCAATTTTTAAAGAAGACAGCGACGTCCCTAGCTGCGGATTTCGTCGGTAACTAAAATTTAATCTGCAAACATTCTATCGATGTACCCTCGCGCCTCGTCGCACTTTAACTTCAAGCACCTCTTTCATCCGCCCACGTAGTTTAATTTGGGGCGCGACATTACGACCCTTTAACTTTTCGCGCATTCGATTATACCATTAGCGTCGAGAACACGTTCGCGACATCTACTAACTCATGCATTCGCGGAACGTTTGCTCTCTCTCTCTCTCTACGAAGTCGAAATTTGCATTATCTGCTCGTCTACTACTAAATGTTAGACGATGTTTAGTTAAAAATTTCAAGATCGTGTCGGATTTGAAATTGTCAAAAACTGACTTGAATGCTTTGACTTACACTTCTCGTATCTTCCGAGGGTTGTTTTTCCCCTATTTTTGTTATGGAATTATTTTAAATTGCATTTCTTCTGTTTCTTCATCTCTTCTAGATTTTTATTTAAGCAATGATTTTCTTTGTACAATATTTCCCCCGATTCTTATTGTTTCGTATTTTACTCCGTCCTGTTCTTCTTTGGACCTATCCATTTCGTTCTCGCTCCGTCCTTTTGTTTCCTGGCTTTTCCGCAGTCTTTTCATCATACCAATCATTATTTCTCTTCCGTTTTAAATACTCCTCTTTATAACGAAGTACTCTGTAAAATCCTTCCCATTATTTCGCGCTGCGGTGTGAGGAAGGTAAACTCAACCTTCTAGCATCTAATAGCAGTATAATTTATGCTAGCTATCGCTGCTAACATATATGGATTGCCGTTCTCTAGCCTAGGCAAACCGCAGTAACAGTGTACAATTCCGAAATAAGTAACGACAGTCTACATATATACACAGGACTACTCGCATACAGCATCGATTTAGTGTTGATTAGAGTGGGGAGTCGACATTGCTGTCGAAACTTATTTCGTAATTGTAAGCTATTACCGCTGTTTGCCCAGACCCTCACATTCGTCTCACAACTAGTCGCAGGTAAACAATGATAAATGAGTACTAATGGTTAGGAAGCCTCTGTTATACTATCATGAACTTCTACTACCGTTCATCCCCCACAACCATTTTCTCACTCAGCCTGTTCA
This sequence comes from Chrysina gloriosa, assembly GCA_038088585.1. NCBI lineage: Eukaryota > Metazoa > Arthropoda > Insecta > Coleoptera > Scarabaeidae > Chrysina > Chrysina gloriosa. Next base: position 101,937,653 of record CM076087.1, read on the forward strand.
AAGCATACACCAACATTTCCTTCCTCATAACAAAGCTCCCCACCTCACCAATGCAGTTTTCCCCAATACTCCGCTCTGGCCTCAGCTCTATCTGTTCTTGCACAAACACAGTATTTCTCCCTTTGTTTTCACTTCCTTGCGGTTGCACAAGTCGTACCTTCCCTCGATCTAAGTCTCTTGTCATTTCAAGTACCCGTCCCCTAGTGTTATCAATCGACACGTCTTATTTACTGCTTATCTCACCCCCGCTCTTGAATTTAAGATTGTCACCATTAAAGTTTAAATCAGTTTGAAACAGGAAGTTGGTTTAACGTATATATATTTGCTCCATGAGGGGTTTCTTCTTCCTTTTTTTCCGTTAGGTTTAGTTTGCCTTACTGTCGAACTGTGTGTATGTTTCCCTCTATATCTCATGCAGTAGTCTTGTTTTCTCGATGAAGCTTCCTTCCTTCCTTCTCCTTTTCATAGGTTGCCTACCTCAATGCTTGGGTCTTTCTTTTTCCTCCTGCGTCCCGCTTGGTTATGCATTTTACAAATTATTACCACGTGCTCGCCGTCAGACGTGTTCTTTTGTCTCTTCGCCTGATGTCTTGCGATTGAGCCGCTTAAATTGTCATTTTATATTAAATTTTAAACCAAAGTTTCATCATAATGCGTTTAATAATTAACATTTTTATTGGAAATTTGGAAAATTAACAAAGCTGGAAATTAATAGATTCCTTTTCACATCGTTGGAAGCGACTGGTAAGTTTAACCTCCCTTTTTCCTCCATCGCAATATTTCCTTTAAGTTAATTGTAATTTTGGTCTTTTGTTGTTAGTTCTTTGACATTGATAATGAGAGAAATGAAGATGTTACCGTTTTGACTATTAGCAATAAATAGACTGCTTTGATAATGTAAATAAAAAATATTCTCTTGGAGTTCAGCTTCAGAGAAAGGTTTAAAAAGGAAATAGATTCGGTTGACGTTTCGACATTTTAATTTATGTCTCCATCAGATGAACGAACATTTACTAAATTGGTACATTGGTAAAATTGGAAACAAATATTAATTCTGTAAAATTAGATTAACTAAAAAATTACTGCTACATTTTTGTATATACAAATTTTGTTTTACTTAATTGGCGTGGTAACATTTTTAATTGTTCTTAGTTTTACATCGCACTGTTTTGTGACAAATTACGTGTGTAGTTAAAAACGATAATATTACATCGAATGAGCTGGATTTCAAAACCAAAAATTTTATCTATGTAAATGTTCGTTCATCTGATGAAGATATCAAATTAAAATGTCAAAACGTCAACCGATTCTATTTCTTTCTCTAAAGCCGAATTCCGAACGAATATTTTTGATATGTCCGTAAGCATTAGGAGCAAAGAGCACTATTATTGGTGTTTCGAAAGCTGATGTAATGATAGGATGTTACTCCTGTGCGTCTATGAATTATTCCAAGTAATTTCCACGCTGTTCTATCCTTGGCTATTTCTTTAGTCTCTCCCTCTCTCTAAGCAAGTCCAAGCCGTAGCAGTGATCATGTCAGACTCTCAAAGTGTTCTTAATGCACTGAGACACATGAGCTGGTTTGCTAAAGTTCATCCCCTTGTGCTTGGTATAATTGCAAAATGTGCTGAGCTCAAACTACAGAATACCAATGTAAGAATCTTTTGGATTAGAAGTCATATGGGAATCTCCCCTAACGAGGTAGTGGACTCTTTAGCGAAGACGTCAGCAGATCTTAGTATCTACGAATCAGAGGTTTTACGTATCCTCAAGAGATTCTTTGTAGAAGAAAAATGGGAAAATAAACGATAATATATAAGTGTGTCAGAAAAACAGATATAAAGAACCACCGCGAAGTAGTAGGACTCGTCGTGGTAATAAATCAGTGACGTTAATCAGGGCAGTATTATTTCATCACCATAGCACCATTCCTTCAAAGTAGGAGGAATCAACACTTCATATGAATGTCATCCTACGTAGTATGCTATGATCCACTCCTCGGTCCTTCATACACGTTGACATAGTAACTCTAGAGCATGGATGCACAGACCGCGGCCCGCCTGTCGAATACTGGTGGCCCGCCGACAGCAAAAATAATACTCTCGTACATTCGAAGAATATTTAATTCTATTCCAGAATAAAACCAAAAAAATATGTTCGAAAAGTAATTTGAATCTCGCGCGCGCGCTATTTGAATCTAGCGCCCAAAAATGCTAAGTCAAGTAACATCGCTTGCTGCCTTTATATAAAGTTCAAAATAGTAGAGAAATCAAGAATTTTCTAGCGCGGTGTGAGCAAGCGAGATAGCAATAGTCCCGAATTCCCGATTGCTCGCGTAGGTACGAGTAGATACACGAAGCTTCCAGAGTCGTATGCGCGGTATAAAGGCCACGCTAACCGCAGCGACCGACAGTTCGGTTTTAATTTGAGTGAAATGTCAACAGGAAGAAATAAGCGCGAAAATACAAGGCGAAGTAATAAGTGATTGAGAATAAGTGCAGTTTAATAGTGTTTTGGGGAGGCAATAGTTCTAGTGTAGATTTTAACTCGACTAGCCGGTGTCATATATTTTGATCCACATTCAACGTAGATTTCCTGTTAACCCGTCAAGTGCCGTGTATAATTGTGTTGTGAAATCGTAAGTAAAACTCAATTATTAATAAGTGTTTCCCTACCTATTTAATCAATTTTAATCAAATTTAGCTTTAATGTTGGCCAAATATTAAAATAAAACAAAGAAATTACTATTTTTATCAGAATTTCTCTAACTGTAATAATTACGTCATTATTTCAGATATAAAATCTGTATAAAAATCTTAAAATTTCTGAGGAATTTAATCAATTATTTTTGATAATTTAAAAAAGAATGGGTAATTTAAGTAGGTACTGTAATTGTTTTTAGGTGCTGTGTTAATCCTAGCCAGGATTAGAACGCAACATGGAGAAGCCAGGACCTAGTAAAAACGTAAGGTTAAAGGTGAAAATCGGCAGTTTCAAGAAATTTGGACTGAGAAATACTTTTTTGTATGGTCGCATAACAAAGTCGTTTGTTTAATTTGCAAGAATTCTGTTGCGATTGCAAAGGAATATAATGTAAAAGGCACTATGAAACGCAGCATCCTTCTTTTACCAAGTTTACAGGCGAATTAAGAAAGCAAAAAATGTTGTCTTTAAAACGGGAGGTTATTGGTCAGCAAGCTATGTTTACAAAACCCATTCAAGATTCAGAAACAGCTACAGAAGTTAGTTATGAAATTTCTCGAATGATAGCAAAGCGAAGTCGCCCCTTCAATGATGGCGATTTTGTAAAAGAATGCATAGAAATTGCCGCTAAGAAAATGTGTCCAGAAGCAGCAAAAAGTTTGAGAAAATTCAACTGAATCGTATGACTATCCAAAGACGAATTATGTCTTTGTCAGGTAATATTGCGGAACAATTAATTGAAAAAACTAAGATCATTGAATTTTTCATTAGCACTCGACGAATCCACTGATATTAGTTCCACAGCTCAACTTCTCATATTCATACGAGGTGTTACTCAAGATTTTGAAGTCTTAGAAGAGTTATTCGGAATGTGTTCATTGAAAGGTCAAACCAAAGGAGTTGATATACTCAATGTACTTTTGGATGAGTGTTCAAAAACTGATTTGGACTTATCAAAATTATCGGGAGTTGCGACTGACGGTGCTCCTTCGATGATTGGTGTCAATTCCGGGCTAGTTACTTTACTGAAAAAGCATCTGCAAGGAAAAAACATAAACGCTGAAGATCTCATGCAGTTTCACACAATTGAATTTCAAAATGTCATGAAAGTGGTAGTTTCGACTGTAAATTTCATAAAATCACGAGGACTCAATCACAGACAATTCAAACAATTCCTTGATGACATCGAAAGCGAATACGGAGATTTACTGTATTATACAGAAGTAAGGTGGCTAAGCCGTGGATTGACACTGGAACGATTTCTAAATTTAATAGAAGAAATTGGAATATTTCTGGCGGAAAAGCAAAGGGATGTCCCGGAACTTAAAAATCCTGATTGATTGTGTGATTTGGCTTTTTTAGTTGACATTACAAATCATTTGAATGTCTTGAACACACGGCTTCAAGGCAAAAATCAACTGATATCCCAGCTCTACGCTCATGTATCATCCTTTCAATGCAAGCTGACATTTTCAGATCACAATTGAATTCTGGAAATTACAATCATTTTCCGAATTATAAGAAAATGGCTGAAAAATTCAACAAAACTGCGATTAATTTCAGTTATGTAGAAAAGCTAGATATTTTGATTCAATCTTTTCAAGACAGATTTTCGGAGTTTAAAAAAGTGAAACCTCTGTTGGACATATTCAGCAATCCTTTCACGATTTCAGTTGAAAATGCACCAGAGTCAATGCAGTTAGAAATTATCGACATTCAAAACGATCAAGATTTACGCAACAAATTCAACGAAGGAGACTTACTGAACTTTTACCGCTGCATTGATAAAAATATATACGAAAAGTTGCGCATAAACGCTCTGAAATGTGCCAGCTTATTTGGTTCTACCTATATATGTGAACACACTTTTTCAATACTAAATAATAATAAAACAAAAAATCGAAACCGCCTTGCAAATGAAAGTTTGGAAGCAGTTTTACGTGTTGCTACAAGTAAATTTGAGCCAAATATAAAAAGATTGTAAGCACTATGCAGTGCCACGCCTCAAATTAATAAATTCTTTTTGAATTTTAATAAATTATTATCAATTCTTTATTGTCTTTAATTATCTATACTTCTGGCGGCCGGCCCGCCATCAGTTCATGATTTGCCCGAGTGGCCCCTAGTGTTCATAAGTCTGTGCAACCATGCTCTAGAGTGTCACGATACGCCTATTCTGTTATTGTTAGATTAAAAATTGGACATGGTTCCTACTTATACAAATTAAAGATTTTGTATTCTCCGGCTTGCGCGTGTGGATGCGGGGTGGGTGATTTAAATCACCTCATTCTGGCGTGTCGCGTTTATGAGCGCCAAAGACGGAATTTATTTTATTTATAAACTAGCATTATCCACTTCTATGTTATTACTACTAAGTTATAACAACATTGAATTTTACAGAGTTCTTGTTAAGTTTCTCGTTGACTGTAGGATTACAATTTGATGTGTTAAATTTTTTTTTACAATTTTGGTAGTTTGCGGTGGTGACGTGGCTGATGGGCTTTGACCAAATGTCCTCTTACCTTCAATATCATAGTTGAGGACTTAATTGGTTATATTGGTTAGTTTTCTGAGAATGTGCCCTATCCACTTTCATTTACGTTTCCCTATTGTTGTAGCTATTGCTTCCTTATTTGTCATTTCCAACAAATATTTATTAGTAATTTTGGTGTACCGAAATATTCTGTATATTGTTCCTAAACATTTGGTATGGAAGATTTGTAGCTCTTTGAGGGATTTTCTTCAGTTTTCGAGCTATATTACAGTACGCTTTTCACATTCGTTCTAAATATGCGCCGTTTTGTTTGTAAGCTGGTGTTTGTACATGGCCACAATCGTCCCATCATCTTGAATGCGCTCTGCGCCAAACCAATCGTTCTGTCAATGTTCTTTCCTGACCCACGCTCTACGTATACCTTGCTGCCCAGATAATAAAATTCTTGAACTTCCTCGATTTTATTTCTATTTACTGTTATTGCGTTCTCCCTTCTTCATATTCTTCGTTAACAACTTAATTTTGTTAAAATTTATTCTTAGTCCCACCTTCCAGCCATTTCTGCTAATCGTGCCATGTTTCCCAGCATTTGTCGCTTTTGGGTGTTATAAGCCCAAAGTTTAAAGTTAAAAAATTGAAGCTTTTTTTAGATTTTGCATCTCAAAATTAAAAATTGGACGAGTTTTCAGGAAAACCCAATTTCTATTCATTCCTATCGTATTATACGAAACATATAAATAGTAACCAATCCATCTCACGTCGTTCACGATAAACCGATCCACTTCGGAGCGGGACTTTATCTCGCCGGCGCAAAATAATCTCCGGACATTTTTCAGCGATCAACCCGACTTCCATCACCGCCGGCGCGCCATCGACGTATTGTACGTAATCTCCCTAAGCTCTCCCCAGACACGCAATTAAGATTAATATAGTCTGACGTTCGCCCGACGCTCCTGATTTATCAGGAAGATTCAATTGTGGCGCGATTACGGCGAACGAACTTCCGGAATTCTGGACCATTCAACGTGGGCGTGTAGACAGCCGAATGTATGTATAAACGGATACGGCTGGCTGAGTGGATGGATGACTATTGCCGGCACTCGGGCGAAGGTGAAAGGTGAACGTATTTTAGAAATTAGGCGGGAAAACGGTGAACGAACGAGTTCGGCTCTTTCGCTAACAATAAGTCGTCGGAATTTCGTAACAATTATAAAATTGTTAGTCACGACGAAATGGTATAACGCGCGTGCTAGATTTATCTTACCGGGAAGTTCCAGTCGAACGTCACTCGTTATTGCAAATTGGTATAGTTTTCTGAACATTTTTACCGCTACGAAAAATTAGACCGTAGAAGTTGACGAGGATATTCCCCTTCAATTACAATTTCAAAGAAAACCAGAACGATACAAAATTCATCAAAATTTAAGCCTACCATTATTGGTAGTTTCGGCTCAATTTTTCAGAAACCATTCAGAGGAAAAAAATTTAAAATGTGTGCAATCAAATTTATTTATTTGACCTTGACAAAATCAATTCTCTTCTTTTTAAATGAAATTAATTAAAATCAGCAAATGCCCCTCTAGAATTGGCATCCATCCCACAGTCTTCCCGTACAGAATGCAACCGTGAATCTTCAAGCGTGCCATGTATTCGTTAGAATGTGAACCTTAGTGACACGCACCGAAACGCAGACTATACTTCAAATCATCTAGATCTTCGATGGGCCAGTCTTCAGATCCTCAATTATCAACATCAAGGACTTCACAAATTCACTCTTCAGACAAGACAAATAATCGCTATCCAGTTTTAGAAATGCTAAATGATCGAAGAATGTGCTTCTAAAGTCTGGTAGCACTATCGCTTCCAGTTGAGACAGAAAATCTTTGAAATCGATCCCTTTCCTGAAGAACAGTTCGGTTTCATAATTGTTTCCAGTTCCTTCGTATCACCGAAGCCATAAGGGATGAATTTTTGCATTCAGATGCCGAACGTTAGCCAAAAACAAGTGTCAGATCTAACTCAGCAAAAAATGTGTACTTTGGGAAGTTTAAGTATGTGATAATTGTAATTGAGTTTGATCTTCCAATTCATTCAGTGCATCGTGAAGTCTCTCAGTTGCCTTTTCTTGGGTGGCCATTATTACAATGTCATCGACAAACGTGCCCAATACTGTATTTTCTGTCGTAGGTATGTGAGAAGTGGCAAGCAAATACAAGAGAGGTCTAAGAACACTCCCTTGTGGGACTCCTGCTGATATTGGATGAAATGAAGAAAACGTTTCTTGGTGCGTAACTCTGACTGTTCTTCCAGATAGATATGACGTTAGTAAGCGAGAGTAGTTTTCTGGTAGCGTTTGGGCCATCTTGTAGATAAAGCCTTGATGCCACATTCTATGGAAGGCTTGAAAAACATCCAGAAAGACGGCAGGACAGTACTGATTTTCTTCCAACGCACGTTCGATGTGGGTAATGACTCTATGCACCTGATCGATCGTGGAATGTTGGTTACGAAACCCAAATTGAAAGTCTGGAATATTGATCATTGGTTCGAGTCTTTTCAGTAGGAGTTTTTCAAACAACTTCGAAACTATAGGCAACGGTGAAATCGGTCGATAGCATTTCACCTGCACCGCTGGCTTATCTGGCTTCTTCAGCATTTTCATTGGTGCTATTTTGAAACATTCGGGGAATATATTGTCACCTAAAACAACCATTAATCGAGTAAGTTAATATGATAACGCTCTTCTTGGGAGCTCTTTTAAAAGTCCAGGAGATATTTAATCTATTCCAGGTGCTTTTATCGAGTTGATGTCGTTGCCTATTTCATGTGCTGTCTCTCTATTGGTGATACCAGTTTGATAGGCACATTTGGTGGGTAATTGTGTGTAAGATCGACCGTCGAGTGTATATCATTCGGTTAAAATATCGATGCTAGATGTTGCGCGAGGTCCACTTTATCACTGTGCTTCTCAGCCGCTGATTTTGAGGGCTTCTAATCAGAGGTACTGTTAATTACGCGGGGTATGGTGTGGTGATAATAAAGAGGGTTTTGAGTGATAAAGAGGAGTGTGGTTGCAGAGAGAGTGTGTGGTTGATTGCAGAGGGTTTGATTTGTTGAAAAAAGTGATCGATTGAGTTATAGAGCGATTGGGCGGCTAGCTTGACACCTCCCTTACGTAATAACATTAATAAGATCTTAATGAACGGTGAACGCGAAGGAGTAACAAAACATGTATTTATTGGATCGCTAAATAAAACAAACACTGTCCTTTGGGAACGTATATTAAAAATATTAGTTAATTCGTTAATGACTATAGCAAATGTAATAAAAATTTCGAAAGAGCTACTGCCACGCTCGTTTTATTTGAGAGATATGTACGTGGCGTTCAGTGATAATAAGAAAAGAGAAATTAGGTAAATAAGAAGGATGCGAGTAACTTACTGCGTGATACCTGAGCTTGAAGATAGGGCTTCGAAGCTTGTTTGTGACGTTCGCTGTAGATTTTGCTGGGGCAGCAAGTGGCGGAGACGGGGGCTCCGATGGTAGTCGTGTGTGTAGGTGAAGTGTGTGAGTGTGTGAGTACTTACTTAGAAGCACTAAGTGAAGCGTCGAGTGTGTGGGTGTCAGCAAGTGAGTTCCGAAAAATTGGCGTGATTCGTTTTTAAACGTTGCTGAAGGGTACGAGGGGTTAACTAACGGACCGATGAATTAGAAGGTGTTGATGGTCAGTTTCTACCTCTTAGGGGATCGAACGATCGCGATTGATAAGGGTTCAAGGTCACCAAACGTACTATCCAAAAGCATAAAATTACAAACATGAATTTTAAAATAACTTTCCTTCAACTGAATGTAACACACAGATGTTGGCTAAAGTATTAAGAAAAAGAAATAATTCAACCGCATATTTAAAATGAAGGAATTATTTCGGTTAAACGAAGTGCAAGAGTACGTGTATAATAGGTCTTTTAAATCTTCTTGTTCTGTGCCAGATTCTTCTAGCTTATATATATATATATATATATATATACAGGCTGTCTCATTTCGGAGGGCTAAATTGAAATATCTCTCTTATTATAGAATATATCGGAAATTCGTTTTGATAAAAAATGTCACATTTTTCACGCATACAATATGGTTAAAACAAAAATTCCGAACCACAGCCTACTTTTCGAAATATTTTCGAAAAATATGAAATTGGGGAAAGCTTCGAGGCTTTGTAACTTTTTATTTTTGAAAATACAAAAGACGTTTTGAATGAAAGTTGATGGCAAAACATTGCTCTTTCGAAATATCAAGGAAAAAGTGGTGTAAAGTTAACATTTTCAGCTGTACTCTCTTGAACCGCCCAAAAAATAGATAGAATCAAGTAGGCCATGCCACTCCTAAATAGGCCCTGAATTGCCTTTATAAAAAATACCATACACAATAAACATATTTTAGTTAAGTCTGTAAATTTTTTGCAATTTTATAAAATAAGTATCAGAATATTTGTACTAGTAATCTAAAGAAAACAAGTAACCATTGAACCAAAGGTTTAGCAAAAAAATGTGTCAGACAAAGAATACTCTGGACTCGTTCACTGTAAAGTTATGTAAAAATTGTGACAATGTGACTTGCCAAGCTATTCTTATGTACTCTTTATTTTATTTACAAAATTCTCTTATGCTGTGGAAAACAAATAATACTCGCAAGGTAAAATGAAAGTCTAATTAGTAACAAACATCAAAATTCGGTAAAAAATAATTATAACAGATGTTCAAAATGTCCTCCGTGGTTCCTTATACACAGTCGGGCTCTGGAGTAAACACCTTTATTTGCATTTTCGATGATCTGTGGTCTAATTGCTTCACAGGCTTCCCTGATTCTTTGTTTGAGGTCGTCAACATTTTGCGGAGTATCTGAATAGACTTTATCTTTAATGTAACCCCATATGAAAAAATCCAATGGGGTAATATCCGGAGACCGAGCTGGCCACAAGATTGGTCCATGGGTTCCTATCCACTTTTGGGGATAGTTTTCACTCAAGTAATTTCTACTAATTAAAGCATTATGGGCAGGAGCACCATCTTGTTGAAAATATTTAAATTTTAACCTATCTTCTAACGGCAATTCTTCGATATATTCAAACTAGTTATTCTGTAAAAAGGTAAGGTATCTTGCTGCAGTTAATTTATAATTATAAAAATAAGGTCCAATTAGTTTGGATCCCAATACACCCAACCAAACATTTACTGAAAACCGTTCCTGAAAAGCTGTTTCTTTATGCCAAGATGGATTTCTATTGTGCCATTTATAGTGAATGTTTCTATTAAAATATCCATTATTTGAACAATTGGCTTCATTTGACCACAAAATCTTATTAGAAAAAGATGGATCGTTCCTCTTCTTGTTCAAGATCCATCTACAAAATCGTAAGCGCCTTGGTTTGTCATCTTCTCTTAAATGTTGGACTTTTCTTAATCTGTAACACCTGTACCTATGTTTTTTTAATATTCTTCTTGCACTGTCTTTACGAACGTTACAAAACCTCTCTATTTCCCTTAAAGAGACATCTTGATTGTTATTGGTTTTATTATTAACGTAATTTAAAACTCTGTCTTGTGCTCTTACACTGTCCACAACTTTTTTGCTTCGTACAGCACTTTCTTTTTAAAGAACCATAATTTTTAAGATTATGTGCTAATTTTACGAAAGTTCTTTTATTGGGATGCAGTCCATTTGGATATCTACGTTGATATTCCAGCAAAGCTAATCTTGCATTAAAATTACACTGGCTATAAACTACAAACATGTTAAATTTTTCTACATTAGAAAACATTGTTATTAATCAAAGTCAACAGAAAACCCATATAACACAAACACACGAACAAACTAATTTATAATTACTTTACACCAATTCGAACAAAGATAACTTATCTGACATTTAAGCTAGATCTTTGTTTCAATGGCTACTTGATTTCTTTAGATTACTAGTACAAATATTCTGATACATACTTATTTTATAAAATTGCAAAAATGTACAGACTTAACTAAAATATGTTTATTGTGTATGGTATTTTTATAAAGGCAATTCAGGGCCTATTTAGGAGTGGCATGGCCTACTTGATTCTATCTATTTTTTGGGCGGTTCAAGAGAGTACAGCTGAAAATGTTAACTTTACACCACTTTTTCCTTGATATTTCGAAAGAGCAATGTTTTGCCATTAACTTTCATTCAAAACGTTTTTGTATTTTCAAAAATAAAAAAGTTACAAAGCCTCGAATTTTTCCCCAATTTCATATTTTTCGAAAATATTTCGAAAAGTAGGCTGTGGTTCGGAATTTTGTTTTAACCATATTGTAGTGCGTCAAAAATGTGACATTTTTATTAAAACGAATTTCCGATATATTCTATAATAAGAGAGATATTTCAATTTGGCGCTCCGAAATGAGACAGCCTGTATATATATATATATATATATATATAATCCGTTTCCCCTTCTACCCTAAGGTGTAGGAATTTTACCTTTTCAGGCTTCTCCTTCTCCTCTACTAAATTTCTTCCACTCTATTCATTGCCAATTCCTTGGCGTCCTTCCATGTCCACCCTCCCTGCTCCAATACTTCCGCCATTATCGCTGTCCACTGCCTTCTTGGTGCTATGTCTTCTTTTCCTGTCGTTGCTTTTGGTTTCCCAGATTTTTTGAAACTGGCACTTCTTCACTCATTCTCTGTAAGTGCTCCCACCAGCACAGCTGTCTTTCCTCAATGTATTTTTCAATGCTTCCATTCCCAGCTCTTCTCTTATTGTTGTGTTTCTTATGCGGTGTTTTCTTATTATCCCTTTAACTCTCCTTAGAAATTTCGTTTCCATTTCCTGCATTCTACTTTTTTCCTTTTTCGTCAGATTCCACGATTCACTCTCATATACTAGTACCGATCTTTCTTTGATTAAGTCTCTAATTTCAGAATGGATAGTTGATTTCGTTTTCTGTTACTTCTTTCATTGCAGGGGTAGTTTGTTTAGCTGCTGTTCGATCTTGTTTAATAAATTTCTTTGATTGCAGTTCAAGCTCTTCGATTGCTTTGAGTTTTACTTGCAGCGTTATTACTCTATCCAGCATATCTCTGAATTTATTCCAATCAGTGTATTTGTTGGTCAAATTTTGTTTTTTGAGTTTTTTGATGACTGTTGTTCCTATTGTTAATAAAATGGGCGTGTGATCTAGTATATTAAATCAGCAATTTTTCAATAATATAGACATTCGGTTTCATAACTTTTCGCGTTAATATTTTGAGACTAATATTAAGAAAATTATGGCGAGTGTGATGTATAAATCAGCGCGCAATGTAATAAAACGATACGCCAGTAAAGGACGTCTCCGTGCGGTAGCTGCTACCCTCACTCGTGGCGAGTGCTTTCTAAATCTCGCCCTCAATCGTTTTTCCGTTCAGAATAAATGAGAACATTCCGCGTCGCGTCCCCATTTTCTCTCCGCCTTTCCTCGTCTCTTCGCACTTCATCAGCTCGACGCGCCGCCCAAGTAATGAAGAAAAATCGCTCCCTGATAAATAAGCGTAGGTGCCGCCTGGTGTCATAGATTTATTTGCCCTCTTTAGGGGATTTCGACGGAGGAATTGCTCCCGGGGGAACTTTACGGCAATGAAGAGCCGAAGCGATGTCTTTTTTCCCTCCTATTTTCTCAATAAAAGGAAAAAGAACTTCGTCATAAAATTTTTGATTCATATCCGAATCGATCTCGTTCGTCTGGTTTCTATGTAACGTGCTCATTATTTCCATATTATTATCAGTACTCGTTTCGGAAGACGCTTTATTCCCTACAGGGCGCGCGTCTAGGAAATGCAATTATTTACGAGATACCCTATTACGACTTACTTTGACGAAGCTTATCTCGTTTCCTGAAATTGCGAGCGCAGCTTTCCGCGCCGGATACCGTCACCGTTTTCATATGCTATTAGCGATAACGAGCCGACACAATACATTACACGGGATCGCTCCGAGACATATCCGTTCATCCTTCCTTCCTTCCTTACTCCCAATAATCCGTTTGCGTCTCCTCCGTAAGCGCGCCCCGTTAGTTCTCGCGTGTGCGTTTGACAACATCCGTCCGAACATTTTCTAAAGCGTCGCGTCTGTAAAGGGCGGTCGGTCGTGTTTGTGTCGGGAACGTCGGGGGTACCGGCTGCGGTTTCGAGAGTCTCGAGAGGTGAGCGGCAACGAACGACGACGACGACGAGGTCGAGTTGAAAACACGTCGGCGTCGGCGATTGCGGTCGTCGAGAGGCGAAGTTATTTGCGCGAGTTCGGAGAAACGGGGAATTGGAGGTAATATGTGGACGGGTCGGAGAGAAATGGGGGATAAAGTTGGAATTAACGGGTTTTAATTTAGGGATGCCTAAAAGGGGTATGTTTGTGTGACAGGGGAAATGCCATTTCGTAGGGAAACTAGACGGGAAATGTAATGCGGTGGTAGTGGTAGTGAATCGGTGAGGAAAGGTGGAAGATTATTTGGACGTAAATTTGGTTTTAAAATTTGCCGAGGAAGTTATTCCATTTTGCTTTCTAAGCGATCTAAGAATTATGAGGAAAAGAATTTTACGTCAAGAGAATGAAAGCAAAGTAAAGTAAAAACTTTGACGTACTTGCACGATCATTTTGGCATCGGATATTGTAAAGAAACTGTTTAAATTACCAGTTATCGAAAGAACTGATAACTTCGCTTTCCCTGTACAACAGCACCATATTAATTTAGTCGGCGTTAGTCCTCGAAAAATTTCGTAACTTTGTCCCGAGGATGCACCATCAAATTGACGTCGTGAGTTCAACCTACATTGCAAGCGTTTGCATCTACTTTTCCAGCGATCTACCCACCGAGAGCATTCGTTTCTGGACATAAGAACCCTTAGCAAACGTCCAATGGGTTAGCCTTGCGAAAATTTTATACAAAAAAAAAGTAGAAAAACCTTCAGAATATTTTTCGCTGAAAATAACAGCTTTCATGTGAATCAAACAATGAATTTCTAGACGAAACATTTTCGCAGAAGTTCAAAGAGGTTTATCGTTATCATCGTCATTCTTCAAATAACCGTTGTACATTGTTGGATGTACACCTTTCTTAACCTACTCCTACAGAATCGACACGAAGACTAGGGCAGCCGGGGGTAATGCCGGTCATTGGGGCAATGGCGGTCAGCGAAGATTTTGTAATCATATCCACTTAATAGAGCTTTAATTGATGCTGACACCTCTCTATACACACTATGAAATACTACAACTCTTCAAACCAGTTGTAGTTCTTTATTTGTAGAAGAAAGATCGTTTTCAATCTTTCGTTGCGTTTTCTTGTAACAAAGTCCACATGGAAAGACAAATGTAAGTTTCCTGTTACATTGCTCATTTTAAAATCTGCATGATTGTTGGAAAGTGTTGATTTTTGTGTGATGTTTAATGTCTTTCAACGAGATTTAAAGTTTTATTAAATTGCTCCTTAGGGTGATTGTAATGGCGTCTATACGTTGGGGCAATGGCAACCAATTTGACCGGCAACTGGTATTTATCCCTTCGATGGTGATATTTTTTGGAAGAAAATTTTTCGCGTGAGGGACCAACACAGAATGTTCCAAATGCAGAACCTCTAGATCAGGCATGGGCAATCCCCGGCCCGCGGGCCACATGCAATCCTCAGGTCAGAGATTTGTCCGGCCCGCCATTGAAGTTTTCCGCTGCGTATTAGCACGGCCCGTCAATCTTGCTTCATAGGGATACTATAAAAATGTATATTTTTCAAGATTACTCGCAGCATAAAACTTCTAGCGACCGCCAAAAAGAAGGTTGTCCATGCCTGCTCTAGATGCTTCCTTTATATCTCGGTCGGCGTCTCCTCCAATACTTCACAACGATGTCCCTTTACAAGATAGATCGCAAATTCCTAGACCTAGTGCAGCGCAAATCAACCGACAACGTCGCAAGAGATAACAGTCCCAAAATTTGACTGTCACACCCATGAATCGAATTCTAGAAGAAAATAAAATGAGGAAAAAGTATGGAGCGAGGGAAAGGGTAAAGAAAAGGCAGCAAAAGAAAAGATCAAAACGAAAGAATCAAATCAACAAATTAAAAAACGCAGCCTATGTTTCGAGGATTTATCCGACAGGGAGCGTGCTTTTAAAAATTTATGTGACGATGATTCAGATGACGATCTTGAAGGTGGTAGAGACAAGTGTTTAATGTGTAAGTAGTTTGAGAAGGATGGAGAAATGTGGTATATGTAGGTGCACATTATGCGAATTGGGCCCATAACCTCAGTGTTCTGGATGGAATGAACGTAAAAATTATATTTGTGTATTATATATGTGTATTTTATATTTTCAGTGACATATTTTAACTAATGTACATACCATTAAAAGCAGTTACAGGCCATTAATGGCGGTGATATTAGAAAATATGTTCATAATGATTTCCAACATCTAATGACACTTGTCCCACAGGTGAGGAAACTCCGTCAGAACAAAGTTTTGATTTTTGTATTCCTTGTTTGCTTAAATATATTTAATGATTTTTCAGTAAACTACGTCTAATAAACGTAAAAGTGCTGTCTTATGATAACCCGATGTTTCCATTAGAAAGGCATTCATTCCCATCCTTATGTGAACAAATGTCCTTAAGTGACCGGCACTTCCCCGCTCCTCTACTATTTTGCATTTGAAGTAAACAAACAATTTCAGGACGTATCGTCCTCGCCGATATTCAAAGGAGTTCATCAACAACATCGTCATTCATCAAATAACTGTTGTATATTATTGTACGTACAGCTTTCTTAACCTATTCCTAAAGTAATTGATTAATGCGGGAATTACTTGTTGAAACTCCATAACGAATAAATTAAATCAAACAAAGTTCAACTCCATTCCTAAAGAATCGATATGAAGACTACTATTTCTCTTTTGAAGAAAACGACGAATTTCTGGATGTATTGGTTTCCCAGAAGTTCAAAGGAGCTCATCACCATCATCGTCATTCCTCAAACAACCGTTGTACATTGGTGGATGTAAACCTTTCTTAACCCATTCCTAAAGAATCGAAACGAACACTATCGAACTACTATCGTTCATTTTAAGGACATGGAGATCAATCGTCTCCATTTATCCCCTTTAATTCTGTAAAATCTAGGTTCTTGTATACAGTCTGTCCCCAGATTAACTTCACTATAGGTAATTGATCAAAAATTTTAGAACCTTGTTTTAATCGTTTGGGATGCCACTCTGCTTGGTCCGAAAAGAATTTCAAGCATAATCTTACTTCTTTAAAATTAAGGCGGTCACGATTATTGAGAAAAAACATTTCCTGTTGTCGTAAAGCGCCATGTCGGTCAATAATACAGCAAAATGTCATTGAGAAAAGTTGTTAAAAATATGAAATTATGACTATGCAAAATTTCACAAATATTGAATCACTAAATGATGACTAAATCAGTATTTCTTTCGCATTCTTGCATTGTAACTACAGATAAACAAGTTATTCTGTATAAGTTGTCAAAAAAGAAATTAATGTAAACTTTTTCTTTTTGAATAAAATACTTTTTAGAAAGTTATATTAATTTTCTTTGACAACCTATACAGAATGCTTGTTTAACCCTCCGTCCGATAAATGGTTTCAGCCAGAACTTTTTCGTTTTCAATCGTTAATTAAATATGTTTCTTGTTTATCTATCGACTTAGGCTTCCAGGTACCTTCCTGGAATTTTATCGGCAATCGATCTAGACATATAGCAATAAGAATTTAGTCTTCGCGAAGGACGAAAAAAGGACGTTTTGAAATCTCATCTTCGATCCGACAGATGGTATCTGGCTGGATCCCATACATTTTGTATGAAAATGCATGAAATGCGATACATTTTGGTGATTCTATTTGGTTTCTTTGCACTTTTATGTTGTAATTATCCACTCTAACTTCCTTTTAAGTTCACGCAAATGGGTCTCGTATATATATGCATGGTCCGTTATGAAAGTAATGCGTATTTTTTGGGAAAAATAGATTCATTGATCTTACCGGTACAAATGCTTAAAATTTTTCGAAATAGTCCCCTTCTGCATCGATGCACTTGCGGAGACGTGCTTGGACTAGCTTGCGTCGGCACTGTTCGGTCCAATAAAAAATTCCTCCCGGAAGAAGTGAAGAAGAATGCTTCTCGTCCTATGCTGTCATCTGTCTTTGGTTTTCATGAAAACTTGGTTTCGCTTTGTAGCTACGTGCCGAAAAGGAACAGGGCTGTGAATTTGCTCTCCACTGTGCATTATACGAAAGGTTGTGAAGGCGAGGCAATGAAACCAGAGGCAATTCTGTTTTACAATGCGAATAAAGTCGGCGTCGATTGTATGGACCAAATGGCTACTCATTTTACAATAAAACGGCCAACCAGACGTTGGACGTTGGATGTTATGGCATTGGCTGCCTATTGCATTTGCAAAGAAGTCGATGGGACCAATAAAAATGACACTAGACGCACTTTTCTATATACTTTATCCAGAACATTGGTCCTTCCAAATGTTGAAAATCGCATGAAGAATATTCACGTAATGAAGCATTTTACTGTTCGTTCGGCTATTGAATCGTTCTTCGGTAGATCAATAAACATTCCAAGAAGTATTGTGGCCATTCCTGCCAGCGGCGCCGATACACTCACAGCCAAGAGGGACTGCAAAATTTGTTCACACGGAGAGGAAAAAGTTCGCCGAAAAACCCGTTTTCTGTTCAATGTGTTCAGCGCAAGTATGTCAACAACATTCTAAAGTTCGATATTCATGTTTTTCATGCCTTGTTTGTACTTCTGAGAACCCATGAGAGAGTTCGAATCATAATTAATAAAAGAAAAACGTTGTAATCCCTTCTTGCAAACATCAAACAACATTGATTTTAACTCTGAGAAAAGTAAGAAATAAAAAATATATACCTGGTTTGTATTAAAATGAATTTTGCACCACTAATTCGCACCAAAATGCAAAGAAATGCATGTTAATGTATAGGGTCTGGCCAGACACCATCCGTCGGACCGAAGGTATTAGAATATCTGTCGGACGGAGGGTTAAAAATAAATTATGTAAGTTTCTAATAAAAATTTTATGCAATAAAAAGAAAAGAAAATGACTCATATTTTTTCTTTCAGAACTTACATAGAATCCTTGTTTACAAAAAAATTAATCAAGGTTCTAATAAAGTATCTAATTCAAAAACAGGAAAATAGCTCACATTAATTTGTGGCAATTTATACAGAATACTTCCTTTTCTGTAGAGAAATTTTTCTCAATCACATTTTGTCATTTTAGGCCAACAGGAAATGTTTCTTGCTCACTTGTCGTGACAGTCTTAATTTTAAGAAAAGTAAAATTGTGTTTAACATTGTTTTCAGGCCAAGCAGGGCGGTATCCCAAAACGTTAAAACGAAATTTTTGATCAATTATATTTATAGTGAAGTCAATCTGGGGACACATTATAAATCCCCTCTTCTGATCCAAATCTGTAAAGATTTATGTAAAATTCGAATTTCGTTAAACGTCTTTTTACGGTACGCCTTTTCCAGATTCGTTTTATAGATATTTTGAGTTATAGAAGACACGATTGGTAAGGAAGCACGTAGTAAGCTGGCAATTCTGGAAAAGAACGAACTCTACAATCCCTTGCCAAATTACTTGGAACATCTCACTGATATCTTCCAAATACTAATTTGGGCAGGAACTACAGACTTTGGGATTGAGTCACAACGACCCACTTCTACGAAGAACTAATTCTCTTCGTACTTACGATAACCGACAAGCAAGACATCTTTCGAACACCATTAACTGCTACAAAAGACGTAAGACACAAGATATTATCAAGTGGCGACTCCTAATCGAAAATATTCAAATCTAATTCAACTCGATCATTTCGTATCATTATCGCGCGCGCAATTAGCAGCATACTTTCGGCGAGCCAAATAATTGCGATAAAAGCACGGTAATAGGTAAAAGCGAACGCCACGCGCTACATATTATATGGGTCGACTTTCGCCTAACGGAAAATACGTATCATAACACGGAAGCCGGTCGACCGAATAAACAATTTCCAAAAAGAAGATATATGCTCGCGTTTACCGTAACGTATACGGAAGACGAAATATGGTACCTTTATGTACGTATGTAAGGTACATACAGTTGTTGATCGTTCAATTAAGGCCACAAACAATATTATTAGTTTTGATATATATCTCCATTAAAAAAACATTCTCACAAATTATTGAAAAAATGCGATACATGATATAAAACATTTATATTTACTTTTCATATTTCGTACGTGGCTCTTTTGCTTTAATGAGTGCAGCAATTCTTTTCTGGCATACTCTCAATTTTCGTAAAGAGTTTTCAATTCGATCACAATTTCACCAAATGTCTTCAAGTTTCTTCATTGTACCCTGCTTCCTAGCACACTTTTGTGATGCTGTGATATTTTTTTAACGTATTCCAAACATTTTCAATAGGATCGGGAAAATTTCCAGGACAATCCAATAACTTCAAATTTACTTGAGTCAACTGACTCTTCACACATTTTGCTTTATGGCATTGAACATTATCGTGTATAAAGACGTATGGTCCTTTGTTTTCACCCAAAGTATCAATGTAAGGCATTAAGCACTCATCTATGTCTTTTTCTATTGGCTCTCATTCATCGTACACTGAAAAGAGCATAGCGGTCCAGGAACCTCTGCTACTATATTATTGCGGAAGGGGGATATTTCACGGTTTTTGCTGTATATCCTTCTTTGAAACTTTCAGATGCTAGTTTTTTGACATACTGGGCACATTCTGTTAACGGTCTCTACTTTAGATTGGTCACTGAAGATGAACTATGAAAAAGAGACAAGAGCGAAGCTCTTGACGCATTTGATGATTATTTGCATAAAAGGTAAAATTCCAGAATTGAATAAACAATGTATAAAGAAAAACTAATGGTAAATAAGTTGAAGTTGAATTTGACGTAAATTCGAGTCCGAATAATAAGAACGCCATCTGATGTGGGAAGACGCAAATACGGCACATTTCATAGTTGCTCCTGCGAAGAGTATGTGTGTGAGAGAAAGAAAGAACTAATGAAAGAAAAGAACGTATTTGATGCTTACTTGAATAAAAGCTAAAATTCTGTAATTGAATAAAAATAAACAATGTATAAAGATTGTGCCAAACTCCAGTCTGATGTCGCATGGATTTCCATCTGGTGTAAGGACAATAATATGACCTTGAACATTGACAAATGCAAAGTCATTTCATTGATGATCACATGATCAATTATCAAACGTTAGATCGCGTCACACAAAATAGGGGATCTAGGCGTAACTTTTGACTCATCGTTGAGCTTCTTTTTCCACATTGACGATATCATCAGCAGAGCTTCCAAAATGTGTGGCTTCATAAAACGCCAGACCCATGACTTCAGCAACGTGATAGGCATTATCACTTTGTACCATGGCCTGGCGCGTTCTGTTCTGGAGTGTTCTAGTCTCATCTGGAACCCACACACTGCCTTGCACAGGGATAGAATTGAGAGAGTTCAACGTAGATTTGTCAAGTACATTTAATTTAAACTTAACATAGACAAAAACTTATATAATTACTCTGAACGTTTGAATCTGCTGAGCTTTCAGCCTCTGTCTACCTGACGTAGAATCGCCACCTTCAAGTTTGGTATAAAATTTTTATTTAATAGAATAAACTCCCCGGAAGTGCTCGCTTTAATATCGTATATAATAAATAAATAATAAATTTGTTTTTGGTGAATTTTCATAGAACATTATATGGCTATAACAACCCTGTAAACCAGGTTATTAAAGAACTGAACCTACTTTCGAGTGGGACGGATATTTTTGCGTCGTCATTCGGTGAGGTTATGTCGCCGATTTGATTACTGTGCTTGGACGTGTGAGGCTGGGGGGTTGACTTGGTTCTTGTTTTCCTTGTTTCGCTTTCCCTCTCCTCCTTCTGTTTCTGTTTTCGTCTATTTCGATCCAGTGTAGCGCGGCATTTGTCTATATAGTGTAATATTTGTATGTTAACGCGTATATTTTCACTACTATATGTATACTTTCTAACGACCTCTTATAGGTTGTCTACCTGTTGGTCTTCTTCTAAATAAATAAATAAAAAAGTATTTCATTTCGAAACCGATGGTAAATAAGTTGAAGTTGAATTTGAAGTAAATTCGAGTCCGAATAATAAGAGCGCCATCTGATAGGGGAGACGTAAATACGGCGCATTTAATAGTTGCTCCTGCGATGAATATGTGCGTGTGTGTGAGAGAGAAAGAATTAATGAAGGAAAAAATAAAAGCTAGTCTAGGGCCGATTTCAGGCGTCTCACTTTTTCCCGGTTAACCCTCGCTAAAAGAACTTCGCTCTAAAAATTGAAATATTGAAATCTTGCAACAATTTTAGTAAATACGTAAAAGTGCGTTCGATAAATTGATATTGATGTTTATTTATCTTTTCCAATCGTTCACACTGTAATCTTTGTATAGTTTGAAAACTTTGTACCGTGCTTTCTTCATCCTATCGGCCAATTTGAGCTTTTTACCGGACGCCTACACCCTTATGACGATTGTTTCTATTTGATTATAAATAAACGGGGCTTTTAATTCTGATCGGCGGAAGTAATACCAGCCTAGTAAATTACAAGAAAATAGCTCCGGACGTGAAGGAAATTCGAAGCATTTGGGTGGTTGATGAAATATGAACGAGAAATATTTTCGGGTCGATTGCAATTTCTTCGTACGAATGACAAGAATTTCTAATTATTATTAAAAAAAAATGGAACAGGAAGGTGCTCACATTACGATCCACATCGCAAAAACCACCTCCGCATAATTCTCATATAACGACTTCCTTCTTTTTTATCCGGATTCAATTAAGATAAATTATATTGGATACAATCGAGGCAGTTTCACTTCGAACCGCAACCTCGACTCACATCGTTTAAAGCGAGGCGATTTCTCACGGACCATTGTACCTAATAACATATTCGAGAATTCGAAGCATTTAGAAAAAACGCTTCCTTGCCCATTTTAAAGACGGACAATTTACCGCGAGGCTAAGCGTCGGTAGAAATTATGACGATTGATGGAGCGAGAGGGGAAAGAGAACGAAAAATGGCGTGTATGCATGTGTGTATAAATATACGACGTGCACTTCGTACTTACGTATGGGAGAATCGCGCGAAGCATTTAATCAAAATGCGGCGTGGGTCGTTCATTGATTGCATTTCGCGTTTATAGCGCCCGATTTTTGATAAACCATGTTTTCTTCTCGGGTCGAGAGCGGAATTTCAAAATAAAATAGAAGATAAGCGATAAATAGGAACGAAGCAGTCCTCGTGTCGGTTGGTGGAGATTAAATTCTATGAAATTTTTAAGCTTTTGGTACGTGCACGAAAGATAATAGAGTTGATTTCCTTAGAGAAGATCACATTACGTCATAATATGCGCAATGAACTAAATTTGGTGTTCGATATACGTTACCATGGCAACCGACTAGTCAAAGTCAGTGAAACGTCACATTATGCGTATATTTTCATGACGTATGTGCTCTTCTCTAAAAAAACAAACTCTACGCATCAATGACAGAGAAGCAGGGGCATTAATTCGTGTACAACAACCAAAACCTCAGATTCAGAGGAAATATCCAGCAAAAAGTTTAGCCGTAGGTCACCCGAACAAGATCGATCAACACAAGGACTAGCTACATACCAAAAAAAAACAAAATCCCGTAGGAAAAGGGGAAAAAGACTACGGTAACGAAGAGGAATAAGAATACAGGAAATCAAGCAGACATGGATAAAAGGAATGTGCAGGTGGGGAAGATTAATTAATTCGCTCAATAGGCCTCGAGGGCCTAGGGTGTGTTTTCCACTTTTACTCTTATTCACTTTCTGGTAATCACTGTTTGCCTCCATTCTTTTCCCTCTCTCGCCTTTGTTTTCCAGTCTCTTATTCCCAACCTTCTCAGGCCTTCCTCCACACTTTTACTCCATTTTCTTCTCGCTTTCCCTCTTCTATTTCTCCTATTTGGTTTCCTCTTCGTTATCAGCTTCGGTATTCGTTCGTTTGACATTCTCTCTATACGACCTAACCATCTAAGTCTTTGTATCTTTATATGTCTTATTATGCTTGGTTCCTTGTATAATCTTTTCAATTCCTCGTTGGTCCTTCTTTTCCAACCACCTTCTTCTTCCTTCCCCGATAGATAGCTCGCAAGTATTATTCTTGCCCATCTGCTTAGAATATCCTCTTCCGTCTCTGCTGCATATATTACTGTTGGTCTTATTACAGTTTTATATATTCTTGTTTTTTGTCTTTCTAGATACTTGGAGCTCATCAGTGATTTCAAGGTGCCAAATTTGTTATTTCCTTTCATTATTCTAGCTCTGATTTCCTGCTCTTCGTGGCTTTATCCATCTATCAGTGTCCCCAAGTATATAAACTGACTCACTCTCACGAAATTATATACTTTCTCTCCCTGTACTTTCACAGTCAGACTGTCGACTTTCTCTTCTGTGCGTCCTATCATCATGTATTTTGTTTTTTCCTGGTTAATTTCCAATCCGTATCCTCTTGTTTCCTTTATCAGTTGTCCCGCGATTTTTTTCAGCTGTTTTTGACTACTCATGGTTAGATCATCTGCGAAGGCCACTGCTTGATGTTCGTTGCTAAGAAGAGTTTTTTATGTTTAGTTTACTGTTTCTTATTATTCTTTCTAGCATTACTATTCAAAAATATCTAAGCTAACAAATTGCCTTGTCTAAATTTGTCTAAATCCCTTCCATATTACATCATTGTAAATTCCTCCTAGGGTCATTCTTGTTAATCGTATTAATTTCCTTGGTGTTTCCATTGCGATCATTGCTTGGTATATTCTCTCTCTGCTCATTGAATCGTATGTCTGTTTAAAGTCTATGTATAGGGTAATATATCTGTATTCCATGTATGTACGTAGCAAGCTGTTTGTGGCTCCTTTAATGATGGAAGGTGGGGAAAATTCAATGGGAATAACAGAAAAGAGATGATAGAAATAGATAAAACAAATTTGGGTGAATTATAGAACACACGGCTGTAATAAAACTTCCAATGTATTCAGCAGTTCATAAATTAAAAAAGGACACGACATAAACAAAATACAACGAAATTTAAACGAATATCAAGCAAATAAGAAAAAAAGGGACGATTAATAAAACCAAATAAAAATAGATTTCTTATTTAGTCGCATGTAAATAAAATGTAAAAGTCAAGATCTATTACGAATGAAATAATGCAAATGAAGAAATAATTCGTCGAATGAGACACTTCGTAGGTAATGTTAGTTCGTGACACAGAATGGCACGTTAAGGCTTGAACTGAACGCAATAGAAAACACGCGTGCTTTGATTTCTACTTTCCATACTTATTTTCACGAGTAATCCTTGTACGTATAAACACGACGATTAATAAGTGTGTGATTCCCAAGTGAATCAGTTTGTGTCAACTCGTCAGCGATACGGGAATCGAGCGAGAAAGAAAGAAAAGATGACCTTGAATAGTGTGTGTATACACCTTTCTCTTACGCTCCGACCAATGGCAACACCAGTTATGAGGTCATCTTTCACCCCCCACTCTTGCTTTTGCCCTCACTCATCTCACGTGAAATTCTCGATTTACCCTAACGCGACTACAGAAGCTTCACTTCGAAAAGACGTCCAAGGTAAGGTGTACAGAAATAAAAGTAGCCACGTGGAATGAAAAAATTAGTTCCACGTGGATACGGTTGCACCCTTTCAAACGAAATTTAAAATAATAAAAACTACTTATTATCGATATAGAGAAACTCCACCTTTTATAATTATTGGAAAAATTTCAGTACAGTTTTTTTAAGTATTTAATATATAACAAGAAAATATAAATTTCTCCATCTAACTCTCCAGTAAATGAAAGTGAAAGATACTAGGACATCAGAATGTAATAAATTCGTACTCTTAAATGGTGAAGGTGCAAACAGACTATTGAGAACAGGTTTCTTACTACGTGAGGAATTAAGAGAAGCAATAGTTGATTTTAAACCACACCTCGGAGGGAAGTTCTTGACTACGTCTGAGGAGGAAATATCGCAAAATATCCATAGCTAACACATGCTCCATGGGAATATAAGGATATTGATATAAATGTGGATTTTTACTAACAAGTAGAGGGGATCGTAAGGAGCCTACCAAAATATGATGTGACAATAATATTGGGAGACTGGAATGCTAAAATTGGTGGCTAAAATATGTACATAAACTTTGCAGGAGCGCAAATATGAAACCAAACTACTTATAAGCTTTGCGATAGAATACAGTCTAAAAGTTATGAGCCCACAATTCGATAGGAACGACATATTTATATATACAGGCTTAGTTTTTTTTTCTGATGTTTCGTATGGGGATTTAGAAAACTAATGGAGATTGAGAGACAATTAAATGGGAAAATAATTGCCATTCCACGAGCTCAATTTAATGAGCTTTTTGTTTGTTAACTAGATACCTCGCAACAATTTCTTTTTGTTGTTCTTTTGTTCGGTGCCTATGGCTCTGGTATTATTGACTTTGGCAAAAATGTGGACAGGAAAAAGTAGTGGGTAATTGTGTGCTTAATAATACAGTTTAACTTTTTTTTATTATTATTTAAGCTATAATTTTTGAGTTATGACAGTAAAGCTGTTGTCAAAGTTTAACAAATATACCCCTCTCGATTCTTTATAGAGAGCTCATATGTTCATTAGACGTAAGTCGCTTTAAGTGCAAAAAGTTACGACTTCAAGACGAAAACATTGCCAATCTACACCCTAGGGGGAATTCCTGCCGATCAAATCGTTTCCACTAACACCGCCAACGATAGCGGTAGGTAGATGCTGAGCTCGCAACAGAGCGGGTATTAAAGCCGAATAAAAACGCTTTACACCCTAGGGATTAAGTGAGCTTGTTTGTACGATCCACGAGTGGAATGATACCATCTTATCGACTGGCTCTCATTCGGATAGGGAATTTTAGACTTCGTTGTTGATGCTTTGATAATTTTCGACGACTTGCAGCCCTCGAAATTCCTTCAAATTAAAAAAAAAAAAGAAAAATATTAATTTTCTTTGTGCGGCATACATTCACTTCTCGCATATATGAGAGGTGTAAATAAAGTAATGAGACTGGTAGTGTAGTGTTCGATCTGCCAACATTGGTGACGCAGGACTTGGAGGGGAGGCAGTGCGACTTGGAACTCGCTACAGTCACGTGGTTTCTTCGCAGCGATTATTTTAGTGAAGTTTTGCTTGTGCGTTTGGACAATGAGCGACGCCAATTTCGAGCAGCGGTGTGCGACGCATGGATAGTCTTGCGGTGTGAAAGTGTTGAATGTATGTGTTTAAATTGTTACACTGCTTTCTATCTTTTAATCGATGCTTTTTATAATGATTGGTAATTTTATTTTGGCCCCACGTTGGGCGCTAAATTTGTACTGAGAATTTAGATAATTATATTAACATGATTGTACCGGCTTAGCTCTTAATTAACTATATCATAAAAAGCATGAATTATAATAAATTGTATTTAGTAGATTTTAGAAATATTTGACATAATTTGAAAATAATTACCTACTGTATTTTGTGTGTCAGTACGTAATTTCTTCTATTCGATGAATTTCTTGCTGTGGATCCCTTCTTAAATTCTTTCTTCGGTGTGGTGAAGATCTATTAATTTGATTGTTACTTCTTTTAAAACCCTTTGGGTTTAAATATAGTTGAAACTTCTATTCTCAATCCACCTTTACCGTAGTAAAGTCGTACTTCGATGATTTCTATCGTGTTATTTTTCGGTCGTCAACCAAACATACCTTCATTTTTTCCGAAACCACGACTTTTCCCTATCCAAAATTTACTACATTATCTCTTCGTTGTCCAAATAACTACATTTACTTTTTTCCATGGCTAGCAATTCATCACTGGCGTGACGTTGTTACAGAGGTCTATATTGTTGATGCCCAGGTGTCCTTGTTTTCTTATATCCAGTGGTGATTAGGAATTCTTGTGATGTGAAAGTATTGAATGTATGGGGTTAAATTGTTACATTGCTTTCTATCTTTTGATCGATGGTTTTTATAATGATTGATAACTTTATTTCTAGTTACATTTTTTTCTCCCATTAAACGTCTCTGGTTGGACTTAAAAAAGAAGCTAACACCCGCTGGGTAATTAAATGTTTAAAAGGTGGCGTGCGTGGTATCGGAAAAGTATAAATAGAACCCAAAACTAAACCAAATGTGATTTGAACATGAACATTCAAAAGACCAGCATTTACTGTGAATTTTGATATATTGAATTGTAATTAATGATAGATTATTTAATGGCAATTAACCATGAGAACATTAATATACTGCAATAGGCACACTCCAAGCTCTACAAGGCCAAAAATACGCAAGAATGAGTAAGTTAAAGATCAAAACAATGCCGATCTGATTTATTGATAGCCAGGGAATCGTTCACAAAGAGCTTGTAGCTCCAGAAGCCTAACCAATTAAAATGAAATTAACCAATTAACACTTTTACCGAAACGTTCTTGAAAGACTTCGAATGAGGGTTATGCGTGTGAGTTCAAACATAAAAAATACTTGGGTGTTGGATCGCGGCAACGCGCCTTGTCACACAGCAATTTCAAAACAACCGTTTCTTGGCCAATAAGAACATTGCTGTGCCCCTCAGCCTTCTTATTCGCTCGGCTTGAGTCATTGTGCCGTTTCCCCTTTCCCGAGATTGAAACAACACCTCAAGGGACGTCGTTCTGGGGCGCCGAACGACAATCAAAAGGCTGTAACCGACCAGCTGAAGGCTATTCCAGTAAAGAGTTTCAGCACTGCTATGGGGCGCGGAAGAGCCGTTCCTAGCACTGTGCGGTTTCCCAAGGCAGTTAGTTTGAAGAGGACAATACTGAATTATAATATGATTGTAATAAAACAAGCGGTCTCATTACTTTATTTGAGCACCTCGTATGATTTATGCAAGTACGTGCACAAGGCTTAAAGCCAGAGGGTGCTTTTTGTTTTCTTCGTGACGGAAGGAATAGTTGTAGATGCATGATACGCGATGTGCGTCCGGATTCACAATGGCACAAAGGAACCACGACATCGCTGATTAGCGTTCTCTTCCCCTCAAGCAAAGTTCTTGATTACCTGCAACCGGTTTTCCAAAACCAGACAGACGCCTTATTTATTTCAGACGACGATGGTAGACGAGATATGAAGGTAATTAACGTTATACCGAGATTGATTCCTGAAATGGCAGGGCACTTTCAGTACAGAGATGGAAAAGTTTTAAGTAACAAGTCGTTCAAATTCATCCCATGTTGTCCCAACCCTATTATCAACGTGTTAACCAATATCGTTAAATTACCCCCAGCAACGTTGGAGCTTGTCAATTATCCCAAACATTACATCTGCTTCCCCGCGGAATTATCGCAAATTATATTACATAAGCACACGCAAAACGTCACACCCCTTGTCGAACGTGATTGATTTGATTTCCCGTCGTAATATCCGACAATTGCCGAAAATATTTCCGGTCCGGATTCCTTGCCAATTACCGTCGGTTAATTAGTATACGATAACGTCGAAGAATCGCATCGGTATTTCGCCGCCGTTGTTTGTCCGAAATTGCATCCGGAAACGTCCGCCACTTTTAGTTTTAGTTCGTTCAGTTCGCGATAATGCGGCGTTCGTACGAAACTATGCGGGAGACGCGCAACGTTATTGTGCTGTAAAATCGATAGACGTTACACGTAGATGTATCCTTGTACGTCCTCCCACGGTACCCCCGGAAATCGACGTGGTTTGAATTATTAACGTCGTTATGGGACGAGCGGATCGGGCCCAAGGTATGAACCGGCGGCGGCAATATCGACGTGTACCTGTTGGCTTTCAAGATGCGCCGCTCCGAATTGTTGCTTTGCTAGACAGCTGTCGATACAGTCTACCGGAGTGATCCGGGCGAAATTGCGTACCTGAAACAAGAGGAAATGAATTTTAGATAAGTTGTATATCGTCGTTCGTAAGGGCTTATTCCTATTCTATTCTATTCTATTCTTTCAATCGTACAAGATCTTTGCAAAACATAGGCATAGTCAAGTAGAAAGTATATGTATAGATACACAACAAAAACAACAAAAAATGAAAAAATGCACACAGCAAAAAATACCGAATATTGAATATATGTACATACAACAAAATGTTAATAACCAAAAACTCATCAAAACCATAAAACCTTTTTTCAATTAAATATTTTTTGAAATTTTGTTTTATATTCAGTATGAATGGGAACATGCAAGTGGTTTGGTTTCTAGCACAAGGATAGATTGAAAAGTTTCCGGAATGACAATGACAACAAAATGCTACCTCCGTTAGAAAATATGGTATACATTTGATTTTTTTTTTTTTTTGAAATTAATGTGACGTTAGTAAAGAATTATAATTAAATATACTTAGTTGGCAATTCTGATGCTGGGCAAACCACTAATACCACAGGTTACTACAGATATCCAAGTAAACACAAAAAGAATAGTTATCTTTGTTTGCCTAATTAAAAATATCGTATGCTCCTTTTTTGTCAGCACGAAAGCAAGGTTTGGAAGGTGGCGCGGTAATTGCCGGGATTCGTTAAGAATCGACTACAATCGTAGACAATCGTACTTCAGTGATATTAATACGTTGACGCTGGATGAGCGTTAGTATATGCTGTTTCTGATTTTTTAATTCGGTTATTTTTCACCGTCTTGCGCCGTTTTTCATCGTTGAAATGAGGGACAAATGTGTTTGGTGTGGGGAAGAGCTCTATGAAGGTTGCAAAGGTGTGCTACCTTCCGAGGAATTTTGAGAGGTACCTATTGATTTGTATACATAACCTTAAATGAAGGAAATAGTTCTAAAATTATGTATCATAAATAAAATTTATAGATAATCAAAACTCTATATTGTAAAGTTAACAAAACAACAATAAAATAGAAGAAATAGTTAATGAAAATAAATATATTGATGAATATACTTGAATAAGCGAACTATCTAAAATTTTTTTTTTTTTGGTCTTATACTGTTTTTCACTCATTACTCACCCATTTAATTGTCAATTTAGGAGTTATACGTAAAAATAATGAAATATGTTTTTAGAGTATAAATATGGTTCGATGCACTGTATTTTGGAATCCAAAATAACACAGAAAAATTAATCTAAAGGAACTTTGGTAACAAAAACTGTGGAGTCCGTCAATTTAGCAGAATGTAGAAAAATGATTCTTGAGAACGTCAGTCTGGCGATAAAGTTAAAGTTTCCCATAAGTTAAAAACGATATACATATACACAACAGGATAATGCAAAACTTCATGCTTGTGACGACGATGAAGAACTTCTGGCTCATTGCTCTGCTGCTGGCTGGTGTATTCAGTTTAAATCTCAACCACCAAACAATCTCGATTTAAACGTTTTGGATTTTTACTTTTTCAATTCCCTACAATCTTCGCTGAAAACTGTTAACAAATTGATTGAATGTGTTGAAAAAAAACCTTGGATGATTTAGACAGAGAGACCCTTAACAATGTCTGTCTAATATTGCAGACCTGTTTGGAATTATGTTGAAGGAGCAAATTTGTATAAGATTCCTCATATCGTCAAGGCCAAACTTCGGCGTTTAGTGTGTTTTCAGGAAGCCGTAGACGAAGCTAGAATCCCTTATCAATTAAATTTGATTCGTAATTATATTTAATAGTATACCAATTTAGTAGCAAGGAAATTTGGTCTCGCAATAAATGAACAAAAAACGAAGTATATGGTTATGAGGCAGGAACAAACTATAGACAAGAGATATTCAAAGTTCCAAACAGATAAAACAAAGTATTCGTTTGAAAATATCAACAAGTTCAAATACTTGGGTGTTGTCATATCGAATAAGTGTAAAGAGGATGACGAAATTGAAGGAAGAATTCTAAAAGGATGTAAGGCAATGGGAATGCTAAAGAAAATGATTAAATCAAAAGAGATATCAAGAACTGCAAAGATAAAGACCTATAGGACAATTGTTAGCTCCACAGTAACCTATGGCTGTGAGGTATGGATTCTGACAAAAAAGATGGAAGATAAGTTGGAGATATGGGAAAGAAAAATGCTCAGAAAAATCTTTGGAGGGATGAAGATGGAGAATGGAATCTGGATGCGAAGAACAAACCAGGAATTAAAGGAACTATATGGACATAGTAGCATACTAAAACACGTCAAGGCTCAGAGAATAAGATGGTTGGGACACGTTAGCAGTATGGGACAGGAAAGGCATTGCAGGAAAGTACTTACAGAGGGACATGGAGGAAGAGGGAGAAGAGGAAGACCAACGAGGAAATGGATGGAAGCGGTTTTGAGCGATTTGAGAGATAGAGGAGTTGTAGACTGGAAGCGGATGGTACAGAATAGAATGGAATGGAGAAAGATAGTGAGGGAAATGGCAGAAGAATAGAGCACAAGTCATGGGCCTACATGGCCTGTAGGACTGATCTATATATATATATATATACCAATTTAGTAGATGTAATCAATTAAAATTGTAAATGTATGCCATAAATTCGGACAAACATAAAAATATATGCCACATTTTCGGACGGAGGGAGTAATATTTTTCAATATAATTTCCTCGAAGCTCAACATATTTGCTCCAACGTTTCTTTAGCTTCTCGATTCCCTTCCGGAAGTGACTTTCTTCGAGCTTCCCAAAATAATCGTTTATCAGTTCTTCATTGGAACAAAACCTCTTTCTACTCAGAAATGTTTATCAATTCTGTCAATTATTGCTGGCCGATTGCACTTGAATGAGCAAGTGCATTATCGTGATGAAACAACACCTTTTTCTTAACCATTTTCGCGCGTCTTTCCTAAATTGCTGCTTTCCATTTCTCCAAAAGTGTTGTGTAATGTTGGCCAGTAACAGTTTCGCTTTTTTCAAGATAACCAACTAACAAAATTCCTTTTGCGTCCCGTTCGAATGGGAGGTTGCTGTCAATTGAGCAAACGCGGCACCCATCTTGCAGAAAGTTTTTCTTTAACCCAATTTATTATGTAAAATACGAACTACTGGTTCATAAGAGATGCCCAGGGCTTCCTCAATTTCACTTTTATTCGGCGATCTGCCAAAATCATGTCATTGATTTTTCCACAATATCTTGCGCGGTGGCCGTTCCCGGACCTCCTGGACGTGGTTCATCTTTTGTAATAGCAGCTATTTCGGAAACTTGTCAATCTATCCTCGTAAGCACATAACTTGAGACACCTTTGTTCGTTTTAAATATGTTTTTGTTTCTTAAATAATAATTTATAAGTTCGATGTACGAGGACGATAATGTGATTGATTAAAATATTGCTTGCAAGAAGTTCTTTTGGAAAATAAACAACATTAAACGCAGTATTTTTTGAAAGATAAAAACTTTCGTAATCGTTTTACTCCTTGTTCCCAGACTATTAATCTATACTTAATCCATAAGTGTACATATGCACAGTAGAATTACTTACAAAATGTGTGGTCCCTGCAATCAGTGCAGTGGTGATCATGCTATACGCCATCTAATCAGGGTATTGTGCCTACTAAACTTCACTATTTTTTCTTTTTCGTCGGGAAAACAATTGACATTCTATAGTGAGACCTTAAAACACCCAATTATTAGTGTGTAGCGAATATACGTTACGAAACGCCCTACGCGATACATATTACAGCCAAAAGGCTCACTAAGTGTGGACCGCATCATGAGTACCAAAATAAAACGGTATATGTGCATCGCAGTTTCAAATCGTTTGCTAAGAACCTGTCGTTTACCGAATAGTTTTCACAAAATTAGGATTGAGAAATATTGGAGATAAAAAAGTAATTATAAAAAAATTATTTCTACTATTAACGTTGATATTCACTTATTAGTCATTTTCACATTTTTATCTCGAGTGGACCGCAAACTAAAACCAAACCACATCTGATACGTATCCATCTCATCCACAGAGCTACATTTAACAGGGCGCTTTTGGGCCCTGCGGGAAAAAGATATTTTTTTGTTCGGCGCTTGAAATTCATAAAAGTGATCCCGACGAAGTGCTTTTTTAAATATTTAACTCGTTCCTTTTTGAAACTGCCGACGCAGCACTCCGTCAAAAATAACGAAGTCTGAAAGGGAGTACTCCCACGTTAAGTTTCTTTTAACCCTTCTTTCTTCCAACCCCTTCGCCCGACATCGAAAATATTAACCATCGCTCGCCCCCTTATCTTATTTTTAATGTCGGAGAATTTTCATCGGCGAGAACTTTTTAATTAAAAACCGGGCCTACGAGAAGGATTTTCGCGCGCAGGACTGATGTCAGAAATTAACGGAGGGTTCCGATCAGAGGGGGGTCGGATAATGAAACATTTTGTTCTATTCATTACACGATCCTGCGAGGGTCAGTTTATAGAAATGACAAGACGTGAGATTTACGTCGTTATACGAGGATAAGTCAATAAATAAGTCGCAAAACTGGATAGACGCAATAATAGAAGAATCACTACCTAAGTTTGCGACTTATGCATTGACTTGTCCTCGTAGATTTCTTGGCGCTGACTACGAATTCAGGCGCATGAACTGTGGAGCTCGTCAGACTTTGAAGCAATTTTGGGCCCAAATTTATGATTTCGAAAATGGATTTTAAAACTGAAGACTGGTACTGTACGATACCGTTTTCTAAAATTGGGAAATATAAACAGAAGGTTCGTTCCCACACAGCCAATTCATAAATTTTCCCAAAATGGTCATTTAACCCTCCGTGGTCACACTTCAATATAGAATCTAGATGGTTATTGTACTGAGAATTTAGTTAAATTTCTTAAAGAAAATTGCACCGGCCTAGCTCTTAATGAATGATATAAAAAGCATAAATTATAACAAAAATATATTTATAAATTTTGAGAAATATTTAACATAAAATCAAGATAATTACCTAATGTTCTGTGTGTGTGTGTGTGTGAGAGTGTAATTTCTTTTCGATGATGGTTCTTCCTATATCTCCTCTCTTAACTTCTATTCTCGATGCACCTTCAATTTCTATGGATTCTTCCCCTTCTTAGATTCTAACTTCTCTGGTATGGTATACTTCTTCTTAAAACCCTTTTATTCCGTATATATATTTATCGACTTATTTGTTGACTTATCTATCTTGTCAATTTTCTTCGTGGTTAGCCACACTAACTTTTTATTTCTTTTGGAAACCAGGATTACACTGCTTTATTTATAAGTTGTTCACAAAACGAAAACTTTAATTCACTTTGGCCCCAGTTCATCGAGGTATATCGCTGTTATAGAAACCTGTATTGAATGTCGATGTATCCTTGGTTATTTCCAGTAATTTTGTTATGAATTCTTGTAATGTAAAATGTTGCATGTATGTATCTGTATGTTAACAATCCACTATCCATTAATATATGCTCTTTATAATAATTAATAATTTTATTTCTAGTTCAATTTTTTTCTCCCATTAAACGTCTCCGGCTGGAGTTAAAATACGAAGCTAACACCCGTAGGGTAATAAAATGCTCAAAAGGTGGTGGGCGTGGTGTCGAAAAGGTATAAATAGAACCCCAAAATAAGCCGTATGACAATTGAAGACCATAACCCCAACATTAACTGTGAATCTTGATATCTTGAATTATAATAAATGATGAATTTTCTAAGGGTAATTAACCATTCAAGTATAACTATACTATACTATACTGGGGCCCATTGGGCCCCAGACATTTCAATAAACAATTGCAAAAAAACTATCCGTTCCATACTGATGTAAAAATTCTGGAACATACTATAAACATTTTGGATTAAGGGCGATTGGTTTATTTGCAAGAAAACAAATGGCAAGATGATGAAAAAAATCATTAAGAAAATGCCGCAAAAGTTACAATTTTTTATTAAAAAATCGTAACCATGTCAATTTTTAATATTTTTAATTAAAATTTGAAAACGATTAAAATTTGCGCTCAAAGTGAAAAGGCGCCACGTGACCATGGAGGGTTTATCTAAAATTACTGCAAAACTTGATGTGTTCGACAATTTCAGCGGTTGGATTTATTTTCAGCATCAAAAAGTCCACAAGATTCGCCCCCTACCATTTTTGCAACTAACAAAACCTCAAATTTCCCATCCCCGTGTTACCTATAGAATTATAAGTATAAGGAAAAGATTCATTTATGCAATACCACCTGCGGGCTGGCTCGCTGGAAGAAAAACCGATTTTTTATTTTCCTTCAGCGCATGGTCATCCCTCGACCTTTTTAAAAGCCGCCCATATTTTACGAGATCAACCCTTAGCTATCCGTGTTAGGAGTCGCGTATCGGCGAAATCGCCTAACATTTTTGTGCGGAAACCATCCGTCAACACTCGAAGGTAATATCCCGGATCCGCGTGTAAATCCGCTTGTTTCGAAATGCGGGCGTCTTTTTTGCCACGTTTCGTCCCGTTGACGTTTGCACGTCAGGGCGTCGCACCATGCGTCCCGCGAAGATAAACGCGTCCAGAAAATTCATATTTTTGGGCGATGGATGTCGGTGATTGATGCGTCCGGATACTACGCACACGGCAGAGAAAAAGTTTCGAGCTTTTACGTTAAGAATTTGATGTATTTGGATGTGTTTCCATCCAGTTTGAGGGAAGAGGGTGGGGTGTGTGGAGCTATAATTTATGTATTTCGGTTTAAACGTTTGTTTTGAAAGGAAAATTTATTGCTGGTGTTATACGTACATTCCCATGGAAGCGGGTGGAAAATGTACGTCAAAGGAAACGATATGGAATTATTTATTCAAGGCTCCTTGAAGCAGGTGTTGTACTTTTTCTTTCGTTTGAGCTACGATCCTCACTTTCACTTTCGCATCTACAGATCAAAACGCTTCCTTTGTATGTATAATAATTTTGTGAATTCCATCGAAAATCGAATTCTAATTCTCTCGTAAGTCAAGAAGCGTTCGCCCCGTAATTAGATTTCGACGGGACGTCGTCCCGTCTAGTCGCGAAAATTCGAGTCCCTAATCAATTAAAACGATCTGATTAGCACTTCAGTTTCACTTATCAAAAACGAAATTCGATTAAGTACCTCTGCTCGGCGTCCGCCTTCGTCCGTCGAAGAAGCTGAAACTTTATTATTAAATATATCGGCCTGCCTCCTTTCGGCTCCGTTATTTACTCGCTTTTAGTCCGTCGTTTTCTTTTTCGCTAACGACGTTAGAAGGAAATTAATGTCGTACGCACTACGCGTCGTCTTTAATTAAGTGTAAAAGTGGAGGGTGACGAGGAACGTTCGAAGAGGTAAATGAGGTGTCGATATGGTAGTCCTTTGTTGAGATCATGGAGGAAATCGTAATGTACTATACAGTGTGACCCAGATCGAATTCAGGCGCATAAACTGTGGAGCTCGTCAGACTTTGAAGCAACTTTAGGCTAACGGTCATAGAATAACCGTTTGGGCCAAATTTATGATTTCCAAAATGGACTTTGAAACGGAACACTGGTACTGTACGATACCGTTTTCTAAAATTGGGAAATATAAACAGAAGGTCCGTTCCCACACACTCAATTCATAAATTTTCCCAAAATGGTCATTTAACCCTCCGTGGTCACACTTCAATATATAATCTAGATGGTTATTGTACTGAGAATTTAGTTAAATTTCTTAAAGAAAATTGCATCGGCCTAGCTCGTAATGAATGATATAAAAAGCATAAATTATAACATATATTTATAAATTTTGAGAAATATTTAACATAAAATCAAGATAATTACCTAATGTTGTGTGTGTGTGTGTGTGTGTGAGTGTAATTTCTTTTCGATGATGGTTTATTGTTATATCTCCTCTTTTAACTTATATTCTCGATGCACCTTTAATTTCTGTGGATTCTTTCCCTTCTTAGATTCTAACTTCTCTGGTACGGTGAGGGCCTTTTATACACTGGTACTTCTTCTTAAAACCCTTTTATTCGAAATATATTTATCGACTTATGTCTTGACTTATTTATCTTGTCAATTTTCTTCGTCGTTAACCAAACAAACTTTTTATTTATTTTTGGAAACCAGGACTACACTGCTTTATTTCTCCGTTGTCCACGAAACGAAAGACTTTAATTCTCCTTGACTCCAGTTCATCCAGGCATATCGTTGTTATAGAAACCTATATTCAATGTCGATGTATCCTAGGTTATTCATATCCACTGTTTTTTTATGAATTCTTGTAATGTAAAAGTGTTATGTGTATGTGTTTGAATGTTTACAATACTTTTCTCTTTTTAATCGATGCTTTTTATAATAATTAATAATTTTATTTCTAGCTACATTTGTTTCTCCCATTAAACGTTTCTGGCTGGAGTTGGTGGAGGTGGTGGGCGTGGTGTCGGAAAGGTATAAATAGAACCCCAAAATAAATCGAATGACAATTGAAGACCATAACCCCAACATGAACTGTGAATTTTGATATTTTGAATTATAATAAATGATGATAATTAACCATTTAGTAGTATTAATACTATACCACAATATACCTAAAAATTTGGCCTTGTGTGCATTATGCGTTGGGCTTGCCCTAAAAACGAGGCTCTGCCTTTTCCCTTCATTTACCTTTAATTTGTTTGCTGAACACTAGCCTAGGACAATTCTCCGTAATCTATGTGATTATACCTTCAAATCCTCGTAGCGATCTTTGATTTTTTCATTCCACTACTTTAAATCGATCTTGCAGATGAGATTGCAGCATTTTCAAGGGAACACACATAATCTCATACTGCTTTATATTGCATAGCAATATCAACTGGTCCACTGAATCGAAAGCTTTATTTAAGTCCAAAATTTGTTTTGGTCACAATGATTTGCAGTTCATTGTGTTTACTTCCTCCGTACCTCTATCTTCCCCGCAGATGATCACCCACAATCTTCCTCGATGTGGTTATTGAGATGTATTCGATGTAAATCACCTCATAGTTTATTTCGCTCCGAAAATATCCGACGAAGAACAACCACGATCCAATTTTACGACGCGATATCATGATCCTCGTCGTTCTCGCGTTTACAACTACACACACGCTCGTCGCTTTTGAAACGCAGTTGACGGAGTCGAGAGCTCTAACTTTTTGAGCGGTCACGACGCGACGCCCGCGGTCGAACTTTTCACATAATTTAGTAGTTCGGGCCCGCGGTGTAACCCTTGTTTGACAGTTTGTCGCTTATAATTTCAAATGTGAGCGCGCGAGATCGACTTTTATCCTTGCTTCTTTCGTCTCCTTCTTTTTTTGTTGGCTTCGCGAAGTGTATAAATCTAACTTCAAGCGAATCGGGTCGCTTATAACTTTTCGGGATAGGAACGAAAAAGATGATACGCGTGACGATTTAAATAAAAATCTTAGGAAATTTCCTTTCGATGTGTTGAAAACGGAAGAAGCACGGATACACATACGGGGAAACAAATTAAATTAATACGAGGGATACGCTGAAATTATTGAGAATAAAAAACACGGTGAATATTTTCTAGGATTAAATTTTAAATATGCGCAAAGTAATTCCCTTCAGCAACGATACACTTGACTATTCTTTCTTTCCACCATTTAAAAGTTCCCAACCAATCTCCTTTCGGTATACCTTCAAAATAAGCGTGAAGTGTGGTATCAATATCTTCTTCAGACGACAACTTTCTACCCCGCAAATTTCGTTTAACCCCAAAAGATGGCCAAAAGTCACATATTGGTAAATCAAGTGAGTACGGCGGATGTTCTATTACTTATATATTTTTTCAGCCAAAAACTGGAGAGTTGAAACTGCCGTGTTGGACGACGAATTGTCATCATGGAGCATAATTCCCTTGTTTGGAACTCCATTGAACACTTCAGGCAAACATTTTTCAGTAATTTTCTTTTGTCCATCTAGCTTAAATTGCATTTACTAAGAAGAAGACCGCACAAATAATCTTTTTCATAACTCGCTGCTTCTTACAATTAGTCATTGTAGGAGCTTCCCCATCTTTGTGAATCCATACACGACTCTCTGGACGGGTAGGAAGGCGGAAAAAGGGAATAAAAGTTTCGTCACCTGCCACTATTTTGGAAAAAATTGGCGCCTGCCATTATTTAATAAATTTAAAGTTTGATGGCAAATTCTCACACGCTCTGATTTTCGGCCAGAAAGGCGATGCGCCACAAAACAACGAGACTACTTTTTTAAAATGCAGATGATGTGTGTATGATTGTTTTAACAGCTGAGGATCCAATCTTGAGTTGATGCTCTATTACCGCATTTATTGTTCTCTTCAATTATTTTGTAACAACAGGAATGTTTTTGTCGTTAACGGCCGTAGGAGGATGCCCTGCTCCTTTTTGATGCTGAACAGAATTCTTTTGACGTTCAAATTCCTTATATCGTCGGTAAATTGTAACCAAGGAAGGTGCTTGTTCACTAAAAACTGAGTCTAAATTTTCTTTTGCACTCATAAGCACTTAAACCTCTTTTAAAATCATAGTAAATCATGATTCGAAAGTGCCCTCTGGTTAATTCCATTTTACTTTTACTTTGAAAAATAAGTAGCTGAGTGTTAACGGACGTAACTTCAACAACGAAACGTCAAAAGTTATTCTAAATGAACGCTATGTGATTGTTTTTCACAATCTACCAAATTCAGCTTATCCCTCGTATGACCCGATGATGCAACCAGCGTACAAACCACACTATGCGGTACATTTTTCAGGATATAATGGTCGCTGAAAAATGGCTTGTGAATTGTTTTCACTCCAAATACGACAATTCTGCTTACTGAAGTATCCGTTGAGCCAAAAATGAGGTTCATCGCTAAATACAATTTTGCATGCAATAGAATCGTTTTATGCAGTAACGTATTTTATCTGTTTCTTATCAACGACTTTTCATCATTTCTCAAGCAGTCGCATATTTTCCATTATATATATATATATATATATATATATATATATATATATGTTATAAACCCCTCAGTGGCTGAGTGGTAAAACTCGCGCTTCACAGTGCGAAGGGCCGGCGTTCGAGACCCGGTAGCGACAGAGCGTAGCAGTTTAAAATCCTAAAATTGATCTGGTACCTCTAATAAGCTGCGAAAATGAAGGAAATGCCACTGGGCGGGCCAGGAGCGGTACGGTATATGCGTGTACATATACGGCTCGGTGGCTCCGAACCCTTACACCGAAAGGTAGAAAGGGTAAAAGATTAAGAAGAAGAAGATATATATATATACGATTCCTGTACCAACGCAGTCAGAGCTGACAACGAAGAATCTAAAGAGTTTGCAACAAAGGTGAGGTCTATTGCTGTTTTCGCTTGTACTAGATGAAACCCTAAAGAATGCCAAGAAAAAAAACAAATGAAACCAACAAAAATGGGTCACTAGAAAATGAACGAGACTAACTTGTGTGAATTGATATTCGCGGTCGATATGGCAATTCTAGCCGAGTCAGAAGAAGAGCTTCAAAGGAACCTTGAAATCCTCAACAAGGAAATCACGAAGATGAACATCGATAAGACCAAATCAAATATTTAGGAACAATAATTCAATAGGACGGGAACATGGAGCAAGCAATTAATGAAATAATGAAGAAAGCGGCCAGAATGTTTTATACCATGAAGAATACGTTTCTGGGAAAAAGATCAAAACGGAAATAGCGAAAAACGTAATAAGACCAACGATAACGTGTAGCATCATCTTGCATTTGGTTTTGAGAAGATTCAGCGAAGGTACGACGTATGCGATGATCCAACGCCTTCAATTCTTGCGCCGATCGAA
Source organism: Chrysina gloriosa (assembly GCA_038088585.1). Lineage (NCBI taxonomy): Eukaryota > Metazoa > Arthropoda > Insecta > Coleoptera > Scarabaeidae > Chrysina > Chrysina gloriosa. The sequence continues at coordinate 101,978,730 of CM076087.1, forward strand.
TCTTCTAAAGGACTAGACCAAGATCCTCTCGCAAAAACTTCAAAGTTGTATCAGAAATCATCGACAAAATCAGGGAGGACAACCTAAAACGTCATCAATCTGAATCATCCCCTCACACGGAACGTCAAGCAATTGATTATTTGAAGGAGGAAAACGTCGAGACATAAGTTATTGCGGATATACGGCCTCAGATGGAAGAGGGAAAAGTCACAAGGACTCAAGTGGGGTGAATAAGGAGGCTGAAGAGCCACGGGAATGTTCCTACTTTCGAAAGTTTCTTGCTTGCTTTGATCTTGTCACTAAACTTGAATATGCTTCACAAGTTTGGTTCCCACACTATATTTATCTTCAACTCGCTATTGAAAAAGGACAGAGAAGATTTTTGAAGTTTCTTTCTCTAAAATTGTACGGTGCGTATCTTCAACGAGGCATTAACTATGGTTCATTTCACTCACTTCATCATCCCCGTGAAACTCATGAGGCGCGGTTTGTTTGGAAACTGGTACACGGATTCATTGATGCTTCCAGCCTTCTTGGAAATTTAAATTTCCATATTCCAAGGACTTCATCGCGCTATACATCGACGTTTGCCCTTCCGTTTCCAAGGACAAATTTGCTGCAGAGGTCACCACTAACAGTAATGTGTAGATGTGCGAATTTATATTACAGGGATATACGAGGTACGTCCAGAAAGTAAGTTCCGTTTGGTAATAAAATTAAATTGTGTACAGATACAGAAAAATTATTTATTGCACAAAATTCTACAACTCTTAAACTACTTTTCCACATAACTGCCGAAATTTTGCAGGCATTTGTCATAGCGTGGCACAAGTTTTTGTATACCTTCTTCATAGAAGTTTGCCGCCTGTGTCTTCAACCAGTTGGAAACATTTTCTTTCAGCTCTTCGTCATAGTTGAAGTGTTGACCGCCAAGGAAAGACTTGAGATGTAAGAACAGATGAAAGTCGCTAGGAGCGAGGACAGGGCTGTACGGACGATGGTCAAACACGTCCCAGCCAAATCCCTGTAGGAGGTTTTTCGTCACATTTTCAGTGTGTGGTCGTGCGTTGTCGTGAAGAAAACCAACACCTTTTGATAGCAATCCTCGGCGCTTATTTTGTATTGCGCGGCGCAATTTCCTTAGTGTCTCGCAATAAACATCTGCTTTGATTGTTAGACCACGCGGTAAGAAATCAATGAGTAAGATGCCTTTCCAATCCCAGAACACTGTGCACATCATTTTTCGAGGTGTCAAGATTTGTTTCGGCTTAACCTTTGCTGGGGATGAAGTGTGCCTCCATTCCATTGATTACCGCTTACTTTCAGGGGTGTCGTAAGAAACCCAAGTTTCATCTCCTGTGACTATCTGTGTCAGAAATTCTTCGCCGCCTTCATCATAACGGGTCAAAAAGTGAAGTGCACTACCCATCCGTTTTGTTTTGTGTTGCTCAGTAAGAATCTTTGGTACCCAACGTGAGCAAAGTTTACGAAATTTCAGTTTTTCGCTAACAATTTCATGAATTAGTGATCGTGAGATTTGGGGAAATTCCATAGCGAGAGCACTAATTGTAGACTTGCGGTTTTCCTGTATCTTGTCATCAATCGCGTGAACCAGTTCTTCTGTAACCAAAGATGGACGTCCACTTCGTTCTTCATCGTGCACTTCACTACGTCCTTCATTGAACTGTCGGACCCATCTTCTCACCATTGAATCACTCATCGCATTTTGTCCGTAAACTTCGCAAATTTGGCGATAAATTTCAATTGGTTTCACTTTCCTAGCATTCAGAAAACGAATCACAGATCTGATTTCACAAACGGCGGGATTTTCAATCAACACCGACATTGTAAACAAGCACAACAAAGCGTACGTGGCTGACAGCGATCTCAAAAGGGCGCACGTTTCTTCTCCTTGATACAGAGCGTCTACCGCGCATGTGCGGAACTGCGATCGCAGCGCTCTATCGGAGTTAAATCGAAACGGAACTTACTTTCTGGACGTACCTCGTATTTTGGAACAATATCAATCAAATATAATATTAAGAATGTTTGTTTTTCTTTTTTCTTATATTACCTATGTAAGATTTGTAAATTTTGTTTTAGTATGTATATGTTACTTTAGTTTGTTCTGTGATTGGTTCATAACTGTTGGACAATAAATTATTATTATTATTATTATCTTGGACAGGTTGGGAGTGTCCCATTCTATGCCCACGCAAATACAATCCTTACGGACAAACAACGTGACTCTAGTGAGCTCAAACTCGCACTAATGGCATATCCCATGTCCACCTGCCTTCGATCGAACACTACGCTACCAGCCTCATTACTTCATTTAGCATCTCGTATAACCGAATTTATTCAAACATTTAAACCGTATCTAAAAATGATCTCGCAGAAAATTTGATTACGGTTGGAGTGCACCTCCGATTTACCGAAGTAAACGCGTCTAAATGGAATGCAAAATAGAGCGAAAATACTCATGAATAACATATCATGCTGTTATCCCGTACAATAGATGCAGCGATGGTGACGACGATGGCGGCGTTGGATGTCGAGGAAAATTTCATCCGGCGCCGCGAGCGGAAAAAATCTTTGAATAATGCATCAGTATGTATAGTAGCGTCCGACAGAGCTTCGGCAATTTATGCGCATTAATATGGTTTCTTAATGTAATTGATTGCGAGTGGGGGACAAAATTTATGCGAAAACGCGAAGAGGAAATGTGGGAAAAATATAAACATAAAATGTTTGAAAAGTACGAAGATGCTCTTTCGGCGCTGAATTTTAAATGGTGGCCAAAGTACTTAACAGTTTTCCGGTTTCGATGATTGACCTACAGAGAGTGTTCCGAAAACTCGGTAACCGGTTACGAAGAAATATTTACAAGATTTCAGATATCAACCGATGCTAAACCGTATCTTGTAGTTTCTCGCCTCATAATTATTGATTCGATCGCGACACTTGTTTCGCCAGCAACGACGCCAGTATCTCCAAATCACCTCGTAGTGAAGCTCGAGATCAACAACCGATCATTTAGAAAGCCGCCAATTGAAAATAATAATACCTCACAAACTACTGTCTACCCGTTTACCCTTAATGGCATCCATTAACCGCGTTACATCGAAATTGCAACTGTTCTTTTCCATTATCCTATTTCGTAAGTATTCAATTTAGAAGGTTATATCACGCGGCGGTGAACGCGGGCTTCCTCTATCCGGGCAAAGAACCCGGCTCGACGTTTCCCATGCAAATACGAGAAAGTTACCGTTCGGCGCAATTATATGCATACAATGTCGGTACTTATGGAAAAATGAGATACGTACGAGTCTAACAATGAATGCGAAATTAGTATTAATATGTACATGTGTATGCGCGTAGTATTTATTAACGGACTATTGTATTTTTAGGACGTAATTGCGAAGCTTATGCAAGTACGAATATCAATTATAGAAAAAATCGCTGCAATAAATGCACGATAGAAGTTAATGCAGCGTGTTTCCAGTGTAAGGAAGTGAAAACCTGAATCGAACGTAAATCGTTTTTGCCTGATCGCTCTACACGGTAATTTCAAATTTTAACAATTATTCCATTCACAGCGCTAAAAGTGTTTTTATATGTACCTGCACTTTCACAACGAATTTTATGAGGTAAAAGTACACACACATCACATCCAAACATATGCTTGACCCGCCTTAACATATTGACCTAATTTTACTAGCGTTTGCATTTCTTTGTCTAAACAGGAAACATGTCCCTTTATTTTATTCCAAGTGCATACGACAATAATTTCTTTCCAAACTTCAAAAATACTTTTCGGCTTCTCTGTGATAGCAGTAAAATATTTTCTCTTACAAATTGTGTTTTATACCCCATAATCGCGTCTAACAACTTACAGAATCATATAAACCATTTGAAGTGTTGGATGAACAAATGGAGAATAAAGCCCTTAAACCACACAAATCGACCCAAATTACATTCACCACCAGACAGATCCTATGCCCATAAATAACAGTAAATAATGCAGGAATTCCGGTTAAATCTGTTGTTAAAAACCTTGGGAATGCACCTTGACCAGAGATTGACATGGCAGGCACAAATAAGGGCGAAAGGACTGATATTGAAAGTTAGGCAAATGAATTTGCTGAGAGGTAGAAGGTCCCAGCTAACCATTGAAAATACATTTTTAGTCTACAAGACAATTTTAGTACTAATATGGATATGCGTTATTGAGCTCTGAGGACGCAACATCTTGCAAATACTCCAATCTAAGATATTAGGCATATTGATTAATGTTCCATGGTATGTATCGAACTCAACGCTACACGAAGATCTACGAGTACCTCTAGTGACGGATGTTATCAAGACGCATTCAATACGCTACAGAGAACGAAGTTCAGAACATCCCGATCCCCTAGTAAATCAATTGCTAACTCTACACGCAGATAGAAGACCCAGCAGACAGTGGTCAGAAGTTCTACATGAATAACGGTAACCGTCGATGGACGGTATTCCAATTCCTGTCAACCCGCTCTCAACTCATTTACTTATTACTCTTTCGTTACACGAGTAGAATATAAATAAGCAGTAAATTAATAACAAAATAATTGTTTTATCTGATTATCAACGTTGTCCTATTTTAATTTCATGCACATGTTGTGGAAAGGACCAGGATTTTACACAAGATGTGCGACAAATTCATCACATCAGATTATGCGAGGTAAAGGTAAGTCAATAACTGTAAGAGAGAAAAAAAGTGCCATCTATGTATATGCCTATTCTACTCGAATGTTAACATACTGCGTGGCTAGTTCCTCGCTTCGCGTACGTGAAGTCATCTTCAGAAAATACACTTTCGGTATATCGTTTGGTCGCAGATACAATTTGACAGAGTAGACATCATTGAACCTGCTAAATATATGACCCGATTTTAAGTAGCGTTTACATTTCATAGACAGTAAACATTTGGGAGTTATTTAACGTGACATACGAGTTGATAATCACTTAAAATTCTCGATGTTGATGATGGGTGTTATCGTTAAAATTAACAAAAATTTATGTAATTATGTTGAACGTTTGAATCTACTAAATTATTAACCTTTGATCATTCGACGTAAAATTGACACTCTCAAATGCGGAACCAAATGTTTACTAAATAGAATAAATTCCCCAAGATTGCTAATCACAGTGATTGCAAAGACTGTGGTGTATTCACTGAAACTATATCACATCTTGTGATACTATTAAACAATTGTGTGATGAGAAGTTTACCGACATGATATAGTGTCAGAATTGCTAAGTTTAATTTCATTTTGGGTACGTAATATGATAAGAGACGTGATAATTTGTTTTCCCATTTCTTTTTGTAAATTTTCTTAGGATATTATATGGTTATAACACTTCTTTTAATCAACTTGCTAAAGAACTGAAGCAAATTAAATCAAATCAAATTAAAGCTCTTGTCGTAAAGATTAGGGATAAAAAATTTCGGGTACGAGACACGGTTCATTGAGGAAATATTCAACGAGAAAGTGAAAAGTAGTTCTTGACGAATCGCAACCAAACGAAGCAAATTTCACAAGTTTTGACATCAAAGTCGTATTCTACACCTTCGAAAACATCTGTACACAGAATTTCGTCTAATTTAGAACATATTATTTTTTCTGAAATTTCAAAGGGATATCCCTTGGAATTTTGAAGAAAATCGAAATGGTCGGAAGTACGATTTATTACACATCAAATTAAATCTCTTCTCGTGCAGATTAGGGATAAAATAATTTCGGATTCGGGAGATGGTTCACTGAGGAAATATTTAATAAAAACTGAAAAGTGGTTCTTGACGAATCGCTCTGGTAGGCTCTAACACCCAAACGAAGCAAATTTCACGAGTTTTGACGTCAAAATCGTATTCTACACCTTCGAAAACATCTGTACACAGAATTTCGTCTAATTTAGAACATATTAATTTTTTCTGAAGTTTAAAAGGGGTATCCCTTGGAATTTTGAAGAAAATCGAAATGGTCGGAAGTACGACTTATTACACATCAAATTAAATCTCTTCTCGTGCAGATTAGGGATAAAATAATTTCGGGTTCGGGAGATGGTTCACTGAGGAAATATTCAATGAGAAACTGAAAAGTGGTTCTTGACGAATCGCTCTAGTAGGCTCTAACACCCAAACGAAGCAAATTTCACGAGTCTTGACGTCAAAATCGTATTTTACACCTTCGAAAACATCTGTACACAAAATTTCGTCTAATTTAGAACATACTATAATAATTTTTTCTGAAGCTTCAAAGGGGTATCCCTTGAAAATTCGAGAAAATCGAAATGGTAGGAAGTACGACTTATTACATATCAAATTAAAGCTCTTTTCGTGCACATTAGGGATAAAACAATTTCGGCTATGAGTGATGGTTCATTGAGGAAATATTCGATGAAAAAGTGAAAAGTGGTTCTTGACGAATGACTCTGGTAGGCTCTAACACCCAAACGAAGCAAATATCACTAGTTTTGACGTCAAAGTCGAATTCTACACCTTCGAAAACACTTGTACACAGAATTTCGTCTAATTTAGAACATACTAATTTTTTCTGAAATTTCAAAGGGGTACCTCTTGAAAAGTCGAAGAAAATCGAAATGGTTGGAAGTACGACTTATTACATATCAAATTAAAGCTTTCCTCGTGCAGATTAGGGATAAAATAATTTCAGGTACAAGACACCGTTCACTGAAGAAATATTTAATGAGGAAGTGAAAAGTGGTTCTTGACGAACCGCTCTGGTAGGCTCTAACACCCAAACGAAGCAAATATCACGAGTTTTGACGTCGAAATCGTATTCTACACCTTCGAAAACATCTGTACACAGAATTTCGTCTAATTTAGAACATATTAATTTTTTTCTCAAATTTCAAAGGGGTACCTCTTGAAAATTCGAAGAAAATCGAAATGGTTGGAAGTACGACTTATTACACATCAAATTAAAGCTCTTCTCGTGCAGATTAGGGATAAAATAATTTTAGGCACGAGACACGCTTCATTGAGGAAATATTCAATGGAAAAGTGAAAAATGGTTCTTGACGAACCGCTCTGGTACGCTCTAACACCCAAACGAAGCAAATATCACTAGTTTTGCCGTCAAAGTCGTATCCTACACTTTCGAAAACATCTGTACACATAATTTCGTCTAATTTAGAACATGTTAATTTTTTCTGAAGTTTGAAGTCTCATTCACGGAGAGATTTTATTCAAATCTATACACGACAAGATGTCTTCTACCATTTCTTTATTCCTCTAATTATTTAGGAAATTTCATTTTTCTTTTGGGCATGAGTAACACTTAAATAAATGAATACAGAACGCTCGCAATTTCCTTCAAAAAATCCCGAAAGATAAACGTCGGTTTGGAGGGAAGCTTTCATCATCAACATCAACCGGATTAAAGCTAATTTTTACTGATTAACCTCCCGACTACTTCGTCGGACGTCTCGAATGGTAAGTACTTTTATCCGGCGTCGAGATCCAAATAAAATATTCCTTCTCGTCCCCCGCGAAGAAAGGAAACGATGGTGAAATTTATATCCCGGATTGCCGCCATATTTCGTCAAGTTTCTCCGTCGCGTCGGTCGGTATCGCGTAGCATTAATTTCCGTCCAACATCGAACGCCGTATTTCATTTCTACGTCTGTTCGGTGTTCGCGTCCCCCGATTCATCAGAGCGGAAAATTTCCCTTCCAAGCGAGCTTTTTTGAGCCTTAGAGTTGGCTTTAAACTGAAAAATGTCCGCAAAAACCCTGATTAAAAACATCTCCGGTCGTATTTCACCCGGACTACCGACGGTATATCTTGCTGATTAAAAAGTAAGTCTTGACAAGTTGAACGGGGCAAGATTGAAATGGAAGAAGCCGGTGAAGGTGGCCGTGGTCGGTAGATGTTGAGGGTTTCTTAAAGGGCAGGTAATTCCCTAATTTTTCTATTGGAAAGGATAAACGCTTGAAAATAATTTCTTTGGATAGGAAATTAGGATCAGATTGCAACTGTTAAGAGGGAAGTTAGTTTTGATGATGTTATCGTTAGTACCTTGGATATAACTTTTCTTTCATGGTTTCTCTCTCTCTCTCTCTGTCTGTCTATATATATATATATATATATATATATATATATATATATATATATATATATCGGTTCACAACGTCTTCCTACATTGACCGATGCCCTATTTCCATTCTAGCCTGTTCCCTCATTTCCCTTCTGTAAGACTTTTTGCTCTCACGGGCTTCCTGATTTCCCTATCTGTGTTTCCTTTGTTTTTCCTCTTTTTAGTCTTACTGGTGGTACCCAATATAGCATCTTCTTTGGTATCCTCTGTTCTCTCATCCTTTGGACATGGCTGTACCACACTAATGGCATTCTCTGTATGTCATCTGTAATTGTTCCCTCAATTCCAAAACATTCTCATGGTTTTTCTTGGGACACAAAATGCCTAATATCTGCGTGAAATTCGATAACACAATTTAATTTAGTCTTCGAGGTCGTAATGTCTTTTAATTTTGGAAGAGTAGACGGAGTTCAACCTGTCAAAAGAAGTACCAGTGGATAACAAATCTCGAAGGTTGCACTTCTGGCAGCCTCAGACCTAGACGATTCTGCTAAAACTTCTAGAACTAGATGGTAGCGACTGCCGTCTTTGGAGATCTGTACTTTTAGTAGGCAATTGGGGATGATGGGTTGAGGAAAGTTTCGGTGCTTTTGTGGACTCTTATCATCAATAGACAGCGCTTCCTTTCTAAATCCCCACAGCATCTCCAGAGCGGAATTGAATGGACCAACGTGGTGTTCAATTAAATCACAGTTAATGCTTTCCTTTAGTATGTCGACGACCACCTTCAAAGACCGAACATAGTGCTCGGATGTGGATAACTCCAACAGAGGACTGTTTAATGCAACGAGCCCTCTTTCATTAGTCTTCTCGGTGCTTTTTTGGTAACAGCGTTGCCGAGGGCTGAAAACGGCGTTATGAACTGAAACGAAGCTAAGTCCAATGTAACAAAATGCTGTTGTTATTAATATGTAGTGCCAGTCTATTTTGACAAGTCCTCAGGGACCGGGGACAGTGTGAAGTGCTCCAGCAAAAATTAGGTTGAAAGTAGCAGCATGATGTTTCACTAATTCACAGTTGGTGTTTCCTTCAACAGCTCCAATACAATCTCCGAATGCTGGAATTTTGTAGAAAATTCCAGAAAAAGGGGTTGAATGTAATAGCGTGGTGCTTAAATAGTCCACAGCTGGTGTTTGTTTAAAATTCAGGGTGGAACCATGCAGCAAAGCTATGAAAGCTATAGTGATGACTGGATCGGAGATGGAAACCGCCAGCAAAATTCTGTTATATGTCACTAGGTGCGGTTTGGCACTTCTTTTGACAGGTTGAATTCCGTTTCGAAAGATTAGTGATTGACTAGAGAATTGGGTTGAATTTAAGGGATGTGATGTGTATCCAGTGTATAGCTAGCGTTTCTATGACCTGTTGAATACCGCTAGGTTAGGAACACTGGTTGAAGAAGGTTAGGTTAGGTTAAATGCAACAACCGCGAGAGGTTGAATTAATCGGCGACTATAATCAATCAAAGCTCCAAAGACTGAAATGTTGTGGGATATTACAGAAAAAGAGATGTGCGAAACATTGTGGTGTTCAGTTAAGAAATGCAAGATTAAAACAGAAATAACATGGTTCCTACCCATACCAGACTGGTTTGGACACCACAAATATAGATTTCGTCAACTCAGTCATCATCCTCAGTCGAGAAAACAGAAACGAAAGAAAGCATTATTCCTCAACTTTAGTTAATCTTTCTTCATTGCTAGAATGGAATTAGTTGTTGGAATAGTGAGCTATTTTCGAGAGCCAAAATTGTAACAAAATAAAATGTAGAGGACTATCTATATACCGACTTAATAAATTTGGTGCGTTAACGAGTAGTTAACAAGTAATCGTGCAAAAGTTTACAAAGCGAGCACAATTGGCATATGCCAATAGTCCGTGAGGAAAATTAAGCTTTATCAATTGCAGACTGCAACTGCAGAAAGTTTAGTTGTTGAATTATGTATGAGGGCCGTGTCCAAAGTAAGTTACATTACTTTTTTAAAATCTGCGCGGGAAACGGGAAAAGTCGCAGAGAACTTTTGTTTGGGTGTAGTGACAGCACTGTAAAATTCCTACGCGTTTACCTTCACCGCTCGGATAGTCACGCGCTAGCAACCATGGAGACTCCACTTGCTCCTACCACCGATTGCGAAGTTCGTGCTGCTATTCGTTCTTTTATGGCAAAAAATAAAAGTGCGTCATGTCAAGACCAATGGTTCCTTGCTGACGTCTATTATTCATCGAAGGGAAAACAATGTTACAGGATGAGCAACGGCGTAGCCAACGCTCCGTTGTAGAGACCACAGATAATACTTACAACTTCCCTAGCAAAAATAACTTTCGGACGGTAATTATGGTGCTAGTCAACATCGAATTGGACATTTATTATGGAAATATTTTCTAAATAATCGTATCCATTAAAGTTATTAAATATAAAATAAAAGAACGATGTTATATAAAATATATATTTATAAAAACTAAACCTCAAACTGTTAAGAATTATATGGAACAAAATAACCATTCTAATTACAATTATAAATACAAAATTATTTTACAGAATAGAGTGCAACAACAATGTTGATGTTGTTATCGTGTAGAAGTGTTGACTGCGAAATAAGGATAACCGTTATTTCAAAATAACCGTAACGGTTGAAACTGTTATTTCATTTTTATTTTTCCCATCACTACTCCGTTGTTCTTCCGCGCAGATTTAAAAAATAGTCTTAGTTACTTTTGAGACGTGTCTCGTACATTGTATTCAGTGATAATTAGGGATTCTGTAAATACAGGGAGTGATCGTAAAATCGAAATATTTTTCGTGCAAATCAAATCATTTTTGTACACGTTCTATCGATAATAGCGACGTTCGAAATCTTACTAAATTTTCGATTCGCGTACGCGACGAACGATAGCCGGCAAATAAATAATAGAACCGATGATTTCTGTCCGGCCGCAGATCTAAACCGTCGTCGGCGCGTAAATGCGCGCCTATCTGACCGGATTTATACCGCCATCGGGGTCCGGTTTTGTAAGTTGCGGACGCGATAACGGCCCGCCGTCAATAAATACGGGACGAATCGCCATAATCTGCAGGAACTGATTGCGCCGGAGGTTCGGTTTGTTTTAGCCGAACTTTCCGAGCGATGATTTATTTTACGACGGGGCTTTATTACTAGAGACAGAGAGAGAAAGAGTAATATGGAGTGCCCGATATGGCCGTCGAGGTGAACGCATATGTGTTTATCTGCGAATATTAATGCCTTTGTGGATCGCCGAGACTCGTATGTATATTTACAGCGGGGGTAGGTTGAGAATTTCTGTCCTCACTTTCGTTGACGAAGCATTTGCGTTGGACATATTGTTACGTGCACAAATTTCACTTAGTTCAGTTCCGTATTTCATTTAACTTGTTAGAAATATAGGCTCAAATTTTACTCCTTTCGGACAATAGTTATTTCCTAATATCGCTTAACGATATTCCCGTTTAACCCATCATATCGCCGCGTGTTAGTTGTCCTTGAGTTTTTCGAATTCGTCCAATCACGAGAACGCGAAGCGAATCTTAGCTTCGGCGTAGTAACAAAAAAAAAAAAGAGAATTAGGCATTAGGTAGCGAGTGGTAAAAGACCGGTGACGAGATCGGAAGAGGTTATGGCTGAGAAAATTTTAAGTGTGTGTATCGCTTATCGAATCATCATCAAGAAAGTATTTACCCTGTAGTGGAGAATTCGCCAGCAAATCCTCTAGTGTATTGTTCAAGTACATCTCCCGTTCGCGGAGGAAAGGAAACCCGTGATCGAACCCTCCTACACCTAGTCGTGCCTAATAGAACATCATTGTCTTTATACCTCCCAATCAAGGTATTAAACGAAGGAAAACCGATCGTCTAATCCGTCGGACAAATCCGAAAGACCATTTCCAACATCCGAAGCAGACAAAGGGTAGAACCTTATGCGATGACATCACCCAGAAGTCATAACAGTTAACTATTCATTCTATATGTCTTAAACCTTTTCTGTTTGTTTCAAATATTTCGTATATCGTATCAATAATTTCAACGAAATTCAACGTTAATATTCACTAGCTTGTAAATCATTATTATCTAGATGGCCGTATTTTCTTATTAAATTCATTGATATTCATATATATATATCGAAATTCCTACTAGACCTGTATCGTATTTTGCATAACTCACAGTAACAATTAACATCACGCATTTTGTAGTTTATATTGTAAAAGTTTAGATAAAACGTTTTATGTTGACTTACCGTTACCGCATTGTTCGCATTATTTACCTAATGTTATCTCAAATTTTATGTAGTTTTTCAATGTTTTTAATGAACTCTAACTAAAGGCTAAATACACAAGTTCTTGAATAACCGGGTGTAGTTTTTCAAATAGAAGTTTATTGTTTTCGTCACAGGATCTAAGCATATAGAATCAACGTGCATTCTCCAGCTGATCTTGGTTACTCCTGACGTCAGACAGTTCTTCGATCGATATAAAGGTACCGATTATTTGACCATGAAAATATATCTGGTAAGTTCTTATGACCCTTAACCCAAATTTCATGGTTGGCGCCAATACTATCTTTTTCCCTGACAAGACCTGTTGTATTCAACGACCGCTATTTAGAGCTTGAAAAAGAACCGACACGACCTCCCACTGAGCTGAGCACGGCATTCGCTAGCCTGTTGCGACAAGCGTATGTACCGCTTCTTGTTTTGCTCTTGTCGTCTTGTGCACTCTAGCCAATTGTTACCTTCAGTTATATCTCGGAGAGATAGTAGTAACGCAGTTGTTGGGGGTAACAATATGTCGAGGAAAAATTAAATGAAGATGAATTGTTGTACTGAGATCCCCAAATTCATAATGATATAATTCAAATGAAATAGTCCTTATCCTTACAGTACCGATTTGAGTACTCGACAATATGGCTTTCGACAAGTAAGTTTTTATCCACTTCCAGGTGTTTCTCTACAATTAATTTTCCAAAAGTTATTAAGACTTCCGAACCGCACAAAAAATTAGAACTAGATGTTGACACGCAGAAACTATCCGGCGAGCACAGCTTGAGGATATCGAGAAGAGATGCCCCGAAATATGTTTTCGAACTACAAAGAGCACTTTTTGCCTATTTTAAAAAAATGTGTTACAAGCGAAAAAGATATAAACTCGCTATCTGTAAATACCGCGTGTTACAATTTGATCAAGGAAATCGTAATCAAACAAAATTTTCATTTCTATCCCCCCAATTATGCAAGAATTTTGTTTAAAGAAGAATGGTACGGTCATGGTAAGACAATTCACTTGGATGTGTATCAGTTGCCCCTAGAAAACTTCAGCTAACTAATACGTTAGGAAAAATCCAACCTGGAAGTTATTAACATTTACAAGGACGTTTTTGATACTAATTCTGTCACAGACGATTTTGAATAAGCATTTTCACAAATTACTATCTGTTAAATTTCCGTTCCTAAAATGTTAGTAATCGAGGGCAAAAACCAGATAGCCCCAACATCAAATAGTTCATAAAAAAATTATTATTAATCAAGCTTCAGTGTTGAAAAATAGGGCAAATTTTCTGAAATAGTTACTCCAAACATAAAAATAAAATAAATTATATACTATAAACATTAAGGACTATAGAACGTTTTTTCTGCTTTATCAATAATTAATAATATTGGACTTGCCTCATTTTTGCACGTACGTCATTTGCTGTTCAATCTCTAACTAATATTCTTCTCTACCTCGCCCTTAATAAAACAATTTCTCCTCTTAATCGTTTCGTTTTGCTTCGCGAAGAAACTGGAGTGAGACGCGGCGAGCGTAAAGCGCGAACAAATTTTATGCTTTCCCATTTCCTCGGCCCATAAACGTAAGCCTCGAGGAGTGGCTTCATTTCCTTACTTCGAAAATACGCTCCCCTTTGATTTTATAAATTCTCGAATCTTAGAGCCGAATGCGCCTCGCTGCATGGGGATAAAAACCCGTTTTTATTACGCGGTCCTAATGTATTCAGCGCCGTCGCTTAAACGAGCTAGGTAGCATTCGAGGTGGATGGGGAAATCTGTTGGAAAGTGGAAAACGGGGTCTTTACTCCTATCTCGTTTTGTTCTGCTCGTGACAGTGCGTTTGTAAGTATACGTATCTATCTCGGATAGGTCGCATTATGGTAATTTTTGCAAGATAGATTGTAATTCATTTCTCTTTTGTAGATATTTTGAAAGTGCAAGGACTTCGACGTATGTATAAACCACCTTTCCACGACCTATCCGAAAAACAAGAACATATTTTTTTGGTTTTTTGGAATAAGCAAATTCTTCGTCTTCTTTTTCTTTTACCCTTTCTACCTTACGGTATAAGGGTTCGGAGCCATCAGGCCGTATATATACGTACATATATACCGCTTTCGGCCTGCTCAGTGGCGTTTCTTTACTTTTTACAGCATGTCATGTCAATTTACTTCTAGGATTTTCATAAACATGCAGATTCTTATTGAGTTCAAATTTTATACGTATTAGATTCGTTTGAAGGGCGTCTAAAAAATGTCCAAGCATGTCAGTTTTGGAGAGTCTGAGGAAAGTCTTCACAAATTACATATTTTGGGCGACTTCGTCCACAAAACGACCACTACTCAATGAGTGAATTGCAAGTGGATAAACCGAAGTTGCAACTCTCGGCTTTGAAGAACTGATTTTTTCCTAGCTAACAAATTGGAGACCAATGATTGGTTAATAAAAGTGGATCGATCTCTTTGTAACCACCTATACTGCATCACTTTCTTTAGATCCTTATATAACCATCAACTACCACCACATCGATTGGTAGGTCTACCATCTGTACAAAATGGAACAACGTTGTTCACTGTTGACGCATTGTTTTGAGATGGAGCGGTGCTCTAATCACTGAAGTTGACGTGGGAATTCCAGCAAAAGGGAGTTGCAAGCGGCAATATGATTTTCAACTATCTGGCAGTTGCGCTTTCCTTGGATAGTTCGAGCAGAGTTGTGGGTGTGGGCGTGACTTTTTCGTGATTTTTAATTAAGTTCTTTCGCTGGTCAAACTTGTAGCGCACGTCCAAATGGTTTAGCATTTCGGCTGTACAGAAATAAAATATTAACCACTCAAAATTTTAATAATTTATTTTTTGTGAAATTATTGCTGGACATGCTTCGTTCTTGGCTTAACGGAATACTTCTTTTTCTACGTTTCCCCTACTACCCACAATGCACTCGTTGACTACGCAACGCGTGCGCAAGTTCTACCATTATTTATATCAATTTATGTCGCCATGTACCCATCTACCAATACAATTAGAATGTAATTACAAAACTGTTACGTGCTCGTAACGAGAGTGGTGAAAAAATGAAATGCTGCAACGTGACATTTGAATAGTCCACAGCTCATCATTGATCCTACAGGTCGAGCACTGTCTCCAAAGACTGGAAACGATGATGTGAAAATTGCAGCGAACGAAATTGTTGAGAAAAGAACTAGCGAGGACTCATCGTTTGTTAATATTGGAAAAGGGACGCAAAGCTTAAATTTTCTTTTTAATTTTTCGGGATTTTCTTTTCTCGTTGGATAAAGTATCCATTACAAGACTATACTTTAAGACAGATACAGCATGCAGATTCCCTGTTTACCCTTCAGAGTGTCACCTTAACTGAACTTCAACTGTTGCACTGGTTTGTTTCCCCGTGTTCTCCTCCATGCTTTCCCATCTTGGGTTCGGTTGTATATTTCTTTCAATTTCATGTCTCGTTTTTGAGACAACTATCTTCATTATTCTTTGTACCTTAAGAAGCTAAAGTAACTACCGCTGTCCGAGAGACCGTAGCGAGGCGAAGCCCCGATGACTCGCGCCTCGGTCTCACCGTAACTTCTTTCGTAATATCGGGGTAGTACCGGTCAACATACCACCCGGAGCTTGGGAGGGTTACGTACGCCGACATTTTCTTTAAGACGGTCACGAATACCCTGGTAGCTCCCCCTCTAGTACCCGTGTATTGCGATATTGTTGGTCACCACCGGAAATCGGCACCAATCACTTATGTTGCCTCGAATATTGCCTATTGTCCAAGGGACCAGGGACTGTCGTACACCCACCCCCGTACATTAAAGAAGATTTTAAAGGGCATTGGACTTGGTGCTATGGCTGGAATCGGTCAGTCACAATTTCAAGATCGCAACAGAAAGCTTACCAATTTCGCCCCAGGAAGGAAGTTTGCTATCACTGAGGATGCCAGCCAGCAAGTCAGTGAGGGAGTGGGTTAAATAAACTCCAACAGCTGTATAATATAGGCGAAACAAGGGAAAACAAAAAACACCATACCCGCCAATATAGCCACACAGCTCTCCGATATATTGTCCCATATATGTAGGATTGCACATCCGCCATTCTTGTTGCCCCGGAACCCTGAATGAGTGGTGCAGCCGCGCTTTAAGGGTACAGTTTGTATACTGAAAGAGGGAACTGCGTCGGAGCAACAGAATCACGTCAGCAGCTTCAATCTAGTTTCGTTATTATTCGTGCCAACCTATCCTCGTCCGTTCTCATCGTGCGTCTTATCTATTCCAACTCCTATCCAGTTTCCGTTGGCTTAGTGTACGTTGCTCTTTACTTTATCAAATTTTGTTGCGCCTTCTGTTTTGCTAAAAAAGCCTCGTCCACGTCTTTTTATATATATTCTTAACATTTGACTTTCCGTTATTGTCCATACTTTTGACCCAAATATTTATGTGACTATTACAGTTTCCCTTACACCGGGCAATCCGTTCGATTCCCAAAAACACGTCTCGCGTCACCACCAAAACGTGCCACGTTATTAATCCGTATTTTACGACGTAATCTACATACTAAGAGGTCCGCATCCACTTTCATTAAAGATGGCCGTAATGAAAGAGAATGAAAGGCGAGGGAAGACATTATTTACGACGGAGATAATTTATCAGTTTGTTTATGACCGAGAGATGCTGCGTCGGAGGGGGTTTCGAGGCTTAACTTCCACCTCCGGGGCGCGAAGCATTAAAGAGGAAAGCGGCAGATAACGCCGCTCGACTCCCCGGTCCCAGTCCCGGTCCCGGTCGTACAGATGATGTATTTTTGGGGATGCGTCCGTTTCTACCGTCCTCGTTCGTTCGTTCCTTCGTCCTCCTCTACGGTGGCATTATTACAACATTATCAGGACTTAATAATATCTTCGACGACGTGCCGTTTCGCGGATGTGTTTCGCGAGATTAAAGATGCGACCGTAAAACGACGCAGATGCTTCCGTCCGTTTTGCGGACGTAAATTATGCGCGAGCTTTCGACGAGACGGCACGGGCGTAATGGAGGGAGGAAATGTTAGTGGGGGATGGAATTTGCATTTTTGGCGGAGGAAAATGATGGAATGTGGCAAATTGTGGAAGGAAAACATGTACGGTTAAGAAACTTAACGTTCTGAAATGAGAAATGCTTTAAGAGTGAATGAGGCACCGCGTCTTCTTCCTTCGTCAAATTTTATGCGGCTATAATCTGCAAAGCTATCGAAATACTTCGTATTTCCTCCGACTGTTGTAATTAGTACCTAACATATCTTTTTCGAGATAGAAACGGAAAAAACAGCGTGGCTGTTTTCCTCTGGAGGGTAACAGGAGCAAGGCGGTACCAAGAAATCATCACTTCCATTAAGAGGTTAGCAAATTAAATTAAGTGACTACTCAAGATGGAAGCATACCAAGCTTTCTGGTCCAAGATTGTGTTGAAGGAATTTGGAAACACTTGATGCTGCGTAAACCTTAAGGGTGTTTGGTACTTTTGTTCAAGATCGGTTAAACTTAAATTTCTTTTATTGGTTCCAAAACTATTTTGAAAATTGTATATCTGATCTTTAAAAGTAGTGTGTCTAACGATAAAATACTAGTTTTTTACAATGTTAAGAGCTCGAAATTTTTTGCATACGACTCATCATCGAGCTTCTTTGTAAATTCCGTTGTTCTCGTTACTTTCTTCAAGTCCAAAAATGATGGTAAGCCCATGGTCATTTTCATATTCTTTAATTGAGGTTAGATTCAACTACAAACAACAAATTTACTTTAGTTGCCAAAATACGTATTTGGATTGATGTCCGAAAGGTGTGGTAAGGGTAATTTTATTTTTATTTTTTTTTCTATACAGAGAAACAAGTTTACGCGCGAAAAGAATGTCCAATGAAGGCACCAGTTATGACTCTAAATTGACTTCTTTTTAATTTTAGAAGATTTATGGTTACCACTGCGATTCGAAGGAACTTGTATGAAGACTGAATTGCTTGAACCCCGTCTGCTGTTGCCATTTGGGCCGAAATTGATCTTTAAACTAACCTCATATATTGGTGGATTGGAAAATTTCGAAAGCAAATTCAAGCACCGCGAGGGCAATGCTACTATCCTCTCGGATCAACTCATCTGCCCAATTTTGCTTTTAATGCATCGATGGCCTGGTTGCCAAAATTAGTTAAATCTTGCTAGACTCCGACTTCACACCGGGAAACTCCTCAACACACAATTGTTTTATAATAAAATCGGCGTTTTTCTAGCTCGAGGCAAGCATTATCACAATCGGGTAAACAGAAGTACTTGTGTGGTGAGTAGTTCACCGATGTGATATAGTGTCAGTAAATTACACCACTGCCCTTGCCATCACCTTTCCTGCTAAACTCGTAAAAGCCATTCTATGGTTCATTTCCAAACAAGCGTTACCAGTCAGTAGACCGGATGCTGGGGAGGGTGATATTATGAAGGTGGTTTCTAACCATCCAATGTCCAATAAGGACACCAGTTATGACCCCGAGCTTACTTCTTTTTGATTTTAGACCATCCATGGTCTCACTGCGACTAAACAAGGAAACCAAACTGAATTGATTCAGCCCTGTTAGTTGTTGCCATTAGGACTCGAATTAGTCTCTAGACCAGCTATGGGTAACCCTCCGCCCGCGGCCCAAATGCGGCCCTCGAGTAAGAATTGTCCGACCCGCCATTGAACTTTCCGTTGCATATTAGCACGGCCCGTCAAACTTGCTTCATAAGGACACTACAAAACTATATATTTTCAAGATTACTCGTGCTATTTTTTTATTTGCCCCCTACCAGAAAAAGGTTTCCTAGGCCTGCTTTATACCAACCGCATCTGCTGGCTTTTACACTGGATTCGGCAACTCCGAGAACAGATTCAGGCGCTAGGGGCGGTACTACTACCCTCACTAACACAACTCATCTGCGCATTTTTTGCCTTCAATGCTGCGATAAATTGGTACCCAAATTAGTTAAACCGAGATTCTCAAAGACTTCCTAGAGTTCTTTTACACTCAAGTCTTTGTGCCAAGTTGACCGGTGACAAATCTTTTCAAATTTGCTAACATTTTCTTACGCAAAAATTGCAGCATGGTGCATTTGTAGAGGATTTCCCAGGTCTACTAACTTATTTCGCTAAATAAGCCAGAAAACTTGAATCGGTGGATTTTCTGACTTTAAGAAATTTCATTTGGAATCTTCCCGTCGCTATCGGGGCCAGTACGTAGTTGGCTGGAGTAAAGGAATAAAGAAAGATGTGAGAAGACAGAAAGAGACTTGAGATGTAAGCGGATTAACCAAATCATCAAGCAAAAAATAAATAAATAAAATGGAATGAACGAATTGTGGTAAGACGCCAACAGTCCGTGAAGGAGCATGGCTTGCAAAATCGAGCGTCAAGGACCCCGTATCTTTGGTTTCACGCCCGGTTGCCGCGCAATAATCTATTCTGGAATGATGCGCGATGATGTGGTAGGTCATTTTGAACGAGGGGTAATAATTCGGCCGTCTAATGTGTGATTTTGAATTTTTAGAAGGACTGATTCCCGGTTTCTGGTACCTTAACCGATAATTGTTCTTTAAACGGTAGGTAACCAACAGGTAACTGTTGATAGAAAGATGTGTTTCTGAAACACCGACGCCAAAAATAATACTTTAGTGATATTCACGTTGTGAGGTTTGTCAGTTGACCAAAATCTATATATTAATACGCAGTGGATGGTCTTCTCGTACGTATCTTAGAGTGTTCCCTCCACGTATCGCGATGATACGTATATCGTTGTTTTCGCATTATAATGCAGATTTGTCGAATGTATGCTTCATCGCGATACGTGCAGTGGAACGCAGGTGAGAGTCGTTAGAGTAAGAAGGTGAAAATGTAGGGGCGTCGGAAATGTTTTTCTTTAACTATTAAGAGGATTACCTTTCGAACGATTGTAAGGGTAATTTTTGGCGCTCTTTCGATTGGCATCATTAGTCTTTTGATATGATCCTCCCTTACTAACTTCCCCCTTTTTACCCTAAAATGTTGATCGACGGTGTATCGGCCCTCGATAGTCGTTCGTTGTTGTCGCTGTGTAGAACGCACACCAACAAAGCATACGGAGTGATACGGAGTCCCCATATTGTTTAGTTGTGTGGAATGTGACTTTGAGTGAAAAAATTCAGTACCATTTAATTTTTTCATCTGTCGCATGGATGGCGCTTAAGAAAATCGATTATAACAAAAAATAATCGATTACGTTCTTTTCTGTCGAATTTCGACCACCGAGTGATCCTAGTATGGATAATATCGCGCATATTAGTTTTATCCGTTTGTGTGGTGGTTGTAATCAGCTTTGTGTTATTGCCTCATTGAAAGAAAAAGAACCCCACACGTATTTTCGTCATCTGTGGTAAGGGAATCGTGCTTTTAAACTTTCGATACAGGTATGGAGGACAGAGTAAGGAAAATAGCTCAAAAACAGAATCGAAATTAACGACGAGAAATATAAGAAGGTGAAGCCAGAAAACAATTAATACCTACTGAAAAACCGATCGAGGCGAAAAAATCACCATCTCAGATTTCAACCCTCCACTTTTCCTCCCGAAATCATATTTCCAATTTGCAAAATTTCATATCACCCCCGGACTAACACAAATACGAACGTCGATCCGAAGAAGGACCACCCGTCCCCGAATTTCTTCCGGTTTTCTTTTACGTCCGACCGACGAAACCTTCCCTTCTCGAAGCGCACTTTACGAGACAACCCCGCAGAGAATCAGATAAGCTCTTCGAAAAGCACTGACAACGTCGCGCCGCCCGACTCGACCGAAATTCCGGAGTTCTCCCCGCGAGTAACGTACGTATACATTTTGTTTTTACCCTTCTTCTTGTTCTTCTGCGATGGGTCGAGGGAAGGAGGCGTGGGAGTAAAATGTGTGTTTTAGTAGCGCGCTTCGAATAACGAGGGTCTAAATAAACTTTCCGAAAATACACAGCACGACCGCGCGTTTCCATTGTGTTTGAGGTTCCTTTCTTCTACGTCGTGCGGTTGTCTTTTTCTCCCCCTCGAGGTTCTTGTCGCTTTTTTTGTTAGTAGCGACGCTTCGAGAGTTTGTTTTTGCTTTCCTCCGCGCGTCCGGAAAGGTTTTGCGATATAAAAATATAGACTCTGCTTCCTTCTCTGCAGCTACGAGAGTCGATTTTTATCGCCATTTTGGGAGAGAAAATTTTATTTTTGGTTTGAAAGAAATAATATTATAATGTATTCAAATATAATCAAGTAATTCATTCCTTTATTCGTTGTTTCTTCAGTCCTCCACTCTATTACTTGTTTATCGACTCCCTTTTTTTAGCTTGCATTGTTTGGTCTACTTAATTGTAATCTATCTGATCCTAAAGTATACTGCATGTATATTCTTGTAGTTAACAATATGTATTGCTTTGTGGATTGTGCTGTTGTACAGTTTGGTTTTCTTCTTATTGGACTTGTGCCTTTGCTATCGTAAACTGTAAGGAAAGCAAAACGTGATCCCCTTTAGCAGGTTTTGCTGTGGTGTCATCATCGTTTTGTTGTTTTTAATAGGAAAAAAATATGGATAATAAACTATCTGAACTAGTTCATCATTTAGAAATGGAATGAGAGGAATAGAGCGTAAAAAATTACGACCCTCCATTCGGTCCTAGATAAACTTTCAAAAGTCGAATTTTTATCTGCCATTCCAAATCGACTTTGAGTTAGAGAAAGTTATTAAAATTGCAATAAATAAAGAGATTGAAATTTCTTATTTGGCCCCAACCTATCAAAATGTGAAGGCAAACAATCGGAGAGAAAAAAATAATAGGCGAAAAATCGGATTTTATCAAAGCAGTTTCTGATCAGGTTAGGACGTACAATAGTGTTGGTCGTTACCAATGAGCAATGTGCCGCGAGATCGTTCCAGAACTCAATCCTAGTTCACTTCGTTCGAAATTATCCGTAAATACAAATAAAAAGACTCCCATAAAAACCAGTCGAAAAACAGCGAAGGAAAAAAGTAACTTTTCGGAAGATCGTGGAAGAAGAAGAGCGGAAAAGAAGAAGGAGAAGAGCGACATAGGGAAGTGAAAAAGATGAAGAGGAGGAGGAGAAGAAGAAATGAAAGGAAAAGTTTCTGATCAGGTTATGATGTGCAACAGTATCGATCGTTATCAATGAACAATGTTTTGGAAGATCGTTCCAGAATTCATTCTTAGTTCTAGTCCTCTGCGTTCAAAATTATCCGTAAAGAGAAATAGTAAAAATCCTATAAAAATTAATCTCTAGAAAGAAGCGAAGGAAAAAAGTAACTTTTCTGAAAATCGTGGAAGAAGAAGAAAATAAATACGAAGAAGGGGAGCGCAAAAGAAGAAGCAGAAGAGCGATATAGGGAAGTGAAGAAAATGAGGAGGAGGAGAAAAGGAAGGAAAAGTTTCTGACCAGGTTATGATGTACAACGGTATCGATCGTTTTCAATGGGCCATGTTTTGGAAGATCGTTCCAGAATTCATTCTTAGTTCTAGTCTTCTTCGTTCAAAATTATCCGAAAAGAAAAATAGTAACAATCCCATAAAAACGAATCTGAAAAAATAGTAAAAATCCTATAAAACGGATCTCAAGAAAGAAGTGAAGGAAAAAGAGTAACTTTCGTGAAGATTGTGGAAGAAAGAGAAATGAGAAGAAGAGGGAAAAGAAGGAGAAGACGAACGAGGTAGGGAAGTGAAGAAGAGGAGGAGCAGAAGAAGAGGAAAAAAAGAAAGGAATGTAGAAGATCTGCTGCTGAAGATCCTGGAGGAAGAAGAAATTGAGGATAAAGAAGAGGAACAGAAAAGAAGGAGGCGACGAGCGAAATAGCGAAGTGAAGAAAAGGAGGAGCAGGGGACGAGGAAGAAAAGGAAGAAAAAGAAAGGAATGTATAAAGTTTAGCTCATATTCTAGTACCGTAGCCAACTCAACAATTCGATTTAAGGAGAAATTCGAGTTACAAGTGTATTCCTAGTCCTCTTCGTTCAAAATTATCCGAAAAGAAAATAGTAAGAATCCCACAAAAACGAATCTGAAGCAAGTAAATAAGGAAAAAGATTAACTATTCTGAAAATCCGGGGGAAGAAGAAATGGAAGACAAAGAAGAGGGGCTGGAAAGAAGAAAGAAACGAGTGAGATAGGGAAGTGAAAAAGAGGAGGAGGAGGAGGAGGAGGAGGAGGAGAAGAAGAAGAGCAAGAAAAAGAAAGAAATGTATAAAGTTTGGCTCATATTCTAGAGCTGTAGCCAACTCAAGAATTCGACTTAAGGGAAAGTATGGGCTTACAGGGACATTCCTAGTCATCTTCGTTCAAAATTATCCGAAAAGAAAAATAGCAAGAATCCCATAAAAACGAATGTGAAGGAAGAAAGTAAGGAAAAAAGGTTAACTGTTCTGAAGATCCTGGAGGAAGAAGAAATGGAGGACGAAGAAGAGGGCCGCAAAAGGAAGGAGGTGAAGAAGAGGAGGAGGAGGAGGAGTAGAAGAGAAAAGAAAAAGAAAGGAATGTATAAGGTTTAGCTCGTATTCTAGTGCTGTAGCCAACTAGTCCTCTTCGAGTTATGGACTTACAGGGATGTTCCTCGTTCTCTTCGTTCAAAATGATCCGAAAAGAACAATAGTAAGAATCCCAAAAAAGGAATCTGAAGAAAGGAAACAAGGAAAAAAGATTAACTATTCTGAAAATTCTGGAGGAAGAAGAAATGGAGGATGAAGAAGAGAGGCTGAGAAGAAGGGGATGAGCGAGATAGGGAAGTGAAGAAGAGTAGGAGGATGAGAAGAAGAAGAAGAGGAAAAAAAGAAAGGAATGTATAAAGTTTAGCTCATATTCTAGTGCCGTAGCCAACTCAAAAATTCGACTTAGGGAGAAATTCGAGTTATGCACTTAAGGGGTTGTTTCTAGTTAAACAATAATTTTAAGTAGTTGAATCCCTTAAAGATCATAATCCGACATTCAAAGTTGATTTCTTCATTTGGCTACAGCGCTAAAATATGAGCGAAAGCTCATATCTTCCTTTCTTTTTCTTCCTCTTCGTCTTCTGTTTCTTCTTCTCCTCTTCTTCTCTTCTCTATCTCCCTGTTTTTCTTCTTTTCTGCTACTCTTCTTCGTCTTCCATTTCTTCTTTCTCTTCCAGGATCTTCAGACGAGTTATCTTTTTTTTCCTCTCTCCTTTTTTCAGATTGGTTTTTGTGGGTTTTCTTTACTATTTTCCTCTTCAGGTAATTTGGAACGAAGAATGCCAAGACTAAAATTGAATTCTGAAACGATCTTCCAGCACATTTTTTGTTGGTAGCGATGAACACTGTTGCACGTCGATCTGATCAGAATGTTAACAGAACTGCTTCGAGAAGACCCGATTCTTGGCCATCTTTTTCCTTGAAACTGTTTTCCATCTCTCCGATTATTTGGGTTTACATTCAT
Source organism: Chrysina gloriosa (assembly GCA_038088585.1). Lineage (NCBI taxonomy): Eukaryota > Metazoa > Arthropoda > Insecta > Coleoptera > Scarabaeidae > Chrysina > Chrysina gloriosa. The sequence goes on from CM076087.1 coordinate 102,003,633, forward strand.
TCATTCTTTCACTCGCTCGTTTTGGGGTTGGTCACCAATAGACTAGGCGGTCGAGCATTACAACGTTTACATTTTGGTAGGTTTGGGACAAGTAAGAAATTCCCAGAATTTTTGTTTTCTTTTTCACTTTCTTCATCTTCTTGCCCATTTTGTCGATCCCTTTATTTATTCCTTATGTTCGCTATAGTTCATAGAATATGAGGGAAAGCTCATACCTTCCTTTCTTTTTCTTCCTCTTCGTCTTCTGTTTCTTTTCCTCCTCTTCTTTTCTTCTCTATCTCACTGTTCATTTTCTTTTTTCTGCTCCTCTTCTTCGTCTTCCATTTTTCTTTTTCTTTCACGATCTTCAGACGAGTTATCTTTTTTCCTTTTCTCTTTCTTTCAAATTCGTTTTTATAGGATATTTACTATTTTTCTCTTCGAGTAATTTGAAACGAAGAAGAGCAAGACACAGATTGAGTTCTGGAACGATCTGCCAGATCTTTGGTAACGATCAACACTGTTGCACGTTGTAATCCGAGCAGAATGTTAACAAAACTGCTTCGAGAAGACTCGACTCTTGACCATCTTTCCTCCGTAAGATTTTTTCCGTTTCTTTGATTGTTTCCGTTTACATCCCTCATTCTTTCATTCGGTTCTTTAGAGTTGGTCACTAATAGACCAGGCGTTCGAGCATTACAACGTTTTCATTTTGGTAGATTGAAAAATTCCGAGAACTTTTTGCCTTTCTCATCTTCTTCATCTCCTTGCCCATTTTCTCGATCTTTTTATTTGTTCCTTATTTTCGTTATAGATTATTATAAATTTCCTTCTACCATACCCATTTCTTTATATTAGGATGTTTATTGGTTAGTGGCGGTGGGTCAATGGTTCGAAGACCTTCATCCAGCTCAGTTTCTGATCAATGAAAACACACGTTTAGAATGGAATCGGTCGGAATGATCGCCAAAAATTTCTTATAAAATGCTACTAAAGCAAAAAAGAAAATTTGAAATGGATTGAATCACAGCAACCTGTTCTTTCGAATGACGTCTGTGATTTCATCCCCATCAGAAGAGGAAAATAGAAGACTTTAGAAGAGGAAAATTGAGGACTTTAGGGGGTACCTAACACCGTTGGGAACGGAAAGATTGAAAAAGAATTGCTCCAAATCTAATCTAGTTTTGATGTCAGAAAATCTAAAAAGAAAAAATAATCAAAGATGGTATTACCACAACATGAAATACAAAGCTCACAAAGATGTGTTTCATAATTCCCCTTCGTAAATCCTTCTCGTCTGTCGTTTCCAATTATCGCTTCCGAAGCTTTCTACAATCTTCTACACGGATCCGAACTTCGAACTTTACCGCAATAATGCTTGACATATTGTTCGGCACAATCTTCTCACATGCGAGAAACTAATAGTCAATTTTCTCCGACGCAGACGACTGGATGCAACGTCTAAAACCGCTTCCCGACCAGATAAGAAAGCGCCTCCAACATGACTTTCGACGAGACGCGCGTACTTAAAGTGTGCAGTACGTAGAATGGGTCGAGTGAAAAGTGCTCGAACGGAACGAAATTCTACGGAGGAGGTGCATTTTCGGCCGTTAACGTCGAGGAAAACTTTTCGGTTTGAAGATCGCCGTCTTGATCGATACATCCTCGAGCGAGCGAGCGAGCGCTCGACCCCGAGAGAAGCTTCGTGATAAATTAATCTCAATTTCGCGACGGGGGAAAAGTTCGCCCGCTCGAGTTTAATATCGGCCGGCGTATGATTATGTATAATGGATAATTATTGATTTCCGTATGAAATATTAATCTGGTTCGTTCTCCGCGCCGTATTAATCTTCTTCCGGTTGGTTTAATATCGAATAAAAGGTCCCCCGAGTCGTGCCCTCGGGCGCTGCTTTCTGTACGCCCCGAAAAGTTTATGGAACTTTCGTTCTAATAATGACAATATTTAATGATTTTAGAGGTACTTCGAGTAAGATCGATGGATGGAGGAAAAGATGGATGAAGATGGGGTTATGAAATGTGGAAGTAACATGCGATTACTTTGAGGTTATATTGGCGAGAAGATATTGGCGGGAAAACCAAAATCATTTGATTTCAAGAGGAACAAAAAAAAACAGAGTCTACTACAGTTTATTTTCTGCAGATATCGCGACCAAAGCAAAATAAAATGATTTTAAGTCTCAAATGTAAGGGCCAAAAGAGTCAATTATCAGGAGAATGACCAAATTGAAATATAAAAAAATAATGAAACTGCTTGAAAAGGAAAGCACAAGCAGAGAACATGCGATACAGGAAATTGCAGAAAAATCGAAGCAACGATAAGCTGATTTAGTCGTATTAATGAGGTTCGAGAAACGCGCGTCTTGGTCGCTGAAAGAACAGTCTATATAGAGCGAACAAGACACGCGTTTTTCGAGAAGAAAGCGATAGACTTATATGAGTTTGATATCAAACTCGTATAGGTCATCGCTTTCTTTTGACAAACGCGTGCCTTTTTTCTTTGATATAAAAAAGAAGAATATTTGCAATTCTATAGTCTTAGAATTTTGGTCTCCTTTTTCCTCAATTTCTTTCGCTTGATTTACATTTCCAGCTTCTTCTCCTTCAAGCTAGCTAGCCTCAAGTCTGATATAATCTTTCTGTTTAAGAAAGATAAAGTTACATTCTAATGAATGTTTAATACGAATTTCACTTTGGTGGAACGTGTTGCGTATTACGAATTTCTGACTGGGTGTGCTAAGGTCGTTCTGAACCGGAATCCTATACGGAAAGTCAAGAAGACTGGATAAATCTTTCGAGGCCATTCGGCCACAGGAATTCCAATATGAACGTTTCAGGTTAGTTGTTAGTTTATGCAAGCGCCACTTTTAACGATAACCAAGGACTGTTCAAGTTCCCGTTTCCCACCATTAATATTTTAGCCAACATCTGTGTCATATTCAGTTGAAGGGAAGTCATTTTTGCAATTTTGTGCTTTTGGGTAGCACGTTTTGCGACCTTGAACTCTTACAGACTGTTCGGTCACTTAAGAGGTAGAAAGGATGTGAATATTTCGTAAACTGACCATCCTCGCTTTCTATTTCATCGGCCCGTTAGTTAACCCCTCGCACCCTTCAGCAACATTTACAAACGAATCGCGCCAATTTTACTTCACTTGATGACACTTCACTTAGTGCCTCTAAGCAAGTACTCACTCACTCGACTCACACCCATAATGCCACCTACTAAGTACACACTCACTGACTCACCACCAAGTACATACATGATTACCACCGGAGCCCCCGTCTCCTCCATTTTATTGTCCAACAAAATCTACAACTTACATTGCATACAAGCTTCGTAGCCCGATCTTAAAGCTATGATACCACGCAATAAATCAATCCAAATCGTTTTAATTTTGGAGGGTCTTGTACACCAAGTGACCTTGAACAGCGTTTGTAGACTTTTTCATATGGGATCTCGGTCTATAACGCTCCTACTGTACCCACTTTTCTGCCGGGATCATCTGCGCATTGGGGAAAACTAGAAAGTTCTCTCTTGTTCGCTCAGGTACGATAAGAGTGAATACCACGAAACTTGGAGAAAATTTACGAGAAAACACATTAACATCGTCTGGAGATGCTAAGTCAAGTTGACTGAAAAGTATTTATGAATGAGAGAGACAAAATTATTTACGTCAAAAATAATTGACAATACCAATTCGTCATCGAGAACCAAAGAAACAGACTTTGCGTTGAACTCGGGCAAATTAAATTATATTGTAAATGCTACAGTGAATTCTGTGTATAATTCCTTTTTTAGGCGAATTGTTACTAGACGCTATCAATGCTAAAATGAAACAAAATGGTAACACGTCTGTGGTAACACGTAACTGTTGCATATTTAAAACCGAAATTGGAGTACACTTTAAGTGAGCACTGGTGTGCACATGGTTACTAGCTGCTGGGTACTTCCACTGTTTATTAGGGGTTTGTTCCAACTTTGCGAAAAAATAAATGCATTATTCTAAGTCAGGGGGAAAAATATGCTACTGAAACCATGACATTTAACGCATTCACTTTGGCGCCATTATCGGTGGCGAAAGTTACTACCACACTTGCACTTGTGCACTTGTGCCCTGAAAGAGACGATCTCAAGCCGTAAGTCGGCTGTAATTGACTAAAAATCGCTCATGATCAACCGGTGAATTGCGATCAACTTGTTGGTCAACCCTACTCTAAGCCATTACAAGCAATAGTTGCGCCATCTCACGCATGTGTGATAAGTTACAGATCAATTTCAAAAGTAATATCAACTATGCAACAGATCAAAGTTTTCAAGATGCAGTCGGAAACACCGCGGCTAAGTTTATCTTGGCACGTCCGAAGAGTCAAAAACGATTTTCGTGCTTATCTGCCCCTTTTCGTTCTGAAGACTTATCAGCAGAGCTGAATTTCTTACGAGGCGAACAAGATATTCGCCTCGAGACGGACGAGGCAAAGACCGCTGAGGTTAGGCAGAAACCTTCGTGGCTTGGGGCACCTATTTACTTTGACGACAAATGCGCAAAGCGATTTTGTTTCTATGATGCTTGAGGGACCAAGAAAAAGTGCGCGGTGAAATCCGTAAAGGTTTTAATGTAACTAATGTTAAGGAGAGAGGTCTCATTTTTCCGGGTAGGTGATGGAGAAATGGTTTCCAACACAAGGTTGGTTTTTAGGTCCTTTCAGAGAAACAAAAGACACAATTTCTACTAGCGAACTATTTTCAAGAGGCAAAGTTTTAATAAAATGTAGAGGCATTAATGGGCAGTTAATAAGTAACCGTGCAAAAGCTTACGAAGCAAGCACAATTTGAATATGCTCATAATCCGCGAGGGAATTAAGGTTTTGCACAGTTACTTGTTAACTGACCATTCACGCACCTAATTTATTAGTCCTCTACATTTTATTTTATGCAAACTTCAGGAGTAACAACGTGTTAAACTCTCGGGGAGATCAAGGTGAAAAGACCTAAATTTTGCTAATATTGTTTATTGCTGTTACATTTTGTACAAAATGTAGCAAAATTTAGCCCTTTTCACCTTGACCTTCCCGAGAGTCTAACACGTTGTTACTCCTGAAGTTTGCAGGTACGTTGTACTTGCTACTTCTGCCTGTCTTAAAATTTTATTTTATTACAATTTTTACTACTTTTCTTTAGTGTATTTCCGTGTTTAGGTACTTTTCTACTAAAGTGTTAGCATGTGTTCATGACACTTTAAATATTAAAACTTTGCGGTGAAACGTCCCAGCGGCGAATTGGCCGCGGCAAATCGACAGCGGCTAATCGGCCGCGGTGTAACGTTACACATACACAGTGATCCAGATTGATTGACGGTCACCTGACAACTGTATTGTCGTTTTATTATCAAAACTATTTTCCAAGGGAAAATTGATAGTTCAATTATGATTCGTTTTAATTCGTTTCGATGATCAACACCATCGCCATAGGCGTGCAGATAAAATTCTCACTTGTGATTTTAGTGATCATTTTATTAGCGTTTTCGTGCAAGTTTTCGAGATTATTCCGATCGTTTTTCACTTATTTTATCACAAACATTCTCCTTCAAGACTAAAACGGCGAATATATTATATTTCGGTAAGTTTAGTAACTGAAAATGTTAACTATCAACTTTTAGGTTACGATGGTTTTGACCACCGATTATTTGAAGTTCAGCTAAATTCTATATTTGGGCAAATAAAGTAATAATCTTCGTTAATTTTTCTCTCTTTCATGGTTTTAATTTGCAGTTTTTAAGAGTTTGACATAATAATGTAATACATTATTGGGAATGGACTGTCGGCACGTCTATGGAATTTATCGTAAAACGCATGCATATGGAGCGGCAAAAGTCATATTAGTATAGACCGGTACACGTCAATCATTCTAGATCACTGTGTATATAACTCGTATACAGGAGTTGTACATTTTGTCGGTGTTTACGAAAAGATCTCGACCATTTTCATCAACGAGTCCTGGACGATATGCGCTCTAACCTTTGTTAAAAACAAACAATTGCAATTCCTGGTAGCGTTATCTTTTTAATTGTTGTCGCACGTTTCGTTTATGGTAAAAGGTCAACCTGCAACCTAATTTCCTCTTTTTTCAATCGATTAAAATCCCGTTGATGACAAATACAATCGAAGGCTGGTACCTACGTACGCGTCAGAATGCACATGTGCACGCACGTATGTATACGGCGCTGGAATCCATTACAACAGAAATTTTCGCCGGGACAGAAAAAACGCGCATTACAAAGGCCGATATCGGAATTGCTTAATGGGTGCTAAAATTTAATTAGGTCGGGCGCCCGTTCGGGAAAATTAAATTAAAAATCCCCGTGATGTGTGTACACGGTACGGGCGGAAATACTTTTTTAACGCGTCGATACGCGTCCAGAAAAAAAAATAAAAACCAGCAGAGATCGGAACCGGAGTGAATAAAGATAAATTAATATCGAACGTGCTACCATTTTTCTACACCTGTGCCGTTGACAGATTTCGAATATTAATCAAATTCGCGTGCGACGTACGATGTTTAATTGAGGCTATTGTGTCCCCGCTCGGCGTATTGATGAGCCGTTACGTCAAAAGTAATTTATTGTATTTCGTGTTAAAATTGTACCGAATTTATGAACGGCGAAATTAACGAAATGACAGAATTGATTGGGAATGAATAGGACGTGGATTTTAAAAATTATTAGCACTTTTTAATGAACCTCGCCAATCGAGAACGTGGTGTTAATAAATGCGGTTCATCGCTACAAATTCATATCTCCCTTTCTACGTGCTTTCCTACACAGGATGTTTGACAAGGCGGTGGTTCCGAAATAAAAGTATATTATTATTATTATTTGCAAAGAAATTAGAACAAAGATGGTCAGGAAGCAATTGGCTGTCAGTTAAGAGCAGATATGGGCAACCTTTTCGTAGGGCCCAAATAAAAAGAAATTAGGATGGACCACGCGCCAAAACAAAAACGATGGATACTAATGAAGCAAGTTTGACGGGCCGTGCTAATATGCAATGGAAAAATTCTATGGCAGTATATGACGTTTCGTCGCGGCTGGTTCACCAGTGCCGATTCTTCACGCCCTCTGATCAAATTTTCAAATACGGTGAAATGCTTCACAAGCCGTACGTCAGCTTGTAGTTTCAAAGTAATTAATTTTTTTCGAAGGAAGAATTGAGGGGCTAAACTTTTCCGCTCGTAGATATTGCCTAAACTTTGTAAAATTTGTTTGGTTATACTTTTACCTTTCAAAAAACCGATAAATATGCAACTATTATGGTTTTCGCTTCTTGCTTCGATTTAATCCACCAAACATCGAACGGTTTAATGTTTTCTTTTTCCCCCGAACTCTCCATTATCTGTTAAAACCAAAGCACTTCACTAAATAGGTATTTTACGCTAATTTGCGCCAGTTATAATAAAAAACAGTTAATGGGAGTAACCTGGGCCCATAACCTGTTGAGATAGGACAATAAATAATAACACCGACACACAAAAAAAAAGTGGTCTGTACTTTTGACCAGACCCACCTACCGATATGTATTTCGATGGGCGGAATCCGAATTTAGCGTCAGTTTGGCCCGTACACCCTCAAAATTGCGAGTAAGTTGCAAAAAAACCGTTAAAAATGGGTAATAATCCGAAAAGAAGCTGCAATTTACGAAATTTTGAGGGTGTACGGGCCAAACTGACTCCAAATTCGGATTCAGTCAAATGTACAGAACATTTTTTGGAGTAAATTGAAAAAATCGTCAAAAATGATTAAAAATTGCGAAAAAGACGCATTTATGGAAATGAAAAAAATTTATAAACCTGGATCAAGTATATTTTCTATGTATTTCATTTGCCCGAAAAACCCTTAAAACTTTGAGTAAAGTGCAAAAAACGAGAAAGATTTATCAAAAAATCGTAAAAAATAGCATATAAAGAATAGGTAGTAAACGAAGTTTATCGATTTCAAACTGTTCCTCTTTTGTATCAGACTCTTTTATCCTCGAACGAAGTTGACGAGGTCTTCAAAGAAGATAGTTCAGAGGATGAAGAATACTTGGCACATGGTAAAACAAAAGGTCCAAAAACATTTAGCCAAGAAGAACTCAATGATCTTGTACGAGATTTAGGATTACCTAAAGATGGAGCTGAATATCTAGCAGGAACATCCAAATTCCTTGGCTACAGGAACGTCAGCTTACTTTTATCGTAATAAGGAGCCAATATTTCACTAACAGCGATGAGAAATCGCTGGTATACTGTTCAGATGTTAAAGGTTTGGTTGATGAATTAAAACCAAACATCTATAACGTCGATAAGCGGAGACTTTTTATTGATTCATCAAAAAAGGAGTCTCAACGCTGTTTTGCTTCATAACGGAAACGCGCATGTACCAATTCCAATAGCTCACTTCACCAAACTAAAAGAGACTTATGAAAGTTTACAGGTTGGATAAAATAAAGTACCCAGAACATCAATTGAAAGTTTGTGGTGATCTAAAAATTGCAACACTGATTTTAGGTCAACAATCGGGGTTTACAAAATATCCCCGCTTTTTATGTTTGTGGGATAGTGGGGACAGAAAAAATCACTATGTTAAGAAGGAATGGCCAACGAGAGCAGACTATGATCCAGATACTCACAATGTCATACGAGAACTGTTGATAAATCCTTCTGGATATTTGCTACCACCACTTCATATTAAGCTGGGTCTCATGAAGCAGTATGTCAAAGCTCTAGACAAAGATGGCGACTGTTTCCAGTATTTACGAAAAAAATTTCCCGCGATAAATAATGCTAATTTAAAAGGAATTTTTATGGACCACAAATTCGAAGTTTATTTGAGGACCAAAATTTCATTGAAAAAATTAACGACACTGAGAAAGCAGTTTGGCTAAGTTTTAAAAATATTTCACAAAACTTTTTGGAAATAAGAAGAGTGAGAATTGCAAGAGTTGCTGGAAATCTTAAAAAATTTGGGTTGCTTGATGAACCTTAAACTGCATTTTCTACATTCTCACGTCGACTACTTTCCTGAAAATCTTGGAGATTACAGTGAAGAACAAGGAGAACGATTCTATCAAGACATAAGCGAAATGGAGAGGCGGTATCAAGGAAATTGGAATGTTAATATGATGGCAGATTTTTGCTGGACACTGGAAAGAGAAATACCGAGAGAAAATGGAAAACGGCAAAGGAACAAAGGAAAGGTCGTTCGAGGATAAAAGGGTCCGATATAAACGAAAAACAGTTTCGATAGTCGATAGTCATCTCTGGCCTCCGTTTTGAATTTCTGTCCTATGATTATCATGATTAAGTAATCAAGGTTATACCTTCCACTTATATCGTTCATGCGCACAATATCTTGTGCTTGTAATAGTGTCTTACTTTTGTATTCCAGGTGTCAATCGGTTGATACGTTGTGCCACTAGCTGGCCAACAGTGACCAATTCTGTTTCTCTCTCTGATATTCTATACACAACCAAAAATATGTTTTTTTGTCATCCTCTTCTCTGTGCGTCCGATGTCTTGTTCAAGAAGATATAACTACAAATTTTGGAAGAATTGATTCAAGTTGGAATTCTTCTGATGTCATTCGCTATTTGCATACAATTAATAGCGGTTCACATTAACTTTTGGGTATCGGTTAATGGAACCTACAAGAGCCTGCAATTACATATACAAACACTGGTACATGCACTGTAGTTTGGGAAAGCGTATCTGTAAGTTCGCTTAGGACCGCACACTAGGTTTGTACTACCTGCAATGAATAAATGCAACTCTACACTAAATGGTTGAAAGAGAACACCGATAAATTATATTGACTCTTTGCATTCGTTTTGATTCAAACAATTTTTACACAACCGAGGGCTTTATACTTTTACAAAACAGCTCATCAACATTTAAAAGACAAATAAGAATAAGAAGACGGTGGTTAAAACAATATATAAAAAATAAATAAAATTACACAATGAACATCATACACTGAACGCTTGCGCGAAACACACCATTCATTGTGCAGTGTTTTAGAGCTATGCAGTGCTTGTTGTGCGGTGTTCGTCTTGGGCGTTCGCCGTATATCGCTAGTGATACTGAATTCCCCCAGTTTTTCACTGAGGATGGCAACTTACATAGTTGCCGAAATACATACCTGGATTTATTTCCGAAAGGTGTCGTGAGGGAAATTTTATTTATTAGTTTATTATTTTGTCACGTAAACATGGCGGTCTCTATTGATTCTCCCGCGAAGTGTTATTCGTTTCTTGCAGGCAGAAGGGAATAGTGCAGCGGAAATTTATCGAAGAATGAGTCGAGTGTATGGAAACAGCTTTATGAGTGATGGTGTTGTTCGTAAATGGTGTGGAAAGTTTAAAAATGGCCGAACTGATATGGATGATGAACAAGTTGACCAACTGGTTAAGGAACATCAAGGGTTCACCGTAAGTGAATTATCGATGAAATTTCTAGAACTTTTAAGATCTTCCTTGCACTCTATAGCTACTGAAAACTTTGTGCTTACTGGGTCCCAAAGATGTTGACTGACAATCACAAAACTCGCCGAATGGCTGCAGCTTTGGCGTTTCTTGACCGTTACAATATTAATGGAGAAGGTTTTCGGAATCCGTTCTGACAGGTGATGAGACATGGGTTCAATATTACACGCCCGAAAACGAAACGACAATCACAATAACGGATGCACACAGATTGACGATCGACGAACTTCGTTTACTACCTATTCTTTATATGCTATTTTTACGATTTTTGACAAATTTTTCTCGGTTTTTTGCACTTGACTCAAAATTTTAAGGGTTTTCGGGCAAATGAATACATAAAAAACATACTTGATCCAGGTCTATAAAACCCCTTTCATTTCCAAAACTGCGTTTTTCGAGATTTTTAGCCATTTTTTACGTTTTTTTGTTTGCAATTTACTCGAAATGTTGAGAGTGCACGGGCCAAACTGACTCCCAATTCGGATTCAGCGCATCGCAATACATATCGGTAGGTGGGTCTGGTCACAAGTACAGACCACTTTTTATTTTTTGTGTGCCGGTGTAATTACTATAAACGGAAGTTCTTTTATATCAACTTTGCACAAGGAAGAAGCACGACCGTTTTCTAGAGCAAACGCACGCAAACTTACTAAACGCATTGATACATGTACCCTTATCGTCAGGTCACTTTATGTTTTCCTTTTAAGCGCATAATTTATGACGGGCCTATATGTTTAGGTATCAATTCATTTTGGACGTGTGTTATCGGTATAAGACGTTTGCTCGCATTTCAAGATAGTGGGAATATAATTATTCCACTTGAATTTTCTAGCAAGTGTCATCTATTTACCTTGGGAATCTCATATCTCCTGCTTTTATTTTACATTTCGCTTTATTAATCATTGCCCCAGCATTATTGATCTTCTAAAAGCTTTAGTTAATTCAAATCTTAAACAAACTCAATTATCGCCAACGCAACCATATACATGAATTCATCTGTTAGAAAAATGTACCGCTAAACTATTGCCCAACCAATTATCGCATCACAACGCAAGAATTCGTCGCGTAACACGACGGCACGCAAATAAAAAGAACAAGGTCCCACCTTCTATCGCGGCCGTTTTAAAAATAGCCGAGGAGTACCGTTTCGTGGAACGCGCGAAATAGAAAGGGACGAAACGTCGCGATTGCGCGACGTTTACGCGAATTGAAGAAAGAACAAAGATCGAATCGTGTGTTTACAAACACCAACAGCTCAGGAGAGTCGGAGATCGGCCGGTCGCTTGGTACTGGATGGTACCGATCGCCTCGTTAAACAGAGAACGAATAATAGGTGGAAAAGGTAAGAAAGATTTGCCCGTCGGCAGGATGTTACTAATCAAACGGGTTGTATGTATATGTACCGAGCGTTCCTCCGTAACGTTTAGCTCCGTACACGGATCGGATGATTCGACAAGTATATATAGAAGGTGCTGCTGGAACGTTTGAAATTTTGTGGAAAAATCGAGGAAAAAATTTCTCGATTTTCAACTCATTTAATCCGACGGATAAGGAAGGAATTTAAAAGATGGTAAGGTGGAAGTACGACTGTACCTGTTAGGTTTAAGTATAAAGAAGGGTAACCGAGAAAGCAGCCTGGACGAAATAAGTTAACTTCTGTTGATGTTACCCGACCGCGTGTTTTACTACGACTTTTCCGGACTAAAACCACTGTCTCTCTTCAATGAGGGTTTATTCCAAATTACGAAATTATGTTCGTATCAGTTTGGGTCTGATTTTTCTTCGTCGTTTCACTGTCAAAGGCTTTTCCCAAATAGAAAAATGCTGCATATGCTTTTTTATTCTTTTTGTTCTTTTCAATTATCTGTTTAAGCGTCAATTTGTGGTCTTGCGCGCTTCTTTTTGTGATTCTACCAAGTCTTGATCTATGGCGTCTTTTAGTTTAATATTTAATAGATGATCGTATGTTTTGGATACCACACTCAGCAATATGATTCCTCTGTAGTTTTCGCAAGTTCTCATGTATCCTCTCTTGTGTGCAGGAAGAATTATTCCAATTTCACAGTCTTTTGGTACGCATCTTGCGTTTCATGCTTTCCCGATTATGTGCCTAGTGGTCTCAAGTTTTCCATCATCGCCGCCATGATCCTGTCGTACCCTGCAGATTTGTCGACTTTTAGGTGTGCAACGGCTTGAACTATTTCTTCCACGCTTGCAATATCTTCGCTGTCTACTATTGTATTACTTGTAATTGTGTCCTCTTCTTTGTTGTTTGTTTCACATGGAGAAGACGGATTACAACATTACCAGATAACGTGGAAAGAAGAACTTGCAAAGAGAAGTCTGAAAATAAATATCGAAAAGACGAAGGTAATGATGCTCGGGAAAGAAACTGCACAAATAAATGTAGAAATTGGATAGGCAAAGCTTGAACAAGTGACAAAGTACAAATACCTGGGAACCAACATACACCTAAGCTGAGACGGAAATATAGAAGAGGAAATCGATGGGAGAATAAAGAATGCATCAAGAATGTATCACAGCTTAAATAGATCTTTTATCAACAAAAGGAAGTCAGTGAAAGACAACGATGCGGGTGTCTTTACACCAATCGTGACCTATGGCAGTGAGAGTTGGGTGTTAAGGGAAGCAATGAAGAGCAAAATAAGTGCTATGGACATGAAATACCTAAGAAGAATCAAAGGGATTACGAAGAGAGACAAAATCAGAAATACTATAGTGAGAGAGCAACTGAGAGTGGCCCCGATTATGGACGTACTTAACTGGTTTGATGACATGGGCAGAGTGAAGGATGGAATGCAGGTTAAACAAGTATGGAAGGCAAGAGTACAAAGTAGAAGAAGGCGAGGACGACTAAAGAAAGAATGGAATGACGTAGTGGCAGAAATATTCAAGAAAAAAGAATAAAAAGGAATGGGCAAAATTTGTGCATGGAACAACAGACAACCAAATAGAACCTAACAAATGAAATGTAAAATGTAAACCTTACACCAAATCGTAGATTATGTAATAAAATATTTGGTCCTCCATACACTTGTTCCAAATCTTTGTTTCCTCGTCTTGCCCATATCTCACCATTTCTCTTCCCTTTAGAAATTCAACAGATATGGCGCCCATTCTTCGTTTTTTCAATTATTTCTAGGAGTTCGGTATTAGTTGAGGAAGGTATATCCAATTCCGAACATTCATTTTTCCTTTATCTTCAGTATTCTTCTGATCTGCTACTAGGATCAAAATTATTTTTCCGTATTTTTGTTACTTCTTCATTATCACCCACTAATTTACCATTTTCGTCTTTACAGAATAGAACTTTCCTATTCCCTGTTCTTCTTGAATAAAAACGATAATATAGTTTCTCTAAATTTCTACACAGCATTTGACATATAAATTTGTTTACAAGCTTTCACGTCGATTTTCTTCAGTAAACGAGGCTTAGGTGGAAGGAGGGAAATCACAGTGTTTGAATTGGTGTAAATATTATGAGTTATTCTAAACATTCAAGCATGATTTCGCCTAAAATCTGTTTGTTAATGATTTCTAGTCCGCCAACTACTAGGGAGCACAAAATTCTATACAACTCAACCACCAACGAAATTCTTCTTTTTGGGAAATGTACCTAATTAAAGTTGAAAAAATAGGAATGGAACAAGTTGAAAACGTAAGCTGAAGCGGCAGACAAAGCATACTAAAGTTATGAGAAAAACAAACCAATGCTCTTGTAGAATTACAACCAGTCCTCAATTTTCTTCTTTATATCGACATACACGTAAATCCGCTCTACAGGAAAAAGAGAACTATCCTTACATTTATTTAACGTTTTCGTTATCGCATGGTATTACTAAATTTTCATATTTCACGAGACTTCTATCATCGCCACAGATTCCCCTTTCCTTCCAATATCCCACTAATACGGAGATAATGGTTCGGATAACGAAGAGTAGGTAACAAGCCCGGTGCTTTATCATGCTGTTGTTGCTGTTGGCGATGTCGTTGTTGCCATCGTCCAATGCCGGTATACACCTACATACATTCAATTAACGGCGACTCGTATTGGAAAGGATCGCGGGACGCAACGGGGACACGGATTTGAGCAGCGTGAGTTCATTGTTACGAAACGAACTTGATTGAATGACATAGAAGCGCGGTAATGAATGGGGCAAGGTTGTCTTTTTACGATTTTAGGATCCACTTAGATATTACGAGCTGACATAATTAATAAATGTCAAGCGGATTTGCCTTTAAGTTGAAAAAGGAACTAATAAAGATGTTACAGACGTAGATTTTGCCGCACTTCCAGTTATCACTTGACATTGTAATCGTAATGATATTATAATGAGAAACAACTGTGGAAAAGATATGAAGCGAACAGGAGACAAGAAACCCACGAGAAGTACAAGGAAAAACGAACAGAAGAGATGGTTAAAGACAGAAAGAATTAACCGTGGGTAGAACTTAGAAATAAATTACCCAAAATCGTTTAGTGAAAATCAGAAAATACTTTATAATACACTTAAGTACACGAGGAAACTAAAAATAAACACAGTAAAAAAGTAAAAGACAGAGACTGAATGTTACTCATGTAAGAAATAAGAAAAGTGTGGGAATTGTAACGTTATCTGGTGGTCGTAGGTCATCTAGTTAGGACTGTTGTACTGGTAAGCAAAGCACGTAAGTATTAAGACAAAACTAATTGCGTCCATCTTCCTTTATTCGACATGCAGTACTGCCAACAACATTCTATTACACTGTATATATATATATATATATATATATATATATATATATAGGAATATTTTAAAGAATTGTTTGAACAAACACCAAATTGAACTTCAAAGAACACATCAAAGTCAAGAAAAAGTGAACAAATAACAGAAGAAGAACTAATGGAATCAATAAATAAAATGAAGACAGAACCAGGACATGACGACATAACCACAGAAATGTGCAAGAACATGAATGAAGAGAGGCAGCAAGAACTTCTTGAAATTATAAATCAGACAAGAACAGGAAAAAAATACCATCAGACTGGCAAATAGGAACTATCACGCCAATCTATAAAAAAAGAGATGGCAAAATCTGCCCAAACTACAGAGGAATAACTTTGGAAAGCACGATAGGAAAGATATACGCCAGAATACTGGAGAAAAGACTCAGCGACCAACAGGAACAACCACTACAAGAAAGTCAAAGTGAATTTAGACGAGAATGAAAAACAAACGACCAGATATTTATACTCGGACAAATATCAGAGAAAGCTTCAAAGGCGAGAAGGTAAACACATGGTTGTTTTATAGACATGGAGAAAATTTTTGATGGTTAGAAGAGCAGACATATGGAGAATATTTCAGCAAAGAGAAATAAAAAAGGACTTAATACAATGCATCCAAAGCCTATATGAAACAACTGAAAATTATGTCATAGTAAGAAGCGAAAGAGGACGTACGTTTGTCACTAAAACAGGTCTAAAACAAGTAGATAAATTCAAATAATTGGGGTAATAATAAGCGGAAAATAGACGACGAAATAAATGAAAGGATAGCAAAATAGGTAGATTGTATAATAGTCTAAAGAGTAATTTTCTGAATAAAAAGAAGTACCCAAAAGAGTAAAAGAAGAAGTAATAAAACGAATAGCAAAACCGAACCTACGTACGCATCCGAATCATGGACTCTAACACAAAACCAGAAAAGTAGTTTAACGAGTATTGGAATGAGATTTTTGAGGAGAGTAGAAGGAAAACTCAACTCAATTCAAAATATTCGGTCTTTAAAGTCAATGGTGTTCGTCCCTAACGCAGTGCGAGATATCGAAGACTATTGGTTGGGAAAATTTAGGTTCTGGTTCTGATTATAGAATTTTGAAGCAAAACGACGTAACATACTATGTAGTTTCATAATTTGAAGTAACTATCTTCAAAATTGGAGCTGTGAGTTGTGAATCTTCCTACGTATCAGAGTTCTGGCCATTTTATTTTCAAGATCGTAATTGTGGAAGAAGCTGTTGCTATGAGACTACATTCCATATTTTCATCTCTTCTTCTGATCAAATTTTAGCTTCAAGTTGCGTATATTGGTTCATGCTTCAACTGATCGTTCGACTTCGTGCAGCAAATGTTGGATGCATGAAAGCAACTTTCACTCACAAGGGGGCGACGTTGGGGTCACGGATTTGGACGCCCTTCTAGGATAAGAAAGTACTTCATAGTAATTAACCACAGACCTTTAAACATGGTGCCAATACTCAACCGTTTTTGAAAAATCGGTTTGAATAAAGAGTCTTAATTGATATACCTGGACCGTTGCGTTTGTTCTCAAGAGTGGAGCGTGGCTCGATGGATAGAGCTTTAGCCAAGTAATCGTATAGTTTGGGTTCGATTCCCGTACAGATTTTTTTTTCAATTTTTGTTTCTCTTGTGCTATATCGACCGATGTTAATTCTTCGACAATGTTGTTAAAATATCTACACAATCAGTGAATTGTGTGTGATTAGAACAAAGAAAGAGGGGAGATGTCGTGGGAGCCTCGGCAAGAGCAAAGCTCTTTACGCATTTGATACTTATTTGAATAAAAGATAAAATTGAATAGACAATGTATAAAGAAAAAGTATTTCATTTCGAAACCGATGGTAAATAAGTTTTAGTTGAATTTGAAGTAAATTCGAATCGAAATAATAAGGGCACCATCTGATGGAGGGATACACAAATATGGCGCATTTCATAGTTGCTCCTGCGATGAGTATATGTGTGTGTGAGAGAGAAATAGCTAGTGAAAGAACAAGATGAAAGCGTCTAGTGACGATTTCAGGCGTCTCACTTTTCCCCAGTTAACGCTCACCGCAGAATTTCGCTAAAGAGCTTCGCTCTAAAAAAATAGAAGACCCTGTTTTCTCACACGCAGTCGAATCAACTTCCATACTGGTAGAAGGTCCGGAGTCTTCCATTTCTTTTTCTTGTTTATTTTCAATCACACACCAAAATATTTATTCGTTTGGCACACTCTCTGAACTTTTTGTTATAATTCACTGATTGTGTAGATATTTTAATAACGTTGTCGAAAAATAAACATGCGTAGATATGTAGCACAAAAGAAGAAAAAAAGAATTGACAAAAAATTCTGTCCGGGAATTCAACCCCGAACCATACAATTACTTGGCTAGTGCTCTATCAACCGAGCCACGCTCCACTCTTGAAAACAACCGCAATGGTTTAGGTATATCAATTGCGTCTGTTATTCAAACCGGTTTTTTCAAAAAACGGTTGAGTGTTGGCACCATGTCTGAAGGTCTATAGTCAATTATTATCAAGTACTTTCTTATCCCAAAAGGGCGTCCAAATCCGTGACCCCAACGTCGCGCCCTCCCCTTGTCAGAATCGTCCTCTTCAAGCTAGTTTAAAACCATTCGAGCACAATGGGAAAGGTGTATCGTCACGTGACTGTGTGATCATTTCCAATATTTTGTACCGAAAGGTACAAAAGTTCTTGTTTAAGTAGGTAGGTAACTATTGTAATGAGTTATTATCCAATTCTTGTCTGTGAAACAACTAGTACCCATACAATCGCACTACCAATCATTGAATTACGTGCAAATCTAGAATGGAGCGACGTAAGTGGGCTAATTAATGAAGGGCGAAATGTAGTTCTGAGACTGTTCGTTCTTATTGGAGTTCGTCAGCGAAGTGCAGCTTCATATCCAATTTTCAATCTGCCATATTTATTATTTTATATGTCGAAATATCTAAAGGGGTGGGCCCCCGAATATCGATTTGCTACACCTCGCTGTCAGATTAGAAGAAATTTTTGATCGACGCCCGTTTGGTAGTATTTTCGTCTATTTATGTTTTTCAACGCATAAGAAACGATTTTAGGTCTCAAACTGGTGAAATGTAATTCGTCGGAGCGATATAAGCTGTGAAATGGCTGGAAAGATTAAAATCTGATAAAACAAGAAATTAAAGACGTTAAGAAGCTATTCATTTCAAATTTATCATGTCGATGTTTTGGAAGACATACAATACGATTCTGTACTTTAAGCTGCAGAACTGTCAGCTGTGTAGGGTGGAGTGATATACGAACGCGAGTTGGTACTTGCTAAAGTTATGTTATTTATCTGTAGTGATTGTTTTAGCAGGTTTAACAGGATTTTTCTCCAAGGCCAAAAAAAAAGAAAGAATGAGCAAGTCAAAGATCAAAAGCATGCTGATTTAGTTATTTGACAGCCAGTAAATGGATTCATAAAGAATTTGTGTTTCCAAACCAAGGAGTTAATCAACAGTTTCACCAAAAGATTCTTGAAAGGCTTCGAGAAAGGACGTCTGGGACCAAACATCAAAAAGAACTGGGGTGTTGAATCTCGACAGTGCGCCTTGTCACGCAGCAATTTCAGTAAACCGTTTTTTGGCCAGTAAAACCAGTGGACCCCCAACCTCCTTATTCACCCGACTGCAGTCCTTGTGACTTTTTCCTCTTCCCGAGATTGAAACAAAACCTCAAGGGGCGTTGTTTGTGGGTACTGGATAACATTCAAACGGCTGTAACCGACCAGCTGAAGGCTGTTATGAGGAATAAAAGGACCGTCTCCATGTGGCTTCACAAGGCAGTTATTTTGAAGGGAACAATACTGAATTGTAATGTTATTGTTATATGTAGGTAAGCATCAAACTGGTTAGAGCTGGTTAGAATTACTAAACTATTTTTGGGAGCCAATATCTTATTCCTTACTGCCTTCCAAAGTAAGAGCTGTTAACATTTTGTATCCACACGGCTCCTAAGTTTCAGATATTCTTTATCAGAGTGACTTTTATATAAACTTCGTTTCATAATTATAATAATATCTAAATCCCACGCGATTCCAATTTTCCCCCACGCAATTCCGAACCGTTACCTCCCCCCTCCCTTTTAGGGCGCGCAATTTACCTTTTCGCCTACGACTACAACGACGGTTTATTAAAGTTCATCGTTCATTAACGACGGAGCACGGACTCGTAAGGACGTCGAATTTCATTAAGGGGACACTTAATTCCCCTAATAGTCTAGCTATTAATACAGCTTTCGTCGGGAACAACTTTATTTATTAAATCGAGCCCCTCTCCGCCTACGAGGATGCCGGCGGGCGAACGAATAATTAATCACGTCGCGAAAAACGGAACCGAAAGCTTTGTCCGTCGGCTCGCGAAAGTGCTCTCGAGTTCGCCATTAAATTCGCCTATTTATACGTTTGCGTCGCGCCGCCGTCGTCGTCGTCGAGTCGAATTGAACGGGAAGAAAGAATTTGAATTCCGGCTCGGCTTTTTGGCCCCGCCAGAAATTAGTTTTTAAATGGCTTCTCTCTTTCCTCGTAAAAATGCACGGAAGTTTGAGAGTTGACGTGGTGCCGGGAAGACGTTGAAGTTTAGTTAATGATTGGTCTCTGGGCAAAGAGCGGTAACAATCAGTGTGGTACAGGTTGGTTGAAAAATTTTGAAAGCAAAAATGAAAGAATGGGCATTTTTTAATGAAATTATTATTTTTTTATTAAATATAATCTTCCTCAACTTCAACCCACTTATTCCAACGATCCTCCAATAATTTTATACCATCTCTGTAATGATTTTCCGGTAGCTCTGCAAAATACTGTTCCACGGCTGCAATAGCTTCTTCCACGAAGAAATTGTTTCAAATTTCTGAAGAGGTAATAGTCGGAGGGAGCCAAATCTGGTGAATACGATGGGTGTTCAAGCAATTCGTATTTCAATTCATTCAATTTAGCCATTGTCAAAACACCTGTTGTAACCCGTGCATTGTCTTGATGAAAAATGATTCTTGATTCTTCCGTAAGCCGGGTCTTTTTCACGAACTTTTTTATCCAACTGATCCAGAAGGTTGCAATAATATCCAGAGTTAATTGTTTCACCTTTTTGAAGATAATCAATCAACAAAATGCCTTTTGTATCCCAGAAAACTGATGCCATAACCTTTTTTGCCGATCGTTCTGACTTGACTTGTTTTGGAGCTGAACAACCAGCTTCAGTCCACTGTAAACGTTCTTGTTTCAGTTTAGGGTCAGGATGGTGGATTCAAGTCTCATCCATAGTTATAAGACGCCGCACAAATTTGATTTTATTTCGCTTAAAATCCTCCAAATTACGCTGAGAAATTTGTTATCGATTCAGTTTTTGATGAATTGTTAACGAATGCGGCACTAACTTTCCGAATAACTGTTTCATAGGTAATTCTTCGTGTAAAATATGGAGTACTCGTTCATCCGAGATGCCTATGGTATCAGCAATTTCACGCTTAAGTCAAACTTCCATCTTTACAAACAATATCACAAATTTGCTCAATGATTTTTGGTGTTGTTGCACCTTTTGGGCGTCCACTAAGTGATTCATCTTGAATGCTTGTACGACCACGTTTAAACTCTAAAACCCATCGATGCACTGTTGGAAATGAAGGAGCAGATTCCTTTAACACTTTCACCATTTTTGTATGAAATTCTGTTGTTGATAAAGCTTCCAAAACAAAGAATTTTATCACCGCACAATGTTCGGTTTTTCCATTCTAGCAGAATACACTGACACGTCAACTTCAAATGGCTTGTAAACAACGAATGAATTGACAGATCGAAATCAACTTTTGTGTGTTTTCAAATTGGAAGATGAAATATTAAAATGGCGCATAAATTTTCCTCTACTGGTTAATAGGCGTCGCTTTCAAAACTGTTCAACCAACCTGTAGATAAGGGGATGGGGAGTCGGCGATCATTTATTTCACGCGATTATTTTTGGTACTAAATGGATGCTGTATGCGAGTAGTTCTGTGTATATGTAGGCTGTCGTAACCTATATCGTAATTATTGCTTTATATTGCTCTATTCCTTTCTCCTTCAATTATCATTGATTTGGTCTTTCGATGACTATTCTATTATATTGTTTATCTTCATGATTTCCTTGGTTCGGATTTCAAGGTTCCTTTGAAGCGCTTCTTCTGACTCGGCTAGAATCAAATCACAAATTTCATTCATTTTCCAGTGAACTATTTTTAATGGCTTCATTTGATTTTTGGCATTCCTTATGGCTTCATCTAGTACAATCGGAAACAGCAATGAACTAAGCACACATCCTTGTTTTACCCCTATATTTAGTTGTAAACTCTTCAGCTTCTTCGTTTTTGGTTCGTACTGCATTTGTATTATTCCTATACATCTCTTTTATCATCTCCATTGTTCTTTTATCTATATTTCTTTCTTCTAGTGCTTTCCATGTGTCTTCTTTTCTTACCCAATCGAAAGCTTTTTCTAAATTTATAAAGCAAATATGTAGGGAAGACCGGGGCTAAATGTTAAATTTTTGACAAATAGTTTTGTTTGAGGCACTAAATCCTCAAACATATGCATATGAACAGAATTATCTTGTAGAGAAATGTAGCGTCCTCAACAACCTTTCACGATGAAGTTTCTGATGTTTCCAAGAAAAATGCATTTTTTTCCTTTTTTCTGAACTTAAGTTCAACTTTAGCCCCATGGTGGGACTAAATGTTAAATAGGTGAACTGGGTGTTTCCCATATTTCTAGCCTACTGAAACCACTTTTTAAGTTGTATAACGGAGTAAATATGTAAAAAGGATATGACAACGATGAATGATGTTAAGAGAAACGCCCGTTTATTGAAAGATATAAGTTTTACAAGAAGGAGAACGAAAAATGATGAGTTTGACTTATTTTCTCGCGGTCGGCCTCGTTTTTTCGGAGGAGTTTATGCTTCTTTTTGGTTTTCCTTTCTTTGACCGCTTTCTGCTCGTTTGATAGTTCTCCCGTCGTTTGCAGATCGTTCAAAATAGCCGCCGAACGTCGAGAGGGTTTACGCGCACGGCATTTGCGAAAATCACGACATGTCAATTGAAAATTTGGATGTTTCATTGATCCCAATTCAAAATTTTACACGAACACGAATTCACAGCATTAGCAGATATTGCACATCGTCACATTTAACTTGAATCGATCACAATGGAAGAAACCCGAAATCGATTGAATGTGACCAGTAATACAATAATGAATCATAATCAGTAATTATAAATATCTCAAAATTTATATACAAATATTTGAAATAAGAAATAAAAACAACTTATTTGAACACATAAACCGACAAAAAGAAGAGAGAGTAAAAGAAAATATAAAAAAAAATACCACATAGCCCCAAAGTAGGTTTTGCGCTTTGACAACGATCACACAAATGATGACAATAAATGTACAAAAAATGTTTAAGAATTCGTATTAACAATATATAAATCAACTAACAAGGAGAAGGCAAGATAATCGGATTTTTGTAATTTTTAATATTTATGGTACGTGTAGTTTGGGCCTTAAATAAGAATATTTTGGGGTAGTTCGGGGCAACGTTCATCAATTACCGAGATAATCGATGTTGAAGTTTCACCCACCAATTAAATCCACTAGATATAACCTTATTGTTAATTCAAAATGAATATTGTTTATCAGCCGATTGTGCATTTTAATGAAGTACTTGAAGAATGTTCCTGCATATGGTTCATATATTTCGTTTGTTCATAATTTTTTGGTATGAGAAGAAGAATGAAAAAAACATATGGTGCGTTTTGAATGGAAGAAAAAGAAATGTGCCGTGACGAGACTCGAACCAGCGATCCCGTGAGTATCGCACCAAAACACTATCGACTAGGCCGCGAGTCCAGTTGACAATCGTATTATATCTAGTGGATTTAATTGGTGGGTGAAACTTCAACATCGATTATCTCGGTAATTGATGAACGTTGCCCCGAACTACTCCAAAATATTCTTATTTAAGGTCCAAACTACACGTACCATAAATATGAAAAATTACAAAAATCCGATTACGTTACCTTCTCCTTGTAAGATACTTACTTTGATGAGGATATGTCCGTTTCAGATGAAAAGTTTGGCAGCGTAGAACATGAAGTCGGAATTATCGAAACATATTTAAGGTTATGTACACCATAAGACAAAGTTGAACTTCACATTACTAAAGTCGTTTGCTTTCTAATCAAGAAAGCCCCCTCTAAGGTCAAAATTTCAGCTCTATAACTATTGACATTCAAAAGATAATGCAGAAACTTGGTTTTGATTATTTAACGTTTAGCCTGAGTCTCCCCTATTTATTTCTTCTTGTTAATTAGTTTTTCACGTGCTTGTCCTATTATAAATATTAAATCTTGTGTGCTTCTTTCTTTCCTACATCCACATTGAGTGTCTTCTACGCTATCTTCAGTTGTTGTTCTTATTCTTTCCTCTATGATACTGGCTAATATGTTGCCTGGGACGCTTGTTAATGTAATTTCCCTGTAGTTGTTACAATCCTTCCTGCCGTCCTTCTTATAAATGGGAAATATTATTCTCGATTTCCACTCTTTCGGTATTTTAAGTTCTTGTATAATCGCATTCGTTAGTGTGGTTATTTGTCTTATACCTTTTTCTCCTATATATTTGACCATTTCTGTTGTTATGTCGTCTCTTCCTGGAGTCTTTCCAATTTTCACATTTTTATGGACTCCATTATTTCTTCTTCTTGAATTGTTCTATACTTTGAATTTCCTTGGTCTCCTCTTTATTTTCTCTAATCTCTACGTCTGTTTCTGTAAACTCTTAGAAGCGTTACCGCGATCTGTTCACTATTTGATCTTCCTCTGTAATTATATGACCATTTCTATCTTTTATGTTTATCATATTGTATTCCCTTTTTTGTCTTAGTTGTTTAAGGGCGTCATAGAATATTTTTGTTTTCTCTATAATTACTCGTCATTTTCTCTTCAAACTTCATCCAAGACTTCTATTTCGCTTTCTCAACGTCACTCGTGACCTTTCTGCGTTTTTCCTTGTATTCTTCAAAATCGTCAAGACTTTTCGTTTCTAGATATCTTTTCAAACTGATTTTCTTCTCGTTTACAATGCGTTGTATTTCTGTGATCCACCACTCTGTTCTTTTTATGTGCTTACTTGTTTTTTTAACTCCATAGCTCTCTTTCGGTGCGTCCAAATTACCGCGTCGATATCTTACATTTTAGATAGGCGACTCGGCTGAGAATAGTCCAACGCATGAAAGTAATGTTACCTTATTCGCTTTGTGGAAGAACATTGTGGTAACCATCACTCTACGAGGCAACGCGTTACCGTGCTGGAAAAGGAATTGATTTAACTGCTTGGGTTTCATTTTAATTAACTCTGGACGATAACAACTTCAAAGGATAAATTTTGCTTTCGAGACAACCGAGGAATAAATCCAATTAAGTTGCGCCGACGTAATACAGACGTGTTCCTTTTTTGAAAGATAAAGTAGCGTTTCCGAAGGAATAAAACGGAAAAAGTTACCCGAACAGAACCGAGGAAAAGGGGCCAGCCGTTATTTTATGCGAAAAATTTTTTCTAGAGTAAATATTCTCATCGATGTTCGCCCCGGCCGAAAACGATAAACAATAACCTTCTTTCCCTCACCCGTAAAATACAGTACAAAATATTCGGCGAAGACGTTAAAACTTATTAAACTATCTGCGCTGACTTCGGCGCGAAATCTAAAAGATAATTTAATCGGGGCGACCGGCATCGAAGTTGCACCACGCTCGGTTTAACGTTTCTACTTGCACGGACTGCATAATAATGCCACCCCGACCGATCCCGACGGGCTCGAACTTTTTCAATTAGAACTCGCCCGGCTGCGAACTATTTCGATACGAGCAAAATGAGAAGAGAGCTTGTACGAGCAGCAAGCAATACTGTTAATAATAAATTAGTCGCGCTTACGCGCCGTCGGCGACCGATTTAGAATTTTTAAGGAAATTGCGAAAGTTTTGTCAGAAAATAATGTGAATTCTTTCCGCAACGATGCAAACGATTCGCTCGCAAATTAGCGAGGAAGCAGAGAGTAAACCGGAACGACGTCAAAGTGAAAAAGGCAACTAACAATCTGTATATTGTGCGCTGCATTCTCAAAATCTACGTTTATTTCATTTGAAATTCTAAATTATGTTTCATTCGAAACGATCTGCGACAGCTGACTAACATACAGGAAATATCTAAATTGACTGGAGATAGAAGGAAAATGTCGAACAAGCACGTAGACCGAATGGACGGCAAGAAACGAGTGAAATCTAATAACCTTTGCTGAAGAAGACCTAGACACAGATCGCTGAAGAGGTAGAAAAAGTATTGGACGTTCACTTCAGAGGAGTCCTAACTAGGACAGAACAGGCGAGGAAGACGAATTTTACGTAGCAACCATCGTATATTCCTCCTTTACTTTTGGAACGCACGCTTCCTTAATAAAATAAAATCTGAATGACCTTCCATATAACCACCTAATTGAGTAACGTACGTTATGGCACAGCTAGAAAGTGACCGTGCAAAAGCTTACTAAGTAAGTACAGTGTATGCAAATTGTGTTTATTCAGTAAGCTTTTGCACATATACTTGGTAGCTGCGGCTTAACGTACGTTATTTAATGAGGTACTTATATGGGGGATCCTACGGATTTTATTTTATTAAGATTTCGGCTCCCTCTGTGGTTTTGTTGCTTTTTGCTCTCTTTTTTGCATTTATAGTTCTTCCTTTTCTTTATTCCCCAGTGCGACTCAATTCCTTGAATTGGTTGGATTTTCCTGAAATCGAAATCAAATTCTCCTAGATAAAGTGACACATCTCGCTACCTATAATCATCATTTATGACAACGACTTTGACAATCAAAGCGTTCGAGGCTCCCAAATAAACTTGAAGAAAAAATGGCTATGTTCTACGTACAAAAACGTATGGTGGGCACCGCCTTTCAGAAATTCTGCTACAATCTTTCCGGCTTCAACAAATACGGGTTGAGGAGGGACGACGTCCTCTACGAAAACGAGGACGTCAAAGAAGCCTTGAAGAGGTTACCGCAGAAAATGGTCGACGAACGCAATTACAGGATCCTCAGGGCGATGCAGTTGGATATCCAGAAGATTTACCTGCCCAAAGCACAATGGACGAAGTTCGAGGAGGACGAGATGTTGGTGCGTTTCCAATTTGTTCGGTTTTCTCTGCACCTTTACTCCTCTTTCAACCCGCTCCGTCTTCCACAATTTATCGATCATTTACCGCCACCAATAGA
The DNA here is from genome assembly GCA_038088585.1 of Chrysina gloriosa. Classification (NCBI taxonomy): domain Eukaryota; kingdom Metazoa; phylum Arthropoda; class Insecta; order Coleoptera; family Scarabaeidae; genus Chrysina; species Chrysina gloriosa. Next base: position 102,030,268 of record CM076087.1, read on the forward strand.
AAACAGCCATTTCGGTCCAAATCCTCGGCGTGGAGTAAAAACCCGTTCACTAGATAAGAAGCAAACGCGTTGTCGGTGAAAAGAATATTTCGATACAGAGTGCGATAGCAACTGTCCAAAAGAGAATACACCGTCAACTTTTTGCGACGCCAACAACGCCCTGTTAAGGTTTTACGTAACGCAGTCCGTATTTTGTTTTTCGATAATTTGAAGAAAATTACGTGAAGTCCGAAGTGGCAAATTGTTCGTATCTGTCAAGATTGTAGAATCGTGATGAAACTTTCGCTCTATGCATATTGAGGATCTCTGCTGGAAGCCTGGTCGTACCCGAATGTTGGGAAACGTCAACCACAACGTCATATCAACTGAGCTCGATATCCTACCTAGGGCTAGTCGGAGAACGTTTCTGGTTATCAACAGTAGTCTGGACAAACAGCGTACAATTACGAAATAAGTAACGACAACCTACATATACACAGGAACTACTCGTATAACAGCATCGATCTAGTACTGACTAGAGTGGAGAGTCGGCGATGCTGTCGTCACTTATTTCGTCATTGTACGCTGTTACCGCTGTCTGCCCACACTAGTCAACAGATCTGGCCGCAGATAATCTTACAGTCACTTGTTTCCTAAGTGCCGTGTCTATTTCGTTTTCGTATCTTCGAGGGTCTTAAGCTCAGCTGTTTCTTTTTTGTGTTTTCAACACCTCGGAACACCCGGTATAAAAGAAAGCACGTAGCACGAAATGAATCTTTGCTTTCTACAATTCTTGTATATATATATATATATATATATATATATATATATATATGTATATATATATATATATATTATATATATATATTATATATATATATGTATATTATTATATATATATATATTCGAGATAGAGGCCAAAAGAATGAAGAAACGTTTGACTGAACCTGGTTTTTTCCCATAGAAAAGAACGGTTTATGATAGTGACAGGTCCACAAATTTTCACCACACTCATAAATTGTCTTGAATAGTTTCAATACCCAGCAATACAGGTTGAATTTCAAGCTACCATCGAGCCATCGAGGATTTGTCTTTAGAAAATGATTTTAAGACTTAAATCGCTAATATTCAAAGTTTGATTTTCAAAATTGGTAGAATTTATCAAAAGACTTAGAAGATTATGTTGGCAAATCGCGTCAACAGGAAGGAACAACGACAGGATATATAACGAGGAGCAGAAGACAACAACATCAGTCTTTAGAGAACTGCTGAAGAAGCTGACGGCTTGAGCAGCAAAACGTCAAATTTTAGTAAAAGACCACGGAAAAACCCGGATACCACCAATTCATTGATCCAAAAGGTGTTGCAAGGTATCTAAAACGAACGGTTTATGATAGTGACAGGTCCACAAATTTTCACCACACTCATGAATTGTTTTGAATAGTTTCAATACCCAGCAATATAGGTTGAATTTCAAGCTACCATCGAGCCATCGAGGATTTGTCTTAAGAAAATGATTTTAAGACTTAAATCGCTAATATTCAAAGCTTGACTTTCAAAGTTGGTACAATTTATCAAAAGACTTAGAAGATTATGTTGGCAAATGGCGTCAACGGGAAGGAACAACGACAGGATATATAACCAGGAGCAGAAGACAACAACATCAGTCTTTAGAGAACTGCTGAAGAAGCTGACGGCTTGAGCAGCAGAACGTCAAATTTTAGTAAAAGACCACGGAAGAACCCGGGAACCACTAATTCATTGATCCAAAAGGTATTGCAATTGCAATTGTATCTAAAACGAATGGTTTATGATAGTAACAGGTCCACAAAGTTATCAAAAGATTTTGTTGAAGATTGTGTGTGAAGATCAAATCAAAGACGCGGCCATCGAGTCATCGAAGATCTGTCTTAAGACTTAAATCGTCAAAGTTGCTACAAGCTATCAAAAGACTTTGTTGAAGATTATGTTGGCAAATCCATACACGTTCAGGACACTTTCAAGAATCTGGACGAAATTTGGTTGAAAAGCAAGAACTTCCCTTTCTTCTCCTATGACTCCTAGGTACTCTGGTGGTATCAACTTTAACTACTCCAAATATTGAATTGAATTTGAAATTATGGCTAATTTAATTTCTAATCCAGGAGAAAATCAAATCAAAGACGCGGCCATCGAGTCATCGAAGATCTGTCTTAAGACTTAAATCGTCAAAGTTGCTACAAGCTATCAAAAGACTTTGTTGAAGATTATGTTGGCAAATCCATACACGTTCAGGACACTTTCAAAAATCTGGACGAAATTTTGTTGAAAAGCAAGAACTTCCCTTTCTTCTCCTATGACTCCTAGGTACTCTTGTGGTATCAACTTTAACTACTCCAAATATTGAATTGAATTAAAAATTATGGCTAATTTAATTTCTAATCCAGGAGAAAATCAAATCAAAGACGCGGCCATCGAGTCATCGAAGATCTGTCTTAAGACTTAAATCGTCAAAGTTGCTACAAGCTATCAAAAGACTTTGTTGAAGATTATGTTAGCAAATCCATACACGTTCAGGACAGTTTCAACAATCTGGACGAAATCTTATTGAAAAGCAAGAACTTCCCTCCCTTGTCCTATGGATCCTAGGTACTCTGCTAGTATCAACTTTAACTACTCCAAATATTGAATTGAATTACAAATTACGGCTAATTTAATTTCTAATCCTGGAGAAAACGAATCAAAAACGCGTGCATCGAGTCATCGAAGATCTGTCTTAAGACTTAAATCGTCAAAGTTGCTACAAGCTATCAAAAGACTTTGTTGAAGATTATGTTGGCAAATCCATACACGTTCAGGACACTTTCAAGAATCTGGACGAAATTTGATTGAAAAGCAAGAACTTCCCTTTCTTCTCCTATGACTCCTAGGTACTCTGGTGGTATCAACTTTAACTACTCCAAATATTGAATTGAATTAAAAATTATGGCTAATTTAATTTCTAATCCAGGAGAAAATCAAATCAAAGACGCGGCCATCGAGTCATCGAAGATCTGTCTTAAGACTTAAATCGTCAAAGTTGCTACAAGCTATCAAAAGACTTTGTTGAAGATTATGTTGGCAAATCCATACACGTTCAGGACACTTTCAAAAATCTGGACGAAATTTTGTTGAAAAGCAAGAACTTCCCTTTCTTCTCCTATGACTCCTAGGTACTCTGGTGGTATCAACTTTAACTACTCCAAATATTAAATTGAATTAAAAATTATGGCTAATTTAATTTCTAATCCAGGAGAAAATCAAATCAAAGACGCGGCCATCGAGTCATCGAAGATCTGTCTTAAGACTTAAATCGTCTAAGTTGCTACAAGCTATCAAAAGACTTTGTTGAAGATTATGTTGGCAAATCCATACACGTTCAGGACACTTTCAAAAATCTGGACGAAATTTTGTTGAAAAGCAAGAACTTCCCTTTCTTCTCCTATGACTCCTAGGTACTCTGGTGGTATCAACTTTAACTACTCCAAATATTGAATTGAATTTGAAATTATGGCTAATTTAATTTCTAATCCAGGAGAAAATCAAATCAAAGACGCGGCCATCGAGTCATCGAAGATCTGTCTTAAGACTTAAATCGTCAAAGTTGCTACAAGCTATCAAAAGACTTTGTTGAAGATTATGTTGGCAAATCCATACACGTTCAGGACACTTTCAAAAATCTGGACGAAATTTTGTTGAAAAGCAAGAACTTCCCTTTCTTCTCCTATGACTGCTAGGTACTCTGGTGGTATCAACTTTAACTACTCCAAATATTGAATTGAATTAAAAATTATGGCTAATTTAATTTCTAATCCAGGAGAAAATCAAATCAAAGACGCGGCCATCGAGTCATCGAACATCTGCCTTAAGACTTAAATCGTCTAAGTTGCTACAAGCTATCAAAAGACTTTGTTGAAGATTATGTTAGCAAATCCATACACGTTCAGGACAGTTTCAACAATCTGGACGAAATCTTATTGAAAAGCAAGAACTTCCCTCCCTTGTCCTATGGATCCTAGGTACTCTGCTAGTATCAACTTTAACTACTCCAAATATTGAATTGAATTACAAATTACGGCTAATATAATTTCTAATCCTGGAGAAAACGAATCAAAAACGCGTGCATCGAGTCATCGAAGATCTGTCTTAAGACTTAAATCGTCAAAGTTGCTACAAGCTATCAAAAGACTTTGTTGAAGATTATGTTGGCAAATCCATACACGTTCAGGACACTTTCAAGAATCTGGACGAAATTTTGTTGAAAAGCAAGAACTTCCCTTTCTTCTCCTATGACTGCTAGGTACTCTGGTGGTATCAACTTTAACTACTCCAAATATTGAATTGAATTTGAAATTATGGCTAATTTAATTTCTAATCCAGGAGAAAATCAAATCAAAGACGCGGCCATCGAGTCATCGAAGATCTGTCTTAAGACTTAAATCGTCAAAGTTGCTACAAGCTATCAAAAGACTTTGTTGAAGATTATGTTAGCAAATCCATACACGTTCAGGACAGTTTCAACAATCTGGACGAAATCTTATTGAAAAGCAAGAACTTCCCTCCCTTGTCCTATGGATCCTAGGTACTCTGCTAGTATCAACTTTAACTACTCCAAATATTGAATTGAATTACAAATTACGGCTAATTTAATTTCTAATCCTGGAGAAAACGAATCAAAAACGCGTGCATCGAGTCATCGAAGATCTGTCTTAAGACTTAAATCGTCAAAGTTGCTACAAGCTATCAAAAGACTTTGTTGAAGATTATGTTGGCAAATCCATACACGTTCAGGACACTTTCAAGAATCTGGACGAAATTTGATTGAAAAGCAAGAACTTCCCTTTCTTCTCCTATGACTCCTAGGTACTCTGGTGGTATCAACTTTAACTATTCCAAATATTGAATTGAATTAAAAATTACGGCTAATTTAATTTCTAATCCAGGAGAAAATCAAATCAGAGACGCGGCCATCGAGTCATCGAAGATCTGTCTTAAGACTTAAATCGTCAAAGTTGCTACAAGCTATCAAAAGACTTTGTTGAAGATTATGTTGGCAAATCCAAACACGTTCAGGACACTTTCAAGAATCTGGACGAAATTTTGTTGAAAAGCAAGAACTTCCCTTTCTTCTCCTATGACTCCTAGGTACTCTGGTGGTATCAACTTTAACTACTCCAAATATTGAATTGAATTTGAAATTATGGCTAATTTAATTTCTAATCCAGGAGAGAATCAAATCAACGACGGCGGTTATAAATGCCCAAACATAAACAATAATTTTCCCTTAAAATCATAAAGGATGGCAACGATAATGTCTAAAATAAACTGCACCGCACTGCTAAAACGGTGAAACCGGAAATTCTAACGATCGTCCATTTAATCTCAAGCGCCGTCCGTACGTTCCACGTCGTGTACGACCAACCACCTCATCTCTCGCTCGCTTGCTAGAATAGGTAAATGTCGCTGGGCGAATCCAATTTGTGCCGTTGTATATATTTGAATAAGAAATAGACATAATTCAGGTCGTGGCCTTAGGGCATAACCGTCGCGGCGAGTTCGCGAATCCCGCGAGGATCCCGATGCGCCAGTGACCCCGAGAAACGTAATTCAAAGTTCTCTCTTACCGTTTACCGGCGGAAATAAATGGAACGAACGACTTGCGTCGTGTCTATTCGAATGAATGCACCGTTCCGAATGTCTATTCTCGTAGTATATTTTGATTGATAATTGTTGCAATAACTATGGCGTAGTATTACTGACACTATCACATCGGTTGGGTCCTTATCAAACGATTATTTAATTAAATCGTGTGACACGCGTTTCGCCAGCAACCAGGTTGCCAGGCTTCAAGCCGTAGCTTACCGAATGAACCGTGATTTCTTAAGTTCTACTCATGCAAACTAAACTTCACTAAACTTTCCCCTCTACAAATAGGGGCAATATTTTTCTATCTATCTACTAGGATGAAATCTCGTAATCATGTCCCGCTTTACGCTGACGGCACGTATCTCTTCTTTCAATAATTTCTTTATTCCGTGATCCATCATGGAAAAGGCAATTTACCTCTCCTAATGCGATAAATCAATTGGCACAGACCGAGTCATAGGACCGTCATCTTTAAAAGTTTAAATAGATACGTATTTTAGGTGAGAAATTTATCGTTGTGATATAGTGTACAATCCGTCTAAGAATTTACGGGGAAAAGAAGAAGAAGATATAGTGTAGGCATAGTATACTTGAGATAATGCGCAATAGGTTTGAAATAGCGATATAAAAGAAGATTTGAAAGAAGTTAAGAAGTTTCCAATTATCGCCTTGATCATGAACTTGAATCCTGGTTACTCCAGAACGAGCGAAACTTGTGTATTCAAAGAAATCTATCCCCAATTTGTAATCTTCTCCTTTTTCTTTGGTTCTCCTTTTATCCTCATCTTCTCCATTTTTTCCTGTCGCCGGCCGCCGCTTCCATCTCGCTAACTATTTTCCCTCTTCCTCTTCCCAACTCTGCTATTAATTGCATCCAAGTCTTCCTCGGTGTACCTTTTCTCCTTCTCCTTCCGGTCTTTGCCATTACCAACTTCACCTCAGCAATCGGTTATTGTCCATCTTTGTTATATGTCCAAATGAATTCAGCAATCTAGCTTCTTTCCTACTTCTTGCGGATTCTTGGTCCAGTTGCAGTCTAACGCCTTCATTCCTTATCCTATCCAATCGCGTCCTTCCTGTTATTTTTCTTAGTTGTATCATTTTTGCAGCCGTTACCACACTCCCGTACTTCTCCATGATCACATTTACGGTTTTGATGGAGTTAAAATTTATCTTCTTTCGATCTTTGCTGCTTTAATGAAATAAGTATGAAGATGGCAGCTTTGAAAGTTGTCGAAATACACATTTACGGTTTTGGTAAATCTTCTTCTTCTCCGCCTTTTACCCTGTTAGGGCGTCGGAGCTTTCTTGTTTCATTCTTCCATCCATTTTCTCCATTTCTTCCTATCGCCGGCCACCGATCCCATCTTCCTCATTGTCTTTCCTCTTCCTCTTCCCAATTCTGTTATTTGTTGCATCCAGGTCTGCCTCGGTTTACCTCTTTCACTTCTACTTCCTATCTTTGCCGTTACCACCCTCCTCAGCAATCGGTTGTTGTCGATCCTTATATCTCCAAACAACTTCAGCGTTCTCTTTTATTTTCTACCTCTTATGGATTCTTGGTTCAGTTACAATCTAATGTATTCATTTCTTATCCTATCCAATCGCGTCCTTCCTGTTATTTTTCGTAGTTGTTTCATTTCTGCAGCCGTCACAGCACTCTAGTGCTTCTTCGTGATCACATTTGCGGTTTTGGTAAAGCTAAGATTCATTTTCTTTCAGATGTAACCTTTGCTGTTTTAATTAAATAAGTCTGAAAGACGACAGCTTTGAAATATACGTTTGCGGTTTTGGTAAAGCTTCTTCTTCTTCTTCAACTTTTGCATGCTTATGACATTCTTGATTCTGTTTGCTCTCTCCTGATCCATCTTCTCATTCTTCGGTATAATCACTCGCAACTATTCGTATGCTGTTTTGGCAATCCCCCTGTCTCCGTTTCCATTAATATTTTCCGGTTTAATAACATGTACTCAGTCTTGTTTGCATTTATTTCCATTCCAATTTGTAATCAGAAATCTATAATTTAAAAAGGTACGACCTGCCATCTACATCTTGTAAAATCTATCATTCGTGATCTGTAATTGACGATCTATAATCCCGAATCTGTGTTGATCTTCAATCTACCACCTTTCTTTGTTTTTTGTAGCGTAGTTTATATGGAGATTTCGTCCCAAAAAATATTCATACTTACGAACAATTTCGACAAATTGCATCTTCCTCTTTTAGCTGCCAAATTATTCATTAAGTACCTTTTTCCCTTTGCCGGACCTCAAATACGATTTTCCCGAATGCCTTCGCCTTAAAATAATTACGAATTTATCCATCCGGACAAGCTAAAGTCCTATCCAAATCCGTATAATTTTTTAATTTCAAAGTTGTTCCGTTCTTTATAACCGAATTTCATTTCGGCAATTTTCCCCCTCCTTCCATCCCTCGAAATGAGGACGGTCAGAAACGGAAGCGCTAAAAGGTAATTCGTTCATTAAAATGTATGAATTTAAAAATGCTCGAGGTGAAACGTAGGGATGCTCGACGAGATTTATATTCTTTCGCTTAAAACATTCTATACCGAGTTTATGTTAAGAATTCAGTAGGTGATGCTCTGAACCGAGACGTTATCAAAATAGGATAAACTCTTCGGATAAGTAAAGTTACCGTTGTAGAAAATGACAACTATCGAGTGCTAATGTCCGATACGCCGCGCGTTATTGTAATTTGGGCATAGTTATTAGCCAATCAGAAATCAAGAATTTTAGAGCTCTATCTATCCTGACACTGCATTTTTAACGTAAACGACGTATAAGGAAGAATGTAGATTTGCGATATGGAAAAAGGTGGAATACGTCTTTTGTTATTTCTTGCTATAATTTTAGTTCGATATTGTTACGTTACTTTTAACCGCACCTGTATTTCATTTTGGCCCGGCTTGTATAAACGTTTCGTTTCGTAATTGTACATGCGGCGATCCACTTTTGATGGTGGCGGATATTCGAACTACACACGTTTAATTTCAGTCATTTTCAAATTCCTTAATTCCTAACTTTACCGTGTTCTCAATACCGTTTCTTGGCACGATATCGTTTCTAGTTCCATCTAGTTAATTGTGGTGGATTTGCAATTCTATAGTATGTTTAATTTTTACTTGTGATTTAGTTCCAAGCCATTTGTTATTGTTCCCTTTTTTTAAATAAAGAAACGATCGTGATTGAGCACGAAAATAGTTGGTTGAGCTCGCTGCTTCACTGCTTCCCTTGCGGTTACCACTGTTTCGTACGGGCTCTTTCACAATAATGTTAATGCTAATGTCGATATTAAGGTATTAACGGTAATGGTAACGTTAAGGCAGTTCACGATAATGTTAATGTCGGCCGTTTGGAGGTTAGCATTTTCAAAATTTGCGGTTTATAAATGGGAGGAGCGTAAATCAACGTTTCAAAATAGCAAACACAAACATACGCCATAATGTGTACCATACAAAAGTAAAAATTTTGGAAAATTTTCGGTAAATCGCTAAATCGGTTTAGGCCACAATAAAACTAGGAAAATGTCTTTCGGATCATCTTCACTTTGTCACCATTATCCAAGAGCCTTATCCTAAAAGTAGAAAGAGGGACAAACAAGTAAGATGTCTCGATCATCCCTCCTAAATTTCAAGGGAAGTTTAATTACTTTACAACTCCAATTTTCTCTTCCTTAAATAACTTTTTATGAAGACGTAGGACTGACAGCCTTAATAATATCCGATCTCATTCGAGATGGAAAAATGTAAGGGGATTTGTGGGGAAGGAAGGAGGGGCTCCAACGCGGTCCTGGGCTTTTGTTCGGGGAGCAGCCACCGTCTATTAGGTTAATTAAAAAGTCCATCTCGAACCCCCGATAAAACGGAATTACCGGTCGGACGAAATTTTATCAAAAAGTTTGGCGAAAGTTTCGATTGTTATGGGAGCGGAAATACGATATTGTTCGATCGGGAAAGTTATTAAAATTTTTTTTACGATTATCGGAAAAGCGGCGGTTTTGAAATACTTGAAAATTGGCTGACATTCAGCGATATTGCGATAGTAAAAAGGAATTGGGGCCGTGTTATCAAACACGGGGCTAAAATGAAACTTCCAATGTGTTCAGCACTTCATTAATTAAAAAACGAAAACAAATACAATAAAATATTGAAACAGATATTAAGCAAGTAATAAAAAACGACGATCAATACAATAATAAATAAAAATAAAATTCTTATTTGGTCGTATATGCAAGGAAAATGTTTAGTACAGTCAAAACGTACAATAATTTGGTTACTGCGAATGAAATAGTGTAAAAATGTATATCAGAAGATATAATAAAAACAAATAATTCATCGAGTGACACGTTTCGTAGGTTATGTTTATTCCATGACTCAGAATGGACCGTTATGGCTTTGAATGAATGCAACAGGAAACAACCGTACCTTGATTTCTACTTTACACAATTATTTTCACGACTTTGAGGAATCCCGCACGCATAAGCTCGACGGTTACTAAGTAGTGATTCCCAGTGATTATGTTTGTGTCAGTTCGTCAACAATGCGAGAATCGAGTGGGAGAGAAAGAAAAGACGAACCTGCATAGTGCGTGTATACATCTTTCTCTTACGCATCAACCAATGGCAACACCAGTTACGAAGACATCTCCCACCCCCACTCTGGCTTTTGGCATCACTCATCTCGCGTGTTTCGAGGCAAGTCTCTGTTTATGCTATTTTAGCTACAACCAAGTAGCAGTCACCGTTTATTTCCGCCCCTCTTCTAACTTTGACATCTTCTATCTTACTTCTATTTCCTTTCTCAACTAATATATTATCAATAATCGCCTTCTCTCCTCTACTTGATTGTTATTTAGTATATTTTATGAATATCATTATGCTCATAAAATGTGCTAGTTATTATACGATAGTGTAGTGGGCAGTAGTCAAGCTTTCTTTTGCCATTATTGTTACTTGTTTGCTCTTAATTGTTGCCTGTTATTGTTTTGTAGGTAGAATCTCTTCTTCTCGCTCTGGAATTGAAATCGCCTACTATAAATTTTTAACCTTCAGCTTCATCAGTGGTGGTTATGCTGATGTAAAAATCTATACTAAAACTTCGTCCGTACATGACGCTATGTTTCCTCGGCAAAACCTGACTAGGCTGATTCATTGGTGCTTCACCAACAAGCGAAGTATTAATGTTGTAAAATGTTGCTCCATTTCATTTACCCGAAAGCAAAATATAACTCCTTCCTCCTATTAAATTGGTAATGAGCCCATGCGCAAATGTCACACTTTTATCTTGAAGTGCTTTCTGATGGTGAGCTTAGGTTTTCTTTTCATATAGACAAGCTTCGTTCATACACTTCTAAGAGGCTTGGATTTGTGTGATGCGTATTTCTAAGTATTTCACTGATCTTGACGTATTTAAGTCTCTATTCTTTTCTTTTATTGTCAGCAACTTGGAATACGGTTTTCCTGTGTGGTCCCCTTACTACGTTTCCCATCAGCTCTCTATTGAACGATTACAAAGAAAATTCCTCAAATATATGTCCTATAAACTTGATGGTACATACCCTCCAAGAGGCATTGATTATGAGCCTTTGTTTGTCAGCCACAACGTACAATCCCTTGCTGCGCGCCGCCAAATTCATAGGGCTCGCTTTATTTCAACTACAATTTGATGTCCCACACTAGTCTTTCAGATATGTCAACTCTTTCGTGTGCTCAACGCCCAGAACAAATATTTTGTTCAATACTCCTCTTCATCGTGTGAGTCGTTCTGCTAATAGAATTTATGAGGACTTGTTTATTGAGGTATTTCTTGAGTCACTGTGTATATGTGTGCATTGTGTAATATGTTCTTTTCTTTAGTTTGTTAACTTATTATTGTTCAGAAAGTCACCTAGAAATTATTCTTATCACCTGCTTTAGCGTTTAATTGGGTCCATGCACTTCTATTGTTGTTGTCCTGTCATTTTCTTTTGCAAAATTGCTTTCCATTCTTCTACTTTGCTTACTAAACTTTTATGTATCCTACATCCTACCCTTGATGCGTCCCTTTTATCTTGCATCCTCCTGAATATCAGCATGTTGTTGTCTCCTATTGTTTCACTTCAAACATCGGTTGGGAAGTTTTATGTTTTCTTATATATTTGAACATTCTCAACGGACGCATAACCAATGGAAGCCCAAAAGGGTGAAAGGATTCACCAAAATTGACCGTGTTACATATATTTCGGTTCGTATTTATTTCCGCCTCGAGAAGACCACGTTAGAATCGGTACACTCGTATCTGTGTTTACGACTTTATCCATCTCTTTGAGGTGCGTTTTTCCACATATTCAGAAAGAATTCATATATTTGTAAGTGCACGTCCGGTGGGAGCTATTTTCATAATTTTGATATAATTTTTCTTGGCATATAAAATAAATAAAATTAGCCTTACCACATCATTCGGAAATAATTCCATTTATTTATTTTATATATTATTGTAACTACGGTCCCATTATCCTTATTTGCAATAGATCTGCAATAGGTAACTAATTTTCATCATCCCATTATATTTACAGGTCTTTGCAAACATTTTGCTACGCACGGATCTGGATTAGTCTCCTCTCTATTGCCGTTGAAATATTTCTGTTATAGCAATCAATAATTGAAAAAGTAAACAGACAAAACCTGTTAAGGTATGTAAAGTTATAAAAACAGTAAACCATTTTTCAGAGCTGAAATCTTAATACAGAAAATAAAATCTGGATGATCCTCTATAGAACGACCTAATTGAATTGGAAGTACGTTAAGAAACAACTACCAAGTAACTGTGCAAAAGCTTAGTAGCTAAGTAGTTTCCATATGCCAATATTTAAGGTTACGGTTGTCCACGTTTGCCAAAGCGTCGCCTCACGGATGATTGACATATGCAAATTGTACTTACTCGGTAAGCTTTTGCACAGTTACTTCGTAGCTGTCAAGAGCCAGATGGATCGACGGAATCGGAAAAGAATCAGAGAAGAGAGGAATGCTATGGGAAGATGTATGGAACCTAACACAGGACAAGAAATAATGGAGGCGGAGCTCAACCTTACACCTGAAGGTAGAAAGGCTCAAGAGTAAGTAAGTAAGTAAGTAAGGGAAGAAAAACTATTGCAATTCACAAAACTTTTAATTCTGGAAAAGACCAGGAACTTTACTTGAATTAAAATAACAGTCCTGAAGAGTATTGTGTAATGAAGACATCGCGCTTTTAGTTTCTTGGTTGTCAATGTTCCTGTGAACAAATCCTGATGGCAAGTTTATTGCTTTCAATGCGGCTACTGCATGTTTCTTCTTCCTCTTCAGCTTCACTTTGATGGTGTTCATTTGCGATGTTCTGCACTATGTTCTCCTCTCCGCTAGCCATCAACTTCAACATAATTGAAGAATTATTGTGCTTATTTTGTAAGCTTTTGCACATTTCTTTCGTAACTGTTCATTAACGTACCTTATTTAATTAGGTCCTTCTATAGACGGTCATCCAGAATTTAGTTCATGTGATAAGTTTTAATTTACAATTAGAGGAAATACTGTTGCAGATTACTGCCCCCAAGAATCAATATTTGGGAGATTAAACAGGCAACTGAGCACCATCTTCTACACCTTTTTTGATTAGTACTTCGTTGCATCCATTCCCACTCGTAAACTGTTGTTACCAGAGCGAGCTTTCTTCAAAGACTAGGAGTAGAATCCCCCACTCTGCTACTCTCTTCGACCGTTTGTTTAGGACTTGGACTGTGAAAGTGAAAGTGGTTGGACTTTTTGAGTTCAGAGGTTGTGGACTGAATACCGTCGTAACATTTGTGAGGTTTTTGTCTCTAAGCTTTACACAGAGTCTTTTTTAATGGAAAAGGCTCCAACAAGAGATTTTCAAATATTAGATCGAGACGAATTTTTCTCTAACATTTTAATCATCATGGTCATCATTATTTCAATCCAATTCAAATACGATTCCCAATCCCGAAACCTCCGTGCGCCAGCCACTTCAAACGAAATCCCGCATTCGTTCTCATCATTCATCAATTTCGAATTTTCGACTTAATCGAGCGACCTTAATGCGAGTTCGGAGACAATGAGGAGCAATTTAACGGTCGACCGACCGGACGGAATCATCGTCGTTCGCTTCTCGCCGGTATCTCGAGACGATACCGGAAATCGGAAGTCGGTCGTCGAATTCAAACGACCGCCTTAAAAGCCGCGCCACGACTTCTTTACCGTGCGAAAGGCGAAGGATCGTCGCAGGAACGAGAGGAAAGGAAGAAGAAGACTTTAGAACAATCAAAGTCGGTCGCGAGCCGCGATAAATTATGCGCGAAGAGGATGAATTCGTTATGGATATCGATCGCGATAAAAGACGGTACGGCGAAAGAAGGACGAAAATGGGAATGGAGTTGTAGATTGTGACTGTTTAATATTATTTAATGGAACCATTGACTGATATTATCAATAACTGCCCAGTCAATTTTGCAAATGTTCACCGGGGAACTATCATAATTCTCTTTTCGTAATACGTAGTTTTCAACATTCAATGTAAGTAAAAGAGGGTACTTTTTTATTCTGACTAAATTTTAAATGGTAGGGATGAATTGTTGCGTGAATATCAAGAACGATAGCCGGGGATACCTGAGAAACACAATTTTTTTCAGCACAGGCCAAGTTTACTATATTTGATAGTCAAGTTCATTTAGTTCTTCATTTAAATTTTTCTTTTATAACAAGTGGAAGAGCTGTAATATTTCAAAATGCGATGGATTCTGATTCGAATGAAGACGATTTAGATTCGAGTGTTTCCGTTGAGGACCCTGAATTCTTTCCTGAACACTCGTTCGGCGCAGATGATGTAATAATAATAATAATAATAATAATAATAATAATAATAATAATAATAATCATTTATTTCCAACGGGTAACACCCAAGTACAGGAAAATTAATACACGAAAAAGAAAATATATATGCGAATACGTTCGTAACAATAAAAAACCAAAAATAAAGAGCTTACTGCCACTAACAAAATTTGTACACAATAAAAAAGCTATTCTACAAGTAAATAAGAGTATATAACAATATTACAAACTAACAATACTACTGATAATATCCGTAAACCGATCAAAATGCAGATCAGCATTGCTACAAAACAAATCAAAATTATGGCACATTATATAGATGGGTGCCCTAAGCATCGCATTTGTTCTTATGCCATCCAGGTAAAAAATGGATGGATGTCCTGCAGATAGTCTGGGCACATTAAAATTGATTTTTGCAAGTAACCACGGACAATCAATTTTATTATTTAATAAGTTAAGGAGCAATTTGATGCTAGCAACAGTCCGCCTGGTTTGTAAGGAAGTGTAGTTAAATCTATTGAGTAGCAATGCATAATCATATCCCCTTTCTGGGTACACATGGTCATTAATATACACTAAGTACTTTAGGAACCGTCGTTGAACCTGTTCTAAGTTTTTTATATGTACGGCATATACGGGGTACCAAATAATCGAACCATATTCTAGCTTTGACCTGATGAAGGCGTTGTATAATAAACTTAAACAATCCGTATTAGTAAAATCTCTACAGTTTCGGTAAATAAAACCAAAAGTTCGATAAGAGCTTGCTATGATTTCATTTATGTGATCTACAAAATAAAAGCCAGTGTCAAAAAGTATACCCAAGTCTTTTATAGACGTACAACGTTGTAAATTGATATCATTCATAGTATAATCATAACAAATTATTTGGTGTTTCCTAGTGTAAGTTATAGTTTTGCATTTGTTCACATTAAGTTGCAAGTGGTTTTCCATGCACCAAGAACTTAGACTGTCCAGATCTTTTTGTAAAATAAGACAATCCTCTATCTTTTCAATTTTAAGGAAAATCTTCAAGTCATCAGCAAATAACAACGACTCACACTGCAAATTATTCACTATATCATTTATATATATTAAGAAGAGAATAGGTCCCAAATTTGAACCTTGAGGCACGCCAGATGTGGGAGAGAACATTTTTGATTTATGACCCCGATACTCGACATACTGCTTTCTGCAGGTCAAGTATGATTCAAAGAGACGCAGAAGAGTTGGAGAGAATCCCACCGCTGACAGCTTACTGAGTAGAACGTGGTAGTCTATCTGGTCGAAGGCCTTTTCGAAGTCGGTATATATGACGTCAACTTGTCCCCGTTTATCCAAACACTCCGAAATATATTGACTAAAGCAACTTAGATTTGTTACAGTGGATCGACCATTCATGAAACCATGCTGTGCAGGGGATAAGACAGATTTTATGGACCTATAAACATTACTATACAAAATTGATTCTAAAACTTTAGAAGTGTTGCATAATATGGATATTGGTCTATAATTTCGAATACTAGAAGGATCACCTTTCTTAAAAACAGGGCAGATACGAGATATCTTCCAAATATCGGGGAATGTAGCGTGCTTCAGTGTCAAATTAAACAAATGGTATAGTGGTTTTACGAAGGCAATGGCAGAGTCTCGTAGCAGAAAACTAGGAACACCATCCGTACCACTCAACAAACTGTGTTTGCATTTTTTAGTGCCTTTAGTATTTCATCTTCAGAAATTTCAAAAATGTTAACAGTGCAATTAGTACAAAAGTTACTGTCATTTATCCTAGAAGGATTCGGAGTTGTATATACACTACTAAAATAATGTGCAAAAGCTTCCATTGCAAGTATAGGAGTATCCAAGACTGTATCGTTGTATTTCACAACACCAGGTATCCTAGTATTGCCACGTTTACTATGAATGAATGACCATATTCTTTTAGGATTACTAACTACGGAATTCTGCATGCTAGACATGTACGTTTTGTATGCAGCATCGATAAGAATTTTACATATTGTTCTTAACTCTTTAAATTTTTCATAGTGATACTCAGTCTTATACTTTTTGTATTTTTATGTGCGTAGTATTTATCGCGAAGATGTTTAATAATATTGTGATCAAACCAAAGAGGATACGAACGGATAGAGGGTTTCCTTTTGTATATAGGTACAGTGCAATCAAAAATGCTATACAGTATGTCATAAAACGTTGAACAAGATGCATCTACGGTATTCGTGTTATACATAGGTGACCAGTCGGCATTAAGAAGCATATTATACATCAATGGAAAATTTGCTTTTTAAAGTTAAATTCCTTGCTGCCTATATTTCCTTTAAAAGGTGCATGACACGACAATGTAACTTCAGCAAAAATATTCAGTGCAGGATGATGTGAGTCCTCAGCACCATAGGACTCGCATCTCTCTCAATGGAACACACAGAGTTGGAGAAAACAAGATCCAGTAGACGATGGTTGTCATTTACTACGCTATTAAATTGATTGAAACTGCAAAATTGTTGAAAATTGTTTAGCATAATATGTTTGCCGTCATTGCGAACAATATCAAACAATGGGGCATTAAAGTCACCTAGGATAATTAAGTTGTCACTGGTAATCCATTCGGTTGCTTCGAGTGAAGATAAAAAATACTGATAATCATCAAGTGTTAAATTAGGGGGTATATAAACAACAAATATAGAGTATTGGTATGGAGTATATAATCCAATAGTGCAGCCAACTATATCTATCAAGGGAATACTATTACAAATAATGCTTAAATCCACTTTGGTACAGATGAATGTATTTTTCACTGCAACTAGCACTCCGCCACCCCTAGACACTCCATGAGCATCTAAATTTCTATCACATCTATACACAGTATAATCACTAGAGAGGATTTCATTACTAGATACAGAGTCAGTTAGCCATGTTTCAGAAAAGCATAAAACGTCGTAGTCGCAGGAAGATGTAGCATGTAGGCAATAGTAAAGAATTAATAGAAGACATGGCAATAGCGAAAGAAACTGAAGGAATTGGAGAACTGTAAGATAATGACCCAGGATAATGACGACAATAATCTCCAAAGAAAATCGCAATAGATGGAATATGTGAAAATACGTGAAGTCTTTAACAAGAGCCTTCAACAAGATTTCAAGACTGAGCACAACGTTGGACATTCTTTTGTTGATGATTGTTGATGATTAGGTCATAAACCATATTCTTGTTGAAACCCACAGATGGCATCGAAACCAAGGAAGACTATTGGTAATTTAACGATATATACAACATGACAGTTCCACCCACGATAATGTCACGAAATAAGTTTGAAGTATTATTATCTACGCTTCATTTTAATAATGACGAATCAAGCGATACAAGCAAGAGGCTTCAAAAAATAAAACCACTTCTGGACATTGTGCAAAGAAAGCTCAAATATCTATTTTATCGAGGAGATCACTATGGTGTTAAATTGTTCAGGCTATATTCAACCGATGGCTGTAGTTTGGGGCTTAAGGTACACACCGGAAAATCTGCTTCTGGAGAAGGTAAAATCGACTAGCAAACAATATATGTATGGATCTATCGGAATTACTACGCAATGAAGACCGAACTCTATACATAGATAATTTTTACACCAACTACGAACTGGCATGAAGAAGGGCACCAAATCACCAGTTAATCTTAATTACGCAGCAGAAAGGGATATCTGGAACTATGAAGTGCATTTAATATGCTATTGTGAAGTACTTTCGAGTGGCCTAAGATCAGAAAAGTCGTTAGATAGTGCAACATATCGTAATAGTATTAAAAGTACTTTACAACAGGATTTATAACTGTGTACGGTGTTATATTTCCACACAACAACACGGTTTCATGTCGGGTAGATCAACCTTGACGAATCTGGCTGAAGTAACACAGTATATCAGTTCCTGTATTGACTCACGGGGTCAGGTCGATGTTTTATATACAGACTTCACAAAGGCTTTTGATACCTTGGACCATAACATATTACTGTCCAAATAGAGCTCATTTGGCTTTACTTCAACTGTAATAAACTTAATGGCTTCATATCTCAAACAACCGAACGTGTTATGTTTATTATAATGGCTTTTACTCCTCCACCTTTACCGCTTCCTCGGGAATTCCACAGGGGTCAAATCTTGGGCCACTTCTGTTTAATGTTTACATAAATGATCTCCTATCCTTGCTTAGATGTCGCGTCCTTGCTTATGCAGATGACTTAAAGATTTTTAGTAAGATATCCTCGTCTTCTGATAGTGAAGCTCTACAAAGAGACTTAGATACTATTTACTCCTGGTGCAACAACAATAACATTAACATTAGCTTAAATAAGTGCGCGGTTGTCACTTACACAACCAAGAAAGATTCAATAATATATTGCTATTCTTTAGACCATTTTGACATCCCCAGGCAGACACAGATCAAGGATCTAGGAATCTTATTTGATCACCGACTGCAGTTTACCAATCATATAACTGCTATCTGCAGCTCTGCTTCGCGTACACTAAATTTTGTAATACGATCTTGCAGAAAATTTGTTAATGTTGCGACATTAAAGAGGCTTTACTCCACATTAGTTCGGCCCAAGTTGGAATATGCCTCAATTATTTGGTATCCCCACTATGTCTACCAGACTATATTTATAGAGAAGGTACAGAGAAGATTCCTAAAATACCTAACGTATAGGTCAACAGGTTCGGTCAGGGGTATCGATTATACTGAATTATTGTCAGAACATCAATTCACATCACTTTCGGATCGTAGAGTGATTAGTAGTGCAAACTTCATAATCAAACTAGTAAACAATAACATCGATGCTCCGACTTTACTCTCTGCCGTAAACATTATTGTACCTAAATATGGGACTAGATCTAACGATACGTTTTTAGTGGCCAGAGCCAGAACAAATGTCTTCGTTAAAGCACCTATCAACCACATGGCCAGGAGCGCAAATAGAATTGCGCGGGATCCTTTTTGTACCTCTGCAATAACCGAGTTTACCCAACCCTTTCCCCACCCTGTATCCTCTTCACCTAATCAATTGTTAATTACTGCGTCTTAAGTTTATTACCTCTTATAGTATATTGTATAATTATTGTAAGCACTGCACTATGTTATATTGTTAATATTGTCCTCTTAATGGAAATCTCTGTTGGACAATAAAGATATATTATTATTAAAAGTATTGTAACTAAGCATTCAGGAAACATTTCAAAAACCTTCCAGAAACAAATATACATGTGAATCTACAGCGTATGCTCAAGATGCCGTTGTTATTATGTTGATATTGATATATCTGTGAATTATGTGCATTAACTTCTTAAAATTTTTCAAACTATAGTTCTGCCATAGTATTGCTGGTACTTAGGAAAAAATTTGAATCGTTTTGAAAATTTTTCGAATTCATTTGGTACAAATTGTTTTCCTGTCTTTCTTACTTTACGCAGGCTATCAGCAGCAAAATCGATTACATCAGTTGTCTAGATGTCTTCAATGATGTTCTTCAATTGACTAATCTAATTGTATTTACATAATTGAATACATTGTGGAAAGTGCTTTAATGTTGGGGAGCTTCCTCTGATTCGTTTTTTGAACTAAATGTGCTCCTTATTAATCTAATAATGTAGACAACTTATCACACAGTAATTACTTATGGTGTAGATACTTTAATTGAATAAAACGAGGCGCATACACACTAACAACATTCAAAAAGCAATATATCACGCATCAGAGATGTATGACCCCTTTTTGGCATATTACACTAGTTTACAAAATGAAATTGTTTTCATGTACATTTGATAAGAGATAGATTTCCTTATGTAATTTCTTCCGCTGAATTCGAAAATCAAGGTTAAAAAATTTTTTATGGAACAGTTTTTGAGATATTGTGATTTTTTCATTTTTCGACCTCTTTTCACTTGACAAATCATATCTCGAGCTAGAAATGTCCGATTGGGTCGTTCTTGGTACACAAATGCAAGGTATGAGATGACGAACAAATATGGATAATCAGATCTTTGATTGGTAAAGCGGTTAAAAATATATCGATGCAAATAGGGGACATTTTCAAAAAAATCATATTTCACAGTGATTCTGTGCCGACAGAAAAGTACAAATCGTTAAAAAAACGTCTGGTTTCTGTTCATGTACGTAAAGATGATACTTTTACGAAAGAACTAAGACCAACCAGAAGAAAACCGATCGAAAAATGACAAAGTTATAAGCAATCGAGTGAATAAATCCAAATCCCATATTTTTCGAATATTTTCTTTTTTGACAATTTATTGGGTTTAAACGCTTGCAGTACATTCTTGACATTTTTGTGTGTTAGAAATAGTTGTGGCTCTTGCTTTGTCTTCGGTTGCTTTTGGGATCTGTTTCTCTAGTGAGAAACCATACATAGTCTCCCAACATTGCTTCATCCCAAAATCCTTGATAGCGCCGCTCAATGCTCTTAATTTGTTGGTGAAATCTCTCGCCGTGTTCGTCACTTACGTCACCAAGATTGTCCGGAGAGAAATTCAAATGCGAATGCAAGAAATGTATTTTTAGAGACATATTTACACCTGTAAGAAATAAATAAAATGGTAAAAACAATACAATAGGAAACAACCAGGAATTAAATTAAATAGTGGCATTTCGTACCCATCTTGTTGTAGTTCTTCAGCAAATCGGTAATAACTTCCTCGTAGTTAGGGCTTTAATTGTTCCCAAGAAAATTGGTAACAACCCGCTGAAACGAATTCCAAGCCTCGTTTTCAACGGGTGTTAAATATTTTGGAAAATCTGTGCTTTTTACCAATTTCTTTATGTGTGGACCATCGAAGACGCCTTCCTTGATTTTTGCTAAAGAAAGCTTTGGGAAAAGGGTTTTCAAATAGGAAAATGCTTGGCCTTCCTTGTCTAAGGCCTTCACAAAATTTTTAATGAGGCCAAGTTTAATGTGCAACGCTGGAAGGATTATATTTTCTTTTTTGACAAGAGGCACGTATTTAATATTGTCTTTGCCCACTGTGACGTTTTCCCTTTCTGGCCAGTCTTTTCTTCTATAATGATGTTCACGAGCACGACTATCCCAGAGGCAAAGAAAGCAGCAATATTTTCTATATCCACCCTGCATTCCACACAACATGCCGACGACTTTGAGATCGAAACATATTTTCCAGTTGTGCTGCTCATATTGAATGTATTTTAGCAAAGTGGCCATTGTGGCGTATGATTCTTTAGTGTTGATGGCATGAGCGATGGGGAGAGAAGGTTTTTCATTTCCAATATGCAGTAGGACTGCTTTCAAACTCTCCTTACTACCGTCAATGAACAAGCGCCACTCATTTCGATCATAAGGCTCTCTGAGTTGCTCAAACAATGCAGGAATATCGTTGCAGTAGCATATGTCGTTTTCCTTCTTAAAATGTTGTGCGTAAGCTTTATCACGGTTTCTTTAAAATGTTCCATTTATTCCCGGAGCCAAACAGTTCCGTTGCTTCAGGCGAGATGCAAGTAACTCCGCTTTTTCCTTTGACAGCTCGAAATCTCTCACCAAATCATTCAGTGCAGGCTGCGTAAAATGTTTTAATTGCGACTCCTGTTGAAATTCATTATCAGTGCTTGTGTCTGTCTGTGGTGATGATTCGAAAAATTCAATCGTTGAATCGGGGCACTTTGGATGAGGAAATTAACTTGAATGTGGAACTGGACGCGAAGCAGATGCTACTGTCGCATAAACCCATTTGGCACTCTTTCCAAAACCAGTGGATTTGCTCAGGCAAAAGTAACAATCAACCGAATGGCAGAGCGGCTCTCTCCATATCATCGGTACACCGAATTTCATATATCGTCTAATTTGGAATACAAATTCATTTTATTATTAATTCAATTGTATATATAAATTTAATCTTACTGTGATGAACCAGAAGCCCACGCGGCAAGAGTTATATGGCACGATAAGCAAACATTATTTGGTGTCCATTGCTCATGAAAAGTTGCAGGTGCTATTCCAAAATATTGCAGATAATTCTGTTGTAATGAATCGGTGAATCTACGTCTATTTGGTTGGGGGACAAAATTGCCACACACGTTACAGAAATTATTTGGATCGTTTACGCACTTAAATTCTCGTTTTCTTTTAGGCATCATGTTCCTATACCAAAGACATATAAATATCAAGATATAGCAAGAGTCAGCTGTTTATTGGTACGAATAAGTCAAAATACATAAAAATAACAAATAATAAATTCAATATATTTGCGTGTGAGCAACTGAACTTATAAATTGTCAAAAAAGAAAAATATTCGAAAAATATGGGATTTGGATTAATTCACTCAATTGCTTATAACTTTGTCATTTTTCGATCGATTTTCTTCTGGTTGGTCTTAGTTCTTTCGTAAAAGTATCATCTTTACGTACATGAACAGAAACCAGACGTTTTTTAACGATTTGTACTTTTCTGTCGGCACATAATCACTGTGAAATATGATTTTTTCGAAAATATCCCCTATTTGTATCGATATATTTTTAACCGCTTTACCAATCAAAGATCCGATTATCCATATTTGTTCGTCATCTCATACCTTGCATTTGTGTACCAAGAACGACCCAATCGGACATTTCTAGCTCGAGATATGATTTGTCAAGTGAAAAGAGGTCGAAAAAATGAAAAAATCACAATATCTCAAAAACTGTTTTTGATTTTCGAATTCAGCGGAAGAAAATACATAAGGAAAATCACCTCTCATCAAATGTACATTTTCAGTGTAAACTAGTGTTACTTATCTTCTATTATACCACAGTTCCATCGCTCAATCGGCCTAGGTCTCTTAGATTTTTCTTTGTAAAGCTCTATTTATTATATATTCGCTATAGTACATTGTTTTTGAAGCAATTTATCTTGCACATTTTGAGACCAACGTAGGATCTTTATGAAGGCTCTTTTAATATGCTGATTACTGATATATGTTGAACCCTGCCTGTCGTATTATACATTAAAAAAAACATCACTTCCTGGAATTCCGTTTAACAACACCTAGTCCACAGGTGACGCAAAACAAGGAACAAAAAACAGCCTCACCAGTATCACCTACAATACTTCGTCAAAATTCTTTTTCACCTACATAGACTTTGAAACGCTTTTCCCGGTTTCTGATGGAAGAGATAACATAGAATCCGCCTATAAAGTCAGAATTCACATATCTGCTGCCGAACTTTGCGAAAATTCCAGCTTCCTCTGATGAAGTATATCCATATGAAGTGGAAGCAACTTTGATGCTCAAAAAGATCGCGATCGAGGTGTACTTAATGTTCTATGTTTCTGATAGAAAAGATCACGTAGAAAATGTCTGCTGCCACACTTTGTCAATTTTTTCAATTAAATATATCAATTTACTGTGCTTGCAGGTATTTTCCGGTGTTAGGAAAAAATATTGACTAGCGTTGGTTTGATCCTCTTGTTGCGATCGGTGGTTGAAATCGAAAGAAGAAAACTTTATGGATGGAATTTATGGCTTTATTAACTTCACACCGATATTTTTTTGAGGTAAACACGTTGGTCGTACACACACACCAATCAATTATTTCGTTCTTTTTCAAAATTTCAACGCTAAAATACCCGTTCGTTTTCCCCGACTAGAAACGCATAAATCACGCAACAAATCCCACCGTCCGAACCCCGGATAGTTTTATCGCGGGCGGATTTCCAATATGACCTGGTAGTTGCAAATTCAGCGCTCGAGACCTCCATCCCTTCCTCTCCCACCGTTCCGTACCCCGTACGTACGGCAATAATGGCAGCCCGGCCCCGTTCGCCGTCGTAAAATTCGGTCTGCGAACAATTTTAAACGTCCGCCGTAATTTATTTCGACAGCAGGTTTGTTAAATAAATTAATTGCACCGCAAATAGCGCGAGGGCGCGCCGACCACCCGACCCATCGAGCCTGCATCGAGCGATCCACGAGCCGGTAGTTTCTGGGAGGATTTAAACGGCTCCGATTGAAAGTTTGCCGCGAATTATGTTCGGCAATGTACTTATTGCGTGTTCCTAAATACATATGTACGTACCCGAAGAAATAGCAAGGATAGTTTCGACCGAATATCCCAGAATTTTGAATCCTCGAGTAACATACTGACGCGATGTACTCAAAATGTGGTCCTCTTACAAGGAAACACCCAAAAGTTGAAATTTTGTGAATTTCTAGAGGGGTCAATTGTAAGATTACTACACTTATTCTTATCGGGGAAATCCCCCATTTGTGGTGTGGAGGGCGCTGTAATGAAAATACTATCCCTTGAAATTTGTGCAAATATCTCGAAAACTATGGGATATATTAAAAGAAAGCTAAGACGGGATTTTAATTGAAGGGTACTAAATCGTCATTTCAAAATCTATTAATTTCAATAGAGAAACTACTCCCATCCCAACTCTTTTCATTTCGCCGCTAAGAATAAGTGCAATAGTCTTACATTAGATTCCTCTAAAAATCCACAAAATTTCAATTTTCGTGGCAGATAGAATTAATTTGGGGATGCGTGGACGACATCAGGAAATCCGTGAAAGCTTTAATGAAAAGTAAAATATTTGCGTGGAAGCTTTGATTTCCCTCTTGTCCTTCTTATTTGATCATATATCACAAGCAGAGCTTTTAGAGTTAAACAAGAACAAGCTCACACGGAACTGAAATAAATTCATGCAGGGGTACTGCAGGGCAGTGTATTGGGGCCGGTCTTCTATCTATTGCACATTAGTGATATTCCTCAAGTAGAACACAACTTAATAGCTACGTTTGCTGACAACGCGGCCGTCTTGGCAGTAGATGAAGATCATGAAGAAGCAGCACGAAAACTGTAAACATCCATTAATCATATGAATTATTGGAATAAACAATGGCGGATCAAATTGAATGAAACGAAATCTGTCCATGTCAATTTCACAAACAGTTAGTGAGTTAGTCCTTCACAATACCGAACTAGTCAAAAGACTCAAGAGAAAGAAGCCTTTTGAGTTGGTTAAGTGATGAAGTGAAAATTAGAGGATAGCAATGATACACGGCAATACGAGTGTAATTGAAAGCATACATACATATCCATAGCATATCTCGTTTATTAGGGGAAGAAAACAGATAAAAACTGAAGTTATACGTCGAACAATCATATATAGCAGCGGAACATGGACACTATCAGATAGACAAAGTCGAGAATAAACGTTATGGAAGTGAGCTACTGAAACAAATTGAAACTAAGAAAAGGACGGACAGAATAAGGAATAAAATAATTAGGCAAAATCTACGAATAGAAACAATAAATGGAAAAATTATAGAAGTAAGAACTTGGAAGAAGATGGTTTGGTCACGACCGAAAGACTAACGAAACGAGTCTTCGAAACGAGAGTATGCGGAAAAAATAGATGGATTGACGAAATCGGGAAACAATCAGGGAAGAGAGGAATGTTATGGAAAGACATATGGAAACTAACACAGGACAGGAAACAATGAAGGCAGAGATGCAAAGCTCAACCTTACACCTGAAGGTAGAAAGGCTCAAGACTAAGTAAGTACGTAAAGGAAGAGAAACTATTGCAACTAACAAAAACTTTTAATTCTGGAAAAAATCAGAAACTTTACTTGAATTAAAATAACAGTCCTCGAGAGTATTGCGTAATGAAGACGTCGCAGTTTTAATTTCTTCATTCTCAATGCAATGCAAGTCGGCAGCTTTCAATGCGTCTATTGCTCTAGATATTCCTTCTTCCTCAGCTTCAGCCTCTTCATCTTCATTTTGATGTTGCAGATTTACTATGTTCTGTATTATGTTCCCCTATCTTCTTTGGATGTGTGGGTGACGCCATCAACTTCAACATAATTGAAGAAGGATTGTGCTCACTTTGTAAACTTTTGTACAGTTACTTCATAGCTACCCATTAACACACCTAATTCTTTAGGTTGTTATATAGAGAGTCCTCCAGGTTTTATTTATTATTAATAATTGAAGAGGGATGGCAAGGAAGAACGAACCAAGAAATATACACACTATTTCACAAGGTAAGTTAACAACATGGTATAAGAGAGCTCAAAGATTAAGATAGCTAGAACACATACTATTCAGGAGAGCGATAGGAAGCAAGAGGAAGAAGAGGTCGAGGAAATGGTGGCTGGGGTAGGCGGAAGAAGCCTTGAGAAAAGTGGAAGCTGAAGACTGGAGAGGGAGAGTGAGGAACAAAAGTGTGGAGTAAATTGATCCGAGTGTTTCCGTTGAGGATTCTGAATTCTTTCCTGAAAACTCGTTTGGCGCAGATGATGTAGGCAATAGTAAAGAATTAATAGAAGACATGGCAATAGCGAAAGAAACTGAAGGAATTGGAGAACTGTACGATAATGACCCAGGATAATGACGACAATAATCTCCAAAGAAACTCGCAATAGATGGAATATGTGAAAATACATAAAGTCTTTAACAAGAGCCTTCAACAAGATTTCAAGACAGAGCACAGCGTTCGACATTCTTTTGTTGATGATTGTTGATGATTAGGTTATAAACCATATTCTTGTTGAAACCCACAGATTGCATCGAAACCAAACTTGAAGCAGGCAAGGATAAATCGGTGGATTGAAGCAAGTCTCGAAGAAATTAAGAAATTCTTGGAAACAACGACAAGGATGGGCTTAATGCCAAGACATATACACACTATTTCACAAGGTAAGTTAACAACATGGTGTAAGAGAGCTTAAAGATTAAGATAGCTGGAACACATACTATTCAGGAGGCCGATAGGAAGCAAGAGGAAGAAGAGGTCGAGGAAATGGTGGCTGGGGTAGGCGGAAGAAGCCTTGAGAAAAGTGGAAGCTGAAGACTGGAGAGGGAGAGTGAGGAACAAAAGTGTGGAGAGGTGATAAGTTACTTAAATATAACATGTGATGGGGATTGAATCAAGACCTTCAAGGCTAGTAGTGAAAAATTGGAAACACCAAATGTGATTGATCATTTAGAGAATCACAAGTTTTTGCAAGGAATTGTAAAAACAACTCAAAAAGTGATGCTCGGGATATGCGGATACCTCACGATACCAATTAAGGATTCTCTCCATAAAATTGAAAATACAAAGGCTTTTACCATTTGCGAATTCATTTAGACACACATTGTGTTGCGCCTACGTACGTACCAACATAAAAATTTATACACGTGACCATTTTCGCTAACAAACAGCCGTGCACAACCCGGAATTTTGCATGCATGTGCTAGTAATGTGTATGTATGTACATATACGAACGTAGAACGAGTAGGATGTTGCCATCCGAAAGCATGTCACGAGCGTTTAATTCGGCGAGTGTATAAAGCACATGTTAATAACGCAAACAATTAGAGTAACTAGCGCACAATGAGGTCGCCCGAGCTTTAATTTCGCCATCTGTACGTGCGCCGGTCCCGGCGTTAATTGTTGTCGGCTGTATCGTCATAATAGCGGGTTTGTACGTGAAGATAGAAGAGTGTTAAGTTGTTTTAGAGGGCGCAAAGTTGCTCCGAAAGTTTAATATCGAACGAAGCTCGAGGCGAAATACAAGAAAAATTACGGTGTGAGAAGTCAATTTTTCGAAAAAATTTCGATTGGTGTATTGTACCATACGCTGCACGACGAAAGAAGATTAGATGAAATCTGTCTGTGTAAATGCCTCGAAATGAAACGTCTCTTCTATCAAAAAATTTTAAAAATCCAGGGGCAACAGCTCGATTCAAAATCGTATTTTCTTCAAACTGGAAGTCATCGATTTTGACATGGTTATTCCACTTTCAGAGTTGACGAATAACATTTTCTTTTCTCTATGTTCTCTTTCTTTACTGAGAATGACAACTTGATTGCCAAAACACGTATTTGGACATCGCCAAATCGTCAGTACTAAGAGATATAGCTATTTCATTGGAGTTAATTCTAAATCGTAGCTGTGCCTCTATTTGCGTAGCATCACCGGCTTTGAAGTTTTTCTGCACAATTCACTTTTAATTTTTCTTATAATTATCCCACTGTTTTAGGTTCAGTAACGTACTAAAAAGAATCAGTCCTTTTCCGAATATTGTGTTGGCCACTTTTGGTATAGGTGTAATAGTTGAAGTTTTCCACATATATGTAAATATCTCTTCTTCTAGTGATGTATTAATTGTATCTAGATATCGGTTTCCGATCACCATAAATCATTCTTCAGCAATTTTTGTTGAGATTCCATCATCTATTGCATTTTTACTGGACAGTGACCGAACAATTTGTTTTAGTTCCTTCATTGTTATTGGTTTAAACTTCAAATCAAACTTTTTATGGGTAGTAATATCGTCTAGATATGCATTACTATTATTAAACTTTTCTGTATCACGTACAATACCATTAATTAATGTCAAAAATGAAGGTCAGACCTAAATGGGGGGATTATTTTCAACGACAGCCATATAAACGAAACAAAAACGTAAAGAATCGGAATGATTTGACCAAACTTTAAGTCTAGTCAAAATGAAAGAGAACAATCTCCATGACTCTCTACAAAGCGACGTTTGAGCTACGTTTCTTAAGCAGTTTCCAAAAGAAGCTGTGCGATAAATCTTGAAAGCAGGCCTAAATTACATATGTCAATATTCTTACGGAGGAAATTATGTTTTATTAACTGCAGACCGCAATACGTATACTGATTTCGTCCCCATTTGGACTCATCAGTGCGGTGTAGCTGATCCGCGATCAACAAAGCACGTGTAACGCCGATTTTTACCCAGGGTTGGACCGATAGTCCTCTAAACCCATTCATTTCCTTGGAAAAGCTGCTGGAATCGCGCAGCTTTTGGTGGTGGAGAGTGAAGAAGGAATAAAAGACATCTTTTAAGATTTTACAAACACGAATTCTTTTCAAACTATTAGAACCCCAAATAGAAAAATAAAATCAAAGTACATCCGTGGGATATCCGGACAATGTTACAGCCAGGAAAAATGCAAGAAATTGTGGATGAAATTAAAGAATACAAAAGACATTGCAGCGATTAAGGAAACGAGATGGAGAAACTGCAAGATGATGATCTATAAGACAATAATTTAACCAAAATTGGTGCATGCAATCGAAACACTCAGCAGTGACGAAGAAACACGAAAAAGACCTGAGAATAACAGAGAGAAAAACGACGAGAATGATACCAGAGCCAAAGAAAATGAATGATACTGAATACGGAAGGAAGAAGTAATTGTAAATTTTTACAAGTAATGGGAGATGACAAAGCGAAGAGGATCAAACAACAGAAAGTAAAATGTCTGGGTAGGTATCGAAAGGAGGGTCAAAGTCGGCTGTATACGAAGTACTAGAATCGAATGGGGACGGAGGAAGGAGGCATGGACGATCGAGGAGTACGTGGCTACAAGAAGTGGAGTAAGATCTGAGAAGGGCCGGGATCGACAACTGGAGAACAAAGACGAATGACCGAAAAGCATCGACAGAAATATGCGAGGAAATATGAAGAGGACGAGGGGGTTGATCTCCCCAACACACTAGTGATTTAGAGGAGCTTAGGGTGGCTTAACCGCTAGAGGGATGTTTTGCCATAATAGTAAATAGTTCTGCACTCGAGAGGTTGATGGCTGTCGAAGAACATGGACATTACCTCAGCTGATAATACAGAAATGTACTGGACGACAGATCTTGGGGATTAACAAAATAATTTCCCCTCATAGCTAGATATTAACAACAGTTCATAGCGATGCATTTCACCAAACGAGTGGCTTCATTTGATCTGAACTAAAGTGATATTGGCATATCCGAATTAGACCTGGTTTGCACGCTAATTGCACAGTTTTCCCAGAGAGTTGCTTAACAAACGCACTTCAATTTGCAGGTCGTTTTACAGTGAATCATTGAGATTCTTCTATTTGACTTTGACCAAACTTTAATGTTTCTGGAGGTTAGAAGGTATTCGATGGTAGGCATACGGTTACTATCACAAACAAAAATATACTAGAAAATCTACTTTAATTAGTTTTTACCTAACAGATTCACTCGACGACCAACAATATCCCACCTTGTTCACAAAATTCGTTTATTTTATCATGAAATTCCCCGTCTACATTTCCATAAACATGAGCTGTTCTTCCTACGAACCTGTTTCCGTTATTCTAAACAATAACTTCCGTCTGTTCTTCGAGTTTAAAATAACACGATCCATTCGATTCCGGCGATATTATTTTAAGAAATTCCCGGCAGACGTCGCCGTCGCTGCTGCCGCCGCCGCCACCGACGCGAATTTCAAGGAAGTTCTTCTTCGTTCCCGAGTCGACCGCGCGAATTAAGAAGGAAAACTACTCGCTCGAATTTCCCAGAAGCGTCGCGAAGACGACGCCGACGTCCTCCGCGACTCACGCCCGCGTTTTATATTAAATTACGGACGCGAGACAAAGCGCATCGTCGGTTTTAAAATATCAAACCCGACGATACTCAAGTTATAAACTGAAGACGATCGCCATTGTTATTATCGTAATTATCAAAAGCAACGGAACGATTATTCCAACCGAGATACGAATTTCGGTTGTATTTCTCGTAATTTGCATATCCGCTTCGTCTCTCCTTATTCGCCGTCATTCTCCAGCCGTCGCCGGTACGAAAGGCAAGTTTCTGAATAGGACCGGAACGGTTGGAGCGAAGCATATTCGGAATATAAACCGGTTTTTCCGCGATCGTCTTTTGTCTTCTGAAACGGAGAGCTCATTTTTTATCTCCGCGGAACGAACGGGCGAGGATCTGGAGTTAATGTGGGTTAAAGTTATTCTTTTGTTTCGTCGTTGGTTGTACGTTTGGCCGACGGTTTTTACAGAACTGACGTTTTCGGCCGGTGCGGTTATTGCATTAAAAACTTTCTCATTTTACTTACTTTGCGGATCGTATCTATCGCAGTAAATGGACTCGTAAATGGCGTAAATGGCGTAAATGGCGTAAAAGAAGTTTATTTGGAGCTACTGACCTGGAAAAAAGAGAGAAATAGATAAAATATTTATCTTGATTAAAATCGAAGAAAAAAAAATATAATACGGGCATACATGGTGCAGATTCGAGTCCGGACTCGGCTGCAGAAGTGGTAAGATAATCGCCATAAATATTTCTATGCAAATACCTAGTATGTTACTGGCTTCCAACTTTTTGGTAAAATGATAATAAGAGGGAAAGTCTGAAACGTGACCGATACGGACATTAGTCGTTACCATTCGAATAACCCACTTAGTTGGTAATAAAAATGGAAATGCAGGCCGTACTAGTTCAATGGAAACGGCGGCGTAGGTTCAAGTTTGAGAATTTACTAGTAACAAGACGCCACTCTCCTATTATAACATTGGATCGCATCTAAGTTTCTGGAGTCAGAGAGACCCTCCAGCTTCTCTAGTAAGTGAGACGAGGTTATCCGGACCGTCTACTTACTATTCCTTTTATTCGGTCGTGAAGCGGCCAATAAGGTTAGTCGTCAATTCTGTTTAAAAATAAAAGAAAGAAATAACACCCTTGGGGTGTATAGGGCCTCCATAAAATTCAAATAAGCTAGCGCTCTTAAATGTTTACCCAACTCTCGGTAACCGTTGGAATTCCAGAGGTTTCATAGACACATTACAGCTTAGCAGAACGTAATTAGAAAAGTATGTGCAAGTGACAAGTAAATGTGTTCCCCTCCTTAAAATACTAAAAAGAATTGAACGTTTCGTTCAACAAATATCTAACTAACTCGTTAACTATAAGGTAGCAAAAGTAAGGAAACCTCTTTTTACTCGAACACAAATCTTCGACTTACTAAGGCTAAATCGATTAAATAATTCTAGGGAATTTTTCCGAAAACTCAACGAAACAGAAATAAAATAAAGGCGGGACTTAGCGCAATCGTGGTTCCGGTTATCAAACTCGTACGGCGTTGTAGTCGCTGTCAAGACGGAAGCTGTCAAAAATTGTGGGGTTAAACCTAAACGGGGTTCTACCTTCTACGATAATTCATAGATGATCGTAAACTTGTCAGATGTTCTCAAAATAAATCTTGTACTAGTCCTATACTAGTACCCTAAAATAACGTGAAAGAGAAAATGACGAAATCGTAATTAACAAAAAGGAAAACTCACCTCTAATAAAGGGAAAGTAAACGCCCAACGTGGTAGATAGTTCTAACAGTAAAATTGGGGAAGCGTAACTCCCAAATACACACAACGATAATATTAAACTTCCCAGAGTGGAATTCGTCTGCATATCCTCGACAAACGAGATTTTGGAGCGAAAACGGGGATAACCTATTCAAGGAAAACGACCTGTTCAACCGAACGCCACTAGTAGAATGTCTACACGTCCACCAGTTGTATCGAAACCTACGAAAGCGGGGCGCCATCTATACACGCCAGAAGTCGAAGCGAAAGGCCAAAAACAACAGTACCGGAACGCTATGATAAATTGGCCGTAACAAGTAATTACGGTGAAATCACATTGAAGTAGTATCGGGAGGTGAGATTGGTGTGTGTATCATATTACTTACTTAAGTTTTAAAGATATCGAGATCTAAACATATCAATTCTGCGAGAACATCTAGAAAAAAACGTTCTGAAGTCCGCGTGAGAAAGAAGCCAAGCCATTAACAACCCAAGCGTTCAGATGGTCGTCGATCCACAAGATCGGTCCCCGCCTCGAGTGAAGATTCGTCCTCTAGCAGATTTTTCGATATCGGCTGAGGTAACGTTCTTAGGTCCCTCGACGACCATCAAACTCAATATTTAGCGATGAGAAATAAATAAATTATACTGGTACTTTTACCGTCAATTGTTAGTTTTGTGTATTGTTACTTGTGGCCCCCTCTCGCCGTTCGTAATTTTTGATCCAACTATACTGGATACCGCTTGCACCGGTTGGATGCGCACGTGTCATTCATTCAGCGTCTGACGTCGAGTCGGAAGACAAATCGGTTTCCGTGAATAAGTTTATTCCGTTTCGCTTTTAAATACCGTTTTAGAGGATATACACGGAAATTCGACGCTGGGAGATATATAGTATCGCTGGAAGTTTCGTTTTCCCCAAGTTTTGCTGTTCAAACTAATCGTCCACGTTGCTTTTCCCTTAATTGGAGGTGAGTCTTTCTTCTGTTTGTTAATTACAGTGTCGCTATAGTAGCTTTCACGTTATTGTAGGGAATTAGTTTAGACTAGGATATATGTAGTGCAAGTTAGTATTAACTAGTACATACGTGTGTAGAGCTATCGTAGGAACTAGAAGTTAGTTTTCCCAACATCTGTTGAACGAGCGCGAGGAAACACGCCATCTTGGACAACTTCCGTCCGATACCGAATACCACGCCGTACGAAAGCCGACAACATTTGATTTGATTTATATTTTTGCATCGTTGAGTTTTTGATAAAAGTTCCCTAGAATCTTGTAGTTAACTTAAAGTAAGGAAATTTGGGGATAGGGGATTACTGTGCAAGTATACAGCAGTTTTCTTACTTTTGTAAACATTCAATTATTTTAGTATTTTTAGGAGGGGAGGGGAATTCTGATTTGTTTTCGACTAAAAAACAGGGATTCTCGTTACGTTTGATAATTAGTAGTACATTTAATTCTTTTAGTAGTTTAAGGGGGAAACTACTTGAATATTTGCTTGTTTTTAAAAAGCTGTAAGATGGCTGTAAGTCCGCTGGAATTCCACCGGTTACCGGAAGCGCGTAAACCAGATAAGGAACTTGCTTAATTGATTTTTGTTTCTTTCCTGATACACCTCAAGTGGCAATAAAGTGCTGTTAAACGTCAATCTCTCGTCTCGATTCGTTTTATTTTTATTTCGCTTATGTTATTTTTAAATAGTTTTCTACTACTTTTGCTGGTCGTTTCACGACAGGATAAAGATCCAGACGGTTCGGATAATATCGTACCACCTATTACGGAGGCTGGAGGGCCTCTCCGACTCCAGTGATTTAGAGGTGATCCAGTTTCAGAAGTGGAGAGTGGCGCCTTGCTACTATTCCTACAACGTTAACATACGCCGTTTGGATCTGCATCGTTATCACCAACGAGGTGTATTATCCGCACTGTAACTGTATAGGTCACGTTTCTGACTTTCCGTTTATCGTTTCCTTTATTATTTTCATTTTTAACGAAAGCTTTAAAAGCTATTAACAGTACTACTACGAAGACAACAGCCCAACTCGTCAATTCCAATTCCTTTATGAATATTTTCCATCATAAAGGCACCTTTCACGTCCAGTATAATCGGCGGAAAAAAAAAAAGACAAATTTCCCTCTTCTTTCTTCCTACTTTTTCCTTATCGCGTGGCTTCTTTCGTAAAATTTAATTCGAACCGACTCCCGATCGTTTACGCTCCGGCGATGGGGCACCGCGACGCGCCGAATACAAATATACCATCCGCAAGCGCCTCGTTTCTCTCCTCCTTTAATCAACTGTCTGTATTCAAATTGCAGTCGAAATCTCGACGGTTGCTTCGTCTCCGGCTACACCGGAGAAAATTAGGAAAAGCGACTTCCTAACTGTTCTTTGTGATTGCCGTTACACCTGCCGCGCGGCCATATATAAAAGCAATCCCCCTTCGCCTCGGAGTCTGCTCGGATCATTTGAATATATTAACTTGAGTAAAACGACCGCTGCTGCTGGTGTCTGCCGGTTGGTTTGGAGCTATCGGCTTAAGAGAAACGAGTTACGGTATAACATGTGTACGATATGCGAGAGAGTATGTGTGTAGGATATCGCCTTGTAGTAGGATGTGATGGTAATAAAATAAAATTTATTACTACACGTTACGAGATACATTGTAATGGTCTTTATCCGATGTTGCTGACGCTGGATGCACACGCCAGCATTGAATTTAAAGTGAGGCGTCTATGTAGGCCAGTGACTGTTTTAGATTTTGGCGATACATCGAGTTTGTTATAACGTTGCTTTCAAAAACCGTACCATGACGATGATAAATGATCCTCGAGTGTTGCAGAGAAGAAGGCAAATAGGGAATCGGTGACCAGGAAATAAAATGACTTTGGGACGATGCCCATATATCCGTTTATATATATATATATATATACGTTAGCGCTACAGGCCTTGAAGGCCCCTGGCTTCTAGATTCAGAGTGATTTTTTCCACTCTCTTCGATCTTGTGCCCTGTCCCTCCAGTCCTTTACTCCGATCTCCTCCAAATCCTTTTTCACCACCTCCAACCATTTCCTTCTTGGGCGTCCTCTTGTCTTTTCCCCACCTTCTCCAGCTTCCAGTACCCTTTCCACTAGTCTCTGTTTTTATATCCGATATCGACCACAATCTTTCCTGTGGATCCCATTCTCTCGGATTCATTGTCGATAACATTGGAAACATTCAGTACAACCGAAGTGCGGTCTGTGGCTGTCTCACCAGCTGAGTTTTCGTCCTTTTCGTTAAAAACTTTTTCCGAGTTTTGCCAGATGTCTTTAATTAACATTGGCGTTTCGCTATCCACACTGGTAACTTCTTCAGGAATTAGCTTAGGGAAGAATGAGGACTACGAGGATACATCTTTCCTTATTCTTCTTTCTCTTCGATCTTTTTATATCCGATACCGACTACAGTCTTTCCTGGGGATCCCATTCTCTCGGATTCATTGTCGATAACATTGGAAACATTCAGTACAACCGAAGTGCGGTCTGTGGTTGTCTCACCAGCTGAGTTTTTCGTCCTTTGGTTAAAAACTTTTTCCGAATTTTGCCAGATGTCTTTAATTAACATCGGCGTTTCGCTATCCACACTGGTAACTTCTTCAGGAATTAGCTTAGGGAAGAATGAGGACTACGAGAATACATCTTTTCTTATTCTTCTTCCTCTTCGATCTTTTTATATCCGATATCGACCACAATCTTTCCTGTGGATCCCATTCCCTCGGATTCATTGTCGATAACATTGGAAACATTCAGTACAACCGAAGTGCGGTCTGTGGCTGTCTCACCAGCTGAGTTTTCGTCCTTTTCGTTAAAAACTTTTTCCGAGTTTTGCCAGATGTCTTTAATTAACATTGGCGTTTCGCTATCCACACTGGTAACTTCTTCAGGAATTAGCTTAGGGAAGAATGAGGACTACGAGGATACATCTTTTCTTATTCTTCTTTCTCTTCGATCTTTTTATATCCGATACCGACTACAGTCTTTCCTGGGGATCCCATTCTCTCGGATTCATTGTCGATAACATTGGAAACATTCAGTACAACCGAAGTGCGGTCTGTGGTTGTCTCACCAGCTGAGTTTTCGTCCTTTTGGTTAAAAACTTTTTCCGAGTTTTGCCAGATGTCTTTAATTAACATTGGCGTTTCGCTATCCACACTGGTAACTTCTTCAGGAATTAGCTTAGGGAAGAATGAGGACTACGAGGATACATCTTTTCTTATTCTTCTTTCTCTTCGATCTTTTTATATCCGATACCGACTACAGTCTTTCCTGGGGATCCCATTCTCTCGGATTCATTGTCGATAACATTGGAAACATTCAGTACAACCGAAGTGCGGTCTGTGGTTGTCTCACCAGCTGAGTTTTCGTCCTTTTGGTTAAAAACTTTTTCCGAATTTTGCCAGATGTCTTTAATTAACATCGGCGTTTCGCTATCCACACTGGTAACTTCTTCAGGAATTAGCTTAGGGAAGAATGAGGACTACGAGAATACATCTTTTCTTATTCTTCTTCCTCTTCGATCTTTTTATATCCGATATCGACCACAATCTTTCCTGTGGATCCCATTCCCTCGGATTCATTGTCGATAACATTGGAAACATTCAGTACAACCGAAGTGCGGTCTGTGGCTGTCTCACCAGCTGAGTTTTCGTCCTTTTCGTTAAAAACTTTTTCCGAGTTTTGCCAGATGTCTTTAATTAACATTGGCGTTTCGCTATCCACACTGGTAACTTCTTCAGGAATTAGCTTAGGGAAGAATGAGGACTACGAGGATACATCTTTTCTTATTCTTCTTCCTCTTCGATCTTTTTTATATCCGATACCGACCACAGTCTTTCCTGGGGATCCCATTCTCTCGGATTCATTGTCGATAACATTGGAAACATTCAGTACAACCCAAGTGCGGTCTGTGGCTGTCTCACCAGCTGAGTTTTCGTCCTTTTGGTTAAAAACTGTTTCCGAATTTTGCCAGATGTCTTTAATTAACATCGGCGTTTCGCTATCCACACTGGTAACTTCTTCAGGAATTAGCTTAGGGAAGAATGAGGACTACGAGGATACATCTTTTCTTATTCTTCTTCCTCTTCGATCTTTTTATATCCGATATCGACCACAATCTTTCCTGTGGATCCCATTCTCTCGGATTCATTGTCGATAACATTGGAAACATTCAGTACAACCGAAGTGCGGTCTGTGGTTGTCTCACTAGCTGAGTTTTCGTCCTTTTGGTTAAAAACTTTTTCCGAGTTTTGCGAGATGTCTTTAATTAACATTGGCGTTTCGCTATCCACACTGGTAACTTCTTCAGGAATTAGCTTAGGGAAGAATGAGGACTACGAGGATACATCCTTCCTTATTCTTCTTCCTCTTCGATCTTTTTATATCCGATATCGACCACAATCTTTCCTATGGATCCCATTCTCTCGGATTCATTGTCGATAACATTGGAAAGATTCAGTAAAACCGAAGTGCAGTCTGTGGCTGTCTCACCAGCTGCGTTTTCGTCTTTTTGGTTAAAAACTTTTTCCGAGTTTTGCCAGATGTCTTTAATTAACATTGGCGTTTCGCTATCCACACTGGTAACTTCTTCAGGAATTAGCTTAGGGAAGAATGAGGACTACGAGGATACATCCTTCCTTATTCTTCTTTCTCTTCGATCTTTTTATATCCGATACCGACTACAGTCTTTCCTGGGGATCCCATTCTCTCGGATTCATTGTCGATAACATTGGAAAGATTCAGTAAAACCGAAGTGCGGTCTGTGGCTGTCTCACCAGCTGCGTTTTCGTCTTTTTGGTTAAAAAACTTTTTCCGAGTTTTGCCAGATGTCTTTAATTAACATCGGCGTTTCGCTATCCACACTGGTAACTTCTTCAGGAATTAGCTTAGGGAAGAATGAGGACTACGAGGATACATCTTTTCTTATTCTTCTTCCTCTTCGATCTTTTTATATCCGATATCGACCACAATCTTTCCTGTGGATCCCATTCTCTCGCATTCATTGTCGATAACATTGGAAACATTCAGTACAACCGAAGTGCGGTCTGTGGCTGTCTCACCAGCTGAGTTTTCGTCCTTTTCGTTAAAAACTTTTTCCGAGTTTTGCCAGATGTCTTTAATTAACATTGGCGTTTCGCTATCCATACTGGTAACTTCTTCAGGAATTAGCTTAGGGAAGAATGAGGACTACGAGGATACATCCTTCCTTATTCTTCTTCCTCTTCGATCTTTTTATATCCGATACCGACCACAGTCTTTCCTGTGGATCCCATTCTCTCGGATTCATTGTCGATAACATTGGAAACATTCAGTACAACCGAAGTGCGGTCTGTGGCTGTCTCACCAGCTGAGTTTTCGTCCTTTTCGTTAAAAACTTTTTCCGAGTTTTGCCAGATGTCTTTAATTAACATTGGCGTTTCGCTATCCACACTGGTAACTTCTTCAGGAATTAGCTTAGGGAAGAATGAGGACTACGAGGATACATCCTTCCTTAATCTTCTTCCTCTTCGATCTTTTTATATCCGATACCGACCACAGTCTTTCCTGGGGATCCCATTCTCTCGGATTCATTGTCGATAACATTGGAAACATTCAGTACAACCCAAGTGCGGTCTGTGGCTGTCTCACCAGCTGAGTTTTCGTCCTTTTGGTTAAAAACTGTTTCCGAATTTTGCCAGATGTCTTTAATTAACATCGACGTTTCGCTATCCACACTGGTAACTTCTTCAGGAATTAGCTTAGGGAAGAATGAGGACTACGAGGATACATCTTTTCTTATTCTTCTTCCTCTTCGATCTTTTTATATCCGATATCGACCACAATCTTTCCTGTGGATCCCATTCTCTCGGATTCATTGTCGATAACATTGGAAACATTCAGTACAACCGAAGTGCGGTCTGTGGCTGTCTCACCAGCTGAGTTTTCGTCCTTTTGGTTAAAAACTTTTTCCGAATTTTGCCAGATGTCTTTAATTAACATCGGCGTTTCGCTATCCACACTGGTAACTTCTTCAGGAATTAGCTTAGGGAAGAATGAGGACTACGAGGATACATCTTTTCTTATTCTTCTTCCTCTTCGATCTTTTTATATCCGATATCGACCACAATCTTTCCTGTGGATCCCATTCTCTCGGATTCATTGTCGATAACATTGGAAACATTCAGTACAACCGAAGTGCGGTCTGTGGTTGTCTCACCAGCTGAGTTTTCGTCCTTTTGCTTAAAAACTTTTTCCGAGTTTTGCGAGATGTCTTTAATTAACATTGGCGTTTCGCTATCCACACTGGTAACTTCTTCAGGAATTAGCTTAGGGAAGAATGAGGACTACGAGGATACATCCTTCCTTATTCTTCTTCCTCTTCGATCTTTTTATATCCGATATCGACCACAATCTTTCCTATGGATCCCATTCTCTCGGATTCATTGTCGATAACATTGGAAAGATTCAGTAAAACCGAAGTGCGGTCTGTGGCTGTCTCACCAACTGAGTTTTCGTCCTTTTGGTTAAAAACTTTTTCCGAATTTTGCCAGATGTCTTTAATTAACATCGGCGTTTCGCTATCCACACTGGTAACTTCTTCAGGAATTAGCTTAGGGAAGAATGAGGACTACGAGGATACATCCTTCCTTATTCTTTTTCCTCTTCGATCTTTTTATATCCGATATCGACCACAATCTTTCCTGTGGATCCCATTCCCTCGGATTCATTGTCGATAACATTGGAAACATTCAGTACAACCGAAGTGCGGTCTGTGGCTGTCTCACCAGCTGAGTTTTCGTCCTTTTCGTTAAAAACTTTTTCCGAGTTTTGCCAGATGTCTTTAATTAACATTGGCGTTTCGCTATCCACACTGGTAACTTCTTCAGGAATTAGCTTAGGGAAGAATGAGGACTACGAGGATACATCCTTCCTTATTCTTCTTCCTCTTCGATCTTTTTATATCCGATATCGACCACAATCTTTCCTATGGATCCCATTCTCTCGGATTCATTGTCGATAACATTGGAAAGATTCAGTAAAACCGAAGTGCGGTCTGTGGCTGTCTCACCAGCTGCGTTTTCGTCTTTTTGGTTAAAAACTTTTTCCGAGTTTTGCCAGATGTCTTTAATTAACATTGGCGTTTCGCTATCCACACTGATAACTTCTTCAGGAATTAGCTTAGGGAAGAATGAGGACTACGAGGATACATCCTTCCTTATTCTTCTTCCTCTTCGATCTTTTTATATCCGATATCGACCACAATCTTTCCTATGGATCCCATTCTCTCGGATTCATTGTCGATAACATTGGAAAGATTCAGTAAAACCGAAGTGCGGTCTGTGGCTGTCTCACCAGCTGCGTTTTCGTCTTTTTTGGTTAAAAACTTTTTCCGAGTTTTGCGAGATGTCTTTAATTAACATTGGCGTTTCGCT
Source organism: Chrysina gloriosa (assembly GCA_038088585.1). Lineage (NCBI taxonomy): Eukaryota > Metazoa > Arthropoda > Insecta > Coleoptera > Scarabaeidae > Chrysina > Chrysina gloriosa. Next base: position 102,071,378 of record CM076087.1, read on the forward strand.
ATCCACACTGGTAACTTCTTCAGGAATTAGCTTAGGGAAGAATGAGGACTACGAGGATACATCCTTCCTTATTCTTCTTCCTCTTCGATCTTTTTATATCCGATATCGACCACAATCTTTCCTATGGATCCCATTCTCTCGGATTCATTGTCGATAACATTGGAAAGATTCAGTAAAACCGAAGTGCGGTCTGTGGCTGTCTTATCACCTGAGTTTTCGTCCTTTTGGTGAAAAACTTCTTCCGAGTTTTGCTAGATGTCATTAGTTAACATCGGCGTTTCGTTATCCATACTGGTAACTTCTTGAGGAATATGCCTAGAGAGGCATGAGAAGTACGAGGATATATATATATATATTATATATATATTTTCTTATTCTTCTACCTCTTCGACCTCTTTATGCTCAAGTTTGAGCACAACCCGTCCTAGAGCTGCTACCTTGGTCTCCCATCTGGACAAGTCTAAAGCTAAACTAGAATTACAACGACGAAGACATTATTATATATTATTATATATTTCTGCTTGCTCCTTGGGAATAAGTCTGAGCATCTTACTATGTGGTGTGGTATATACCGCCCTAATTCCCAACAATCCCTGCGTTCCCCAATTAAGGCAAAGGTACTGCCTTATAGGCAAATTAACAAACCACAAAGCGTTCTTTTCCTCTCGCATCCACCACCAGATGTCTCCAATACAATCACAGCGTGATCCGACTCAACCGGTAAACATCCCTTTCTGCGTACGTACACACAAACACGGTTTAGCACTACGACTAATACGGCTTTGTTTGCTCCCTCTAATAAGACGTCCAAGCAACTAATCCGAACTGAAAGCTCGCAGTACGATTATGGTAAATTGTTTGCCGTCTAGATCGCCGCCCTGGTAATTACGCGGAAACGGAACATTGCGCATTGTACACTGCACGCTGTACGGTTACTAGCGCGCGCGCGCACACACACACGTACAATGCATATTTGTATTTCTCCGAGTCCTGCGGTTTCTCCGCAGGAATATAGATCGTTTCCTGGCGGCGAGAAGGGGCGCGCATCAGAGCGTGTCCGAAACTGTTATTTACGAGTTGGAGGAGCAACGGTTGAATAATTAGTTCGAAATGTAATCTGCTCGGCGAGTCTATAATGAAATACGCAACTATAAATTAGATGGAGAGGGCATAGTCGTGTTAGGGCGGATAACTGTAATAATAACAAAGGAAATTCGCGCGGCGTCGGCGAAACGGTCGGAACATTGTTTTAACGTAGTTATACGGCTGCTTAAATATGCATTCCATTAATCCGGACCTCTCTAAAGTGTCTAAAGTTATCGAAGCAGGGTAAATTTTAAAAATTGACGTTTCCATTACGAGATGAAAGCGTTGAGCATGGGTAACACAAGAAATTTCTGTCCTTCAGGAAGTTCTGAAATCAGTTTTGTTCGTAGAAAACACCAATTATAAGACAAGAACCACATAGCTTTGATAGTATCGAAACAGTGACATGAGCGAGCAAAAACTGAATTTGCTTCATATTTGTTATAATAAGTGAGTTGGGCATAAATTTAGATTCAAGCTGATTTAGAACTGACCAAAAGTACAAACTATTGTCATTGCTTTTAAGAGTGGTTCTTTAGATTTTCTCGTTATGTATCTTTTGGTTTTTGAGTTCTTGAGTTATTGACCAACATTCGACATCACCAGCCATCATCTTACGATCTTTACTCAAACTCCAAAACGGAGACACCAAAGCATTTCTGTCGAAATTCCTTGACTCTGATGAGAGTCCAGTGGCACACCTTACAATTTTTTCCTTTCTTGCAATTACGGTCAAATGCATATATAACTTATGAATAGTGCTAATATGGCACAAATGTACTTGACCTTTAGATAATTGCCGTATCACCTTCTGCAGAAGCTATCTGAAGATATTAGATGATACCTTCAGGTCATTTCTACATCTTGATAGATTTCCTTGCAACTCACAGACTCACAAATTTCTGAAAAAATGTCCAAAGCCTTCTGAGACTCTTAGACTTTCTTTAGCAAGTCGGGCTGCTTATCTACGAAATTCTTCAGAATCTTTTAATTCTGCTCCAACAATCACAAGATGCCTAAGCAGTCTTAGGTCTCCAAAATCCTTTGATTTTGAGAAAAATGTTTAAGTGGATCTGTTGCTATTCACTACAAATCTGTCTAGATACGATTACAGTATTCTAAGAGCCGTAAATTTTTACCACTGAGTTCTGGATGTTGTCTACCAAATTCCTCAGAATCCTCTAACTCTGCTTGAACATCCAACCTTTAAGCAACCTTAGCTTTCCAAAATCGTTTGATTTTGAGAAAAATCATTAAGAGGTTCGGTTGCAAATGACTACAAATCTGTAGAAATATGTTTACAGTCTCCTAAATTGCTAAATTCTTCAGAATCTCTTCGCTCTGATACAACAACGAATGAAAGCAATCTCAGCTTTTCAACATCCTTTGATCTTGAAGGAAATCTTTAAGAGATTCTATTGCAAACTGAGTACAAAACTGTTAAAATATCTTCACAGTCTTCTAAGAGGCCTAGATTTTACCAGTGACATCTGGAAGTTGTTTGCCAAATTCTTCAGAGGTTTTGAACTCTGCTCGAAAATACAACGCATTGCTCAAGCAAGCCTAGCATTCCAGATTCCTTCGATTTTGAGGCAAATCTTTAAAAAATTCTATTGCAACTGACTACAAATCTGTCGAAATACGTTTAGAGTCTTCTAAAAGGCTTGCAACTTTTCGTTGACTTCTAGGGGTTATCTGTCAAATTCTTCAGAATTCTTTAGCTCTACTCGAACATCAAACAAGTTGTCTAAGCAATAACAGCTTTTGAAAATCCTTTGATTGTGAGTGAAATCTTTAAGAGGTTCTGCTGCAAGTCACTACAAATTTGTTGAAATAGCTTTACAGTCTTCTAAGGGAGTTGTATTTTTACAGGTGACCTCTGGAAATTGTATATCAAATCCTTCAGAATTTTTTAAATCTGCTCGAACATCCAACGGGTTACTCAACCAATCTTAGCTTTAAAAAATTCCTCGATTTTGAGAAAAGTCTTTAAGAGCTTCTGTTGCAACTGACGGCGAATCTGTCGGAATACGGTTACAGTCTTCCTGGAGGCCTGAATCTTTGCCAATGAGCTCTTTGTGTTATTTGCCAAATTCTTCAGAATCTTTTAGCGTTGCTCGAACATCCAGCGAGTTACCCAAAGCAATTTTAACTTTCAAAAACCTTTTCGATTTTGGGGAAAATCTGTAAGAGCTTCTGTTCCAACTGATTACAAGACTGCCAAAATACCTTCACAGTCTTCTAAGAGGCCTAGATTTTTACCAGTGACCTGTCGAAGTTGTGTGCCAACATTTTCAGAATTTTTTAACTCTGGTCGAACATCCAACGAGATGCCTAAGCAACATTAGCTTTCCAAAATCCTTTGATTCTTGAAGATAATCTTTAGGAGGTTCGGCTGCAACTCATTACTAATCTGCCGACATTCGTTTACGGTCTTTTAAAAGGCTTGCATTTTTACCAGTGAGTTTTGGGGGTTATCTGCCAAATTCTTCAGAAGATTTTAACTCCTCTCGGATATCTAATTAGTTGTCTAAACAGTCTTAACTTTCCAAAACCTTTTGATTTTGAAGAAAATCTATAGACGTTTCTGTCACAACTGATTACAAATCTATCGAAATACGTTTACAGTTTTCTAAGGAACGTGGATTTTTACCACTGGGTTTTAGGAGGTACCTGACAAATTCTTCACAATCTTTTAGCTCTGGTTGAACACGTAACGAGTGCCTAAGCAATCTCAGTTTTCCAAAATTCTTGGATTTTGAGGAAAATCTTTAAAGGAGCTTCCGTTGGAACTCACTAAAAATCTGTCAGAATACATTTACAGTCGCCTAGGAGTCCTGAATTTTTACCAGTGAGTTCTGTAGGTTATCTATCAAATTGTGCAGAATCTTTCAATTCTGTTGAAACACCCAACGAGTTACCCAAGCAATCTTAGCTTTCAGAAACTTTTCAATTTTGAGGAAACTCTGTAAGTGCTTTTGTGGAAAGTGCTTGCAAATTATATTGAAATACAGTTTTATAGGAGCCCTGACATTTTACCGACAGGTTCTGCGGGTTATGGACCAGATTCTTCAGAAACTTTAAACTCTACTCGAATATCTAATAAGTTGCCTAACCAATCTTAATTTTCCAAATTGTTTCTAGCACAACTAATACAAATCTGTCGAAATACGTTTGTAGTCTTTTAAGGGGCCTAGATTTTAACCACTGGATTTTGGGAGGCATCTTCTTCGTAATCTTTTAGCTCTGATTTAACATTCAACATGTTGCCCAAGTTTTAGCTTTCCAACATGTTTCGATTTTGAGGAGAATCTGTTGCATTTCATTAAAAATTCTTCGAAATCCGTTTACAGTCTTCTAAGAGGCTTGGATTTTTACCAGCAGATCTTGTAGATTATCTACCAAATTCGTCAGAACCTTCTTTTAACTCTTTTTGAACATTCAATAAGTTATCCATGTAATCTTAGCTTTCCAAAATCGTTTGACTTGTATCCCACTATTAATCTGTTGAAATAATAATAATAATAATCTTTATTGTCCAACAGATTACAATTCAATTACAGGACAATTAATGAAATTACAATAAGCAAACCGGTATAACCCTACAACAATACAATAATTCCAGAAGAACCTATACAAATGTATTGAAATGACGCTCACAACAGCTGACAATATTCCGCAATGAGTCATGGTTGATATTACAGACAGTCGAAATTATATTATAATATTATAATATACGTCTGCAGTCTTCTAAAAGGCCTGAATTTTTACCAGTGAGTTCTGGGGGCTGTCAGCCAAAGTCATCAGGATCTTTTAACTCTGCTCGAGCACCCAACGAGTTACCTAAGCAACCTTAGCTTTCGAAAATCTGTCGAATTTGAAGAAAATCTTTAGAAGGTTCTGTTACAATTTATTACAAATCTGTCGATATACGTTAACAGTCTCTGAATAAACCTAAATTTTTACCAGTGAGTTATGTGTCAAAGCAAGCCTACACCCACACCAATCTGCGACGAGACCTTTACCAAAAAAAAAAAGAGAAAAACTGGCTTTCCTTCCTTTCAGAAAAGATACTAAATATTTCGTTATTTAAATTCTATCAATTTTTGAGCATCGCCCGCTTCGAACGAAGGACTTTCCCCCTTTTTATTCGCGATCCGCGTACGCGCACTTTATTTTCCCCTCCTTCGTTCCGTATCCATTTTCTTTTTCGCTTCATCGCGATCTAATTTATATTCAGGAGCATCAACCGGCGAAGAAGGTATCCCGATAAAAGCTAAGCAACACCGTCATCGTCGTCGTCTCTTCCGAAAGGGGAGAACGAAAGGAAAAAATTCGCATAACGAATTTTACAAACTCGACGCGAGTGCACTCGATCCGCCGCGTCGCGCCCGAGTGTATACCTATACACTCTTCCTCGAAATTATATCAGAACTAAAGCAAAAAGGAATATCTCGACGATAATCTCTCCATTCGCTTTCTTCTCCGGTTTCTTTTCGGAAAGGCTCCGTTTCGTTTCGTCCTCCCCCTTTTCCCCGTTCATTTTTGCATGGTAGACGATACGAGCGGAGCGGCCGGCGTTTCGAACGAATGATATTGTGATCAGAATTTAGATGGGGCGAGCTCGATGAGTCGGCGGGAGGTTGATGGCACCGGGAAAGCGCGTCACGGGTGGCTTTTTCGAGTCTATTAAAAGGAAAAAGTCGACGAAACGGAGGGAGGAAACCCGTCGGCGATAAAGGATTATTACATTCGCTAAAGACGCTTCTTATACAAAGTATCACCCGGAATGGCGCGGACGTGGGAAATAAAAAGCGAGGCGTTTCGTTTAAATACGGTTCATTCTGCGAAATTTGCGCTTTCGTCTTTCGACGTGACTTTGAAGTCAATGTGAATGCGAGATGGTGTCGGAGTTATAAAAATAAAGTAGCTGACTAACAAAGTCCGTGATGAAACTCAAATTTTTCTATTAGCGATTAGATAACAACTGGGAATCACGAGTATATGGAAATTGACTGCGAAGACAGAATAACAATACTTTGTAAAAGTGCATTTAAAACGATGCTGTAGGATTCTACGAAGAAATTAAAAGATAAAAAGAAAATTTTTGGAACGATCCAAGGGACAGAATTGCAAGTACAAAATGGAAACATCGTAGGATGGGATGATTTGGCGAGGTATATGACTAAGAGATAAGAGGGGCGTGTTTGAAGTTATTACAAAAACTGGGAAAGAAAAAGAATTTCTGGGACTCAACTTTTTGTACTAGTGATTAGATAACTACTAGATAACTTTATCCGACGCTGAATGGCATAAGGATTAACGAGTAGAAGAAGAAGAAGATTAGATAACTACTGGGAATCACAAATATATAGAAATTGACTGCCAAGGCAGACTGACAATACTTTGTAAAAGTACATTTAAAACGATGAAAGACAGAAACAAAAATATTATAACGATCCAAGGGATAGAATTGCAAGTACAAAATGGAAACATCGTAGGATGGGATAATTTGAGCTTTTACAAAAACTAGGAAAGAAAGATAATTTGTGGAACAAACTGTGTTTTATTGCCTTTCAAAATATTCGCCTTCAAGATTTCTACACTTTGCATTGGTTCAAATTGGTTCAATTCTCGAAATATTTTCTTCATTCTGAAGTTGGTATCTCAACACCATGAGGGTTTGAAGGCTTCGACAGCTTCTTGAGATGCTGACAATCGCTGTCCACGCATTTTTCTTTTGATATTCGGGAACAGACATAAATCGTTAGGCGATAAACGAGGTGAATACAGGCAATAAGACATTACTTCGATGCTTTTCACCTCCAAATAATTAATCGTTTGACATGCTGTGTGAGAGTTGGCATTGTTATAAGTCATGATGATGTAGAATGATCCGACGTGATCGATTGTTTTTGCTGACATGCGCGATGAGAACTTGTTGCATACAATATCGTGCTAGCGAAACACGTGTCACCGAACTAAACCATTGTATAAGTAAGAATGAGGAGAGTGTGGCTAAGATAATACATAAAATAAATAAAATTTCCCTTACCACATCTTTCGGAAATAAATGAAGATACGTATTCCGCTAACTCTATTAACGCCCAAGGCGAACACCACACAACTAGCTCTGCACAACTCTAAAGCACTGCATAATTAACATCACACACTGAACCCCTATGCGAAACACACCAAAACACACTTGAGCATTGGCTCTATATCGCTAATGATACAGGATTCCTTGTTTTTCACTGAGAATAGCAACTTAGTTGCCAAAATACGTATCTACTTTTATTTCCAAAAGGTGTGGTATGGGTAATTTCATTTGGTGGTGAGGAGTTTACCGATACCATAGAGGATCATTAAATACACCGCAGTCCTTACTTAAACGTACATACATAGGTCGATGATTAGATTAACCAGCGTTACATAACCCATACTTTTTAAAGCATTGACTTTGTTAAATAATAAGTATATAAAACGTTATTCGTTGATTGTACTGGACATTAGTCACGTGACAGCCAAAGAACAAAAAATAGTATATAGGTTTTTAATACTAGCAAGGCACTTACGTCATTAATGACGTAATCTAATGTAAGCATATCATATTATACATGTCTGTTACCTCCCATTAAAGGTTATGCGTGAGGTTATCTCCTAGCAACAATTATGATAAGAATAGGAAGTACAACAGCAATACTTAACAGCATATAATACCTTTAAAATGTCAGTGGGTTACTTCAAAGATAACTGACAGAAATAACCTTAAAATAGCAAATATTCGCAAACACAGGCAAATATAGATGGCGCTAGAATTTTCAATAACATGACTACGCAATATGTAAGGAAATTCCTAATCTTGCGTTTGAAATTTACATGGAATTTGGCAGCAGTTAGTTAGTTTACACTTTTGTTTAAATTTGGCGCGATGTCCGTCTTTTTGAACGATATATATAGACCATCGATGGCCAAGAAATTGATCGCAAAGCAATTTTTGATCGATCGCAGTCGGCAAGGGACGATTTCAACACGCAAACGGAATGTGGTGGTGATCCTTGGTACCAATAATGGCGCCAAAATGAGTATCTTAAATGTCAAGACGTTAGTAGGTAGATCATTTTTCAGAAAAAAGTTGATCCTTTGTATATAGACGTTGGACACCTTGATATATGCGATAGGAGAAGAAGTTCTAATGCTGGTCACGTCGTTTCGGGTGGATACGCAAACACGGATGTTGTAAGACTTTGTCTAAAAACAAGTAAACCGCATATGATAACTTGAATGGATTCTACATGCACGCTAGCTCTTGCTATATTAGTTGTGACTTTTTCATCGGCGTTAGAAAATTGACTATTTTTAGATAGAAAATGGTGGGATAATAAGTTTTATTTCATGTGCGCAACATTGCGGAAACCTTTATCAACCTTTGTAGCATCTCTAAGTGGTGTCATTCTTTTTCATATTTTCTTCTTATTTCAAAATTGCTTTGTCTGATGACCTTCCACCATATACACTCAAGTAACAAATTAATCCAAAATAAGTAACTACTATTAATATGTTCACACTATGTCCACTTTTATAGTAAGGATCTTAAGTACTAACTCCGCATTTTAGGCAATTCAAGTTTTCAACCGGAATTTCAGTACAATCAACAATTACTGCTGTGTCTTTCGGTACTCCTTGAAACATTTAGGCACATTGGATATATTTTCCTCTTCGGTTAGCCGATATATAGCACTCTTTAAATTTGCAGACATGAAAGTAATCTTCTCATGGAAATATGTCCCCATTGTTTACGGAGTTCAATGTGTCTAAGGAAGTAATGCATTGCACATTCCAATTGTTATAGCTCGAACACTGAGGCACACAACAACAATATATTTGCCATTTTTTCTAACACATTGACTGAGTAACCGATTCTGGTAATGTTCAGCGGGGTGGGGGACACTATAAAATTTTTTGTTCATAATACGTAGTATCCAACATGAAATTGAAGTAACAGAGTTTTTAATCTGATGGTAATGATGATGGTTTTTATGGTAATGATGAATTTTTGCCTGGTTTCAAAAAAAAAGAGGAAGTGCCATGGTTCCTCGTGAAACTTATACACAAGTTTTCAGCACGAATCATGGCTACCATGTTTGAGCACATCGCAGGGCGGGGGAGGGAGGGGGGAGGGAGGCAACAGTCAAACTTATAAAATATTTGGTTCTAAATGATAAATTTTTTGATAGGTATGGCCTGATATGTGAATACATTGCGGGTATCATATTTGATCGCTAAGCCCTCAACCAAAAAACATTAGCTATCAAATCTGATAGCCATGGCAGTCAATGTGTTAACGAGAGAAAAAAAAAACAATTAAAAAAATACTGAACACGCCCTTTAATCCAATTTCCTTCGATTTTGTCGATCGCTAAAATTTCAAATTTAACCATCAGATGGAAATTCTTTCAAGTACGTTTACGAATATTAAGTAAAGCAATACCAGACATACTAGCTTCAGTGGCACCAACATAAACTCGATATAGATTTGCTTAAATTCGCTTTTTTAAATAGTTCTAACGGACGTCCAAAGTTGGTACAACCTAAGTTATCCCTCATCAAAATCTATGTCAACATTGCTTTCGTTGATGATCTTGTATATTTTCCATATTAGTATGTATAAAGGCTTTCGCAGCTGTTTCCCGTTGAAGTGATATCTTCCGGCTTTTGCCATATGTTTCGCATTTAGTTACTTGACGCTTCGTTTAGATGCTTTATTTTGATGTAACTGGTGTTAAAATCAACAACTTACAGTCGGGCATCAATATTATATACAGAGTTGCTCAATTTGCGCCTACAACTATTTGAAACGATTGTACCAGAATAATATCATTGCGCTATACGAATACAGATGGCATCGTTCTATACACGAAGCTTTTATGTATAATGTTTTCGTTTATTACAGTTGTTTCCGATAGTTGTAGTACTATTGGCGCAAATTGAGAAACTCTAATTGTATAGTGGCAGATGACGAGGAGCAAAAGACGATTATAAAACTTATAATGAAGCTGACAGCGTGATCAGTGAAACGTCAAGTAAATCAGTGCGCTAAACACGGCAAAACCAGGAAGATATCACTTCAATTTTTCCATATTCTTCCACAAGCATGCGATGGATGAAAAACTTGGGTTCTCAACGAAGAACGCGATTGTTTCGTTACGTTTGCTACGTCCGCTGTCTACATTTTAAATTGGATTTCTGTTATCGCGCATTTAATGCTTTTGTATTTATTTTGTACATCTGATTCCGACCGGAACATCGCGATTGTTACTGCTTGCATGTCCGGAAGATTTTCCACGATTTAATTAAATCGCGCTGGAAGTATCTATAATCGGAAATTTATAAAATCCTAAACAGAAGCGATTACATCCGAATCCCAATCTCAGATAAGAGCAAAAACAAAGGAAATTCTCGTTTACCATACTTTGAAATAAACGATCACCACATATCCTCGACAATTACTTCATTTTCTCTTGATTTGAAACGTCGTTTCATTTCGTTTTTGGGTTTGAACTATTTTTCCCACGAACACACGCGAAGTATAACTGGAAAGAGCATTCTTTTCCGGTAATAACGTTGCAACTCGTAACTCGTACAGTCGCCAAAACGTCTCCCCGTACGATTTCGAAGCATGTCTCGCGATTTCTGCCGACCGGTCGAACTTCAAAGAGACACGAAACGAAACAGCCATTTCCTTCCAGCCGCGGATCAAACGTAATAAAATTCCGAAGTCCCTTTGAAAAACTCGCGATTAAACGTTAGTCGTACGTCTAACTTCGCCTACTTATATACTGGCTACGTAGGCGGGTGTTTCAATCAAGAAGAATTGGAAAAGTTACGTACCAATGCAGGGTTGGTTGGAAAGGTTTTAAATTTTTGAAGTGAATACTTATTAATGGACACCGCACCAGCTCAAGCGTAAGCAAAACGCGTAAGCGTAACCGCACGCGTAAGCGTAAACGTAAGCGTAAGAGCGTTAAATTTGGGCGGAGCTTCGCTTCTTGTGAAAGACAAAGAAAACAGAGGGTATGATGTGCAAGTGAGAGACGATTAGTTAGAGAAGTATACGTGCGTGCTTGGCTCATCTTAAACAAAAGGAGAGACAGAGAGATGTTATGTGCGAACGGAAGTATTCACTTTAGGCGTGCGTAAACCACACCCACCATTTCTTTTAATCTGACGTAATTTTGTTTTGGGAGCATTTGAGGTAATACACAATGTCATGGACTGTAGTCCAGTATCTAGCGTTTCCCGATCTTAATAAAGGTGATTGCAAGGATTGTGGTGTAATTTACTGACACAAATATCGCATCGGTAAACTCCTCACTACACGATTGTTTATAATAAAATCGGTGGCACGTGTTTCGCTAGCTCGAGGCAAGCATCTTCAACAACCGTATAAACCGAAGTGACATCACATCGGTTTATACGGTTGTGTGTGGTGAGGAGTTTATCGATGTGATATTTGTGTCCCAACCTTAAGAACGTCGATTTTTTCTCAAACAAAATTATAAAGAACAGACATAATCAGAAGTGAATCACCTCAGATCTGTTGTTGGTAATAGAATCTCGATGAATCCATTCATAAGATCCTGAGCTGATTTTTATTAACGTTATCTTATCTAAAAGTTTCATATACAAATCGTTTCCATTTCTTTCTGTCTTCTGTCATTTCTCTAACTGCTGTCACAGCTGCTTCCTCTCTCCTTTATGATCATTTCCACATCACTGTTACAGGTTTTCCTTCAACTTTTCCCCATCTTACCGCCACACCTTACCTATTTCTTAAGAATGTTGCCAGAGCTAGGAAGCATCCTACAACATTCCCTGCGAATGCCAAGAGATTAGATTCCAGTACTTCGCTGATTGGTTACTGCGGACGATTTACATCAGCAAGGTGTCAAATTTTATCCAGAATGCAGAACTAATGGAGGATACTAGTTTCAGGGCCACTATAAGACATTGGAGCTGAAGTTCGATACGCTCAGAACCAAGCGATTATAGCAAAACGAGTGCAAAAAAATAATAATAACTTTTCTCTTAATAAGACAAACAATAAGTTTCCAATGAACGACCTACCACTAAGGCTCGTTTGCTAGGCGACTCTCACAGAAAGCAGTGCAATGGCGCAGGACTACATTGCATATACCAATAATTATCATGGAGGGAATGCTTTAATAATCATAGACTGCAACTGTAGCCTAGTTTCGTCTATATATATAACGCTAGTGCGGTATAGCATTCTGTAATGTAGTCCTGCAGTGCAGCCATTGCACAACTTTCTGTGATAGCTGCCTAACAAACGCACCTCAATTATAGGTCGTTCATTGGAGAGTGATTTTTTATTCATTTGTAATCTGTTTTGGTCTAGTTGGAGACTTTTGTAGATATTCTACTTTCTTGTTCATTTGTACTGGGGTCGTGAATTCAATCGCGATCATCGTTCCCTAAAACGGTCGCTGTGTCAGAAAGCATTGATGCTGTACACGAACTGATAGTGCAAGACCCTCCAGTGACATACCGTGAGATTAAGCCATTTTTGCGCATTGGTATGATAAGCATACATAACATATTGAATATTGATCATTTAATCGTGAGAAAGATTTGTTCACGTTGGATCCTACATAACCTTATAATCGCTCAAAGAAGGTCTCTTGTCGATTGGGGCAAAGAAAAGTTCAACAAATACAATCGTGGTGCATCAATAGCCAAACCCAATAAAAGTTGTTCGCGCAAGAAGCGTTTTGAGGCAAATGTTCGCCCATTTTCTTTTTTGGGGGAAAAATGGACTTGAAAATGTGGCTACAATGCCGCTAGAGGATCGTAGAACGGTCAATTCTGAATGGTACAAAACCATTTATTTGCCAGAAATTTTTAGAAAAATTAGAAAAAACAACCTGCAACAACGCGGGATCATTCTTCACCACGACAATGCGAGCTCTCACACGTCGGCCCAAATATTGTAACTTAATATTTGGCCGGTCAAAACATGGAATTGATGAGTCATTCATCGTACAGCCCTAATTTGGCACGCAACGATTATTTTTTGTTCCCATACGAGAAGAATAGATTACCTGATCAATGATTTTCAAAATGCATGTTTTCGAGATACCTCAATCCGAATGGAAAAACTGATCTGAACGTTCAAACGTACGCAAAAGTGGAAAGGGAATATTTTGAAAAACAATGAAACCATTTCCAATGATAAATATTAGTTTTATTTTTATATTTTTAAAGAAGTACTGGCTGTACAACGTTAGGATTAAAGTAGAGATGGAAAAACTTTTGGGGATTACAGCCAAGGATGAGCAGAAATAAAAGTCTCCCTTTTAGTAACTCTAAGCTTTCGAATTCGATTTAATCGAAGAGCTAACCATGAGAACTGAGAAAACAGCTTACCACCAACTAAACAGAAAGATGTCAAAAAACTCCATTGTAATATATTTAAAATTAAATAAGTTAAAATTCAAAGTATTTTTGAAATTTACATCTAATACAATAAAATTGAATAGGCACATGTTCGACAGCTACATGGTCAACATGTGCAACGCTTCAATTTATTTAGAACTTAACTTAGTGGTGCCTTAGTAGTATGTGTAATGAAGAAGTTTCCTCTTCATCTCTTAAAATTATACTACAAATAATAAGCGCAATTCCCAATCTATAAAATCACTTGTTCTAACACTTTTCGACGGCACCGTAACTTTCCTCCTCCCTCCTTCTTCTTTGGTTCCGCTTGCATTCGCAATTCGCCTGTATTAGATTCCGCTTTCGGGCCGCTGCACCCTCAAAGGAAACCCCGGATCCAATTCCCCCGTCGACGCAAGAACTCCGCTGCATCGCTACTATTAATGTTTACTTTGAAGGGAATGACATTTTAAACGGATTAGAAGGCCAGAACCGCGCAGCGACGACGACGACGACGGTTAGTTCTTGCGTTAAAATTCGAGGACTGCGCTCGCCTAGCTCTTAAGTTTGGCGTACACACGAATTTAGCCCGGGCGAGCTCCGCAACAAAGATACTCGGGACCTACGTAACTACGTCATCACCTTTTGTGTCCGAGAAGATTGAAGCGGGAGACTGGCGCGATGATTTTGAAGTTAACTGGAGATGAAGAAGGATGTATTGTGATTATGGTGGTGTATTATTGGTATTCCAAAGGTCATGGATGGTCATCACTAAAGTGGTAATAATAAAAGAGTGTTCGAAAGAAGGGATGGATTTTGCATTTCCATTTCAAGTTTCATCTCGAAATTTGAAGAGATTCTTGTTGGTGTATGATTATGGTGGATTGGTGGTGGTGCCAGAATGAAAGAAATGTCTTTAAAGAGATTATTGTGGCTATACATCCCCGAAGGGGTTGAGCTTCATCGTCGGATCTCTAGATCATTACAATTTGGAAGATCAGTCCCTTCTTCTGATTATATTCTTTCACATAATTTCGTCCATAGTTTTCTGTTTTTCGTTTCTTTTTTCCAATTGATGTATCCGGCCCTTCTTATATCCTGTTCCACTTCCTTCAGCCATGCTACTCTTCGGTCTTCCTCTCCTTTTTCTACACCCCAGCTTCCACTCTGTCACTTCATAAATTGCAACTCCTGGAGATGATTGCTTAATTCTTCTCACTACATCAATTTCTATTTCTTGTGCCAATTCCTTATCCGTCCTTCTTCCATATTCATTCTCGTTTAGTCTAATTGGTCACAGGATAGTTGTCATTACTTTTCTCTCCACTACTCTTAGGTCCTCCTCATATTTCTTTGTCATGGACAACGTTTACGTGGCATACACCAATGTTGATCTAATGATTGTTTTGTAGATCAGATCAGTTTGCTGTTTTTGCTTCATATCTTGCGTTTTAATAGCTTTTCTATTTGCGTAGAAATTTCTGTTTCTTGTGAATATCTTCTCTTTGATTTCTGCTTTACGTACGCACTCGTTGGTAATTGTTTGAATTTTTCCACTTCCTCAAAAGCATACCTTCCTATCTGGATTTTCTTTTTTCACGTTCTTTATCTAGTCTCATTATTTTGGCTTTTCTTCGTTGATTTTCAATCCCATTTTTGCTCCCTCTGTGACTAGGAAATATCTTTAAAAAGATGGAATTTTTAAATTGCGGTATTTAACAGCGGTTGGAGGGATGATGGGGGGGGCATTCGCCATAATCTTTGGTATTCCAAAGGTCATGGATGGTTATTACTAATTTTGCGATAATAAAAGAGTGCTCGAATGGGATCGATGGAAAATAAAAGCACATCATTTTGAATTCTTCTTCTGGTTTCAATTTTTATCTGCAAATTCGGAGAGGTCTTTTTGTGTATGATTATGGTGGGTTGGTGGCTATCTCGAGATAAAAGAAATGTCCCTAAAACGATGGAATTTTTGAATTGCGGTTGGATGATCAACCGGGAGTCGTTTGCGATAATCTTTGGTATTCCAAAGGTCATGGATGGTTATTACTAATGTTGGGATAATAAAAGAGTGTTCGAATGGGATCGATGGAAAATAACAGCACATCATTTTGAATTCTTCTTCTGGTTTCAATTTTCATCTGCAAATTCGGAGAGGTCTTTTTGTGTATGATTACGGTGGGTTGGTGGTTATCCCGAGGCAAAAGAAATGTCCCTAAAACGATGGAATTTTTTAATTGCGGTTGGAGGATCAATCGGGAGTCGTTTGCGATAATCTTTGGTATTCCAAAGGTCATGGATGGTTATTACTAAAGTTGGGATAATAAAAGAGTGCTCGAATGGGATCGATGGAAAATAAAAGCACATCATTTTGCATTCTTTTTTGGTTTCAATTTTCATCTCGAAATTCGAAGAAGTTATTTTTGCTGTATGGTTATTGTGGGTTGGTGGTTATCTCGAGATAAAAGAAATGTCCCTAAAACGATGGAATTTTTGAATTGCGGTTGGATGATCAACCGGGAATCGTTTGCGATAATCTTTGGTATTCCAAAGGTCATGGATGGTTATTACTAATGTTGGGAATAATAAATGAGTGCTCGAAAGGAAAGTGTGGAAAATAAGAGCATTCTCTTTTTCCTAATTTTTCATCCGGAAATTCGAAGAGGTTATTTTTGGTGTATGATTGGTGGTTGTGTCAGGATGACAGAAACGATGAAGATGGAATTTTTAAATTGCCGTATTTAACGGCTATTGAAGGATCGATCTAGGACCGTTCGCGATTATCTTTGGTATTCCAAAAGTCATGGATTTTCACCACTAAAGTTGGAATAGCAAAAAGCGCTCGAAAGGAAGGGATGGAAAATAAAAGCAAAAAATTTTACATCCTTTTTTGGTTTTAATTTTCATCTCGAAATTGGAAGAGGTTATTTTTGGTGTACGATTATGATGGGTTGGTGGTTGTGCCAGGATGAAGGAAGTATCTTTACAAAGATGGATTTTTTGAACTGCTGTGTTTTACGGTGGAGAGAATGTCGACCGGGTGTCGTTCGCGGTATTCCAAAGGTCATGCCTGGTCATTAGGGAGACGCTTATTTCTTAAGGTCGCTTTTCTTAAGTCTCGCCCCAATACCCACCCACCCAGCTACAAGTAACCTAAAGCTAACGCCAGAAAAAATCAGGTCCATCAAATAATTATAAATGGTGCCCCAGAGGCCTTAACCTTCCTATACTCACGCATACGGTCTGTGAGACCGATTTATATAGTATAGTATACGTCTTTCATTTTGACGTGAGTATAGGAAGGTTAAATATCAGCAATTATATAAAAATTGCTATTTTTCATTAATTAAATTAAATGTGGTTTTACACATACACAAACTACGCGTACGAATAATATACTTAAAATAGTGAGCACAACATTTTGCATTTTCCTTGAGTTTCAATTTTCATCTCGAAATTCCAAGAGGTTATTTTTGGTGTAAGGTTTTGATGAGTTGGTGGTTGTGTGAGGATGAAAGAAATGTCTTCAGAAGATGGAATTTTTGAATTGCGGTATTTAACGGTGGTAGAGAAATGGATGAAATAAAAGCACAAAATTTTGCATTCCTTTTTTGGTTATAATTTTCATCTCGAAATTCGAAGATGTTATTTTCGGCGTATGATTACCGTGGATTGGTGGCTGTATCGGGATGAAAGAAATGCCTTTAAAAAAATGGAACCGGGAAAATCGCGATCTTTGTTGTATTCCCGAAAGAGAATTTTACCGTTCGGCTATTCGAATGCAAATTCTTTCCTAGTCACAACCATAACAGAGAACGTCACCTCCAAGTTCCGGGAAAATTATCTCACGAAACGTTTTAAAAACACATCCGGATAGTAGTAATTTTCCCCGTCCGTCCGCGCCAGCTGATAATAATAAAAATACTACGAAGTCCGTCGCTCCGTCCGAAACTCATTTCCATTTAAATTTACGCGGTGCGCTGCAGTTTCGAAAAACCGAACGAGTTTCCATGCAAATTCGGTCGTCGTGTTTCCGCGCACACGTGCGCGAAATGTAGCAGGGGTGAAAATACAATTGCTTCTGCAAAATAGTTACCGTTTCAAGTCGTCTGATCTGTACGAGTTACGGGGAAGGGAAATTGTTAATTCGTAATTATCGTCGAAGCGGGTGGAATTTTTAATTAATTACGTACCTACCCTCGGAATTTTTCGCCGTAGCAACGCGGACGCGATCGCGATCAAAGACGACGGGATAAATCGGATTTCTGTCCGGCTCGGAATTAAATTAATTAAATCAGGCGATATTGAAAAGCGTCAGTCGGGTAGAACGGGCTTTGTTGTAGAAACTCGTTAAACTTGAAATTAATTCAGTAGAAAGAAATAAAAATATAGACAAAGAGATAAAAGTTGCAAAAGAAATCATTCTCGTTGTATAGCGGCCACACTTTCAGAAGTACATATTACGTCATCCCCGCACAAACGAAATGGCAGAGGCGTAGATGGATTAACAACAACGCAATTTCTTTCATCGTGCCGATGACGTAATATGTAGCTACCCCTCAAAGTATGGCTGCTATATCTAATCGGAGCGGGATCCCTAAAAAATGTTAACTTTTTGTTTACTAAATTATGCAAAACATACGTAAAATAAAAGTCATAAAGTTTAGTTGCGATATGTCCGTTGCTACATTGAATCGAACATAAAAATGTGTCTCACAGACGCATGTTAGTAAGATTAAAAGAAGCAAGCATAGACGAGCTTGAAGTAGCAGCTTGATCGGAGAACCTGAGAAGAGAGAAGGATCACTTTGGCGGGTGACCCATTTCAATTCAAAATCTACCTTTACAAAGCATTTTTACCAAATTTGGAACAATACTCCAATCAGCATAGAATATACAACATTTTCTCAACTTTTATGTTCGCACTCGAGGTAGCAAAAACAAAAACCCATTTATCTACGTTGATAGATGCACGACATTCATCCTCCACATTTACCTCTTCTCGCGACGCAGATATCCGTCAGTAGACGTACTACATTACCTCTATTTACCCTCCTACCCTTTCTCGAATTATTATTGGGATTCGCAATTCTAACCGCGACGTCTAACCACCCACCCCACCGCCACGAAGGATGACGCGAAAGAATGGAAGAAACCGGCATTGAAAGTCGCGTACGCTATTCGGGTAATTCGAGATGTTTTAGGTAAACGATTTCCGCGTTTAATTCCGGTGAAATCATCCTTCGTACTATCGCGTAGTTGTTTATTCGTATGAAATATGGAACTTAGGTACGAATAACTGTCGACTTAAGAGATACTAATGAAAACGTTTTTGTTCGGAAATATAGCCTTTAGTCGAGAGTTTCCCCAAATCGATTTTCTTTCATAATGACGAAACGATTTATTCCAAATTGGTATTATCAATGGTATCCTTACCATTGGATAAGATCAAATTATACTGGCCGACAAAATAATTATTAGAACGGAATACTTCTTAAGGGACACCTTACTTGCGCGAGCGTACCCGTAACCGTAAACGTAAGCGTAAGCGTAAATGAAGACGTCCGAGCGTTAAATTTGAACGACACTCTAGCACCCAAACGAAGCAAGTTTCACGAATTTTGACGTTAAAATCGTATTCAACGCCTTCGAAAACATCTGTACACAGAATTTCGTCTAATTTAGAACATATTATTTTTTTCTGAAATTCCCCCTTGAAATTTCGAAATCGAATCGAAATGTTCGGAAATACGGCTTATTACACATCAAATTAAAGCTCTTCTAGTGCAGATTAGGGATGAAATAATTTCGGGTACCAGAGATGGATCATTCAGGAAATATTCAATGAGAAAGTGAAAAGTGGTTCTTGAGGAATCGCTCTGGTAGGCTTTAGCACCGAAACGAAGCAAGTTTCACGAGTTTTGACGTTAAAATCGTATTCAACACCTTCTAAAACACCTGTACACAGAATTTCGTCTAATTTAGAAAATATTAACTTTTTTCAGAAATTTCAAAGGGATACCCCTTGAAATTTCGAAGAAAATCGAAATGGTCGGAAATACACTTTATTACACATCAAATTAAAGCTCTTCTAGTGCAGATTAGGGATGAAATAATTTCGAGTACGAGGAACGGTTCACTAAGGAAATATTCAATGAGAAAGTGAAAAGTGGTTCTTGAGGAATCGCTCTGGTAGGCTCTAGCACCGAAACGAAGCAAGTTTCACGAGTTTTGACGTTAAAATCGTATTCAACACCTAAAACACCTGTACACAGAATTTCGTCTAATTTAGAAAATATTAACTTTTTTCAGAAATTTCAAAGGGATACCCCTTGAAATTTCGAAGAAAATCGAAATGGTCGGAAAAACAACTTATTACACATCAAATTAAAGCTCTTCTAGTGCAGATTAGGGATGAAATAATTTCGGGTACCAGAGATGGATCATTCAGGAAATATTCAATGAGAAAGTGAAAAGTGGTTCTTGAGGAATCGCTCTGGTAGGCTCTAGCACCGAAACGAAGCAAGTTTCACGAGTTTTGACGTTAAAATCGTATTCAACACCTTCTAAAACACCTGTACACAGAATTTCGTCTAATTTAGAAAATATTAACTTTTTCAGAAATTTCAAAGGGATACCCCTTGAAATTTCGAAGAAAATCGAAATGGTCGGAAATACGACTTATTACACATCAAATTAAAGCTCTTCTAGTGCAGATTAGGGATGAAATAATTTCGAGTACGAGGAACGGTTCACTAAGGAAATATTCAATGAGAATGTGAAAAGTCGTTCTTGGCGAACCGCCCTAGTACGCTCTAACACCCAAACTAAGCAGATTTCGCGAGTTTTGACGTCAAAATCGTATTCCACACCTTTGAAAACATCGGTATACATAATTTCGCCTAATTTAGAACATATTAATTTCTTTTTGAAATTCCAAAGGGGTACCTCTTGAAATTTCGAAGAAAATCGAAATGGTCGAAAGTTCGACTTATTACACATCAAATTAAAGCTCTTCCAGTGCAGATTGGGGATAAAATCATTTCGGGTACGAGAGATGGATCATTCAGAAAATATTCAATGAGGAAGTGAAAAATGGTTCTTGAAGAATCGCTCTGGTACGTTCTAGCATCCAAACGAAGCAAGTTTCACGAGTTTTGGCATCGTATTCTACACCTTCTAAAACAACTGCACACAAAAAGCTTGAAGTTCTTCCGTTTCCATCACAATAAGAAATAGTCCAGCATCATATTTTGCACCCTTCAGAATTAACCAATATTTGGAAGAAGGAAACAGGTGTGAAATTGACGAGGCCGTCACAAAAATCGCGTGAAATTCCTTATCATACATCTCAAATACTTGGGAAAACTATAAATAAACGTATTTTCTCGACCGAAAAAGAGCAGCCTTCGTATCGACAAAATCTGAATATATCCACGTTTACAAAGTCTGACAATTGAATAACGGAACTTTTTAGATGTAGAATAAAATACACATTATATTATTGTTGAGTAAATTTATTGCTAATGCATGCATCGATTTTTTTATGTCGAATTTTGCGATGTTGGAACATTACCAGAAAAGTGCCCTTTCTTTTTAGTTTCGGGAATAGAAAATAGTCGATAGATCAGGCGAATAGAGAACTTCACGAACCTCACGAACCTCACGAACTTTTAAGGTCTTCTAAGGTGATGCATTATCGTGCAGTAAAAACAGCTGTTTTCCTGCTGGATATTTGGGCCTAGCACGAACAATTCTCAACCACAAACGATGTAAAACTCCTAAATGGTATTCTATATTTTTAACTTCTGAAAACGCAGTTTTTGTGGTTTCGGCTCGCCTTTCGACTTGCATTATGCAATTTGGTGCTTAGTTCCAGGAACATATTTAGGCACCATGTCTCATCACCAGCTATGATAGAATCGAGAAGATGTGGGTCGTTTTCAGCAGTTAAAGTGATGTCTCTACGATGCTTTACACGTGCGACTTCTTTGGTCTTCACTTAATTGATGTGGAACAAAGCGTGCACACACCTTTCTTTTACCCAAATCGATCGTCAAAATTTGTCGAATGATCGCTTTGTTGGCGTTTAATCTTTCAGCCAACATTCTCACAGTCAAATTCCCATCGATGGCAACAATATCTTGAATTTTTTGCACCAATTCAGCGTCATAAATTAAAAGTTCCGTTATTTAATTGTCAGACTGTGTATATCTTTTCTCGTTTCGTGTCATTTGCCTACCTCGCTCCTTGGCTTACGCCGTTAATCTTTGTTCCGCATTTAAGTGCGGTCTGTACGTGAGAAGACAAAAGCAATTGAGGAAAGCAAGCCGGGTAATTTCTACGGTTAATATTTGAACTTGCCTGGAGCGCACATAGACGCAGGCATCCGTAGCGAAAAACAAAGAAAAACGCTCGGGGACGTCGTTCTCATGTACCGCGTTGACCTACATACATCCAGAAGAAGATCAGTCGAATAACTTGCCGAGAAAAGCTTATTAGGGCTTTGTTCGCGGAAGCAACGGGAACGAGAATGAGTCTACGAATAGAAATTTTCCCATATCAGATTTTCGGACTTCTAAGCAATTCATAGACATTCTCCCATTTTAGATTGACTTGGGAGATCTTTGGTGACTCCAAGAAGCGTTTCGCAATACCATATCAAAATCTGCAAGAAATTTCTGTCATCGATACCATAAGCCTACACGAATAAATATCACCTATTCATTCGTAATGGACGTAGCGAGGTATTGTTTGAAAGTCGAACCAGAAAAAGAACTGTTGTCGTGTATGGCGTACACATGACATATCCTACGGTCGTTCTAACTGTACTTCGGTTTTGGGTCGTTAACCCAACCGAACTCGACCTACCGAACTTCTCGGGCACGCACGCTTTATTTACCTACCTTCGACGCGTATCGTTCCCTTTCCTCGTCTTCGCTCTTTGTCGTCGTACTTACCGCGGCGTGTATGCACTTGGAAATCGGAAAGAATCCGAGACATCGATTTTGTAACAGTTTTCACTGCTAGCACATATTGCTTACGGCGCGGCGACTTCGCGATCAGTTCGGGTCAAGCGTTCTTTTCGTGCTCCGGCTGGCCACGCAAATAGCGTATTATGACTTGCGTTTCTTTTCGTCCGATACCTTTTGAATGAGTCATCCGATCGATTGTCGAAAGTTTTCGAGGAGACGGAAATAAAAAGTAACTTTCGTGTTCCGGCGTCGGTACTATAAATAGAAGAAGCTTTTGGGGATTGAAGGAATGAAAGTTTCGTCTTGTGATGTTTTGGGGAGTTTGTACTTTTAATTTTTATCGATTGGGAAAGGAAAAGTAAGAAAACGTATTGGGGTAGACATCAAAGAAAAAGGAAGGAGAGGAAAGTGGTGGATGACTAGATAGATAGATAGATAGATAGATAACTTTATTCTATAGTGCAAAAGCGTAGAATGCGTCAACAAAAAAGAAAACAAACTGTACAAAAAGTAGTAAAAGTTAAAAATGCACATATATATGATAAACAAAAAATATATTTTCAGTGTCAACAGTTCATTGCTACCTTCTTTGAGAAAAAATCACTAACAGTATATGGCGCCTCCGTAACCAGATATTTTCTTAATATTGTTTTATATGTGTCGTAATGTAGATTTTTTATTTCAAGCGGTAAATGATTATATATCTTAATACACTGATACAGTGCATCCCTTTGTAATTTTGTCAAATATAGTTTTGGTGGAACCAGGATACTCTTTGCAGACCCTCTGGTTCGATGACAGTGTACAATTTCATATTTTTTAAAAAACTCTTGGTAGTGTTGCTTGACAAACAGTGCACTTTCCAATACATAAATTGATGGTAGGGTGAGTATACTGTTATTAATAAACATTGTTTTACACGAGTCTCTGGGGTTTAAGTGAAATGATGTTCTTATGCAGGCCTTTTGTTGGACGAAGACCCTCTGCATTTCCACCGCATTCCCCCAAAACAACACACCGTATCGGAGTGATGAGTGAACGTACGCATAGTAAGCACTCATAGCAGCTTCAGCACTGACACTACGAATAATCATTTTCAATATATAGTTATACCGACACAACCTGCTAACCAGGTCCTCAATATGAGGCCTCCAAGACAATTGTGAGTCAATCCTTGTTCCCAGGAAAACAGCCGTAGGCGAACTGGTAAGTATCTGTCCCTCCCAGTCAATATTAAAATCATTATTCTGCTCACCAAAGAGCAGTAAGACAGTTTTTTCCACATTTTATTTTAAATTATGGTCAGTTAACCAGGATCCTATTGTTAATAGGTTATCTTGAATCCTGGCTGCGACAGACTGGATATCAGTCCCACTGATAACCGACGACGTGTCGTCCGCATACAGAATCGTGAGATCCCCAACCATATTAGGTAGATCATTTACATATAACAGAAATAGCAATGGTCCAAGTACGGATCCTTGCGGAACGCCCAAGGTCACGTCCTCCCACCGCGATTTGATCTCCTTTCCATCCTCCCGATGAAGTGAAACGCACTGCTGTCTCCCCGTCATATACGATTCCAACCATCTGAGTACTATCCCTCGGAAGCCCATTCTTTCTAGTTTTTTGAGTAGTGTTGGATAATGTACCCTATCAAAGGCTTTAGATAGATCGATGAAAATAGAACAAACGGTTTCGTTATTATTTATACCACGTGTTATATCCTCCAAAAGCTGGAAAACAGCTCTAGATGTAGTTCTCCCAGCAACATAAGCATTTTGGTTGAAAGCTAAAATTTTATATTTTGTGATGAAGCTAATGATTCTCTTGCATATGATCTTTTCTATGATTTTAGACACATTCGAAATCAATGCAATAGGTCTATAGTTTTGAAACTCATCGTTATCTACCTTTTAAACACAGGTTTGACAACAGCATACTTCAGCTTCTCAGGAAAAACACCAGTGGCAAAAGAGGTATTTATGATGTGGCTTAAAGGCGCAATTATACTGTCAGAACACTCTTTCAAAACGGAAACAGATATCTGATCCTCGCCAACAGCCCGAGTATTTTTCAGAGATTTAATTGAATTTACGACTTCAAACTCATCAACAAAATACAGAGCAAATATTCTATCATTTACGATGACTTTATCTAAATGAGAATTTATTATTTGGTTCTTCATCCATACAACTATCTATAAAATATTTTTTAAAAGATGTTGCAATTGTTCCTTCATTAGCGTATTTGTATTTGACTAGCGGATAGCTCTGTGATTTACACCACTTTGCTTTTATTTTGTACATTTATTCCGTTCTAATCGAATCTTTACTAGATTATGTCCCAAGTTAAAATGAATCGGTTTTATCGTTAATCGGTTTTTCATTATTTTCTTGGAAATCTTAGTTCGTTCATTTTCCTTCCAAAATCTTCTCATCTTTTGGCCAACATTTTGACTTGAAATTGGTCGCCCGCCAATTACTTCGACCGTAATCCCTGATCACCACCGAATTCTTAAATCCTAAGGATATACATCTTCGGGAAAGAACGCTGTCAAAGTTTTCTTCTGATTTATCTCCCTCCCTCCATTTGGCTAGCGCTTTTAACTTTATTCTCAACGGCTTCGACATACGTTTGAAGCCTACATTGCTTCTCTAGACTTAAAAATGTTAAGGTACATCTTTGCTTCAATCCCCATATCTTCAGCAAAAGTTTGAAGCTCTGAAATTTGGATCTCTGTCAACATTGCAGCTTTCTGTAGGCTGCTTCACCCTCCAACTAGGCTTCCCGGTCTTTATGTTATGAGTTTGGGCGTGCCAAGCCTACATTCGACTTCCACCTTTAACAATGTTAAAACACATCTTACCTCGAATCTTCGAATTCCCTTTAGCAAAGGGTACAAGTTTTCGTGAAAGACAACTCCGCCACGTTACCTTTCTGGAACTTGTGCGTTCTTCTAACTGGGCTCATCAAACCTCCATGTTCCAAAACTACCACGCACATCCGAGACCAACATTGCATCACCATGCTTAACGATGTAAAGGCACATCTTCTCTTAAATGCCCGAATTTCCGAATGCTTTTGCAAAAGCGTGTGAGTTTTCGTCGAGGATTACTAACAAAGTTATCTTTTCTGGAGCTTGCCGCTCCATCTACCTAGTCAACCTTCATGTCCGATGGCTTGCATGTACATTCGAAGGGTATATTGCCTCATCATGCTTAACAATGCTGAGGTACATCTCTTAAATCCTAGAATTCTCAAAGCTTTAGCAAAAACCTTGAAGCTTTCGGGAAGGATCCTTTAACGTGGTCACTGTATTTTAGAGCCTGCTTCTTCCTCTAGCTAGCCCTCTTAGCGTTTATGCTCGAGGATTTAAATGTGCGCGCCAAGCCTATATTTAACAATATTAAAACACATCTTCCCTTAAATCTTCGAACTCCCAGCATTTTTAGCAAAGGGTATAGGCTTTGTGATGGACAACTACTCACATTACCTTTCTGGAGCTTGCTCCTTCTTCTAGATAGTCTCCTCAGTCCGAGGCGTATAATGCCCTACCACCCTTAACATTGTAAAGACATATTTGCCCTTAAATCTTTAACGAAGGCCTCAAGTTTTCAGGAAGGGTCAACGTTTTCGTTATTAATGTGTTCTGGATTCTGCTTCTCTCTCTAACTGGGCTTCTTAGTTTTTATGCTCGAGGGTTTGGACCTACGCTCCAGACCAACATTCGACCTCCACGTTTAATAATACTAAAACACATCTGTTTGCCACCCACGTTATCCTTGTGCAGCTTACTCCTCTTTCTAGCTAGGCCCCTCAAACTTTATCATTTACGGTTTGAACGTACGCTCAAAGCCTAGATTGCCGCACCATGCTTAACAATGTTAAACCACATATTCCCTAAAATCAACGAATTTTCAGATTTTTAGCAAAGATTATGAGCTTTCGCGAAAGATTACTGTCCACGTTGCTACGGTCTTTTGGAGCCTGCCTCTTCCTCTAGCTAACCTTCTAAACTTTTATGCTCGAGACTTTGGATATATGTTCCAGCTTCAAATTCAACGTCCACGTTTAACAGTGTAAAAACACATCTTTCCTCAAATCTCGGAAGTCCCAGACTATTAGCAAAGGGTATAAGCTTTTGTGAAGGATAACTACCTACGTTGCCCTTCTGGAGCTTGCCCCTCTTTCTACCTAGGCTCCTCAACCCTTATCTTCTACGGTTTGAACTTACCCTCAAGGACTAGGTTGCCTCACCATGCTTAACAATGTTAAGGCACATCTTCCCTTAAATCCACGAATTCGGGGATCTTTAGGAAAGGTTATGAGCTTTCGCAACGAATTATTATCCACGTTGCTACCGTTTTCTGGAGCCCGCTTCTTCCCCTAGGTAGCCTTCTTAGCTTTTATGCTCGAGGGTTTGGATGTATGCTCCAGGCCTAAATTCAACGTCTACGTTTAACAATGTTAAAACGCATCTTTTCTCAAGTTTTTGAAGTCCTCGATTTTTAGGAAAAGGCATCAGTTTTCGTGAAGGATAGCCGCCTAAGTAACCTTTCTGCAGCTTGCTCCTCTTTCCGTTACCCTTTACGGTTTCAAAGCACTGTCAAGGCCTAGATTGCCTCACCATGCTTAACAATGTTGAGGCAAATCTTCCCTTAAATCTACGAATTCCCAGATCTTTAGCAAAGGTTATGAGCTTTCGCGAAGGATTATTGTCAACGTTGCTACTGTTTTCTGGAGCCTGCTCCTTGCTCTAAGTAGCCTTCTTAGCTTTTATGCTGGAGGGTCTGGATGCATACTTCCGGGCCACATTCGATATCTATGCTTAACAATGCTAAAACACATATTTCCTCAAATTTTCGAATTCTCAGACCTTTAACAAACAAACAACAAACAAAAGGTATAAGCTTTTGTGAAGGAAAACTACCAACGTCACCTTTCTGGAGCTTTCCTTAAAGCCTCGAATTCCCAGATCTTTAACATCATCAAGTAACAATGTTCACGCTTAGTCCTCCTTCTAGTTAGGCTTCTCAACCTTTATGTCCGCAGCCTCCACCACCATTTAATATCAACGTTTCGTTGTTTATGATACCAACCTCTTCAAAAATAGTGAAATTCGACTTCTTCAGATAGGCAGCAAAACTAGAAAATTTAAATTTCTGGTATTGACATCAGATGTGATAGTCTATGAGGTTTCTTCCAAATTCTATCGATATTTCCAAATCTTGAAAATTCAACCACTTCTTCAGCTAACATCAACGCAACTGGCATTCCCCTACGCATCACCGTCAACAACCAAGGTCTATGCACATATCAACTCAGATTCAACACCGCTCCGGGCGCTAAAACAATCCTCCCTTACGCCAATACCGGCAGTACCCTCGGGCTTTACATCTTCACGTTTCCCACTAAATGAAGACGAAACTGCTCGAAAACAAGAGGGCGACATCAAAGAAGATACGATTCCGAGATTATATGGCAGAATTGATCGCGGAAAGCGCGCGCGAACTTAGTTTCGGAAAGAAGATAATTGAATTCGCGTCCACGAAAATGTAAATTTAACGTAATCTCGTCTCTAGTAATAACGCGAACGCGATGTTGTCGGTTCGTGCGCCGGAAAATTGAACTCCATGTTAATCCGCGACGTAATAATGGGAATGGGAGCTTTCTCCGCCTAATTATTACGGATGCCTACGTTCGTTATTCGATGAATTGTTTTTATATCGCGGTTATGTGCAGATGTAAAGTTCATCGTTTCGGCGGTTATCGATTTCATTCGGGAGCAATCCGATATTTTCTACGATAGATTCGGCGCGAACATGTTGGGGAGTCTTTTTGCAATCTTTAAAATGATGCGTTCAGAAGAAACAAGAATTACTTATGTATATATATCCGGAAAAGTATGATTATTTCTTTGTTAGGTGCATTTACTATTTCTAAATGCTTATCCTTCTTTATGACATATGTCAAATAAAATAACAAACATTGAGCTATGGTAAAGAAGAAGACAAGAACAAATATCAGTCACAATGAGAAGGAAGATGTGGAAATCTTGTTTGGGCGCAGGTTTACGTTTCTTACCGAAAATTCGCCAGGCTAAGTTGGTTGAAGGGCTTAGTCCTTGTGGACATTGGGACAACTATAGAGAACAGGAATTTTCGTAATATCGCTGAACGATTTCGACGCCATCTAGACCACATTCTAGACATTCCTATCGAATCAGATGTCAAAAAAATCGTAGGTTTGACAGATTTACCGCATTACGAAACCTGTACGTTGTGTTAAAGTTATGGATGAATAAAGTGACCGAGTTTATAGGAAAATGTACGATTAGTCACTCGATGGGGCAGCACGGGGAAGATGTGTTAAAACGGATAAAATCAAGCACTAATTCGACACGTATTCGACAATCCCAAGAGGATTAGAGAATGAAGAAGCAGAAATTTCCGATGAGAACACCTCCATCGAAAGAGACGATGAAGTGAACGATCTAGTTCGCAAATTATAAGATTAATAAATATGTTAACACTCACGATAAATATTTATTCACATGTTCCACATTTGCTTATCTCATTTATGTACCGCTTGTTTTTGCGCCAGTTACAACACGTGCTCCCAATAAAAGGAGATACAGTGAAGGATAAAAAATTATATAGATACAGGACTAAATTATAGGATTTTGTAAAATTTAATGATATAAGAGAAAAGTGAAAGATTGAGCTCGTTTATTTGTATAAAAACAGGAATGACATCAATGGCTACATAACGAAGAATACACAAAACAACAATCATCAACACGACAAAAGTCTAGTACATACAGCACTGTTCTTAACTTCTTCTTCTTCTTTCTCATTATCCGTTTGTCCGTCTAGGGCAATGGTCTCCAAACTACGGCCAAATCCGGCCCGCCGGTGTCATCAATCCGGCCCGCGACAGCTAATAGCTTATTGTTGTTGTGATAAGTTGGATCAAAGAACACAGAATAATAATAACTCGGATTTATTGACAGGAAAATTAAAACGGTATTGGCCCTTGGAACTCACTGAAGTAATCAGTATGGCCCCAAGGCTGAAAAGTTTGAAGACCCCTGGTCTAGGGCATATGTTCATCTCTCGTTTCAGCCATTAGAACGATGTCATCTGAATACAGTAGTATCGATCTTAACTAAAAATTGTTTGTTCAGTCTTAGTGGAGACATTCTTGAGAATGTCCAGTAGTTAGCGGGTTCTCCTTAAGGCGCGATTTACTTCTGGGCTTTAGATAGTCTAAAGTGTCTAAATAACTACCCCCCACTTTCCCTTGTCTTTTACGAAGTCCTTCCAATAACAGTTGCAAACATGCTCCTGATTTCTCTACATCTTCCTTTGCCTCCTCTTCTATGAACGTCCTTGTTACTTCTCTCTGCTTTCTTCCTTTCTTACGTGTCCGCCCTCAGGCATTCTAACAATATGTTGTAACCACCTAATCCTTGCGCTCGGATTTTTTTGAGTTGTTTTTGGTCTTTTGTATACATATATCCATAACCTCTTGAACCTTCTTCTCCATTTCCCTTCCTGTGGTTTAATACGTCCAATGATCTCCCGTAATATTTATCTCCGCTAGATGTATAATTTCATTTCTTCTTCTCTATTCAGGATCCATGTTTCGCTGGCATATAGTATCAACATATGGCCGTTTGATTGTTTCATATGCTCGTAGTTTACCTCAAAAATTTTGTATGCCTTTGTAGTTTTTAGAATACAAACTTTTACTGGGCAATTCGGCACATAATATAATCGGTTAAACTTTATCTTTTTTATTGGTTCCAATACTATTTTGAAAGTTGTATATCTGACCTTTAAAAGTAGTGTGTGTAACGATAAAATACTAGTTTCTTACAATGTTAAGAGCTTCTACAACTTTAATTTTCTTTTTCAATCATAAGTGAAGAACCAGTAAGTTCACGAGCTCGAAATTTTGCATATCGTGTATTCGTTGCGATAGCTACGTCTTATCAGCGAGTTTTTTTTTGTAAATTCCGTTGTTATCGTTGCTTTCTTAAAGTTCAAAAATGACGGTATCACCATGGGCTGATTTTTCTATTCCTTAATTGAGATTAAATTCAACAACAAACAAGGAATTTACAAGAAAGCTCGCCGATAAGACGTACCTATCATAATGAGTACACAGTATGCAAACTTTCGTCCGTCCGAACTTACTGGTTCTTCACTGATCATTGAAAAAAAAATTAAAGCTGCAGAAGTTACACACACAACTTTTAAGGGTCAGACATAGAATTTTTAAAATAGTTTTAGAACCAATAAAACAAAAATACCGAATACCCTTAAAAGATATTGTTCTAAAGCACATTTTGATCTTCCCTGCTTTTATTTGAAATTTCGTTTAAAATTCTCTATTCTCGCAAAGTTTTATTTACTAACTAATAGGAAGTAAGTACGTATCGGTGGACAAAAACAAAATTACATACCTACGCCATTTATTTAGAGAAATCTGGGCAATTAATTCCGATCGTAATAACAGAATTCCAAACGCAATTACCTACCAAGCACCTTCCCGCATGGTACCGTTTGTGTACACACACATTCCTATGGATGTATTCATATGCTTCAGAATAACAGTAATAGTAACAATACGAGTTTCAAGGATAAACGAAATTGGATTGGCTACCGTATCACTGTGATTACCATTGTTCGACCGGGGGAAAATAGAATATCGCGAAAATCGACAAAACTGCAATTATGCTACGAAGTATGTACGTAATAAGGTGAATTATTATCTCCCAATAGCATTCTTGCAATTAACAGTCGAGGTGTGCAATTTTTGTCTGTAATGCGATTTAAATTGCTGCGCGTAAAATTGCTAAGATAGATATACACGCATTATATGTTATTTATAATGTTTGTTTCGATCGTAAGTACAAGGATTTTAAGTTACTATAAAGTGAAAGAGGCGAATATATATCTATGCATCGTATAAGTAATTTTTGAAAGCTGCGCCGTGAATTAATTGAAAGCATTGACC
This sequence comes from Chrysina gloriosa, assembly GCA_038088585.1. NCBI lineage: Eukaryota > Metazoa > Arthropoda > Insecta > Coleoptera > Scarabaeidae > Chrysina > Chrysina gloriosa. Next base: position 102,102,925 of record CM076087.1, read on the forward strand.
CAGATATGAGCGATTTAATAAAGATGCACCTTTTTTACTCGAAATAATCGTTATGTGGAACATCGAGATACCGCCTTTCGTTGCATTTTTAGTACACTTTCCATATCGTAAAAATTTCCATGTATATACACCTATGTACAGCGAAGGATTAAAGTCTACATATGTATGTATATATACAGGGATAGATTTCTGTATTTCTGCCAAAACTTGAACGGAAATACTAGTGAACAATACAATTTTGTTAAATCACGGCTTTTATTCATAAAACATCACGAAAGAGAAACTTCTGTAGCCCCGAAGGGATGTTCTCCAACATTCTATAAATTTGGCTTTTCTTATTTGGTCTATTTGTATCAAAATTGCAATGTAATTCAATACATTTATCTCAACATGAAACATTTTTTTAAATTGTCTTCACAGAACCTTTGCGGGGTGTCTGCAATCCACCTGTTTATGGCAAGCTTTACTTTATTTATGGTTGGAAAGGTGACATTTATTCGTTAAAATATAGATCGATTTCAGTACAAAAGTATATCGGAATGACATTAGAAAAGTGATCGGCAAGTATGGTCTTAATTCTCTTTTATATTTTCTGCGTATTGCTAATAAATAAGGTTCGACAAATGTGTGTCTTGTTCGCTGAAAGAACAATCTATATACAGCGAGCAAGGCACGCGTTTGTCGAAAGAAGGCGATAGACCTATACGAGTTTGATATGCATATGTCTGCTCCCTTACATATATCAAACTCGTATAGTGAACAAGACCGCGCGTTTGTCGAACCTTACTAATAAATAATGTTTTATTACCCTTGTAAGCTTTGCGTTTTGGATATTGTATTGTATTGTATTTTATTGTAATGAGGTGGGGTCTGGCCCAAAATGGTCCTTTGCACTGCGACCACGTTGATCTATTGTGCTTCCTCTTGTTTGTTTTATTTATTTATTTAATACGCTGAGGAACAGGATCAGCTCCTTCAATGGGAGTGTAAATCGGTCCTCCCCACTCAGCGTATATGCATGTACTAGTCTATATCTCCTGTGGCCTAGTGCTCCACAGTTAGTGATCAAGTGTTCCATTGACTCCTCTTCTTCACCGCAGAATCTGCAAGTGTCCGTGTTGGATAAGCCCATTTTGTGAAGGTGCTTGTTACAGGTATAGTGGCCTGTGAGTGCCCCTGTCAGTGTTTATAAGCTTTCCCTGTCCAGTTTTAGGGCGAAGTCCGCCCTCCTAGCGTCGAAGCTCAGAAATTTTTTGGAATGTTCCAGCCCGCTGGTCTCATTCCAGTGTTTCATTGTAATGGACGCTGTCCATTCCTTTATCTCACCTTTAAGGAGACCTTTGTTAAACCCAAAAGGTGGGGTAGGTCCAGTAAAGTTTCTCTCAGCCCCTTTTTTGCGCAGATGTCTGCCATCTCATTTCCCCATGCCCCTCATGTCATGGCACCCAGACCAGGGTGATCTGGTTCTGTGTGGCCAGGCCATTATGCGTTTTGGATATACTCTCGTAAGAAGTCAACACACATACTACTACATTATGACTTGAAGATCTAATATGAGAAGTTATTATTACGAACGTAATATCTTACACTGATGAAGTATGATGTTAAATGATGATAATTGTTTCAAATTATTGTTTAAAGCTGTGTAATTAGGAAACTACTTTTCACCATTCGCAGACGCGTTTCGAGGTTACACCGCTCGTTAGTGCGACTTTGTGAGAAGTAGTTTTTATTTCCAGATAAGCACTGTATATGCTACTACGTTTGATGTTTGTACATACAAGACTTCAATTAAGAAGTTCCCCCAATATGTACTTAAATGCGCATTTTTGCAGCTATTTAATTTTGCTCTACTAATGGATTTTTATTCAGATGGTTCCTCTTCGTTTTGCAACATTATTGATCACATTCTTGTTCAAGTTCCTCTGATCGTGCTTGTGACTATGTTGTAGGTCACTCCGTATAATCATACACTCTTCGCTTACAATCAAAGCTTTTGCTTGGCCGCTGTTTTCTGTGCAACTCACCGCTTTTTCTTAACTAATAGTTTGTTAAACGAATTGAAAAATAAATTGGAAGTTCAAGTTATAAACCAAATGGTGACTTGCAAATACATACATTAACCCAATCTTATATATTAACATCTTGATCAGCGGGTACACCAAAACAAACTTCTGCAGGTCAACGGTAGCACGATTTGTCTAGCCACCCGGAACTTTTCCAGGACGTGAGAGATGTGAAGTGGAAGAGCCAGTCCTTTATCTAACATTGCTAATGTCTCCTGGTTCTGAATATAGCTGAGCTTTGGTGTAATCAACTATATCGAGCATCTTCCAGATGTTTTCCTGTATTTCCGCTTTATTTTAATATTTCGAGTAGCGTTGATCATGAAACTAGTGGATTTCATGAGAATTCATGCGCTCGTGCTTTTAAACTGGTGCTTCTCGTCTTTGTGTGATCTTATTTTGCTTTTGTTACACCTACAAATGATTGTATTAATTTTTCAGAATTCGGAAGAAGAACTCAATGTCGTGTCAATTAATTGGTCGATTTTGGATTTACATCATCAAACAGTGAAGGTGATTGCAAGGACTGTTGTGTATGTACTGAGACTATACCGCATCCGAAGTTCCTCGGTTTAGTACGGTTGTGATAATGTTTGCATCGAGCTAGCGAAACACGTGTCACCGAATTTATTATTTAAGCAATTGTATGGCGAGGAGTTTACCGATGTGATATAGTATCATCAAATAGGAAAAGATTCCAATATGACTAATGATTTTGTGGTTATCCTCCTTTTACATTTTCTAACAAAATCATTCTTATCGTCAGTGCGAAACCATGTTGAAGCCTAGTAGATAGTATGTACTTTACTGCGTTCAACATTATATCTTGTAAGTGAATCAAATTTATTGATTTACTACGTTACTGCTCGCACTGAAACCTAAATATTCAAATTATACACTTCCGTTTTGAAATATGCGAAGAAATGATTAACAAAATGATTACGCGTACAAAGATTGCGAAATAAATTGGAGAAAATTTTACATTAAACGACACTAGGTGGTGTATCTTAATTGACTACAGAGCAACAATACGGTTACAACAAAGTTTCATTACCAATTATAGTTTCGACATGAAATTTTTACTTTGTTCAAATAATTTAATTTTCATCATACTTGCTTCAGGTTTCGTCAATACCGAAGGTAAGATAGTTTTAGTAAAAGAAGTTGTTTTTAAAGATTTTGCATTTCTGCTAGGAAATAATACGCGACAACGCATTTTGATTAAAGAATAAGACAAAATATAAAATGTTATACGTTCTGAAACTGTTTTGTAAATGATATAAGGTGTTCTTTTAGATCAGACATTTGTTGATTGTTTGAACAGATATGCGCGAGTCTGGACAACATTTCTAACCAATACTACATTGTATTAAAAACCCTTCCAGATAAAGATTTGGAAGACAACACCTAGATCATGGATGCACAGACCGCGGCCCGCGGGCCGCATGCGGTCCGCCTGTCGAATACTGGTGGCCCGCCGACAGCAAAAATAATACTCTCGTACATTCGAAGAATATTTAATTCTATTCCAGAATAAAACCAAAAAAATATGTTCGAAAAGTAATTTGAATCTCGCGCGCGCGCTATTTGAATCTAGCGCCCAAAAATGCTAAGTCAAGTAACATCGCTTGCTGCCTTTATATAAAGTTCAAAATAGTAGAGAAATCAAGAATTTTGTAGCGCGGTGTGAGCAAGCGAGATAGCAATAGTCCCGAATTCCCGATTGCTCGCGTAGGTACGAGTAGATACACGAAACTTCCAGAATCGTATGCGCGGTATAAAAGCCACGCTAACCGCAGCGACCGACAGTTCGGTTTTAATTTGAGTGAAATGTCAACAGGAAGAAATAAGCGCGAAAATACAAAGCGAAGTAATAAGTGATTGAGAATAAGTGCAGTTTAATAGTGTTTTGGGGAGGCAATAGTTCTAGTGTAGATTTTAACTCGACTAGCCGGTGTCATATATTTTGATCCACATTCAACGTAGATTTCCTGTTAACCCGTCAAGTGCCGTGTATAATTGTGTTGTGAAATCGTAAGTAAAACTCAGTTATTAATAAGTGTTTCCCTACCTATTTAATCAATTTTAATCAAATTTAGCTTTAATGTTGGCCAAATATTAAAATAAAACAAAGAAATTACTATTTTTATCAGAATTTCTCTAACTGTAATAATTACGTCATTATTTCAGATATAAAATCTGTATAAAAATCTTAAAATTTCTGAGGAATTTAATCAATTATTTTTGATAATTTAAAAAGAATGGGTAATTTAAGTAGGTACTGTAATTGTTTTTAGGTGCTGTGTTAATCCTAGCCAGGATTAGAACGCAACATGGAGAAGCCAGGACCTAGTAAAAAACGTAAGGTTAAAGGTGAAAATCGGCAGTTTCAAGAAATTTGGACTGAGAAATACTTTCTTGTATGGTCGCATAACAAAGTCGTTTGTTTAATTTGCAAGAATTCTGTTGCGATTGCAAAGGAATATAATGTAAAAAGGCACTATGAAACGCAGCATCCTTCTTTTACCAAGTTTACAGGCGAATTAAGAAAGCAAAAAATGTTGTCTTTAAAACGGGAGGTTATTGGTCAGCAAGCTATGTTTACAAAACCCATTCAAGATTCAGAAACAGCTACAGAAGTTAGTTATGAAATTTCTCGAATGATAGCAAAGCGAAGTCGCCCCTTCAATGATGGCGATTTTGTAAAAGAATGCGTAGAAATTGCCGCTAAGAAAATGTGTCCAGAAGCAGCAAAAAGTTTGAGAAAATTCAACTGAATCGTATGACTATCCAAAGACGAATTATGTCTTTGTCAGGTAATATTGCGGAACAATTAATTGAAAAAACTAAGATCGTTGAATTTTTTCATTAGCACTCGACGAATCCACTGATATTAGTTCCACAGCTCAACTTCTCATATTCATACGAGGTGTTACTCAAGATTTTGAAGTCTTAGAAGAAGAAATGGAAACGGAATGTGTTCATTGAAAGGTCAAACCAAAGGAGTTGATATACTCAATGTACTTTTGGATGAGTGTTCAAAAACTGATTTGGACTTATCAAAATTATCGGGAGTTGCGACTGACGGTGCTCCTTCGATGATTGGTGTCAATTCCGGGCTAGTTACTTTACTGAAAAAGCATCTGCAAGGAAAAAACATAAACGCTGAAGATCTCATGCAGTTTCACTGCATTATATACCAAGAAACCCTCTGTTCTAAAAAATTGAATTTCAAAATGTCATGAAAGTGGTAGTTTCGACTGTAAATTTCATAAAATCACGAGGACTCAATCACAGACAATTCAAACAATTCCTTGATGACATCGAAAGCGAATATGGAGATTTACTGTATTATACAGAAGTAAGGTGGCTAAGCCGTGGATTGACACTGGAACGATTTCTAAATTTAATAGAAGAAATTGGAATATTTCTGGCGGAAAAGCAAAGGGATGTCCCGGAACTTAAAAATCCTGATTGGTTGTGTGATTTGGCTTTTTTAGTTGACACTACAAATCATTTGAATGTCTTGAACACACGGCTTCAAGGCAAAAATCAACTGATATCCCAGCTCTACGCTCATGTATCATCCTTTCAATGCAGGCTGACACTTTTCAGATCACAATTGAATTCTGGAAATTACAATCATTTTCCGAATTATAAGAAAATAGCTGAAAAATTCAACAAAACTGCGATTAATTTCAGTTATGTAGAAAAGCTAGATATTTTGATTCAATCTTTTCAAGACAGATTTTCGGAGTTTAAAAAAGTGAAACCTCTGTTGGACATATTCAGCAATCCTTTCACGATTTCAGTTGAAAATGCGCCAGAGTCAATGCAGTTAGAAATTATCGACATTCAAAACGATCAAGATTTACGCAACAAATTCAACGAAGGAGGCTTGCTGAACTTTTACCGCTGCATTGATAAAAATATGTACGAAAAGTTGCGCATAAACGCTCTGAAATGTGCCAGCTTATTTGGTTCTACCTATATATGTGAACAAACTTTTTCAATACTAAATAATAATAAAACAAAAAATCGAAACCGCCTTGCAAATGAAAGTTTGGAAGCAGTTTTACGTGTTGCTACAAGTAAATTTGAGCCAAATATAAAAAGATTGTAAGCACTATGCAGTGCCACGCTTCAAATTAATAAATTCTTTTTGAATTTTAAATAAATTATTATCAATTCTTTATTGTCTTTAATTACCTATACTTCTGGCGGCCGGCCCGCCATCAGTTCATGATTTGCCCGAGTGGCCCCTAGTCTTCATAAGTCTGTGCAACCATGACCTAGATAGTAAGCTTCACTTCAGAAATATGTACTTTAATTTTCAAAAATTCAACAGACTACTTAGCTGGTCATTGTACAAATTTTGTATTTACATTTTTATCAAAAATAGGCAATACAATTCTTTAAGGATTAATCTTTTCCCACGTCACTTTTCAAAATATTTCAAGAAACTTATTCATTCCTTTATCTACGAAAACTTTTAAATGTCCTGAAATCCCCCAATAATAGATCGAGGGCATTTTCGTAAAACCAACAACGATAATTCGTTTTGGACGTTCGCAAAACGATTTGAAACTTCCATTTACTAAAATAGACCCGTTCACACTAAACCCGTCCGGTTACTCCCAATTGCTACGAGCGCAACGCGATTTCAACGGTAATGAGGTCCGATTCGATCTCCATTCTATCCCGGATAGACTCGCACCGCTCGAGCCCGTTCATCAAATTCCAATTCCGCAGTCGTGCCCTTTAATTTCTTAGCGCGCCCTTGTTGACACGTCAACTACGTGTAGTCCGATAATGGTCTTGTGCTGTTGCGTTCCGTTAACACGCGTCCGACCGGATCAGATTAGATAGGTTATCCGGGTTACGCCCATCGGATAAGTAATAATGCGTGTAGAGACGACGACGGGGAGGGATGCACCCGACATGTCCAAATGCGAATAATTATTACCTCTGCTATGATGTGTGCGATGTTATCGTTGTTTTGTCGAAATTTGAAAGTTTATGAACCATTGTCGGGTGAGTACGCAGCTTCATATGAGAAGGTCAAATTGTGTTGATGCAGTCGGTGCTTGATGATAAAGGAGAACATTCCCCTCGATTAAATCCTAAGCCTTTCTACCGTTACGTATAAGTCGGATGAAGCCCACTTTTGTCTCTATTGTTTTTCGTCTTGCGTCTTGCTTCTGATTTTGTTCCATGCCATGCCCTTCCTTTCTATTTTTTCTCAAATTCTGTCCGTCCATCATGTTCTTGGTCGCTCACTTCAGGCACACGCGCTTCAAACATTTTTTTTGTAAATAACGGATTGAATTTGCTGTCGCTACTTGGTGCAACATTTTAAAACTTAAAAATTAATTTTTAATCATTATTTTTGTATTTATCGTCCGATGTCGAATACACATGTTCAATCCATTTGAACTGTTCCTACGTAGTATGTGTAGGGCTGGTGGAGTCCAGTTTTGCGCTTTCGTCTTCATTGTTTTCCGTCTTGCGGTAAGCTTCGTATTTCGATCTAGGCCATGGCCTTCCTTTTTCCTTTTTGTTTTCAAATTTTGTCTGCCCATCTTGTTCTTGGTCTGCCACTCCCGTTCCCTTTAGGAATACGCATTTCAAGCACTACGTTTGGGAGCCCATCGTGCAGTGTTCGACACACATTTCCCAACCATCTCAGATGTGTCTCCATCTTTGTTTAATACATTCTATTTGCGGATTCCAACTGAATGTTTCGTTTTCTATTTAATTTCCTAAGCCTTTCTACTTCTAGGGTGTGTACGGCTGCTGGAGTTGAGTTTTGCACTGTTATCTCCATTGTTTTCCGTCTTGCGGTAAGCCTCGTATTTCGATCTAGGCCATGGCCTTCCTTTTTCCTTTTTGTTTTCAAATTTTGTCTACCCATCTTGTTCTTGGTCAGCCACTCCCGTTCCCTTTAGGAATACGCGTTTCAAGAACTATGTTTGGGAGTCTATCGTCCAGTATTCGACACACATTTCCCAACCGTCTGAGATGTGTCTCCGTCTTTCTTTAATATATTCTATTTGCGGATTTCGACTGAATGTTTCGTTTTCTATTTAATTTCCTAAGCCTTTCTACTTCTAGGGTGTGTACGGCTGCTGGAGTTGAGTTTTGCACTGTTATCTCCATTGTTTTCCGTCTTGCGGTAAGCCTCGTATTTCGATCTAGGCCATGGCCTTCCTTTTTCCTTTTTGTTTTCAAATTTTGTCTACCCATCTTGTTCTTGGTCTGCCACTCCCGTTCCCTTTAGGAATACGCGTTTCAAGAACTATGTTTGGGAGTCTATCGTCCAGTATTCGACACACATTTCCCAACCGTCTGAGATGTGTCTCCGTCTTTCTTTAATATATTCTATTTGCGGATTTCGACTGAATGTTTCGTTTTCTATTTAATTTCCTAAGCCTTTCTACTTCTAGGGTGTGTACGGCTGCTGGAGTTGAGTTTTGCACTGTTGTCTCCATTGTTTTCCGTCTTGCGGTAAGCCTCGTATTTCGATCTAGGCCATGGCCTTCCTTTTTCCTTTTTGTTTTCAAATTTTGTCTACCCATCTTGTTCTTGGTCTGCCACTCCCGTTCCCTTTAGGAATACGCGTTTCAAGAACTATGTTTGGGAGTCTATCGTCCAGTATTCGACACGCATTTCCCAACCGTCTGAGATGTGTTTCCGTCTTTCTTTAATATATTCTATTTGCGGATTTCGACTGAATGTTTCGTTTTCTATTTAATTTCCTAAGCCTTTCTACTTCTAGGGTGTGTACGGCTGCTGGAGTTGAGTTTTGCACTGTTGTCTCCATTGTTTTCCGTCTTGCGGTAAGCCTCGTATTTCGATCTAGGCCATGGCCTTCCTTTTTCCTTTTTGTTTTCAAATTTTGTCTACCCATCTTGTTCTTGGTCTGCCACTCCAGTTCCCTTTAGGAATACGCGTTTCAAGCACTACGTTTGGGAGCCCATCGTCCAGTGTTCGACACACATTTCCCAACCATCTCAGATGTGCCTCCATCTTTCTTTAATACATTCTATTTGCGGACTTCCAACTGAATGTTTCGTTTTCTATTTAATTTCCTAAGCCTTTCTACTTCTAGGGTGTGTACGGCTACTGGAGTTGAGTTTTGCACTGTTGTCTCCATTGTTTTCCGTCTTGCGGTAAGCCTCGTATTTCGATCTAGGCCATGGCCTTCCTTTTTCCTTTTTGTTTTCAAATTTTGTCTACCCATCTTGTTCTTGGTCTGCCACTCCCGTTCCCTTTAGGAATACGCGTTTCAAGCACTACGTTTGGGAGCCCATCGTCCAGTGTTCGACACACATTTCCCAACCATCTCAGGTGTGCCTCCAGCTTTCTTTAATACATTCTATTTGCGGATTTCGACTGAATGTTTCGTTTTCTATTTAATAAACTAAGCCTATTTACTTCTAGGGTGTGTGCGGCTGCTGGAGTTGAGTTTTGCACTTTTGTTTCCATTTTTTCCATCTTGCATTAAGCTTCGAATTTCGATCCACTCTATGCCCTATTCCCTGCTTTTTGTTTTCAAATTCTCTTTATCTATCTTATTCTTGGTATACCTATCCTGTTGCCGCCTCCCCTCCCCCAGACACGGGTGTTTCAAACGTTATTGTTGTTAGCCTATCGTATGGTATTCGACACACATGTCCAAGATGAGATTAGATTATTCATGGTGGCAATAACAACTGCTCCACTGCGACCTTTTCAGATCTATTGTGATCCTCATGCTTTCTTAGAGTACATTATCCAGCTTGACACATGTCCAAACCATCTAATATGTCTCCCCGTGACTTTCTCTGTGAATAGATTTTGTTTGTAGGTTTCATCAGAATGTCTTGTTTCGTATTTTGTCTATTATGTTCTTTTTATTCTTCCCAGAAGCCTCACTTTCATTGCATTGACTCTGGATTCTTATTTCTTTAGTAGAGTTCGTGACTCGCTGCTATACATACGTCTGGACCTGAGCACTTTCCAATGCTCCTGTTTTCCCTAGTAATATTAATTTCATTCTATTGAACATGCTCCCCGTTCTTCCCACTCTTTCATTTATTTCCCTTTCCATTTCCCTTTCCCTTGTATTTTTGCGCCCCAGTATTTGAAGGAGTCCATCTGCTCCAATTGCGTGTGTTTCCTTGAATTTTTATATTATCATGGTTTTTGTTCCTTACACATTGAGTTTCATGTGTATCCTCGCTAGTTCTTCCTCTATGACTTCAAGGTTGCATTGTAAGTTTTCTTCTGCATCTGCCATCAATACAATGTCGTCTGCGAACATCATTTCGTTCAGAATTTTTACCGGCAACCTAATGTCAGTTGCTTCACCTTCCCTTTGGTTTTCTTCATTGCGTCGCCCAAAACCGCTAGAAACAGAAAGGAGCCTAATACGCATTATTTGTCTTAATTACGTTCACACTTATCCCTTGTACATATCCTTCATTACTTGTACAACGTTGTACGTCTATAAAAGACTTGGGTATACTTTTTGACGCTGGCATTTATTTTGTAGATCACATAAATGAAATCATAGCAAGCTCTTATCGAACTTTTGGTTTTATTTACCGCAACTGTAGAGATTTTACTAATACGGATTGTTTAAGTTTATTATACAACGCCTTCATCAGGTCAAAGCTAGAATATGGTTCGATTATTTGGTACCCCGTATATGCCGTACATATAAAAAACTTAGAACAGGTTCAACGACGGTTCCTAAAGTACTAAAGTGTATATTAATGACCATGTGTACCCAGAAAGGGGATATGATTATGCATTGCTACTCAATAGATTTAACTACACTTCCTTACAAACCAGGCGGACTGTTGCTAGCATCAAATTGCTTCTTAACTTGTTAAATAATAAAATTGATTGTCCGTGGTTAGTTCGAAAAATCAATTTTAATGTGCCCAGACTATCTGCAGGACATCCATCAATTTTTTACCTGGATGCCATAAGAACAAATACGGTGCTTAGAGCACCCATCTATATAATGTGCCATAATTTTGATTTGTTTTGTAGCAATGCTGATCTGCATTTTGATCGGTTTACGGATATTATCAGTAGTATTGTTAGTTTGTAATATTGTTATATACTCTTATTTTCTTGTAGAATAGCTTTTTTTATTGTGTACAAAATTTGTTAGTGGCAGTAAGCTCTTTATTTTTGGTTTTTTATTGTTACGAACGTATTCGCATATATATTTTCTTTTTCGTGTATTAATTTTCCTGTACTTGGGTGTTACCCGTTGGAAATAAATGATTATTATTATTATTATTATTACTTCTATGATATTTTTGTTTTAATCCTCTTTCTCTCTCCCTCTCTTAGCATCTCTAACACACTTTTTCCTTAGGATACTATCAAAGGCTAGTCTGTTCTGGATTATTATCTTTCAACTCATTTGTCCGATGATAACTGTGATGTCCTATGTGCTTCTGCTCTCTCTAAATCCGCATTGTGTATCTTACAGTGTGGGATATATTTCAACTCTAAGTATTTGTTCTATTATGAACATGAAAATGTTACTCCTTTGAAGTTGTTGCAATTCCATTCCATCACACTTCTTAAATATTGGTAGTACAATATCAGCTTTCCAGCCCAGAATCTCTCTTTTTCATTAAAAACTCCAAAAACCAGCGCAAGTGGCTAGAAATAGAAGTATCTTTGCCAAAAATATGCAGACGATACTGCGCAAGACAGTATCCCCCGTTAAGAAGCAAACTAACTGCTCTCCCATAAAAGTTAGAAAATCGAATTAAAACTCGCATGATATTCGCAAATAATGCTTGTTCAAAAAAGATAGGATTTTCAAAGAGAAGAAACTTCAAAATCGAGTAACATTTCGGGATGTAACCAACAATCTAGTAGGAAATTCAATAAATAAAGCGACACTCTAGAATACCAAGATTTTCAAGCAGATTACCAACTTCCTAATCAAGTAAATGCGTCAATCCTCAAAGCAAAGCCTGAGACACCCAAAGTCAAAGAACATTTCGGGACGTAATTGACAATCCAGTTTAAAGAAAGCTAAAAGATGATGGGATACTCTTTAATGCAAAGAATTTCAAGCGGATCGCCAACTCTCCAATCACACAAATGTGTCTGAAACACTGAAACATTTATTTAAAGAATTCCAAAAGATAAAGTGATACTTTTGAATGCAAGAATTTCAAGGCGAATGATCAACTAACTAATAAAGTAATTGCATTACCCCTCAAAGTAGAGTCTAAAGCAAATCAAAATTGAGCAACATTTCGGGACGTAACTGACAATCCAGTTTGAAAAGATGCTAAAGATAAAGCAATACCCTTGACTGGAACTCTTTCCAACAGGGTCATAAACTCCACACTCAAATTCACAAAAATTTCAAACCTCCGCATTCGAACAAACGCATCACTTCTCAAAATCAAGAAATGACCAAACGTTCCCTTTACAATTACCTCATGATCAAACGATACTTTGAATATAATTCGGAGCGGATCGCCTGTCTCTAAAAAGCTGCGAAATCGAGCAACTTCTTAAAAAGAGTGTTCCTTGTTCTCCAAGGAATTTCAGAATTAACCAATTTTTCTGGACGTAATGGACCATCTTCTTTTCAGAAACCCGAGATCAAGCGCCGACCTTCGATGATCTTAAAAATTACATAGGCAACCTACTGGTACTATCCTCTGATGAATTGAACCATTTTTCTCAAAAATCATCTTTCTTCCAAAAATCTTAAAATCACGTATAATACTTTTTGGGCGAGAACAATGCAATGCAGTCTGCTTACTATCTTTCATCGTCATCATCATCATCATTATAATCTTTAAACCTTCTCTATCTTTCGGTATAAGGTTCTCCTTTAAAAATTTCAAAATTTAGTGACCCTCCTAGAGGCAAATGGACCATACTTTCTTGAAAATATGGTGATGTTGTTATTGTTTCTATACGTAGGTGTCCTAAATCTTGCCACTCCATCGTTGGACAATAATCACCAACGCCTTCACAATTCTAATGCCTTTTTGGTACTTTGAGGATAATATCGCCATCGCCACGTTGGTCTGAAGAATTTTGTATAAGAAAAATGAAGAATTACTCACCATTAGGATAATTCATTCGTATAATCAACAGTATCTCATTCGTTCGGTAGGAGGTGGAACCTTCGAAAATCCTACATATAATTTAACACGATCCCCGAAACGGGACCCGCCTGATTAGCATAACGACTGATGATACAGTCCACGGCGACGCGGAGCGAATTAGCAAAATATGCAAACTTCGCGCGAGACGGAATGAAAGTGCCAATTCCGAAAGCAATGCCGTCCTCTCTCGATTAATAAAAGCAGATTATTAATGGAAATTTTCTTTAAGCAAGCAAGGACAGGATATTATAATAAAGGGGTATAATGGGAGTCTGCGTTTTATATTATTAGGAAATGACGGTAATAATCTGTTCTGTGACCATAAAAGGCGGACAAGAAAATAAAAACAAATCGCCGCACCAACCGATGTTAACTAAATCGAAATCGGATCTGTCGAATCTGCATAACGAGATCGCTAAATAAACTAATGAAATTTCCGATATTGCTGACTCCGAACGGGGGAAAATTGAATCTGGTGGGTATATATTTGATGTTACGGTGCTATCGTCAACATGCCGCAAAACGGATTTTATCTCTCGTTCGATAATGGCATTAGCTGGAAGAGAATTGTTATGCAAAGTATGGTCCTTTTACTGGACGCATCTCATTAGTTTGTACGCGCAAACATCGCTTTTCGTGCCGGACAATTGGTTATTGTTGGGAGAATGTTTTCGAGTTAATCTCCCAAAGTTTAGATTTAATGCATTAATTTTGCAAAATTAGAATCAGATGAACTCTGGCTGTAATTTAACTCGTCACAAAAGTTAAACTTACATAATGGATGTGAATACGTCATCCCGAATCGATGTAATATGTAAATACAAGGAATGCCTCTTAAGTTGCCACGAAAACTAGGAAAGGAAAATATTTTTTGGAACAAAGTGTTTTGTTGCTTTTCAAAATATTCGTCTTTAAGATTACCCCACTTTTGCACGCGTTCAAACCAATTCTCGAAAACGATTTTACGCTCTGAAGTTGGTATCTCAAACACATGGTTTTTGAAAGCTCCGACAGCTTCGTGAGGCGCTGAAAATCGCTGTCCACCCATCAGAAAGAAATCTTTAGGCAATGAATCAGGTGAATACTGCTAATGAGACGTTAATTCGATATTTTTGTGCTCCCAAATAATCAATTGTTTGCAGAATGATGCGATTTTCAACACCTCAAGAAGCTATCGAAACCTTCAGAAACCATGCCTTTTCGAGATAGCAACTTCAGAGTTGAAAAATGTTTCGAAAGTCGTTTTGAACTTTGAGTCTTGAAGGCGAATTTTTTGAAAAGCAATCAGTTTGTTCCGAAAAAGAAAGTGCTCCTTCCTGGTTTTTGTAACAACTTAAAAGGAACTCCTCGTATTACTCATTCATAGCTCGACTCTGAGAAAATACCATATCCCAAGATTCCGATGGAAACTTCAAATAAATTAGCTCTTACACTTGCCATACCGATTCTTTGGAAAACTCCAAATACGCATTTCGACTACCAAGCGATCATCGTCAACGGAGAACACAAAGAAAAGAAAACGTCACTTACGAAATTTTGTTAACAAAGCACCGTTTAACGGGCATACTTCACCATTTTACAATCGACGATTTCAAGCAAGTAATATAATTTTATACTCGGCATTTTTGGTTGTTCGCACTGTCTGTGTTATATTGTTAACCACAACTTTTTGTAAATTTAATAACCACAACATTTTCTAAATTTAATAATTTCTTTATGTGTCCCCCCACCCTATTTGGGGAGTTTCTGCCTCCTCGCTTTTTAGGTTGGCATTGATCGGGCTGGCATCACTGACTGTCTCCGGTCATGTTTTTCCCTCGCAATTGGTCTCGCGAGCACGTGTGACTTACCACTTTAAGTCCGTCAGCCGCGGTGAGGTTAGAGTTCTCTCCAAAAAGGAAACATTATTTTTCTAAATTTAAAGGGGTTTCAACTCGTTGCTTTCTTGCTTTGAATATGGATTTTCCAAATAATTTGTGGGGATCCTAATATCACTTTTGCCGTAAGTTTATTACATATTTTAAATAACATAAATTATTTTTTAACTTAAGAAATTTTTTTCCTCTTCAGTACACTGAGGATGCTCTTAATCTGAGGGCGGAAATTCTGTAGCTGCCATAAAAGATATTAGCAAAATCTAGGTATTTTCACCTTGACCTCCCCGAGAGGTTAATACGTTGTTACTCCTGAAGTTTGCAAGTTACGTAGTACTCGTTACTTCTTCCTGATTTAAATTCCAGCAATGAACAACTTTTTTCATCTGCATGAAGAGGAACCTGGTAACCACAATTTTATACTTCAAAAGATTTGAATAAACAACAGTTGCTCGGAAAAGTACTTCGCCAGACAACAATCATCACTCGGTGTATCCACCCCCCTCCCTCGACATTTACGAAGAGTATAAGAAGGCAAGAAGGTAAAAGGGAAAGAAAAGATTTGAAATAAATTGATTTTTACCCTTACAACACCTTCCGGTTTCTTTCCTTTTCGCGTTCTCCATCGAGGATGGTCACTTAGTGATCGAAATGGGTATTTCGAGTTTTCTTTAAGATTCAATGCGATAAGGACGAGAGCTCATTTACTTCAGTTCTAAACCACATAAATTCATAATTTGATCCTGATGATAACCTGATATGCATATTTTCTGTCTGCTATCTGTTAACTCGAAATTATTTGATATGCTTAATACACTTTTAAAAAACGGAAAGGGAGAAATTCTTTCTGATGGTAAAATAATATCGATCTCATAGTCAGGTTTTTCAGATTTTCTTATACTGTACGTTCCTTTACTATATGTTCAAAATCCGGAAAGAATCACGTGTATGACCCTGATGATAATCGAGGATATGTGCAACGTCATAACCGGTCAACGTTCTTCGGATTTTCCTAGTGGGGTGTGAAAACCAGAAAAGAAGACACAACTCCAAAGCTTGCCCATCACTTAATAACCTAAAAGGTTGAATGATGAGTAAGAAAAATTGCGTTTGCGAGATTCTTTGTTCAGATCTCAACGATGTTGATGGAACTTCGGTTTTTCATACACTAACACTAATTTCATGAGTGATTATTTGCCCATCAGCTTTCAGTAGGTTTTCCACAGCAGCAACGTTTCTTTCATTTACAAAATTATTCGAGGATGACTCTCATGGAACTTCAATTCAATTCAATTCTAGGCTCACGGGAAAAAGTCTTGAACTCTCCTATCTCAGTAAATAGACTGCTGCAATCGTGCAGTCTTCAGAGCGTTAATAATGATATCCATCTTCATTTGTCCAACAGTCACAGACCTATGCAGGACAATTTACAATAATAAGTATGCAAAACAAAGAAAGAAACAAAAATAACATAAAAATGAACATGACTTTCAAAATATTACATCAGAGTATCAGTAATAAAGTAAACTACTATATATATATATATATATATATATATATATATATATAATCTTTTACCCTTTATACCTTTCGGTGTAAGGGTTCGAAGCCACCGAGCCGTATACGCACGTATACCGTACCGCTCCTGGCCCGCCTAGTGGCATTTCCCTCCTGCAGCGTATTGAAGGTTGCAGATCCATTTTAGGATTTTAAACTACTACGCTTCCGCCGCGGTCGAGTTTCGAACCCAGACCTATTCATTGTGAAACGTGAGTTTTACCATTGAGCCACTAGGGGGTTAAAACTACTAAATATACATGCACCAAAGAAAAATTATAAGAAAAAATTAATAATAAATTCAAAATGAAAATAGACCTAGATGATGATGAAAATTTAATTTACGATGTAAACTAAAGGGGAAGTAAAACATCATCCTATGCAATATAATATAATATCTTTATTTATCATCGACCATCCTTTGCGCCAATAGTCTTCTAGCGACGTTCTACCAGCTTTAAAACGATGACAGCTCTTAATGACATAATTGCGTCTTTCAGGATTGCAAACTCAACGGTACGAAATGCCGTCTGTATCACTCAAGTGGCTAAGGCGAAGTAAACAATATAATAACGAGATGGTTGAGTAAACCTGACAAGATTTGTGCTTTATGCAATTAAACTAGGACCAAAGTCATAGAACTTTCGAGACGTCCCTCGTAATATTAGAAAACTCAAACTTCGGCATCTCGGGAATGATTCGAAAGTTTGTAAAATTTCGGCAGCAATCTGATTGTATATGGGATTATATCAACATAGTCGACAATACCGGGTCCCTAATTGTCGAAAATCTTTCGGCTTCAAGGTACTTCCTTCACTTTTTATTTTATTTAGAAAGAAAGACTTCGTTTTCCTTTTTCAAAATAGAAAATACCAAGTATCCGAATTTCAAAAGCATACAACGAATAATCAACGTTTCTGTTCTACGCATTCAAATATGTTACTTCAGGCTAGAATTTCTACCGCGCGCGGTGCAAGGCCATAAATGTTTCATTTACGTGTAATTAATGCTACCGTATTGAAAATCAACTGCGAGAAAAGCGATCGTACTTGGCTCAATTACATATTGCAAGTTATCAGTTTTATCGAACTACCAGCGATACTTCAACCTACTTTGGATTCTGTTATGAAATACGAATGTACATACGCGTGTCTATTTTTCAATTAAAATTAGGTACAGGTGCCTACAGAAACAGGTATTACATGCGCCATGCGTCTTTGTCCGTCCGAATATTTCTCAACGATTGTGTACATATGTTGGAAATTATCTTCTAAATAAGCGCTCCTCTACGACTTTCAGGTCAATTAAACAACAAATTGGGAGTTATAGCTTTATTTTCAGAACGTTAAAATAACGTTTTTGGACAACCATCGTCAGTAAAAATATAACATGTATACATTATTACAGAAATTGTAAGTGTTAGTCATTTTGTTGATAGTGCCCAAATAAAAGCTAGTGCTTGTATGTATATAGTTATACTTGCACCTTACGAACATTATCCACACACGTTATTTTAACGGTCTGAAAATAAAGCTATTAACTCCCGATTTGTAGTTTAATTGACCTAAAAGTGGTAGTGGAGAGGATATTTAAAAGATAATCATATAGGTCATGCTAGAAATCTTGAGAGGAAAAAATACGGAAGAAATAGTAAAGAAGAACGAAGCAGAAAATATACGCACTATTTAACAAGTCAAGAATCATAACGTTTATAGAGGCTCAAAGATTAAGATGGTTGGGATAGATTGGAAGCATATAGCACGAGAGAACAGTAAGGCAGGTACTGTTCAGGAGGCCGACAGAAAAAAGGGGGAAGGGGAAGCCCGAAGAAACGGTAGTTGGAGAAGCGGAAGAAGACTTGAAAAATTGGAAGCCGGAGACTGGAGAGAGAAAGTGAGGAACAGAAGTCTATGGAGAAGTGTCATAGATAAATTTCTTAAATATACACAAGTGATGTCCTGATACGGTGGACTTTAGAACCTTAAGGCCTGTAGTACATAATAGAAAAGTACATAGGTCACAATACATACATATGTATATGCTGTTGGAAGTTGGGTAAACTCGAAAATAATGTTTACTTCAAAATTTTCTCTATTTTTTTAACAAAAATATGTTTATTACATTATTATAGAGCAGGAATCTAGTTTTGGTCAATTACAGCCGGCAGACGACGAGTTCAAAACGCAAATACAATGTGGTCGTGACTGTTACTACTAATAGTCGCGCCATAAATGTCAAGACTTCAGTAGATAAATTGCGACATATTTTTAAGAAAAAGTCAATCCTATATATATATTGGCACCCCTGATATATACCGACTGATACAGCCGTAGTTGAAATTGTAGTTTACCGTCGCATTTTGCGAATAATTTCACGTAATGCTGCAAATTTTCAACGAAATACCTCCAATACACAGCAACCTTTTGACGCTAAAAGTTAGAGCTCGATATATTTTAAAGTACCAACTATTACAAATCGGCGCCCAACGTGGAACCTGGATATATTTCAAAATCCTAGTTGTTACACATCGGCACCCAACCTGGGATCTGAATATATGTCAAAAATCCAATTGTTAATTAATTGTTTCCCAGTAGATAAGAGTTTCACAGGGAATACTAAAATTTTACGCCATGGGAAATCTGTAATATATAGCAGGTGTGGCCAACAAGTCGATCCCGAAACGATTTTTGGTCGATAACAGCCGGCAGGAGACGATTTCAATACCCAAACGCAATCTGCTGGTGGCTGTTGATATCAATACTGACGCCAAAGTGAATATGATACTATGTCAAAATTTCAGTAGGTAGATCGCGACGCATTTTTAAGCAAAAAAATCGATACTATATATACAGAAGCTAACCACAATCCTTCAGAGGCACATCGGATATTTCTCGTGCAGAAGAGGGCTTTGATAATTATATTTAATTTACACTGCAGAGAGTCGTGTGAAGAATATTTTAGCCGTCCGATTAGTAACCGGGTACTCGGGTATCCATTTCGGTTTCCAGGGTAGATTTTGTTAACTTCCCTATAAGAAAATTCTACGACGATTCGGATCCCCGAAGGTGAAGTAGTTTGACGCCAATTTTTCGTCAAAATTTTTTAATCCATCCATTCAATAAAAGTTATTCACTATCAAACTCGATACCTCCTCTGTTCAATGACCGGGGTACCCGGGTACTCGCTAAGGTTATTATATATGAAAGCGCGGTTTATACACACGAAGGAGGCCATTTATCATGGTGTTTATGTAACTTGAGCTTTTAATAAATAATCAACAATATGGTTTGTGATTTCCTTCATTTAAACAATTTTTATTAAAAACAATAGTCAAAATTCCTGGCTATTTTTATAACCTCTGGTGCCAACAACTCGAAAACTGAGAGTACAAATGATATGTGGCAGTCGTACTTATATACATTGTATCGTGCAACAATGGGCATTTCTTGCTTCTGGAACTTCATTGGTTTCATTCGATTTGATGATACCAATACTCGTGCTCATCGCATGGAGAGTGCACAAATCGTTAGGCATTTCACAACAAAAGTGGCGATTGGAAGCTTTTTTGGTAGAGCTATAAATCCATATGTGCGGCCAACAACATCTGAATCTTCGAAACCCCAGGCACAACGCGATTCAACCGAGAGGAAACAGATGCATAATATTCCTGAAGCTCAAGATTTTTCCACACTAGTTCTTTTTTCCCTTGGATTTCTTTCATTAAATGCTGCAAAGTTGAGCTTGCTTTTTGTTGGTATGACGTATGATGATATCAGCCATTTCTGGCGTGAAAAAACTATTTGAATGTGTTGAGATTTGACAGCATGTTGGTGTTCCTATTAGGTCCACATCTGTCGCCCAATATTGTGCCTTCCGACTTGATGTTCACTTGTTGGTGCCTCGGCGTAAACTCTGAATACGCACGAACGCGATCCGTCGTTGAAGGATTTTCGCGGTCAGTTTGAACGCTTTTTTTTAAACCGATAGACGCGGGCGAAAAATTATGCTGTCTGGAGACGAAAGCTTAACGTACAATTACAACGCACAAATAAATCGCCGTTTGTGCGTACCTACTAGAACAATACAAAATTTGAACGCACGGCAATAGGTGGGTACCCGGTTGTTGAACGAATGGTAAGTTTTTGGTTACTGACCGGACGGTTAAGCAAACAATGTTATTAACATTTTGTGATATTTTTATTTAAAAAAGTGACTTTTTAGAGTACGGCGTTCCTCATAATTACAACACACGTGCATTAGAGTATCTTCTCCCTGCGAAACACACTCGACAAACCTTCCTTACAAACCGCCTTATCATCTTCTCTGAAAAAACACTGACCACCTAAGGTTATTTAAAAAGGATTACAAAATTATTTATTACATATTAATTCTTACAGTATTAATGACTATTTAAGTGTATGTCAGTAACAAATAAACTTTATTATTCTTATTCAAAGAATAGAATGGTACAAAGCCCTAAGGGACAAGATATAAATTATGGAGACAGAATAGACTTTCTATATAGTAACAGTATCAACATTTAGTTATTGGAGCCAAGGGAAGCATTTTGGAAGTCCTCTAATGAGATCTAGTGGTTGAAATGCGTATCGACGGACGGTGTAATGCAGTGTTTTTCAACCGTTTTGTATTAGTGTGTCTGTGAAGCACACCCTTACAGATTGGGAATCACTGGTCTAATACATTCTTGAAAACGTATTATCACAGATAAGTCGAAAGCAGATAGCCCATGCTTATGAGAGAGTTGACAATGGCAATCAGCTTCAATTGGAAACAATTTGGAATCGATGTTAGATCATGCGTCAAATCGCGGGAAATAGCTATAATGTAGCAATCTCAATGAGTTACGTAAAATGCATTGGATAAACTACATATCTCTATGACTTATCTGTAGTACTATTGTGTTGAGCTTGCTTGGGGGAATTTATTTCGTGGAACGACGAAGATACGGAAAGTAGAAACGATGAAATTTATGATTTGTGAAAAAGGTGGAAGCAAATCGTTACATTAATATACCGTACGATATTCTTAATGCGTCTAGATAAAGAAACATTGGCCATAAAATTTCTTCAAAAACAGTGTTTTGGTGTGTTTCGCGTGGGCGTTCAGTGTGTGATGTTCACTGTGCAATGCTTTAGAGTTGTACAGTGCTCGTTGCGTGGTGTCCGATACCTAATTTCCCCAGTTTTCAACTGAGGATGGCAATTTAGTTGCCCGCATACGTATCCGGAATTATTTCCGAAAGGTGCGGTAATGATAATTTTATTTATTTTATCAAATTTCTTCTTCAACCCATAAGTGTTGTTTCTTGTATAGGGTCCTGACTAAAGTTGATTTGAAATCAACAAACAAAATCTTCCAATCCGATTCTTTACCGTTCGACATACTTCTAATCGTCCATCGTTAGAACCATATATGTACGTAATAGGTCTCCTCTTCAATTTTGCCCTCTCACCAAATCCGTTCACCCGACGTCCTTTAAAACCAATTAACCCAAAAGATCCAAATCTGTAGCGAAATTACGCATCAATTTCGACACGACCCGGATGAATTCCGTTCGTCGCCGCGAACACGCCAGAAAATCCATCTAATTTAGGCGTAAATTTAAGGAAACGAAAAACGCAAACGTAATCTCGAATCATACGTGGAAACAAATCTAAAACGATAATTTGAAAGCAATTTTATTGTACAATACGTAGAGGTTGCAGCAGAAGGATATAATAGTGAAAGTGTTCTCACGGCCCATCTACGCTTGTTAAAGGTGTCTTAAGAAGAAGAAGAAGGTCACCGCTTATACATACGTACTGGTCGAGTTGCAAAACACGAACAATTGCGGATATTTCTAACTACCGTACTCATATTTCTGTATTTGTATGTATAATTGTGCGTGCGTTGGTGGGATGAACCAGCAGGTTAAAAATAGGAGAGCTCTATAAAATATTCGTGTCTTTCTGTAATTTGTCAAGCGACTAATGTTGATGATGGTACTTTACGAAAACTGGGACAAAGTTCAAATGAAAATTATCATTCGGTCTTTTGTACAAAGGATTACAAATATGGTAACTAAGAAATGTTGTAAAAGTTTCTTGGTGAATAGGTATACCCGTTTCCACCATTTTTTTTTGCAAAAAAGCTGTCCGTGTCAAAATAATATGTAATTTAAAAAGAAACTGGTGGTAGATGGCTCACCCCTTGGTTTTTGCTTTGCCAATGTTTTGCTACGTGCTTCATGACTAACCGTAGCTAACTAGAACAACGAAAAAGAAGTTAGAGAGTCCGGAAGATGTCACAAAAACAGAAACACGGTGTGCCAAAAGCAGGTGGCTGTCAGATTATCTCGGGAAGACTGCTGTTGACATGCAGAAATAAATGGCTGGCTACGCGTTAGGATCGTGGATGAAAAATATGGTTTACTATTACGATAGAAGATATTAAAGCAATAAAGTAAAGTATCTTAGTACTTAGTTACCGCTCAAGAACCAGATTGAAACGGAACGGTACTGCATCAAAAGAGTGACTCAGTCCGAAATCCGGAAAGTACTTAGGAGACTTCTCGCACGTCTTGGACTCGGAGGAGGTCCAGTCTGTAACGGAGCGGCAATGAAATAAAACAAAAGCGTAAATTTAGAATAAACGGGAATAACGAATTTCAAGATTAAATAATGTAATACGAATGTGAGTATTGAAAGAAAGTTAAACAAAGAATGCGTCGAGCAAAGTGGCTATCCTATCGCGACAGAAGTTACATCAGAAGATTCAATTTAAATCTGAATTAAGGCAACGTTTAGTAAAGCGCAAGAAAGCTCAGTTTTACAAAAATTCTTACAGGTACAGAAAATAAAACAAAAATAACGCCATAAAAGGTATACATCAACACACTGGTTAACGGAACGGATTTACATCAAGGAGGCAACTTCTTTTGTGGGGATTGAAATTTTCGAATGGAAACAGTAATAGTTCTGCTACTTATCAACAGATGTTTCACCTAGTACTTGCCATAGCTATCTTTGCAATGCGTAAAAATCTTGCAATCTAAGTGAAACAAAATACAAGTGTCATCTCACTTTTTCAGACCGCTCAAAAAATGCGCATGATCGAAAAATACGAGACCCTAACCTATGATTGCCTAGAATATATGGACGCAATAACAACCGCTAAGTAAACGCTGAATTCCGAACTATGATTGGCTTTTATAACGCAAGCGCACTTTTCTGTACTCTCAACAAGCGAAACAGAGATATGTTTTCTGTTTCATAATGTTGGCAAGAGGAATGTGTCACAAGGCGCATTATATCTCTTTATATTTACATGAGGAAAATGCTCCTGCATCAAAAGGTTAAGTTGTTTCGTTGGCAATTGTTATTAGAATATATCATCTATCGGACAATGGCCACACTTTTAGCAGGGTTTTAAGGACTTAACTGCCTGTCATACGTTCACTTTGCGGATACAAATTATTCTTTATACATACCGAATTGTTCATATTCTTATAAATTTCACATGTAGAATACCGCAGCAAGATAGATGTAGTAGATTTTGTAATATATTTTGTTTAATTTTACCAATTCTTTTTAATTTGCAATGTTTGGAACATGTTTTCTCAGAATATACGACATATCATTCAGATTGATAATATACGCATACCCTAGTTCATTCCTTTCATTTTCACAAACGCGCGAAAAGAAAGATAAGGGAAAAAGACGTTTAACAGAAAGCGCCCTAAGCGATAGAATCAGCAAAAACAACGTTCTATTGTGAAGAAAACACGTACCGTTCATTCAAAAATTTTTAAAATGCCGTGTGTCTGAAACGAAAATCTAAAATCAATCTAGAATTTTAAAACGAGATTCTAATGGTTTAAAGAAAGGAAATATGTCGAACCATAATATATTAGACTGTAACGGTTTTATCGGAAGATTTCATAAATCCATCTTACTTGCCTGTTTTCGACAAATTTATCTCCCTTAACAGTGATGCCCGACATCCTTTAACAAACACCATCATTCTCTGCGACCCATTTATTTACCCGTTCTGATTCACTCTATAAACAAGTACAATACTCCAGATAAATCCATTGGATCCGATCGGAAAATAAATCTACTCAGACGAAAAAAAAGTAAGTAAGTAGGATGTGTATCAGAAGAAGGAAAACCATTACCATTCGTTCGCTTCCGAATTCTCAACGGATACACTTAACCGGGTTCATTTATCTTTCGGGGTGTCCATCGACGAGCGAAAGAACGAACGAACGAGAAGAGAGAGGTATTTAATCTTAATTGTGACTGCTATAAGTAGTATAAATTATATTCGAGCTTCCTCGAGGGGAATTTATTTCGTCGAACGTTGACGGAGATACGAGGAATAGGGACGTTGAAATTTATGATTTATGAAACAACGGGGGAAGCAAATCGTTGAAGAAATAACGGAATTGGTTAAGAAATTGCGGATTCTAGACTTTAATTAGGTCGATGGGCCAATGGGCGTTAGGTTGAGCTTGCGATTTGGATGAGGAATTTGTTACAATTGTAGTATGGGGAAATCTACAGCAAATGTACGTTTCCGATTCTGATCAAAACCGGTTACTTCTCTTGACAGATATACGAAATCTTTGTCTTTACAGTGATGCGTCGATTTTGAGATGGTGAAGTGTGCGGTTTTAGAGCATCACCAACCGATTTTCATGAGTTA
This sequence comes from Chrysina gloriosa, assembly GCA_038088585.1. NCBI lineage: Eukaryota > Metazoa > Arthropoda > Insecta > Coleoptera > Scarabaeidae > Chrysina > Chrysina gloriosa. Next base: position 102,128,275 of record CM076087.1, read on the forward strand.
CGCTTTCATTCCGTTTAAATGGGAAAAAGCTCGAAGATATCACTCTTTGAACAGATATTGGATGCGTAAAAAACTGAGAAACTAGCTATTGTGATTGGAACCTTAAACGAAATCGAAAGAGGACGAAGAAGCTTACAAAAGAAAGAAATACGAAGACAACTAACGATTTATCAAATGAAATCCCAGGAAAGTCATACCAAATAGGAAAAGTGGTGGAATTTGTCCTGGAAAAGAGACTTGGAGATCATGTCAATATCATCCTTGGACAGACGAATCAAGTATTGAAGAAGGGGTTCAAAGGTCAAAGTTCAAAGGTCAAAAGAAGAAGAAGCTTACCAAATAAAAACGCAAGGAAAGTCATACCAAATGGGAAAACTTGTAAAAATTGTTGTGGAAAGGAACGTTAGGACAATCTGAATATTACCCTTGGACATATGTTGGATTCGTCGAAAATTGAAGAAGATGTTACTGTGATTGGAGCCCGAAACGATATCGAAAGAAGAAGACGCTAACAGAACAAATTTATCAAATGAGAACGCAAGAAAAGTCATACCAAATGGGAAAACTTGTAAAAATTGATGTGGAACGGAACTTTAGGACAATCTGAATATTACCCTTGGACATATGTTGGATTCGTCAAAAATTGAAGAAGATGTTATTGTGATTGGAGCCCGAGACGATATCGAAAGAAGAAGAAGACGCTTACAGAACAAATTTATCAAATGAAAACGCAAGGAAAGTCATACCAAATGGGAAAACTTTTAAAAATTGTTGTAGAAAGGAACTTTAGGACAATCTGAATATTACCCTTGGACATATGTTGGATGCGTTAAAAATTGAAGAAGATGTTATTGTGATTGGAGCTCGAAACGATATCGAAAGAAGAAGAAGACGCTTACAGAGCAAATTTATCAAATGAAAACGCAAGGAAAGTCATACCAAATGGGAAAACTTGTAAAAATTGATGTGGAAAGGAACTTTAGGACAATCTGAATATTACCCTTGGACATATGTTGGATTCGTCAAAAATTGAAGAAGATGTTATTGTGATTGGAGCCCGAGACGATATCGAAAGAAGAAGACGCTAACAGAACAAATTTATCAAATCAGAACGCAAGGAAAGTCATACCAAATGGGAAAACTTGTAAAAATTGATGTGGAACGGAACTTTAGGACAATCTGAATATTATCCTTGGACATATGTTGAATGTGTCAAAAATTGAAGAAGAGGTTATTGTGATTGAAGCTCGGGACGAAATCGAACGAAGAAGCTTACAAAACAAAAATGAAGGAAGACAACTAAAGATTTATTAAATGGGAACGCGACGAAAGTCATATCAAAAGGAAAAAGATGGTGAAAATTGTTGTGAAAAAGAAATTCTGGGACAATCTGAAAATCTGAAGAATATAACGAAAGAATGGGTTACTTTGATGCAAGTACGAAATAAAACGTATAGAGAATAGAACAGAACAATGAACGGTGCAGATGAACCAAGAACTTATCGAATCGAAAAACGTTGAAAATGGGTAGAAATCGTCCTGGAAACAAAAATGTCAAAGAATGAAATCGGTGCTTACTCAAGGAAAATAAGAAGAAGGAGTTACTGCTAATCACGCTACAAAGATATTTATCTGCTTTCTTTGGACGAAGACAGTTAACAATTTATCATATGGAAATGTGAGAAAAATCATATAAAATGGGAAAATGGAAATTTTTGGTGGAATGGAACTTTAGGATAACCTCAATATTATCCGTATGGTGTTTACCATTAGACTCTATTCTTTCAGGTTTTCGTAGAGATCGAGTATATTTCAGTAAATCAACAACAATCAACTTCAGAAGAAAAAGAAAAAATTAATCTAAGAAGTTTCTCCGCAATTATGCCAAGCCGCTACGAGAAGATCCGTCAAAAGAGTCAATGTTTCATTTCTTCTTCTTCCCTTATCCCTTATCACCGGATTTAATCCAGTAATTATGTGGTAAGCTGTTTATCGATTTGATATAATCTCAGCGATTTATCCTTGTTTATTCCCAACGACTTCTTCGTCCTCTTAGCTGGAGATTTCCCAATAAAATTTCGCAGTTCCTTCACTCTCCTCTGAGGTCAAATTCGATAAAAACGAAAAACTTACATCCCCCTGTCCATTACCGGTATACCCTCGCTATCTTATTCCCGCACGTAACAATAAACGAGGAAGAAATATCGTTTCTTCTTCCTCCTTTTCCTCGTACGCAAATGCGACGATAAAATTCGGATAGGAAGGAAGAGACCTTGTCAACGCCATCTGACGAAGTAAAGTTCGTCTCGTATAGGGCGAACGAACAAGAAAGCGCCCCGGGCGACGCGAAATATGACATTAGAAAGTTCTCCCCTTCAATAATATTTATAGTTTTGGTAGATTTGAGAGGTGGGTGGAAACGGAGAGAATTCGAGAGGACGTTTTTGGTGCGTTATTTTTCTTTCGAACCGCTGCTGGCGCGACGCGTTTCCCGACGGTTTCTCCCTAGACTCTCCCCGTCTTTTTTTTCCACTTCCTTCTCCTATTTTCACGATGTTCTTTTGCCCAGCCGTTTTCTATTATACGCCCGGCTTAATATATCTTCCGGCGGCCGCTCGTAAGGGAGACGCAGAAACTTTGGGTTTTTCTATTACAAGGGTTTTTTTGTGCTCCTGTGGGCGGGTTCCGGCGTAAAAGGGTCGAGAATGTGATTTATACCGTCGGTGGTAGATGTTGAATGTAATATATTGGATCATTTTGATGTTTATATGTGGGGGCGGGGAAGTGCGATAAAATGGGTGTAAAGATACCCCAGAAACAATGTTAATAAAAGACAAGTGCATGTTTCTTGATCTAGCAAATACTTATTTCTTGAATTAGCTCTACTACTAAAAAAAAATACAAATTTGTAGTTTCTTTCAATCGATATGGAGGAAAAGTTAACTCAAAGGAATAAACATTGCTCTAAATTTATGTCAACTTGGAGCTTCTAGCCGCAGTGATCAAGAAAATTGCATTTTCTAATGAGACTAATGAGATTATGTCCTTTATCTTACAAATTAAGCTGCAAATCGTACTTTGTAAGAGAAAAGATTTTGCACCTTCGTAGGTACCTGAAACACATCTATTACAACAAAGCCATATATTGTATGTACTCTGACTGGAGGTGGTAACGATATATCGTAAATAAATATATATCGATATAGCTAATCAACGTTTAATGATGTGCCATACATCTAATATATTGATGGTTTTGTCATAAGTTCGATAGATATCAAAAAATAGTTGTGGATTAGCATGTCGACTGCTAGTCAAACAAACACGTCCTATACAAATATCTACTACACCTTGCTTAGCATATGGTACGAATTTTACTAGCGTTTATAGTTCTTTTCCTAAATTGCAAACATTTCTCTTTATTTTCCAATCATGTGCTCGAAGTTCTTCCAGGCGGCGTCAATGCATACGACTTACAGATCTCATGATGAAACAAACACGACCCACTCGATCTTGCTCCAGATATGGCTCGAATTTTACTATCGTTTACATTTTCTTTCTCTAAATTGTAAACATTTCTCTTCATTTTTCAATTATGTGCTCGAAGTTCTTCCAGGCGGCGTCAATGCATACGACTTACAGATCTCATGATGAAACAAACACGACTCACTCGATCTTGCTCCAGATATGGCTCGAATTTTACTATCGTTTACATTTTCTTTCTCTAAATTGTAAACATTTCTCTTTATTCTTCAATCATGTGCTCGAAGTTCTTCCAGGCAGCGTCAATGCATATGACTTACAGATCTCATGATGAAACAAACACGACTCACTCGATCTTGCTCCAGATATGGCTCGAATTTTACTATCGTTTACATTTTCTTTCTCTAAATTGTAAACATTTCTCTTTATTTTTCAATCATGTGCTCGAAGTTCTTCCAGGCGGCGTCAATGCATACGACTTACAGATCTCATGATGAAACAAACACGACTCACTCGATCTTGCTCCAGATATGGCTCGAATTTTACTATCGTTTACATTTTCTTTCTCTAAATTGTAAACATTTCTCTTTATTTTTCAATCATGTGCTCGAAGTTCTTCCAGGCGGCGTCAATGCATACGACTTACAGATCTCATGATGAAACAAACACGACTCACTCAATCTTGCTCCAGATATGGGTCGAATTTTACTATCGTTTACATTTTCTTTCTCTAAATTGTAAACATTTCTCTTTATTTTTCAATCATGTGCTCGAAGTTCTTCCAGGCGGCGTCAATGCATACGACTTACAGATCTCATGATGAAACAAACACGACTCACTCGATCTTGCTCCAGATATGGCTCGAATTTTACTATCGTTTACATTTTCTTTCTCTAAATTGTAAACATTTCTCTTTATTTTTCAATCAAGTGCTCGAAGTTCTTCCAGGCAGTGTCGATACACATGATTTATCCACCCCATAATTATACAAACACGACTCACTTGACCTTGCTCCAGATATTGCCCGAATTTTACTAGCGTTTACATTTCCCTCTCTAAATTATAAATATGTCTCGTTATTTTCCAATCACAAGCTCAAAGTTGCTCCAAGCAGTATCGATACATATGATTTATCCATCGTACGGTGAGACAAACACGACTCACTTGGCCTTGCTTCACACGTGTGACCTAAATTTTACTAGCGTTTACATTCCTTTCTCTAAATTGTAAACATATTGTTTATTTTTCCAATCACACGCTCCGAAGTTATTCCAAGCAGTATCGATACATAAGATTCACCCACCGCATGCTGAAACAAACACGACCCATTTGGCACTGCTCCAGATATGGCCCGAATTTTATTAGCGTTTATATTTCTTTCTTTAAATTGTAAACATTTTTCTTTATCTTTCAATCATAAACTCGAATTTCTTTCAGGCCTTGTCAATATATACGATTTACCGACGAATTTTACTAGCGTTTACATTTCTACGTTTAAATAATGAACATCCTAGTTAACCGCATACTGTCAGAGGTTCTACAAATGTTCCTTGCGAAACTTTGACAACTTAATTTCGGCTTTCCTGTGATGGTAGGAAAATATTTGCAACTTTCAAATTTTATTTTATTTTGTTTGAACTTCTTCTTCTCCTTCTGTTTTAATTCCATGCATAAGTTATTAAAAGTAGTATGTGCACACACATCAATGCATAGCGAAAATAAACAATAAATGCAAGTCATTTACGATGCTTTTTTATAACGTGTTGTTACCATTATAACGAAACAAATATACTACCAGAAAGAATCTTTGTTCCCAGCACGGCAATGCAATTATTTTGATATTCATGCCCTTATACTTACCTAGAAAATTTGCTGTTACATTGTATCAATATTTGGATATGATTATATCAAATATGTTCTCAATTTGCTAACAGTATGTATTAGGTTTCCGATGGTGGCTGCCAACCTAAAGAAAGAGCATTCCCGGACGGAACCTTCAAGGGCTAGAGTATTGGCGCGTAAATTGGGATCGTACGTCCACTTTCAGCGGTCACTTCTGAAAAAGTCATTCAATCCCGCTCGACGCCTAAAGTACAGATAACCATAGAACCATATATACGGTGTTTGATAAATTTCAAAAGGGAAGTTCTCGAAATTTAAACAGAAACCAAAGAATAAATTTAGACTTTGTTTGTGTATGCTTGGCTGAAAGTCTTTTTTTCTGGAAGCATTTTTTTCACTTATTTGGCATTCTGGTCGAGGTCGCCCATATTTTGCAACCGTACAACTTTTATGTTACCATTGATCTTGGTTCCCTTGGTTATTTATAGCCTGGGCGTGCAGCGGTAACGGCCTACATTTACACAGAACTACTCGCATACCGCATCGATTCAGTACTGACTAGATAAGGGGATGTCGTAACTTAGTACGCTGTGTGCTGTGCCTTTCCCAACACTTCTTCATTTTTCTTTATTGTAAATGCTGAACGCTGAAATTAATCGAACGTCCATCATGTGATTTATTTACCGTTTCAGCCACAAACGTCTTAATGTTTTTAGGCTAGTCTCAATAACGGTTTGCTGCTGCCGAAAATTATTTCGAATTTAACCATGTCGCGAGTGCTTCCTCGATAATTCTTGATTATTTTATTGCAAAAACCGGATTTTCCTCGTCTGCCAGATTTGAAATGTTCGACACTTTGCCTCCAGGACTGCTATCGGAAATTATTTCGAATTAGAACTCTTCACGAGCGCTTTTTCGATAACTTTACAATTTTTTTTTTAATATGAGGTTGCAACTACCTTTTTTGCCTGTCTGCGGTTGTGGCGATCTTTTGACCTATTACGAGTTTCGGCGAACTTTTGGCCAATTTTACAAGATTCCTATTTCATTAAGGGCAAATCAATTCGCCTTGGTTCAAAAGAAAATTCCTGCAATTCTCTGCAGTTTCCAGGAGCTCTTGGAGCAAACTTTTAAGGACCCTTGCTAGTATGATATTCATGTTTATTTCATCCATATTTTATTTAATTTGATGTACCTGAGTATATACGTAGAAGTAACTATCCTATTATCACAAATGGAATTAACGAAGCACCGTAGCTGAGCCCCTCGTAGTCCCTGGAGAAGCTATGAGCCTTAGAAGAAGAAGCAGAAGTACTTACTTATTTAATTTTTCGACCTATCTACCTTAATTATCGGGTATAGAGTAAGGGGTGGAGTTGAGGCTGTCCCCAACTTGATTCTTCCATGCTTTTCCCCGTCCATTTCTATCTTGTTCAACTCAGTTAACCTCTTCCCATCTTACTCCTCTCTTGACCGTGGTATATCTTACTTCCTCAAACCAATCCTTCCTTGGTCTTATATACTTATAAAAGTAGTCGTTTCTGTTCTTGTTTCTATTTCTTTACACTTCTTCTCTGTGCTGCTGTTACGTTACTGCCAATACTTGAACTACAACTACGTATTTCTTCGTCCTCAGAGGAGAATACAAAGGTAAGAAAGCGTTGCTCGCAAAATTCGAAAATTAAGAATGCCTACTACGTGGTCGAAATGTGTGTTTCAAATTTTGAAACTATTCCCTTGATGCTACTACATCTTCTGTCATAAATTTGTGAAAATAAAGAATATAAATGAACCAGCTTGCTCGCGTATACATCTGGTCATTTATGTACTAGCTTGACGTTCTGAAACGATGTTGTTCGCACTCCTCCAAAGGGCGTTCAACAACCTTCCCGCTTGGGCTACCAAGTGAGTTGTTAAAATTAATGAATCTAAATGTAGATAGCATATGGTAGATCTTGAACTTTTAGGGTTATTCTAAACTCTTGACTTATCACCTCCAGGTAAAAACTCAAGGACAAACTTCTGAAGGCCATTAACTTTCTTCTTCCTTTTCTCGACCATCGCTCCCTCTCACAAAAAGTACCTGTTATATCTGTCCATCTTATGTCCAATTCTGTCATACATCGTGCTATCATAAACCACGACAAAACTCATATTTCCTGCTTGTTTCCTGGGCACTTTCCTCTCGGGCAATATGACATGAACATCAAGCACTTTGGAAAGTCACCACCATTGTAAAATTATCTAGCGAGAGGGGGATGTCATTCTGTTCAAATCGTCCATCAGACAACGTTTAGGAATCCCCCATCTAAAGCAAAATTCCTCCCCAAAACTCATTATCCAATACCGAAATCAATTTAGCAACCCTTTTAACCTTCCGTCTACGCATTTTACCTCCTCCGCAAAAACAGAAATTCCGCGTCCGTTCGTCCTGCGAAAGCAATTTAATTTTCGTAGGGAAGAAGGGGGCGCATTACACGGATCCACCATCGCCTCTTCCTCTTTTTTCGGATAAACAACGAGAGGACGGTCGTCGTTTTAATTTTCAATAGTGACCCCGACCGACCTGAGGGACCACCATAAATTAAACTCTTTTAAAAGGCCGAAACTCTCGCCGGGGTTAATTAAATTTCTTGGCGGTTTCGGGCCGGCCGTCCGGAATACGTAACTACCTTTCGCCGCTTCCCGCTCCTCCCCCTTTCCGCGCGTTCGTGTATTGTATTGCGGATGATGCGTATGTTAAAACGTTGGTAACACTGTCACATTTGTTTTGTCGGCGGCGGCGTGGGGGCGGCGAAATGATTCGCCGCTACGGTCTGTTAATTTGTAACCCCTTCTACGTCGTTTTAATTATACGCGTTTTGGCCGGGATTCATTTGCATTTTTAAATTAATTTTTTTCTTTGAAGGGGGAGGCATCGTTAGAATAAGTTTGAATTACCGGACAGGGGACGTTTAAGCGTCTAATTTTGTCTTTTCGTGTCCGTAATTTATCGCACATATCAATTTATTTGATGTAAACTGTCTAAGATACAAGAGAAACAACCTAAAGATGGAATATTTTTCGAATTCTGCTACGCGTTAGTATCCAAAGGGTAACGTTTAGAATGAGGATTCTTTCCAGTTTCGAGTAATTTGCCTCAAACTACTACTACTTACACTTTATCCATTTACAAGTCTGCGCCCAATTATGTATTGATTTACTTCTGACCACCACAATCCATGTTTTGGGCAAACAAAGAAGTATTCAAAAATTGGTAATTCCAAGTTTAACTTACGAAATATAATCATGAGTCACAACAGGACACTAGAAGAATAGAATTCAAAGCACCTAAATGAGATTCCCAAGAGCAATTGAAGGGAAACAACCATAATGTCCAAAACAATACAAAATTTAGAGAAACTATCGGAACAAAAGTTGTACTAAGCACCATTGAGGTAGGACAGCTGATATCACTGGGGCATCGGTTGTGAAAGGAAAAACAGGAATAGTGAGAAAAGTATACGTAGCAAGGATACCAAACAGAAATGCAAAGGCAGAACTAAGAAACATGAATAGAAAAAGTCAGAAAAGCGGCGGAGAGGAAGTTGAACGGATATTAGAGGACAGGAAGGAATGGAGAGGAGCGTAGAATGTACAGAATAAGAAATACCACCTTAAGAGAAACTCTGGGAACAAAACCAAAAAGGAATAACGTCTGAGATGGTTGGAGCACCTATTGCGAATGGAGGGAACAACAATAGTAAGAAGCGCATTCAAAGGAAGCACCACCAACAAGAAATACAGAGACGGGCCCAAGAAACATGGATACAAAGTCAGAAAAGTGGCGGAGAGGAGAGGATTAGACCGGAATGAAGTTGAACGGATGTCACAGGACATGAAAGGATGGAGAGAAGCATGGAATGTGTAAAATAAGAAATACCACCTTAGGAGAAGCTTTGAAAGCAAAAGCTGTACTAACCACTAAATATGAATGACAGCTGAGGTGGCTAGGGCTTCTGTTGCGAATGGTAGGAACAACAATAGTAAGAAGAGCATTCAAAGGAAGCACCACCAACAAGAAATACAGAGACGGATCCAAGAAACATGGATAGAAAGTCAGAAAAGTGGCGGAAAGGAGAGGATTAAACCGGAATGAAGTTGAACGGATGTCATAGGACATGAAAGGATGGAGAGAAGCGTGGAATGTTCAAAATAAGAAATACCACCTTAAGAGAAGCTTTGAAAGCAAAAGCTGTACTAACCACTAAATATGAATGACAGCTGAGGTGGCTAGGGCTTCTGTTGCGAATGGTAGGAACAACAATAGTAAGAAGAGAATAGGAAGGAAGCACCACCAACATGAGACAAAGAGGCAAACGACATAAAAATTGATCGAATTGGTTAGAAAAGTGGCGGGGACAAGAGGAATAGACCGGAATGAAGTTGAACGGATGTCACAGGACATGAAAGGATGGAGAGAAGCATGGAATGTTCAAAATAAGAAATACCACCTTAAGAGAAGCTTTGAAAGCAAAAGCTGTACTAACCACTACATATGAATGACAGCTGAGGTGGCTAGGGCGTCTGTTGCGAATGGAAGGAACAACAATAGTAAGAAGAGCATAGGAAGAAGCACCACCAACACGAGACACAGAGGCAAACGACATAAAAATTGATCGAATTGGTTAGAAAAGTGGCGGGGACAAGAGGAATAGACCGGAATGAAGTTGAACGGATGTCACAGGACATGAAAGGATGGAGAGAAGCATGGAATGTGTAAAATAAGAAATACCACCTTAAGAGAAGCTTTGAAAGCAAAAGCTGTACTAACCACTACATATGAATGACACCTGAGGTGGCTACGGCATCTGTTGCGAATGGAAGGAACATCAATAGTAAGAAGAGAATAGGAAGAAGCACCACCAACACGAGACAAAGAGGCAAACGACATAAAAAAATTGATAGAATTGGTTAGAAAAGTGGCGGGGACAGGAGAAATAGACCGGAATGAAAGTGAACGGATGTCAAAGGACATGAAAGGATGGAGGGAAGCATGGAATGTGCAAAATAAGAAATATCATCTTAAGAGAAGCTTAGAAAGCAAAATTTGTACTAGCCACTACATATGAATGACACCTGAGGTGGCTAAGGCATCTGTTGCGAATGGAAGGAACAACAATAGTAAGAAGAGCATACGAGGTAAGCACCACCAACACGAAACACAGTGGCAAAGAACATAAAAGATTGATAGAATTGGTTAGAAAAGTGGCGGGGACAAGAGAAATAGACCGGAATGAAGGTGAACGGATGTCAAAGGACCTGAAAGGATGGAGAGAAGCATAGAATGTGCAAAATAAGGAATACCATCTTAAGAGAAGCTTTGAAAGCAAAAGCTGTACTAACCATATGAATGACAGCTGAGGCGGCTACGGCTTCTGTTGCGAATGGAAGGAACAACAACAGTAAGAAGAGCATAGGAAGTAAGCACCGCCAACACGAAACACAAAGCCGAACCGAAGAAAAAATTGATAAAATTGGTTATAAAAATAGCGGGGATAAGAGGAATAGACTGAAATGAAGTTTGATGGATGCAGTAGGATAAGAAAGGATAGACAGAAGCATGGAATGTACAAAATAAGAAACCTTTAGTGAGGAGAGGAGAAGAAGAAGAAGACCGTAATGAAGTTGGACGGATATCATAGTACAGGAAAGGATGGAAAGAAGCATGGAGATGCAATCCCAGATACTGACTAAATCAACTCACTAGCATTACGCCCGATAAGGGTGAAAAGGTCTGTGGATTAAGTAAGTTACTTTTGAAATAGCCATGGTATCAATATTTTGATTGTCTTGAAACAAATTTCTTCGTCATTCATCTCAATGCTATAATATGGTAGAAACATATTTGTTCATTTATACGCATCGTATTCATTCAAGCAGCTAATTACAATATTTAGTAAGCTAATCGTGAGATTTGGGGCCCAAACCATCAAGGATGTACTGCAAAATTGGATTAGCAGGAGAAGTTACGACCGAACCCAACCGAGACAGCCACTTGGATAAAATTGTATTCCATAACTAATTGGAAGGTTTGCTGTTTTCAATAAATCAAAAACTTTGTCTAAACAGTGTTTATTTCATAGTATTTTTAAAAAGAAACCAGCCACTGGTCCACCCCTTATTACTTTCCAAGAAATTTCTAAAGGAAAAGCAGATATGAAATACTAAACTTTCTGAACAGCATCGTAGATTTTAGCTTCGAATCGAAGAACGTCAAAATGCGGAATTACAGCGAACATCGAGGGTTAAACAAAGAAATTATTGATTATGGAAAGTTTTCGTACGTAGCGCGAAGAAATACGCGAATATTTTATTGTATTATTAGCTTAAAATTTCCTCCTCCTATCCTTTCACGTTTCCATCTAGACACAAAGAACTTTTACGTGCGAAGCTTTCGAAAAATTTTCGCTTTATACATTGAATTTCGCGAACCGAAAGTACGTCAAAATAAAAACAATAAATTCGTTACACTCGTACGCTGTCAAAAAGGGCTTTCTAAAACGAAGCTACCCTTTAGCGAACAAAATCCTTTTAAACGCCATCCTCGTCGGTTTTTGTTCGAGTCGCGACTTAATTAAAAATGTATTTTGCAAGCGGGGGATTTCACTGTTACGTTAAAAATGCGCACAGCTTGTCAGAGGTTGAAATGCGGCTAATATTTACCGAAGCCGGGCGCGCCTTGAGGTTTAATTTCACTGTGTCATAATATTCATAAGTACAGCTGAATACAAAAGTATTGTATTAATAATAGTAATAATAATACGAACAAGGGGAATAAGAATTAAATAAACCCCCTTTTTAGCCAGAAACTTAAATCCAGCGCTAATTTAGATACTTATAAAACGACACAACTTTAGTTACTCCTGAAAATAATTTTGTAAAACAATACCAAGTGTTTCATTAACTTTCATTTTGAACTTTAATCCATTTGACGACCTCATAAACTGATTACAGCCAAACGTTTCTAGTTTGAAACCTTGCCAGTAACTTCAAAAATTGTTCGATTTAAAGAGGGTTCAAGTAAAAAAGGTGATTTAAAAAACATTATAATATTTTAGCCAACTAAAGAATTCAAGTCTACATAAGTGAGTAATGTATGAATGAGAAGAACTACCTCGATAATATTTACTTTTGACAGACTGTATATACTCATGTACAGCTCTCGCAATATAAGTTGGCGAGCGGTGGGGATGCGCCGTAAACGTATTTAGGACACGTACCTCCCACCTATCTGATTCAGATAGTGCATAGGAATTACCATTACGTTGCAGGACGAATGATAGGCAATCTATCCCTCCTCTATCTGCGCGAACACACTCCCACCCTTCGCCAACTTATATTGCGAAAGCTGTATGTATGTATATGATTACATAACCTTGGATGTGCTAATGGTCTACTGATTCAAGCTTCAAGAAGGTAAATACATTACCGCAAGTTGCTATAACATCGGGAAGTTTCGAATAGCATCGGCGATTACTACAGCAAACAACAACATACCTGAAACAAAAACAGACATTATAAATGTGCGGTTTGATTTTGCCTCAACATAAAATTCGCTATTATGAACGTACGACATACAGACTGTAACTGTGTAAATGGTTAAAAGTTTCTCCAGAGGTAGATAACTAAAATATATTCAATATTTGCTTAATAAACGTAGGACCCCAAACGTACCGTTCGCAAGATATTTATAATTACAGTTTTGAGTCCGGCCCTGTTATACAATTGCAGCGAGATCGGATCATTGATCGAGTAAGCATAAATAGTTTATGAATAAGCGGTCTACTTCAAATTTGTGAATTTTTCACACTGCTTGCGCATTAAATACATGTTATCTACGATTTATTAATCACTAGGTGACCCGGCAAACTTAGTTTTGCTCAAAAATTTTGTCGATTTTTCTTTTTCCTAAACCTTCCCGTAGCAATTACGAACAAACCCGCAGAAGGAAGTATCCAATTATAGTCGTTTTCAAGTTTTAAGCATCCGAACAAACCACGATCCACTTTTATATTTACAGATTTTACTTTATACATTTTTACACAACAACCAACAACATAAACATATTATTGTCAAACAGGTCTAATGTTAGACATTTCGTGTGAAACTTTCTTTGTTTTCTTGACTTTACATTGTTTACCAATAAATAAATCTTTTTGAAAGAAAATATTTTTATCATCACCAATAAACGATTGTCGAACTTTTCAAATGTAGGTCAAGTTCATGCAATGACAGCGACAACATATGTTTATTTTTCTGTAATAGTAACAGGGACAGAGAAGCATTATTCACTTGTCTATAATATACTATTTACCCGCGGCGCTATTTCAATGAAACCATCTGCTTACATTGTAGAATACCCAAATACTGACTGAATGCCCGACTACTTATCTTCATCCCTTACCTCTCAAATAAACGTCTACTAGGAACACAGTGCCGTAATGTAAAAATTTAGGAGGGAGAGGGGAGGGGGACAAAATTTTATTAAAATTAAGCAAAAACGTTTCACGTGATTTGCCATTATTTTTGCTGATTACGTTAACACCACATCAGCTTTACCATATTAATCAATTGACTATTTTCACAGTTACACCATGTATACGTATGTACCAGCAATGAAATTCTAAACATGTAATGCAAATATTCGTTCTATGAGGTTGTAATCTGTATGGAAGAAGCGCAGAAAATTACCCGCCATTTAAATTTCATTCTCCGATGGAACATAAAGAATCATTAAAAAGGAAGTGGAGAGAAAATTTCGGTCATTCACATAGTAACGAGGATCATCAAGAACAGCGGATTTAACGTAAAGGTGGTTGTTCCATAACATCGTTAATTTCTTTCCAATACGAGTTTATGTGCGCCATAGAAGACATGCATATTTTCCACCCCGTTATGGTCGTGGTTGTGATTGGAAAATGGGGGTAGGGATAAAATCTACTTGACTTAGAGGAGGAAAAAGGATAATTCAATCACGCAACTAAATTGATTAATGTACGCCAGTTCAAATCACGCATATTTATCAAAGCACCAATCCACAATCTTGTGAGAGCTATTGGGAAAGAATGCTATCGTTATCGTGCACGCCGCTGATGGTGCTACAGCCACCGGAGACTTTCCAAAAATTTTAAATGATTTAAATGCTGTCTATAATGTTATTGGCTTCTAAAGCTTTCGTTAAAAATAAAAAATAATAGAAAGAAGATCAGAAACGTGACGATACAATTACGGAAAACCCATACTCGTAAACCAATCTAAATTCCTCCCCCTAAAAATATTAAAATAATTGAATGCTTAGAAAAGTAAGGAAACCCCTGTTTACTCCCACAAAAATCGCCAATTTCCTAACTCTAAATTAACTACAGGACTCTAGAGAATTTTTCCTGTAACTCAACGCGTCAAGAAAATATATAAAATCAAATAAAAGCGGGACTTAACATTATTTCCTGTTGTCGACGTCCGTACGACCTGGTATTCGGTATCGGAACAGAAGTTGTCCAAGATGGCGGATTTTCTCGTAGTTGATGTAAAAATGTCGGGAAACCAGCAACCTGAAGACTAAGTAGCCTTCTGGTTCCTACGATAGTTCTCAGATGTTTTCGAAAATAAATCTTACGATATACTAGTTTTCCTAACCTACACTAACTCACACTAGTTTATTATCCAGCACTAGTTATACCACCCAATATTAATTCCCTACAACAACATGAAAGATACGATAACGACATTGTAATTAACAAAAGGGAGGGAGAAGCTACCTGGACTATCAGTTTGAACAGCAAAACTTGGAAAAGCGAAACTTCTAAATTCTACAAAGTTACTATATACCTTCCCAGCGTCGAGTTTCCGTGTATATCCTCGAAAAGACGAGACTTGAAAGCCAAAGCAGAATAACTTATTCACGAAAACTGATTTGTCCGCCCTCAATCTCAGAAGCTGTATCTCCACGCGCGCGTCCAACCGGCGCAAGCGGTGTTACAAACTTACGAAACGGGCGCCATCTATGGTAAAAGTTGGAGCGAGAAAGTAAAAGTAATGTTACAGAAAACTGTAACAATAAAACAATATTTATTACAGCCAGCGTATAAACATTAGTTGCCATTAATGAGACTTTTGAGCCCGTTTGAGTTTCAATTGGGTTTCAATGTTTAGTGTAAAATTTCTTACTAAGAGTAGCAGAGAATTCTTCAAATTTGGATCATTCACGACTTCGCTTTGCTTTTAATCAATTTCATGAATAAGAATGCTTGCTCCCATCTGCATTTCGTTCCGAAACGAGGAAAATTTAATTTTTTCCCAATATTCTTGGCTCTGCAAAACGGCAGAAATTAATTATGTCAAAATCATTTTGATCTCAAGAAAGCATTAAATTTCATTCATCATCAATAATAAATTTGTTTGTAAATCTAAGAGTTTCATTTTGTATGTTACTAAGCATCTTTATTTAGCATAGCTCACTAAAAATAAGTGGAAATGAGTTCATAAGTGCGACCATGCACTTTTCTTCTTCAACCAAATCCTGTAACGACTTTCAAATGACAATCGCAATATTTAAGTTTTTCAAAATTTTTGGTCAAAATGGTCCCGATGTTCACATATGTAAGTCAAACGGCACTACAGATTATACGTAATATGCACAGCCATCCAGAATGATTGACGGTCACGTGGCAACTGTATTATCGTTTTATTACCAAAACTATTTCCCAAGGGAAAATTGATAGTTCAATTATGATTCGTTTCGTGATTTTAGTGGTCATTTTATTAGCGTTTTCGTGCAAGTTTTACAGAGTACACCGATCGTTTGTCACTTATTTTATCACAAATATTCTTCTTCAAGACTAAAGTGTATTATAATTTGGCAAGGTTTACTAACTGGAAAATGTTAATCGGTAGTAACTCTCAACTTTTAGGTTACGATGGTTTTCAACACCGATCATAATAAGTTCCTAGTCGAGGCTTAATTTGGAACAGGGCCTTAGCCTTGAAGGTGTGCTCTCTTTCGGATAGTTTCTAACGCACTCTCTCTCTGTGTCTTTCTCTGTCGAATAATCAAGCAGTACTCGTCCGCAGCGCGTTTCTTCTTTTTGGTTCCTACGAGCTTCTTATGGGCTAATCAGGGAATACTTTTTGTACCCGAAATAACTGTTTTCTATTGGTGGTGGTAAGCAATCGATAAATTACGGGAGACGGTGGGACGAAAGGTGGAAATAAACGTTAAGCGAGAAACGAACACGTTCGAAACGCGGCGTCGCAAAGAAAAAAAGAAATATATGGTGGATGCTACGTGAAATGAAATTTAGAATTCGAAATTTAAAGTGGGGCAAACGTAAAGTTTAAGACCGTAACAAACTTTCGTTTTAACTTGCTGTCTTCAGGAAACTATTTTGTATCTGAACTGTTTGGAAAACTATCAACCTCGAAGTATCATGTGTAATTAATTTTTTTATGGTTGATAAAACATTATGACGTATGAAGTTAAAAATAAGTTATTCCAGAATTTATTATGCAAATATTAAAGAACACGGTTTTTAGTTTAGCTTATTAATTTATTACATGTATTATAACAAGCCAGTTAAGATTAATAAAGATATTATTTTGTTATTATTATTATTATTATTACTCAAATTTTAGAGAAATCCCTCGGAAATAAATCATTGATGGTTTTCAAACGTGAGCGAGATCACCTATTCAAATTTTCCCACTTCCCTACTTATACCTTCAACTAAAAATCGAGGTTACACGCGCTAAATTGCGATATAAATTTCAACACTCGGCGCGGAGTTCGACGCGTAAAGTACTACCTGGAGTAGGCAAGCTTTCCAGCGGGGGTCTACTTTTTCAGTCCTTTACCAATTTCCTCGCTTTAATTAAGCCAATTAATAACCGTACCTTGTTCCCCCGGCGTAATACGCGCGAGAACTTGGAAGTTCATGAATGTAAAAGAATTCCCTGCGAAGTTTTGAAATTCAGATCGTCGCCGGCGTCGGAATTAAGAGAAAATGGAAAAATAAAACGACGAAAAAAATAATAAGGGCAGGAATGTTAACCATCTTGCACTTTGAACTCGTTCGTTTAGTTTTCGCGCCGGAAAATTAGAACAAAAAGGTGTACGGTCGGTTTATTAATGGGGGTGCTCGTGTTAATAGTCCCGGACGAAATTTAGACCTCGCAATGCTCGTCACGATAAGTTTAAACTATGGAGTAATACGAGAGTCGTAAAAGACGAAGAGTGTAGGTCGACTGGAAGCGTTTTATTGCTTTCAAAGTATCCTCGTGAAGATTGATACGCGTTTTGCATTCGTTCAAGGCGAATGTTAGAGCAGTTATTCTAATCTTTAGTTTGGGATAGTTAAAAACGTACATCGAAGACATTAAAATTACGACTTCAGGAGAAATCACGATGTCGCGTGGATACCCCCACTATTGAAACTTGGTTTTCTTTTGGTGAAAGATATCGGAAACTGCACCCAGATCTGCATTGAGCTTCAGCTTTCTACCGGATTTTCTTTTACGACTGACATTTCGCTTCTTCTTCACGGATTTGAAGCTAGTTTCCCACCTCTCATGGAACTAAACAAGAATGAATTCAAACAAGCATGGAATCATAGGAAGTTATCCAAAGCAACTAAGGAAAACACACCAAAATGCGACTATCTAACCATCTGACCTAACACCGAAAGCTAGGGAGGTTCGTAGGTTAAGTAAATGGAGAACCTAAAACTGTAATTCCTGCGCATCACCCCCAAACCTGCGCGATTTCAACAGTTTCCCAAGGGGATAAAAGGGTTTAAGATTATCAGTCTGTAGATCTAGGCAAGGTTTGGAATTCCATAGCAAAAGGAAAGATAATCAAGAATTAAGTCAAACAAGCATAGAATCATAGGAAATTATCCAAAGCAACTATGATAAACACACCAAAATGCGACTATCTAACCATCTGGCCTAACACCGAAAGGTAGGGAGGTTCATGGGTTAAGTGAATGAAGAAGTTAAAATTGTAATTCCCACGCATCACCCCCAAAACTGCGTGATTGCAGCACTTTCCCAAGGAGATAAAAAGGGTTTAAGATTGTCAGTCTGTAGATCTAGGCAAGGTTTGAAATTCCATAGCAAAAGGAGAGATAATCGAGAATGAATTCAAACAAGCATAGAATCATAGGAAATTATCCAAAGCAACTATGATAAACACACCAAAATGCGACTATCTAACCATCTGGCCTAACACCGAAAGGTAGGGAGGTTCATGGGTTAAGTGAATGAAGAAGCTAAAATTGTAATTCCCACGCATCACCCCCAAAACTGCGTGATTGCAGCACTTTCCCAAGGAGATAAAAAGGGTTTAAGATTGTCAGTCTGTAGATCTAGGCAAGGTTTGAAATTCCATAGCAAAAAGGAGAGATAATCGAGAATGAATTCAAACAAGCATAGAATCATAGGAAATTATCCAAAGCAACTATGATAAACACACCAAAATGCGACTATCTAACCATCTGGCCTAACACCGAAAGGTAGGGAGGTTCATGGGTTAAGTGAATGAAGAAGTTAAAATTGTAATTCCCACGCATCACCCCCAAAACTGCGTGATTGCAGCACTTTCCCAAGGAGATAAAAAGGGTTTAAGATTGTCAGTCTGTAGATCTAGGCAAGGTTTGAAATTCCATAGCAAAAGGAGAGATAATCGAGAATGAATTCAAACAAGCATAGAATCATAGGAAATTATCCAAAGCAACTATGATAAACACACCAAAATGCGACTATCTAACCATCTGGCCTAACACCGAAAGGTAGGGAGGTTCATGGGTTAAGTGAATGAAGAAGCTAAAATTGTAATTCCCACGCATCACCCTCAAAACTGCGTGATTGCAGCACTTTCCCAAGGAGATAAAAAGGGTTTAAGATTGTCAGTCTGTAGATCTAGACAAGGTTTGAAATTCCATAGCAAAAAGGAGAGATAATCGAGAATGAATTCAAACAAGCATAGAATCATAGGAAATTATCCAAAGCAACTATGATAAACACACCAAAATGCGACTATCTAACCATCTGGCCTAACACCGAAAGGTAGGGAGGTTCGTGGGTTAAGTAAATGAAGAACCTAAAACTGTAATTCCTGCGCATCACCCCCAAACCAGCCCGATTTCAATAGTTTCCCAAGGGGATAAAAGGGTTTAAGATTATTAGTCTGTAGGTCTAGGCAAGATTTAGAATTCCATAGCAAAAAGAGAGATAAACAAGAACGAAATCAAATAAGCATAGAATCACAGGAAATTATCCAAAGGAACTATAGAAAACACACCAAAACGCGACTATCTAACCATCTGACCTAACGTCCAAAGGTAGGGAGGTTCGTAGGTTACGTAAATGAAGAAGCTAAAACTGTAATTCCGCATCACCCCCAAAACTGCGTGATTGCAGCACTTTCCTAAGGAGATAAAAAGGGTTTAAGATTATCAGTCTGTAGATCTAGGCAAGATTTGGAATTCCATAGCAAAAAGAGAGATAAACAAGAATTAATTCAAACCAGCATGGAATCACAGAAAATTGTCCAAATGAACTACGATAAACACACCAGAACGCGACTATCTAACTATCTAACCATTTAACCTAACACCGAAAGGTATCTATCTAGATTAAGTACTTAAGTACTTAATCCATATCCATCTGATATAAATATAATATATTTCGTATTTCTTGCAAACGTTATCGAAATAATTACTAATTCAATGTATTTTATATTTAAAACGACACTTATCAATGTACATCGATCAATGACAACTGAAACCTAATTCTGGTTTTTCAATATCTTTACTATCAAGCTGTCAAAATTGGTTATACAGCACCGATCTCCACGTAAAATCGACTTTATTAAAAACTTTATAAAAAAGCTATAAAAAGGAGGTATGGGGGTACCCGGTCGCCCGTTATTTAATTTTTTTTTCGAAGTATGTTAAAAAAAGGAAAGATATCTGTGATAGTTTCCGAGATATTTGCAAAAATTCAGAAAACTGGCACATTTTTGGAGGGGGCTGTACCTCGGGTATCGGGAGATTCGGCCGCTGAAAAGAATTGCGTTGTTCTTATATTGTTACTAGTATAGTACAGTATTCCTTGAGTCTGTACAGTTTCATCGAAATCAGAATTTCTTAGTTTCCGATGTTCCTTTGTCAGTATTAACTATTCTTTAATCTTCCAAAGAAATTGTACCTGTATAGTAATACTCAATTGGTTAGTTACCATTAGAAAATGTATCATGTATTACAATTCAATATACTAAATTCACAGTAAATATTGGGGTTATGGATGTTTATATTCAAACGACATTCGGTTTATTTTGGGTTCTATTTATACTTGTTCGATACCACGCACACCACATTTTAATCATTTTATTACCCTACGGGTGTTAGCTTCTTATTTTAAGTCCAGCCAGAGACGTTTGATGGAAGAAAAAAATGTAACTAGCAACAAACTTATTAATTATTATAAAACGCATCTATTAAAAGATAGAAACGCATTGTAAACATTCAGACACATACATTCAACACTTTCACATCATAAGAATTCCTAATAGCCACTGGATATAAATAACCAAGGATACCTGGATATTAACAATACAGGTTTCTATAACAACGTTACGCCAAGGTTCAACTGAAGTCGTGGTGAATTACAACGTTTTCTGGACAACGGGGAAATAATGTAGTGTTTCCGAAAAAAAAATTAAAAAGTTGTTTGCTTCACGACGAAGAAAATTGACAAGATAGATAAGTCAACAAAAAAATTAAAAATATATTTGGACCAAAAGGGTTTTAAAGGAAGTACCAGTGAATAAAAGAACTTCACCAGACCGGAGAAGAAAGAATTTAAAAAAGGGAAAAATCCATAGAAAGTAGAGCCACATCGAAAAAGAAGTTAAGAGAGGGAAGAATCCATAGAAAATAGAGCTGTATCAAAGAAGGAATTTAAGAGAGGAGACATACAAAGAACCATCATCGAATAAAAGAAATTACACTCACACATACACGACACTAGGTAATTATCTTTTTTTTTTATGTTAAATTTGTCTCAAAATTTATAAATATAATTTGTTATAATTTATGCTTGTTATATCATTAATTAAGAGCTAGGCCGATGCAATTTTGTTTAAGAACCTATCCAAATTCTCAGTACAATAACCTGCTTTTGAGACGAATATTGCGACAATCATGCAGCAACTTCACTTTCAAGGGAAAATGTAACAGAAACGTTTCTGCTGGAAGCTCTTGAACTGCTCCGAAATCTTTCGAAACTCATTTCCTTCTTAATTCCGACCCCGACGACGAAGGCAATGAAAGCCCTCCTGTCTCTCCCTCAAAATATATATTTTCCGGCGAGAATATCTCTCGAAATAATGATACGCGCGAAGCGATAAATAATTCCCCCACTCCGCGTTACCGCCGGATTTTTTCCATCCCGTATTTATCACCGCCCGCGCCCCGAAAGATTTACGGATATTAAATTTCGTCGCGAAAACGGCATTTTCCGACGCGCACAAAATACCTGCGAAAGATCGCGCAAAAATACGATCTCCGACGATTCAGAAGTCACTTAAAACGACGTCGACGCCGACGCCCGGCGTATTCGTCGAATCCAAAATCGAATACCCGCCGCCTATTGTATTTCTACGTGGAACGAGTTCGTTGAAAAAGAATTCGGTAGATGTTAAAATTCGAACGTGGGAACGGCGACCCTTTTGTTCCCTTTAATGCTCGCAGTACTAATCTATTGCGCGGTTCCAGAAATCTTATCTCCGTCGGGTTTTTCTTCGAGAATTTCCCGAGTTCGCGACGAAAATCTATTTTCAACCCTGCAACGCGCCGTGGGAGCGACGCGAGGGAGAAGGGACGGGATTACCGTTATTGTGTTTCGGTCGACTGAGACTGCGAGCTTCGAATATATAAGAGGTATTTTGTTCGTCCACGATGTAATATGGTATATGTAATATGGCAGAGATATAATGTCGGGATATCGGAGGGTTGGTGCTGATTTCAATGGAGAACATTAATAATTGAGATAACATCGGTATTGTGGCGCGTACCTACGCAACAAAGGACTCGTTTCTCGGTTCCGTTACGTAACCCTAAAAGCAGGATGAAAGTAGTTTGGAAGGGATGATGATAATCTTCTACGCTGATTACACGCCCAAAAAGAAACTTCACTTTCTGCGTGTTCACTTTGATAAAATAGGGCCACTCTCACAGTATTTTCCCCGCTGATTTAGAATCTGCTTTCCAAATTTATGTGTCAGGCATAGTTTTTGAAGAACGCGCGTTTTAAAAAAGCGTAAGGCGCTTCGGGGTAACTGGGTCATGATTTTACAACATAACCTCCAGTTACCTTCATAAAACTGTGATTTAAGAAGCAGCATTTTTGACTGCAAAATATTGCATGATCATTTAGCAATAGACAGGTCAACATATTACATATCATTTAACGTATGTTTTTAACATTATATATTTATATGTAGCGATATAATCTTATGTCCTATTGGTCCAGTTGCCCCCGTGAATTTGGGGTGACTGGACCACCTCAGGCTATATTTTATAAGAGCACTGCAGGAAATGTTTGGGGTAAGCAGACCTATAGTTGTACACTCATGGAAACTCTAAGTGTCCGCCTCCCGAGCGCATACGCCTCGAATGTCACAATCTAAACGCCCGTCCAAAAACCGTCTAACTGAGAAGTTACTATCAGTTGGTCTGTACGAAACAGTTCTTTAAATTAGAAAATATTATTTAAGTAGGTGACCCGGCAAATTTTTTCGACTTTTCTTTTTCCTAAACCTTTACGTAGCAATTACGAACAAACCCGCAGAAGGAAGTAACCAATTTGGTCCACTCATTTTCAAGTTTTTAGCATCCGAACAAACCACGATCCATTTCTATATATACAGAAGATGATGATTTGTGTTACAAAAAAGTTTGTGAATTGTTAAAAGAAAACCAATAAATAAAATAATACATGTAGTAGTGAATTAATGGGTCACTTATTCTTCGTATTATTGCAGATTTTCCGGGACATAGAAAACTAAATGTAAATGAAGAAAATGTATATTCAGTAACATATTGGAACCAAGAGCTTTATAATTCTGAAGTAATTCTTCCGCCAGGTCATTATGGTTGTTTAGAATTTATTTTTTACACAGTTAAAAACGTCGCCGTTTCTATCCTTTCCTTCAACTCTTTCGAGCCTAACGGGACAATGTGTCCCAAAGCAAATTGTAACTGGACCAGCGGGAGATGATGTTCCGAATATATGTTAATATTTGCCAGTTCAGTCTTTTCAGCATTCAAACTAATGCCAAAAGTCGTTGTCTAACTGAGTTCTTCTACACAGATGATGGAATAAGATTCATGCGATGGCAAGGTACTAAAGATGTTTTAGCAATCAGAAGTTGTCATGAAAGTCAAATGACCCAAGTTGAAAGAACAGAAAAGAAATGGTGAAAGAGTTAGCGTTGAATGCACTGAAATTATATCTTTCTACGACAAATACATGGGCGGAGTGGATTTGACTGATCGTTAAGCTGGGATATAGGAATTTGATCGAAAATGGTAGAACTAAGTTGTTTACAACCTACGAATGATGACCGCTACAAATTCTTACACTATCTACAATGGTGTGAAACGTAAAAAGGCACCATTCTTAAATTTCTTGGTGGTATTAGCAGCTCTCTGCTAAGGCCCTCCTTATAGAAACTGAAAAAAAGAAAACTCATCTGTGGAAAGACGTTTATCATCGGGAGGACGACCAACGAATAGACGAAAGATCACATGCCCGTTGCCCGTTGTACTACAACAACAAAGATAGGGATGTATTAGATGTTCAAGAAACAAAATAGATAAGAGAACAAAAGCATTGGTAAAGCCAGCAATGTTGAATTGTGCAACAAATGTTTTATGCCCTATGATATGTAACTTTTTCAAATTAAATTGCTTTTCTATTCACTTATTTCTATTATTACTTATGATTTCCAGACTACTGGGATATGTGGTTCCACAAAAAAAAAACTATTGGGACGATTTATGTCATTTAGGAAAATCTAAACGGCGTTCTGAATCGAAAAAGTAACTTTTAGACACCTTCAAGATTTCATTACTGATAAAACATGAACTTTACTTAAAAAATGACGGTGTCTTAGAAAATAACCCGTCTCGAAATGGTTAACAAACATTTTTATCAATCCGAGTTTAATGTGTAGAGGTGGAAGGTAAATTTTCTAGAGATCTACCAGAGGCTGACTGACGATATTTCTTTGTTCCCGGAACGAGCTGTCCCGTTGATGGTCATTGTATTTGTACATAATGATTTTGTCTATCTCTGCTGTTCCCACTCGCAGAAGAAACAGCAAAATTTGGTATATCCTAGTTGAAGATCGAGTACAAGGGCGATGACTTTGAAATCTCCGCAACGATGGCAAGCATGTCTTTCATACGCCGGCGATACGCGTTGGTCGAGGAGCAACGGCTACCTTGCAACGATGGAAATGCAATTGCGGAATACTCGTGGCTGAAATTTCATACTAGATTGTTAACCTGAATACTTCTTAAGAGACACTTTACCGGCTCGAGCGTAATCGTAAGCGTCAACGTAAACGTAAGAGCTTCAATTTGAACGAGCCTTCGCTTCGTGTGAAAAACGGCTTTGGAAGAGCTGTAGTTTTCGTATACAAATTTCATATGTATATACTATGACCGTTGATGTTTGTACGTATGAGAGACATTCGATATGAATTCTTTCATTATGTACATACGTATTGCGCATTTCTCTGAAGTTTCAAACGGGTACACCTTTCAATGAGAAAATGAAAAGTGGTTCTTGACGAATCGCTCTGGTACGCTCTAGCAAACCAAACCAAGCAAATTTCACCAGTTTTGACGTCAAAATCGTATTCTACACCTTCGAGAACACCTGTACACAGAATGTCGTCTAATTTAGAGCATATTAATTTGCTTCTGAAGTTTTAAAAATTCAAAATAAAAGTTTTGAAATTTCGAAGAAAATCGAAATGATCGCAAGTACTACTTATTGCACATCAAGTTAAAGCTCTTCCGGTGCAGATTAGGGATAAAAGAATTTCGGGTACGAGAGACGTTTCATTAAGGAAATATTCAATGAAAAACGAAAAGTGGTTCTGGACGAATCGCTCCGGTACGCTCTAACACCCAAACGAAGCAAATTTCGCGAGTTTTGACGTCAAAGTCGTATTCTACACCTTCGAAAACATCTGTACACCGAATTTCCCTGCAAGCTGTTACCGAGCAGCTGGAAGACAGGACTTCTGAATGGAGGATGGTGTGGCGTTCACGCCCCGTCCACGGCACCATCACAGTGGACGGAACCAGACTCCCTTGGAGCCCTAGCGTCAAATATCTCGAAGTGTTGCCAGATAGCGGTTTTACATAGCGCCAGCATTTGCGGGCGGTGTCTGCCAGGTTCTTAAAAGCGAGGAACATCCTTTACCCGTTGTTGAGCCGGAGCCACTATGAGCGAAAAGAACGCTGTACTGCGGTGTGCTGAGGCCGATACTGACGTACGCTGCCCTAGTATGGACGACGGTCCATCTCGCATCGTCACCCTGGCCAGACTGCAAAACAAGACCCTTAGAGTCATCACCAACGCTTCGTGGTATATGAGAAATGATAGAATTCGGAATCAGCTCAAAATTCCGCCTCTAAATGACTATCTGCATACCACGGCGGGCCAAGGACTCTGGGCATCATCGTCTGGTCAAGGAGCTGGCGATGTTGGACTTATTGTTAGACCATCCCCCGCCTCGCTTGAGGATCCAACGAGTCGGTAAAGCTCTTCAAGATCGCCTACAGGGAGAAGCGAATCAGCAGTAACATCTAAAAATGGTTTCTGACACCAATCAGCGCCGCCATTACATCATACCTTTCAATCTAATTTCCACACTCGAGGCGGCGAGGAAGAAACCGGCGTATTTTGAAGTAGCGAGCATGTGGAGCCGAGCGTTTCAGCTCGGGCATGAGAAGTTGATCTTACGGGATACTCATTTCGACCGACCTGAAATCCGAAAACACCTCGATATTATAGTCAAAATGTAGGAATTGAGCCCATCACTGCCGAGTTTGTAGTCCAGTGCCATACCTATGGAATTATTATGGACTTAACTCATGCTCAAAAGAACTTTCGCCTAAAGATTATATAGGTTAATATTGTTTTCTTTTAGTATATTTGATAAAAGAACATTGTTTTAATATCTGTACTTTCTTTCCATGTGCACTACTAGCATTGCAAGATATGCGGATATTTCCGTTTGTGTTTGGTATAGTATAACGAATAGAGATTTTGGATTACCAAAATTAAAAACGACACTGCCAACAACACACCTCAATTGTATAGTTCATGTGTTTGTTGTTTACTCGTTCCTCGTTCAATCGTCGAAAGCGGCCCGTTCAAAAAAAAACCGATATGTCCAACTTGGGGGATGGGAAACGTCCGAATTTCTACATTCACCTCGAGTCAAACATCTCCCCTTTATCGAATTCACGTCCTTTCGCACGTTCGATAAGACCATTTACACGCATCGACCTCACTATCACCAGTGCATGCATAGACCAATTCTTCGACCTACGGGGCAAGCACCACCGAACTATATTGTTATAGTTATTGGGCCGAAAGGGAGAAATCGCCGCTTTATCGCGACGGGGGATGAAATAGTGCAAATGGAACGGCGACGATAACGCCGTTATTGATTGCGGTAACGCCAGCCCCTTTTGGTACGTAACATTCGCGACGTTTCTTCCATTTTTTCCGATTTTCCTTCGCGTCGACAATTCCGAAGGGGGACTAATAAAGATAAATGCGGAAGAGTGCGGGTATCGAAAATTAACGTTTTGATTAACGACCGACGGTTTCGGGTTAACTCTTCCGGCGACTTTCGCAATAAAACGGAGTCGAAGGAGGAGGGAGGCGGTTCTCCGGTTTTCGTAACAGTCGCAATCATTATATGGAGTTTAATCAAGGTATTTTCACACGCTCGACTTGATCCGATATCTCTCGAGAAAGTTTATGTATCTTCGTGAGACCGTCCGCTCTATTAAACGGGTACGCCTGGTATACGTTGGATGCTGCTATTAGCTTTGGTGACGATCTATTTCCTTTTATATTGCCGAACGTGATCGATATGTCGAGATCCTATTTCGAAATAATGAAAAGTTTTCTCGTTTCTGTCGTCTGCAACTTCCTCGGGTTGTATCTTAGGCGATGCCTTGGAGGAAGTTAACAATAATTACGATGACTCGTCGAATAAATCGGTGATCAGCACAGTCCTTAATCCTACTACAGTTAGCGAGTCTTCCTCCATTGCCGCATGGTCGATTCTTTAACCCCTTGCACTATATTCACGAGTCTGACTCGTGATGAAAATTTTAGGCCAAACTTGAATATCACGAGTCAGGCTCGTTGTTCAATTTCACGGCAAACGTGAATATCACGAGTCAGGCTCGTAATCGACATTTCGGGCCAAACATGAATATCACGAGCCGTGCTCGTGGTCTTAATCTCGGGCCACCAGGAACGCCTGAATGAGGTCTTATCTCTTCTTTCCTTTTCTTGAATGATTGGGTATTTTATCTTGTATCTTGTTGTCTTTTGAATTTTACAAGAGCACCACCGCGTGAAGTCAACACGAGCACGCCTATCTCGCACTCATTGTCAGTCGTAAGAATGGTCGTAAGATGTGTTCAAAGTTCCGACACTCAGTCTTCGCCGCTTCGACTCTTTTCGGGACCACTCAGGCGCCCGAGTTTGGCACGGCTGATTGTGAATTTCGGCGTAGTGAAAGGGGTTAAAGAAATGTTAGTAGCCGAGAAGGCAACTGCCAATCACGCAACTTCAGTGGGGGAGATGTAGAACGCAGGTGGACTAACTGTAGTAAACGGTAAGATCCGTTTGACGATACCAGTTTCGTCACTGGCGAAACACATGTCCCAAATTTAATAATAATTAAGTGGGTTGGAGTTACCGGTGCATTTCCAAGTGTTACAAGCTGCGCGCAAAGGTGTTGACTTATGAATGAAATAAGATATTTGTGTGGAAAAAGGAGTAAATTAGAATTCGAGTTATACCCTTTACATTTAAAAAGAACCCGTAATTTGAATGATGAAAACAGTTTCCGAACGTGGAGTTAAAGAACATTGTCAACATAGGTTAGAAACAAGAATGTATAATCAAAATAAGAAAATCAGAAAGTTTTGTCCAAAGAACAATAGCAGTAAGCACGGCAAGGAGTTTGAAAATACACCACTGATATGTAATCAATCGTCGGAGACCTTTACTAATACCGAAATCGCTCTCTTAAATAAAAGTTGCATTGCGTAAATGGGGGAAAAGAAGAATTGATCGTGAATAGAGAAACCAGTATAAAATATTTAGATTCAAATACGAAAGGAACGCCAGGCTGATTCACCGCGAGAACTTGATGCGTATGAAGCGATACACATACACAAAAATACAAATCTTCTAAATCGAGACGGCGGACCGATCCGATCTAGTTTATTCCGACTATTATAATTACATTAAATAATTGATATTGCTCATGGAAGGGCAACTAGCATTTTTAATTTTAATTTTCGTCGGGGAATTAACTAAATTATTCACACAACGATACTATTTAACGTTCAAACTTATTCGAGTTAACAGTTACTTTCCCTTGACCGTCTACTTGATATGATATGTAGGAAATGGCATTTACAGGGTTGACAGATAGTTTTCGAGCGGGAAAATATTTGTACACGCCACACACACGATTACACTAAAAAGTGGGTAAAAAATGCCTGCTTAAAACTTTAAGAAGAGTATTTTTCCCTCACTTCGGTTTATACGGTTGTAATAATGCTTGCCTCGAGCTAGCGAAACACGTGTCCCGGCGTGTGCGGCGAGGAATTTACCGATGTGATATAGTATCCAGTAATGTTACGTAGTTTATATACAGTTTCGTCCATTGCCATGAGGGCTCAGAACCAAACTGCCTGTCACTGCTTAATTTGCTCCCATCCTCCCGGTTATAGAGCCTTTGCGCCAGCAATTTGCCCAGTATCTTGCCCAAAAGCGGCAGCAGACTAATAGGTCTAGATCCGCTTCGCTCTTCGCCCATGCTATCTCCGTGACCTTCCAGACACTATGGAAGCTATCACTTCTTCAACACTTACGCACCGCCAGCAACCTTCACAGGCCAAGCAACGAACCCATTGATTCATTCAGACTTTCGCTCCTCACATCCTTTTACCACGTGTTCCACATCCACTTCGGTGAATTTACTTTTCCCTTCAACTTCGCAACCTTCATCTCCAATTCCATCATCCCTTCCCCTAGTTCTTCCCTATCATCCCCGAAAAATACTGATGTTGGTGGTCTCTGATGGTCTATTCACTTTTTATTATTCAGGCCCCATCTTCGTCCACCAGATTTACTAAGTGCTGTAACAGTTCTCAGTATCCTTTGGCCTCTCTCTCGCTTCAACGTTTGACGTGTAGATGGCGCCCCGCTTTCGTAACTTTTCGATCAATCGTGGGCATCTTGGATGCGCGGATGAAACATTAAGCTTCTGCCGTTTCCGTGACTAATTATTCCGTTTTCGTTTTTAAATCTCGTTTTCGAAGATATACACGGAAATTCGACGCTGGGAAGTGTATAGTATCGTTAGAAGTTTCCCTCCCTAAAGTCTTGCTGTTCAAAGTAATCGTCCACGTCGCTTTTCCCTCAATTCTGAGTCTGAATAAGTCTTTTTTGTTGTTAATTACAATGTCGTTATCGTATCTGTTTATGCGTCCTCCTGTTTTGAAGGAGGTTGTTTCTTCTCTAAACTGAGCAATATAGTAACCCGTTCTGGACGAATTGGACTGCTTCATTTTCGTGAAAAACTGACATTAATTACTTATTGACAAATTTCAACTGTCATTACTGTCTTATTTTGAGACTTGATCAAAAATAGGTTTTTACATACAAGTCCTTAACAGTATCTTTCACGTTTTTGTAGCGAATTAGTATAGGCTGGTATAACTAGTGTAGGCTAGAATAGCCACTGTGAGCCAGTATAAACTAGTATATACGACTATAAAACTATCGTAGAAGCTAGAAGCCGTCTGATTTCCCGACATCTTTTCATCAAGTGCAAGAAAACCCGCCATCTTGGACAACTTCCGTCCGATAGCGAATACCACGCCGTACGGACGTCGACAACAGGAAATAATGTTCCTCTAAGTCTCCTTTTTATTTGATTTTATTTATGTTTTTGTGTCGTTGAGTTTTGGGAAAAATTCCCTAGAATCTCGTAGTTAATTTAGAGTTAGGAAATTGGGGATTTGTGTGGGAGTACACAAGCGTTTTCTTACTTTTTAAGTCAATTATTTGTACTATTTTAAAGGAGGGATGAGGGGGATCAGATTAGCTTTCGAGTAAAAAGGGTATTTCGTTACGTTGGCTATTTAGTACTAGATTTAATTTGTTTTTGTAGTTTAAGGGGGAATTACAAGTACTGGTCACTTGAATATATGCTTATTTTTAATTAAGTTCAGCTAAAGCTGTAAGGTGGCTATAAGGCGGCTGGAATTCCACCGGTTACCGAAAGCGTGTAAACCAGATAACGAACTAGTTTAATTTATTTTATTAAATGCATCTCAGGTGACAATAAAGTGCTGTTAAACGTCAATATTTTTCTTTCGTTATGTATGTTATGTATGTTATTTTTAAATAGTTTGCAAATACTTTTGCTGGTCGCTTCACGACAGGATAAAGATCCAGAATATATAGGTACAGTTCGGATAACATCGTATCACCTACTACGGAAGCTGGAGGGTCTCTCTGACTCCAGACACTTAGAGGTGATCCAGATTTATAATTGGAGAGTGGCGCCTTGTTACTATTTCTCGAACTTTAACCTATCCCGTTTTCACTGGGCTGGCATGGCCTGGATCCCTATCTTTATCAACAACGAGGTGTGTTATTCGCACTGTAACTTTATCGGTCACGTTTCTGACTTTCCTTTTATTATTTTCATATTTAACAAAAGCTTTAAAAGCTAGTGACAGTGCTTCGCCTTCTTGCCTTCCATACCTTGTATATTAGGCCCCTAAGGTTTTCCTCCGACCTCGCGGCACCAAATTTCCTGAAATGCTCCTTCCTGATTTCGCCAATCCTATTTCTACATTCCCTCCTAGTCTCCCTAAACCTCTCTTCCGCAACCATTCGTTTCTTCCCCTTCTTGCCCTGAACCTCTCTCCTTAACCTTCTCATTTTCTGCGATAATCTCTCCGCAATCTTGCCCCAGTCATCTAAAATCGAGGACTGCTGACATTTTCTGCGCAAATTATGTTTCAACTTCCAGGTATCCACTTCCTTATTGATTATCCTAAATTATTGATCACAGCAATCTTCTTCAACGCGTTTCAACTAATCTAATTAAGAGAGGACAAAAACAAGCGCTTGTTTCTAATTAGTTCGCTGCTAATAATTCATACGAATTTATTTCCTTCTACTCGACTTCCTTTCATAATTAATCAACAACCGTCGTATCCCTCCCGGCTCTTATTTATTATTTTCGATTTTTCAGCCCAAAGAAAAATGCAACGACAATAGGTGGGCGAAATTGCCTCGGATTTGAAGTTTCTGCGGTAATTAATGAAGCGAACGCTGCATCGAGCACGGCTTTCGCTAGTCGCCGTTTCCCGGACGAAACGAACATAATAAATAATTACCCCGGCATTGTTGTGCTAATTAAGCACTAATCATCCAGTTTTCTGATTAATTAACGGCGGATTGTCGGCTGAGTCGGGAGTATGGTTGAACGATCGGCTGCCGTTGAAACTCGCACAACATCGGCGTTGCTTCGCTGTTAAGTTTGCCGTGTTAATTAGCTGAAGATATACACGATGAATTTGGCGCGCACGTAATCAGAAACTCTGCTCGACGAATTTCGATACAAAATAAATACCAACAAAAAAAACAAGAACAGAAACCAGAAGAATTATATTTAGTTTGGGCGAACAGCGGTAACAGTCAGTATAGTAGATAAGGGGGTTGGGAGTCGGCGATTATTTATTTCACGCGTTCACGCGTCAGTACTAAAGCGATGACAGACACATTTAAAAAGTTTATAGTGAGCATGTCGGACTTAATTTATGATGACGTCAAAAATTCACTGTCTAGTTTATCATATCGCTCTAATGTGTTGGTCCAGATGCCATTGTCAACGTCCCATCGAAAGCAAACAACATTCTTCTGCAAAAAGTGGCATACGAGACCAAGAAAAGTTTAAATTTGATGTATGTGTTATTCTTACTTTATGTAATCTATCGTTTCGTTTACTAGACAAAGACCCATTTGTCTCCTTCTGGAATAAATATGCGGACCGTAAAATACCTACGAAATTGAGTGCCATTTGCTGGTGAACGTATTGAAGAAAGAATGAAATCGGAATGGAAAAACAAAAAATTATGGTTGTGTGTGGACGACGCACAATGGAACCACATCAACCGTCATCCTCCATTTTACTTGCTTCCAAACGAGTTGTAAATTTTACTGGCGATGAGATTTTGAAGGTGGTGTTGAACTCATTGAACAAATTTGAAGTTTCAACTAAGCAACTTTTAA
Source organism: Chrysina gloriosa (assembly GCA_038088585.1). Classification (NCBI taxonomy): domain Eukaryota; kingdom Metazoa; phylum Arthropoda; class Insecta; order Coleoptera; family Scarabaeidae; genus Chrysina; species Chrysina gloriosa. The sequence goes on from CM076087.1 coordinate 102,161,287, forward strand.
TGTTCATGACTGATGGTGTCGCAATCGTGCTTTCTATGGGGCGATCTCGTGAATAACACAGTGGTAACTTCTTGCATGTAGCGTGTAAAATCCATGCCCTAAATTTTATGGCGCAAACGATTCCTACATGTTATCCATTAATAAATGCATTAATTGCTAGTAAAAAGGCAGTGTCTCTAAAGTCCCCGAAATGTACCCGACTATTTCACAAAACTGCCGATTGTTACACGTTGGGAAACATTTTTGCGTTTTAATACCACAAATATTTTGATCAAGTAAAAAATATCCAACAGTAGCTGCTGATATCAAGAAAAGCTAGGAAATATTTCAAGACAGTCAGGTTAAAAGAGATTTATAAACTATTCACAACAATTACTTCTACGAGGGCCATCCAGTAAATAAGTTTCCCTATTTTTTCTGCGAACGAAACGTTGTAAAAATTAGTTAGTAGTGTAAGAAATGGTGACTAGGATGCGTTGGAAGCGCGTGACCTTCCACATCACGCTATTCGTACGCGCAAGTCCGTAGCGCTTCAGTTGCCATGGAGCTACCACTGGTGAACGTGTCCACGTGCGAACTCCGTTCTGTAATTCGTTTTTCACGGTTGACTACCTGCCGCCAAGCACTACGGTTAACGCTGCGAGGTACATGACAATGCTCGCCCCCACGCAGCTCGAACGACCCAAACGTTGCTGAAAAACTTCAAATGGGAAATTTTCGCACAACCACCTTATTCTCCGGATCTTGCCCCAAGCGACTTCCATCTCTTTCCAGCACTCAAGTTGCACCTTGAAGGCAAGCACTTTGCGAATAATGACGAAGTGAAGGTGAAGGCGAACCACTGGCTACGAAGACAGGACACAGCTTGGTACAACAGTGGTATCAAAAAATTGCTACAACGGTACCAAAAATGTTTGGACAGAAATGGTGATTATGTAGAGAAGTAGTCTATGAGTTGTATAATGAAAATAAAATAACTGCATAATTGTAAATAATGTTGTTTATTGGTTAAAAAATAGGGAAACTTATTTACTGGATGGCCCTCGTACTAACTAATTACATTGGAAAGGAATAGAAAACTTACAAAATGTTTTGATGTCGTTAATGGATTCTGTTCAAATTGTGAATGATGTTTGCGCACACTTATGAGCTGTAGAAGGTGAAAAAGTTGATGTGCAATACGAACATTTGAAAGGGTTTTAGAGAAAGACTTCGATGTTCTTATATTAAGACAAATTTGTGAAGGTGCGTGTGAAGATGCAGTAACTTGTTTCATAGGATAATTTTAGATATGCAAATATACCATCACTAGATGTAGAACGGTCGTCTTTGGCATTAAAAAAAAAAACATTTATTTCGCACGTCGTACTCACTTGACTGAAACAGCCGTGGAAACATATCTAATGATTGTAATATTTAACAGAAGTTACCAAGTTTGTGATATCACGGAAGACTTTTAAAACGGTTTAAAAATCTGTTTCTTACCTTTTATTTTATGTGTAAACTTTTATGCGTTCCTCACGCCACTGGCTGTCACCGCGTATTTGCCCATTTTAATTATATTGTTTTCGGGGCCACACACACGCAATTTCGCCTCCCTTCCTCGTTGTCGCGTTTTCCTTTTCAATTTCGAATTTCGTAAACAAATCGACGTTGACGATAAATCATTGTCGAAATAACGAAAGACGTCCGATGCTCGACCGATAAAACATCAATTATGGATTTCGGTTTTGGACCGGCGTCCTCGACCCAACGACGTTCGGTCGGGGTTGACGGCGCAAATAAATCAATCGGTCTGTTTGTGTTTGTAAGGGAGAGAGACATAAATATTGGGAGAGAGACCTAAACATAGGGAGAGAGGCACAAACATAGAAGGGAAGAGGCATAAACACAGAGGGAGAGGAGAAGGAGGTAGAGGGACGTATCGGATCTTGTATGTAAATGCAAATACGTTTCCGGGAGGCACCAACGCAAAAAACTGCGATAGATGTGTTTGTCTCTGACGCGATACCGCGAAAAAATAATCGAAAAAAGAGGACGGGTTAAAAGAAACGATCCGGTCCGTGTTGTGTGGGTTTCGATGGAAAAATTGGGAAACCGGATGTATTCGTGTACGTACGAAATGAGGAGTCTCAAAATTTTTGCTTTATCTTAAATTTTAAATTCCAAAATTGATTACAGTAGGGCCTTGATAACCTTCTTCTTCTTCTTCTTCTCGTCAATCCTTATGCCTTTCAGCGTCGGATTATTTCTGGATCTTAGGACGATTTAATCCATTCTTTCCATCGTGTCCGGTCTGTACTCAGTTTCCTCATTTCTTCTATGGTCTTCCCTCGCTTTTGTCCTAATTCGTCCATTTTTTCCTTGGTCTTCCCCTTTTTTTTCTCCAGTTATTTTTGGCTTCTATTATTTTCTTGGTTAAACTCTTTTGTTCCATTCTAATTATGTGGCCGTACCAATTCAGTTGACATTTTTCCATTGCTTTTAGTATATCTTCTTGATTCCATGTACCTCGTATTTCCTCTCGTTCCTCTCCTACATTTGCATTACCCTTCCCTAGAACGAATTTGTTACTCCATTCATCTCCTATCACATCAATGGGTCGTATTGCAGATTTGTTATATTCTGATATTTTCTACAACACAATTAATTAATTTTATTAGTTTTACTTTTTCTTTTTGAATTATATTTCATTTCATTTCCACGCATATAGTAATATTTCTAATTATGAATCTTTAATAATGTATGTATGTTATTCTATATATAATTTGTCCTGTAAATGGTTAGTCGTTGGACAATAAAGCTATTATTATTATTATTATTATTATTATTATTATTTATTCATTTTTAATTATCGACCGTAAGTATATGAATGTTCTACCTGCTCAATTTGTTTTCTATACAATTCTATCCTACGTACTTTATTTTCTCTGAATATTACCATGCATTTGGTTTTATCTAAATTTATCTTCATCTCTGTTTTGGTCAGTTCTTTGTCGAGCAGTTCTAACAAAAATAATTTATATTGAAGATCTTTCTCTGAATGAAGCAGCTACTATAGCCATATCGCCTGCATATATAACTTCCGTTAATTTAGTTTGTTTCATTTTCCAATATATCAATTGTAATGACTTAATCTTTTACTCTGCTTCTTTATGGTTTCATCTAATACAGCTGAAAATAGCAAACTGCGCAGTATACATTCTTAGTTTACTTCTATTTTTGTTATATTTTCCCTCCATATTTCGTTATTTGTTCTTACTATATTTTCGTTGCTTCTGTACATGTTTTTTATTCTTTCCATTGTTTTCCTATTGCTTGTTTCTCCACTACTATCTATATGAATATATCCCCTCTTCGTATTCCATCAAACGCCTTTTCCGCGTCAATAAGACATCTGTTCTTATTTATTAATTCATCACTGATTTATCTTATCACATTCTTTTCTGTCCACTCAAATTCCTCTCTTAATCCTTTTTCCATTATTCTAGCCATAATCTTCTCCAGTATACTCGATAGCGAAATCTCCGTGTAGATGCAATTTCTCTTATCTCCTCTCTTATAGATGGGCAGCACAGTCTCTGTATTCCATTCCTCTGGCCTCTTGCATTCTTCGCTACGTCATTTATTATTACTATTATCTATTTCGTTCCTTCTTTGCCTATGCGCCCGTGTTTCGGATCTGTACGCTGTTGACTCTAACGCTTATTTCCCTTCCGCCCGTCTCTGTTAAAGTTATCGTTGAACCGTGATGAAAGCTTCGCTTTCCTCGCCCGTTAAGGATTTCTTCTGGATGCCTGGTCGTCCTCGAAAATTGGAAACGGACTCAAGTTAAAAGATTTTAAAATTCAAAACTTATTTAAGCCAGGATACTATCCTTAGCAAGTACTTTTCTTTCCTCCACATGTTTGCAGAGATTACGTTCGGAGACACGCACGTTAAGTGGATATTTCGTTTATGACGACGTGAACGTTTTATTTGTGACGATGCGGGGTCCGTCTCCGAAACGTTTTTTCGCCTTCGCGCCTACAATTAAGGGCGAGGAATATCGAATTTGTATGGTCAGGATTGAAGAAATTTTTCCACCAATTAGGTAATAGACGGTCAGGAAGATGCTTGTCTCGTTGCTAGCGAAGCACGTGTCACCGAATTTCATTAAATAATTGCGTGGTGAGGAGTTTACCCATGTGATATTAGCGATCTTGCTAGAATCGCTCTAGTTCGGAAGCCTTAAGAAACACATTTCGACAACCAGGACAAGAAAAATCAGCACTTCCCATTGAGATGGTTAGGTTGCAATGATTTTTCGGCTAAGAATAACTTTAAAATACGTATTTGTAGCGAGGATAAGATATTGTACCGAAGCTATAAAACTATGATAAGAGGTTGACGTTTTTTGACGTACATATGTCATTATTAGTATGGATTTGCTGGATTGTAAAGTATGCTAAATCGTTCCGTGTTTTGAATAAATTGTGTTCTGAATTAATGTCTGCATTTTCCTGAAATACCCCAACCCGGCCGATACGGTACAATATGTTTTTTCCCTTCTCATAATCTTTTTCGTGTTACTTTCCTGATTTCTTCATTTTAACAAAATCTTTCAAACCTCTATCGTTGTTTCTTCAATTCGCGCTTCTTTAATTACCACCAAAATCATTCCTCCAGCGAGAACGATATGGATTTCTTGCGCGTCGTTACACATATAGACATACTATTATACACATAGCGTAGCTGTTAATCTGGAGCACGCTTTTTAGTCGTGTTTGCACGCCGGCGACGACGTCGTAATGTGTGTGTGTGCCTATAAAGTGAAAGACAACGAACACGACTCAACCAAGTCGAGCTTCTGTTTACCGTGATGGATCCACCGTTATGTCCTGTTTAAACTTCTACGGCGCTCTTACACTGTGTGTTATTGATCTCAGCTAATACGTCCTACCTACGGATTTCCAACATCCATTATCGCCGACATATTTACCGTAGATTATCGCGAGCCGCGCGTACGTGCGTTCAATATTGTTCGAGCCGTGTCGGCTTTTAGATCGCGGCTGAAAGTTCTGAAGACGTTGACGCCTTAAGTTTTCGAAATTTGATGGTATACATACGCCTAACATTTGTAGAGCATCAAAAAATTGATTTATTCCAATTGGTTAAAGTGCGTTTCGTAATGCGTCAGTAGTTGACGTCTCGTTCTTCATACTGACAACTTCTTCTGGTGAATATTGGCAGCTAAGGGTGAACATCAACGAATAGCCTATTACGTAAAAATGTTTCCACACCATAGTGGCAGTATCTCCAAAGAACTTAACTTCTTCAAGGATACCGACAGTATAGACAGGTTGAAAATGTTAACGTCTTAACCCTCAACTGATAACGTCCGTCGAAGAGACACTATTGTTTACATTTGTCTCCGCAACAGACACTAGCGCTGGTTGTGGCGCAACTTTCTTCAGTGTTTAGCTAACCCTGACGATAGTCACTACTTTCCACGTTGCTCGAAGTTTGTAAGTTGTGACCTTGAAGTCTGGGGAGTGTTTGTTCTTCACTACGACTTACAATTAGAGACACATATTACCGTGAACGCACTTTTTTCCTTTTTTGTTTTATTTTTCCAGCTCGTACCAACCGAATAGCGAATTGTTTGTTTCCCTTCCATGTCAGAAATTTTGGTGTGAAAAAGAAAATAATAATAATAATGGTAATGTTAACTCCAGAATAACTGGAAGAACCGAGTGATTCTGATGAGTCTCATAATGATATTGATAATTGAACCGAGTGATGCAGAATTCGATATAATTATAGATAACATATAGATGGCGCCACTATTGACAATCTAATCTATAAGTTACCAGCGGTTTTAGTGATGCTTCTTTCGTGATTTTCATAACAATGGAAAAATCTGAATTTCATATATTGATAAAGCATTGCTTTCTGATGGGAAAGAAATGCGGTTCAAGCAAAGGAATGGTTTGGCAAGTGTTATCTAGCCTCTGCTCCATCGAAACAAGTGGTTTGCTGATTTTAAACGCGCCCCTACAAACACCGATGATGCTGAACGCTTTGGTTACCCAAATTCGGAAGTTGTTCCAGAAAACAGAAAAAGAAGTCCGCAAAATGGTTTCGGCCAATCGTAAATTGAAGTTGCGTGAGATATCTGACGCCTAAAAATATCAAAAAGCAGTGTATGCACCATTTTACATAAACATTTCAGCATAAGAAAGCTGTGATCCAAAATGGGTACCGCGTTTACACACGGTCGATCAAAAGCAACAACGCGTCGACGATTTAGCGCTCTTTGGAGCTGTTTCAGCGCAATAAAAGGAATTTTTTGATGCAGTATGTGAAAATGGATGAACCATGGATCCATCACTACACTGCAGAGTCAAATCGGCAGTCAGTAGTATGGACAGCAAGGATGAAATCCTTTCAAAGCGACCAGAAAGGCAAATGTCAGCTGGTAAGGTTTTGGTCTCCGTATTCTGAAATGCGCATGGTATTTTATTCATCGATTAGCTTGAAACAGGAAGAACCAGTAATAGTAAATATTATACGGCGTTATCGGTGCGCTTGAAGGAAGAAATTGCGAAGAAGCAATCCCAAATGAAGGAAACAAAAGTGCTCTTTCACCGAGACAATGCACCGTCTCATAAAGTCCATATTATTAAATTACTCGAAAACCAATCTGCCTGCCCCTCCTAAAATATCAAAAGAATTGAATGTTACAAAAGTAAGAGAACCCCTGCGGGACTTTGCGGGATGTATTTCCTATTGTCAAACTTCGTACGGCATGGCAATCGGCATCGGGACGGAAACGGTCCAAGATGGCGGGTTTTCTCGCACTTGGTGTAAAACGCAATATAAAGACTAAGTCGGCTTCTAGCTTCTACGATAGTTCTCAAATGTTTTCAGAAATAAATCTTAGTTCTCTCTGCTCGTATATACTAGCTATCCTAGCCTGCACTAGTTCCCTACAACAACGTGAAAGAGAAAATGTAACGGCATCGTGATTAACAAAAAGCAAAACTCACATTCAATAGAGGGCAAAACAATCGTAGAAAGTGGGAGAAAGTGATACTTCCAGATTCATTCAACGACACTAGCATACTTCTCAGAGTCGAATTTCCGTGTATATCCTCGATGAACGAGACTTGAAAGCGAAAACGGAATAACCTAGTCACGGAGACCGATCAGTTTAAGTCAACACTAGAATCAGAATGCCGTATCGAGTTTTCTTGGATCAAAAGTTACGAACGTGGGGCACTATCTACACGTCAAACGTTGAAGCGAGAGGGGTTACAACTAACAATACGGAAAACTATAATAAACAGGCCAAAGATAAATCGTTCTACAAGAAAGGCATCGAAATGTTAGGGAAGCGTTGGGAAGAATGCATCACTCTTGAAGGAGACTATGTACATAAATGAGTAAAGTCGAATTTTCTGTAAAAATTGTTGTTTTATTATTCATCCTACGAACTTATTGAACGATGTGTTACGATTAACATTTCTAGGATAGCAAGATTTGATTTATTTGACATAGTGGCAGCGTAGACAGGAAAAAGGTTGACAATTAACTACTGACACATGGCAGAACACAAAACGAATTTCTATCTAGAACAAAGTCTATGAATAATCTTGCACTATTCTTCAAGATTTGTCCAATTACATTCAAATCGCGGAAACTCGAATTACGACAGTAGCGCAGATAACGAACAATCGCCACCATCGATACCTTGTAATCTCCATGATCAACAACGCCTACTTAATTAGAGATTCCCAGCACATATACGAAATATCCCATCGATTTCTCGTAGACGACGTTAATCGCTTCGTTTAAAATAATCCCTCCACTTTACGTTCCCGAAATTACGCGATATTACATCGAAGCAATTTCCAATCGCGAGATCAGTATTCCCAGCGACGTTCTCGACATTCTCTCCCCGACTAGGAAGGTGGGTGTACGTAGAACCTACGTACGACATCCATCCACCTAAAGCGAGTTATCCGATGTTTCAAGGTCCTTTCTCGAGAGTCCTTAATATCCGGGATATTAAATCCGCCGGCTCGGCTAAATAATATTCGGATTTTATAGGAATCGTAAGGGGCGTTAACGACGACGAAGTTCGCGTTCGAGGTGTCGACAAATTGATACCCTTACCGGAATAATTCAGTTTCGGAAATTTACAAATACAAGCGGGGGTGTCGGGGGTGGCAGGTTGACTCGGTTCTGGTGAGGAGGTAATGAATCGTTCCTTTCTCCATCTCTCGCCTTCGCTTTCCTTACCGTACATAGTCCGTTATGCGGGCACGTAGTGCTAAATTATTTCTCGGATACGGAGTACGGAGCGATGTTGAATTAGGCGAAGGGTTGGCGTTTTGAATTAACACAATTTGACGTTCGTTAAGGGATATTATGCGTTGGTAATTTATGTAGCGAGATGAAATTAATATCTACGTTGACGAAACAAATACATAGAACGTTTCCCGTCGAATGGGAGAAAGCTTTCTTCACGGAAGCGGAATTAAGAAAGATGAGGAAATGTGTTGGTTGGAAGAAATTCGAATTATGCCCCATATATATATATATAGATATAGATATATATTTCCACCCTCCCTTTTCGAAACTCTGGACACGGTTCATTGAGGAAATATTTAATGAGAAAGTGAAAAGTGGTTCTAGACGAATCGCTCTGGTACACTCTAGCACCCAAACGAAGCAACTTTCACGAGCTTTGACGATAAAATCGTATTCTACACCTTCGAAAATATCTGTACACAGAATTTCGTCTAATTTAGTACATATTAATTTTTTCTGAAGTTTCAAAGGGATACCCTTTGAAATTTCGAAGAAAATTGAAATGGTCGGAAGTATGACTTATTACATATCAAATTAAAGCTCCTCTCATGCAGATTACGGATAAAATAATTTCGGGTACGAAAGACGGTGCATTGAGGGAATACTTAATGAGAAAGTGAAAAGTGGTTCTAGACGAATCGCTCTGGTATCCTCTAGCACCCAAACGAAGCAAATTTCACGAGTTTTGACGTCAAAATCGTATTCTGCACCTTCGAAAACATCTGTACACAGAATTTCGTCTAATTTAGAACATATTAATTTTTTTCTCAAATTTCAAAGGGGTACCCCTTGAAATTTCGAAGAAAATTGAAATGGTCGGAAGTACGACTTATTACACATCAAATTAAAGCTCCTCTCATGCAGATTACGGATAAAATAATTTCGGGTACGAAAGACGGTGCATTGAGGGAATACTTAATGAGAAAGTGAAAAGTGGTTCTAGACGAATCGCTCTGGTACCTTCTAGCATCCAAACGAAGCAAATTTCACCAGTTTTGACGTCAAAATCGTATTCTAGACCTTCGAAAACATCTGTACACAGAATTTCGTCTAATTTAGAACATGTTAATTTTTTCTGAAGTTTCAAAGGGGTACACTTTGAAATTTCGAAGAAAATCGAAATGGTCGGAAGTACGACTTATTACACATCAAATTAAAGCTCCTCTCATGCAGATTACGGATAAAATAATTTCGGGTACGAAAGACGGTGCATTGAGGGAATACTTAATGAGAAAGTGAAAAGTGGTTCTAGACGAATCGCTCTGGTACCTTCTAGCATCCAAACGAAGCAAATTTCACCAGTTTTGACGTCAAAATCGTATTCTAGACCTTCGAAAACATCTGTACACAGAATTTCGTCTAATTTAGAACATATTAATTTTTTCTCAAATTTCAAAGGGGTACACTTTGAAATTTCGAAGAAAATCGAAATGGTCGGAAGTACGACTTATTACACATCAAATTAAAGCTCCTCTCATGCAGATTACGGATAAAATAATTTCGGGTACGAAAGACGGTGCATTGAGGGAATACTTAATGAGAAAGTGAAAAGTGGTTCTAGACGAATCGCTCTGGTACCTTCTAGCATCCAAACGAAGCAAATTTCACCAGTTTTGACGTCAAAATCGTATTCTAGACCTTCGAAAACATCTGTACACAGAATTTCGTCTAATTTAGAACATGTTAATTTTTCTGAATTTTCAAAGGGGTAACCCTTGAAATTTCGAAGAAAATTGAAATGGTCGGAAGTATAACTTATTACATATCAAATTAAAGCTCTTCTCATGCAGATTACGGATAAAATAATTTCGGGTACGAAAGACGGTGCATTGAGGGAATACTTAATGAGAAAGTGAAAAGTGGTTCTAGACGAATCGCTCTGGTACCCTCTAGCACCCAAACGAAGCAAATTTCACGAGTTTTGACGTCAAAATCGTATTCTACACCTTCGAAAACATCTGTACACAGAATTTCGTCTAATTTAGAACATATTAATTTTTTCTGAAGTTTCAAAGGGGTACCCCTTGAAATTTCGAAGAAAATCGAAATGGTCGGAAGTACGACTTATTACACATCAAATTAAAGCTCCTCTCATGCAGATTACGGATAAAATAATTTCGGGTACGAAAGACGGTGCATTGAGGAAATATTTAATGAGAAAGTGAAAAGTGGTTCTAGACGAATCGCTCTGGTACCTCCTAGCACCCAAACGAAGCAAATTTCACCAGTTTTGACGTCAAAATCGTATTCTAGACCTTCGAAAACATCTGTACACAGAATTTCGTCTAATTTAGAACATATTAATTTTTTCTCAAATTTCAAAGGGGTACACTTTGAAATTTCGAAGAAAATCGAAATGGTCGGAAGTACGACTTATTACACATCAAATTAAAGCTCCTCTCGTGCAGATTACGGATAAAATAATTTCGGGTACGAAAGACGGTTCATTGAGGGAATACTTAACGAGAAAGTGAAAAGTGGTTCTAGACGAATCGCTCTGGTACCCTCTAGCACCCAAACGTAGCAAATTTCACGAGTTTTGACGTCAAAATCGTATTCTGCACCTTCGAAAACATCTGTACACAGAATTTCGTGTAATTTAGAACATATTAATTTTTTTCTCAAATTTCAAAGGGGTACCCTTTGAAATTTCGGAGAAAATCGAAATGGTCGGAAGTACGACTTATTACACATCAAATTAAAGCTCCTCTCATGCAGATTACGGATAAAATAATTTCCGGTACGAAAGACGGTGCATTGAGGGAATACTTAATGAGAAAGTGAAAAGTGGTTCTAGACGAATCGCTCTGGTATCCTCTAGCACCCAAACGTAGCAAATTTCACGAGTTTTGACGTCAAAATCGTATTCTGCACCTTCGAAAACATCTGTACACAGAATTTCGTCTAATTTAGAACATATTAATTTTTTCTCAAATTTCAAAGGGGTACCCTTTGAAATTTCGAAGAAAATCGAAATGGTCGGAAGTACGACTTATTACACATCAAATTAAAGCTCCTCTCATGCAGATTACGGATAAAATAATTTCGGGTACGAAAGACGGTGCATTGAGGGAATACTTAATGAGAAAGTGAAAAGTGGTTCTAGACGAATCGCTCTGGTATCCTCTAGCACCCAAACGAAGCAAATTTCACGAGTTTTGACGTCAAAATCGTATTCTGCACCTTCGAAAACATCTGTACACAGAATTTCGTCTAATTTAGAACATATTAATTTTTTTCTCAAATTTCAAAGGGGTACCCCTTGAAATTTCGGAGAAAATCGAAATGGTCGGAAGTACGACTTATTACACATCAAATTAAAGCTCCTCTCATGCAGATTACGGATAAAATAATTTCCGGTACGAAAGACGGTGCATTGAGGGAATACTTAATGAGAAAGTGAAAAGTGGTTCTAGACGAATCGCTCTGGTATCCTCTAGCACCCAAACGTAGCAAATTTCACGAGTTTTGACGTCAAAATCGTATTCTGCACCTTCGAAAACATCTGTACACAGAATTTCGTCTAATTTAGAACATATTAATTTTTTCTCAAATTTCAAAGGGGTACCCTTTGAAATTTCGAAGAAAATCGAAATGGTCGGAAGTACGACTTATTACACATCAAATTAAAGCTCCTCTCATGCAGATTACGGATAAAATAATTTCGGGTACGAAAGACGGTGCATTGAGGGAATACTTAATGAGAAAGTGAAAAGTGGTTCTAGACGAATCGCTCTGGTACCCTCTAGCACCCAAACGTAGCAAATTTCACGAGTTTTGACGTCAAAATCGTATTCTGCACCTTCGAAAACATCTGTACACAGAATTTCGTGTAATTTAGAACATATTAATTTTTTTCTCAAATTTCAAAGGGGTACCCTTTGAAATTTCGGAGAAAATCGAAATGGTCGGAAGTACGACTTATTACACATCAAATTAAAGCTCCTCTCATGCAGCTTACGGATAAAATAATTTCGGGTACGAAAGACGGTTCATTGAGGGAATGATTTAATGAGAAAGTGAAAAGTGGTTCTTGATGAATCGCTTTGGTACGCTCTAGCACCCAAACGAAGCAAATTTCACGAGCTTTGACGTCAAACTCGTATTCTACACCTTCGACATCTGTACACAGAATTTCGTCTGATTTCATTCTGAAGTTTCAAAGGGGTACCCCTTTCGATGAACATCGAAACGGTCGGAAGTACCAGTTATTACACATCTAGTACAGATTAGGGATAATATAATTTCGGGTACGAGACACGGTTCGAAGAGGGAATATTTAAAGTATTTCCTCTTTGAGCGACCAGTCTGATGCATTGAAAAAGGTAAAACTAGCATTAGCGATGCTGAAAGCCCCAAATATATAGATGGAAATTCCATCTCTCTTTTTTGTTCCGATTATATTATCGATTGTGCCTACAGTTAAATGTAGCAACTCGTCACATCGTCATCCGAATAATTGCGATTAATAACTTAAATAAATATTGAATAACTAGTTCATAAAAATGAAATAAAATGCAATATCATATCTGGGTCCACCGATACTTCTAACAACGTCCGGGACATCCGATTTAATTAATTATAAACAATATCGACAGGATCGGCGACTATGTATAGGAATCGAAACGTTATTTATCGCTTCCTGCACGCACAAAATACGCAAATTCGCCGGGCTTCGGACCGAAATTTCGACGCTAATCCGTTTGATTTCGTACCGGTACGAGGTGAAAAATGATTCGGGTTCGACCGTTTCGGTCCAACGGATTTGCATTCACCTCTGCCATACCGAACGATAAATATTCATACGGTAAATAACTATAATCCATCGGCGTCCGTTCCATTTTCCACAAATCGCGCGAATGCTTGGGAGGGAATTATATTTTTGAAAAGACTTGGAATTAAGCGACTTTCGGAAAATGTACTAACATGAATGGAAGCGCTCGCTCAAAATTACAATGTCGACAGAGTAAGGACGGTGAAGAAGAAATAGAATCCCCTCTTCCATTTTTTTAATTAAGTTAAGTACAGAGCAAAATGAAATTTACAGTTGAAGTTTTTTGATACAATTTTTCCACGATTGGGCGGTACCATGTAATAAAAATACTTATCTTATGGGATAGTTTTCTACCACAATTAGATCAATTAAACAAGACTGGTTGAGATGATAGTTATATTTTCAGAACGTTTACAAACGTTTTCGGTTTCTTCATCGGTGAAAATATAACTATACTCGACTCGCCGAACAAATGCAGTAGTAAATTATGGCAACAATGTGTGTTTAATAGGTCACATAACCAATAACGTTTGTAATTGGTCGATCAGGGTGGCCGCTTACAATAGAATAAAAATCGAGTCCATATTGCATTTGGAATATTAGATTTTATTAGCTGTCTTTGTAAATGATCCATTATCTATTATATTTCATAAACTAGTGTTTCTGAAGACTATTTGTCGATCGTTCTAGTGCACCAATAATACATTATTGTTTTGTAGGTTATACATTATTTCTTGCTATATTATCGTATATACTTACATTATGGAAAACTCACCTCCTAAGAAGAGAGTTTCAAAACATTTTACGGTAGAAGATAAACAGAAGGTTTTGAATATATTTAAAACATTTCAAGAAGAGCCTAGCACTTCTAAAATTGTTAGTGTTGAAATGACAGCCAAAGCAGCAGGTATCTTTCCAAAAACGATAACCAAATCATAGTAACTATTATAGTATCTTTTACAGGAATTACTGAACGCAGTGTTTACAATATTGTGAAAGAATATAACACTAATCACGAATTACAACCACCAAAAAATATCATAGAAAAAGGGCTGTTTTAGATATGGTGGATGATGAAATGAAAAATGCTATACGAAGAATTGTACATTCATTCTTTTTTAAAAATGAACCTCCAACAGATCAAAAAGTTCTCACAGTGATAAATGAAAGAGATGACATTCCTAATTTCAAAATTACGACTCTCAGATCATTATTAAAGGAACTAAACTTTCGGTACAAATATTTATTACTTTAAATTCTATATACTAATCATAAGATAATTCTGTTTGTAGTATAATAAGCGAGCTCGAAATAGTATTTTAAAAGAAAAAGATGACATTATTACCTGGAGACGGAAATACCTTCGTGAAATTAAGAAATATCGTGAAAATGGTATCCCGATATATTACTTGGATGAAACTTGGGTAAATGCTGGACATACTGTAAATAAAGTATGGACAGATATGTCTGTTGTCACCGCAAGACAAGCATTTATAGAAGATTTAAGTACAAGTCTTAAAAATCCTTCAGGCAAAGGCAAAAGATTTATAATTGCACACATTGACTCGGATGAAGGATTTGTAGAAAATGGTTTACTCCTCTTTGAATCAACGAGAACAGGAGATTATCATGAAGACATGAACGCAGAAAGGTTTGAAGAGTGGATGAGATGTATTCTCCCAATTTAAAAGAAAATTGCGTTATAATTTTTGACAATGCTCCATACCATAGTCGTAAATTGAATAAGCCACCTACAACTAATAGTCGCAAATTAGAAATGCAAAACTGGATGAGGGAAAATAGTATTGCATATGAGGAAAACATGGTAAAAGCAGAATTGTTAGCTTTAATTAAAGAACATTTATCTGGCCCTCCGAAATATGCTGTTAATGAATTAATAGAAAACACTAATAGAAAGGTACTTAGACTCCCCCTTATCACTGTGAATTAAACCCGATTGAACTAATATGGGCACAAGTGAAGGGGTATGTTGCGAGACATAACACCACATTTAAATTGGCAGACGTGAAGGAATTATTTCAACGAGGTATTGACAATATTTCTGTTGAAAATTGGCAAAATGCTATTAAACATGTTATTCAAACAGAGAAGGAAATGTGGGAACTTGACAATCTCATAGATATACACATAGAGCCGTTAATCATTACAATTAATGATGATTCGTCTACATCATCTAATAGCGAAGAAGATACATGTTAAGAAGGTTTTCGTGTGTCATAATTAATTCCTTTACTGTATTAAATTTTTGTAATATGTATAAAATTTATTATTTTTGATTATACCTATTTGTACAGTGAGTTAATCTTTTAGGATACTGTTTCTTATATGAATACGTACCAAAAAAATATTAATTATTTGTTTCCTTATTTTGTATTTATATATTACATAGATCTTCTTAAAACCATTGTGTATTTTTTATTTACTATATATAATTCTATATATTGGAGATGCATAATTTAATTCAACAAAACATACTTGAAGAAATAAGAAAATTATTTTAGTACTTATTTTGCAATTTTTATTTGTCAAATACAAAATGAGGTTATTATTTTGATATGTTTACATGTGATTTATGCTGTGTGAGTCGGACATTTGCATTGCAAGGTTGCCATAATTTGCTACTGCATCTGTTCGGCGAGTCCAGTATAGATAAATGTATAGACAAACAATTGTTTTTTATTCGGGAACTATCAACAAAATAACTAATGACTAGGATTTCTTGATATATAGTATCTTTTAAAAAAATGCAAACTATGAAAACAACCAAATAAATAAACCTTATACCAAAAACTCTTCGCCGAAACTTTAACAATTCTGTTCAAGTACTAGGGAATTCCATTTTTTATCTAAACTTTTTAGTACTAAATCCACAGGAATATTGGTAAATAAAGAAACATCTAATCTGGTTAATTCGAAATTATTAGGAATTGTTTGATTTCTAACTGAATCTACAAATTCCCATGAATTTTCGCATTATATGTAGTTTCACCTACAATATTGCTTAAAATTTTAGATAAAAATTTGAAAATTAATACAATTTACGATTGGACGTAAACGAATATTATCCTTATGTATTTTAGAAATACCGTAAATTCTAGGAGATATAGAATTTAGAATTTTTAAATGACTACTTAAATTTTTGGAAATATATTTTTTTTAAACCAACTATTTATCAATTTATTTGTTTCATGTTGTAATTTATTTGTTGATCTCGATAATAATACCGAATAAGTTCGATTATCTTCTAATAAAGAATTCATTTTATTGTTAGCCTCGTAATCAATCTTATTCATAATTATTGTTTTTTTCTCCTTTATCTGATTTAGTTATTATAACGTCTTTATTAGATTTCAATTATTTTTTATTTCATTAAAGATTCCTTTTAGATATTTTCATTATTGTTACTACTATTATTGTTAATGTTTTCTTCATTTTTGTAATTTGTCAAAATGTTAACCAACTTATGTCTTAAGTTAGGTTCTAAGTCTTCTTCATAATTTTGAACGATATTTTCTGCACTATAAATAAGATCATCTATCGGTATGATGTTAAAATCTATTGAAACTTTAACGCCTAGACTCTAAATTAGCTTAAAAGTTTGACAAATCTCGTTATCATTTAGGTTGATTATCCAATCTTCTTGTAAAACTGGATAACCAACCCCCGTATTTTTTATTAAGTGGTTAAATTTATTTATATTGTTTTGTTTTATTTTATTAAAAGTCCGTTCATAATTTATGTTAGCTATGTTAATGTAATAATAATAATAATAATAATAATAATAATAATAATAATAATAATTTATTTATTGCCCAACAGCCCGAGAGCTATTGACAGAGCAAAATGAATACAATATATATATATATATATATATATATATAATCTTTCTACCCTTTCGGTGTAAGGGTTCGAAGCCACCGAGCCGTATACGCACGTATACCGTAGTATACGCACGTATACCGTACCGCTCCTGGCCCGCCTAGTGGCATTTCCTTCCTGCAGCGTATTGAAGGTTGCAGATCCATTTTAGGATTTTAAACTACTACGCTTCCGCCGCGGTCGAGTTTCGAACCCAGACCTATTCATTGTGAAACGTGATTTTTACCACTGAACCACTAGGGGGTTAAAATGAATACAAAACAGTATCAAATATCAAGTTTGCGATACAAATATACACACTATATACCAAATAGTACAACAGAAAAAAAAAGAAAATAAATTAAACATAAGAATTATCGGGTAGCATTAAAAAAGGATCAAATTCCAGCTCATTTCCATTTCTCATCATATGTGTTACTGTCGCCTTTAGTAGCAAGCTCGTCCTAGCTCTGGGAAGATGAAATGTGTTAACGTGTCTAATATTACGAGCAGGCACAGTAAAATTAATTTGCGATAGAAGAGCAGAAGAATCAATTCTATTGCTAAGGAGTTTAAGAAGAAAATTTGCGCTGTTGTTGTTTCTTCGATCAGAGAGAGAAATGCAGTTGTGCCTAAGAAGTAACCCTTGGTATTCAGTACCTCCTTCCGGATAAACTCCATCCGCTTTAAAAGATAAATATTTAAGAAACCTTTTCTGAATACGTTCAACTGCTAAATTTTGGTACAGGTAATATGGAAACCACACACTTGAAGCGTACTCAAGTTTAGATCGCACAAACGCAAAGTACAGGGATTTTATTGGTTTAATGTTTGTAAACTGCTTGCAAGAGCGAATGACGAAGCCTAACGCTTTAGAGGCCGACACGCAGATGGAGTCGATATGTTGCGTAAATTTCAATTTAGCGTCAAAAAGAACTCCCAGGTCAGAGACACAAGTTTGTCTGGAAATAGGTGTGTTTTTTACTGTATAGCTGTATAGTATGGAGGTGTGGGAATTTGTATAAGATACCACCGCGCATTTAGAGATATTCAGAGGTATATCATTTGCAGTAGCCCATACGTCGATCGCCGTGAGATTAATTTGCAACCCAGTACAGTCTGCAAAAGTTTTCACTGTTGAATAGATTTTTAAGTCATCTGCATAGGCTAACAAATCACAATTAATGTGGCATAGAAGATCGTTAAGGTACAAGTTAAATAGTAGGGGACCCAGGTTATAACCCTGGGCTACACCCGACGCTGGAAAGAAGACGTTAGATGCATAACCATTATAGTAAACGTAGCAGTTACGATCAGTGAGGTAGGACCAGAGAAAGTTCAAAAGGACTGTACTGAAGCCGCAGTTATCCAACTTACCAATGAGTATCCCATGGTCTATTCTGTCAAACGCTTTAGAGAAATCAACATAAATGAGATCCACTTGGCCACGACTGTCAAGCACCTCACTCAAGTATTGGGTGATGTGGGTCAAGTTAGTGGTGGTCGACCTACCCACCATGAAGCCATGCTGATGTTGAGATAGAAAGGGCTTAACAGGCGTGTAGATATCAGTATAGAGCAAATATTCAAAAACTATAGCAAAGTTTGGCAATATGCTGATAGGCCTGTAATCGCAAACATTAGAACGATTACCGTTTTTAAAGACGGGCGTACCTCTACTGATTTTCCAGTTCTTTGGGTGCTAATATAGTTGCGCAATCTTTCTCCAGAAAGCTGGGCAAGCCATCATGTCCAGAAATCAAATTGGATTTTAATCTCTTGATGCTCGTAATCACTTCGGTCTCAGTGAAAGGAACTACATTAAAGTTGCTCAGATGGGCGGGGGATCCAGATGGAGCAGTTGCGAAAGAAGCAGGCCCATACACTCTAGCGAACGCGTCAACAAACGCACAAACAATATCATTCGGCTCACTACATTCCTTGCCATCATATACCACACTCCCAAGAATAAGATAATGCAAAGAAACGAAAACTTGAGATGATTTGTGGTGGATCAAGCTGGATTCTAGTGAAAAGAACCAGATTTTGTGATAAGTTTTCTGTTTTGCCCTACTCCCGAACGAGCCACTTTTGTAGAATGGCCCAGCCTCGAGTTTCATAGTTTTCATATTACGTGTATTTAACTCTATTTTGTACATTACTTTATTTTGTATTATATCGCGACATGGATATCGGAAACAGTGTATTCAATAACTATACCAATTCTTATTTCCTTATTTCTCCTTTTTCTTCTACTTCTTCTTCTTGTTCCGTCTCCTCCTCCTCCTCCTCCTCTTCTTCTTCTTCTTCTTCTTCTTTTAGGTCACTCAATAAGTTCGTAGGATGACTCATAAAACCAAAACTTTTAGGCAAAATTCGACTTTACTCATTAACATAGTCTCCTTCAAGAGTGATACATTTTTTCCAACGCTTCCCTAACATTTTGATGTGCTTTTTTGTAGAACGAATTATTTTGGCCTCAAAATACCCTTCAGTTTCGGCAATCACTTCTTCATCGGAGACAAATGTCTTTCCCTGAAACATTCTCTTTAGGTCTGCAAACAGGTAATAGTTGTTGACAGCCAGATTCGGAGAGTACGGTGGATGAAGCAGCCATTCAAAGTGCAATTCGTACAATTTTGCCATTGTCGCGATGGACTTGTGAGAGGGTGCATTGTCTTGGTGAAAGAGCACTTTTCTTTTCTTCTTTTGGAGTCGTTTTTTGCAAATTCCTTTCTTCAAACGCCTTAATAACGCCATATAATGTAATGAGGTGGGGTCTGGCCCAAAATGGCCCTTTGCACTGCGAACATCGTTGATCTATTGTGCTTCCCCTTGTCTTTATTTATTTAATACGTCCAGGAACAAGATCAGCTCCTTCAATGGGAGTGCTAGTAGGTCCTCTTCACTCAGCATATATGCATGTAGTATTCTGTATGTCCTCTGGCCCAATCCCCCACAATTAGTGATCAAGTGTTCCATTGATTCCTCTTCTTCACCGCAGAATCTGCAAGTGTCCGTGTTGGATAAGCCCATTCTGTAGAGGTGCTTGTTGCAGGTATAGTGGCCTGTAAGTGCCCCCGTCAGTGTCTTTAGGCTTTTCCTGTCCAGTTTTAGAGCGAGGTCCGCCCTCCTAACATCGAAGCTCAGAAACTTTTTGGAATGTTCCAGTCCACTGGTGTCATTCCAGTGTTTTGTTGTGATGGATGCTGTTAATTTCTTTATCTCCCCTTTAAGGAGACCTTTGTTAAACCCAAAAGATGGGGTTGGTGCAGTAAGGTTTCCCTCAGCCCCTTTTCTTCGTAGATGTCTGCTATCGCATTACCTCTGTGCTCCACAAGTCCTGGTACCCAGACCAGAGTAATCTGATTGTAAGTCGCCAGGTCGTTAAGCTTGTTGTAACATTCGCCATATAATATTTTCGATATTGATGATTCTTCCGTTCCCAAGGTAATCGATAAATAGGATACCGTGCGGATCGCAAAATACGGAAGCTAAAACCTTACCAGCTGATACTTGCGTTTTTTGGTCGCTTTGGTTTTCATCCTTTGCTGGCCACTAAGATGACTGCCGATTTGAGAAGAATTAAAGATACTTCGTTCAAGCAGCAGAATAAAAGAACTGGAGCTTAGCCAAGCTAAAATCAGCAAATGTACTTGTATGTACCTTAAAGTGCCGAATAAACGGCAGAAAAGTGAATTTCATTTTTGATCTTACATTTGTCCCTCGTCCTTTTTTAAAGATCCCGTACCTGTAAGGTTCAGATGATTTCTTTTGTTGTTGCGTCACGAATAAAATTTCCCACTAATTTTACTACGAGTCATAAAAAACATATTTCTATTCGCATAGCACCAAATGAATATAAGCATTCGGAAAAAAAAAAATTGAAACTTTAGAAACGAAAATTCGAATAACGTTATAATTTACCAACTAACTTTTTTTCATCGCGATCGTTATTTGGATTTATTTCACGCTAAATTTGAAATAGGACATTCCGTTAACGTCGAACATTATCGCAATTTTTTGACCTCTTTTATTCGTCCAATCTATAAAATTTTCCGAATAGTTAATTAATGTGCCGTTTATTTATTATTTTAGCGATTCAACATTCGTTCCAATCCATGCATCGGAGCCGATATAACGGCGAACAATGCCGCATTTCCGTGTAATTCGATTCCGATCGCGTCGACGCATGAAACGAGCATCCATTATGCGAAATTTGGCTTGGACGAGTACGCTTTTACTTCTAATTTAATACCTTTTCCATCGATATTATTTATATAACAGAGTATGTACTATACGCGAATGGCGTGCCACCTTTTTTTTTTTTTTTTTAATCGGGGTGAAAGATACTCCAGCTCTGGTCATAATTTAAGCCGAAATAGACGCACGGTACACCATTAATGTGAAAGAGGGAATTCGTTTTAAAGAGGGAGGCGCATATTTTATGGTCGAATTTGGGCACCGAATAAATATGCAAATGTCATTCGATATATGAGAATTTTTTTATACCGGTTTCGTGTCGTAAGGTCGGAAAAATAAAATAAAACCGTTGCGTTGGTAACCTTTGACTCGAAACATTCTTCTGTATACGGTATATTTTCTTACAAAATTAATTAGTGTGGTAAGTCGAGAACAACATTTAAACTTGCATTATGAAAATGTTCTTTAAAATTACAGAAAGCAGGAAGTTTTGAGGAAAATGAAATTAAAATCATTAAAACTGGCAATTTTCGAGATAGAAAGTGGCGGATATCGCGATTATTTGGATGGTTTAAATTTCTAAAGGGCGACTAATTAATAGCATCATAATGTAAGCAATTAAGTTTTATTCAAGATAAAAATTTTGTTGAATTTTCCTTTCACTTGGTGTAATAGTTAACAGCTGCTCCATGGTCGAATCTTCACCGAAGCGTTTGGTATACGACCTTTTAACATGCTTCGACGTTCACTGGCCACCATTAGGATTATATGTTGCCGTCCTCAGTGGGGGCTTCACGAAACAAGCGAGTCAAAAGAAACGGCCCTAAAAAGACGCAGGTTATCCAATAAAACCTGACTCCCCATTTGTTACGCTTTATCATATATTTGCTCTAGTGGATGATTGATTCGGTCATTAGCTATTTAGTTAATCCGATAAGTAACTAGTTAACTAAATAAGTCATTGGTTTGGTAACTGATTGATGGAATTATTAGCGCGTTGTTTAGTTAGTAGGGGTATCTTCCTGGCTGGGTAGCTAAATGCAAAGTTAAAATATTAAGTTAGTTACCAATTCGTTGACTGACCAACCGATAGGTTGTTTAGTTGATCAATTAGCCAATATCCATGGTTCCGAGGTTATGGGGTTGGTGAGGCAACTTTGTTGTTACACGTATAAGGCTATTATTATAAATAGCTTACTAGTTGACCGATTTGTTCGTTTTTAATTAGACAAATAATTTTCGATACTTTACTTGGTAAATGGTTGACACGATGCGCTGGTTAGATAGTTAGTGACGTGACGTGAATAACTAATTAACTCAATAAGATAACTAGTTAATTTGGCATTTGATTCATCCCTGGTCGTCGTGACTGGTAGGCTAAATGGGAGGCCTACTGGATTATCAGGTGGTTGACTTGATTTTTGGGAAGCTGCTTGATGTACTGATCGACCCTTTGCTTTGGCAATCGATTTAGTGACTATTTGGCTAGGTAACTTACTGAAAAGTTAATTGGTTAATCAACTAGTTAATTGTCTGACTCTATAGTTGACTCGATAATCGATTAATTAGTTTATTGGGATCGATTTGCTAGTTTTTAATTGGTTGAGTAGTTTTGGTTAGTTTACTTGGTATATGGTGATAAGCTAGTTAGTTGGATGAGGAAGTAGTTAATTGAATGAAATGAGTGGCTGGTTTAGTACCTAATCATTCAGCTGATTTTCAAGTTATCTAGCTAATAGAGTAGCTGTCTAAATGGTTGACTAAAGGATTGGTTAACTGATTAATTGGCTGACTTGTTGATTATTGGTTAGTTTGTTGGCTAGTTAGCTAGTTATTTAATTGAAACGTTAATTGCTTAGGTAACTAGTTGATCAGCTGACCCTCTAGTTGGTTGGACAACCGATTAACTGGTTGATTGGTGATTCAGTTAACCAGTTTAAATGATTACGCAGTTAGAGAGTTGGTGAGGCGATATTGTTATTACTCGTATAAGATTAAATGGTTGATTATTTGACAGATTTGCTAATTTCTAATTAGTTGAGTAATTTTGGTCGATTTACTTGGTATATGGCTGACTCAGTGACTAGCTGGTTAATTAATTGGATGAGTAACTAGTTAACTAATAGAATTACTGATTTCTCGGTAGCTGATTTGTCAATAGGTTGCCTAGTTGTACAGCTAATAATGTAATTATCTGATTGGTTGGGTAAATGACAAATCAGCTGCTTAAGTGACTAATTTGTTGATTATTGGTTATTGTATTGACTAGTTTTTTTGGTTCGATGACCGGTCGACTGACCAATTGGCTAGTTAGCTGACTAGAATTGTCTGTTGACTGTCTAGTTAGTTGGACAACGGATTAACTAGTTGATTGATGTATCAATTAGGCAGTTTCGATGGTTTCATGGTTAATGGGTAGCTGAGCTTTTTTGTTATTATTCGTATAAGGTTAAATGGTTAATTCGTTGACCGATTTGCTAGTTTTCAATTAGTTGAGTAATTTTGGTTAGTTTGCTTGGTATATGGTGGTTAGCTAGTTAGTTCATTGAATGAGTAACTAGGTAACTAAATAAAATGAACGATTGGTTTAGAAGATGATTGCTCAACTCATTGTGTAATTATCTAGCTGGTAGCTAGTAGTTATCTGAGTGGTTGGATAAATGACAAGTTAACTGGCTAAGCAGATTACTAATTGGTTGAATCGTTAATTGTTGATTATCTGGTTGATGTGTTGGCTAGTTGTTTTCTTATCGGTTAGTAGGCTACGTAGCTAGCTGAAAAGTTATTTGGTTAGACGACTGGTTAATTAGTTGACGCTATAGTTGCATAGACAATTGATTAACTGGTTGATTGATAGATGAATTAGCCACTTTCGATGATTATGCAGTTAGAGGATTAGTTACGCGGTGCTGTTGTTACCCGTATAAGACTAAATGGCTGATTGGTTGGTCGATTTGCTACTTTTTAATTGGTTGAACAACTTGGATGTTCAGTTGGCTTGAGAGTGTGTTGGGTTGGTGACTAGCTGGTTAGTGAACTGATTGAGTAACTAATTGGCCAAATAAGATGGCCGCTGGTTTTAGTTTAACTCGTACTATTTACTCAGTGAAATTCTTCCCACGCAAGGCACAATTCTTTCATGTTAAATTGAGGATGACGATTTAGCTTCAAAATACGGAATTGTTTAAATTGCTATAATTTCTTCCAGTTTATCAACAATTTCTGTTCTGTTCATATAAAAGTTTTACCGATTTCTTGTTTTCTGTTTTTTTTTGTTGTTCGTAATATTTTTAAGTTATTGAAAATTAATGCGACTTTTTCAAACTTTTGTTGTGAATTGCTTTAAACGTATCTTTTCATTCCAGTTAAAATTAATATGGTCTTGGTTGTGACCTTTCCTCTTGAGAGCTGGTAAATATATGTATATCTTTATAATTTTGTAGCACTTACAACAAGTTTTGTTTAAATTTGCCGCTGGCAGTTAGTTCAAAGACCAGAACTCCACCTCTTCATTTATTGACCGTTAATTATAAGCATTACTCCCATTTTAAACGCATATTAATCCGAATATTCTCGTCGATCTAACGGTTCCCTACACTCGTTAAGACGTATTGTAGCAATACGCAATATCAAACTCGATAATCGACGATAACAAATTAGCGATACTCATAAGCGATAGCCTCTTAGACTTCCATCTATCGATACACGCATCCATTTACGGACCTAATGGTATATTTACCGTGCGAAACGAACGCGACATTCATACGGATGACCTAAATATCTCCATCAACCGACCAGCCGGTTATTTATAAGAATATTAGTGTTACGCCCATTTTTATTCGCGTTTTACCGTTAACCGTGTCGATTTTTGTCGTCCGACGAGCGAACTGGTATATCTAGTATCCGTGTTAATAAAATAGTTCAGCGATTACACAATCTACATTTTATACCTTATAAGTAACGATAGACAAAAATACATCCTATAGAATTCATAACGATAATAACGACGCTTTTAGAGGTTTCTTCGCGAGAGACTTCAATGCTCGATGAGAATACGTACCGGCAGCGGCTGAGGTATTCAAAGGTGAAGAGTTAGGTGCAACCTACACGCTCACGATCCGTTTCGCTGCGGGAAAGAATTGCCATTCTAGATCGTGATTATCTCCTCCTGGGAGGTACGAAGCATTCGATATCCTTACTTAGACGGTTTCGACTATCTCGTAATAATAGTAAGCGCTGTGTAAAAGAGGAAAAGGAGAGGATAGCTAATGGGAGAGTTCAAAACGACGTATCCCCATGCGAACTGATCGTTATTCGACGATTAGTGCGCTTCTGAAAAGCATTTGTGTGTTTCGAGCGGTAGGTGATAGAAATGAAGGAATTTTCTAGGGTTTATTATCTGAAGTCTTAAGAGTTGCTATTACAGTCGAAGAATAAAATTTATATCGGGCTGGGTGTAGGAAAAAATGTGTAATACGAGGGCGTGCCTTCTTCTCCTTAACTATAATGTCTGGTGAAATATATTTGTAGTACTAGAAATGTAAAATTGTAACAAGAAATTGATTGTGGGAGCAGTTACTTCGTGATAGTTAAGCATATTGATACACAGAAAGAATCATGATCTATGTCGAAACTATTGTCACGTTCTTTGTCTCGTTAAATAAGTGATATAAAAAGTACTAGTTTTTCTGTGTATCATTAAAATTGTAACCTAAAGTGTTCTCCATCGCATGATGTAATCACTTTTCTATGTACTTCATTTCCGTTTCCAACAACTATTACGAAAGAAGAGGTTTCCGTTCAGCACTGCTTCTTGTGTATCCAAAAATGTCATTTTTCGATTTACAGATTTGAAGATCTCAACAAATTCTAAGCAGTTCCATTAACCAGAATATGCATCGTTTTATTATCATTTCTTTTAGGATTGTGATTGTAAGATTTTCTTCATTGGGCGAACTGTGGCTAGCCCTGTCGATGCGAAAAATGGAAAAAAAAAGTGAAAATGTTACTGACTTACTGGATGCAGCTTTCTACCACTTTCCCCCAGAAATTGTTCTTGCCAACTTGTTAAGGAAAAATGTCCTAGTCTATTATCTTAAATAGTAGCGCCACCTCCCGTGTGCATGATGAGTTACAGGTTAAACACACAAAAAAATTAATAACAAACAGATCTGAACAGTGATAGCATTGCTCTTCCTTGATTTTTGGAACGTCAAAATATTAACCATTCAGTAAGATAGGTTCGTATCACTACAAATCTGAAGCGCCATCTGCGTAGCTTTCGCTCAAATAAAAGTTTAATTCTTAACCAGGAGGAGGCTGGTTGTAACACCCAACTCAAAGAGCACATAAAGCTTGGGAGAAGTTTCGATTCAACGACGTTCTTCTCCGTTTTCTTCAAAGGCAAAGTCCGACCAATTTGATAGAAGAAGATCGACGAAACAACTCGGGATTCTGATGTGATCTACAGATACTTTTAGGCAGATTTGAGGTGGAAACATGAAGATATAGATAAACCACCGTTAACTAGACTACTTTCGAGCTAGGTTCTTAACACTCTTCGAAGTTTTCTGTCCAAATTCGTGGACACGGCAAATGTGCCGCCATTACCCTCCTACGTTGCCGTCCTCAGCGGGGGGTTCGCAAGACGAGCACGCCAAAAAAGGGGTCGAAAAGCCCTCACTTGACTTTCCTTTGAACGACGGCTAACTAGAAGTTTGAGAATTTTATATTGACGTTCAATGAGGATTTATTTCAATGATTTGTTGATTCTAACTGTTAGATATTACCTGAATTTTCTTATATGTTATACCTTTTATTGCTTACTACAGTGCTGCTTCATGTTTGTCATTTATTGTTTATTTGTATCGGGTATGTACAAAATAAATTTGTGCTCCTTTCCAGTCGTGAGATCCACGCCTATAAAAGTTGCAAACGCGTAGAAAAGAAAGTTGAGCTAGTATAGCATGGCGAAGTTGCGGGCTCCCTGTCCAAAGTCGTTGAATATTTCATTCGTTTATTGTAAGTATTTTTGTCTCGAGCTTGTCCTGAAATAAAGTATTGTACATAGTCCTGTTCCGATCTTTCGTAGCTTAAATCTCAACTGGAGCTACCTCGTAGTGCTAATGGGCCATTAACTTTGATATGTCACAATTGTGAGTCAAGTCGGCAATAAAGTTGAACTATTGGATCAGTAAAACTATCGCTGCGTGCATCAACGCCATCTAGGGTTTAGTCCTTTCACGATCACTATATACAAGAAGAAAGCGGCAAACTTGCCAACAACGTTTTAGGTTTAATTCAAAAGCGAAGTTTAACCATTTACATACACAGGTCCCAATCCAGATGCCTTCTAGCAGGCAAGCACATATCTTAGGAAAATTGAAGTAAGAACAAGAGGATATATAAGCAAAACACCGATCACTTCAAACACAAATACAAACCAAAATTCTTTAGGTGGCGGTAAAGTGTCGAATTTATAGAGGAAGATGATTCATTTTCAGTTGGGAAATGTTTGTTATTCTCTTTTAATTCTTCAGAATTGGCAGACTAACTCTTTGGTTAACTCTATATGGTAAATTGTTGACTAAAAAAACTTCCAGATAAGGTTTTAGTATTGAAAACGGACTTTTCTGTCGTTCCGAACGGTGACAAACGTTTCTTTAACGCCATTCTTGTATTTTTCTACATTACAGTCGAATTATCCCACTTAGAATATTGGACAATCTTTATTGACTTTTTTTCTTCTTCTTTTTCGAAAAATGGCGAATAGAGCCTTCCGACTTTGGATTCTTTGGACACCTTGAACCGGTAAGAGTAAATGATCTCTTCTGCGTAAACTGGTATCAAACTGCAAGAGCAAGATGCAGAAACTGCTGAACTGGTGGATAGAAGAGATAGAAAACATGAGAATGGGAGTAAATACAGAGAAAAAGAAAATTAACAATAATCAACTAAAAACAAACACATCAACAATTGGGGAGCCAGATAACATGTAACGGAAAAATAATATAAAAAAGTAACGACCTATGAATACCTTGGTAGCGGATGGAAGATTGGATGCGGAAATAGTAAAAATTTACTACGCATTCACCGAAAGACAATATTCGGGCAAAGAGAAATAGATAGCAGATAGTAAAGTTGCAGATCCACAACTCCATTACAGTACCAACCCCGACATACGCGAGTCAAAACTGGGCGATAGACGAAAAACAAGAGAAAAGAAGAACAATACATTGGAGATGAGACATATAGAAATAGAAATAACCAAACTGGACAGGATGAGAAACGATGAAATTAGAAAGACAGTAAACCAGTAACCAACACCAGAAAGGATCTGAACAAAGCGATTAAATTGGCACGGGCATGTCGTGAGGATGGGTCCAAACTGGCAAAAGGATATTTGATATTGGAGGCCCTAGAAAAAGAAGAAAAGAAAGACCTAGAAGAAGATATTAAAAATGATCAAAACAAAGCAATTAAACTGGTACGGACGGTGAGATAAGGATAAAACCAGACAGATTAGCGAAGAAAATATTTGATATGGGAGGACCTAGAAAAAGAAAGAAAGGAAAAACTAGGAGGAAATGAAGATTGAAGAGTATGAAAAGGGAACAAGTAAAAACTCTTGGAGACCTAAGAAGACCAGCAGGAGACAGAATAAGGTGAAAGGAATGGACATGGAGAAGATTTGGAACACCAATCCAAAGCCTGAAAGGGCACTAAGAATCTGACAAAGGAGAAGAAGACTTGGGATTCAACAAAGGGGTTCCTCCAAGGTGACTGACAAGCACGCGTGACAATCATCGCAAATCACCAACAAAATTCCTATTCCACCGGCTAATAAAGGTTGGTCAATAGGAAAAATAAATACTGAGTCGTACTCAAAACTGGTTTTATCTCCGACGTGTTTGTTTTACGTTGTTTGATTCAATAATATTGAGTTATATTGAGGGCCAACTTCATCTACATGACTCTAAATTTTAGTCAATAAAATGAATTTATATAATTTGGATATCATGACTGGAAGTGAATCAAGTCTAAAAGAACTTTTTCACCCAAAAATTATCATTCGCCAGTACTGTTTAGATAATGGCACAGAAGCCACCGATTTTTCCAATTTGGACATTTGGAAGGAGAGATTGTTTAAATTATTAATTTCTCCATTGGCAACTGTCACTTATCTGAGGCTTGGCGCTTATGGAGTTACTAATAGAAGTACAGATTTAATAGTTAGATTTATGCTGATGTAAAATATGTTAGCCCTAAGCACATTTCAACGCAACCAATGAAATATGAACATTCGACCAGAGTTTGGTATTAGCCGTTGTTTAACCTTCCTATACTCACGTCAAAATCAAAGACGTATACTATACTATATAAATCGGTCTCACAGACCATATGCGTGAGTATAGGAAGGTTAAGGACTTCCTGTTTAATTGAGTTGCCGCACCTTCTCCCTGACAGCTCGATTTTAACATGCAATTTTTGACAATGGCGTGTTAAAGGTGATTTGCAATTAGTAACATTTATCGGGCCGGCAAGAGTAATTCTCATTCATTATCGTTTTGTGAACAGATTGCTGCTCTTCCAAAATTATTGGAGTTGTCATTTTTGATTCCGTATTTTCTTGATTCGCGACTATCCATAACCTTCGTGGGATTTAACCGATGTCGATTGTTATCTTGCATGATGGGACGCCCTCAACATCTATCAAAACCGAGTGCTATATTAAAATCTAACTGTTAGGGAGGAGGTACGGCAACTCAAGCAAACACCGGCTAATAATCCGATCGAATGTTCAATCAACACGTAAGACGATGTGTTTTGCCGCCAAAACGTGACAATTTCTCGAGTCCAAAGTCCAAAGAAATGCATCGCTCAAGTTTATAACGATCGCTTGTTCAACACGTCTTCGAAGTTATACTAGAAAAATACAGAAATTACGACGAAGAAACTTCCATACTTCTTCAAATCCTGTATTCTGCGTTCCAGCATTTCATCAGTTTGTTTCTATCAATGTGAGAAATTTAATCAAGAAACTACTCGCGTCTAATAATTTCTGAATAAAATGGGAAACGATTCAAGGTACGCACGTAAGTAGATATGCACATACGGGACAGGCATTAAACGTAAAAAATTCAAATTACCCGGTTGGAATTTTGCATATTTTACGAGGTATTTAAAGCTTTAACATTCTCCAGTAGAACATTTTTGATAAGAGATAAAAAATGATAAATTTAAAGAACGTTCGCGATTTGATAATGTTAGAATCTTTACGTATTCAAATAACTTGGTAATTTGAGAACGTTATGCGCAAGCACATTCGCCGAATTCTTCAAAATAAAAAAGAATCATTTCTTATCAAACATATGATCGAGGAGTGACGAAAACGATTGCTAATTTAATTAGCACGGCATCATCGTGATACAGCGGGAAGAGATTTCTTCTAATCTTTACAAGCTTTCAAATCTAATTAGGAGCAATAACTCCCAACTAAGCAAATTGTTCATAACCGGTGGATTCCTTCGTTGAATCTGTGTTTGTAGAACGTTACGAATTGAAATTAAGCTGGTAATTGATGCAATTTGCTATGCAAATACGCTCTAATGTCTGGTCGTATATGCAAAGATGGTGTTGAATGCATAATTATCGCGAGTTATTAAATATTTAAATAGCCTAATTTCGATGTAAGCGCGTGAAATGATAATGATAGGAGATCGTGACGGTTTGGATAGGGCCAAATTAATCGAAACTGTTTTGTCGATTGTAATTTTGAGCCGAAAATTTCGTTAATAATTTTCGGTTTCGGGGGTAGAGGTGCACGGGGACACCACACAAAAGTATCAAACAAATTAAAAAAATATATAAAATAAAGCAAGTAAAGAAAATAAAGAAAAGAAAATAATTATCCGGGTTTAACAGTTAGCAAGTGGAACACCGGCAACCAAAACTTCAGATTTCGATGAAACTGTACAGACTGAAAGAATACCTCGGTACAAAAACATCAAAATTTTTGCTAGCGGCTGAAGAGCTTCCTCCAAATATTTTTATTTTTTTAAATATCTCAGAAACTATCACACATACCTTTCCTCTCTTTAGATATGATTTGAAGTATATTGTAGTATAGTAATACTCGAATGGTTAATTACCATTAGAAAGTTCATCTTTTATTACGATTCAATATATCAAAATTTACAGCTAATGTTGGGGTTATGATTTTCAATTGTCATTCCGTTTATTTTGGGGTTCTATTTATACCTTTTCGACACCCAGCCCACCACCTTTTGAGCATTTTATTACCCTACGGGTGTTAGCTTCTTATTTTAACTCCAGCCAGAGACGTTTAATGGGAGAAACAAATGTAACTAGAAATAAAATTACTAACTATTATAAAAAGCACCGATTAAAAGATAGAAAATGATTGTAAACATTCAAACACGTACATACAACACTTTCACATTTCAAAAATTCACAATAATTACTTGATAAATAATCAAGGATACATCGACATTCAATGCAGGTTTCTATAACAGCGTATAATGTCTTGGATGAACTGCAGTCAAGGTGAATTAATGTTTCCGTTTCGTGGACAACTTAGAAATAACGCAGTGTAGTCCTGGTTTCCAAAAGAAATAGAAAGTTTGTTTGGTTAACGACGAACACAACAAACAAGTCAATAAATATATTTGGAATAAAATGGTTTTAAGAAGAAATACCGGTAAATAAAAGAACCTCACCACACCGGAGAAGATCTAAGAAAGGCAAGAATACATAAAAATTAAAGCTGTATCGAGAAAAAGAAGTTAAGAGGGGAGATACAGGAAGAACTATCATCGAATAAAAGAAATTACACTCACACACACACAACACTAGGTAATTATCTTGATTTTATGTTAAATATTTCTCAAAATTTATAAATATAATTTGTTATAATTTATGCTTTTTATATCATTAATTAAGAGCTAGGCCAGTGCAATTTTGTTTAAGAAATTAACTAAATTCCCAGTACAATATTATATAATCTCAAGGATGATGCAAATTACTCTCGCAAACGAAAATAAATAATGGAGGACCGGGTGCTCCAGCCCCCGCATTTTTGCAATTTCTCTTTTTGTTATTTATCACAAATGAAGTCGGTTTTACGTAGAAAACAGTGCTTTAATTAATAAATTCAGACAGTTAATAGTAATAATACTAATTAAGCAATGAAACTTAAACTTGTCTACATTCTAATGAACAAAAAAATTGGTATACACGAAGAAACGAAGAAAACTAACTATACATTTTTATTCACTCTTTGAATATTTCACGTGCAGTGTAAATTTACCTTAAATACTTTGTTAACAAAAGTAATTATTTCTCATCTAATGTACGGCTAATAAAACGTTTGCCCGATTTTATTTTAAATTAGTATGGACACTACCTTTTTCTTTGGTAGCAAATTTGTAGAAAAGTACAAAAAGACTGACATGAGAAATGGTTACGATTAAGGATAAAGTAAAGATAAGAAATTTTTTCTTATATTTCGTGTTACGTTAATTCCATGCAGCGATAATTTTGATCAAAGCTCTTGCTTATTTTTAAATTATGATTAATATTGCCATTTGTTTTTGAACTGGAATTGTCAAAAAAGTGCGATATATCCGAAGTTAAACATTTAGAATTTGCTGTTTATTACCGCTTAGCCAGAAATTTATCAAATTACTGCAATTGCGCAGTACAGACGTTACCAACATTTTCATCAATTTTAGATTCCCCCAAATATCCAACAAATTACTCTTGAGCCATTTCGTAGCACATGATGTTCAACCCCACAACAGCAGCCAACGCTGAAACAAGTTCTAACTTGCATAGCGGGATCTACAGTGTGGACGTATAGGCTAGAACAAAAGCAATAAAATCTGTAAATAGTTAAGAAAAGAAGAACGATCGGATACGTCATTAATTGAATTCTAAATGCGCAAATTTTTACAAAAACCTATTTTGTGACGTAATTATTGTCACACATGACATCGCCCCCTTTTATCTTTCAAATGTAAGCCCCAAGCTTTGATTTGACACCATTCGCAGGAGACCGGTTTTCCTGCATACAGAACGAGGATTTCTGAGATTACAAAACCAAGATTTTCGAGAAAAAGATTATTTTGTTGTATTATTCAATTTAACAATCAGAGCTTAACGAGAAAGTCAAAAGTCAAACAAATTTGAAATTATTCAAATTAAATGTTCAAACTGTATACCATTTTATTATTAATCTGACTTCCTCGGTTATTCTTATCTACAAATCTTCAATCGGTTTTGATACAGTTTGGATTTGAGATAACCCCACAAAAAGAAATCGACTGGAGTTAGATCAGGAGACCTTGGTTTTGTTCGTAGCCCACCAATCCATTTGTTTGGGAAAATGGTACTAAGATAATTACGAACAGTTAGAGAATAATGTGGCGGTGCACCATCGTGCCGGAACCATAAGCTGCTATACGGACGTTCTGCATTTGGATAGAGAGCAATTTCCTTTCCTACTGCAGTACAAGTTCGATAATCCGCTGTTCCTTCATCTGACAAGCGTAGCAATCCGCTGTATTTCATAGCTATTAAGAGTTTCGAGACCGCTCTATAATCCGGCGTTTCCAACCACCATCAGTTCAGTAATCCGACGTGGTCGCTCTGCAGTCTAACGAATTGGCCGGTACTGACCTATTGTTAGTGACAACGTCAAAACAAACTGTTACTAAATTTCGTTCCAAAAAAAAGGGAAAACGTAAGCATAAAACACTAAGTTTATCTGAAAAAATGGACATTTTAGGTAAGCTGGACAATTGTCTTCAATTAGTTACTTTGGAGACATTCTACAATGTCGGACGTGCAACAATTCATCATATTCGAAAAACTCGTGAAAAATTGAACATTTTGTCCAATCGGCAGAGAATGAGAAGGGAAACAGCTTGGACTTAGTGCTGACCAAATCTACAACGCTGATGAAAGTGGCTTATTTTGGCGAGTATTGCCAAACAAGACTTATGTATACAGCGAGGAAGCCCAAGCTGCTGGCAGAAAAGTACTCAAAGAACGGGTAACTTTTATGCCTTGCTCAAACGCGAACGGCACTCACAAGCTCAAGCTTCTGCTAATATGAAAAGCGAAGAAACTGAGTGTCTTTAAGAATGTACGTCTTGCTGTTATCTACAGAAATCAAAACAGAGCATGGGTAACGAAAGACAAATTTGTGGAATGGTTGCACCAAGATTTTGTGCTTGAACTACAGCGTTTGTTAACAATGAGAAATCTTCCGCAGAAGGCCTTGCTCGTGTTAGACAAGGCATCCGGACATAGTCCAAAGGATGAATTGTCTTCCAGTGATGTACTGTATTATATCATTCATAAGTTAGTTGTATCTTTTCCATATATATAACATATTACATAAATATGTATGTACCTACATTTATTATAGTGTATGTACTTACTTTAAATACATCTGTTTTAATATTCTGAGAGATAATATACGATTAATAATACGTATTAGTTGAATAAAAATATCTAGTACAAATTACGTATTTGTAACCGTTTCTTAATTTGTATACGTCCAGTAATCCGGCCTTTCCACTACTCCGACAAAGGCAAATTCTTATAATGTCGGATTATCGAACGTGTACTGTATTTACAGATTTTATTGATTTCGTCCCGACCTTTACGTCCGCACTGTATATTCGATCCGTCGAATAGGAATGGAGATTTTTCAGTTACTATTCAACAGATTAAATATAAATGGGAAACCCCAGAGGAGACCTCATTTAAAAACAATTATTCCACAATTACCATGCATCAATTTTCTTTCCGAGTTATATAATATAATTTATTCAATTATTTTCGAGATAAACAAAACTATTTCATCTCGAATCAAGATCTGGTTCAAGTTGTTTTCTCAGAGCAGGTTTTTCCTTAATCGAAACAAAAAAAAAAAAAAGCGGCAAATCATTATTGTCTCATTACCATCGACTAACACCTAATTTTTCTTCCAGAAGACGTTTTTATAAGCTAGTAAAATAATATCATTATCACCGAATAATACCAAATTGAACTAGGTTTAAACTCGTTTAGACTGAAGAATTCTAATACAAAAACGCGTAAAGCAAAAATTTCCCATAGGACGTGTTTATGTAACAGCAACTGCACGACCGCATTATCCGTTCGTGATGCATTAATTCGCCTTTCTCATTGTAAATGTTATTGGAATAAATTGTTTCGGCGTGGTCTGACCTGAATGGATTTTCCAACAAATCCTCCGTGATTATTATGCATGTATACCCGCTAGATACCAATGGAATTACAAGCGAATCATTATAAAGTTGCTGCAAATTCTGCAGAGTAAGTTCCCGGAATACACAACCTACATATTTACATATTCCATTTGACAGGAAAAGAACGATTCACTCAGTATACGCATATATATATTTAAACCAAATTTCATACGTTCAAACGTTTACTGTGTTGAGAATAAGAAATGGGTGATGATGATTTTCATTGTAAAATTCGTATCGCTTCTAAAGACAATTGAATGATGAGTTGCCACTCCACGTCAACCAAAACATTCTACTAGTCCTCTGGAATTGCTCCTAACAATAAAAAGATTTTTTGACCCTCATCGAAGCTCATTCCAGACAACTTGTAGGGCATCATGTTCCTTGAAAAGTCTCGAAAGGTTTTGGGGCTTGAACGGTCTTGAAGTCTTCGAAAGTTTTGGAGTTTTGAAAGGTCCTCCAGCCTTCAAAAGTCTTGGAGTTTTGAAAGGTCCTCCAGCCTTTAAAAGTCTTGGAGTTTTGAGAGGACTCGCAGTCTTGAAAAGGCTTGAATAAAGTGATGGACCTCAAGGTGCTTGGAATCACTTCCAATAAAAT
Source organism: Chrysina gloriosa (assembly GCA_038088585.1). Classification (NCBI taxonomy): domain Eukaryota; kingdom Metazoa; phylum Arthropoda; class Insecta; order Coleoptera; family Scarabaeidae; genus Chrysina; species Chrysina gloriosa. Next base: position 102,197,398 of record CM076087.1, read on the forward strand.
GATGATCAAATGTTTGATAACATCGAAGTCAATGTTTGAACTCACTGTCGATTTGAGTGCTGAATCGTGTGTCGCGATTTCAAAAGTAATCGTTTCAGTTAAACAAATAATTATATTTCTTAACTCCAGCGATAATAGCATCGTGGTCGTAGAACTAAAAGCGATGATGCACAAATATATCCATTCGATCAAAACTTGTACACCTATGTAGGCATTGGCAGCGATTATTGATCCTCGATTCAAAATGTTAGGATTTACGCTCAACGAAAATGCTTCGAATGCAAAGAGGTTACTGACAGATCAGGTAACGAATTTAATTGAAGCGTATACGAACACATCAGTCGCAGCCAATAACGAATCGGATGAAACGGATCACAGCTCGTCATCCTGATCTCCTTTTGAGAATGATGTATTTATTGAAAACTTAACCAATACAAAGAATTCAAGATCTATGAACGAGGTACAATTGTACATTTCGAACGCGTATCTTAGAAGAGACAACGATGCTTTAGAATATCGGAATAGCTAATATCACCAAATATTCGTTGTTCTCGAAATTAGTTGAAGAGACTTTGTATGTACCAGTAATTTCAGTTTCGTCGGAAAGAGTATTCTTCACGGCAGCAACAATTCTTGGCAAGAGAAGAAATAGACTGAAAGATAGCACCGTCCACAAAATTTTGGGGTTTTGTGCAAGCAATAATTTACATATATAAAATAAATAAAGTTACCCCTACCACACCTTTCTGAAAAATTCATATACGTATTTCGGCAACTAAGTTGCCATCCTCAGTGGAAAACTGGGGAATTCAGTATCACTAGCGAATCCGGCTAATGGCCAAGACGAACACCACACAACGAACACTGCACAATGAACATCACACTATGTCAGTGTCAACAGTGTTTTGGTGTGTTTCGCGCGTTCATTGTGTGATGTCCATTGTACAGTGTTTTGGTGTTGTACACTGTTCGTTCTGCGTTGTTCGTCTTGGGCGTTAGCCGGATTCGCTAGTGATACTGAATTTCCCAGTTTTCCACTGAGCATGGCAACTAAGTTGCCAAAATACCTACATGGATTTATTTCCGAAAGGTGTGGTAAGGGTAACTTTATTTATTTCATATATTATTCTAGCCACAGCCTCCTCATTCTTATTTGCAATAATTTACATGCTCTCATTCATCATGCTGCGTTAAATTATTCAATAGCCTGTTCCCTATTCACAGAAAATGGCGAACAAAAGAACAAGGCGTTACAGAATCCAAGTTGATGAACTTGATGCCTTTAAAAACTTTTTAAGACTTGTTTCTCCATATACAAACACAGATAGTAAAAGAAACAAATAGTTCATGCAATGCATTTACGTAAAATCAGGAGGCTTGCCTAGATTATAGCTATTTCTCCTCTCTAAGACAGAGCAATCGTTTCCATTTAAAGGCGATTACCGTTGTTGTTTATACAGTTTTGTATAAAGCACAGGATCCTAAAAGAACTCCGTAAGATGGAAACGTACCAGAACGCAATCTTATTCTAGACGTAGCTAAGATTTTAGTTGTTGAAACAAACTTCCGGTTTTGTCTATGTGCGTCAATGTTCAGGAAAACCGTTCTGTGTATTTCTGAAGCTGGTATTATGGGTGGCAAATCGTTAATATCAGTTAATGACATGTGGTGGAACCCGATAGAATCTCTTCACGGACTTTCAACTATTTCGAATCACAGATGTCGTTGGGAACGCCCACGAAAGACCTGACACAACTGGGATATTATTCTTAGACCTGGCCAATATTTTAGATTCCTTTTGGCACGATGGATTCGTCGTCAAAATCATTCGTGCTGCAATAAATGCCAACTTCACCAGCTTAACATCATACTTTTCTGTGAAAATTGGGAACCATCATTCTCTCTCTTGGATCCAGAACTCGTAGAGCTATACTCTCTGTTCAACAGAAATAGTTAAGTCGCTCCCCATAAATTTATACCAATGAGCGAAATTCGAATAATATAATCGAATAAGTAATTCAACTTTTTCTTTTTCATTTATTCGAAGTGTTGGGAAAACTAGTCTCAATTTTTTATTGATTTTACAAATCCCAGTACGTAAAATATCAGACCATTTAGATCTATAGCCTCGCGATTATTCTCCAACTCTTTTTGTCTTTTCCTTCCACATCTGGATTTTTTTCTCTTTTAGATCTTCCTCCACAGCTTCCATCCAGCGTTTTCTACGTCTTCCCCGTTTCCTTTTACACTGTAGCGCCTACCTTCCATGTTACATCCTTTACGTCTCTTTCTTGTTCCATTCTTTCTAAATGCCCAAGCCATTGCATTCTTCTTGCTTTGATGATATTAGAAACTAGTTCGTCGTTAAACAATTCATACAATTCTGCGTTTGTCCTTCCTTCCCATCCTAACTCTGTCTGCTTACCTCCGAAAATTCTTCTCACAATCTTTTCTTTCCCAAACCTCTAGCCTTTGTTTTGTTTTGCTAGACATTATCCAAGTTTCACATACGTAGGTTAGAGTGGGTTTCAAAATAGTTTTGTAGCTCCTTACTTTTGTTGTCCTTGACTCTTCTTTCGATTTCATAATTCTACTCAAATCACCTGCACATTTATTACTCTTCGCGATCCTCAAGTTCACCTCTGTTTCTTCTTGGCATTTATTGTTGATCAGTACTCCCAGATACATAAAACCGGCTACTTCTTCAAATTCTATGAATGTGCCATCTTGTCTATGTAACTTGAACGTATTACCACGTTCAAGTTTTACTTCCGCATTTATTTTTCATTTCCATCAATTTTGTCTTTTTGGTATTGAACTCCTCCTTCATCAGTTGCTTCGTTGTCTCTTCCAGTACTCGTCTATTTCCTGCTATTATAACCACATCGTCCGCATAAGCCAAGCATTGGTGACTCCTATTAAATACGGTACCTTTTCTGTTTATACCACTCTTCCTTATTACACTATTGTAAAAATATAACTTGTCATAATTTTCTACCGAAAAAACCTCGAAAACGGAAGCCTGGAAGACCCTTGCGCAATTAGACCAAAACTTTGCCATGTAAGACCAAGACCAGGAGCATCAACGCAAAACCAAGACCAAGACTGGGAGGTGCAAGACCAAGAGCATCGGGGTCTTGGTCTTGGTCTTGCTTTCATCATCACTAAAATACGAAAATGTGTATAATTTTTTGACTTTCCAAAAGAAGATGATGAAACTTAAAGCTAACGACATAAACTACCATAATTTCGCTGTTTGTGTTCGTCTCTAACACGCAAGACTGACAGACTCTTGCCCAGTAAGACCAAAGCTATGCTATGTCTAACCAAGGCCAAGAGAATGAATGCAAGACAATGACCGAAAGTGGGCGGTGCAAAACCAAGACCATCGGAATCTTGGTCTTGGTCCTGCTTTCATCATCACTAAAATTGTCAAATCATCACGAAAATGCGAATAATTTTTGACTTTCCAAATGTAGATGGTACGGCAGGATGAAAAACTGAAAAGTAACCTATCATAATTTCCGTCCGTATAAGCCAAGCGTTGGTGGCTCCTGTTAAATACGGTACCTTTTCTGTTTATACCACTCTTTCTTATTACACTATTGCAAAATATAACTTTTCATAAATTTTTACCGCAAAAGCCTGGAAAACGCAAGAGTGGAAGACTCTTGCGCAGTAAGACCAAAACTTTGCCATGCAAGACCAAGACCAGGAGCATGAACGCAAAACCAGGACCAAGACTGGGTGGTGCAAGACCAAGACCATCGGAGTCTTGGTCTTGGTCTTGATTTCATCATCACCAAAATGGGAAAATGCGAATAATTTTTGACTTTCCAAAAGGGGGTGATACGGCGAGGTGAAAAACTGAAAGCTAACGAAAACTACCATAATTTCGCTGTTTGTGTTCGTCTCTAAAACGCAAGACTGCAAGACTCTTGCCCAGTAAGACCAAAGCTATGCTATGTCTAACCAAGGCCAAGAGCATGAATGCAAGACCATGACCGAAAGTGGGCGGTGCAAGACCAACACCATCGGAGTCTTGGTCTTGGTCCTGTTTTCATCACCAATAAAATTGTCAAATCATCAAATAGATCGCACGACCGGTTGAAGAACTGAAAAATAACCTACCATAATTTCGCTGTTTGCGTTTGGCCTTATCTGACTAACATCCATTCCCATTATCTTTACCAGATAATGACAAATTCAAAACCGAAATACACATCTGCAGCTTTTTCCAAAGTGATTCCAAAAAATCGGAATAAAAGATATTTCCAATTAAGTCCCCTTCACCGCTCGAACCTAATTGAAACGAGATCCTGTCAGCTTTGTACGATACTTCACTCCGACGCACGCACACGCCATTAGAAACGCAAACACCGACGAAAACATAATCCGATCGCGAGACAAACAGCATAACAACTGTTTACTCGGCCCCAAAAGCGAAAGGAACATTCCCCTTAGTTCCGATTTCGGCCCGAGCATTAAATTCCCTTCGTCGCTTTTATTTGCCGAGCGCTCCGCGACGGATCGACCCGTGTATACTCTTCAATCGTACGGATTTACAATTGAAATAAAACGATTTTCGCTAGTGAGAAGGATTGAAGGATTGACGCTTGGTCGAAATCAACCCGCACCGATTTAAATTTCCTTGTAGATTTTTAAGGCGATCGGTCAGAACCGTTCTGACCGTTTTAACCCTGCTGTTAGATTAAAAAAGATATACGACTCTTTTATTTTTTATGAAAATTGATTGAATTTTTAATGTAGTTTATAAATATAATTATGAACCGTCAATAATTTAACTTGCCATCCATTTATCGGCTAATTGGGCGCTCTAATTTGTTTATGTTAGCTCGAACGTCTAGCTCCAGCAAAAGGAAATGGACCAAGTGGACTTAATCTAACAGCAGGGTTAATCCAAGTGCAATCTTTTGCCGGAATTGACTTTCGATTTTGTTCGACACAGATCTCTCGCAGGACGTATAAGAAGAAAATTAAAGATATTGTCGGTCGTTTTACAAGTGAAACGCTTCCTCTTCACCTCCGTGGAATTATAGCTTCCTTCTACAACCGGGTACGGAAATGCAAAGAGATTATCAATTGGAACATTGACCTTCTACAATACACCGAGTATATACAAAAAAAATTTTACGGACCGTAACTGGTTTACATACTATTGTACCGTGACCGGTTATTACCATCTCTATTCGCGGAGGTTTCGTAAATTCCACTAAAAACTTCCTTTTAAGAACGTCCGAACTCGACCCGGCGAGGTCTCGTTGTAGTCGTTGTTCGCCTTCGACTATGTAGGCTAATGAGCGCAATGGGTACTAAAAACGTTCGCCCGTCTATCTCTCGTTAGATTTTATCGCTACATTCCATTCCGTCCATTTTACAAGAACGTAGAGAAATCTTATTAGGAGGAGATCGTCGGTTTGGGATTCTAATGAGAAGTACGTACATACGGGTATTTGCATATCGTTCTTGGAGTAAACACAACGTAATCTTGGAATACGGGTAAAATAAGTTTTAATGAGAAATCTGCTGAAAAATTTTTGAGGTCGAAACGAAACTATCACTAAGAAGAGTTTAGTTAAGGATTTTAATAGGAAATGTCTTCCAACACGAAAGCTTGAAGTTAAAATAACGCATTCTCGTGATAGAAGAAGATGGGTTTTATTCAAGACATGAGCTACAAATTCTTTCGAAGTCGAAGTTCAAATCGAGGAGACAAAACAGCTAAAATCCTATTGGGAATTTACTTCTACACAAGCCTGGAAATCAATTGATTGAAGATAAAATATAGGTCCAACTTATGTCCGACTCAGACTCCCCCAGTACGGAATGATAAGGAAAACTAGTTCCATACAAACAGACAGTTGAGTTAAAGAGGATAATTGGTATCATTTCCATCACCTACAAAAGCTTAAGATATCTGCTTAACCTTCCTATACTCACGTCAAAATGAAAGACGTATACTATACTATATAAGTCGGTCTCACAGATCGTATGCGTGAGTATAAGAAGGTTAAAACATCTTTCACCATGAATAAAGTTCGAGTAGCACAGAAAACAATAGAGAAACCAATGATGGAGTGGGGTCTGGCCCAAAGTGGCCCTTTGCACTGCGACCACGTTGATCTATTCTGCTTGAAAACCAATGATAGCATAGATTTTACGAAATCATGTCTTTAAGCTACTAGAACAGCTGAAGTATGAAAGACCAAGTCGCTGCTACAGATGAAGGTGAACAACCGACTGGATTCAGGAAAGTGAAATACGTTAAAAGAAGTTTATGTCCAACAATAAACAATGGAAGATAATGATGGATGCAACAATATTATGTCCAACATTGAACAATGGAGGATGACGATGACGAATACAACAATATTATGTCCTACAATGAACAATGAGGGAAGATGAATGCAACAGTAGTATGTTCAACAATGAACAATAGAGGAATATGATGAATGCAACAGTATCATGTCCAACAATGAACAATGGAGGATATTGATGTATGCAACCATACTACGTGCAACAATGAACAATGGAGGAAGATAATAAATGCAATAATATTATGTCCAACAACGAACAGTGGAGGATGATGATGGATGCAGCAATATTATATCCAACAATGAACACTGAAGGAAGATGAATGGAACAATATTATGTCCAACAATAAACAATAGGGGAAGATAATAAATGCAACAATATTGTATCCAACAATGAATAATGGAGGATGATGATCAACAGGATAATATTATGTCCAACAGAGAACAATGTAGGGAGAGAATAAATGCAACAACATTATGTTCAACAATGAACAATAGAGGACGATTATGAATGCAATGGTATTATGTCCAACCATGAACAATAGAGGAAGATGAGGAATGCAACAATATTATATCCAACAATAAACACTGAAGGAAGATGATGAATGGAGCAACATTATGTTCAACAATTAACAATAGAGGAAGATGTTGAATGCAATAATATTATGTCCAACGATGAACAACGGAGGAAGATTATGAATGCAACAATGTTATGTCCAACAATGAACAATGGAGAAAGATGATAAACGCAACAACATTATGTCCAACAATGAACAATGCCCAATCACCCACGCACTTTCAATTCTTTTGAAATGGCATTCAAATTGTTGAAGGTCTTACAATATATTAACAAATAACTTTCAATGAAAATGGAGAATTTTCATAATTTTCCAACCCAAATTTGACAATTCGTTTATTTTAGAACCATTTCCACTCGGCGTTTGAAAAGCAATTCCTTGGAATTCCGTAAACCTTAGAAGTTGTACTTTTATGGCGTGACCAATGACAACGAAAGAGTGAGCAAAATATGTACAAAATTAAACGGAATACATTGAACTAGCAGAGCCCCTAAACCAGGATGAAGAGGATGCGTAATAGGCATAAATGCCTAAAACCTAAAGCGAAGAAGAGAGGAAGTAAAAAATTTTCCTATACTTCTCTATAGTAAGTATTTCTCGATGGTACAAACTTCCTCGAAGCAATACGCAAAGAATTTTGGTCTTTAATGCGGCAAGGTTAAAGACGTTGATACTATTACAATCAATCTATTTTAAATGACAAGAACTGATAGAAGTAGTGACCAATGACAACGAAAGAGTGACCAAATATGTACAAAATTAAACGGAATACATTGAACTAGCAGAGCCCCTAAACCAGGATGAAGAGGATGCGTAATAGGCATAAATGCCTAAAACCTAAAGCGAAGAAGAGAGGAAGTAAAAAACTTTCCTATACTTCTCTATAGTAAGTATTTCTCGATGGTACAAACTTCCTCGAAGCAATACGCAAAGAATTTTGGTCTTTAATGCGGCAAGGTTAAAGACGTTGATACTATTACAGTCAATCTATTTTGAATGACAAGAACTGATAGAAGTAGAAGGCTCTAGCAATGAAAAACTGATTTATAATTGATTTAAAGTGGTTCACGCTTCACCTAATTGGACCTGGAAATTTATTATGAAATTTTAAAGATAAATATTAGGTTTCTTTGATATTTTTTGCCATCTCGTTAAAACTAGAAGGAGAAATTTATCGAGAAGTTTTGGGAGTTATTTTATTGTGCTTATTTGTTCTAGGTGCGGATACTTTCGCCTCCAACTTCGCATGGCTTAAATGGCAGGTATAACAGATGAAGAACTTCTACTGTCCTTATAGACACTCTCAAGCAATCTCACAATAGGTACTGATTAGACCCCGGAAATTTGTTCGGGATCGCCATAAATTACGTCAGTAACGTACGTTGTAAGCTCTCGACAAATCATATTAACTCATCTGAGTACCAACCCTAACCGTATAGGTTTGGAAGTCAACCGTACATATTCTCTCTTATCAACCTACCTAAACTTTCTAGTACCTAGTTATTGCAGGTCCGACTTCACTCCGCACGATTACTTTTGAGCAATTACCTCAATCACAAGACAGGACTCAAGGAAAATGGCAACAATTCCAAGGTAGATGTGCAAGCGTGAAGTAGATTATCTGGAGTTCTCACTTGAAGGAATATTAGTGCAATGATACTAAACGTTTTAGATTTTTCAGGAGTAATTTTCAAAGAGTGTATTGTCAATGTATATAAATAAATATTTTCAATATTCAGAAAAAATGTTAATTATTAGCTTTTAATCAACGTGTTCCTTTCTGCCACATAATCTATAAAACAACTATCAAGTAGTTTGTATTCTAATGGGAATATCGCAAAATAATGTTTCAAGTAGCTATTATACGTAAATTTAAAGAAAAGTGATCAGAAATATGATTGGGGCAGAAAATAACCTGAAAAACTAACGTTTAAAATTTCAAGAGGACGTAAGGACATCCTCTTCACGATCACATCATTTAATTCCTATTCCAGCTACTGTTGCATTGAAAATTTGTTTCCCACATACGTGGCTTTGCACCAATAATCCCAAAGAAAGCTCTAATAACAAGAAGGATAACATATCCCTCAAAACACTAAACCGGTAACGATAAAACAAAGCCAAACCGAGAACTTGTTGATTCTTTCCCTTTCCCCACCTTGCCCCGCTAATTCAATCACCAACACCTACCTACACAGTCGGGCTATTAATACGCGATATGGTCGCGCATGAAAAAGCCATTTTTGATTCAACGAACGCATTGCCTCGTCAATAGTCCCCATATTTACAGACGCAAATGTATTTACGAACGATAAACAATCCGACCTTACCCGAGTTTGCGGCGCGCATACGGCAATTTGAGAGGTATTTTTCGAAGTGGACCGTACCTGTAACAATGAAAACAAAAGCACATTAATACCGGAGCAGTACGAAAGCAAAATATGTCGGTAACGAGTACAACAATAACAACAACACCAACGGTAATGAAAAATCACAAAAAAAAATATATTATTCCTCTCGCATACGCGAGCATCGTCCTTTCGTCGAATAAAATTGGAATGTCTGGGTGATGCAGAGCGTACATAGACGCAATAAGAAATATACACACAACCCAAACCAATCAACAAAACCCTATTGGAATGTGGAAGGCGGAATGGTAGGTAAGGATGGAGGCGAGATGTGTTGCTATCAATTTAATTCGCGTGATAAGCGTAAATTCCTGAGGCCAGTTTCTTTGATAGCTGGTCTATACGAGTTTTCCATATTAACTCAGCATCCAGCCTAAGAACTTGACCGTTGAAAGTTCTTCAGACTTGGTTTAACGATCAGTTGTTGGATATTATCTGTATATAGTTTTAATTTATTGGAAGGAAACTGTTAAGGATTTAAAGACATTATTTTAAATAGAATATCATATTTTTGTAACCAAAAAAATTTGATCTTGAAATAACGCTTATACATAAGAATACGTATCTTTATGATCGTTTTTATATTGTAATGTGTCAATCTGATCTGCCTGAATCAATGTTTTTATTGTTGTAAAATTTGTCAGTCTGACCTGTCTAACACAATGTTTTTATTGTTGTAAAATATGTGAATCTTATCTGTCTAAATAAACCGACATAAAAACAGAAAAGCCTGTTTCTTTTATATCCCCACGCAAGCGGGAAAACGCTTGGTGCTCTCTCCAAACCAGGAGACCGTAACACAAACCATGTTTTCGTGTCAATCTGATCTGTCTGAATCAATGTTTTCATTGTTGTAAAATGTATCAATCTGACCTGTCTAACACAATGTTTTTATTGTTGTAAAATATGTGAATCTTATCTGTCTAAATAAACCGACATAAAAACAGAAAAGCCTGTTTCTTTTATATCCCCACGCAAGCGGGAAAACGCTTGGTGCTCTCTCCAAACCCGGAGACCGTAACACAAACCATGTTTTCGTGTCAATCTGATCTGTCTGAATCAATGTTTTCATTGTTGTAAAATGTATCAATCTGACCTGTCTAACACAATGTTTTTATTGTTGTAAAATATGTGAATCTTATCTGTCTAAATAAACCGACATAAAAACAGAAAAGCCTGTTTCTTTTATATCCCCACGCAAGCGGGAAAACGCTTGGTGCTCTCTCCAAACCAGGAGACCGTAACACAAACCATGTTTTCGTGTCAATCTGATCTGTCTGAATCAATGTTTTCATTGTTTTAAAATGTATCAATCTGACCTGTCTAACACAATGTTTTTATTGTTGTAAAATATGTGAATCTTATCTGTCTAAATAAATCGACATAAAAACAGAAAAGCCTGTTTTTTATATCCCCATGCAAGCGGGAAAACGCTTGGTGCTCTCCCCAAACCAGGAGACCGTAACACAAACCATGTTTTCGTGTCAATCTGATCTGTCTGAATCAATGTTTTCATTGTTGTAAAATGTATCAATCTGACCTGTCTAACACAATGTTTTTATTGTTGTAAAATATGTGAATCTTATCTGTCTAAATAAACCGACATAAAAACAGAAAAGCCTGTTTCTTTTATATCCCCATGCAAGCGGGAAAACGCTTGGTGCTCTCTTCAAACCCGGAGACCGTAACACAAACCATGTTTTCGTGTCAATCTGATCTGTCTGAATCAATGTTTTCATTGTTGTAAAATGTATCAATCTGACCTGTCTAACACAATGTTTTTATTGTTGTAAAATATGTGAATCTTATCTGTCTAAATAAACCGACATAAAAACAGAAAAGCCTGTTTCTTTTTATATCCCCACGCAAGCGGGAAACGCTTGGTGCTCTCTCCAAACCAGGAGACGTTAACACAACTATGTCTTCGCTTTTTCCAATACTTCATAGGATTGTGCTGTAAGTACTTGTTCATTTTTATATTTGAGAGGTATCATCAATAATATATAATATAATTCAACACTCCCATCTCAAAAGACTTGCCAAAGTTCTCAACATTGATCGCAAATTTCACACAATTTTCCACATATGTACATACATCGGATGAATTTATCTACTTCCCCATTCCAGACGTGTGCCGGACGTCCAACGCGAACAAATAAACCGACAAAGCTCCCTCTCTTGACACGCGTCCCTCCATTAAGTTTAAGCCCGTTAAGTGCCGCTTTGTTTACCGGAGCGCCGCCGTTTTGTAGAATAATTTATACGTCACAAAAACACATCGTCCACAATGCACCACCCTCCTCTACATTATACGGGAATTCATACGAATTTGTCAGGACTAGAGTCAAAGCGTCACCGGGAACGGACGTGCTGCATCGTCGGACGCGTGTTGGAGACATCGAGGGTGCATGATTCGAATGCAAGGGGCGTCGTAGCTCCGGCAATGAAGCTATCAGAACCGGACATAGTTAGGAAGGTTGTAATGAGAAAAAGTAGTGAAGTTGGAATGGCAGTATCAAAGATCATTGTATCATCAGTAGTGGTTGGATGGTTTGTGCCTTTGATGGAAATTTCTGTTCTTTTGGTAACTGATTAAAATCAGTGTAGAAATATATGACGATAATAATAATCATAATAAACTGTTGCTGTGATTGTTATTGTTATGATTATTATTAGTTAATGAAGCACATTCCTGCGTGGGCAATTGAGGTACAGGAGAATAATAATAGTAATAATAATAATAACAATAATAATAAGAGATGGGCCACTGACTGGTTTCTTTTTAAAAATTCTATTAAATAAACACTGTTCAATATTTTCCATGCCCATTAATTGTCGTATTTCTTACTTGGAGGTCATCGCGTTTTTGTTCCACGTGTTTTATGCATAATGTTTTATTTTATTCGTTCTTATGATTCGGAAGTCATTATGATTCAGTTGTATAAAATCTTTTTCGGAGGTTTAATGTATACTGTTTTATTTTATTCTTTTTTATGTTTATGTATTTCTGGGCCCCCTGCTCTGACCGCCCGACTCGTCACCTCCCGCTCGCATATCATACTTTCTCTGTGTCTCCTTTCCATTCAGACGAAGCAAGCACGCACATATCCTTTCTCTGGCCCATCGCCTCCCGCTCGCACATCGTACTCTCTTTCTCTTTTGTTTCCTTTGTCTTTCACACGAAACGAGCGCCAGGCTATGCCCAAATTCAATGCTCGAAATCTAACGCTTACGGTCTTACGCTCGAGCTGGTCCGGCTCCCTTAAGAAGTATTAACTTCAAAAATTATTACGTTCTAAATCAGACGAAATTCGGTGTACAAATGTTTTCGCAGGTGTAGAATACAACTTTGACCTCAAAACTCGTGAAATTTGCTTCGTTTGGGTGTTAGAGCGTAGCAGAGCGATTCGTCCAGAATCACTTTTCACTTTATCACTGAATATTTCCTAAATGAACTCGTTTCTCGTACCCAAAGTTATTTTATCCCCAATTTTCACGAGAAGAGCTTTAATTTGATATGTAATAAGTCATACTTCCGACCACTTCGACTTTATTCGAAATTTCAAGGGGTACCCCTTTGAAATTTCAGAAAAAATTAATATGTTCTAAATTAGACGAAATTCTGTGTACAGGTGTTTTCGAAGGTGTACAATACGACTTTGACCTCAAAACTCGTGAAATTTGCTTCGTTTGGGTGTTAGAGCGTAGCAGAGCGATTCGTCCAGAATCACTTTTCACTTTCTGATTGAGTATTTCGTTAATGAACCGTCTCTCATACTCGAAATTATTTTATCCCTAATCTGCACGACAAGAGCTTTAATTTGATGTGTAATAAGTCGTACTTCCGAACATTTCGATTTTCTTCGAAATTTCAAATGGTGCATCAAAGTTTCATCTACTGTGACATATCGACGGAAAAATTCTGTGGGAAAAGAGCCAAACATTCTTTTGAATTTTCAAAGCGACACTGTATTTGATCAGCATTAACCTTCCTATACTCACGCATACGGTCTGTGAGACCGACTTATATAGTATAGTATACGTCTTTCACTTAGGCGTGAGTATAGGAAGGTTAAGCAAACGCGGCACCCATCTCGCAGATAGTCGTTTCATATTCAAACGTCCATGCGAAATATTGCATTCCCGTTCGGTCGAAATATTTACTGGACGTCCGATTTTTAAAAAGAAATTATAATTCTTAGAGTTCTGAGACAAATAAGTATAGTTATGGAGTTCTTGCATAAAATTTTCAATAGTTCTGCAAAGTTACCCAAGAAAAAGCAGCGATCATGTTTCAGGTCTAGCACCGTAATTTGTTCGTTGGAGAGTTCTGATCGTTTTTTCAGTTTACAGGTAAGAGTTCTGGAGTTCTTTCTGGTTTTCGGGTATGATTCAGCAAAAATTTTTTGCAAAAGTTGCAATTTTTTTTGATTTCGCAAGAATAATTCTGAGTAGAGTTCTGGGTAGCGCTCGAAGAGTTCTATCGAAAATCCTCGCAACGTTTTTCTATAAAGTTGAACATTCAAAAGTTATTTGCAAAATTGGAACGGGTGTGCTATGTGCCGAAAAGGGAAAAAAATTGCACAGGAGTTCTGATTAGAGTTATGGATAGTGTTCGGAGAGTTCTATCGAACAACGTTTTCTACAGAGTTGAAAATTTAAAATTCAAACTAGTGTGCTATAAAGTTTTCCTTTTGGTGTAGTTTTGCAGAACTATTGAAAATTTTATGCAAGAACTCCAAAACTATACTTATTTGTCTCAGAACTCTAAGAATTACAATTTTTTCTTTTTTGAAAATTTTGGGCGCCAACTTCAGAAGAGTGAAATATTTACTTCATTAGGTATCGTAGACGTACTTTGAATCGACGATCGCATATTACAAGGGCATAGATTTTATTAACCATTTCTGGAGTAGTTACGGTAAATGACGATCGCGGACGCTCAACCATCCAAACCGACCAGACGCTTTTAACCGAAGAAACGAAATATTTCAGATCAATTCTCGTACTACTCATCCATTCGTCGCCGTTCAAATAAATACATACCCGCGGCTCTACCGCCGCGTATTGCAAAATTGATCTATTTGTGGGTTCCAATTTACGAGAGTGCCTCGCATTTCTACGTATGGATGCACGCTCGTTGCATCCACATCCACAGCCCGGACGTATTTCCAGCCTGCGGGTATATGTCGATTTTATAACGTACAAGTGCATTAAAGTTATTAGATGAGAAAATAGATCTGTTACGCGAGATGCGGTTCGTTTCGGAATTTGATGAGGTCGGATGGAGACTTACGTCGTAGTGGTTTCATCTTCCAGGGAATAGACATGCCCTGAAAGTTCTTAAAATGCGTTTGAAGAAACATAACAACAACAGTAGGAATATTGTTGTCAAAACGAAGTAGTTTCTATGAAATCAAAAACAAATTTTCAAATCATTTAGTCGGGTCGAATGAACGCATTCGTTTTTAAACGTGTGTGGAAAGGACCCCAAATCGATTTTGGGTCCATTGTCAAAGAAGATGAAGCAATGCTTATGTTTTACGATCCTCTATCCAAGGGGAAATCGGTTGAATGGCGGTGACCCGATAAACCTCGTCGCAGAAAGACGAAAGTCGTTTAATCAACGGAATTATCTGGAATTATGAAGGCATTTAACTCGCTCAAAAACCAGTTGGGAAAAGAAAGCAGGGCAGGCCTCGCAGGAGATGGGTTAATAGCACCGAGGAAGATATGCAGAAGATCAGCGTTGGAGACTGGAGAGAAAAAGCAAAGGATAGAAGAATATGGAGAAGAGTAGTAGAAGAGGTGTTGAAAAGTTATAGCTATTTTGTTAAGTTAGGCCAAAGCTATGTTTAATTTTAATAGTTGTAAAACGGTGTTAGTTAACTATGTGCCCAAGGTCTGCAAGGCCTGGTGAGTATTAATAATAATAATTTAACTCATTGACTTTAAAGGACGCAATACAATTGTCAACAGCACGTATTATGTGTCTTTATTGCATAAATTGAGGGACAATATTCATGCCAAAAGTGGAGGAAAATTGCCAAAATATGTTCGATTTGTTACGTTTTTTTCTTTTCTTCGCGCGTACCTCGATTTCTGTCGTTACACTTGTTGCTATTAATTATCGTTTGTTCGTGGCCCATTCTATGCGCTCGACATCCCTACGTTATCGACTGCTTATCGATTTAAATTCTCACGGATAGAGGGAGCCTTCGTGCCTGTTTTGGAGCGAAATTACTATACGTTTTCCGATTGACGTATCATTCGGGGGCTTTCGGTGTAAGATCTCGGTGCAGTTCAGAAGTCTTGCTTCTCGAAGTATTTTCCTCGAGAGATTATCATTTGAAATCTCGGCAGATTTGTGGATATTATTGGAAAATACTTCTCGTTTCCGGTGCCTCATTTTGAGATTGGTTCGCCGAACCGGCGAATAGTGTTGATTGGGGATCGGAGGAGCTGATTAATTCAGTAGCAGTTGAAACGCGCGTTAGAGTCGTAGCCATTTTGTGTTTTACCCCGTTCTAACGGCTTTTCTGTTTCTTTAGGGATTTTAGTCCTGGCCGTTTAATCTTGATTTTGAGGGAAGAAACTTTATATTATTTTTACAATGGTATAAAACTATAAATTGATCGTTGAAATTTACTGAAATCAGGGAGATTAGTTCGACTTCGGTTAATTTGGCCTGTAGATCTATCGACTGGCAACCTGAATATGAGTCACGTTCTTTCTGGGCACAAAAACGCATCAGGAAAACTTCTACTCCATCAACGGAAAAATCAGCTCCAGCCTTTGAAGTTGGTAAAGAAATAATCACGTTGACGCTGTGTTCTAATGCTTGAGGGACCTATAAGTTACCATCCTTTGTTATTGGTAAATCAGCAAAAGCCATACCATTTAAGAACTTGAGTATGTCAGTCTTCC
The DNA here is from genome assembly GCA_038088585.1 of Chrysina gloriosa. Taxonomy (NCBI): domain Eukaryota; kingdom Metazoa; phylum Arthropoda; class Insecta; order Coleoptera; family Scarabaeidae; genus Chrysina; species Chrysina gloriosa. The sequence continues at coordinate 102,213,646 of CM076087.1, forward strand.
CAATGTACACACAAGGGGCGCAAACATCAGCTTTTGGTTGGACACATTTATTCAAAGAATAGTTCTTTCGGGAATTCGTTCCAAACTGATAAATTATTTATCGAGTTTGAAATTACCTGCAAATACTTGATAATGCGCCAGCCTATGCCCAAAAGCTTGAATGTGAGGGTACAAGTGATACGAAGATGTTGTTTCTGCCACCTAACGTGACAAGCTTTCAACAACGATTGAACCAAGGTTCCATAGAATGCTTTAAGAGAAAGACGTTACTAAGGCTAAGGCCTGCGATAAAATACCGCCATCAAAAATGGTGAAGTCTTTTGGAGGAAACTATGGCCAAATGTAGAAGAAATTTATGCAACAAGTGAAGACAACAATACAGCAGATGAGCTTAACCTTCTTGATTCTGAACCAGCCGACAGCGCAGGTTTGTTGGGCGATCTTCAGCTACTATCTAATCGTAAAAACATTATTGAACAAGAAGTCCTAGACTGGATAACTGAAAAGGAGCTGCACGATGAAATTTTAAATGACGACGAAATTATTCAGTCCGTTATTCACCAGGAAAATGAAGAAGGAAATGAAGCTGTCATGAAGGAGAAAAATGACGGATGATAACGGAGGTAGAATGAGCCACGCTGAAGTAAAAGCATCACTGCAACTGGCTGCTACGTACATCGAACAAGAGACAGGGACAACAGCAGTTGATGTTAAGCTTGATAAGAAATGACGTCACTTTGCTCATAAAAAGTCAATCGAAAGAGAAATTGATTTCTATTATTATACATATTTCATTTTTGTAGGCCAATAAAATTTTAACCGTTCAATTTCGTTTTTAATTTTGTATTTTGGGTAAGTATAAAGTATGTATAGCTTAATTTATTTTGTGCAGAGTAAACAACTCTTAGAACACTGTTTATAAAGCCTTGTAACTAATGTTTACGTACATATGTTGTAAATACAGCTCTTCATATGTAGGGAAAATTGGTCTTTTTGCCCCGAGGTAGCCGAACTAGAGAGAATCCACTGTATATTAAAAAATAAAAATTGTTATATTTTAGCCCATTTTATCATCAGACCGAGAATTTATGGTGCCTACCTCGTACATCGAGTTGTTGATACAAGCTTATTCTTTTATTGCATTTCTATTGATAAGCGGTAAAAATATCGATAAGTTCCAAGCTACAAACCTCATTGATATATGCGCATTATAAATTAGTTTACGACCATCCCACTTACCACAACAATCGTCAGCATATGCATTGTCCCCCAGAAAAAAATCGCGTCTTGGTGAATTATTTATTACCCAATAAATCGATCTGCGAGGCTAACCTGCTGCTGCACAATTTTACGACTTGCGTTTGCCCCATAAAAGCCGGACTAGCTAAGTTTTATCTTTCCGGAGAATTTCTCAAACAACCAAGGCTACCCCCTTTAGTTCTCGTAACTGATATAATAAACTAGCGGGACGTTGTACGAGGGACACCTTTTATGTTTTTACAAACGACCGCTAAGTTGGCGTTGTTGAGATACGTCATTATCATTTTCGCAAAATTTGACATTTGTTATTGTGAAGGGAGTGGCAGCTTAGGAATTGACCGAGCAGTTTATTTATGGTGAGCGTTTACAGGAAAGCAATTTTGTGAAAGAATGGAAATTTAGATGATTTTGACGATCTTGGTAAAAGTCTAACTCAACTAAAATGCATAGAATCGTTTCGTTCAATTTTTAGTTACAAAGTCGCAGTGATGAGCGGTATAATCGCAAAACGCATCAGGGAATGCTAAAAGTACTTTTCTAATTACACATTTTCCCACGGTGCACGGTGGGTTAGACGAGAGGCGTGACTGCAGCTACCGCAGGAGTGTGTGGCAGCTTAGTTGTCCACTTCTGTAGAATTAAATAGCTGCAAAAATGCGCATTTAAGTACATAATAGGAGAATTATAAATTGGATATTTCATATGTACAAACAATGAAACACCATCAAAAAATACTGTTTATGATTGCTTTGCAGAATATAGTCGTGGTGGTCATGCGTCTGTCAGTGATGAATTACGTAAAAAATCGACCAAAATCGGTTGTTATTCCAAAAAAAAACATCGATGCACATGATTGAAGAAGATGTGACTTACGGTGAGACAGATGTGCTCTTAAGCATGTCGAGGACTGCAATACATTCGATTTTGGCATTATCATTAAATTGTAAGATCTGTTGCCGATGGATTCCGCATAATTTGGCCGAAGCTCAAAACTAGGAAATGCTCAAGAAATTCGACTGAGCAACAATCCATTGTTTAGATGTTCCAAAATCAACTGAATCCAATAAAAGTTGTACGTCCACCAAGCACTTTTAAGAAAATTATGGTTCGTTTCTTCGGTTATACGGGACATGTTGCAACCAGTCCTTTAGAGGATCAAAAAAACATCGATTTAACGTCTCATTGCCCGCTTTCACCAGATTTATCACCTAACGATTTCTTTCTGTCCCCGAATGTCAATCAAAGAATGGATGGACAGCGATTTTCAACACCTCAGGAAAGTGTCGAAGTCTTCGAAAACCATTTCTTTTTAGATACCAATTTCAGAGAGGAAAAAATATTTTGAGAATTGGTTTGAACTCGTTCAAAAGTCCCAAAATTCAGGAAAGCGATAAAACAGTTTGTTCCATAATTTTTTTCTTTCCTATTTTTGCAACAACTTAAAAGACGCCCTCGCATCTGCATTACATTCTTACGTTACGAGGCATACAACGAATTCATGTGCACTCGATGATGTACACCCAAAGAAGAAAATTGATTTAGGAACAAAACTACAACCTTGACCAATGGAATTTTCGAACCGTGAATGGTTTTTAAGGTAGTACTTCCACACACCTCGAAGGAAAAAGTTAGGAGCTTGACGGTGATCACGTGAATATTCTAATGAACAAAAATTTCTGCTGGGAATGTACACTCTTCCAATGTAACGCCCCGATCCCGTTGTGATGCGAGCCGTGTACGTCAAAATTCCGTTTACTTCGTCTCTCAATAGAATTGTAAAGAGACTAATTTAGTTTTTGGTACACAACTCTCGGCCTACCTTCGAGTAATCACAACTTATCGAGAAAAATGTACGTGAAATTCGACGCTGGTATAGGGAAGCTGTGTAAAGTAGCTGAAATTAAAAAACACTTTCTCCAAAACTGTGCAGTCAATCGATTTCGCACAAAAACAAATATGTTTTACGAATTATTCTTTACCAGTATGCAAAATTTCATGAAAAACTGTCGAAAAGTGGTCTCATGGAAGAACTACCTTAAAGCTTTTTCCATATTAAACCAACAAGACCGTAGTTTCGTTCCCGCGACGGACGTCGATATACACTAAATTTATCTCCAACGCCGTATACGCAAAGCAAAAATTATCGTTTTATTTAACGTAAGTAGGAACTCGGCGAGTGATACCTTTAAATCGCGAATCGTTTTCTTTGACGATGCAAAAGCCTTTTATTTTGACGCGGTGCACCGGCGTTTCAAAGCGGTGCTCTCCGAGCATTTGTTACTGCCTGCGAACGATGGGAAGTGGTCCTTCAGGGACGTAATAATTTCCTGTTCAAGCGGGAATTACGCCTACGTACCGTATAGGAGGAGCGGTGTGAACGAGTGCTTGGCACTCGTTTCAGTCGGAGTAACTGGAGATGTAGTTTTGAGCTCTTTGAAGAGGTCGTTTGGAGAAATATTATTATTGTTTCCGTTTGTGGAATTTCATTTTCAACAGGATGTTCAAATTTCGCCCCGTTAGTTTCATGAAATGATGTTTAGAATGTTTTTGGAATTTGGATTTGAGTTCAAATAGCGTAAACTTTATAAATCACGCTGTTGGTCAGAGGTAAGTATGGACACGTTTCGACATCTAAGTACACTTGAAAGAATCTCCCAGGTAACCCGAAAGAGGAAACAAATTTGGAACAACGGTCGGGTAACTATAAATTTGGTCGTAGTGAATGCGATAAAGTATATGTAGGACAGTCGAGGCGCGCAATAGCTACACGATTTAAAGAACGTGGGGCACATTATCGTTATGATAGGATAGATTCGACAAGTATCGTGTAACACATGCACGCTACGGGACACGACATAAAAATGCAGAAAATTTTAAATTGATAAATTGATTGATTGATGTTAATTCACCGCGAGAACAAGCTTCGTACGAAGCGATACAGACAATACAAATCTTCTAAATCGTGAGAGAGGCCCAATTCAATATTCCGCCTTGTTCAGTCTATTATAATGAAATAATTGAGTAATATTAGTCCTTGTAAGGATAATTATGATTATAAGCTTCTTCGGGAAATTAACTAAATTAGTCACATAACCATACATGTAATTTTTCTAATCGTTTAAAACTTATTCAAACCAATATAAAACCTTTAACATGTGCTTTTCCTTCCTTTCGGATGTTTGTAGGAATTAGACAGGTCATCCATTTGACATATTATTTACAAGGGTCTCTTACGTGCATCGTTATTGGCCGTCTTCTAAAAAAATATTTTTTGACGCCCCACACACGATTAAAGTAAGGGTGAAATTAATATGCATGTTTAGAACTTTAAGAAAATTATTTACTCAGATCGCTTCCACGTTTTTGATAATGCTTGCCTCGAGCTAGCGCAACACGTGTCACCGAATTTATTATGAAATAATAATATGGTGAGGAGTTTACCGATATGATAGAACACCACAATCCTTGCAATCACCGTCATCGATATCCGTTTGTAAAGATAGCTGCAATTTAGAGTAAAAGAGAATTTTTGCTACTATTTGTTGGTAAAGAAGTTTTTTGACATCCAATTATGCTTTTAACATTCTCTCATCTTAACATCTTGCGTTTGAACCAGGAAGAAACAAAGAGGAATAGGAAAAGGGCATTTCACAATGCAAAATCCAAAAGAAATCTCTTTTTTCTTTCTAATGCAAGGATGAACACGCGGAAACACGAGAGTGCGATGACGGCTGCAAAAATGAAACAATTAAGAAACGACGATTGTAATGGATAAGTAATGAAGATATTAGACAGCAGTTAAACGAAGAATCCTCAAGAAGTAGAAAAGAGAAGAGAATGCTGAACTGGTTCGGACATATAACAAGGATGGGCAATAACCAATTGCGAAGGAGGGTGGTGACGGGAAGGGAACGAAAGGAGAAGAAGGAGAGGAGGTATACCGAGGAAGACCTGGATTCAGCAAATATGAGAATTGGGAAGAGGAAAAGGGAAAACAATTAGGTAGATGGAAGCGACAAAAAAATGGAGACAATGGGTGGATGCCCTCACAGGGAAAAAGGGAGAACCGAAGAAGATTAAGAATTTATTCAGCGAACAGAATTCTACGTAATTTTAGAAGTTAAAGAGCTGACAATCGCTAATTGTTCACGTGACTGGTGACATGACCAGGTTGATATTCAGAAATTGCACATGTACAAACATAAATTATCTTAAGTATACATAAATTTAAATTAATTTATTTGGCCACAATTTCTTAAGGTTTTGATTAATTGTGGGTTCCAGAAGTTCTTCCATTAACGGGACAAGATTTGGCGCTTTAATATACAGCTGTTGGAGTTTACTTAACCCAGTCCCGCGCCGACTAGCTGGCTGACACCCTGAGTGATAGCAAACTTCCTTCCTGGGGCGACATTGTTGAGCTTTCTGTTGCGGCCTTAATATTCAGTTTTCGGTAATTAGATACGGTAGCGCCAATACCCGACGTAACCTGCTATTACATCATATTGTTTGATGGCTTTTCTATCTTTAAAGGCTGGCCCCATTTTGTGATTATTTTTGAAAATACGTTTGAAAAGGGATTGGCTTTATTTTACCAATTCTTGTTGAAAAAATGTCTGAACATCGACGATTTGCAGAGGGAGTAAGTCGAATTCGCCAGTGTTTGGCCGAATTGCCCCCTTGAGCGATGAGGTGGCGAAATTTTGTTTAGAGGCCGACTGTAAGCAGATTAGTTTAGGTAATAGTACAAAACCAAGAAGTTTTAAGACGAGAACATAGTTTAATTGTTAATTTAAGAAGATTTGTACGAAAAATGTGAAAAATATGCTTTGATAAGTTAAGAAGATCGAATCCCGATGTAATGGTCATAATTATCAACTAACTTTTACTTTTATGGGTACCTTGAGAGTCACCCAAATCCAAATCGAAAGCAATTTAGCAAATATCTTCAGTACAATCTCAACAACAACACTTTCCCCATAAGATCAAACATCTCCAACCCGACGGAGATGACGAAATTGATATTTTCCTTCTGTGAATTGTAAAAGTAATAAAAAAGGAGCAAACAATTTGCTTGTCTCACAATCAGAAACTATTCGAAATTCATAGATTCACATCCAATTAAAGTAAGATTTATCAACGAGTGTATGGGCAGTGTGGATCTCTTTGATAAAGGATCAATGCACAAAATATGTTTAAGCATCTTTAATCAAGGCCACACGGCTCTCTCTTCTGAGTTTCTGATTTTCATAAAGAAGTACAAGTACCAAGCTAGGAGCAAAGGAGAAGCTTTCACCTCTCACCAATTCAAGTCCACACAACCAACTCAAAAGAGAAACAAACAGTACGTGATCCAAATTAAACTTCATAATTTATTTTCTCAATAAGAAAGGAAATATTCGAATAATCCGAATTTTATTGCAATCAGTAAAGTAAGTAGTAAAGCCCTCCATAACCTCTGCTTTAGAGGATATCATTCTTTTAGCCAATGCTTTCGCGTAACGGCGATTCTTTTACAGCAATTACATGTCTGATCTTTCTCTTTCAGATCTGGAATCAAAGCAGGTTTGCTGACGTAATCCTTTCCTTCAAATAATCCGAGGGAAAAGTTGAAATGAATTAGCGATAGCAAGACCTCTATGGATAATCCTTGTCATTTCCCTTTGACAGATAATGCCATCAGGAAATTTGGCCTGGATGAAGCTCAGGCTATATGACATGTGGCTGCATTTTGTTACAACCACATCATCATCATCCTCATTCGGGTTAAAATCGTTCTATTGAAAAGAGGTTGTTCAGCATCTTTTGATAATTTAAGCCAGCGGTTCCCAAATATCTTTCGTCGTGGGCCTCCGGTTATCATGGTTAATGCCATGAAGCCCCATGTCAACCGACTTTATTATGAAATAAGGAGGTGTGAGCTTTACACCTAGAAAATTAAAAATTGAAATTCATAAAATGTTACGATACCTACTACCTTACAGTAGTACGCGAGTGCATTGTTGCCAAACGTATGTTTCTTTCAAGTGCTTCCTAAAAACGTACGAAGCCATGATGGAATACTTTAAGATTAAGATTTTCGATTCGAAACCGAACGAAGGATGTCGCTGCGTGTAGCTTTTTCGTCAATTTATACACAACCTGTACATACATATATACAGCCAAATTCCTAAAACTCTGGAAATATCCCTCGTATATCTGAAGCCGAAGTACGATTTCTTCAACGAAGGCTTTCCGACTTTGGACAAATATGTACATACAATACATCCATTCTTACGCGCAAAGATTCGATTTTGACCTTTACCATCCTCAACCCACTCAAAATTCCAATGTTAGCATTTGCATTTATCCAACGATCATCGAAGTGCTGGTTCGCTTCAAACAGTAAAACAATTACTAAGACAAATTCGATAAACAAAATAGTGAATGGTACGAATACATCCATATTTAAATCGATCCTCATATCTCCTTACATCCGTATTAGGTTTCTAGGAAAAATCGAAGGTTCGTCGTATAAATTATGCGTCGAACAATTGTAAACACTATTATTGATGAGTATCTCGCTCATTATTATTCTCTCAATAAACGACCTCCTATATTATTCGTATCGAGTATTGTATTTTAACGTCGCCAATAAAATTTACGAGCAAAGTTCGTTTTTTCCCGCCGCTACGATCCGTAGGAAGCTAAAATCGAATGTCGTCGAGTAAAATATGTGCATAATTCAGCGAGTTTTGCTTTTAAATGGAGAATGTATCATAATTGCTTTATGTGAAATCGAGGGAATGAAAATCGTTATCGATACGTTAGAGTTTCCGGGGATATTTTAATTTACTTTTCCACGTCATTCAGTTTGCTGCAACCAAGAAGATATAAATAAATTTGTTCCAATTCCAAGTGCAAAATTTGGGATCTTTCCAACGATGTGTCACAAATATTATTATCCTATTTAAGATTTTGACGTGGGCGGGTGGGAAGAGGGGCTTAAGGGGGTAAGTTTAGTATCGTGATATATTAATCAAAATGGTTCCCCCTCAAAAAAATTATTAATTATTAGTCTCGGATGTAGGCCCGCTTGGGAAGTTTTCAAATGAACAGACTGTATATATATTTCAAGACCTATTTACATACTTATTTTTCAGGTTTTCCTACCACTTTTTAGCTCAAATGTTCCTTCACTGTTCCTTTCACCCTCTCCCACTCTTCTCGGTTATCGAAGGAGGTGGACGCACCGAGCCGTAGTGATGATTGTTTCCCGGTAATTTATTGCCCCAAGTAACTACGTCACTTTAATCAGCGCTAGGCTAGAAAAACTAAGAACTGTAATTCTCCCACTAGAGTGGAGCATCGTCTCGTGAAGACCGCTCTAGCTGGCCACCCGGCAGATTTCCAGAAAAATTATAAACTAACATCGCATCAACATCAGCTTGCTGTGTCCTTAAGAAAGTTCTTGCGTTCTATCCTTTACTGCGATCTTCCACAGCAAGACCAAGTTCGTCAGGGATCTTTGGTCTCGGGAGATCATGGTCTATCTTGGCCAACTCCTTCATGGTAGGATGTGAAGACACTACAACAACACGCCAAGCCGGCAAGGATAAGATGTTTGAATATTCCGACAGAGAGAGAATTGCCAAATCGCTCTGGATAGGATCATTCCTGATATACCGTGGGCCGCCGGTAATCATCTGCAGAATTCTGTTGCTAGGGTAAAATGTGTGGACTTTTGTAACCATAATCCGCACGATCGTCCTATAGGTGATGATTGGACGAACCATCGATTTGAAAGGACGTAGCTCAGCCACCGGTGAGAAGTGACTCCTGTTGTTCAGCAGGGGAAATAGGGCGTTCCTCGCAGCCTCGCATTTCTAGAAAATCGCCCACACGTGTAGACGCTAGTCGAGTCTGCTGTCCAGATATTTAACAGTCCAAGCGAACACAAAAGGGGTTCTACCAGTAAAGTAAAGATTCAGGAATCTCACCAAATACCCACTAAACCCAAAATAGGCCATATTGTAAATCAAGTGGTGCCACACTCAATCAAACATCGCTCTAGCTTCCGGTTGCAAAGACTGTCCTACATGGCTTCCTTAAGGCGGTAAAGCTGGAATTCTGTCGACAGCCCAGCTCTGAAGTTGAATTGTTCGTCAGCGAGGCGGTCGATCTCGAAGATCTTCTGTCCAAACCGGAGGACAATGACTAACTCCACGAGCTTGAAGAGACTCGATAACAAGCTTATGGTAATTCCGCGAAAAGATAGGAAATGCACAATTTCAATTTAGCAGACTACATTTCCTGGCGGCACTTTAAAGCGCTTTTCTAAAAGTTATTATTCTTAAACTGCTACCACGCCAGAAATTGTGGAAAAAAATGCATGACGTGGTTTTGGCCGATCGCCGAATGGGAGTGTGTTAAATTGAGGAAGGTGTGAACATCTCTTACGGACGAGTAGTTCATATTTTACATAATGAATTGGGTTTAAAAATGCTTTCTGCAAGATGGATGCCACATTTCCTGAATTCAGAGCGAAAACGCATTCGAGCTCGAATCTCACCCCGATTGTTTCGAAGTGTTTACGAGGAATCTAACGGATTTTGACAGACGATTCGTGACCATGGATGAGATGTGGATTCATCACTACACACCAGAAACAACATGCAATAAAAACAGTGGATTGCACGCAGTCAATCGGTTCCAAAGAAGGCAAATACCATTTATTCGGGTGGAAAGGCGATGGGATCGATTTTTTGGGGCACGAAAAGAATTTTGCTCATTGGTTATCTTGAAAAAGGCAAAATTGTTACTGGCCAATATTACACAACACTTTTGGATAAATTGAAAGCAGCAATTCAGGAGAAACGCCCAGGAATGGTTGTTTCACCACGACAATGCGCCCGCTTATTTAATTGCAATCATTCGAAAAAATTAACAGGATTGATGTTCGAAATCCTTCAGCATCCGCTGCATTCGCCTGATTTGTTTCCGTCAGACTTCCACCCATTCCCGAAACTCAAAACATTTCTGGATGGAAAGAGTTTTGGTCGAATGAAGAATTGATAAAAATTGTAAACCGTTATTTTGGGAACCTCGAAGAAAGTCACTTCCGAGAGGGAATCGAGAAGTTAGAGAAGCGTTGGACCAAGTGCGTCGAGCTTCAAGGGGATTATATTGAGAAATAAAATATAACTTGAATCCGTATTATTTTGTTTTCATTGTCATTCCGGGAACTTTTCAATCTACCCTCGTATATGGATAATCTCGGTGCTTGGTAGAGAAAATTGCAATTCGTGATTATATTTTATACGCCATCTATCGTCTTCTCTCGTAGATCTTTAACAGCTAATCTGCAACTCAAACTTTCAATACATGCATTGAAAATATCTCGAGAATTTACTCTGTTGCCTCGCTAGAACAGGTCCAAGTTCTTAATAGCTAATTAATCAAGTTTGAATCAGCACGTTGAGTTCGATTACTTCCTCTTCTTCTTCTGCTTTTAGTAAATCTTTATGCCTTTCAGCGTCGAATTGTCTCTGAATCTTACAACAATTTAATCCATTTTTTCCATAGTGTCCGGTCTACAATCAATTTTCTCATCAGTTCGATTACAGAACGCCAGTCTGTGACAACATAGATTTTCACCAAAGATGTTTCGAGAATCAACAATAAATCAACTGGCTCATACTTCTGACGCTTTTAGCCCAGATCTATCTTCATACATTTTGAAACCCGTACACTACAGCATAAAGTTCGTAAGTATGGAAAACATTTCTTTACTATGCCATTCCAAACAACTTCAAACACTCCAGTTCCTTTCCAGATTCTTTCTTCCTGTTCGAAGATACAACTACTGGTAAGTCTTTACACGCCCTCATCGCTTACGCAAGCGACAGACGCGAGAATTCCGGACGCAGAAAGGAGAAAAACAAATCTCTTTGGGTTTTTTGGGAGCGCCTCTCTGTTCACGGAACGGCGCCATTTTCTACGCATTACGATCTCAGTTCAAGGTCGGATTTTTGCACGATCATCGCCTCGATGCGAAATTAATTCATAAAGCAAAATCAGAGACGAATCGGCGGAAAATAATGCAACAACCGAACACACCGACGGCGTGTAGTTCCAACGAATTAGATGCTAGTATTGCTAGTTAAGTAGCACGATTTAGTAACGACGTGAATGTAAGCCGTGGCGGTAATTAACCGACATTTCCACGCGGAGAAGAGTGGTCTCGGTCGGTGCTCGACGATGGTGGGGGCGGTACCATGAACGGACAGGTACGACGAGACGGGTTTTTGGATCAACAACACCGAGTTGTTGGTTGCACCGTTCTGCATTCGTTCGAGTTGCAGCTGGAAGGTGGATGAGAAGGTATCGCTGTTGCGGCAGTAAACCTGCTCGTCAAAATAGAAAAAATTAAGGGAAAAAAATACTTCCTAATTAGTAGGATTATCAAATCGGTAATTGTTGCCGCGAGCGAAGCACTTAAATTATTAAGCGAGCTCGACTAGATTGTGTCCCAGCTCGTCCACAACTTCATCGCGACCTTGTTGAACTTGTTATTGAAATGTTCAATTGATATAATTGTACGAAATTAAATTATTACAACTTGTGTTCCCTACGAAGTATTTGCGAAATTGCGAGTTGTTTGGAAACAATTGCAAAACGTAAATCGTATACTTCCGGTCTTTTTATTAGTTTACAATGGAATTGGTAGTTTTAGAGGAAAGGAATGATATGTTGCAAATATCTTTCAAAAACCTGTTATTGAATATACGTATCTTACATACAGTTGAAAATATCTACATGCATATATCTACATAATATTTGAGTTTTGTACGTAGAAAATTGCTCTTTGACAAGAAATTCAATAACCCGTTATGAAGTATACATACATACTGTTGAAAATATCTAAATAATAATCTATATAAAATTTTAGTCTTACGCATAGAAAATGGCTCCTAGACCCCTCAAAATTTTCATATCCTCAAGTTGGTACAGAGTGAGCAACCGCTGATGTCGTAAGTTGGCAATATTAAAGACCCTAAATATGAACATTTATGTTCTCAAAGATTTTGAACCCTGTCATTAGTTTACAATAGAATTGGTAATTCTAGAGGAAAGAAATGCTATATTTCGAATATCTTTCGATAACCCATTATTAAGTATACATACATAAAGTTTAAAAGTGTCCAAATCTACATGAAATGTCGATTTTATTTAGAGAAAATATCTCCTGCACATCTAAAAATTTTTATATCCACAAGTTGGTAGAGATCGAGCAACCGCTAATATCGTAAGTTGGAAATACTAAACACCCTAAATATGAACATTTCCGTTTTCAAAGATTTTCGACCCTGTCATTAGTTTACAATAGAATTGGTAATTTTAAACGAAAGAAATGGTTTGATTCGAATATCTTTCAATAACCCATTATTAAGTATACATACATAAAGTTTAAAAGTGTCCAAATCTACATGAAATGTTGATTTTATTTAGAGAAAATATCTCCTGGACATCTAAAAATTTTTATATCCACAAGTTGGTAGAGATCGAGCAACCGCTAATATCGTAAGTTGGAAATACTAAACACCCTAAATATGAACATTTCCGTTTTCAAAGATTTTCGACCCTGTCATTAGTTTACAATAGAATTGGTAATTTTAAACGAAAGAAATGGTTTGATTCGAATATCTTTCAATAATCCATTATTAAGTATACATACATAAAGTTGAAGATATGTAAGTCAAGATAAAATTTTAGTTTTAAACATAGAAAATGACTCCAAGACACCTAAAAATTTTCATACCCTCAAGTTGGTACACAGTGAGCATCCGCTGATATCCTAAGTTGGCAATACTAAATACCCTAAATACGAAGGTGCTTGTTGTCAAAGATTTTCGACCCTATCCATTTCATTGTTTTATCAGATGCGTCATGCATGGTTTATCTGTTACCCGCATTTTTAAATTGTAACGTAAATGCTCTTTGTCAATATTAGGAAAGATACTGTACACATGGATATGTGATCAATTTACAATTTGTCTTCATACTGTTTGACAGACATTACAATTCAATAATTCCAGGTTTGCCAACTATATTCAATCAATTCCGATAGCTCTATAGAAACATCATGGGCACATACTGAGCGTAATCTTGTATAGGTTATGTACGCTTTTTATTTGTCAAATCCTACCATTACCAACGTATCAGCACTACCAACTAAAAATGTCAGGTCACGTGATGGGCACTTACGATTGCTCACTTTGCATCTTGAAGGTTGTAGACCACAGTATAGATGTAAAAGAAGAAGAAGTTTTAATTTAAAATATGCCATTTTTGATTTATCAGTTTTTCTCTTTTTTATTTTAGGATCAGCTAAGAGGTTTTGAAAATAGATGGATAAACGCTCGTAAAACGAACACAAATTGGCAGAATTTACTTGGAAAATGGAAGAAGCATGATTTGAGCTGGAAATTTCAGAGAATTTATAACGTTAAGCATGCTCCTTCTACTTGTTGTTAAAATGCCGTCTCTAAGAAGGTTGACTATCTTAACTTTCGAAGCTACTCCTCCAAATAATTTCACAGAGCTACATACATCTATACCGCTGTCTCGTACGTATTTTTCCTTGGCTTATGGCTTGTATGTTTCCCTATCTTATTATCTGCGTTAATGTATATTTGTCCCCTATCGTTACATGTCCCAAGTACTGTAGTGTTTTTATTTTCATACTATTTAATAACCCTTTCTTTTCCTTCAATCTTCTGAGCTATCCTTTTATATACCCACATCTCCAATCCGGTTACTAATATCTTTCTTTAACCCTTTGCGGCACAGTGGTACTCTGAGGTGCCACCTTTCTTAGAACAGTTTTGAGATTTTGAAGTAGTCTTAATTCGATTCAATCAATATTTTTTGGTATCTTATGATGATGGGATGTTACAGAATCAGAATTCATGCACAAAGGTAGGAATTTGTTTATTTATTTATTTACAATAATAAACAAATTCGAAAAACAGCTTTTTTTTTGAAAAAAATTCATTATTGAAGAAATTTCTGAGCGTTTTCTCACAGAAAAGTTCATACAAGGGTTTTCGGGGTCGCTGATTACGAATCTGACTTTAGATTTTGGAAATTCAAGATGGCGGATCCAAGATGGCGGGCGAAAATTTGAAATATCACTGGATTTCATTGAAAATTATTATACAGGGGTTTGTGGGGTCGCTAATTACGAATCTGACTTTAGATTTTGGAAATTCAAGATGGCGACATAAGATTGTAAATTTCACCGGATACTCAAAAAGTTTGCGAAATGGAAGTATTCGGACTTGATGGTTACGAATCTGAACTCAGATTTTTGTGAGAGGATATTTATAATTGCCAGAAATCCGGGATTATATAATCAAAAGAGAGCCGCTTTCAGCCGAACCCGGAGATACGAACGAGGACGTAGCGGTTATTATCTTCATTTTCTTGTTTTTTTGTTTTTTTTTCTTTTTTGTATTTTCAATTTTTTCTTTCTTCAATTCTTACTCCTTCTATCATTTTATTCTTCTTAGTTTCTAATTAATTTTTCATTATTTATTTTACCTTTTCCAGAATGATACTTTGAGAAGCAGTTTCTCTCAAATTGTAATCATAATGGTACGTTGCATGTATGGTACACATCCACTGAGTTCGTTTATTATTCGTTTTTGTACTGCAAAGCACACATCGTCTTTTATTTTCAATGTGTATTGGCATATGAGCTGATTGAAAGTGCATTTTTCAATAGATACCTGTGGTTTATGAGAACCGATAATTGAAGACTGACGCTTCCTCCCTTTTTTCGTTGGACTTGTACGAGAAACCAATTCATTTACTACTAGCAGTCTAAACTTTTTCAATGTCACAGAGTTGCCGGTGTTCATGTTCGTATATATGATAAAAGAATTTACAACCGCCACATCAATAAAGTGCCAAAATATTCTGTGCCACCATTTCTTAGATTTTCGATCAATTTTATACGTGGATATCAACCGATCTGCGTTATCAACAAAACCCATGTATTTATTGTAATCAGAGCACATAACAGGACAATCTACTTTTACTGAAGTGCCATCTTTTTGCCTCCGATTTGCAATTGTAACTTCAGATGGATCATGGTAATTTGATAGAAAATATACGCCTTTTTTATCCATCCATTTTATCCAACAAATACCAGTCTTGGACGTTCGAAAATCATATTGTCCATGTTCTATTTGTTTGTCAGGCATTACAGATTTTGGTAACCCAGTTCGATTAGATCGTACAGTACCACAAGCGAATATTTTTTCGTCTTTCAGTGAAATCAATAAGTCAATGCCAGTAAAGAAATTTTCAAAATACACGTGATGATTCTTGCCAACAAGTTCACGGGTCAGATCCTTCACAACACGTGCTCCTAACTGTTTTTCAGAACTTTCCGTTTTACCAGTGTAAATTTGAAACTCACAAACAAAACTAGATTCATCTGCTCGAACCCAACATTTATACCCACGTTTTATCGGCTTCGCTGGCAAATATTGCTTGAGACTACTACGACCTTTGAATTTTATCATAGACTCATCAATTGATTGATATTTACTTGGTTTCCAATATGTTTTGAAAGTTTCTTCAAGTCTATCCAGTAGTGGCCTCAACTTATATAATTTATCATAGTTCGGTTGACCTTTCTTAGGTTCTGTCCGATTATCAGAAATGTGTACATTACCTAAAATGAATCCAAAACGAACAACAGGCATCAACGAACTTATAAATGAATCATTCAATTTTGGATCACATGACCAATAATCACGATATGAAGGTAATTTTTTTATCCCCATCAGAATATTGATTCCTAAAAAAGTACGTAATTCATCTCTCGTTATCAATGTCGCATTACGTGATTTGCTTCCTATATAAATATTTGTCTGCTGAACTTCTCATCATCAACAACTCTTCATCTTCGTCGGAATCATCCGTACAAACATTCTCACAATCATTTTCTACATAAATAAGATTCGACTCATTATCGTCACTATCTGAATCAGCAAGTCCCTCTATAGACTCCGTATCACTAGGAATATCAGTAATCTTCATTTCAAGAGATAGACAATAAAAATATTTTTTTAACTCTAGATGTAAAGACAAAATCAATAGATTAGAAGAATGAAGTTACCAAATGGCTGTACTCACATAAATTTCAGCAATGAATTTTGATAAATTATATCAAGATTACTAAAACCATCCGTCAGATTTCAAATCTGTAGTCATTGTATTGGATCCACCGTTCGGAAATTCCGAAATATGAAGTCAGATTTGTGATGAGCGATCCAAAAAAACCCTGTATAATAATTTTCAATGAAATCCAGTCATATTTCAAATTTTTGCCCGCCATCTTGGATCCGCCATCTTGAGTTTCCAAAATCTAAAGTCAGATTCGTAATTAGCGACCCCACAAACCCCTGTATAATAATTTTCAATGAAATGCAGTGATATTTTAAATTTTCGCCCGCCATCTTTAATTTACAAAGTCTAAAGTCAGATTCGTAATCAGCGACCCCGAAAACCCTCATTTGCTAATTTTCATGAGAAAACGTTCGTTCAAAAAATGTGTGCCGCAAAGGGTTAACGTCCAGGCTTCCATTCCATAGACCAAGACCAAGAAGACGTAGCATCTCAACTTTTTATTTTAAGTAGCATGCTCCTTATCACACACAAATTAGTACGCAAATTTTGAGAAACTGAATCAATGGGGATTTAAGATGCCCCCTAGAGCTCCAAGTCTCACAATCCCGAACTTTTATCTTCGGGGATTATTTTGAAGAAAGGGAGTTAACATTAATAAGCCTCGAAGACTTGATGAACTCAGCGCAAAGACAATATTCGGCGAGAAATAGAGGGAATATCTGAAGAAGCACTAACCAAGGTACAATGAGTCAAATATAGGAACGCACTTCAACGTCAGCAGTTTACTGGGAAAGTTTCCACAGCGCACCTCGCTTATCTAGTGGTTGTGATCGTGTGAACATCGCATATAAGTTGCAATCAAAAGATCAAAAAATAAAATCGAAACATATTCTGACCTTGAAGAATATTTTTATATTTGACTTACTGGAAGATATCGGAAGAAGGGCATCAATTTGTGAAGGCGCAAACGGCCGTCACTTAACAGACATTATTTCCCGGCAGGAACTGGATAAAAACATGTATTTCTACACATAGGATACGCCGGTATAAGAAAAGTATACTCCTCGACTTCATCAATACGTCTTGTGCAATACTCACGTCTTCGTCTTCCTAAATGTCATCGAAGGAAAATATCAGTGGAATTACTCAACGCGTTCTCAGCGCAATTTTCAACCACACCCCGTAAAATATTAGATCCACGCCCTCATCATCGCAACGTAACGATATTCGCTTTCAAACTCGACGTCGTCCGGCGATGGTTTCTCAAAAGAGTTTCTTTTTCACGAAACAATAAACCTTTGCTCAATTAATTCCGCCTTCGTCTCGATTCCCGCTTCGCCGGCGAAACAACGCTCCATTCGCTTCGTTATTATCGGGACAAAGACTGGATGGCGATGTACAAATCCATTAATTTCAAAACCGAAATAACTACGCTTTTATCTCGGAAACAAATTAACGAAAAGTATATAAAAGGAACGAAGATGAAGAGGGAACGAACGAACGAACGAACGCGGGCGATCAAACAAAATAAAACGCGTAAAACGAAAGGAGCTCGGTCGAGCGAATAGTTACTTTCGTCTTTCCTCGAGGGCGCCGCCGCCGCCGCCGCCGCCTCCATCGTTCGTTATTTCGCGGATGCTTTTACTCCGGGGCATAGATATAGATATAGTATTTCATGTGCATGATCTACCGGAGCCTCCGGGCCGTTTGAAGAAAATTGATTTCGTTCGCCGTCCGTTCCGATTTAATAGTGCGATTTAGCGAGCGCGGTTGCATGCGAAATTGAAGAGGAGGAAGCGACACGCCGAAGACCGGGGAAGACGTACGACGTACGTAAAGGATGCGACGTGTATAAAAGAAGGTGACGAAACGCGTTTCGGTCTTTTTCTTTTTTAACAATTTCCGCCTTGTATCCAACGTCAGAGCGAACGGATGTACGGTTTCGAGAAATCGAGCCGACCTGAAAATTGCTTAACGCTAAGTTTAACAACGGCGAAGGTAACCGGCGACCATCGATGGATTGGGTTTTTGAATAAATCCAACGAAATTTATTCGAATATAGAGCATAATTTCCGCCGTGATCATTTTTGGCATACGCAATTTGTGCTTGCTTAGTAAGTCATTGCGCAGCTACTTGGCGAGCTGCCTAATAACGCACCTAATAAGGGCGTTTTGGAAAGAGTCTTCTAGAGGCTTCTTTGAATTCATATTTTGACTCTCGTCATAGGTCTATGATCTATCTATTGGTTTTTCTTCGATAATTCACTAATGCTTTTGGGTCAGAAGAAGGCACCAATTTCCTTCAAAAGTTTTGGAAACGATAATAGCTGGAACTAAGAAAAACTACTAAAGTGATACGTCCATTTGCAGAAGATGCCCGAAATTCGTTGCGCTCGAAATAGACGTTTCCATGAAACAAAGAGGAAAAAGAAGCAGGCTGAGAAACTGATTTTTGGGGATAGTACTAGTTTTCTTTTTATACTCGTTCTTTGATGATTTGCTAATGTCTCTGAGCCAGAAAAGGCACCAATTTCCAATCAAGCTTTACGATACGATACTAGCTGGAACTGAAATAAAAAACGACTAACTTGGTCCTTGCCCTCGAAACAAACGTCTCCATGGAACGGCGGAGAGGAAACAGGTCGAGAAACTGCTTTTCTGAGCTGTCCACCAACGCAACTAATAAGAGCGCTTTATAGAGAGTCATCTAGAAATATTTTTGTTCTCGTCAATAATTTTCTTTTTATAGTACTTCATTGATGATTTGCTAATGTCTCTGGACCAAAGGAGGGCAGCAATTTCCAGGCAAGTTTCAGGACACGATACTAGCTGGCACTGAAATAAAAAGCGACCAAATTGGGCCTTGCCCTCGAATCAAACGTCTTCATGGAACGGCGGAGAGGATACAGGTCGAGAAACTGCTTTTGAGCTAGCCACTAACGCAACTAATAAGTGCGTTTTGTGGAGAGCTGTTCTTCTTCACTTCTTTGACTTAATATTTTGGCTCTCATCAATACTTTTCTATAGGTCTTTCTTCGATCATTTGCTAATGCTTCTAGCCCAGAATTTCCAATTAAGGCTCTGGAAACAATGATAGCTAGAACTTAAAAGAAAGACGACTAAAGCGGTCCGTTCACATACGGAATATGCCAGACGTTCATTGTGGTCAACACAGACGTTTCCATGGAATGAAGCAGGTCGAAGAGGAAGAGCGTTTTGAATTGATATTTTGGCTCTCTTCAATAGTTTCCTATTGGTCTGTCTTCGATGAGTTGCTAATATCTCAGGGCCAAAGGAAAGCGTTAATTTCCAGCCAGGGTCCTAAGACACGATAATAGTCGAAACTTAACGAAATACGACTAAAGTGGACCATCCAACTACAGAAAATACCCGAAGTTCGTCGTACTCGAAGCAGACCTTCCATGGAACGAAGAAGGGGAGGAAGCAGGCCGAAAGGCTACTTTTTGAGCTGTCCACCAACGCATCTACCTAATAAGGACGTTTTAAGGAGAGTCATCTAGGTGCTTCTTTAAATTAATATTTTGGCTCTCATCAATAGTTTTCTATAGGTCTTTCTTCAATCATTTGCTAATATTTCTAGCACAGAAGAGGACAACAATTTCCAATTAAGGTTCTGGAAACAATGATAGCTGGAACTCAAAGGAAAGACGACTAAAGCTGGCCATCCACATAGGGAATACGCTAAATGTTCATTCCACACAGAACAGACGTTTCCATGAAATGAAGAAGAGGAAGAAGCAGGTCGGAAAACTGTTTATTTGAGTTACCAACTACCGCACTTAGGAAGGGCGTTTTGTAGAGTAATCTAAATGTTTCTTTGAATTGATATTTTGGCTTTCTTCAATGGTTTTCTATTGGTCTATCTTCGATGACTTCCTAATGTCTCTGGGTCAGAAGAGGGCATCAATTTCCAATCAGGAGCCTTGGACACGATAATAGCTGAAACTCAAAGAAATACGACTAAAGTGGATCATCCAACTACAGAAAATACCCGAAATTCATCGTACTCGAAGCAGACCTTTCCATGGGACGAAGAAGGCGAGGAAGCAAGCCGAAAGGCTACTTTTTGAGCTGCCCACCAACGCATCTACCTAATAAGGACGTTTTAAGGAGAGTCATCTACACGCTTCTTTGAATTAATATTTTGGTTTTCGTCAATAGGTTTTATTGATCTTTCCTTGATATTTTGCTAATGTTTCTAGCCCAGTAGAGGACAGCAATTTCTACATTAAGATTCTGGATATAACTACAATAGCTGGAACTCAAAAGGAAACGACTAAGGGGACCAACTTGATGGTTTCCTCCGTCTCTCCGTCTATCCACAGAAGATGCCAGACGTTTCCATTGAACGAAGGAGCAAGTCGAAATACGGTTTTTTCTTCTTGGACTGCCTTCCGACACATCTAATACGGGCGTTCTGTAGGGAGTCATCTAAGTATTTCTTTGACTTGAATCTTTTAATATTCTGACTCTCATCAATAGTTTTCTACTGGTCTTTCTTCGATGATTTGCTAGTACCTCTGGGCCAGAAGAGGGCACCAATTTCCAATCAAGCTAAAGTAGTCCGTCCAAATCTACCCAAAGTTTGTTGCGCTCGAAAAGAAGACGTCTCCGTAGGACGAAGAAGGACGAGAAACAAGTCGAAGAGCTGCTTTTCTGAGCTGCTCACCACCGCAACTAATAAAGTAGAGAGTCATCTATATTTCCTCGTTGGCTTAATATTTTGGCTTTCGTAACTACCTTCCTATTGATCCTTCTTCAACGATTTTCTCATGTTTTTGGCCCAGAAGAAAGTTACCCAATTAAGGTTCCGGAAACGTTAATAGCTGGAATTGTAAAGAGAAACGACTAAAGTGGTTCGCGCATCTATTATAGAAGATGCCCAAACTTCTTTGAACTGAACTTCCATGGAACGAAGAAGGAGAAGATGCAAATCAAAAAATTGTTTCATTTTTTTTTTGTTTTTCTACTAGCCTGTATACCACTTCACCCCTTCCTTGTTTCTTTACTTGATTTACAACTGATTTGTTATAATTCCGGTTACCTCTGCTTATGGTTTAATTTCGAGCTGATATGCTGCGTACACAGTTTGCATGGTCATCCGGTCGTGGCAAAAATTTTGCATTTAAGTAATATGAATATTGAATTTCATTGGATTCTAGATGTCGTCGATTCTTAAAGCTTTTATCTAACCTAGTACACTTAGGAAGGTAGTAACACATATAATTGAACAACAATTGCGGTCACCAAGATATCGAACGCACGATTGTCAATTTTACCGGTAGTTGGAACTCAACGTAGTTTTCCCTGATCATAACAAATCTTCATCGACAACATTCGTCCCACCTGTACCTACACCTTCAAATAAATATTCAAATGCGCACACATCACATCTCATTGTACTCCCCAGATTTCCTCCCACTTATACACCTCTTTCTTATTTCCAAAAACGAATTAACATCCTTTCGACGATTGTTTTCTAAATAAATACGTCCTAAATACACCGCCCGAATTATTTCAATATTATTCAAGCCATTGTGTCTAGACGTATGTACATAAATCCACATCTACATACAGACAGAAATGTACTATAAGAACATACATACATATGTACGTACAAACGTATAATCTTCGGATCAATTGTGCTTGAATATCCCGAAGGTCTCCGACGTCAAGGTAGAAAAGAATATGTAAACAGAATTATAAGCTTCTTTCGTACAGATGTAAATGTGCCTACTACGTGTGCCCGCTGTTTACAAAGCGAACAGGTATCCTATCTGGGCTCTCTAGCTTTGGCTTGCACGATGGAGTTTGTGTGTCAAGTTTGAATGTTTGTATGTGGGTATGTGTGCGTGTCACGTATACAGGTGTTCCATATTTATTTTTAGGTTTTAATAACATAAGCGTATTCGTCATTATTTCTGGTCTCCAGAGGAAACAGCACAGGTATTTATGATACCACGCTACCGTAAATAAATTTTTGAACAGAGGGAATACACTTTCGTTGGCAAAATGTTCAACGAGGGTAGATTCAAAAGTTTCCGGAATGACGATGAAAACAGAATAAAACGCATTCATGTTATATTTTATTTTTCAATATAATCCCCTGACACAAATATCACATCGGTAACCTCCTCACCACACAATTGTTTATAACAAAATCGGTGACACGTGTTTCGCTAGCTCGAGGCAAGCATCTTCAACGACCGTATAAACCTGAGGAGTTTACCGATGTGATATTTGCGTCAGTAAATTACACCACAGTCCTTGCAATCGCCTTTATTGAATATAATCCCCTAGAAGCTAAACACACTTGGTCCAACATTCTTCTAGCTTCTCGATTCCTGTTCGGAAATGACTTTTTTGAGGTTCCCAAAATAATAGTTTACAGTCTCAATCATATCAACCAAAATCTCTTTTCATCCAAAAATGTTTTGACTTTTTGGGGAACCCCAATTCCATCAATTTTTGCTGAATGATTGCAGTTGAATAAGCGATCGCATTGTAGTGATGAAGCGGCACGTTTTTCTTAACCATTCTCGGGCGCTTTTCCTAAATTGATACTTTCAATTTGTCCAAAAGTATTGTGTAATATTGGCCAGTAACACTTTTGCTTTTACCAAGATAAATAATTAGCAAAATTCCTTTGGCGTCCCAAAAAGACGAAGCCATCACCTCTCCAGCCTCACCAGTGAATGGTCTTTGGTTTTCTTCCTTATTTCTAAATTCTTGTGAAACTTCCAGAAACCAAGGTGATTTACTTATAAACGTATCTTACATATTATCTATATGTTCGTATAAAATTTCGTTTCTGTCAAATTCCTAGGAGACAAAGCGAAAGTACAACAAATCTGTAATAATGTGTGGTCCATTCAACACGCTCCTTGTCCCTGCTGATATTGTGCCGACGTAGGGGATACTTGTGAGTCAGTTCCTATACTTTCTGGACAGGCAATGTTTTCACCAAGTTCGAGCAGAGATATGTAGTATGTTCCAGATTTTTCGAAAATTGCAAAGACGCAAATCTGATATCACTTTCAAGTATCCTGAAAACTAAAAAATTCACGCCATTTTTAAAATTTCTTGGAATTTTCAAAAGAATGCTTCTTCCAGTTTCTTCGTAAAAGTGGGAGAAATTAGGGAAAAATCAATTTTAAGTTTCTTAGGATCGTCAAAAGAGTGCTTCTTCAGGTTTTAGTATGGCATTCTTGAGATTTCGAAAGCGTTTGGTAAAAGTAGCAGAAATTAGAGAAGAAATCATACCACTTTCAAGTGTCTTAGGATTTTCAAAAGGGTGCTCCCGCAGGTTTTTTTTTTTTTTTTTTTTTTTTGTGAAAGTAGCAGAAATTAGAGCGAAATTTAGGACATGTATCAATTCCGAGTATCCTGAAAACTACAAAATTCATGCCATTTTCAAAATTTCTTGGAATTTTCAAAAGAATGCCTCTTCCAGTTTCTTGGTAAAAGTGAGAGAAATTAAGGAAAAATCAGTTTCAAGTTTCTTAAGATCGTCAAAAGAGTGCTTCTTCAGGTTCTGGTAGAGCAGAATTCATATCATTTTTAAAGTTTCTTGGGATTTCCAAAGCGTTTGGTAAAAGCAACAGAAATTAGAGAAGAAATCATACCACTTTCAAGTGTCTTAGGATTTTCAAAAGGGTGCTCCCGCAGGTTTGTTTTTTTTTTTTTGTGAAAGTAGCAGAAATTAGAGCGAAATTTAGGACATTTATCAATTCCGAGTATCCTCGAAACTGCAAGACTAAAATCATTTGTAAATTTCTTGAGATTTTCAAACGAATGGTGGTTCCAATTTTTTTGGTAAAAGTAACCAAAATTGGGCCAAAATCCATAATAGTTTCTAGTTTCTTCGAATTTTTGAAAAAGTACTACTTCAGTTTTTGGTGAAATTAATGCAAATTAGGACAATTATCATCTCAAGGTAGATTTTTATAGTCACGGCAAAAATTACAACGCAATTCATTTTGAGTTGAAATTACTTTAAATTTATAGGCCGGTTTAAAGGTTTGCGTTTCTCAAAGAAATATTTCTTCTGATTTTTGCAAAAGTAGGAAGGAAATTAGAGCAAAACTCATATGACTTTTAAAGTTTCTTGGGATTTTAAGATGAATACTTTTTCAGTTTTTTAGTAAAACTAGCACCAACTACGACAAATATAAGTTCAATGTACATTTTTATAACTACAGCGAAAATTACAGCACAATACATGTTGATTCCAAGTTACGACAAGTCCGAATGTCGATCCAAAGTTTTCTCGGATTTCCATAGGATTTTTGCAAACGTAGCAAAAGATTGAAATTTTCAAACGAATACTTCTTCAAGGTTTTGGTAAAAGTAGCAGAAATTAGGGCAAAACTAATACCAGTTTCAAGTTCCTTCGGATCGTCAAAAGAGTGCTTCTTCAAGTTTTGGTAAAGGTAGCGCAAATTAGGGCAAAATTACGGCAGAATTCATGTTGATTTCAAGTCACTTTAAATTTAAATGTCGACTCAAAGTTTTTCGGATTTTCAAAGGAATATTTCTTCTGATTTCCGCAAAGGTAAGAAAAAAATTAGAGCAAAATTCATCTCATTTTTAAAGTTTTTGGGATTCTCAAAAGAGTGCTTCTTTCGGTTTTTTGGGTAAAAGTAATGTAAGTTTGAGCAACATTCGTAATCTCAAGGCAGATTTTTATAAATACAGCAAAAATTAGAGCGAAAGCCGTGTTGATTTCCAATTACTTTGCATCAATATCTGGGGTTAGAATTTTCTGGGATTTTCAAAAGAATACTACTTCTAATATTCGCAAAGGTAGGAAAAAATTAGAGCAAAACTCATCTCATTACACAAGTTTCTTGGTATTTCCAAAAGAGTACTTCTTTAGGTTTTTAGGATAAAAGTAGTCTAAATTAGAGCAAAGTTCGTGATCTCAAGGCAGATTTTTATAAATACAGGAAAAATTACAGCGAAATTCATGTTGATTTCCAATTACTTTGAATCAATATGTGAGTTTGGAGCTTTTTCGGATTTTCAAAAGAATATTCCTCCTAATTTTTGGGCAAAGATAGGAAAATAATTAAAGCAAAATTCATATCACTTTATATCAAGTTCCTTGAGATATTCAAAAGAGCGCTTCTTTAGGTTTCTTGGGTAAAAAGGTTCGTGATCTCAAAGCAGATTTTTAAATCCCGTGAAGTTGGCAACCGAATTTGTGAAAATATAATAATTCGTCGGAGTTCCTGGTAGATATGAAATAGTTCTAGAGTACTTTGCGGAAAATTTCAAGAGTTCTGCAAAATTGTGCGAAAAAATGGAAAATACCGAAAATGAACGTAGCAACGAATATCTTTTCGATTCTCAACTTTACAAAAAAATGTTACTAGGATTTTCTATAGAACTCTTAGAGTTCTATCGGGAACTGCGATCAGAACTGTTACGCGATTTTTTTAATTTTTTTTCATTATACAAGCAAACTTTATTTCATGGAATATCTTTTTAATTTTCAACTTTACAAAAAAATGTTACTAGGATTTTCGATAGAACTCTTAGAGTTCTATCGGGAACTGCGATCGGAACTGTTACGCGATTTTTTTTAATTTTTTTTTTCACTATACAAGCAAACTTTATTTCATGGAATATCTTTTTAATTTTCAACTTTACAAAAAAAATGTTACTAGGATTTTCGATAGAACTCTTAGAGTTCTATCGGGAACTGCGATCGGAACTGTTACGCGATTTTTTTTAATTTTTTTTTTCACTATACAAGCAAACTTTATTTCATGGAATATCTTTTAATTTTCAACTTTACAAAAAATGTTACTAGGATTTTCGATAGAACTCTTAGAGTTCTATCGGGAACTGCGATCGGAACTGTTACGCGATTTCTTTTTAATTTTTTTCACTATACAAGCGAACTCTATTTCATCGAATATCTTTTCAATTTTCAACTTTACAAAAAATGTTATTAGGCTTTTCGATAGAACTCTTAGAGTTCTAGCGGGAACTGCGATCAGAACTGTTAAGCGATTTTTTTATTCTAACTATGCGTATAGATGAGCTTTATTTCCTCAAATATCGCACTCGTAAACGCGCAATAGTTCTGATCACAGTTCCCGCTAGAACTCTAAGAGTTCTATCGAAAATCCTAGTAACATTCTTTCTGTAAAGTTGAAAATTGAAAAGATATTCGTTGCTACGTTCATTTTCGGTATTTTCCATTTTTTCGCACAATTTTGCAGAACTCTTGAAATTTTCCGCAAAGTACTCTAGAACTATTTCATATCTACCAGGAACTCCGACGAATTATTATATTTTCACAAATTCGGTTGCCAACTTCACGGGACTAGATTTTTATAAATACAGCGAAATTCACGTCGAATTCCAGTACTTTAGATCTGGTGAATGTGGGTTTCAAGTTTTCTCGGATTTTCACTGGAATATTTCAGTTTCAAAAATAACAAAAAATTAGAGCAAAATTCATATCATTTTTAAACTTTCTTGGGATTTTCAAAAGAATGCTTCTTGAAGCTTTTTCGGTAAAAGTAGCAGAAATTAGGGCAAAATTCAAGCCGGTTTCAAATTTCATCGGATTCTGAAACGAGTGCTTCTACAGCTTTTTGTTAAATAATAACGCAAATTATGGTAAGATTCATGACCTTAAAGATAGATTTTTATAAACATGTCAACAAACTCATGTCGATATCAAGTTACTGTAAAATTTATAATGTCGGTTTGAAGTTTCTTGCATTTTGTACAATTTCTAAATAACTTCGGGGCATGCAAAAGCAAGAAGAAGAGGAAGCGATAACTTGATGTATACAACAAAAAATAAAAGGAAGTTTTTTAAACACTTACTTATAAAGGGTGTAAATACGTCGTGAATATTTATGTACTTAACACGAAGAATCAAAGGAACAAACTCGGCATTAGGGACTAAGCAAAGATACATTAAAGCGAAAATCTGTCACGGAGTAGAAATGAAAATTTCATTCTGTCCTCCTAATGCTTCTAAAATATTCACCAGGACCGCCATCAAGAACCCTCCGTCAGAAAACAACACACCCCCATCCCTCCTTCCACAACCAGGCCTTCGCTCCGACGGCGCCGATTTATCCATCGGTTCCGAAAATATTCAAATCTCTCCTCCTCATCGAAATTAATTCCCTCGAACTTTCGAAATTTCGCATCAACGTAAATATAAATTTAATTGCGGATTCCTTCCGCGCCGTACGTCCGAATCGCCTCCGACGATGACGACGCACGGCTACGACGAGGACGGCGATGATGATGATTCCTGAAAGCCTTTCGATGTTAATTAAAATTAAGCGAAGAACCCGTTCCGCGGACGAGCGGATCTTTTGAGTTTGTCGACAACGTAAATAAACAAGCTTCGCTTCCGCAGGCGAATCTGGAAGGAACGTCCACGACGTCCCCGAAACCGCGCCCCCGTCGGTTAATTATCGGCCGGTATTTACTTTTTCGAGATGCTTTGTTAGTCGAAGCGACGATGGACGGGGAGGATTTCGAGAATTCCGCTTGATAAGATTAAAATTGAAACCCTTTCGTCGTGTAAGAACGAAAAAGACGGTTCTATGGATGACAGACAGGCCGATTGGTACGGCCCGTGGGCCGGATCCGGCCCACGTAATGCATTCGTGCGGCCCGCGATTAATCTTTCAATATTAGCGTAATATTTCACGTATGTTTACAGGGAAAAAAATTATATGCTCATGGTTTAATACAAAAGTTAAAATCTTTTCAAATGAAGCTTAGCCCTTTTTCTTAGAAATCTAGCTGAATGGAAATTTGATCATGTCCCAACGTTAGAGACCATATCTTTAAATATTGCAAGAGAAAAGGTTTAAGAATTTAATAACAATGACACACTAATGACAGATTTCCAGCAGAGATTCGATTGCTTCAAGGAAATTGAGAAAATTCTATTTATTATCTGAAATCCGTTTTCAGTACACTCATGGAATCTCTAAATGTCCGCCTCCTGAGCGCATACGCCTCGATTGTCACAATCTAAACGTCCGTGCCAAAACCGTCTACCTGCGGAGTTCCTATGTATTAGTTGGTTCGTACGAAACTTTAAAGTAGACAATGTTATTATTTAATTTGTGTTATAAAAAGAGTTTGTGAATTATTTAAAGAAAAACTAATAAATAAAATAATATGTGTAGTAGTGAATTAATGGGTCACTTATTCTTCGCCTCTTATTTCGTATTTTTGTAGAATTTATGTTCTATAGATATATAAATATAATGTGTTAGAAGTTAAAATTATGTTTCAGTAATTGAAGTATTTCTTTACGATAGTTTGATTAGAATGTGGAATATAAACAATACATACCTGCAAATAAGTTTGCTGTATGAGATTAAAAATATGCCATTTAGTACGAAATTTTCGTATCTAGAAACAGTTAAATAAATACAAATTTCTACTAAAAAATTAACTTAATTAATACAGTGATAAATGATATAAAATTCAGATCCTAAACAGTAGTAACTTTAAGAATATGTTTAATAATCTTTCCGACATTCGTTTTGATAGAGAGACTCTTCTTCTTCTTCTTAATCATGTTCCTATCTACCTTTCGGTGTAAGGCTTGGATGGGGTCAAGTTTCCTATTTTCCATATAGTTCTCTCCACCGTTTTCTGTCTCCGGTCTGATCCTTTATTCCCTCCCACTCAATTCCCCTCTCTGCCGCTGCTCCCTGATATCGTCATTCCATCTTCTTCTTGGCCTTCCTTTTTGTTTTTTCCTATCACTCGTGTCTCATACACTCTCTTTGTCAGTCTATCATCATACGACACAAATGGCCGAACCATCTCAGCTGATTCTCCTCCACTATTCTCCATAGGGGTTTTATTCCTAGGTTTTGCCAGTAATTCTCGTTTCTTATCTTGTCTTTCTTGGTCTTGTTTTCTATTCGTCTTAGGAATCTCATATCCATGGCGTTCACCCGCGATTTTATCTTTTCTGACCTTGTCCAGGACTCACTACTATATGTTATTGTTGGTCTTATCACTTTTTTCACAATTTCCGTTTTAATCCGTTTTGGCACTTCCTTTTTCCCCAGAAACGTAGTTCTCATCATATAAAACATCCTTGCCGCTTTTTTCATTCTTTCATTAATTTCTTGTTCCATTTTTCCGTCCCATTGAATTACTGTTCCTAAATATTTGTAGTTATTCACCTGTTCTATTGTCCTCCCTTCGATTTTGATGTTATGTTTTTTCCTTTCTCCTGCTATTATCATTGATTTGGTCTTTTCGATGTTTATTTTCATGTTTATATTCTTTATTTCCTTATTTAGGATTTCAAGGTTCCTTTGTAGCGCTTCTTCTGATTCAGCCAGAATTGCCATATCATCCGCAAACATCAGTCCACACAAGTTAGTCTCCTTCATTTTCCAGTGACCCATTTCTAGTGGTTTCATTTATTTTTTAGCACTTTTTACGGCCTCATCTAGTACCATAGAAAACAACAATGGACTAAGCACACAGCCCTGCTTTACCCCAGTCTTTGTTGTAAACTCTTTAGATTCTTCGTTGTTGGTTCTTACTGTATTTGTGTTGTACCTATACATCTCTTTTATTAACTGTATTGTTCGTTTGTCTATATTTCTCTTTTCTAGGGCATTCCATATGTCTTCCCTTCTTATCCGGTCGAACGCTTTTTCTAAGTCTATAAAACATATATGTATTTCTTTTTTCTTGTTAATTATCTTTTCACTTGCTTGTCTTATGACAAATATTAAATCTTGTGTACTTCTTTCTTTTCTAAATCCACATTGAGTGTCTTCTATGCTCTCCTCAGTTATTTTTCTTATTCTTTTTCTATAATACTCGCTAATATTCTACCTGGGACGCTTGTTAGTGTAATTTCGCTGTAGTTATTGCAATCCCTCTTGTCCCCCTTCTTATAAATGGGCAATATTATTCCCGAGTTCCACTCCTTCGGTATTTTACCTTCTTGTATAATCGTATTCATTAGCTTGGTTATTTGTCTTATCCCTTTTCTCTCCGATATATTTGATCATTTCTGGTGTTATGTTGTCTCTTCCTGGAGCCTTTCCTATTTTCAGCTTCCTTACGCACTCCATTATTTCTTCTTCTTGAATTGGTTCTAGATTTTCTATTTCCTCTGTCTCCTCTTCTTTTTCCCTTGTCTCGACATTTGTTTCTGTCAGCTCTTGGAAGTGTTGCCGCCATCTTTCCATTATTTGATCTTCCTCTGTAATTATACGACCATACTTATCTTTTATGTTTACCATGTTATATTCTCTTTTTTGTCTTAATTGTTTGAGTATTCCATAAAATAATTTTTGATTTTCTCTATAATTATTAGTCATTTTCTCTCCAAATTTTATCCAAGACCTCTCTTTCGCTTTCTTAATTTCATTTTTGACCTTTCTGCGTTTCTCCTTATATTCTTCCAAATCGTCCAGGTTTCTTGTTTCAAGATATCTTTTCCAACTGGTTTTCTTCTCTTTTACAAAGGGGAGGGTCCGGTTGCTACCCCGGTAATAATCGTAATATCTTCTTTGCTCCTTCAAGCCTACCTAACAATGTCTTAGTGTGGAATTGACCTCCCTCCCAATTTCCACTTCTCTTGATCAATCATTTTTCATCACAAAGTCTGGCAAAATCCGATTGGGTAGGTACAGTTCCTCAGGGGATCTCTAACACTTTTCTACAATTCCCTTTTTTTCTGTTGCTAACGCAGGAACCAAATATTCTATAAATATAGTCGTAAAAATAGACGATATCGAATATGCATACGCGACTATTCAAGAGAATCATTACTGACCCAGAATTACATATGTAATATGTACATATATCCATTTGAGAACTGTACATTCACCGTATTGCGGCACGGAATAAAACGCTTTTTAAGTACATTTTCCGCGTACAAATCGCAGGCGTAAGCAAAATAGAACTTGTAACACTTACGGTAATTAAGGCGGTGCGATATTTTATATCTGTATGTGCATAAATATGTATGTATGTATGTATGTGTACACGTTCTTATTATCGGCTCGAAATGTCTCGTTAGCAATGCACTATCATGGCTTTTAACGTGTTGAGAGCGTGGTTTTACGCTTCATCACGGTCGGTAACTTCCATACCAATCACATAACCTACTCATCTCAATCTCAATAACTTATCAGCTTTACATTATAGGTCCTTTTCTAATTATTTAACACTTTAACTGCCATAAAACTGTTGTCAGTAAAGTGCTAATAATCTGTGTAATCTCCAATCTCCGATAGGAGAAGGAACCAAAAGAAGAAGATCAGATCTTTTACTATTGGTCGAATCGCGTTCTATACAGAAATAGTTGAGAAATTCAAAATTTAAAATTCATATTAATTTTGTAACAGTGGTAGAAATTAGAGCCATGCCGAAGTCCATGCAGACTTCAGGTTCTTTTGAATTATGAAGAATTACATATGTCAATTTTGACAGATTTAATAGATATTCGATCCCAAGCCTGGGCAAAAGAAGAGGGTTAGTGGTGCAGATTAGGAGCCTACACGTTGTAAAAGAAAAACCCAACAGAAATGGCTCAAAGTACCGGTAAAATGCTTCGGGAATGGACAAATTCAACAAAAACGACCCACGCGAGAAGAATGATTAAAAAATGAACAAACGAATAGCCATATGAAACATAACCTCATTTAATGATAAGGATCAGGAGGTTATAGAAGAATTAACAAATAAACTAACAAATCTTATTCGAAAATTCATATCTAAATGTACAACACCAAACAGGCTGGAGAAGAAAGGTGAGAGAAAAGATTCCAGTCACTATCGGAACGTTAACCTGTTAAATACTTGACGCGCCAGGAAATTTATCACTAATAAAATCAACTCCGTGACAATGTTTTGCCGAATTACAAGTATTTCGATGAGGAAGATCGTTCTTTCATTTCACGCCAGTTAATAGAAAGATGCTACAAATATAATAGACACAACAGAGACTAGACCTATCACATCCAAAAACTAGAAGTCTACTAGAAACAACCGAGATAAAAATATTAAGATGAATTCTAGGGGAGAATGTTAGACATAGAAGGAATCAATTAGAAGATCATGTGGGGTAGAAAGCATTAAATGAATGGGTATGGGAATGAAATAAACGCATAAATAGAATGGTGAACGATAGATTAGTTAAAATCGCAGGGCACAATATCACCTGATGGAGAAAACATAGAAAACGAGAGGGACAAGATAGTGCAATGGCAAAACCCGAAGAAACTTAAGCCTACAATAGAAGAAGATGATGATGATGAATAATGAAGAGATCCCTACAGATTTTTTACAAAAATAGCAGAAATTTGAGCAAAAATAATATTAGGGTAAAGTTTCAGATTTTCAAAAGAATGCTTTTTCGAAGTGTTTGCAAAGAAGTACCACAAATTATTTCAACTTTTCTTCAGATTTTCTTTTTCGAAGTGTTTGCAAAGAAGTACCACAAATTATTTCAACTTTTCTTCAGATTTTTAAAAGAGTGTTTCTTCTAGTTTTTTTTTTGTAAAATTGGCGCAAATTAGGTCAAAGTGCTTGACTTCAAGGTAGATTTTTATAAATACGACAAAAATTACAGCACAGTTCATGTTGATTTGAAGGAACTTTAAATTTATACACCGGTTTGCAAGTTTTTCGGATTTTCAAAAGAATATTTCTCCTGATTTTTTGCAAAAGTAACAAAAAATCAAGACAAAATTTTTGTATCATTTTGAAAGTTTCTTTGGATATTCAAATGAATACTTTTCAAGGTTTTTGGTAAACATAGCAGAAATCAGGGCAAAATTGATGACCTATAAATACAGGAAAGATTACAGCGCCATTCCTATTGATTTCAAATTATTTGAAAATTTACGTGTCGGTTTTGAATTTTTAGGATTCTCTAAGTAGTATTTCTTCTGATCTTTGCAAAGGTAGCAAAAAACTAGAATAAAATTTATATCATTTTTAAAATACCTTTGAATTTTCAGAAAAATGCTTCTTCGAGTTTTTTGGTAAAGGTGGTCGGAATTAAAGCAAAATTCATACCAGGTTCAAACATGTTAGATGTTCGTACATATGAGAGTTAAATTACGAAATTCGGCCATAATGTACTAATTGCGCATTTTTGCAGCTATTTTGATTCTACAGAAGTAGACAACTTGTTTTGCCACAAGCTCCCGTAGTAGCTACAATCGCGCACTCGGCTAGCCCGCCGTAGGAAAATTGTGCTTAATTAGAAAACTACTTTCACTATTCGCAGACGCGCGTTTCGCGGTCATACCGCTCATCAGTGCGACTGTGTGAAGTAGTTTTCATTTCTATAGAAGCTCTATATAAGTCCGGGTGTTAGATGTTCGTAGATATGAGAGTTCAATTACGAAATTCGGCCATAATATACTAATTGCGCATTTTTGCAGCTATTTTGATTCTACAGAATTTAGAATTGGCCGAATTTCGTAATTGAACTCTCATATGTACGAACATCTAACACCCGGGCTTATATAGAGCTTCTATAGAAATGAAAACTACTTCACACAGTCCCACTGATGAGCGGTATGATCGCGAAACGCGCGTCTGCGAATAGTGAAAGTAGTTTTCTAATTAAGCACAGGTTCAAACATCTTCGGATTTTCAAAAGAGTGCTTCTTCTGTTCCTTTTGGTAAAAATAACGCAAATTAAGGCATAATTCATGACCCCAAGGTAGATTTTTATAAATACAGCAAACATTACAGCACAATTGATGTTGATTTCAAGTTACTTTAAATCTATACATATTTGTTATTGTATCAGTTTGAAATTTTTCTCGGAATATTTCTGCTGATTTTTGCAAAAGTAGCAAAAAATCAGGGCAAAATTCATATCACTTTTAAGGCTCGGTTGGATTTTCAAAGTATTAGAAATTGAGGCAAAATTCATATCAGTTTCTAGTGTCTTCGGATTTTCAAGAGAGCGCTTCTTCAGCTTTTTTGATAAAAATAGCACAAATTTGAACAAAGTTCATTACTTCAAAGGCAGATTTTTATAAATACACCAAAAGTTGCAGGGCAATTCGTGTTGATGTCAAGTTATTTAAAAATTTACGTTTCGGTTTTGAAGTTTTTTATGGTTTATAAACCAATATTTCTTCTGATTTTTGCAAAAGCGACAAAAATTAGAGCAAAATGATTTTTTCGGATTTCTAAAGGAATTCGTCTTGAAGTTTCTGATGAAAGTAGTAGAAGTTAGGACAAAATTCGTATAGCTCGTGTCAGCTTATTTTAATCTGACTAAATTAAGTGTGAACAGATTTATAGCACCTCTTACGGTGAGGGCTTTATGAAAGGTCTGCTTATCTCACAGAGTAAACATAAACATAATTAGTTGCTCATTACTCAGATTAAAATAAGTTGCTACCAGCTTCAGTTTGTTTGGAGTTTTAAAGAGCGCTTCTTCAGGTTTTTGGTAAATGTGAATAGTACTTATTTGAAATTGTTTCACAAATTGTTATAATAATTTGAAGTGGTTACACTTAATATATCCTCAAATTCCACCAGATTAGCCAAAATAATTTTCGTCGCTGTTAAATTTCCCAAATTAGAATGGACGATGTATTCGTTAATAAAAACTAGTGGTTCCCAACGGGATTGGTACCATCCACCGGTGAGCGTTGAAGAGATCGGAGGGGGCGCTTTGGGTCTAAGACAAATTTAATGTCTCTTTTCTCGGAATGAGGAGGTAGGCCAAAGAAGATTGGAAATCTATGCTTTAAAGCAGGTGTGGGCAACTGTTTTCTGTAGGGGGCTAGGATGGGGTGTCGAACAAACCTTACTGGAGGGGCGCATATGGCCCGCGGGCTGGGGGTTGCCCATTCCTGCTTTAAACTATTGAACAGATCCAAAGAAATAGTGGAGCACAATTCCGATATCTCCAGACAGGTATTTCAACAACTGCATAAATTGTTATCTTCAATGGAACGAAACTCAAGAAAAGATAGTGACGTGGTAGGAACTATTTCATTTAACTCATTGAAAGCTGACATTTTAATTTTCCAAGATTCTTTAGCTTTGCCGTGTATGATCGTATCAGTATACGTGGGTGTTCTAAATATGCTAAAATTTAGGGTGTCTTGATTCTCTGATATGGTTAAATCGAGAAAATTTAGTTTGTGCTCTTTTTCCAGTACTATTGTAAACTCGATTTTCTGGTTAAGTGAGTTTAGCAAATTTAAAAAGTCCATAGCCTGTTTTCCTGTTCCTATCCAAATGCAGAATACGTCATCATTTAAACTCTAAATTGCAACCGCAAACACTTGAACTTTTCTAGACTTTGTTGCGGGTCTACTACTACTTGTGCTGAGTTTGTAAAAATTGACGACTATGTGACTCTACACTTTTATTACTTAATTTCTTTAAACCGATTATAAAACTATACATATATTTTAACCGTTTAAGTGTTGCTTATTTGACCGTACCCGATTGTTTGTATGCGAGTGATGTGAATAGAGGTAACTAACTTACTGTCGTGACTTCGCTGTTCGAGTAGTACATATAACTTTTCTTATCACTAACCTTTCGTCAAGTCGAAGGGCAGAAATGTCTTAAATTAGGTTCAAAAAACAAAGTAGTAAATTCTGTCCTAGGCGATAGTAATGGGAAAATTAGCTGAAACTTATTATAAGCAATTATTAAATGTGTTGAAAAGGTAAGTGGTGAGATAACTATAACGGTGTTAAATTACATTGAAGCAGCTCTAACTTATCATAAGGAAATAGAAAAGGTGTCATATTACACGAATATATGTGGAAAAGAACTAGTAACCACTTAAATCTTATGTATTTGACGTATCCTTAAAGTCTCTACTAATTCCTGGAATAAATACACTATTTTACATTGATCATATAACATACAAACAACTTTTCTTCAATTTCTCAATTTCATTTAACGTCAGAGTTACACCTTAAACGTCGCTTAAAAACGTATTCGGTTGGGAAATACCCCCATTAAAACGAACAATTCGAAATCAACCGAACGTCGAGCTCCTTCTCCCTCTTTGATTTCATTTTCAAACTCGCCCAAATCAACGTAATACGGATAAATTCACCGTGGTCCGTCGCCCATCGCCCATCGCTGTGATTTCTCTCTAGAAACCTCGGTTTCACCATCGTCACACCGAAATATTATAGTCCGTTCCAGACTAATTACTCACAAACTGCTATAGCCCGAGGTGAAAGAAAGAAAGTCGCCGGTCGTCGGTCGAAATCGATCGTTAATTAAGCGGCGCATACGGTAGTTACCAACAACAGGTAGATACGTACGCATAATACAATACGACGACAGATAATGAGGCATGCGGTATAATAATACCGAGCGTAATATTACCAATGAACGGGAGGCTATTAACCTCTCTCTCTGTTAATGTATTCAAATGGCGATTGCACGCGTTGTGTACGCGGGGATTTCAGTTCCAGTGACTAAACTAACGGTCCGATGGAGCTTACACGTTGCATACTGTATCGCGTATTAGCCGAAGAAGGCGCATAGGAAAAGAGATTGAAGGTTAGCAGCGCTCGAAATGGATAATGGTCTATACGTCGTCGGTGAGTATGTAAGTGGAACCGGTCTCTAATATGACGACGGGGCCTTTTGAAAAATTATGTCTTTACCTAGCGACCGGCCGGATCTTTTGATGTCACGGCTTTGGCTTTGAAGTTTCGAAATATGGTGATATTTCACTCGAGAGGTTTTAATCTAAGTAGCTTACGTGTATGTGTGTAGATGTATAGATCTATCGGATCATTTCCTATATAGGAACTGCACCGAAAATCAATTTTTCAGCGAAGCAACCTCGTCCTCCCAACTTATTTCAGCCGCATTTTAGGTTTGGTGCTTTAAGCTCGATTCTCAATAAGGCAGCGCGTCACGGCGCAACATTGCAATGTCGTAGAAAATAGGGGAGAATAGAATTATTACCACACCATGCCAAATTGCAGTCTTCGCTGTACGCAACGCGTGTGTTTGTGCTCTGCTGGTCATGTTGTTTCTTTCGGTGTAAATAACATTGAATGAGTTAAAGACTTACGGAAAGTTGGATGGAAGTTTACTGATTCTAATGCTGCAGCAGTGATATACGAGATCATTACCGTTGAACTACAATATTGGATTGTTTTGGTCTGGACAAATGTATATATATATCGGCGATAGCGCACACATCGCAAAATAGCGGAAATTTTGTTGGCAAAATCCGAACACAGCTGTGTAATTTCTTACTGTATGAAAGAAATCCAACAACAAACTTACGCTCTTCTGGCTAGTAAATAACATCGATAACATAAAACACCGGTATGCCCACTACAAGGTACCAGACCGGCGAAATAATACCTACAAAAACAAATAAAAACACAATTCCTTCAATACCCCTTCGTAAATCAGTAAACAACAGCTATGAAACAGTTTTAAGTGCGGCAAATGAAGGGAAGAACAAACCGGAGATACAGGCAATAGACGAAATTAGATATAAGCTTGCTTATGGTTTACGGCAGAACGAATTATCAATAAAGAAATACTATTATAGAAAATGGAAAACAACTGGTAGCATGCATTTTAGGCGTTAGTTTCAGAGGCTACGGAAATCCGTCAGGACTAAGATCTCCACAGCTTACCATATCTACAATCAAAATATACAACATAGATTATCGCTTGACCCCCGTTCCTTCTGGAATTACATTAGATCGAAGAAATGTTCGAGTAGAATTCCTAGCAAACTTTGTGATTCTAACCAGGAATATAATACACCGGAAAGCATTGCAGATGCTTTCGCGTCTGTTTTCTCGGATGCCTTTTTGCAGAGTGACACAATTAATGATTTATCTGACGTGCCATCTAACCATCCATTGGTGCACATCCGCTCCATCACCACTGACGATATAATACGCCATATTAAGAGACTGAAAAATAAATTCTCTGCTGGTCATGACAACATACCTTGTTTTGTGGTGAGAGATTGTGCCTCGATTTTTGCTGAACCGTTATGCGTGATTTTCAACAAAGCTTTGCACACGTGCGTCTTTCCAGATGCCTGGAAGATAGCAAGAATTTGTCCTGTGTTTAAGAGAGGTGATGCCAGCAATCCTAAAAACTACCGTCCCATCGCAATTATTTCTGCATTTGCGAAGGTATTCGAGTCGTTGATTTATGAACAAGTCGCATTTCTCACTAAATCCTCTATGTCCTTCTGTCAGCATGGATTTACCTCACGTAGATCAACCGTCACCAATTTGTGCACTATATCGCAAGTTATAGCTGAGACATTGGATTTGGGTGGGCAACTGGACGTAATATATACTGACTTCTCTAGAGCTTTTGACAGTATTGACCATAAAATATTACTTCACAAACTAAGCTCGTTTAACTTCGATAACGCATTGTTAGCCTTGTTTGAATCATACCTAACAAACCGCCAGAATTACGTTTATTACAATGGATTCAAATCTAAATATTACGTATCAGCCTCAGGAGTCCCTCAAGGTTCGAACCTTGGTCCACTTTTGTTTAACCTGTTCATAAATGATCTCATTATATCGATTCAATGTCCTGTCTTGGCTTACGCCGACGATCTCAAAATCTATCATAACATACTTTCTTATTCGGATGTTGATCTTCTACAGCAAAATTTAAACTTAATTTTTCTTGGTGTTCTGATAACAAGCTCACTCTAAATATCGAAAAATGCTGCTTCGTTAGATATACTAGGAAATTAAGCATAATAAACTCAGCTTACCATATCGATAATATACCTATCTCTTGCTTGTCATCCGTCAGAGATTTGGGTGTCACTTTTGATTCGGCGTTGACATTTTCTGAGCATATATCTGCCGTTACTGTTTCTGCCTATAAAACACTGGGTTTCATTATTCGAACATGTAAAGATTTTACCAATTTGAATACAATATGTTCACTCTTCTACGCTCTGGTTATCAGCAGATTGGAATATGCGTCTATGGTCTGGTTTCCGATATACAGTGTTCATTCCAAAGCAATAGAACGAATGCAGAGACGATTTTTGAAGTATCTGTCGTACAAGCAGGACGGTTTTTACCCGATTCAAAATACTGATTATAATGATCTATTAGAAAGACACGGTTTTCAATCACTGGCTCAGCGTAGAATCCACATCAGTGCCTCCTTTATGGTGAATTTGATTTATGGTAAGCTGGATGCCCCGGAATTACTGTCAAAGGTCAACTTTCTGGTGCCACGCCTTGAATCAAGATCGGGTGACTTAATCATGGTTCCTACGCCAAGAACAAATATTCTTCTTAAAGCTCCTTTATTTCATTCCGCTAAGAACTTCAATATTCAATATACATAATCCTGTAATCTCTGTTTTGAGATGTTTTATTTTTTCATTGTATTCTATTTTTGATATTGATTTGTAATTGATACTATCACCACCTTATTATACATTATATTTTTGCACTGTATTAATTTCCGTATTATCCGTATTATCCATATTTCTTTTTTGTATTGCCCCTTGTTGGATTTATTCTGTTGGGTAATAATTAAATATTATTATTATTATTATTCAACGGAATTCGAACTAGATGAACTCCGGGAGCAGAAACAAAAATTAACAGATGAATTAGAGAAGGCTCTCGATCATGTAAAATTTAAGCAAAGAATGATCGATAACCTGAGTAAAACTATTAATAACCTAACAATAAGCATGGAGGCTTATCAGAAAACACTGTGTAATGTTGAAACACAAACTGACGAACTGATTACAGGGGAAGTTCATGCACAAACGATAAGTATTAACGGACAAATAAATAGAGAAGTACAAGTAGCGCCTAGAGATATACTGAGCACTCGTGAAATATGCACATAAACGACGAATGAACGCGAACAAAAAGATAAAAAAATCCAGATCTTTCAGGAACAAAATGAGTCAACAAAAAACGAAATATTAGAAAAATCGGATGCGGCTGTAAAGTTATCAAGGGAGAACATTGGTTCGCCAAAACCTAATGTTCTATTATTGGCAGATAGTCACGGGCGTGGAATGTCAATGAGTCTTCGACAAGTCTTAGGAGGTACACATAGCATTTCTTCCGTATATAAGCCCAATGCACTGTATGAGGATGTGTTACTGATGTGGAAAAACTAACCAAACACTTTACGAAGAGGGATTATCTGAACATTGCTGCTGGACCAAACAATATCCTGAGGGGTTTAGGTGTAAGAAACGAAGTTTTTGAAAGGCTGCTAGCCATCAGTCACACCAATGTGCTTTCTTTTATACATACCATTCTGGAAAGGTAAAAGTGTATACAACCAACTAGTGTATAAATTTAACAACAACCTATACCAAAAGATTTATCACATTAATAACAAATTGCTACATTTTTTTGACATTAACTAGTTGCTGGACAATGGGGGAACAACTGTGAATGGTCTACATCTGAGCAGTAGCGGTAGGGCAAGGGTGTCGAGTTTTGTCTGTGAGAGACTTAATCGGTGTAGTGCAGAACGCAATAATCCTGAAAATCATTGGATTAACTTTAACAGTGGGGGACTTGTTCAGTGCAGTGCAGAATGCAAGAATCCTGGAAATAATTGGATTAACTTTAATAATTTGATATTCATTGAACCAAACAATCAATTGTCTGCTAGCGGCAAGCGCTTGAATTTTCCCAGGCACTACCGGTGGGGGAGGGGCGTTTAGTGGATGATCATGGTAGTGTTGGTGAGGCGACTGGCAGTGATGAACGGAACGAGAATAGCAAGGGTAGGAGTCTGACTGTTTTTAGTTTAAATATTCAAAGCATCAGAAATAAAATTAATTTGATAGAATAGATGTTTTGTGCTTTACTGAACATTGGTTGACTCATGCGGATGAAGTTGATACTGTATATATTCATAATTTTACATTATTACATTGTGACAGCCCGCCCAACATAGTATAAATACAAGCATGCAATCGGATGCCCAGACACAGACATGTCAAGAAGCTAGTAATAGGAAGACAGGGAGGAAGACGTAGAAGAGGAAGGCTAAGAAAGAAATCTTTGGAAGATGTTACAGCTGATATACAAATAGTAGGAATATTGGTCTGGGAGCAGAAGATACGAAATCGAAAACTATATCCGCCTTCCATGTTTGGCACAACGAGAATGATTCGAAATTCAAAATTAAAGTAAGTTTTGAGATACCTTGTAGAATATACCTAAGCCAAGCTAGAAAATTGAAGAACTCTCACTTTATTATAAGATTTGGAGATTACAACACAAAAAATTCAAAATTGCAACGATATTTACTTTGATACTGACAAATTGGAGGATTTATAATTTCAGAATCAACTTCACAAATCCCAAATTAACTAACCTTTATAGGAGGAGAAGAAGGAAGGGTTAGAAGAGGAAGGCCAAGAAAGGAATGGTTGGAAGATGTTACAGCCGATATACGACTACTAGGAATATCGTTCTGGGAGCAGAGGATAAGAAATAGGAAACAATACCCGCCTTCCATGTTTGGTGCAACAAGAATGACTCAAACTTCAAAATTAAAGTAAGTTTTGAGACGCCTTGTAGAATATATACAAGCCAAGCTAGAAAACTGAAGAGCACTCACTTTATTATAGCATTCGGAGATTACAACACAAAAGTTCAAAATAGCAAGGATATTAACTTTGATATCAACGAATTGGGAAATTCACAATTTTATAATCAACTTCACAAATCCCAAACTAACTAATTTTTATTCCATTCCTCCTGTTCCTGTCGTTCCTTGATCACCTGCTGCAAGTACGGTTGGAGATACATCTCGTCCTCCTCGAACTTCGTCCATTGTTCTTTGGGCAGGTAAACCTTCTGGATATCCAACTGCATCGCCCTGAGTATCCTGTAATTGCGTTCGTCGACCATTTTCTGCGGTAACCTCTTCAAGGCTTCTTTGACGTCCTCGTTTTCGTAGATGACGTCGTCCCTCCTCAACCCGTATTTGTTGAAGCCGGAAAGATTGTAGCAGAATTTCTGAAAGGCGGTGCCCACCATACGTTTTTGTACGTAGAACATAGCCATTTTTTCTTCAAGTTTGTTTGGGAGCCTCGAACGGTTTGATTGTCAAAGTCGTTGTCATAAATGATGATTATAGGTAGCGAGATGTGTCACTTTATCTAGGAGAATTTGATTTCGATTTCAGGAAAATCCAAACAATTCAAGGAATTGAGTCGCACTGGGGAGTAAAGAAAAGGAAGAACTATAGATGCAAAAAAAAAAAAGAGCAAAAAGCAACAAAACCAAAGAGGGAGCCGAAATCTTAATAAAATAAAATCCGGATGACCCCCCATATAAGTACCTCATTAAATAACGTACGTTAAGCTGCAGCTACCAAGTATATGTGCTAAAAGCTTACTGAATAAGCGCAATTTGCATACACTGTACTTACTTAGTAAGCTTTTGCACGGTCACTTTCTAGCTGCGCCATAACGTACGTTATTCAATTAGGTGGTTATATGGAGGGTCATTCAGATTTTATTTTATTAAGGGAGCGGATGGTTCATGGGGGACCATTTAACATATTTCTTGTCTTACCATGGACCACCAAGTATTTGGCAGCATAGTATTAAAGTAGGTACACAAAAATAAACATAGTGGGTAATTAGAAATTGGATATTAATGAAAACAACACAAAAAGTTGCATTGCAAGCATGTTCTTCGCGAACTACTGAAT
Organism: Chrysina gloriosa; assembly: GCA_038088585.1. Lineage (NCBI taxonomy): Eukaryota > Metazoa > Arthropoda > Insecta > Coleoptera > Scarabaeidae > Chrysina > Chrysina gloriosa. The sequence goes on from CM076087.1 coordinate 102,256,831, forward strand.
CCTTGATTCCGTGCTGCTTAAGATCAAACGCATGTAGGTTTTAACATCCAAGCGATTTCTATTTTTTATTTTTAATCGGCAAAGGTCGATTTTAATTTATTTAGCTGTGCAAATAAGCCAAATTTATTTGAAATTCTAGGTCATAGAACTGGATCCAATAACGCCTTTTTTCCCTATTATACCAGAATATTTTAACTTCTTCTTTGAGTTGGTACAGCCTCGCCAACATGTTCCCTTTCGAAAGCCAGCTAACTTCAATGTGGAAAAGCAAAGTTTCCTGTTCAGAGTCCATATCAGAGCACAGCCTTTTTTACTTTGAATATAGTTCACAACTTTAATAGCAACTTTTATCGTTTCGGCAAAGCATTCCGGAAGAATTCTGGCGGCCAAAGCTTGGTGCTAACTAATGCTGTGAGATGTGTTTTTTGTTTCAGTAAAGCTGCAAGACCAAAATACGAGTCAAGCATAGCAGGAGCGCCGTCCGAACAAACTTCAGCAAGTTTTTGCCACACAATGCCATGTTTCTCAAAATAGGCATTTATTATATTCTTCTTCTTCTTCTTCTCGTTAATCCTTATGCCTTTCAGCGTCGGATTATTTTTGGATCTTAAAATTATATTCATAACTTCAAAACCTTGCGTCCTAGGTTCCAGTTCAAAACCACGCGGACCAAAAACATTGGTTTATGGGATGACGCAAGCCTGCACAATCGCACAGACAAAGCGTCTGTTCGTTTGTACGATTACGAATAGCGCAAAGAACCAGTCTGGGCGAAATGTGGTGCAAATGATCAGATGCTTTCCCTGGGCGACTGTGTAGGCTTGCCTCGCCACTGGTGATGATGAAACAAACATTTAAAATGGTAGAAATGTCGCGTCCATGGAAGTAAAACGGGAACCGGGAGCGGATGAACCACTGACGCTTTACAAAAATCGAAGTGATTTGGATGTAAACAAAATTTGCGCCTCTTAAGACGCAAAATTCCAGCCCCAAGAGACATCCCATTCAACCCTGGCGGTGGTTAGTGTGGTCCTGTAGATAGGGTACGTTGCCGAAATTTCTTTCCATCAGTAGCAACTATTACGAACTTCTAAAGCTTCCTTTCAATTTGGGTCCATCGGTTGCTTTAGCCCAAAGGTTGTCCAACTGGCTGCCCGAGGTGCCATTTATTGTGGCCCGCGAAAGATTCATGAGAAATGCTGATCAAACAGATGTTAGTCAGCTCTTAATATTTGTAGGTCCTATCTTTGAAAATTTCTTCAGTTAAGAGGCACTGTTTGATGTTTGTCCTCTTTATGAAACAACAAAAGAAAAAGACATCTACGAGACTCTCAAGAAAACAGTTGACATAATTGAAGGCGTTAATAAGTGTTCAGCTATTGTAACCATCAATAAGTCAAAAGTCTGGATTAGTGAGGTTGCTTCAGAAGAACAGAGTTACTTGTCAGACAATTGATTGTATTACACATCAGGGATTTTTGTGTGTGGAAAATTGATCAAGCATCATCAAGTTTTTCAACACGTGATTAAAATTATAAATCTGATTAGACATGATAACCCAGCACTCTTAAACAGGAAACTTAAACAATTTTCAAAGGAAACATTAATCGAGTATTGAGACTTGCTAATGTACAACAATGTAGATGTATTTGAGACGGCAATTATGCCTGTTCCACTGCGACCTTTCCAGATCTATTGTGGTCCTCGTGCATCCTTAACAACCATGTAAGGTGGCTGAATGCAAGAAAATACATGGAACGACTTTTTGTCATAGGAAATGATCTCCCTGCATTCCTCAAGAAATGTGTTCCTTCTGACACAATTGAGCTGGAAGTTCTGTTTGAAGATCCAGAATTTTCAAGGTAGTTTAGCTTTTTGCAGATTTGACTAAGCACCTCAACGGTTGGAACTTGAGGTTTCAGACCTGATTAGAATAATAAATGGTTTTCGGAATAAGCCGAAAGTGTTCAAACATAGGTTAAACAACAAAAACTTGACACATTTCCCTAGCTGTCTGCAAATAGCAGAAGAGTTCGAAGATAAGGACTTTATTGAGGAGAATATTGAGTTGCAGGTAACAAATTCAACAAGTTATTGATGAATTCCATACAAGATTTGAGAAAATTGAAAGTCCCAAAAGCAGGGTACTGCTTTATAATAATCCACTTGGAGCTACCATTGAAGAACAAGGACCTGACCTACAACTCGAGTTATGTGATCTTCAAGCTGACATGTTCATAATGACCAGACAAGAAAATTGTCATGATTTTTTCAGATTGCTGTCTAAGGATCGATTCCCAAGCTTGCGAGATTTCGGATTGAAAATGACATCAATATTCGGAAGCACATATACAGGCTGTCTCATTTCGGAGGGCCAAATTGAAATATCTCTCTTATTATAGAATATATCGGAAATTCGTTTTAATAAAAAATGTCAAATTTTTCACGCACTACAATATGGTTAAAACAAAATTGCGAACCACAGCCTACTTTTCGAAATATTTTCGAAAAATATGAAATTGAGGAAAACTTCGAGGCTTTGTAACTTTTTCATTTTTGAAAATACAAAAAAACGTTTTGAATGAAAGTTGATGGCAAAACATTGCTCTTTCGAAAATATCAAGGAAAAAGTGGTGTAAAGTTAACATTTTCAGCTATACTCTCTTGAACCGCCCAAAAAATAGATAGAATCAAGTAGGCCATGCCACTCCTAAATAGCCCCTGAATTGCCTTTATAAAAATACCATACACAATAAACATATTTTAGTTAAGTCTGTAAATTTTTTGCAATTTTATGAAATAAGTATCAGAATATTTGTACTAGCAATCTAAAGAAATCAAGTAACCATTGAAACAAAGATCTAGCTTAAATGTCAGATAAGATATCTTTGTTCGAGTTGGTGTAAAGTAATTATAAATTAGTTTGTTCGTGTGTTTGTGTTATATGGGTTTTCTGTTGACTTTGATTAATAACAATGTTTTCTAATGTAGAAAAATTTAACATGTTTGTAGTTTATAGCCAGTGTAATTTTAATGCAAGATTAGCTTTGCTGGAATATCAACGTAGATATCCAAATGGACTGCATCCCAATAAAAGAACTTTCGTAAAATTAGCACATAATCTTAAAAATTACGGTTCCTTTAAAAAAGTGCTGTACGAAGCAAAAAGTTGTGGACAGTGTAAGAGCACAAAACAGAGTTTTAAATTACGTTAATAATAAAACCAATAACGATCAAGATGTCTCTTTAAGGGAAATAGAGAGGTTTTGTAACGTTCGTAAAGACAGTGCAAGAAGAATATTAAAACATAGATACAGGTGTTACAGATTAAGAAAAGTCCAACATTTAAGAGAAGATGACAAACCAAGGCGCTTACGATTTTGTAGATGGATCTTGAACAAGAAGAGGAACGATCCATCTTTTTCTAGTAAGATTTTGTGGTCAGATGAAGCCAATTGTTCAAATAATGGATTTTTTAATAGAAACATTCACTATAAATGGCACAATAGAAATCCTTCTTGGCATAAAGAAACAGCTTTTCAGGAACGGTTTTCAGTAAATGTTTGGTTGGGTGTATTGGGATCCAAACTAATTGGACCTTATTTTTATAATTATAAATTAACTGCAGCAAGATACCTTACCTTTCTACAGAATAACTTGTTTGAATGTATCGAAGAATTGCCGTTAGAAGATAGGTTAAACTTTAAATATTTTCAACAAGATGGTGCTCCTGCCCATAATGCTTTAATTAGTAGAAATTACTTGAATGGAAACTATCCCCAAAAGTGGATAGGAACCCATGGACCAATCTTGTGGCCAGCTCGGTCTCCGGATATTATCCCATTGGATTTTTCATATGGGGTTACATTAAAGATAAAGTCTATTCAGATACTCCGCAAAATGTTGACGACCTCAAACAAAGAATCAGGGAAGCCTGTGAAGCAATTAGACCACAGATTATCGAAAATGCAAATAAAGGTGTTTACTCCAGAGCCCGACTGTGTATAAGGAACCACGGAGGACATTTTGAACATCTGTTATAATTATTTTTTTACCGAATTTTGATGTTTGTTACTAATTAAATTTTCATTTTACCTTGCGCGTATTATTTATTTTCCACAGCATAAGAGAATTTTGTAAATAAAATAAAGAGTACATAAGAATAGCTTGGCAAGTCACGTTGTCACAATTTTTACATAACTTTCAAGTGAACGAGTCCAGAGTATTCTATGTCTGACACATTTTTTTGCTAAACCTTTGTTTCAATGGCTACTTGATTTCTTTAGATTACTAGTACAAATATTCTGATACTTATTTTATAAAATTGCAAAAAATTTACAGACTTAACTAAAATATGTTTATTGTGTATGGTATTTTTTATAAAGGCAATTCAGGGGATATTTAGGGGTGGCATGGCCTACTTGATTCTATCTATTTTTTGGGCGGTTCAAGAGAGTACAGCTGAAAATGTTAACTTTACACCACTTTTTCCTTGATATTTCGAAAGAGCAATGTTTTGCCATCAACTTTCATTCAAAACGTTTTTTGTATTTTCAAAAATGAAAAAGTTACAAAGCCTCGAATTTTTCCCCAATTTCATATTTTTCGAAAATATTTCGAAAAGTAGGCTGTGGTTCGGAATTTTGTTTTGACCATATTGTAGTGCGTGAAAAATGTGACATTTTATATTAAAACGAATTTCCAATATATTCTATAATAAGAGAGATATTTCAATTTGGCCCTCCGAAATGAGACAGCCTGTATATGTGAGAGTGTGTTTTCCTCCATGAAATTCATAAAAAAAACCGCAACAGAAGCAACCTTAACGATTCTTCCGTACTTCATCTCATGAGATTATCTACAACTGAACTGGAGGTGGATATTCCTTCGTTGGGGATGCAGCCGATCGACGACAGTATTCACACTAAATAGATATTTTCGTTGTTATTGCAATGTGTGTCTTTGTCCGTAAAAATGTTCTTTATATTGCCCATATAGTATGTAAAAAATAGTATTTGAGCAGTACACAAATAATACTACTTTTTTATTTTAATGATTTTTATACCTTACATTGTTTCTTATTGTTACCGGTACTTTATTGTATGGCTCGCAACCATATTAAAGATTTCAGTTGTGGCCCTTGAGGGCCTGGAAATTGGAAATCCCTGCCCTAGCCCAATTGTTCACATTGTTGCGGGTCTTCTACTAATTGTGCGGAGTTTGTAAAAATAAACGACTTTGTGACTCTACACTTTTATTACTTAATCTCTTAAAACCGATTATAAACCTATACATATATTTTAACCGTTTAAGGTAGGTATGGGCAACCTCCGGCCCGCGGGCCACATGCGTCCCTCGAGTAAGTTTTGCCCGGCCCGCTACTGAATTCTTTCGTTGCATATTAGCACGGCCCGTCTAAACTTAATTCATAATGAATCATAAGCATACTACAAAAATGTATATTTTTCAAGATTACTCGCAGCATAAAACTTCTACAAAAAAGGTTGCCCATGCCTGGTTTAAGTGTTGCTTATTTGACCGTACCCGATCGTTTGTATGTGAGTGATGTGAATAGAGGTAACTAACTTACTGTCCTGACTTCGCTGTTCGAGTAGTACATATAACTTTTCTTATCGCCAACCGTTCGTCAAGTCGAAGGGCAGAAATCTCTTAAATTAGGTTTAAGAAAAACGAAGTAATAAATTCTGTCCTACGCGATAGTAATGGGAAGATTAGCTGAAACTTATTATAAACAAGTATTGAATGTGTTGAAAAGGTAAGTGGTGAGATAACTATAACGGTGTTAAATTACATTGAAGCAGCTCTAACTTATCACAAGGAAATAGAAAAAGTGTCATATTACACGAATATATGTGGAGAAGAACAAGTAACCACTTCAATCTTATGTATTTCGCGTATCCTTAAAGTATCTACTAATTCCTGGAATGAATGTACCATTTTATATTAATCACATACACAATTTCGACGATTTGTTTATTACTATTAATTATTATTAATATTAATCTAAACATCTCTCTAACAGTCTATAGTATAAGAAATAAACAAATTCCACCAATATATATGTATCGAACGTAATAACGACGTCAAACCGTGTCATCAAATAACACTTCAATGACACACAAACATTGCCTTTAGAAATTGAGGAATTTAAATTATATTTCATCGTCGTCCGCGTATCAGTCGGATCCCATGTTAGATTTTCCAATTCATATAAAATCTATTAATATGATATTACATTTAACTGCTCGTTCCCTCGATCTTTGATATCCAATAAATTAACTTGAGTTCGACGACAGTTTTCCAATAATTTCTTATAAAAACTACTACAAGCGAACATACCAAAAAACCGGTTTCCACTAATTTATTTCGTAAAAAAAAAACCTAAACCGAGCGCTTAATTAAACTAACGACCACGACGATGGATGGTCTAACTCGATTAGTTTGTTGTCTACGAATTTAAAAGTGTGTAATTTGAATAACGCCAAGTGAATAATTCGAGTACGACGAGTACGGGAAAGACGATGATGATGCGCTGTTGAAAGTTCAGGGTCAGTTCGTTGAAGTATCCGTCTCTCTTCAGTTCTAATCGGCGCTTCCGCGTTTTGGGTGAAATTAACGCAACAGATTAGAGATTGATACGAGTCTATATATAGATATAGCGAGCAATGAATGTAGTACATACGTACGGATACAATGCGATAGAAAGAGGGAATTCTCAAGAAAAATCGTGTGTTGCGATTTTAAGCAAATCCGTTAATAAAGATGAATCATCACTGATAACGTGCTTTTCCTATTTATTTATAGTTATCTCTATATTGCTGGTAGTAATTTTCTTGAAGTCATTCTTAAGGCGAATTGATTAAAATTGAGTAAAGATAATACTCACCACTAATTGCATCGATGTAGTAGTTGGTGCGATAATAGTAAGTAGCGAATATGGAACATTCTTGCATCGTAACCTTTTTCACGCAAAAATCAAACGCCGGCAATTACTTCAAAAATAGCACAAAAATTTATGAGTAAAGTTGGCACTGCTCCGCTTCGAAGAAGTGCAAGGGGTGTAGCAGATGTTATAGCCGGGAGACCGTCAGTGAATTTGTACGATTCTATTTATTATGTTGGAAGTTTCGTACGATTAAGTCTAATAAGGACGGAATTATGAACATCGGTTTAAAAAGTAAAGAATTTTATCACTGAATTTCTACATTTAATACAAGATGGGGCTAATAATAATAATTTCTAAAATTTGTCACAGAACGATATGGCCAAGAGGATCCCCACGGAGGATAGTAAACATGTCTTGAGGTCTCAATGTTGCATACGCAATAGAGGAGTAAACTGACTGTTTTCTTTCTACATTTGCAGTTAGTTCAGTAATGTTTAATTTGACATTGACAATGACAGCTGTCAAACGAACAAAATTCAAATACAATATCGATTTGTTAGGATTAAATTTCCTTTGGAAAAGAATAAGATATTTAATTCTATTTTTTTCTCAAGTTTGATTATTAGTTTCCGAAAATTAAATGGAAAAAACCACACAATTACAAAAGAAAATGTTGGGTAATGGACAAATTCTAATTGCATATTCGGATTTAACAGGCAAAATTACATAAGAATCTGTAACAAAATCATTGTATGCCAGTGTAATTTAACCGGAAAATAATCGAACCCCCACCAGATTTTTAACTTGAAACTGCGGCTGTCTTTAACATTTTTTCCCTTTCTTGTTTTCTTCTTCTCTCTAGACCAGTGTGTCTCAACGGGGGCGTTATCGCCCTCATCTGCGCGCTTTTCCATGTTGATGAAAAAGAAACAATTTTCTGGGCGATATACTAAAAGATTATATTAAGAATAATTAGATATTGTATTCGTTATAATTAAACAAATAACATTACTAGTCACTAATCTATTAAAAACAATACGAGTTTGCCGAATTTTTCGAAGTAAAGGGGGCGATACCACGTAACGGTTTTATTGAAGGGGGCAATGATTCTTTAGGGGTTGAGAAACACTGTTCTAGACGTTCTTCCAGAAGAGAAAAAGAAACAAACAAATAATTTTATTGAATTTATGGGGACTCCCTAGATCCTTTTACTTGGTATTGCAGGTACCAAAAACTTTCTTGCGGATAGTAAACTTATCTTATTTGATAGTTTTCTAACACAATGAGGTCAATTAAACAAGAGTGATTGAAAATAAAACGTCTCTATGAACGACCTAATAATAAAATTAGATTCGTTAATGGGCAGTTAACAAGTAACCGTGCAAAAGCTTACAAAGTAAGCCCAATTTGCATATGCCAATAATCCTGTAGGAATTTTTGACTATGTCAATCGCAAAACACAACTGCAGTCAAATATATATATATTATTAGCTCGTTTATAGAGAGTCTTCTACGTTTTATTCTCAAAATTTTATAAGAGTGATTGAAATAATAATTATATTCTCAGAACGTTTACAAACGTTTTCGGAACACCTTCATCGGTGAAAATATAATTAGATAAATGTATAAACAAACATTCGTTTTTTTTTAATTCGGGAACTATCAACAAAATACTAGTGACAAGTATTTCTTGACATATAGAATCTGTGAAAATTTTTATTATTATTATAAATAACAACTGTTTTAATATGCAGAAAACCTTAACAAATCTGGCTAGGGAAAACCCGAATCAAAAACCAAAAAGCCAAGGGTTTCCTTTTTAAGAAATGTAAAGATCATTTTAATAAATTATTATATACTTTATTTAAATTTTGAGCATTGGTTCTCAAATTAATAGTTTTAGTATCTTTCTGTATATTTATCATTTCGTATATTAGTCTCCTTTTATAATTATTTTCTGTTTTTAATAGAATTGTGTTTACAAAATCAAAGTAATGCCCCAGATCTTTGTAATGTTTTGTTACAGCGGTCATTGCGCCAAAATTTTTATTTAACAAATAGTTATGGTTATACAACCTTTTCTTTAAATATTGTTTCGTCTGACCGATGTAACAACCATCATAGTCTTTGCAGTTTATTTCATAAACTACATTACTTGGATTTTGTTTATTTATTTCCAGACCGTTCGTTTCCAAAAATTGTATGCTTTTTCCCTATAATTTTCATAGAATTCATCCGATATTTCTGATTCCTTCTTTGGGTCGTTTAATGCCCGTTTCTATTGAAATTTGCTGGTTTACAATCACGTTTATTATCTTCAGGAAAATGTTTGGGATTTAAAAATCTGGTAGAAATTCGACCAGTATCCAATTGAATGTTTTGTTTTGGTTTTTCTCATCTGGAAGGGCTGCTAGAAGGAGAAAGAAAACAAACAACTTAATTAGGAACCCCCACCAGATTTTATAACTTGATACTATAGGTCCCTAACATTTTCTTACACTTTTTGTTTCCCCTTTCCTTCTCGAAGTTCTTGCAGAAGGAGAAGGAGAACAAATAATTTAATAGGATAATGATCGAACCCCTCCCCCCACCAGATGTTTTAATTTCATAATAACGGCAACAACATTTTCAGGAAAAAATCTGGTAGGAGTTCGACGGTTATCCAATTGAATCTTTTGTTGTTTTATTGTTTTTCTCATCTGGGAAACGCTTCTAGAAGGAGAAAGAAAACGAATCACTTCATTGGATAATTATCCAATCCAAATCAGATTGTTTAACTTGGTACCAACAGGTCCCCAACATTTTTTCCTTCCTGTTTTCCCTTTCCTTCTAGAAGTTCTTACAGAAGGAGGAGGGGAACAAATAATTTAATTGGATAAACTTGATAATAACGAGAACAACAGTAATAATAAAGCACTAAATTCAGGGGGAAAGTCTTTTTTATTCGATGGTTTCAATTACAAAGAAAAATAAAGGAACATTGAACGGAACTTCTAGCAGGTAAAGAAATACATCCTATTTCCTATTTTCGAAATTTTCGATTTCTTCGGTTTATAATTACTCCAAAATTGGATTTCACCAAAATTCCATAAAAAAGTGTAATCATTTGAAATTTAGACTAGGTTTTAATTATATATACATACATATACATATTTTTACCAAATTTAATTTAATAACATAATGGTTCCTCTCGGAGTTCATCAAATGTTTACGCGATTCCTTCTACGAATCGTTTTATGCCCGTCAATTTTTGTCGTGATTTGTTTGAATAGATTTGTGCCTTCTTTCCATTTGGTTTCCTTTCATTAAACGTATTAAAAGAATTACATTTTCCTAAAAAGTACGGGGACTGTTCTTAATCATTTCGGAACAAATTAAGATGATTTTTAGCTCAACATTTTCTAAAAATTGATTTGGGTTTTTGCTTGTAATTTCCCTAAAATCTGTGTGAAGTTTGTCTCGAATTTTCAGGAGAATCAGTTACGTTTATCTCGTTGATTTTGGAGAAATTAATTGTATGTATATGTATTAATTTCAACTTTTCTGGGACTTCTTTCTTGTCTTTTCCTTGTAATTTAATTTAAAATTTATATTGTTGGTAATAACATGTATCTCATTTGTTTTTTATAATATATAATTTGGGAAGAATTAAGTGATTTTTATTTCAACTTTTTGTGGAAATCGCTGCATACAATTTCCCTGCAATTTTGGTTTGGTTACTCAATTTTGTTTTAATTTAATTATCTCAAATGCTTTGATCATTATTTATTTTTCTGTAATTTCTGTTCTGATTGAGGCAAACTGTTCGGGTTTCAAATCAGTTACGTCTTTTACTAAACGTTTCAGCTTTAAGAGAAAAAACGGACAAATTTTATAATACAGATAACCAATTAGCGCTTCTATGATTATTCTAGAAAATTCGTTAATTTCTACAAATTTCGAACCGATATAGCGCGAAAAAGTGGCGTTTTTCCAACCGTTCCTCCTTCGAAAACGGTTCAAAATCGGAAAATCTGTTCGTAATGACAACCGCAAAAACCGAAATGAACCGATTTCTCCATTCCAAACTAGAATAAGGATCTTCCCCGGTTAAATCCAAACATCCAACTCGCAAGTTAGGCCAATCTCGAAGCACGCGATCCATCGAGGCGCATACTTTTTCAACGTTGCTTTTAGCGGCACTTCACGATCTTCGCGAAGAAACGAAAAGCACCGTTATTCGCGCCGTTTCAAGCCGCGCGTATACTTTTAATAGTAGGTTACAACTCGACGACCGAACGAACGAACGAATACTTTCCAATTTACCTTTCCTCGTTCTATTTCGAAAGCGGTCTCGTAGGTGAGAAGGAAGACGAGAGACGTCGACGAACGTAGCCACGTTCGGCGAAGCAAAAACACTTGTTGGATTGCGTTTTTTTCGCATTTTTTTTATTCAGGGAACATCGTTTTTCTGGATCCACGTAGGAAGAGGGGAAAAACGGAGAATATGGGGAGAGGAGAGGAGAGGTCGGAATTTTACCTACCTGATAATCCTCTGACATCGCCGAAGACGATGACCGCGGTACAATAAGAGAACCAAACCCACGTTAGGAGTCCTATTAGGTTTCTGGGGACGTCCAAAATCATTTTATTCGTCCTGGTTTAAGGCAACAGAAAGGATAACACAAAACAAAACTAAAACACGCACATTAAAAGAGTGAGTTTCGATTGGAAGGAAACGAACTTGGCACTTAGATCGAAACCATCGTTTTTATAAAACAAGGGAAAAAAGCGCGCTTAAAACGGGAACAAAAACCGAATCGGCACTACACTGAAAACCATTGTTTTTTCTTGTTCTTTCGTCCAAAGTGTCCAGATACGAAAAGTCTTGTTCGACGCAGTTGCGATGCAATCTTCCTTTTACGGGATACGACCGCGCACTGAACTGGCGGCCACAATACGCGGAGCCGGCCACGGAGTCTAACGTGTGGACAATTTTCTGCGCCTGCCTCCAGAACCGAAAAGGTAGAAGGAAGGTACGGTTGTAGTTGTAGTAGTAGACTTTCGTAACTTTCGTTCAGGTGGTTTCATTCGGCGAACGTCAGCTGCCGGAATAGACAACGGATTACGAGTTGGAGACGTTCTGCTGCTTCGGTTTATTCCCGAATCCGGCGCATTCTCGTAATAACGATCTCGATGATGGATGGTTTTTCGAACTTGAGCGCAGTCGCCGATGCGGCGGATAGATTCTTAGGAAAAATATTTATGACTTGTATTTATTTTGTTGAAGTCGTCACGTGCCACGTCGCGAGCTGTTACCACGTCAATTATTTTTCGTTATAAACAAATTACTTGGAATTTCGACCGAAACAAGATGGAAAATCCCGCAATTTCTTTCGTGTGCTCAGCACAAATTTACACCAAATTACGAAAGTTGGTAATTCCCTATATATAATTTTTTGTATGATTTATAACACGGAGGGGGCGCCTTTTAAGTTGTTAGAAAAACTAGGAAAGAAAACTTCTTTTTGAAACAATCTGTTTTATTCCTCTTCTTCTTCTCCGCTTCCTTCTGAGCGTCGCACGATGTGATATACGGTGGCATGCAAAAGTTCTGGGCCAAGCCTTGCTTTTCAGTTATTCGATAAAATATTTAGGGCGTAAACCTCTTCATCATTTCAAATATTTAAGACAGCTATGACATGGATAACAGCGTGGTATATACAGAGTGAGTAGAAAGTCCCGGAACGGTCGATTATCTCCGTTGTTTATGAAGCATTTTTTTAATACTCGGTGTGTTTATATAGCAAATATTAATGCATTTAATAATCGTAATGTCTTCTCGTTCCGACTCCCGGTTTAGCCGGATGTGACCTTACCTTTTTGTTTCGAAATGCAACATCCTGTATATTTTATTGTTGTCGGACACAGAATAAAAAACTACATAAGAAATGTTATAAATAAGGTTTTTATTTTATTCGAAAAGTGAAAATAAAAAATACTTGTAAAAAATTGCATCATCTTTCAAGAAACTAATAATTTTAATTAAGTCTACATTAAATGTTCGAAATATTCTCAATTTAGAATTTGACAATAGCCCAGCCGATCGTTAAAATTCCGTAAAGCATTTTGTACAACTTGTGGATAAATTCGGCGCATCTCTTACGTTATACGTTGTCGCAATTCTTCTAGATTGGCTGGCCTGTTTCTGTAAACTCTGCATTTCGAATGTCCCCAAAGAAACAACGTCTAGTGGGGACAAGTCGGGGGAACGAGCAAACGATTCAATAGGACCCCTTCGACCGATCCATCTTGCTGGAAATATTACATTCAGATAATTCCGGACACCTATGGCGAAATGTGGCGGTGCTCCATCTTGTTGGAACCAGATATTTTCAGCTGGTGTTAAAGGATTTATGGCATTTTGGAAATAAAAGTGTAACAGCGGGTACAATTTCATTTCTTAACGCTTACCATTTAAATCCCCATTTACGAAAAAATGGTCCAATTATATGGTTGTCCACAATACCTGCCCATACATTGAGCTTTTGAGGGTGTTGGATATGTACTTCAGATATCCAGTGCCGGTTGTCTTTCGACCAAAAGCGATGGTTCTGCCTATTTACTGTGCCATTAAGACAAAATGTGGCTTCATCTGAAAACACCACATTGTTTACAGAATTAGGATTGGCCACGATCATTTCCATGATAGTTTCGCAAAATTGAATTCTGCGGTCTGGATCATCTTCAGTCAATTCATGGACGAAATGAATTTTATAAGGATTTAGCCTTTCTGACTTTAAAATGTTCATCACAGGCTTTCGACAAATACTGTGATCTCACCCTAATTGATACGAGAAAGTTTGAGGATTTTATTCAAGCTGCAATAAAACGTTAAACTTAGTTTCTTCGCCAGTGGCTGATTTCGGTGGTCCTGTTCTTGGCAAATACTTAACATTATGTCTTGTTTCATATCGTTTAACAGTCTTACATATCGTAGACTTACTAACTGATTTGGATAAATATTATTAAATAAAATATGAACATCGTCATATGTTCGTTGTCTATCACCATACCCGCCACTAAGATTCGTAACCATATTTGCAGTCAGTTTTGATAAATTTAACACACGTCACTAAAGGCTTGTCAAATAATTTGCCATAGCAACTAACATGTCAATGTTTTCAAAGGTAATGCGATTTGCTAGAAGTATTTTTATTTTAAATTTTTTATCACTTTTCGAATAAAACAAATACCTTATTTATAACATGTCTTATGTAGTTTCCTATTCTGCGCCCGATAAAAATAAAATATACAGGGTGTTGCATTTCAAAAGAAAAGTTAAGGTCATTTCCAGTTAAACCGCAAGTCGAAAAAAGAAGACATTACGATTATTAAATGCATTAGTATTTGTTATATAAGCACACCAATTATTTTAAAAAAATGCTTCATAAACAACGGAGATAATCGACCGTTCCGAGACTTTTACTTACCCTGTATATTTTTATATAGCATATTATCTGTGTACGGCGTCGAACAAACAAAATGTACAAAATGGTGAGAATTTGTTTATATTTTTGTCGAATATACAGAGTATAAATAATAAAACAGACTTGCTCGAAAGTATGTTATCTGAATGTAAACATCTTTTCACATGCCTAACCAAAACTTGGCTGAAATCTGATTCCTTTGAAAATTACTGACTGAAAGATGTGGTGGTGGTTGTGGAATATGGTGCTTAGATTCTCTGCAAGCGGAGTCCCTGGACTTGGATACATACAATGGCGAAGGATCCATTGAGATGTGTCGATTAAAATGGAAACGCGAGGGTCAGATCCACATCATAATAACCTTATACCGACCTCCAGCTGGGGACTTTACAAATTTCTTGGTGACGATTCACTCAATGGTACATCATATATTTAATACCAAACACAGAATATTTGTCTGTGGTGATTTCAATGTAGATTTTCGCACAAACAACAATGATCAACGAACTCTTGTTGATTTGTTTCAATCTTTTGGTATGAGACTTATCGTGGCCGATTATACCAGAATCACTGCTACTACTGCTACGTGCATAGATAATGTTTTCACCAACTGCCACTCGGATTTTGGTGCGGAAATTTGGGATACTCCCTTATCAGATCATACATACGTAAATATAGAAGCGAATGGGCGTTTCTTTGAGGGGCAAACGCGGACAGGAATGGTTAAAAAAGTATGTAGATCCTTTCGTCTTTTGATTATTTTTGGTGTTGTTACGTGCACAAATTTCACTTAGTTCAGTTCCGTATTTCATTTAACTTGTTAGAAATATAGGCTCAAATTTTACTCCTCTCGGACAATAGTGATTTCCTAATATCGCTTAACGATATTCTCGTTGAACCCATCATATCGCAGCGTGTTAGTTACCCTTGAGTTTTTCGAATTCGTCCAATCACGAGAACGCGAAGCGAATCTTAGCTTCGGCATAGTAACACAAAAGGAGGGAATTCGGCATTAGGGAGCGTGTGGTAAAAGACCGGTGACGAGATCGGAAGAGGTTATGGCTGAGAAAATTTAAGTGTGTGTATCGTTTATCGAATTATCATTAAGAAAGTATTTACCCTGTAGTGGGGAATTCGCCAGCAAATCCTCTAGTGTATTGTTCAAGTACGTCTCCCGTTCGCGGAGGAAAACCCGAGATCGAACCTTCCTATACCTCCTCGTGCCTAATAGAACATCATTGTCTTTATGCCTCCCCATCAAGGTATTAAACGAAGGAAAACCGATCGTCTAATCCGTCGGACAAATCCGAAAGACCATTTCCAAGATCCGAGGCAGACAAAGGGTAGAACCTTATGCGAGGACATCACCTGGAAGCCATGACAGCTAAGCATTCATTCTATATGTCTTAAACCTTTTCTCTTTGTTTCAAATATTTCGTATATCGTATCAATAATTTCAACGAAATTCAACGTTAATATTCACTAGCTTGTAAAATCATTATTATCTAGATGGCCGTATTTTCTTATTAAATTCATTGATATTCATATATATATATATATATCGAAATCCCTACTAGACCTGTATCGTATTTTGCATAACTCACAGTAACAATTAACATCACGCATTCTTAAGTTTATATTGCTAAAAGTTTAGATAAAACGTTTTATGTTGACATACGGTTACCGCACTGGTCGCATTATTTAGCTAATTTTATCTCAAATTTTATGTAGTTTTTCAATGTTTTTAATGAATTCTAACTAAAGGCTAAATACACAAGTTCTTGAATAACCGGGTGTAGTTCAAGTAGAATTTTATCGTTTTCGTAACAGAATCTAAGCATATAGAATCAACGTGCATTTTCCAGCTGATCTTGGTCGCTCCTGACGTCAGACAGTTCTTCGACCGATATAAAGGTACCGATTATTTGACCATGAAAATATATCTGGTAAGTTCTTATGACCTTCGACCCAAATTGCATGGTTGGCGCCCATACTATCTTCTTTCCTGACAAGACCTGTTGTATTCAACGACCGTTATTTAGAGCTTGAAAAAGAACCGAGACGACCTCCCATTGAGCTGAGCACGGTATTGGCTAGCCTGTTGCGACAAGCGTATGTACCGCTTCTTGTTTTGTTCTTGTCGTCTTGTGGACTCTAGCCAATTGTTCCCCTCAGTGCTGTCTCGGAGAGATAGTAGTAACGCAGTTTTGGGGGTAACAGTGTTTCGAGGATACCATCTTGACATCTCTGGTTTTTGATTTCCCGTTTCGATGTCTCAAGTCACATGTTGTTCGACGACCGAATGTTACACATGTCGAAGTTCTTTTAACACGTGAAGTTTGCCTGGGCTGTGTAATGAACGAGTAGTTTTGGGATTGGAGAGAATTTTGGAAATTTGTAAACTTTGGAAACTTTAAAATTTTTTAAAATATCAGATTTTTAACTTTGTTACAATATCTCCATTGTGTGATGGTTTTCTCTATTCTGTTTGATGATAGAAAACTACTTCCACCATTCGCAGACGCGTTTCGCGGTTATACGGCTCGTCAGTGCGACTTTGTGACGATGAAGTAGTTTTCATTTCCAGATAAGCACTATATATGCTAGGATGTTCAATGTTTGTAAATATCAGAATTCAATTAAGAAATTCCCCCAACATGGAAGTAAATAACTGCAAAAATGGGCATTTAGGTACATATTGGGGGAATTTCTTAATTGAATTCTCATACGTACAAACATGACCATTATATCTGCTTCACTAATGAGAAATTTTGACTACTCTTTGCTTCATTTATTATTGACATCTTCTCTTTCTGTTTTGAATAAATGTTCAAACGCAAAGAAATGATAAAGTTTCTATGGGATTGTATAAGGTGAAAGAAAAAGTGCATTTCGGCTTTCCAGTGATAAAAGGATTTCTTTTCTCTGACAAATTTTGTTTTGTTCCGTTTTTGTTCGAACTTTCTGCTCTTTTAATTTGATGATTAAGTTATGAATAAGTCGACGGTATACGAAACTACGTTTATATTTTCGAACAGAATAGGTTTGCGGCATAACGCTACGTTCCGCGGTCGCGCTTGTTGTACGGCCGATCGTTCGTTCAATTTACGTAACGATACTATGACCTTTAAAGTAGTGAAATTATTATGCTATTATAATAAGTTTGCCGTACCATGCACTTGCGTTACACCGTCGTTCTCGAACCTTTTCCTTCGGAACCGCGATAATGCGCGGGCGTGCCGTGCGCTGTTTACGACACCACAAATATCGCGATGTCGATGATGGTAGGCGAGGATGAGTCGTTTTTGAGTTTTTTCAGGGACGCACGCCGATGGTATAGAATACGACATTGACGTCAAAACTCGTGAAATTTGCTTCGTTTGGGTGCTAGAGCCTACCAGAGCGATTCGTCCAGAACCACTCTTCACTTTCCCATTGAATATTTCCTGAATGAACCGTCTCTCGTACCCGAAATTATTTTCTCCCAAATCTGCACTAGAAAAGCTCTAATTTGATGCCTAATAAGTCGTACTTCCGATCATTCCGATTTTCTTCGAAATTCCAAGGGGTACCCCTTTGGAATTTCAGGAAAAAAATAATATGTTCCAAAATAACGAAATTCTGTGTACAGATATTTTCGAAGGTGTAGAATACGATTTTGATCTCAAAACTCGTGAAATTTGCTTCGTTTGGGTGCTAGAGCGTACCAAAGCGATTCGTCCAGAACCACTTTTCACTTTCTCATCAAATATTTCCTCAATGAACCGTGTCTCGTACCCGAAATTATTTTGTCCCTAATCTGCACTAGAAAAGCTTTAATTTGATGCCTAATAAGTCGTACTTCCGATCATTTCGATTTTCTTCGAAATTCCAAGGCGTACCCCTTTGGAATTTCAGGAAAAAAATAATATGTTCTAAAATAACGAAATTCTGTGTACAGATGTTTTCGAAGGTGTAGAATACGATTTTGATCTCAAAACTAGTGAAATTTGCTTCGTTTAGGTGCTAGAGCGTACCAGAGCGATTCGTCCAGAACCACTTTCCATTTTCTCATCAAATATTTCCTCAATGAACCGTGTCTCGTGCCCGAAATTATTTTATCCCTAATCTGCACTAGAAAAGCATTAATTTGATGCCTAATAAGTCGTACTTCCGATCATTTCGATTTTCTTCGAAATTCCAAGGCGTACCCCTTTGGAATTTCAGGAAAGAAATAATATGTTCTAAAATAATGAAATTCTGTGTACAGATGTTTTCGAAGGTGTAGAATACGATTTTGATCTCAAAACTCGTGAAATTTGCTTCGTTTAGGTGCTAGAGCGTACCAAAGCGATTCGTCCAGAACCACTTTTCACTTTCTCATCAAATATTTCCTCAATGAACCGTGTCTCGTACCCGAAATTATTTTATCCCTAATCTGCACTAGAAAAGCTCTAATTTGATGCCTAATAAGTCGTACTTCCGATCATTTCGATTTTCTTCGAAATTCCAAGGGGTACCCCTTTGGAATTTCAGGAAAAAAATAATATGTTCTAAAATAACGAAATTCTGTGTACAGATGTTTTCGAAGGTGTAGAATACGATTTTGATCTCAAAACTCGTGAAATTTGCTTCGTTTAGGTGCTAGCAGAGCGATTCGTCCAGAACCACTTTCCATTTTCTCATCAAATATTTCCTCAATGAACCGTGTCTCGTACCCGAAATTATTTTATCCCTAATCTGCACTAGAAAAGCTCTAATTTGATGCCTAATAAGTCGTACTTCCGATCATTTCGATTTTCTTCGAAATTCCAAGGGGTACCCCTTTGGAATTTAAAGAGAAAAATAATATGTTCTAAAATAACGAAATTCTGTGTACAGGTGTTTTCGAAGGTGTAGAATACGATTTTGATCTCGAAACTAGTGAAATTTGCTTCGCTTAGGTGCTGGCAGAGCGATTCGTCCAGAACCACTTTTCATTTTCTCATCAAATATTTCCTCAATGAACCGTGTCTCGTGCCCAAAATTATTTTCTCCCTAATCTGCATCTTTCTTAAACGTTCTGGACGTTCCTCAATTAGTTTGTTAGATGGATATTGCGTGCTGTTGTATTCTTCATTCGAATTACTTAAATTAGCGAAGTGGTAATTTTAAAAATACCCCTCGATATAGATATTAGCGATAATCGTTACCAAATCAGTCCTGAATAATATTTACACATTCCGACGGACGATACATATGTACGTACATACACTACTTGACTTTTATCAGATGAAAGTAACTGTTCAACGTTGACTTAACATTTCGCAGATGACTAATAAACTCAACAACAGCCATATCTGTCGTTTAAATCCTTCTTAGAGACTATAAAGACGACGTCAAGATGAACGATGGCTTGACGCGTTTATTATTTTTTATTGTACGTATGTTTACCATTATTTCTTTCCGTATCACATACATCCATTAATTGGATGGTTATATTTGCATGTTTGGACGTGCATTCGCGATCTGTATTTGCTTATGTCGTTAACAATTAATCGTTTACTACTTGCTATATTTTTCGTTTACCTTTTCGAGGAAGGAACATCGATGAGCGTGTAATTTGCTTCCCTTTTTGGCTCGCGCTACGCTAATAAGCAATAAACGATGAAAATTGCTTTCGTTTAATTACTTTTAGATAGATGACTTCGCAAACTGTTCTCGTTAACGTCGGGATAGGTCATCATTTACTGATTCTTTCGAATTGCCTCTACCACTTTTAGGTTGATAAAATGACAAAATTTCAATTCAACAGATTATAACAAATAAGAATAAGGAGACTGTGGCTAAAATAATATGTAAAATAAATAAAATTACCCTCACCACACCTTTCTGAGAAATCCACTGATTCTGTGTCGACAGTGTTTTGGTATGTTTCGCACGTTCATTGTGTGATATTCATTGTGCAGGCTTTTGGTGTTGTACAGTGTTCGTTGCGCGGTGTTCGTCTTGAGCATTAGCCGGATTCGCTAGTGATACTGAATTCCCCAGTTTTCCACTGAGAATGGAAGCTTAGTTGCCGAAATATGTATGTGAATTTTTCAGAAAAATGCGGTTAAAATTTCTTTTACGGTTTATTTCTGGTCTTTTCCTATCGACATTTGTTTTCGACGTTTCTTTTTAAGATAAGTGATTTTGTTTTTGATGTTTCTTGCTGAAGATGTACTACCCACGTTATTTAGAACTTTTGCTGCTTCCAAGATTTGAGAGGACAAGATTTTTATTTCATCCGTTCTTAAAATTGCTTCTGAAGTGGTGATTTTCTCTCTCACCGTCATGAAATATAAGCGTAAATTAAAACTTGTCTTTTATTTGATCTCGAAAGTCATGGAGGTAATCTGAAAGATAAGTATTTAAATAAATCGCGAATTATATGTACAGATAATTATGTATTGGTAGCCCACGAGTATCCGCAGAGTAATCATCTTGTTTCAGTAGAGATTTTACCCTAAAAAGTCTGGAGGTAGGTTGTTGTCATTCGCTTTTTTAAAGTAAAAATTTTACTAAGATTTACTAATCTCCGGGAGCTTCTACTCTGTTGCTAATTTTATGACTGCTAGTTTTTAATATTTGTGTTAGTTATGTGCACAGTCGAACATGTTTTTAGCGAAGTCGCAAAATCACCGCAAAAAGATCATTAAATAGAAACTTTGCTACATAAAAATAACAAAACTTTTTGGGAACAACTTTAGATATTATTATAAAAATACGCACATACTACATACATAATATCATAGAAAATATTCTTTTGATATAAAGTCCGTAATTTTTCGCTGAACTGTACACTTAAAAAACGTTTGGCGTCCATAAAAACTTTCACATTTATTAAACGACTAGAATATATTATCCGGTACGTTTTCACAAAATTGCAGTCTTCGTCGAATTGTTCGAATACACTCAACACATCAGTTTCAAACGGTTTTACAAATTTCTTGTTTTCATTTTTGTCATCTTCTTTGTCTTCTATAACCCCGTTGTTTCTATAAGTCACGCCATCTAAAACGCCTGTATCAGTAGGGTATTCGGCAATTGCTATTTCTTCGTCTATTTCGAGATAGTCTTCAAGTTCTGTATGTTCAGAAATATGATTGTAATCTCAAAGTCTCGCCCATTTCCTTTTTAATTCGAAGAGTTGCAATTCGTCCTCTTCATCCAAGCCAATGGTAAAACTGAAGAAAAACCAGCTTTTGAACAGCAATTTCTCATTGTTGCTTCGGTAACAGCATATGTCCACACTCTTGCCAGTATACAAATACATTCACGCAAATTAATGGAAATTTTATCTGCAGGCTCGTTTTCTTCAATCTCCCTAATAATGTTGTTCAATATCCGCTTACGATAATGAAATTTTATATTTTTCATAATGCCTTAGTCCATAGGCTGCAGCTTCCACGTCATATTTGGCGAAAAAAATATCAACTTTATGCTTTTTAGCGTAGTTTGCAAACTGTGAGGACGTGTAGGGCGGTTATCAACAATTATTGCTATTTTTCTATATTACTTTGTTGTTGATTCGTCTTGTTTTAGCAACCATTGTTCAAAAATTTCACTCGTTATCCATGCTTTTTGTTGAAGGTGTAGCATCTTGAACTTTTATTCTTGACAGTTATTAACAGAACATTGATGTTTGTACATGTGAGAGGGATTCGATATGAATTCTCTCACAATGCACGTATTACGCATTTTTGCAGTTATTTTTTCTACAGAAGTGGCCAACTTGCGTTGCCACAGCCTCCTGCAGTAACTGCAGTCGCCCTCTTCGGCTACCCGCCGTGGGAGAATTGCAAATTACAAAATTTTGATCTTCTCTTGCCATCCGTAGACGTACGTTTCGCGGTTATACCGCTCGTCAGTACGGCTTTGCAAGAGCTGTAATTTCGTATACAAATTTTATGTATATATGGTCTGAACATTGATGTTTGTACATGTGAGAGGGAAACGTACGTCTACGGATGGCAAGAGAAGATCATAATTTTGTAATTTGCAATTCTCCCACGGCGGGTAGCCGAAGAGCGCGACTGCAGTTACTGCAGGAGGCTGTGGCAACGTAAGTTGTCCACTTCTGTAGAAAAAATAACTGTAAAAAATGCGTGATACGTGCATTGTGAGAGAATTCATATCGAATCCCTCTCACATGTACAAACATCAATGTTCAGACCATATATACATAAAATTTGTATACGAAATTACAGCTCTTGCAAAGCCGTACTGACGAGCGGTATAACCGCGAAACGTACGTCTACGGATGGCAAGAGAAGATCAAAATTTTATAATTTGTTATTAACAGAGATAGTTTTTCCGACTCGATCATATTTGCACCAACCACAACTGTGATTCGTGCTTTGCCGCTCCGCCCCCCTCCGAAGCGTTTGTCACCTTTGAATGACAACGTTTTGTCTGGTAAGCACTTGAAAAACAGCCCAGTTTCATTTATATTAAAAACGATCATAAATATCCCAAATGTTTTTTAACACTTTTTCTCTCCAGCGATAAAGTCTGTTTCACTAACATCGGCACTTTCTCCGGATATCACTTTTTGTATTATACCGTATCTCTTCTTAAATTTGTCTAGCCAAGCTGTGCTTGCTTGAAATTCTGAATGTCCCATAAATTTTGCATATTCTAAAGGCCTTCTCCTTATTTAAAAGATTTGATATATTTTTCTCACGGAGCATTTCCATCCATTTTAAAACAGCTTTATCGACTTCTTTGTGTGACCAAAGTTTAATGCGCTTTTTGCCGGAATCAAATGCCTCGCTTTGTTTTAAAATTGTCGCAATATCTTTCTTCTTAAATCCCTCGTCAACATTTTACCTTTTTCCGCGATACTTAAACATTTTCCTTTACTCACCTTGAACGTACGAACACAAAAATCACAAGAAGAACTGCAACAAATGCACCTACCGACCAACAAGATTTGAATGGGTATATTCTAATTCTAAGAAGTTGTAGATTAAACTTCGAAGGATAGCTGTCCAAGTGAACGGTTTCGAAGGATTTTATAAATAGAATTGCATAATCCGTCTTAACCACCTGCCTTCAACTTCCGAGAAATATTTCTTTGCGGGAAAGAAATCTGGTGATAACTTTGGATAAAAATTTTGCAATAAAGAAATTTTGTTCGTTAAGTAGAAGTTGAAATACACGCAATTGTATTTTGAAGTTCAATGTACACGTGAAGAAATCGTTAAATAGGAAAATTCGTTAAAAGGATATTCGTAATATACAAGTTCGGCTCTAACTACATGTTGTAATATGTTTGAACACACAATAATACCTGACTTATTCTATACTATATATGTAATTGGTCAAAAGAATGAATAAAGTTATTAGTATTATTCTTATTATTATTAAGTTCGGCGATGTTTATATTAATAATATTTGATGTTTTCTTCAACGGAATTTTTACCATCCGTTATTAACTCGTTCTTAATCAATTTTCCGTATGCATTTTCAGCCATTTGCCAATTTGGAAAGTTGGGTTTTCCAAAATTTGGATCCAATGACTAGATTTCCAAATAATAATTTTGCTTGATGGCTGGGCTTCTCCTATAATTCTTCTCTTCCAAATTTATCCATCAAATTCGGCGATGACCAACAGCCGGATACAAATTGATGATGAATAGGGAAAAAATCCACGCAAGTGGTGCACTACAAGCTGAGTTTGACATTTCCGGGCTTCCATGAAAACGGATACGCTTATTGAGGAGAATAGCTTGGATTAAACATATGAAGAAGGAATGGGGTTACGGCATAAAACGGTGGAAGTACGTGTTTCGATAGCTTCCTCGTCATTTTCAGTACGTAAGTATATTGTACCGAGAATTTAGGTAATTATATTTACAAGACTGCACCGGCTTAGCTCTTAATTAACGATATCATAAAAAGCATGAATTATAACAAATTATATGTACAAGATTTTAGAAATATTTGACATAATTTGCAAATAATTATCTATTGTGTTGTATGTATGTCAGTATGTAAGTTCTTCTATTCGATGAATTTCTTGCTATGGATCCCTTTCTTAAATTCTTTTTTCGGTGTGGTGAAGCTCTGTTTTTTTAATGGTTACTTCTTTTAAAACTCTTTGGATTTAAATATAGTTGAAACTTCTATTTCAATCCACCTTCAACGTAGTAAAATGATTTTTCGTGTTGTTTTTCGGTCATCAACCAAACATACCATCATTTTTTTTTGAAACCAGGACGCTTCCCCATCCAAAGCTTATTACATTATCTCTCCGTTGTCACAATAACCAGATTTTACTATTTTCCATGGATAGCATTTCCTCACTGGCGTGACATTGTTACAGAGGTCTAGATTGTTGATACCTTGTCCTTGATTTCTTATATCCAGTGGTAATTAGGAATTCTTGTAATGTGAATGTGTTGAATGTGTGTATTTAAATGGTTACATTGCTTTCTATCTTTTAATCGACGCGTTTTATAATGATTGATAATTTTATTTCTAGTTACATTTTTTCCCATTAAACGTCTCTGCCTGGACTTATAAAAGAAGCTAATACCCGCAGGGTAATGAAATGCTTAAAAGGTGACGCGCGCGTGGTATCGGAAAAGTATAAATAGAACCCGAAACTAAACCGAATATCATTTGAACATGAACATCCAAAACACCAACATTTACTGTGAATTTTGATATATTGAATTGTAATTAATGATAGATTATGTAATGGCAATTAACTATGTGAATTGCATATTGTAGTACATATTAATGTACTACAATATGCAGAAGACAGCACCATTCATGTTCTTTTGGATAAATTTTCTTTGTTTCTTTCTTATTTCTGCTTTTCAAGTCATCATTATTGATCGATTTTCTTTAAATACCGTACGGTATGATGAGTCATCTGTCCTTTTCACAATGTAATATTAGAGTAGAGGACACAAGCGAGATGCCTCATCATACCTACACCTATATCTAATTATCAACCTGGAACTAAACCAAATATACCCCCTCTTCTCTCCCGCTCATTAAATTTAGAAATTTATACTTGGGAGTTATAGTTTTAAAACGCCGGTTTTTTTTTTGTTTTGTTCTTTTAATTTATACAATTACCGAGAGGCCAAAAGCCGTAATAAGTGAGCGCACAAACATAACCCATCATCGACATCAACAACATCGACGATATCTCTGCTACGACAGTAAAGCCGATCGTCGAGCGATCCACGCCTCCGGCGTTCGCAACTGCTAAACACCATCATCAACGACGACGGCGAAGGTCTCGAGCTGAAGAAAGACGGAGGAAGCTTCGTGTTGTGTATCTTTCCTATCTATCTACGTGTCGTTATACAAACTTATCCGCGGTCGCACGTCCTTCGCCGTATTGTATTGTACGTATGTATGTAGAGACCCGGTACCAAGCAGTACCAGCCAGCGACTTTGGTACAGTCGGTCACTTCCCCACTACCCACGACTCGCCGGTTCTTACTTACAATCAGCGTTAATGTATTCACCTGTTTAAATCGAGTTTCAGTCTCCTCTCTCTCTCGTTCGCCCTGTCTCTGTCTCTTACGTCGGTTTCTCCGTCGACGGTTTTTATCGGTCGCGGACGCCTCCGGCGCAAAGACTAGCCGGTCGATTGTGTCGATCCTTAGGAGCCATCGTCGGCTATTGTTGACGTTGACAATCGCGCGGTGCTAGTGACAATAGACACTTACGACGTTCATAAGTAAAGTAAGGAGACCGATTGATTACAATGCTATTTTTAACACTGTCCAGGCTCCCATTATTGCAAGACTTTCTTAAATCCAAGACGATGCATTCCGTTTACATTTCCTTCCTGCCTTGAAGGTTCTCAATTCAGTTGTCTCGTTTTCAACATTCAAGAGTTCGCAAGTAATCGTTTATTTGACAATACAAATTTAACACAACAATAGAGAATTTCAACTCGAATTTAAAACTACGGAATTATATAGATAGGCACAGCGATACTTTGACGTTCAATTGTAAATTCTTCCCATATCTAAAGGACCTCCCAAAGAGAGACCAATAACACGTGGGCATTCCAGAAAATAGTACCCGTATATATGTAATTCAAAGAAAAAGATGGAAAGTGAACAATGATTTTATTTAAGCGAAAGTGACACATTTACCCATTTTTCAATGCAGTCGCCGCCGTTGTTGAAACATTTGTTGTATCGTGAAACCAGTTTGTTTATGCCTTCCGCGTCAGTCTCTACCACCAAAGTAACCAGTCACTGCTGTACACCTGCTTTTAAGTCATCAATACTTTGGAAACGTTCTCCTGACAAGATATCCTTGAGTTTACTAAACAAATGATGATCACTTGGAGCTAAGTCGAAGCTATACGCCGGTTGGTCAGAAATCTTCCGTTCGAACTTCCGAAGAAGCCGTGTGGGGACGAGCATTATCATCCTTAAGAATAATGCCACTTGTCTGCATCTCCCCCTCCCCCTTCCTGTTTTGGATGGCCCTGATTCTGAAGTGTTTCACAGTATGTGTCCGCATTAATGGTCGTCCCTTGGGGTATGAAATCAACCAAAAACAGACCCGTTCGGTTCCGAACACGAAGGCCATGACCTTTTTCGTGGCAAATGACCATTTAAACTTGCGCGGTCTTTTTGGATATCGTAGATGGTGCCACTCCATGGATTTGCGTTTTGTCTCAGGTGTGAAATGGCACACCCAGGTTACATCCTCAGTATCAATTTGGCTAAGGAATGTATCGCCCTGTTGCTCGTAACGAGCCAAAGACGTCAACGCTGGACCCATACGGTTGGTCTTCTGCTCGTCGGTAAGCATTTTGGGCACCCATCCTCCGCATTTTTTTCTGCGATTCAGATGGCCCGTCACGATTTCATGGAGCAATGGTTATGAAATTTCAGGAAATTGCATGCTCATTTCTTTCAGTTTTACGCATCGATCTGCGTAGATGAAATCATCGACACGTTTCTTCTGATTGTCGATGATACGGGACGGGCGACCTGACCACTCTTCATCGTGCACAATATCTCTTCCCTCTTTGAAATTTCGAACCCAGCGCCGTACAAATGACTCATCCATTGTTCCCGTACCATACACTTCAGTAATCCTGCGATGAATTTCGCTTGGACGGACGTTTGCTGCATTCAAAGAACGGATCACGCATTTCGCGGGATTTTCTATCTTATACGCCATTGTAAACAGTCGTAAAGCTCACACCACGCGCCGGAAGAACTTTTTTCCCGCAAAGCTACGATGTTACTGTTGACATCTGCGCCACTTTGCTTCTAATTCGATCAATAACCCCATCTGTATGACTAAACCGGTACTATTTTCTGGAATGCCCCCAGCTTTATCGTGTGGAACCTGTCGTTCGTCCACGTGCATAAAGATCAGGTATGTCTTTGTTTACATAACTGATATATTAATGACAGATTACCAACACTTATCATACGAAATGCAATACTGATACACAATATATATAAGGCACTTAGTTTCTGTTAAATAATTCCCAACCTTCCCTAGACAAGGCGGCTGGCTTGATTTATAGATGGGCCCCTGATGAAGAAGGGAGAGGGGGCCTACGGGAACTGACCGAGGTCTCAAAAAGTGATGATTCCAACAGTGTATGATTTGTTTAGATTAATATAGAGAAAAAATGCAGAAAACCGCAAAAAATCGTTCAAAACCGCTTAAAATAGCCAAAACTGCATATCTCGGTTCTTATGGAACATGGAAGGTTCCTAGTACCTTTCTCGGCAACCGTCTGTAATAATCTAAACAAATCATAGACCGTTGGAATCAGCTCGAGTCGAGGCCTCATAGTCTCATAAACTCCCTTCCTCATCAGAGACTCGTCTATAAAACAAACGATCCGCCGCCCTCCTTCTGTCTAGAGAAAGGTAGAAGATGTGAACAGAAACGAAGTACTTGATATATATTATCTGTGATGGGCAGTTATGCATTGTGTATGAATATTGCATTTCGCATGATAAGTGCTAGCGGTCTATCAATATATCAGTTATGTCAACAGAGACAGGGGGCCTGCTCTGTGAACCGCCTAAGTCCCATAGAAACCGAGAGGAATATGCGATTCCCGCTATTTATCGATTTCTTACGGTTTTTTTGCGATTTTCTCGGGTAATCCTTGGAATGCTCTAAATAAATCATATACCGTTGGAATCAACTCGTCAAGACGCGTCGATTGACGTAGGATTGAACCTTCTAAGTCCGATAGAAACCGAGACGAATATACGATTTTCTATATTTTTATCGATTTTTTGCGTCTTTTTGCGATTTTCTCGCATAATCCTTGGAATGCTCTAAATAAATCATATACCGTTGGAATCAACTCGTCAAGACGCGTCGATTGACGTAGGATTGAACCTTCTAAGTCCGATAGAAACCGAGACGAATATCCGATTTTCTCTATTTTTATCGATTTTTTGCGTCTTTTTGCGATTTTCTCGGATAATCCTTGGAATGCTCTAAATAAATCATATACCGTTGGAATCAACTCGTCAGGACGCGTCGATTGACGTAGGATTAAACCTTCTAAGTCCGATAGAAACCGAGACGAATATACAATTTTCTATATTTTTATCGATTTTTGCGTCTTTTTGCGATTTTCTCGGATAATTCTTGGAATGCTCTAAATAAATCATATACTGTTGGAATCAACTCGTCAAGACGCGTCGATTGACGTAGGATTGAACCTTCTAAGTCCGATAGAAACCGAGACGAATATCCGATTTTCTATATTTTTATCGATGTTTGCGTCTTTTGCGATTTTCTCGGATAATCCTTGGAATGCTCTAAATAAATCATATACCGTTGGAATTAACTCGTTAAGACGCGTCGATTGACGTAGGATTGAACCTTCTAAGTCCGATAGAAACCGAGACGAATATACAATTTTCTATATTTTTATCGATTTTTGCGTCTTTTTGCGATTTTCTCGGATAATCCTTGGAATGCTCTAAATAAATCATATACCGTTGGAATCAACTCGTCAAGACGCGTCGATTGACGTAGGATTGAACATTCTAAGTTCGATAGAAACGGAGACGAATATACGATTTTCTATATTTTTATCGATTTTTGCGTCTTTTTGCGATTTTCTCAGATAATCCTTGGAATGCTCTAAATAAATCATATACCGTTGGAATCAACACGTCAAGACGCGTCGATTGACGTAGGATTGAACCTTCTAAGTCCGAGAGAAACCGAGACGAATATACGATTTTCTATATTTTTATCGATTTTTTGCGTCTTTTTGCGATTTTCTCGGATAATCCTTGGAATGCTCTAAATAAATCATATACCGTTGGAATCAACTCGTCAAGACGCGTCGATTGACGTAGGATTGAACCTTCTAAGTCCGATAGAAACCGAGACGAATATCCGATTTTCTATATTTTTGTCGATTTTTGCGTCTTTTTGCGATTTTCTCGGATAATCCTTGGAATGCTCTAAATAAATCATATACCGTTGGAATCAACTCGTCAATACGCGTCGAGTGACGTAGGATTGAACCTTCTAAATCCGATAGAAACCGAGACGAATATGCGATTTTCTATATTTTTATCGATTTTTTGCGTCTGTTTGCGATTTTCTCGAATAATCCTTGGAATGCTCTAAATAAATCATATACCGTTGGAATCAAATCGTCAAGACGCGTCGATTGACGTAGGATTGAACCTTCTAAGTTCGATAGAAACCGAGACGAATATACGATTTTCTATATTTTTATCGATTTTTTGCGTCTTTTTGCGATTTTCTCGGATAATCCTTGGAATGCTCTAAATAAATCATATACCGTTGGAATCAACTCGTCAAGACGCGTCGATTGGCGTAGGATTGAACCTTCTAAGTCCGATAGAAACCAAGACGAATATCCGATTTTCTATATTTTTATCGATTTTTGCGTCTTTTGCGATTTTCTCGGATAATCCTTGGAATGCTCTAAATAAATCATATACCGTTGGAATCAACTCGTCAAGACGCGTCGATTGACGTAGGATTGAACATTCTAAGTTCGATAGAAACGGAGACGAATATACGATTTTCTATATTTTTATCGATTTTTTGCGTCTTTTTGCGATTTTCTCAGATAATCCTTGGAATGCTCTAAATAAATCATATACCGTTGGAATCAACTCGTCAAGACGCGTCGATTGACGTAGGATTGAACCTTCTAAGTCCGATAGAAACCGATACGAATATCCGATTTTCTATATTTTTATCGATTTCTTGCGTCTTTGTCTCGCCAACCATTTGATATAATCTAAAAAAATCATACACTGTTGGAATCAGTTCGTCAGGACGCGATTGGTTACAATTGGACGCAATTGAATGCAAAATACAAGGTGTTATTGTTTGACCCTCAGCTCCACAATGCCACCAAGATCAGTCTGCTCCGAGGAGCATCGGTGGAGTCAAGATCGCTGATTTCGTACACGCCTGTTTTGAGACCGCGTCACAATGCGCGATAGCGGATACTTTCAAACAACGTTGGGTGTTCAAATTCTACACAAAATCTATCTCAAAAGTTATCCGCGAAAGGATATCGCCGCTACCTGGCTACTGCGTTACGACAAAGGACGCCATTTTGACAGCATTGCAGCTATACAAGCGGCCGTGTTAAGTAGAGTTGCTGAATTTGCGCCAATAGTACCAGTAACTATCCCGGAGAGCTGTCTATCATTTAACGAGGCTGGGTCCCGAAGGATTCATAAGCCCCTCGGTCCTCCGCTAAGCGGCCCAAAATCTAGCCGGGAGATGGTATGTTGGGGGCGACCCGAGTAACTATCTGAAACGAGTGTACTAGAATAATAACATTGGACTATACGAAAACAGATGGCTTCATACTATACATTCAGTTTCAACTTATGGTATGACGCCATCTGCATTCGTATAGCCCAATGTTATTATATTTAGTACAGCCGTTTCAGATAGTTGTGGTACTATTAGCGCAAATTGAGCAACTCTTGTGATAACAGCTTTAACACGTTCAGTGCTAACTAAACCCATCGGAACTTTCAGCAGAACTGAAAAAATTTTTAAAATCAAACTTGTATTAGAAATCACAGTTTCTAGATAGTAAACAAATAATATGCAATAATTTATTAATTTCGCGTCAATTTTCTTTTTTGATGCGTTTGCGCGTTATGCGCACAGCTAAAGGTAACACAATGATGCGTTTACGCGTCATATGCACTCAACGTGTTAATAGAGGTTCCCGTCGAGACCTTCGAGGGGGAGTACCGGGCATGGGAGAGTCGGTGGCAAGATGTGTAGACGCTCGTGGAGAGTACTTCGAAAATAATTAACACTTTGTACGGATATTATCAATAAATCTTTTTTAAATATATTTCATGACTTCTAGGGCACACCTGTAGCTCGAGCACATCGACATCTTAGTAACGGTTAGAATTATAGCGTTCATAAGGCGATTTTTCGAATCTACTACGTCGAGATCTATCCAAAGGAACTTTTTATCCCTCTGTCCTCTCTGCACATAGTGTGCCGTTTCTTTTTCCTTTAGTTTCTAACACGATATTAAGATATATTGTGGTATCAACTGCGCACAGTATTTCTGATATAAATTCGAATTAAAGATTTGAATTTCAACTTGCTTTCGGAATTGCTGCATCCACTCTAAAGGTGAGGAAAAGAATCGGACCAGAAGACCGATTCAGCTCCGAACGGACCAGGGTGAAGTAATTCAAGACTTTCATAGAAGTCCGCTTGAGTTACAATGAGACCATGAACCTGCTAAAACTGAAGAGAAGTCAACTGGCCATAGCAGGTGTTCTTATCGGACATCGGAGACTACTCTTACGCCCTCTATCCGAGAAGCATATTGCGAACGCGCGTATTTCCTGTTTCTTTCGTATTCCGCGGATACAAAATGAACTTTACGCAACGCGAACGCCGACGAAGAAGGCAAAAATTCTCTATCGCGCACCAGTTACGTAAGAATGACGGAGCGAATATCGAAGTACGTACCATATACCTAAATCCTTCTTATTGCTCGGCATTGTATTAAGAATCGTACTTTACGTTCGTCCGCGGATTCTAAACTGGTTTTCCGCATTTGCGACTTTGCACAATGGCGCGGAACACAACACGTATGTTGGGTACATTGTGTGCATCAACTCGCGGACGTCGCGTTCGAAATTAATGGGTTAGGAAATAGCTGGAAATTACCTGAATATGCTGAGCGTTATCGTTGCGCATTGCTATTATTACCGTTCGCTAGCCTTTAATTAGGAGATAATAAGTTAGAGAGTGGGAGCCACGAAAGCAGCAGATATGCACGATACGGATGGGAATTCAATTCGGTCGGTAAATTCGCGGGGATGGATATTTTTGCTTTCGATAAAATCGTCAACGAAATGGAATCGGTGTTTAAGAGCAATAATAAATATCGATTATTTATTAATTTCTGCAGTTGAACTCATTTCAGTTTGGATTATTTTTGGATTTAAATCTAATAATGGCAAAGTGTTCATATATGTTTGTCTTAATTTTTTTTTTTTTTTTTTGGATTAACATCTAATGGCAATCGCTACAGAGTAGTATAAAGTTAAACAAGCAAATGGATCATATACACTACCGTCCATATTAGTTCAGACACTTGGGACAATTTCGTAAAGTATTCTTAATGACAGCACTGTTACATTAAAATGTAAATTATGTTATCATATTAAATTATGTATGAAGTTTCTAGTTCGCAAAGGACAAATACCTTCAGAATTTCTAGGTAATATCATCATCACTTAATAATTCAAATTTACGACATTTTAATGGTACTTGTGGACAAATTTACGATCCTTTTATTATGTTTATTTTGGAGGTAGAAGTATGAGTATGACCAAGCTTAAAAAGTTTACATTACTCTGTCCTCACAGTGCTTCATATTATAATCAATATTTTAGTTGCTTCACAAATTCTGTCAGTGCAGTAAATCGGCGATTAAGAGCTGCAAATCTTCATGGTCGTGTTGCTGTGCGAAGACCTCTACTACGCCGGGATAACAGACAAGAACGGTTACAGTGGACTCAAACACATAAAAACTGGACAGACGAAGACTTCAAACGAGTCTTATGGACGCAAATCGAAGTTTGAAGTTTTTGGACAAGCGGTGGTGTTGGTTTTCGTACGCTGGGACAGGAGACTTGCAACGAATGGAAGGCATTATGAGAAAACATTTTTAAACATATTACAAAAAAGTCAAATACTCTCAGGGTTGCGTTTAATTGATAATAATTTTATATTCATGTATGACAACGACCCCAAACATACGCCATTGGTATGCAGAAATTACTTAAATAACCAACAACAAAATAATATTCTTGAAATAATGACGTGGCCACCGCAAAATCCTGACATCAATTCGATTGAGCTGCTGTGTGATTAAGTCGACAGAAAAATTCGGTGTGTTAAGCAGGACCAATGGGATAATGTGCCAAATACAGTGCTTGAAAAATTGATGGAACGGATGCCTAGAATTTTTAATAGCATCTTTCGTGCAAAAGATGGTATTTTCGACGAAAATAACATTTAATAAATTTATATTTATATTATATTTTGAGAATTATTCTTATTTTTGTCTTATGTTATAAATATGTGTTAATAGCAATAAAATTATTATATAAATTTCATTTTATAGTTTAATTTAATGTCAATATTCTACAATTTTGTAAATTTTCCTAATAGTCCGAACTAGTATGGACGGTAGTGTACATATTGACCAAATGTTACATCCAGCTGATAACAGTGTATATAGAAAAATGTCTTTTCGTGGCCAACATCATCTTGAATTTATTACGACGCGATACACGTGGCAATGTACATCTTCTTCTTGTGCTCTTATCAGTAAGTAATCCAATGTGGTCATCTAGATCGACCGATTTCAACAGCACTGAACACAAAAGAAGCTTAAACCAATTGAATTATCCTCCTCATACCTAGAGATTAGAGTTGGCCGAAAAACGGTTCAATCCCGTCTGTGACTCGTCCGTACCGGCATTCGGATGGCGCCGCGATACATATATGCTGTTGGTATGTGACTTTATATTTTAGTTGTAACACAATGTTGGTGTTGTGTCTTTCGCATTTTCTAAACTTACCGATGTCGCGTGTCATTTATTCCGAACTTACAGCAATCTCTTGCGTGTCGTTTATTACGCACTTAAAAAAATTAGCACTAAAAGTGAATGTATAGTATGAAGCCACCCGTATTCGTATAGCGCAATGTTACTATACTAGTACAATCGTTTCAGATAGTTGTAGTTGTTGGCGCAAATTGAGCAACTCTAGTTGCAACATGTAACCATTTCTAATAACTTTTAAAGCTGGAATATTGGCACCCAGGCGTGTGTTATTTACAACGAAACAAAAGTGTACAGAAATAAGAAATAGAATGAAAATGTTTGGAAAAGTCCAATCAAGAGATCAGTTATCAGTAGTCAAGGCAACCAGCGGTACCAGCGGAACTATTACGAAATAAGTTACGACAGCATCGCCGACTCCCTACCTTAGTACGCTGTATGCGAGCAGTTCTGGTTATATGTAGGTTGTCGTAACTTATTTCGTAATTACCGATTTGCTCATACTAATAATAAGTTTACATTTCTTCCAATCTCTATACAAGGCTGAAGTTCAAAATGAAAAATTCACTTTTATGAGAATTTAAAAAGGGGTTGGAAACATCCTATGCCCCTATGTGTGAGAAATGTGTCGATACGACGAAGGTTTGGGAGTTTTCCCAAATTATTACAAGGTTTATATTTTATAAATTTTAACATATGAAAAAAATGTTTTGTCAAAATCATCGTTGGTACTTCTTCAACAAAACAGCCTGTATAAAGGGATAGAAATCTACTAATCTTCAAGATTAGTAAACATTGGTGATGATTAGCCTGGGCAAACAGCGGTAACAGCGTACAATTACGAAATAAGTTACGACAGCATCGCCGACTCCCCACTCTAGTCAGTGCGCTGTATGCGCGTAGTTCTGGCTATATGTAGGCTGTCGTAACTTATTTTGTAATTACCGCTGTTGGCCAAGCCTAGTTATGCGTATATTTCTTTTTATGTTTTGAGTTTGTCCTAACGTGATGCCCCAAATGAGATACTATAAACATAACTGCTAGAGAGCCGTGGCTTATATGTTAAATTGATTTCATGATGTCAAGATATCAAATAAAAATACAAGGTAGCAATATACCGGGCTTTTCAGACGAAAATTCATAATTAATAAAACAAAACTTAACTTACGAAAATTTGTTTCCTAACACAGGGAAGCCGAAATTATTTTTTAAGTTAAAGCAATGATTGGGGAACTACAAACAATGAGAAGTATAGGCGAAAATGTGTTGTTTAAACAAGGAAAGGTAAACGCTACAAAAATTCGACCCATATATTCAGCAAGGTCAAGCGGATTTTAGGATAGGGCATGTCGATTCGATTTCTCTTTCTTACTTCGAGTATAAGTGTGTATCGATACTGGCGGTAATAACTTCGAACATCCGCCAGTGCACCCAAAAACAAAACTTTTATTTTCCCATTTATTTTTCTTTTACTCTGCGGGATGTACGCTAATGGAGTAGGATAGGTCGAAATACGTATTAAAAAGAAAATCGTTTATTTAGTAAAACATTTATTCTTAAGAAATAATTTCAAATGTGATAATAGTAATATACAAATATTTTTGAAATAAATAATATTCATACAATTTAAACTACATTAACATTACAGGTAATTGATCACAAATCCATTATCCATGTTTTTCTTTTGTCGTCGCGGGTCATCGTCTGCGTAGCGACCACTCCGCGGTAGTTACAGATGAGCGGGTAAAAAATAATATTACAAGTCAGGTTTGCGACATTATACATATAACGTTTTTGTCCGAACTTAAGTGAAACTAAAAAATAGGATCGAGGATGTGTCGTACTCTTCTTATCTTCATTACGTTTCGCGATAGATTATTAACAGAATATTTACAGGGTTGGAATTCGCAGGTCCGTTTTGTCACGGTTTATTTTCCGGATCTGCAATTAGAAAGTAAAATAGGGAAGCGTGCCTTCAAAGCGATCACTCACCAAAAGTGACCGAAGGCAGTCCTTTAATTAAGCGACCGACGTTAATTCTCCAATCGTCGT
Organism: Chrysina gloriosa; assembly: GCA_038088585.1. Classification (NCBI taxonomy): domain Eukaryota; kingdom Metazoa; phylum Arthropoda; class Insecta; order Coleoptera; family Scarabaeidae; genus Chrysina; species Chrysina gloriosa. Next base: position 102,293,358 of record CM076087.1, read on the forward strand.
CGCTAGACGTCCTCGGGTTTCCCACGCGTATGTTTCCGAGATACGGAAATGGTTGTCTGTAAAAAAAAAACAAGATTAGAATTATTACATACGAAAATGTTGCACATGTAATATCGGATTTTTGTTAATCAATATAAATGACGGCGATTGCAAAGGCTGTGGTGTAATTTACCGACACTATGTCACATCGGTAAACTCCTCACCACACAATTGTTTCATAATAAATTCGGTGACGTGTTTCGCTAGCTCGAGACATGAATTATCACAACCGTATAAACCTAAATTTCGAAGCATGCATTTTTACCCCAATTTTTACTGTAACCGTAAGTGTGACGTAATCGAATATTTTTCGCTCGAAAACGGCTAGAACGCCTCTCACCCCCGTAAATTCCCTTTTCTACAGACCTTGTCAAGTGGATGATCAAGGGAAAGTACCTGCTAACTCGAGTTTGGGTTCGTATAAGTTGGACAGTTTGAGCGTACAAAATTTTTCGAAAGCAAGTAAATAATACCGACATTTTTTACAAACAAAAGTGTTCTCGAAACGTGACGCAATAATATATCCCCAAAAAATTTGTTGAATTCTTGATTTTCACCTGATAGTTACACAAAAAAAAACTAAATTTTTCGTACACACTCACGACCATATACAATACATATACAATCCAATCAATAAATTACCACCATTCGATGTACCCTTTAGCACAAAACGATCTCATTCCAAAATCCGAAATTACATCAACTACACTTCGTTCACGTTCAGAATGCAGTGTGGTGACAGATAGGCCTATAAAATTCTAAAATCTGATCGGATAATAACTAAGGTTCGACAAACAAGTGCATGAAAAGTAGTATAAACCGGATTGACCCTGTCACTCCCCTGAACTTTAATGTCGCGCACTGCACGTGAGTGGGGACAAGCGGTGGAGGGACAGCGTCAATCCGATTTGCACTATTTAATGATAATTTACCATAACAGTTTATAAAAAGGTGGTACCGACATACGCCCTTGCCCGGTACCACCTCCACTTATCATGCATTCGTTTGTAGAACTTTACTAGCCTGGACAAACAGCGGTAACAGCGTAGAATTACGAAATAAGTTACGACAGCATCGCCGACTGCCCACTCTAGTCAGTACTAAACCGATGCTGTATGCGAGTAGTTCTGTGTCTATATAGGCTGTCGTAACTTTTTCGTAATTATCGCTGTTTGCCCAGGCTACTAATAACGATGCTCAAATTACACGACGCGTAGCGTACCGGATCCTTGCACTTGATAGTTGTCAATTTGCCTAACATAACCTTACTTATTCGAGGAGTTTGTCCTATTTTGATCGTGCCTCGGTTCAGAGTGCCACCTACTACATTCTTAATGTGAACTATAAGTAAACAAATAAGTAAATACTACAGAAAGTTGGAAATTACCTGAAATTCATTCTTCTACCTGAAGTGTCGCTACTACGCGATGCATTCCCACCATATCTACAATTCGGAGGCGGCCTAGCATTGGTGTATCTCAAATCTTTCGGGGGTTTTGCGACGTGGTCGCTTGATAACGCCTATAGTGATCTGCCCTTGACTGTTGATATTGAGTGTTCAAAACCAAATTCGTGGAACCGTGAGGAAGGCTCGGTCCGGCTTTACTCGAATAAGTCCTGAGATCTTTACGGGGAGGAGGCGGCGGTTGCCTCTTAGGATCGAGGTTGTAGTCGGATGGAACAGACGGTCGTCCAGCAGCTTCGCAATTAGGTGTCCTATTATTGTGATTTTCTACCGTTTTTGGGTTGTCCTTTTTCTGCATCAGTGGCATATGCGGATCGTTACCACTCGCCTTCAGATCGTCGAATAATCGATTTAGTACGGCGGGAACTCGCTTTCCTTCCGGGAAAATGTCGCTTAACATTTTGTCTTTGGTCTGATCAAGGGGTATTTTCTCTGGAGATCGGTGAGGTTCTTTGAAATTGTTTTGCGGCGTTTTGAAGCGATCTTCCTCTTGCTTCGCCAACTTCATCGATTTCGCTTTGGGCTGATCGAAGGATATTCGCTCTGGAGATGATCGGTTGGATCCTTTGAAAATGCCTTTCAGGTTACATTTCTCCGAAAATGTTTTGTATTCCTCCAAGGTAAGGTTATCTTCGTCTTGCTTCGCCAACTTTAACGATTTCACTTTGGGCTGATCGGATTTGAGCGGCGTTTTTGGCTTGTTTTGTTCTCTACCGTAATATTGTTTCGATTGGATTTTGGCGTTTTTCTTCAAATTCTCTAGCGCGATCGTGTCGATGAGTCGATCAGGACGTTGCCTACGTTTTCTCTTAATGTTATCGTACTTATCGCCCCAGAAATTTTCGCTAGACGTGGAAGCGTTCGGCGAATCAATTTGCAATTTTGGCAGTTCGTTAGAGCTTTTCGTACAAAACGTAGTAAGCATTTCGCTAATTTTAGCTTGGACTACGTGCTTAAGGTCATTCTTTAATTTATCGGCGGGAATTTCGAATTTTCCTTCTTCATCGTCGATGGGCGTCGTCGGAGGAGTCATCGGTCTATCACTGGTTGAAGTCGCAACAGATTCCTTTCCCGGAATGATTTTCTCCTCGATCAATGGAAGCTGATCCGGCATCTGCTCCTCCGTCTGCACCAACGACTTGACGATTGGAGACGAAGAATTGCTGCGCGATTTGGACAGTAATGGTGACTTCTTGCTCGGCGACGGGGATACGTTCTTAATGGGAGCAAACACAGGAGTTTTATTATTTTGGCGTATCGGATAACCGGAATTATGTACCTCTTTCTGTTTATTCTCCGACTTCTTCCGCTCGATATCCGCCATAACTTTCGCTTTCATCGCCGACGAGAAGTTAGTCAACGAAGAATCCGTCTTAATCTTTTTGGCCGGAGGCTCTTCGGACTTTTCGCTCAATCGTCGATTCTTCGACGTCACTCCAGTCTGAACGGAGCTGATGATGTCGTCTTTATTAATTTGAGGATTCTCGGGACAGACGATGTCTTTAATGCGATCTGTGGAAGCGAATTCATGCTCGTTATATTTGACGGTAACTTTTTCAGAGCGTTGTTGTTGTTGGTTACCTTTCATATCCTTGAGGATATCGTCTTCGTCACCACCGCACTGAGTCGCTCTTGAGGTGACCCCGGTAAAACTGATCCTCTCGATATCGGCCAGATCGACGTTCGCCAGCGGAAATACGATTCTATTCTGGGAACTCGAATGCATCAACTGGATGCTGTTCATCTTCTCGACGCTCATCGGATTGCTGAAATCCTCCTCGATCAGCGACGTTATGTTACTGTCCTCCTCGCTGTCGCATTCTTGTTTCAAGTTCATTTGGATATAATTGATGTTGATCTGGTTATCGTGTAACTGTTGAGACGCGTCTTGATTCTCCATAAACGCGAATTGTTCGGAGAATTGGTAGTCGGCACTGGCGTCTATCGGGGATTGATTTAACGATCGATTGGTCTCCTGGGCGAGATTATTCTCGATCAGATTGATGCACACTTGCTCCGAAAACGGGAAGATGATATCGGTTTCGATGGGAGAATTGTCTGGTACGTCCGTAGAGCTGCGGGTGTCGCGTTCTTGACGTAGTTGTTTCGTCGGTAAATCGTTGTTCTCGCATTTTCCGCCCAATAACGGACCACCTTAAAAGGGAAACGAAAAGATACAAAATAATCACCGCTGATGTTCACACAAGGATTAAGAGACGAATTAGATATTAATAACGTTACAAACTTAGTTTACGAAGCGCCCTCGTATATAGGGTGGCTCACGACTAGCGCGTCGCACTATAGTTCCCAAACTAATAAAAATTTTTTAATCTCGTTTGAGGGGATGGTGTATGTTTATTATTTACCGTTTTCGTACTATCTGAGGATTTTCAAAAAAGTAAGATGTTTGAAACTGAACATAACAGACAAACTAATTGAAATTGGGCTATTTATTTTCAGGTATGCAATTTTACAGTAATGTACAGCGTGATTCCATAGATCGGCTTTATCAACTTTAATAGGGTATAACTTTATTTCAAATAGAACACCCTGTATATTTTTAGACTCGGAGAAAGGTTTCATGTCTTGTGGTTTTGGGAGAAATTTGAAGATATGTTAAATTTTACCTAGATTGAAATTAAATCGAAGCTGGTGAATCTGGAAATGCAGTTTTTTTAACTATCTGAAAAGTTACTAATGAAATACATATGCCTTTAAATGACAAATATTATAATAAATGGTCGCCATTTTCCTCTATGTATTGTATTTTTTGATTAATTACAACCCATTAGTACGTATTGAGGTAAAAGGGTTTTAACATCCAAAGAAATAAGTTTTCATATTTTATTCTTTGATAATGGTACTACTAGTAGAGAAATCTAAGAAAAAAATTGTGAAACAATCAAAGTGCTATTGTCTATCCCAGAACGAGTGGATAGACGAATGCCATGAAAACTGTTTTTTTGGTTGCCAGGGTTTATGTATCCTGAACAAAGACATCCTGAAAACGGGTTTTTGAGTCTTTTCGGAAGGATTCAAGAGACAGGTAATACTTCCTACTCTAAACAAAATAAAAAAGTCGTTGACAACGAGGAAAATGAATTTCTAGTACTAGGTTCAATTGCCGAAAATCCTAGTACCAGTTCACAGAAAATTACCCAACTAACCGACATAAGTAGATCTGGTGTACAGAGGACCATAAAAGGCACAAATATCAGCTATATCATATCCAACACACCAACATTTATACGGGATGGACTTTGACCATCGACTGGAATTTTACTTATGGATTCTGGATCATGTTGGAGAAGAGGATGATTTTTCTGAATATATTTTATTCACTGATGAATCTACCTTCCACAATAATGTATGGTATGTAGAGATAATTTTCGTTACTGTGATACAGAAAATCCACACGTATTTAAGATTGTTGGTCACCAAAATCGCTGGAGTTTAAACGTCTGCGCGGGAATTATTGGTGATTATGTTATTGGACTCAACTTTGAATGGCCTCAGATTTTCGCAATTTTTACAAGGGGATTTCTGGAGTCTTTTAGCTGTTCCCTTATTTACAAGAGGCAATATGTGGCTGTAACTAGACGGGGCTTCACGTAGCTGAAACTATTTAAGTTTAATGTTCTCAAATAAGCGAATTGGAAGGCCACCCAGGTCATTCAATTTGACATGCGCAGATTTATTTTTGTGTGGGGATATATAAAAAAATTATTTACAATTCCACACCGAACGGTATGAAAATTAGAATAAGAAATGCAATCACCACTATTACTCTAGAAATGTTAGAAGATCGTTAGAAGAGAGAGTTAGAATATGCATGGAGGAAAATGGCGATCATGTAGAACATTTATTATAATACTTGTCATTTAAAGGCATATGTGTTCAATTTCAATCTAAGTAAAATTTAACATACTTTCAAATTTCTCCAAGACCACAAGAAATAGGTATAGGGAAAATTAATACAGTTTGTATAGGAATTGACAAACCTTTCTCCGAGTCTAAAAATATACAAGGTGTTCTATTTGAAGTAACAAAGTTATACCCTATTAAAGTTGATAAAGCCGATCTATGGAATCACGCTGTACATTATTATAAAATTACATACCTGAAAGTAAGTAGCCCAAGGTATACCACATCAACACTAAAAACAGGATTTGAAAATTTCAATTAGTTTGTCCGTTATGTCCATTTTCAAAACAGGTATAGGGAACATTGAAGTAGTTCACCTATTTTTCTATACAATTCGAAAAAAGCAAAAAATATATAGGGTTCCTTAAAGAAAAACATAACTTTGATACCTGTATAAATGGCCTTTACAAACACATCATCCTGTCAAAAGAGATTTAAAAAAATAATTAGTTTGAGAGTCCGACGCGCTAGTAGGGAGTCACCCTGTAAATATATACAGTGCGCGCCTACATTATGGAATAAATTCAGTGATGAAAGCGATGTTGGAAGGAATCCTTCAACAAGTCGATTTTATTTGATAAGAATACACAGTTTAACACGACAGCCGATTTTCAATCATCAGTTGTTTTTGAGTAATGGCCAATTATTTTTTTAAATAGAAACCCCCATATTTTGCTTGATTTTGAGACACCTTTGCTTTGCATTGAACTAACAGCATAAAAATGTTGCCATCTGACATAAGAAATTCTTCGAGTAAATGACAATTTACTCGAAAAATTCTTTAAAATATTTTGAAAAAAATAAAATAAGGCAGTTTGTTCAAAACAAAAAAAAATATTTCCTAGTTTTTTTACTAACTAGAAAAGCGCCTCTCGTACGACGGAGATAGAAATACATAACGATCAAGATTTGGTCAGTAGGCCAGCAAAAACGAAAAAACGCTTACCCCAATCGATTTCCGCAAGATCTGCCAACGTTTCGTTGATAATTCTACTGATACTGTTCTCTAGCACGAGGCGTCTGAGAGGCATTTTACTTCCAAAAACTAACCACTTGTGCCGAAACAACTGAAGTGAGATCGATTTCGCAAGGGATTTTATAGCCATCTCCAGAATGTTGATAGTCAATTAGGCGAAGGACCAATACAGTAGAAAGTGATTAGGCGTTAGCCAATGATAGCTCGAGATGAACAGGGTAATTAGGCGTCGATCGACGAGCGACGGTCGATGCTACCTGATTTGTTTGATTTTTGGACACTGCAGAATATTCACAGGGCGAATATTGGGAATTGCACATAAAAAAGAAATGTTGTGTTCCAAACTGGTGCAGGTTTGATGAAAATTAATGTTGGACCGAAATGTCACATCAAAGAAAATCAATCACCTACATATTCTAATCTGACGAAAATGAATTTAGGATATTTACAACCATATATGATAGTTCTCTACCATAATTAGGTCGATCAAACAAGACTGGTTCAAATGACACCTTCTTCGGTGAAAATATAACTAGATAAATGTATAAACAGACATTTGTTTTTTATTCGGGAGCTATCAATAACATAACTAATGACTAGGATTTCTTGATATATAGGATATGTCATTTTTGAAAATTTATGAATTTATGAAATTAAAGTATAAACACACATGCAAACTATGAAAATACCCAGAGAAAACCTTATATCAAAAATCTTTGTCGAAGCCTTAACAATTCTGTTCAAGGACTAGGGAAAACCCGAATCTAGAACCTAGTCAAAGGTTTCCTTCTTAAGAAATTAATAGTTGTAGTGTCTTTATGTATATCTATCATTTCGTATATTAGTCTCTTTTTATAGTTATTCTCTGTTTTTAATATAATTGCGTTTTCAAAATCAAAATAATGCCCCAGATCTTTGTAATGCTTTGTTACAGCGGTCATTGCACCAAAATCATTATTTGAAGAATACTTATCGTTGTATAACTTTTTCTTTAAATATTGTTTTGTCTGACCGATGTAACAACCATCACAGTCTTTACGGTTTATTTTATAAACTACATTACTCTGATTTTGTTGATTTATTTTAGATTTAGTATTAGTAAAAAGAGATCTGTTACTATAATTTGGATTGAAAGTTATGTTTACATTGTTTTTATTAAATTCTTTCTTTTTTATTTTTTCGTAAAAAAACTTACACTCGAATTTCATTTGGCCAAACAAGTTTGCTCTAGGTCCTCCATTACCAGCTTTGCAATAACTGCTGATAATGGAGAACCCATTGCGGTACGGAAAATTTGTTTCTAAATTTTATTTTGATATTTAAAATAAATAGAATTTAAACAAAGTTTCGAAGCTGAGATGAATTCCTCCTTTGGAAGATCTGTAAAATCTTTTACGGAATTCCATTTTTTATCTAAAATTTTTAGTGCTAAATCCACAGGAATATTAGTAAATAAAGAAACAACATCTAAACTGATTAATTCGAAATTATTAGGAATTGCTGGATTTCTAACTGAATCTACAAGTTCCCATGAATTTTTCGCATTATATGTAGTTTTACCTACAATATTGCTTAAAATTTTAGATAAAAATTTGGAAAGATTATAAGTGGGGAATTAATACAATCTACGATTGGACGTAAAGGAATATTATCTTTATGTATTTTAGGAATACCATATATTGTAGGATATATAGAATTTACAATTTTTAAATGGTTACTTAAATCTTTAGAGATATATTTTTTTAAAACCAACTATTTATTAGTTTATTTCATTTTGTAATTTATTTCTTGGATCTGATAATAATACCGAATACGTTTGATTATCTTTCAATAAAGAATTCATCTTAGCTTCGTAATCAATCTTATTCATAATTATTGTTTTTTCTCCTTTATCTGATTTAGTTATTATAATGTCTTTAGTAGATTTCAATTCCTTTTTGTTTCATTAAAAGCTCTTTTTAAGATATTATTATTGTTACTATTATTATTGTTTTTGTTTTCTTTATTTTTGTAATTTGTCAAAATGTTAACCAACTTATGTCTTAAGTTAGGTTCTGAGTTTTCTTCATAATTTTGAACAATATTTTCTATACTACAAATAATATCATCTATCGGTATGACATTAAAATCTAAAGGAAAGGTTAGGACCTAGACTCAAAATTAATTTAACATTTTGACAAATATCTTTATCGGTTAGGTTGATTATCCAATCTTCTCGTAAAATTGGATAATCAACGCCTGTATTTATTTAAGAGTTATCATAATAGATTAAAATTTACTTACGAGAGGGAATCTAATAGCAAATTAAATTTCCTGAACGTGAGTCATGCACAATAACGGCATTGTGAAAACGAATTGGCATATAAAGTCTACTAACACAGGAAGACGTTTAAATTATTTTTCAGAAACATCAAAATTGCATCAAATGAATCTAATTACCGGATTAGTTGATCAAGCGGTTAGATTAACTAATCCTGAATTTAGGAAGAAGAATTTCAAACAACAAACAAAGTTAAAAAAACTTAGATAAAAATAATTATCCAAATAGTTTTTACGAAAAATAATAAAAAACAGAATTAACAAATTATATAATAGAGGCATTAAAAATAGTGACAATAAATGTTATAACGCTATTCCTTGTAAAAATGGTTTAAGCGAACAAATAAAAAGGAATTTAATAAAAACAATATAAACATACCTTTCATTCCAAATTATTATAACACTAACACTAAATTTAAAATTAATAAACAAAATCAAAGTAATATAGTGTATAAAATAAACTGTAAAGACTGTGATGGTTGTTACATCGTCGGCCAGACAAAACAATCAGGGACGTAACAATTATAAGATAAACGACAAAAAGTCATTTTTAACCATTTATATTGATGAATTTATAAAATCGTTATAATCAACCATTTTTATAAGATATATATTATTTTGGTTATCGTAACCAATTAAAGTGTGAAATTTTTTTGTTATAAGTAACAATTATATCACCCAAAATTTTTTTGGTTTCAGATAACCATTATATCAACCAAAAAGATATTTTGGTTAGAAATAACCATTACAAAAAATTCTTTTTTTGTTATCAGGGATGAAATTGATAATAAAAATTAATTCATAAAGTTTTAGTGGGAATATTTCTCTCATTTAAAATGTTGAATAGGGATTTCTAAATCCATTAAAATCGTTATTCAAATTGCAATTGACTGTATGTAACCTTTATTAGGTTTTATGTAATGATTTTAAAATATAAAAAAACATACACCGCCTTCAGCTGTGCTTAGTTTAGCTACTACCGCCACAGATTTGTTGTGTTATCTTGTTCATGTGTTGTTGTTGTATTAAATTTATTGCTCATTTATTGTTCTATTTGTTAAAATTTTTGTTTTTTTATTTTGTGAGGATTTTTGATATTGTTTGATATATTTTGTTTTTTCATGGCTTTTTTATGTTCATTCACTTAAAATTTTTGTTTGTTTTTCTTTTCATCCCTGATAACCAAAAAAACAATTTTTTTTTTTTGTAATGGTTATTTTTAACCAAAAAATCTTTTTGGTTGATATAATGGTTATCTGAAACCAAAAAATTATTTTGGTTGATATAATTGTTACTTATAACCAAAAAAAAAAAAAAATTTCTCACTTTAATTGGTTACGATAACCAAAATAATATATTTGCAATGATAATGGTTAAAAATTCCCAATATCAAATAAAATGAATTTTCTTGTAACCTTTTTATCTAAAATAAACCAATAACAATTATATTTGGTCCCTGAAAACAATATTTAACCCAGATTATCCTACTGTCGGTTTAAACATACCGGCTAAAGTTTTCTACTAAATTACCATTTCTGTTACGTACAGAGAGATGTAGATATTTAATATATATTCTCTTATGTATTTTTTAACTGTGAACACCAATTTAAAAATTTTTGAACGTGTTTGCTGTTTTGCAGTGCTATATAAAATTTACGTGTTTCTTCCAATTTAGAAATGGATAATTGTAGGTAAGTTTCAAATCAGTAGTTGTATCTTTTAGTACCAAACAAATTGATATTTATTATAAACATGCCTATGACTTAGTTTTAATGTAAAATGTATTTTTAATTGGTGCTTGTTTTTGACCCAAATCTACCCTAAATCTATCTTAGTCGAGCGCAAGTAAGGTTCAGTAATTCGTTCTCGCTCACACTCCCCGTGATTCAGACCCAGGATCAACATTGGCCACAGCAGCATAATCTGTTTTGCCTTTTTCTGTTTTTTCTTATTTTGCTATTCTATTTTTAAATAAAATAAATATCGTGACCGATATACTTATCTTATATATAGTTAGTTTTTTTACATATTAACAACAACATTAAGATTCTATTTTTAGTAATTTATACTTTCAACATTTATCATACTTTTTTATTTTTCCATTTTGCAATTATTCCTAATCCTTTACAACTTGTATTAAATAATTATTTCTTTTTATTTTATTTTATTTTATTTCCTCTTTCCCGTATTTACTTATTTATTCTTTCATTTCCTTTTTAAATGTAATTTCTATTTTTCAAAATTTCCCCTCCTTTTTCATTTTCATTTTCGTTTTTTAAATACGAATTTTCTTTAATCTTTAATGTTTGTTACTTCTTTTCTATTATTACTACTATTATTTCTCTCTAATTTTGGTGTTTTTGTGATGGTTGTTACATCGGTCAGACAAAACAATATTTAAAGAAAAGGTTGTATAATCATAAGTATTCTTTAAATAATGATTTTGGTGCAGTGACCGCTGTAACAAAACATTACAAAGATCTGGGGCATTACTTTGATTTTGAAAACACAATTATATTAAAAACAGAGAATATATATCTATATATATTATAATAAAGACTACTATACGAAATGATAAATATACAGTAACAAACTAAAACTATTAATTTCACTATTAATCACTATTAATTTGTTAAAATGATATTTACATTTCTTATTTTCACTGAAGAAGGTGTTCCGAAAACGTTTGTAAACGTTCTGAAAATATAACTATCATTTCAGCCAGTCTTCTTTAATTGACCTAATTGTGGTAGAGAAGTATCATATAAGATAAGTACCTATAAAAAAGATCAAGAAAAATATATACATATACATATTTGATATTTACAACTTGAATCTCAACGTAAACTCGTCGTTCCAACGGAGAAACAAACCCGAGTGACCTGAAAAAGCCCTAATTTTAACAATCACTTGCATCGATGATTTAGCCAGGCTTGGGCCGAAGAATAATTGCCATTATCTAACGAATATTGCCCTCCCCTCCTGCGCGTTACTTGCATGGTCTCTATTCTCAATATGTATAAGTTTAACTAAATGTTGTATATAATAAAAGCTCTCAATGTATTGGTTTTTTAATATAACCAAAAGAAAGTTACTTTACGAATCGCCCTCGTATTAATCTAACTTTAACACCCTCATTAAGACAGGTAGCATCCGTTCTTAATCACACGACTATTTGGTAAAAACATAATTATAGATGTCATTAGTAATCATCATGTGATCTTCATAAAATAGCAAATACCATTATATTTCCATTTATTCAATTATGCCATACTCCTATAATCTATCCTTGTAGGTAATTTGATAAATGGGGTAAACAGATTTCTCTTTATGGCTCTTACAACACGTACTGTGATCAATGTATTATTGTTTTTAATATTACAAACTGATATTGGGCACAGTTTAGTAGGAAATATTTGTGTAAAAATCAACAGGTGGGCAAAAAGAGGAGAAGGATTTCTGACAGATTTGATCTGTCGCTGATCAATATCCACAATTTATCCGTTCACATTAGTCGAAATCGGTTAAATATCAGATCTTTCCGCAGTTCTGTCCCGTCACAGATCATTCCGTTTCCATTTCCGTTAGTCACTGATCGCAAGACAAGTGACAAGGCAATTCAATTCAGTTCAAAAATTTTTATTTGTTAATTTACATGAATTTTACAAGAGAAAGTAACAATTGATTTTGTGTACATTTATACATCAATTCTCCTACAAGACGACATTTACACAACTTTTGTTAGGACATGCGATACAGGGGTGTGGGCGTTATATCGTTTGACATTTCAATACGTTTCGAAATATGGAACGCCGAAAGAAAAGTTTTTGTCTGAAACGATTGAGGAATATCGAGAAAAACCGAGAAAATACGAGGTAAAAGCTATTGAAAGGAAAAATCTAGAGCGACAAGCATATGACGAGCTTGTAAACGTTTTGAAAAATAAGAATTTCGACAATATAACGATCAAACAATGTAAAAGTTAGAAATCAAAATTTAAGAAACGTCATTAGAAAATGAAGAATGTATGAAAAAAATGCACAATTAAGTGAGGATTAAAGAAAAGTCATCATAAATCATCCTAATAATAAAAAAAAAAGACAGTAAAAGAAAAATTGACGGAAAAGTTATAGATGAAAGTTAGAAAATAAAAAGGAAGGTAATGGAAAAAATAATAATAAATAAACTATCGATAATCGAGGAATTAAAAATGGATTTTGATTGCTTACATTTATCTATTTCTTACATCTTATTTATTAGTAAGGTTCGACAAACGAGTGCATTGTGTAAACCGGACTGACGCTGTTACTCCTACGAAATTTAATGTCACGCCTTGCACGTAAGTAGGCACTAGCGGTGGATTGACAACGTCAGCCCGGTTTACACTACGTAATGATAACTTGTCATGCACTCGTTTGTCGAACCTTATTTTTTTACGTTACCAGCCAGTGCACAATTTGTTTCTAGGATCGCGGCAAATCAATGAATCGAATCTAATTTATTCGATCGCATGTAATGTTCAGTAATTCGTTCTCACTCGCACTCCCCGTGATTCAGACCAAGGTTCGACATTGGCCACAACAGTATAATCTGTTTTGCCTTTTTCTATATCTTCTTCAGTTTTTTTTTGTAAATTTTATATTTTATTTTTAAATAAAATAAATATCGTGACCTATATACTTATCTTATGTATAGATAGTTTTTCTACATATAAGGTTCTATTTTTAGTAATTTATATCTTCAACATTTATCATACTTTCTTTATTTTTCTATCTTCCAATTATTCCTGATTCTTTAAATCTTTTCTTAAATAATTATTTCCTTTTATTGTAAATAATTTCCTCTTTCCCGTATTTACTTATTTATTCTCTCATTTCTTTTTTAAATTTAATTTCTATTCTTCGAGATTTCCCCTCCTTTTTCATTTTTCTTTTTAAATGCAAATTTCCTTTCACTTAAATTTTTATATTTTTGTTCCTTCTTTTTATTATTACTACTATTATTTCCCTCGTATAATTTTGGTCCATTTTTTTAAATTCCTTTCTTTCATGAATTCGTTTTTTCAATCTCAGTTCTTCCTTCTTCCTTCTCAGGAACGATTTTTATCATTTTCGTTTTGTTTCATTTTCATCTTTTTACATTTTACAATACAATTTTCATTCTCCTTGACTTTAATTCCATCCCTTTTAATTTTATTTTTTGTTAATTCCTCTTGTTTTGTTAATAACTTAATAATTTATTTCTCATTTTGTTTTTATTATTAGTTCTAATTAATTTTCATCTGTTTTTCGTCTGAACTTATTCTTCAAACTCTCTTTAATCATCATTTATCAGATTTTTGTTATTTTTTGTCTTTTTTTCCCGTTTATTTTTATATCGTCTCGTTTCTTTTTCTTCATAATTTCTAACTCGCACAAACCCGATAATGGAGTTTTCCTCTTTCTATTCCCCACCGACCTTTTATACAATTTTCAAGAATTTTCGTCGGGGTTGTATATGAGACCAGCTGAACAGTCCCCTGAAATCTTCGAAAATTTTCATTTTTTTCTGGAATGACAGAATGGAGGGTGGGGATAAATCGTCAAAAAATGCTCTCCGTATGTGTCGGGCTATTGGAAATAGCCCAAGTGGGAATGATTCTTAAATGGCATATTCAAATCTCTCTAAAGGTAGTTGTTTTCAAAGAAAGCATATTTCCCGGTTGTATTGGCCGCCTGTACAATTAATTTGTAGCAACTTAGGGAGAATAACAAAAAAGAAGAAGAAGAATAACCTTAAATGATTCTCTCCAAAATCAATTGAAGTATGGCAGCTCTCCGGGAGAACTGTGCAATAGCCTGCAAAGCAGGCACAAATTGCATATACTACTACTTAAAACGGAGGGTATTATGCTTTATCAATCGCAGCTTTCTTAGAGGGCTAACTAGATCGCTTTGCATATTGTTATTTAAGATTCTTCTTCTTCTTTTTGTTATTCTCCCCAAGTTGATACAAACGGTTAATACAACCACAAAGTATGGAAAGGAGAAGTACAACACAAGCACGTTAGAACTTAAATGAATATAACGACACGTTTTTAGAAAAAAAAAAGAAGTATTCTGTGGACTTTCAACGATGATAAGTTAATCTTTCGACAAACAATCCAATAAGAAGAACGAAGTTAATGTTTATATTTATCTTAAATTTTTACTTGCATACTCATCTCCTTAAATCCTTAAAGTTCGTCATGTCACGGCAGCTTCTTATCTTTCAATTTATTATCATTTCTGGTATATAATCGTCGCTTTAATCGCCCTAGATATACTACAACCGAAACAGTAATCGATTTCGCAGTACTTCCAGTCAACACCTTTGCAAATCTATCTTGTCGTCTCTGAAGGCTCTGAAGGAAGAAGAGCTTCCTACTTTATTTTGACGCCACGAGATAGATCCGCTAAAATTCTTACATAATCCTATCAGCTCTACATAATTACTACGTTGCATTGAAATCAGTGTGCGCGAGTTGGGAATTTGCAACGGTTTAGTAACAAGAAAAGGTCCTTGTTACTAAGCCATTGCAAATTTTCACATACGGTTGCACTTACTATGTAGTAAGTCGTCGCACGATTCTCGACCGACGTATGTAATTCAATGACTGACGGTGTAATTGTACGGGTAGTAGTTGTTTTATATTTAGTTGCTGGAAGTACGGCGAAGTCCACGTGCTTACGTGTTGGTTTTCCAAGTTTCTAACCAATACTACTAATTGTAAGCTAATTTTCCCTAATTCTATCAACTTTTTATATATCAACTCACCCATGCTGTAATTATGATCGGAAGCTGTACCGGGAGCGATCTGTATGGTGACGTAAACCTTAGCCTTTTCCGATAACGGCGTGTTATCCTCGTCAATTGCCTCGAAATCCTTCTCGAGATCGGAATTGGAACTCTCCGGATTGACGGCCAAACCGCTAGGAAAGCTTACGCTCGAACTTAATTCCCCGGAACTCGTCGTCAGTATCTGATCGGTGACAAACGAAGAGATGCGGGTGGTAATCGGAACCAATCCGGCGGATCCGCAAACCACCGATGACGGGACGGAAGTCGCCAAGACGTTCTCAACGAAATCGCCGGATTTGACGCCTCCTAAAGTGAGCAAGCTTTCGTCTTTGACACGGCTTATCGGTTTATCGATTCCTCCTTTGTCACGTTCTTCGATCGGATCCGGAAGGGAATACTCGATGGGTTTGGCGCAGGCCATCTTGATAACTTCGTCCTTCATGCGATTGGAGAAAATTTTATCTTGGCCGCGATTATGGGATTGCTGGTCGAAAGTATCGTTGAGCAGGAACGAATGGCATACGCCCACGTTAGTCCAAGTTATATCGTTGGGGATCAGATTGGACATCTGGGATGCAGCCGAGACCATCATATCGGACATGTTGGGATCGTTGGCGGCGCACGATATCAGGCCTAAATCTTTATTTAAGGAAGTGCTCGGCGTGCTGTAAGACAACGCCATCGAACCGGGTGTTATTTCCGGGAAAGGAGGCGCCATTGGCATGTTGTCATCGACGTCGTCATGGTCGAAGTTTAGGAGGAGATTGTCGGAAATTTTCTCTCTTTCCTCGAAGATGCTTATGTCCTTCTGGGGTTTAAGGTGGTTGATCTCTAACGACGGTTCTCGGACTGAATTCGTTGAGTTGGTTACATCTTCGATTAATGGCGAGTTGGTTTTCTCCAAACCAATTGGAGGCGAGTCGATTCTTGCCTCCAATGGAGTCTCCGATGTCGTAAGTTTCATGCAATTCACATTGGCGTTGTCTTCTTCGATGATCGTGTAAGTTTCCGGCGACGATTTCACCAAACTGTCACTAGAAGAACCGGAATCTTTTTGAGCTGATGTTAGCATGGGTGAGGAATTTCCTTGCTGATTAGAAGCTCCCAAATCGCCCGCTTCAGGCGTCTTTCTTTCCATAGGTTCCAACGGATATTCCAGCAAGTTATCCTTCTTAATCGATTCCTCTAACTCCTTGGCCGTCATCAAATTCTTATAACTGTCAGGATTGCGTATCGGCAAAGAGATAATCGCGTGCCCCATCAGTTTCTCCAATGGAGCGCAAGTGATGAAGTTATAGCAAGAAGAACTTATAACTTCCTCTGTAATCATCTTTTCCGTTATCGATTTTATCGAATTGTTACTGTTGCAGTCGATGTCTTCTTCAGAAATCGGTTTTGTATGGAATACTGAAGATGGACGAATCGTTTCGTCAGCGACCATTTCTTCCCATTTTTCCTTCACTTCGTTTGTGACACGTGCCGTTTCGGCTGTATTTGAGCTTCCTGGTAGGCTATCGCTGATACCCAGCAGATTTGTAGGTCGTTTTGAAATATCTGATTGAGTCCGAGGGACAGGAACATCCAAAGACATATCCGATCCTGAAACTTCTGGTAAGTTGGCATTCTTAAGTGTTAAGGCAGTTGATGTTATCGGAGGAATCTTGGGTGAATCTTCTAGTGACTTTTTAGTTAGTAAGTCGTCAGGATTTTCAATTTTCAGCAATTGTTCAGTTGTAGTTACTAGCCTTCCGTCATTTCCGGTTAGTGTATTCCCATCGGTTTCAGTTAGTGTCTTTCGGTCGATTTCAGTTGGCATCTTCCCGCCGGCTTCGGTTGGTACTCTTTCGTCATCTATCATCTTCCTCGATCCATCATCATTTTCAATTAACATCCTTTCGTCTATTTTTGTTGCCATTTCCTTATCATCCTTAGTTATGCGTTCGTCAGCTTCAGTTGTCTTTTTCGAAATTTTCAATAATCATATTTTCGTCTGTTACAGTTAATACCCTTGCACCATTTTCATCAGTTACTGCATTGTTATCATTTCCAGTTACTGCACTTTTGCCATCCTCAGTTACTGCAGGTTTCAAACCTTCAGTTACTGCAGGTTTCAAATTATCAGTTACTGCAGGTTTCAAACTTTCAGTTACGATATTTTTGCCATTTTCAGTCGCTTGAGTTTCGCGATTTTGAATCAATATTTCTTCAACAGTCTTCATTTCTACATCCCCATCATTTTCAGCTAACACATTTTTGTTATTTTCAGTTATCATACTTTCATCCTCCCCACTTAACAGTTCGCTATCTAAAATTGTCGCACTTTTGATGTCTTCGTTCAGTTTTACAGCTACCACACTTTCAGTCTTATCGATTTTCATTTTATCATTACTTTCAGTTATCGTGGTTTCAGTATTTTCAGTTACGTATTTTCGGTTTTCAATTACGTTTTCGGCCATTTCAGTTACTGTCAAGCCCAGTTCCTCACTTGTGCCCACTTTCTCAGTTACCAAACTTTCTGACATTTTAGTTATAAAACTGGCACTTACATCAGTTACCGTATTTTCTATCATTTTTGTTACTGCAACTCCTCGACTCTCAGCGGCCGTTTTCTCGAGTTTTTCAGCAACGATGATTTCTGAGTTTTCAGCTACGCCTTTCACAGAGTTATTAGTTATTGTACTTCCAGTATTTTTAGTTACAGAATCAATATTTTCAGGCGCCGTGACTTTTTGATTTTCGGCCACATCTTCAATTTTTTCTGTTGATGTAATTATTCCGTCTTCTATCGGGACATTTACGGACATTTCAACTAGTGGGCTTTCAGCGGTTTCAGTTGCAACGTTTGCTGGCTGCAAAGTTAAGGTGATCCGTTCTTGAGCTTCAGTTCCTATTCTTTGAAGCTCTTCATTCACCACTATTGCTTGATCGTCACTTGGTACGCTTTCGAGTTTTCCAGTTACTGCTTGGTTTTCAATTACCACATCCTTCAGCGTTTCTGGCGTCGCGTCTTTACAATTTTCGGTAATCATTACTTCTTGCTTTCGAATTACCACATCCTTCAGCTTTTCTGCTGTCGCGTCTTCGCAATTTTCAGTTACCATTACTTCGTGGTTCCGCTTTACAACATCCTTCAGCTTTTCCGGTACCTCGTCTTCGTAATTTTCAGTTACCATTATTTCTTGGTTTTGAATTCCCATACGCTTCAGCGTTTCTGGTGTCACGTCCTCGCAATTTTCAGTTACCATTACTTCTTGGCTTCGAATTACCAAGTCCTTTAACGTTTCAGGTGCCGTGTCTTCGTAATTTTCAGTTACCATTACTTCTTGGTTTCGAATTACCAAATCCTTCAACATTTCTGGTGTTACGCCCTCGCAAGTTTCGTTTTCCATTGCTTCTTGGTTTAGCATTCCCACATCTTTTAACGTCTCTGATCTTGCGTCTTCGCAATTTTCAGTTACCATTTCTTCTTGGTTCTGAATTATCGCCTCCTTCAGCATTTCTTTTCCTTTCCTTTCAGCGTCCTCGCAATTTTCAGTCACCATTACTTGTTGGTACCGAATTCCCACATCTTTTAACGTTTCTGCTCTCGCGTCATCGCAATTTTCAATTAGCATTACTTCTTGGTTTCCGATTACCACATCCTTCAACGTTTTTAGTGTCGCGTCTTCGCACTTTTCGGTTACCATTACTTCTTGGTGTCGAATTGCCACATCCTTTAGGGTTTCTGGTGTCGCGTCTTCGCAATTTTCAACCACCATTGGCTCCGTGGTTACGCTAGAAATTTCGACCTCCACACTTTCGGAATTTCGTGGTCCCTTGACTTGAGAACTCTTTAATGGAAGTTTTTCATCTGACCCGATTGAATTTTCCAAAATTTTTACACCATCTTGTTGGAGATCTCCACCAGATGTTGATGGTAAAACCTTCTGAGGATTCTTGTTGGTAATTGTGGTTGAAGATGCGTCTTTCTCGCTTCTCATAGTGCTCGGAGTAGATTTCGCCATATACGCAACGTTAAGTAAAGAATGTCCACCATCATCAAGACGACGTGGTTTTTGGATACCTTTGACTTCGTTTTTGCGTTTAAAATTGCTGATCGTGTTTTTGTGTGTATTAATACCTCCAACCTCCACCCGCTTCTCAGTTTTGGCACATTTTCCGTCTGAAATAACCTCAACCACGGTGACTTCAATCACTTTCTCGCGTTCTTCACGATTGTTCCATCCCTTTACGTTACCGGCTTTCTCTTTAGAGTCCTTACTATCCAAATTGTGTCGTAAGTTGTCGACGATCGTATGTATATCTTTCCGTTTAGTCGGGGACGTAGCGACATCTCGATTTTTGAAAACCTCCCCGCTCTTTTCCAACGTATCCTTAACCAAACATTTCAACTTTTGGATTTCGTTCTTGTGATACTGGATTTTTGGTCTCTTCGAAGCCAACTCGACCTCCGTCTCGGCGGGTTCATCGAAAAGTTTCCTTTTGAATTTGTTGGTTTGGGGAGGCGTCGGTCTCTGCAAATCTTTCGTTATTTTCAAATCTAGAGGTCGCTGTTCGAAATTTAAGATTTGCGGGTGGAATTTGAACGTATCGTTGAGTAAAATCGGAGAATTTCTCGATCTCGTGTTTTGTTCATTGAGACTACTAGTGTTAACCATCATTTCTTTCGGGAATTTGATTTTACTGCCTGTATTTCTATCGGATATTTCTTGTATGTTGAAGGTCACCTTCTTCTTATTCGTATGGTTTTTACAATCTTGAGGCTTCTTGATTATGGATTTACGATCGTAAGTTTTAATGGCAGGCTTGGGTTCCGCGACCGGTTTGCCTAACTTTTCCGTTCTGAGCGCCAATTGCTTGCTTAACATCATATTCAACGTGATTGCTTCGATTGTTTCCGAAGTCATCTGATCAAGACCTTCAGGATCCTGTTCGGTCGATTGTGGGTTTAAAGCAATCCCCTGTTTCTTCTGATCGGGCACTGGTGGTTTGTTAATCGCAATATCATCTTCAACTTTTGGAACGTTCTTCTTCGTTTTGGGTCCCATCGAGGAGTCTTTCAATGTTTCCAACAAGTTGGTGCCTTTTACTTTTTTATCTGGATCTGGAGCAATTTTTTCCGTCACAACATCTTCAGGGTTCGCCTTGATTTTTTCTACCTCAACTTCGAAATTTTTGGACGTTACTTCGATTTTCACTACAACGTCCGAACTTGTAGGAGTTTCGTCAGGTTTTTCTGGTCCAACTTCTGAAGAAGTGTTGGGCGTTGCTTCGACTTGTTCTGCACCAATTTCAACATTGTTGGACGCTGCTTTGACTTTTTCCGCAACAATTTCCAAATCGTTGGACGTTGCTTCGCTCTTTTGATCTTCAACTTCTAGATTTTTAGGTGTTTCTTCGAATTCTAATTTTTTCGACATTTCTTCAACATTCTCCGCTTCCTCGACTTCCTTTTGGAACGTATCAAGTTCTAAATTTTCTGGAGTAGTTTCAGATATTTCCGGCAGTACTTCCGATTCTTTTGCCGTTTTCTCAAGTTTCTTCGGCGAAGCTATTCGGGAAATTATAGCTGCATTTTGGCTAACGTCCGTACCAACTGTAATTGGTAATCTTTTCGCTTCGTTATCACCCTCGTTTGCAACTGTTTTGTCCATGTTTCGGTTGTGACCCAAAAGCCTTTGTTTCTTCGTTTTAGGCAGGATTTTCATTTCCAGTTTCGGGTTTTCTTCTTCTTTGCTATCCGTGGGTTCTCCCCTTCGTTCTTCTTCGAATGTGATTCTTAAATCGGTGATTTTCTCCTTATTTCCCGTATTTTCCTCCACTGTTGGTTTTTCTTCGATTTGGCTCTTACTTTTTCTGTTATTTTCAACTTCTTTTTGATTTACTTTCGTTTTGATTCCCGAATCGTTCGTTTTCTCCTTTTCGGGATGTAAATCGTCCTTATTTTCTTCCGTTGCCTGTTTTTCTTTAACTTGGCTCATATTTTGATCGTTGCCGCTTTGCTCTTGTTTCAAATTTTCTTGTGGTGCTTTCCGTAAATTCATCGGAATATCAGAACTACCACCTTCATCTGTTGGTTTTCCCGGAATTGTTTCATTTTCATTTTGGGTAATGATTTCCTTTGCAGCGGCCACCTCAATTTTTTGCGGGTCGAAATTGTCTTCCTCTTTCTTGACATTTTTTTCATCCTTATCATTTGGGATATCGCTACGAAGTTTCTCCCCTTTCTTAATATTTCCTTCATTCTTATTCTCATTTGGGATGTCGCTGCGGAGCTTTTCTTCTTTCTTAATATTTGCCTCATTCTTATTTGCACTTGGGATATCGCTACCAAGTTTTCCTCCTTTCTTAATACCTCCCTCATTCTTATTCTCATTTGGGATGTCGCTGCGAAGTATTTCTTCTTCCTTCTCCTCATTTATCTTTTTGCTTTGATCATGCTGGCCTTTTCGCATGGGACTCCATTTATCGGGCATTTCCGCTTTGTTGGTGATTTTGGATTTGGGATCGGGCAAATTTTGGGTTTTAACAGCGACCGACTGTGCCTTGCTTGCATCGAGTTTGTTGACATTACCTTCGAAATTAGATTTGCTTAGATTTTGATCTTCGTCGGCCATCGACTTTTTCGATTTTTTAGCTTTGATCGTTTCAGCATCCGCCTTCTTCATACATTCGTCATCAATCTGGATATCTTCACTTGATCGTTTCCTTTTCGCTGGGGAATTCCTCCTCAAATCCATTCCCTTCTTTCCGGTCCCATCTTTAATTGACTTGGTCTTACTTTTATCGACGGGAGTGACCGGAATTATCTCAATTTCTATCTTCGGTTTCTCCTTGCGCTCGATATCGGCCATTCTCATCATCTCGTCCACCTTGATAATATCCCGCAATTCCTTCGAATCCCTCAATCTCTGACTCCTACTTAGTCGTTTCGATGGGACAACCTCATCTACGATCTCCTCGATGGTAGTACCTATAGCAGACAATTTCGATCTGGCCTTCTTCAAACTGAGGTCTTGATTTTGAAGATCAACATGCTCCCCGCTATCCCTTCTACATTCCCTTGACGATCGTCTCGTGACAATCGAAGTTACGGTTAAGGGCGTATTCTCGCCGGTATCGATCCTACTCGATCGAAGTTCCCTTTTAGATGTTTCAATCTGACGAACTACCAAATCGTCGTGTTTGACCGTCTTCTTAGGTCGTCCCGTGCCTCGCGGAGATTCGATAAATAGATTTTCGACCGTTTTAGCATCGACGGAGGCGGATCTGATAAGTCTGCGACCTATCATCCATTCGGGATTCTTTGCCTTTTCGACGTTACCCGAACGAATCCTCGGGTTTTCGGCGTTAGTTTCCGATCGATTAAGTTTCGTAATTTCGATCGAATGGGATCTGGTGACTTTCCGAGCTTTCGTGACTATTTCCGTTTCGATTTCGGTCGATTTAACGACCTCGTCGATCGTCTCATCAATGGTCGATTTAATAATGTCTTTAGGTTTCGGGTCAACTTTTTCTATGAGGATTTCGTCGGATTTCTGCGCTGGGCCGCTTTCCGATTTAATCGGTGATGATATTTTGACATCTTCGTTCGTCTTAGTTTCATCGAGATTTCCTTTGGACTTATCGACTACCACGTTTCCTTTTGGATTCTCCAATTTCTTATTCATCAATGCGTCGTTCTTCGGGGTTTGATTTTGAACCGGTTGGGTTTTGAGCAGTAACCGCCTCGCGTCCAACAAGTTCCGGTAACTTTTCCGCCCCAAAGTTATTTTTTCCAATTTCCTCTCTTGGGGGAGTTTCTCGACGTATTCCTTCTCTATCAGTTGTTGCATGTGAGGATCTCGAACGAGCTTGACGTAAGAATTGAGGTTGATTTTATCCTGGGGCATTGCGTGATTCTTCTTTTCATACGCCTTCAGTTCGGCTTTGGTCCGTATTGGTTGTCTGTTGGAATTGTCGTTGACTAGTTGCTGATCGGTTTTATCCAATGGATTCCCGCGATCGTATCTCACTTCGTACAGGCTTGCCCCGATAGTTTGATTAGCAGTCACGAAGGAGTCCGTATTTTCTTGGGTTTCGGTGTAGTACCGCAATATTTCGCCTTCGTCCGTTAGCAGCGAGGATGCTACGACTATATGCTCTTCTCGATTTGGGGGTTTCTTAGTTCCTTCGGTAACGGTTTCATTCTGGGACGTTTGGGATTGTTCGATTGTAATTTGATTCCCGATCGCAATTTGGCATTCCTCGATCACAACTTCATCACGACCTTGGGAATCCCCGATTGCTATCGTAACATCATCTACTCGATTATCGCCTTGTTCTCGAATTAGTAACGAGGAAATTCCGTGCCCTTCGACGTTTGCGCCTCCTCCCACTTTATTGACTTTCTTCTTCAATTTCTTCCCGCCCTTCTTTCGAAATTTCCCCTCAATTTTCTTCAGCAAATTCTGATTTTGTTTGATTTTCTCGTGAGTCGACGCCAGGCTTAAAATCGTTGCGATACTATAATCCGTAGGCGGCAATTTCAGTTTAAAATTCTCAGCGATAGTCGTGTTAACGTAACTTCCGGCTTTGCTCGTAGAAGGTTGCACCGTCACATTTTCCTGCGGGTAATTTCCTAACAATTGCACATCAATGACGTCGTCTACTTCCCCATCATCAAATTCTTCATCTAAATCGGTATTGAACTGCGTCACCCCATCGAGAAAGGACGCGTGTCCTTCATCCTCCATCAGATCAACGTCGTCTCTTTCCTCAAAAGTCGTTGGGACGAATGATAGATTCTCATCGACGGTATCTTCGTCGAAAATGCTTATATCTATCTCAGCAGGTTTCGTTTCGGTCGGTGATTGCTCCCTAACTTTGTGATCTTCAGCTATGACCAATTTTCCCACGAAACTATCACAACTATCCTCGCTTACGGTGTTGAAATCCGATTCCGTAGTGGTGGTATAAACGGTTTTAACCGGTTGTTTGGTGACTGTTTCGATCACTTCGTTAGGTTGAAATTCCTCCTCCTGTTTCTTTTGAGCTTTCGCGTGGGTTTTAGCGGCCATTTTCACACGACTCCTCTTGGATTTCGCCTTGATTTCCAAAGATCTTTGCGCGGCCGCCGCTGTTGCTAAAATTTGCAAATTTTCATACGGATGGTCAGGTTTATTCGTGGTAGGGGCGAGGGGTACATCGAATGTTTGTCGATAATTTTCCGACGCAATCGTTATCGCGGCTATCGGAACGACTTCGATGGGCTGCGGTCTTAAATCCGGTTGGTCAGGACTTTCGATCGGGCAAAATTCAGTATGTGTAGGTATATAATTGGAAAATTTCGGGAGCTCAGCATCGAATTGAAGTTTGGTATCGATTTCTCGCAGGATAATATCTGGTTCGAGGATGTTATCGTTCTTGTCTTCCGGTTCCTCTTCAAGAGTCACGTCTGCGGAACAACCATCGCCGGTATTATCGATAATATCATTGGTTGTATCTTCAGGAGTTTCTTCAGCGAATTCAGTTTCCAAGGTGTCATGCTTCGAGTGATAAATTTCGGGCGAAGCCAAAACATCGTCGCTTTGGGGTGGTTCGAAATTCGCGTAGGTTTCGTTTCGATTTTCCAAGAAATTCTCTGATCTTTCATTTTCCGAATCATCATCCTTAGGAGGGTGGATTCCGCTTGGCGCCGAAAAGTCATCGTTAGATCCTACCACTTTTTCTTGAGGTTCGGAACTCGTTTCTTGATTTTCCAAAATATCCTTCACTTGGTATCCTTCCGGATCTTCTGCTGTTTCAGAACTCACACCGGTCTTCATTGGATCATCCAATTCTGGAACGACATCGGGCTTCTCAAGCTCAAAATTCGATTTGGTGCAAGTATCCTCAGGGACATTTTCATTCGTGGATTCGAGATCTACTTTTTCAAAGGAATCGTCAGCCACGTCTCTGATGGCATCACAATTTACATCGCCGCCATTAATACCACTTAATTTCACTTTTTCCATTTCTTCCGTACCAGCACTCAATACCACATCATCATCCCCCTCCGATGGGTTGGATTGCATTTCGTAATAATCGAGGCAGACCTCATTGTCCACGCTAGGAATATCGTTCTCGTATTGATATTCGCCATCACCAACACCAAAATTTCCTCCTTCATCCCGTTCGACGTTTGCAAAACTCGAGCTTGCGCCATCTTCAACCTTGGGTAACTCGGATCGGTCTATCGGTGAGCTTTCCTCATTCCCTTCGATTACGAAGCTAACTTCTTCGCAACCTGGGCTTCCCAGTATGTAAAGGACATTTTCGTCTTTTTCAATATCCGGATTTAGCTCCCCGAATTCAATTTGGGCGTTTTCTTCGCCATCTAGTAGTAGATAATATTGTTGGGATTCGGGATCGAAAACTCCTCTGATATTTGGGGCGAGTTCTTTCTGTTGATTATCCGCGTTTACTCCTTCATCGACTTGAAAGTGAAGATTTTGAATCGCGTCATCGCTTGGAACGTCTCGTTTAGGTCCGTCGGGATCCATACTGACGCAATCTATATCGGATTTTAAAGCGACTTCCGATGTTTCCCGATCGTTGAGTATCGGTACTGGATCGCTAAGTATAGGGGATGAATCGTTCAATATCGGGGATGGATCGTTAAGTATCGCGGATAGATCGTTATCCCCGTCCATTCGTTGCTGATCGGATTTTTGCTTATTCTCTAAACTTTCAGGTCCTGGTACAGTGACAAATGGTGCTTTATCGCTGGAGTGATCGACATTGCCAAGACTGATTCTTCGAAGGTCATCAATTTTATCATCACCCTTCATCTTCTCGGGCTCCTTGGGGCTTTGGTCAATATCATTCTTTGTGTCAGTTTTTTCATTATTTCTATCAGAGTCAACGTCATCTTTGAATGGACTAATAATTTGAGGAATCAGCAAAGATTCGATCGTCCTTTCGGATTGCGGACTCTTCTTTTCCTTCCAGTCCTTCTTCTTGGGCTTTTTCGATTTTTTAGCATCAACATCGTTTTTCCCCTTATCCTCTGGGACATCTTCATTTCCTCCAGTAGATTTTGTGCTTTGATACTCAGAATCAAAATCGCCTTTCGAATTTCTTCGACAATCTTCATTTCTCGGCTCAATTGGTTGGTAATACGTCGAAGACTCAGTTTCTTGTGTTATAAAGTCGACATCGTCTCTTAATGCCGCAGGAATTGCTTCGGGGACTGCGCGAGTTTCGGTCGGAATTTTTCTTCGCCCAGTGGAACATCAACTTGTTCTTCCACGTCTAAATGGGCCTTTCCTCGAGTTTGTGGAGACCCTTTAGTGCTTTCTAGATCGTTTTCTTCAAGAACTGGTGCATCATTTTTTATATTTTCGAGATGTGATATCGAAGCACCTGATTGGATGCCCAAAACTGTTTCATCATCAGGTTTTGATAAAGATGGTACAAGCGCTAGCCCATCTTGGACAATATCAGTAGGAGTATCTGATTCGATAGAGGAAGATAGTGACCTTTCCAATTGGATACTTTTAGTCACTTCATGCTTGAAATTACTTTTAGAAGGCGGCAACGACTTTTCTGATTGGACATCTTGAAATCCTGTGTCTTCGGCATCACGTTTTGAAGATACTACTGGTAACTTGTCTGATTGGATATATTTAGATGCGGCATCCTTGTCATCAACTTCTGAAGAGTATGACAATGACCCTTCCAATTGGATACTTTTAGTCGCATCATGCTTGAGATTACTTTTTGAAGATGATGGTAACGACTTTTCTGATTGGATATCTTCAAATTCTGCGTCTTTGGCATCACGTTTTGAAGATCCAAGTGATAACTTGTCTGATTGGATATACTTAGGTGCTGAGTCCTTGTCATCAACTTCTAAAGAGGATGATAATGACCTTTCCAATTGAATAGTTTTAATCGCCTGGTGCTTGAGATTACTTTTTGATGGTGGTGGCAACAACTTTTCTGATTGAATATCTTCAAATTCTGTGTCTTTGGCATTACGTTTTGGAGATGCAAGTGGTGACTTGTTTGACTTGCTATACTTAGATGCTGCGTCCTTGTCATCAACTTCTAAAGCGGATGACAATGAACTTTCCAATTGAATACTTTTAGTCGCCTCGTGATTCAGATTACTTTTTGAAGAAGACGGTAACAATTTTTCTGATTGGATATCTTCAAATTCTGCGTCCTTAGCATCACTTCTTGAAGATGCCAGAGATGACCTCTCCTCTGATTGGATATCTTCAAATCCTGCGCTCTTGGCATCACTTTCTGAAGATGCTGATGGTGACTTGTCTGATTGAATATCTTTATATGCTGCGTCCTTGACTTCACCTAGTGAAGACGATGAGAGTAACCTTGTCGATTGGATATTTTTAGTTGCCTCGTCCTTAGCATCACCGTTCAAAGCTGACGGCGACGACTTTTCTGATTGAATATCTTTAAATTCTGCGTCTTTGGCATCACTTTTCGAAGATGCCAGTGGTGACTTGTCTGATTGGATTTCTTCAAATTCTGCGCTTTTGGCATAACTTTTTGAAGATGCCAGTGGTGACTTGTCTGATTGGATATTATCAAATTTTGCGTCCTTGGCATCACTTCTTGGAGATGTTGGAGGTGACTTGTCAGATTGGATTTCTTCAAATTCTGCGTCCTTGGCATCACGTTTTGAAGATGACGGCAACGACTTTCCCGATTGGATATCTTCAGATTCCACATCCTTGGCATTGGTTTTCGAAAATTCGGGATGGATTCTCCTCGTTTCATCTTGAAATAGTTTCTCCCTGCTTTCCACTTGACATTTATGCTGCGATTTTGACGGATTCAGAACCACGTCCCCTTCACCGGTATGGTCAACTAATATCCTTTCCAATTCCGCCGACAACGAATTTAAGCATCCTGTCTCATCCGGATCGTCCGAGATTTTTCCATCGTTTACGGCAATATGAGATGACGCCAATACATTTTCCAATTCGCTGGCCACTGATTCTGTGCTTTCCAAGTCGTCTAATTTGGCCGAGTGAGGAGTTAGGTCGGAAATTGTTGCTAAGTCGGATTTTGTATCCGTTTGTCCACGTCCATTTTCAAGTACTTTACTAACGGAATCGTCCATTCCAGAAATTGATGGTTTCAAAGGAAATTCTGGCGTGAATTCCTTTCTAATCGTAAAGTCATCTGCATCTTGTCCAAACTTTAATGTTGCAGTCGTCTTTTCTCCAACAACATCCTCAGTGTTATTTGGCCGATTATCACAAGTCGTAATCCTGGAGTTTGGTTCCACCCCTACGTCGTCAAACGTTTTTTTGGAGCAGCACTCACCTCAAGGGTTGACGCTTTGAAATAAGATTGTGGTAAATCGTCTCTGGTGGTTCTTAGTGGTTCATCTGGTTTTAAATTTTCATTTGCATTCTTTCGAACACCATCAGTTTTGGTTTGTTCGCTTGAATGTGAGGAAATCGAACTTCTATCGCGTTTATCTTCATTTTTTCCCTCTGGCACTGGACTGGTAGGATCTGCCAATTGGCTTAGGTCTTTGCAAGTAATTATCCCTGGTGATTGAGCATCGTCACAATCACTAGAAGGTGGATTTGGAGTTTGGAGCAACACATCAGACTCCTCAAAGCTGACAGGACGTTCTTCAAATTTTAGATCTTCACCCAAATATATACATGAGTCGTCGTTCTTTTCTTGCGCAACGCCCATATTGGACGATTTCTGATTGGACGTCTTCATCACTGGTTCCAAATAGGTCATGTCCGATTTGGGTGTTGGCTTGTTTTCAATCCTGTCGCCTAATTTACTCAAATTTCCAAGATTTTCGTCGCCATCATCTTTGGTGACAGTTTTCCTTTCTTTGGGCTTATCATTAATTATTTGGCTTCTTATTCGTGGATCGATGTCTCGATTGGTTTCTAAAATCTGCGTCAACATCATCGAAGCGTTAGATTCATTTTCTATCTGGTCATCCTTTCCTGGAAGGGACTGGCGAGATTCCGATTTTTCGATATTTTGGGAATCCAAGCATACATCAGGTACAGGCAATGATAATTTAGGAGGAGTAATTTGTTTTTTGTCGGATCCAACGCCTTCGCGGCGTGTATCATTTGTTTTGTCGATTGGCGTTAGCTCATTTGTCGGAGCAGACGGCAGACGTATTTTGAACATGTTTTCTTCGCTTTTAGATTCGACACTTATCTCATTGATTGTGCTAACTGGTTTCGGCGTTTCATCTCGATTCAGCTTCAAAGTGGCTGCTTTAAGTATCGGTGGGGAAATGGTTCTCGATTTGTGGGGACCCGCATCGCCACCACTTTTGGTTCTTTCGAAAATCTCATCTGATATTGCTTTATGTCCAGATGATAAATTCAGTACGGAAATACTCGGTCTCTTCTGGGAATCTACATCTGTCTCTCCTATCTCAGTTCTCTCCGATTCTTCGCGTAAATCCACGACGAAGTTATCTTCGGGCGTTTCCTCCAATAATCTGAGCGTCTGAGCTTTCTCGGTAGCTTCCAATACTCGCTCGAAAGCCTCTTCGAATATATTCCTTTGCAAGAATTCAGAAACTTTCAAGACACCTTGTAGCTCGCTGGATATCCTCAGCGAATTTCTGCGAGGTACCGAAACCTTCCCGGCGTCATTCTCAACGTCGCGTTGCTCTCCGGTAATTTGGTTTGAGGTAGTTTTGACTTCATCCGGCGTTTCAGGCGTTAGATCTTCCAAGGCGTGCACCTGTACGTTTTCCGGTTGAGCTTTGTTCATTTTCCCAGCGTTTCTCCACGAATTGGTCAATCTTCTGACGAAAGTATGAACCGGTATTCGCGCTAAACCGTCAGCAACTTCGAGGGCATTATGGAAAACTATCTCCTCTTTACCGGTGGTGGAGGAAATTTCGTTCACTTGGTCGTCGGAGGTGAGATCTTTCTCGATGTTGATCTGCTCCTCGATAAATTTGTTTAGGATTTCCTCTTCGTGTTCGATTACGAAGCAATCGTTTTCGTCTCGTTGGACATCGCCGAGTGATGATATATCTTTGACTTCGCTTTGAGGTTCAGGAGGGACTTGTTCAGGAGATACTTCGTTAGGAGATACTTCGTTAGGAGATACTTCTTGAGGAGACACTTCTTGCGGAGACATTTCTTGTGGAGACACTTCTTGTGGAGAAACTTCTTGCGGAGAAACTTCTTCAGGAGGCGTTTCTGGAGGAGAGACTTCTTGAGATACGTCTTGAGGAGGTATTTGGTGCGCATTGTTTTCGGTCGGCTTCTCATTCGGGGATTCTACCAAGTCGATTATGTCATCGTCTTCCACCAGGTTTATCACTTCGACGACGACGGTGTGCGTTCGACTAGATCCCACTCTATTGCGAGAGGCGTGGCTATCGTTAATAGTAAGTTTGTTATCACTGAATGATGGCAAATCGACCGCTACCGACCGGTTATTGTTACTGTACACTGAGCACCCGAAGGTCGCGTCCTCATCTCCCCGGTTCAGTTTCACGTCACCGCGAGTTTTGAAGTTCTTTGTACTATCTATGGCAACGCTATTATAGTCGATTTTATTATCTACAATTTGTGTACACTTACTGTTTAAATCGTTTACGTGTCCGGTTATGAGATCTGGAGAATCATCTGCGCTGTTAGAGTTTACGTTTTCACTTTTCGGGCCGAACAGTAACACGTCCTTTTGTGGTGGTTTTAGTCTTTGCAAGCCCGGAAAGAGGAAACTGTTGTAATCGTCGTCGATGTGCAAAAACTGTAATCCTTGACCGCTGTCCAAATCGGGAGGTTCCCGCTTTGGCGATTCTAACTTCAACTTTTCGAAAGGTGACGCGCAGGAGCGGGCGGGTGATGTAGGAATCTATAAAAAGTAATATCATTATTTAATACAAGCGGTCGATTTTAAGTTGTATGTAATTGGAGATTTACGGACATCACAACACATTGTTCATATTTCCTTCTGATGGTACTAGAGGATCGGTATGTAGCAGTTTAGCAGTAGCAAAAAATTATACAAGCAACTAAGTAACACAAGAACGTATCGCGAATTACACATAATGAACAAAACCTACAAAAACTCATTTGTTTTTATGAACAAAAAAGATGAAGATCTTGTAAGCTTATATGATAGTCTAGAATCTTTTTTTGGCCTAAATTGTTTTTGCTTAAAGTGTACTCTATAGTGTTAAGATTAATGTACAATTAGTTCACATAGAATCTTTCTGACATTGCATCTAAAATCTTGGTGTTGGTTCGACTTACCTCGCTGGCGTCGTCCGATTCGCAATCACTGATATCCTCGATACTCTCGCAGGATAACTTCTGAAAAGTGGGATGATTCTGCGACAGAAAGACGCCATTTTGTCTAAGTTCCGATATAGTTTCCAAAAGTCCTAATTTCTTCGCCAATTTGCTGTTAAATAACGAATTAAGATTAACGAAACATCGAACTGTTTAGAAAGGAAATTGGGAGGGGGCCAGGGTTGATATGGGCAAATATACGTGGCTATCCAATACTCATCCCCCATGGATATCTAAATAATTGCTTAGTCCGTGATGAGTGCGGGATACCCGCGTGCTGGAAATGTCTGAAGAAGAGGACACCTCCGTTTAAATCAGAAATCATCAGAGTTTCGATATAAAGCCAGTGACTAACTTGTAACAGAACATTGTAATGTAACACGAGCAAAACCTAATCTGTGACAAGAAGCGCGCGACCAAGAGTTGTACTCCACTATTGAATGTAATGCTCGTTGCGAGCATTACATTACAATGTTCTGCTCGTTACCAGCATAACATTTACAATGTTCTACTCGTTGCAAGCATTACATTACAATGTCCTGCTTGAGCCAGTTGTTGCACTTAAAAGGGTAGCATTGCTTACTATACAACACTCTCCCATTATATTGTTAACATTTTTGCCTATATAAATGTGTAACAAAAGAAGCACAACCCTCTACTAAAGTGAAAAGATATCCTTGGGACGGAGAAAATGGGACAAAATCTGCTTTACAACCAACTAAACAATCTACTTACTTAATCAATGAGCAGATAAATCGTCCTTTAATTTTGAATTCGGTGTTGACCTGATTAAGAACCCGTAGCACGCATTCGGAGGCGGCGTTGTCGGAATTGTGTCGCTTATACTTTCGTGCGACGCCATCTAGCATGAGATAAAGGAGATAGCGCACCTTCTCTTCCACTTCTTCCTCATATTTAGCACTATAATTTTCCTGGTGATACAGAACATCGTACTCGAGTTGAACATAACGGACCAATAGCAAGATGAGCGCCTTCGAGTACGGATACTTTCCTTTCGCCTGGAAGAAAAACAAAAGAAAATTGAATTAGCAAAAAATAAATCACTACGTAGGGAGGTGCCGGAAAAAATTAAAAATTAAGCGTTAGGTGAGGCTAAAAGTGTAGAAACACAAATGTCTAATAGGTTTTTTTAAATTAATATTTATGTTATGTTAAACCAAAATAACACATCGGTAACACTCTTCACTGGCCTGGGCAAACAGCGGTAACAGCGTACAATTACGAAATTAGTTACGATAACATCGCCAGTACTAAATCGATGCTGTATGCGAGTAGTTCTGTGTATATCTAGGGTATCGTAACTTATTTCGTAATTATGGCTGTTTGCCCAGACTGCTCCTCACTATATAATTTTCGGGACGCGTGGTTAGAATTTTCCCTTCGAGTGCCGTGTAAAATTTAGAAAATCAAGCGAAAATTGAAGAGGAAATCTGCACAAGATATTATGCTCTTAAAATTCGCTGCAATAAATGTAAAAATAAATAAAATTTACTTGGTTCCTTTAATAGCTATAAAAATTGCGGTTGCGCTGTTCCACCCTGTATAATACCTACAAAATATTTAGCATTCATTGTAAAAATGTACCCGATAATAACAAAAATGCCAGCGTCGTAGGTTTACAGACTTAAAGATATCATAAACCACTCCAAACAAACATTTAACGTCATCTCTTCAACAATCTAATACTGAAGGATCAAAATTTACCGTTCCAATGATTGATCCAACCCCTAGCTTTGCGAATTTACACCGTGTTCTATTATTTAAATTCCATTAACGCAAGCATCTTACTAAACGAACGATCTACAACCGACAAAAATACGATTACATGCCAAATTGTGATTTTTTTTTCTGTCAAAATTCAAATACAGTAGTGCTCGGCTAAAGCGAACCCGCCTAAAGCAAACTACCGATTACTGTGTACTAAACTCGAGTTGCCCTTTATTACGTAATCGGTTGAAACGAATTTCCGCATAATACGAAACAATTTTAGGGTCTTCTGCGAAAATAGTTTCTACTTAAAGCAAACCTGTACATATCAGGGGTGAAATTATCAATTCTGCGGGGATGTGTAAGTGGACTGCGGTTTGGGCTCAGTGCGGTGTACACGAACAATGATGGTGTACACGAAAACGTCAAGGATAACTCTAACAATAAATTATTTTCTTGAGGCAATCGCAGGCAATCTGTGATTTGGGTTGCAATCTCTTGATTGTTAATTCTGTTGGAGAGGAGGAGGGGGAGGCTCGACTCCGAGACGCATTTTAACCCTGTGTAGGAATTCAGTGGCAGAAGTACAAATTCTATGAAGATGGTTAACTTGACTGTGGTTTGACTTAAATGATCTACCTTACCTGCGGTGTACACGGACAACGGTGGTGTACACCAAAAAGGCCAAGGTTAACTCTAAATTGATTCCTCGCGGCTATCGCAGTCGCCTAGCAACGTGCGATTTGGGTTGTGATCCGTTAATTCTGTAGGGGTCGTTATTTCAACTGCGAGACGAACTTTTACCCTGTGTAGTAATTCAGTGGCGGAATTATCAATTCTGCTAGGATGGTTAACTGGACTGCGGTTTTGACCTGACTGATCTATCACCTGTGGTGTACACGAAAAAGATCAAGGTTAACGATCACAATCCGATGGCAATCTGCGATCCGGATTGTGATCTGTTGATTACACAGGCCTGCGAGATTGCCTGCGAGCTTTTGAAAAGTACAAGACAAGTTTTCACTGATTTTTATGTTATTTGATGTGCTGATTTCGAAAATGACCTCCATTTTGTTCCATCACGTCAGGACTTTTGTAAAATCGATATCGATATTTTTGCTAAAATCCTATTTGAAAAGGAATTCTCTCGAACAATTTTGCATATACTATAGGGCAAGTTGTTTTTATCCATTAAAATCTGTGTAAAATAATTGATTCTTGGTGACGCAAATTGTTGTCAGATCGCACGAGCCGCCTCTGGTCGAGAGAAAAACAAAAAGTTCCCTTGAGTTTAAACTTTGTGCATCCACTTATAGTGCAGATTCTAGAAGAAAATCACCACCATACTATTGTAATTTCTTTTTATTAAGGTAACTTACATAAAATACACGATTGA
Organism: Chrysina gloriosa; assembly: GCA_038088585.1. Taxonomy (NCBI): domain Eukaryota; kingdom Metazoa; phylum Arthropoda; class Insecta; order Coleoptera; family Scarabaeidae; genus Chrysina; species Chrysina gloriosa. The sequence goes on from CM076087.1 coordinate 102,328,325, forward strand.
TCAAGAGGAGCAATATGTATATGTTCATGTAAGTTTGAAACAAATAAACTGAGCACAAAACAAAACAGAACAAAAACAAGTTTCTACTTAAGTACGCACTCTTTTTCCGTTGAAACTTCTTTTTGACGTTCTTCTTTTATGTTCAATCGCATTTTTTATGGTAAATCAATCATAAAAAATCATAAAAATCCAAGTAAAATGGAATTTTCAAGAAAACGTGACGTGATAGACATTTTTCATGATGTTTTTTGAAATCAGCACGAACAAATACATACAGTTCAGCTGTCCATTCCATTGTATTTTTTTCATCGCAGGCCTGTGTTATTAATTCTGTGGGCGGTGATTAGCTTGACTGCGATACTAACTTTAACCCTGTATAGGAATTCACATGTTTCGTCGTAGGTATTTACATATCCCTTGTTGACGTCCTTTTTAGCTGAAAACTACCGTGTAGAAATTTACATACAATCCTATACAAAATAATAGCAGAAGTAGCAGAATTTCAAATCAAATTGCGTTTGTTGCTTTCGCGAATATTTTCCAAAATATCATTTTAATCAGTAAGTCTGGGAATTCCCTAGACTTTGTTAATATACGTAAAACCACCCCGCAATAATAAAATAAAATAACAGTGCTTAAACAGCTTTGTTGTAGCTATAGAGATAGATATTGTAATAGTATTTATCATTTGATAAGCTTGTTACAACTAGTTTTAACTACTTGTACTTGTAATAGAAATGTCTAACGTAAGTGTTCACGAAAACGGGCTTTAGCAAGGTACTGTACGGAGCAACAAGGAATTTTAATTTTAAAATTACGAAACGAAAATGCACCGTACAAGTTCGTTCAACATATCTTAAGTTGTTTTGTCTTAACGATAAGTATTGCAACTAGAAAACAAAACAAAGATGAAACAAACATCAACACAGATAAGGCAAAGAATAATCAGAGCAGTTAAAATAATACCTTTATCACATCAAGCAAGATAGTAAGCTGACTTGCAGCTTAACATTAGCAGGTACGTTAGTGCGACGATGTTTAATAAAACAAACTCTTCGGTCTCGAAGTCGAGAAAAGAGTACCATTGTTAAAATCTAAACATGTAGATTGTAGAAGATCGATTACGTTTTGCGAAAGAACACGTGAATTGGCCGTCGGTATGGTAGCGCACTATTTTATGGAATGACGAAACAAAAATTCTATATAATAATTTTTGTGCAATTAGAAAACTATTATCACTATTCACAGACGCGTTTCGCGGTTATACCGCTCATCAGTGCGACTTTGTGAGAAGTTTTCATTTCCAGATCAGCACTAAATATGCTGGTACGTGTGATGTTTGTGTATATGAGATCTCAATTAACCTTCCTATACTCACGTCAAAATATGAAACACGTATACTATACTATATACATAAGTCTCACAGACCGTATGCGTGAGTATAGGAAGGTTAAGAAATTCCCCCAGTATATACAGGAGTGGACAACTAAGTTGCTACAGAATTAATAACTGCGAAAATGCGCATCTAATTACATATTGGGGGAATTTCTTAATTGAATTCTCATGTACATAAGAGACACACAAATAATTTTTGTGATAAAAGGTTTGTCCGAATTCCACCAGCCACCGAGTGCTACCAAAAAAATACGACGAAGCATGCACATTTGAGTATCGTGATTCGATATTATTTTTCTTGGAGAGGCATCGGTTCAATATTCAAGATTGACGGTCTCGTGACTCAAGGGATGTATCTAAACATCTTGTACAATGCAATGTTACCGTATACAGATGAAAACATGTCTGTACGATAACGACCCCGAGCACACTGCACGGAGAGCTAAGGAATGACTTCAGGATACCAAAATTTCCGGCAATGACACGTCCGGTTCAATCACTTGATCTCGATCCAATTGAGAATGTTTGGGTTGAAATCAAGAAGAGTGTTTCAGCAGCTCAAGTCGAAAATAGTAGAGAATTATGAGGGCAAGCTCAGTGAACGGGGACGTCTTACAAGGGGAAGGTAAAGTAATCGGATTTTTGTAATTTTTTATATTTATGGTACGTGTAGTTTGGACCTTAAATAAGAATATTTTGGAGTAGTTCGACGCAACGATCATAAATTACCGAGATAATCGATGTTGAAGTTTCACCCACCATTTAAATCCACTAGATATAATACGGTTGTCAATTGGACTCGTGGCCTAGTCGACAGCGTTTTGGTGCGATCAGGTGCGATAGTCACGAGATCGCTAGTTCGTGTCTCGTCACGGGACATTCCTTTTTCTTCCATTCAAAACGCACCATATGTTTTTTCATTCTTCTTCTCATATCAAAAATTATGAACAAACGAAATATATGCAGGAACATTCTTCAAGTACATCATTAAAATGCACAATCAGTTGATAAACAATATTCATTTTGAATTAACTTAACAATAAAGTAATAATAAAAAAATTGTTGCTTCCCATGTTTCTATGATAACTACCATTCTGACTCGTGCCACACTGCGTAAAATGTCGCATACTAGATATAAAATAATAGAAATTTTCATTTCCTACCTGACTCCGTTCGTTTTTTTTTTTTTTTTGAAGAAACCTTATTGTTCATTCAAAATGAATATTGTTTATCAACCGATTGTGCATTTTAATCATGTACTTGAAGAATGTTCCTGCATATATTTCGTTTATTCATAATTTTTTATATGAGAAGAATGAAAAAACATATGGTGCGTTTTGAATGGAAGAAAAAGAAATGTCCCGTGACGAGACCCGAACCAGCGATCTCATGACTATCGCACCTGATCGCACCAAAACGCTGTCGACTAGGCCACAAGTCCAATTGACAATCGTATTATATATAGTGGATTTAAATGGTGAGTGAAACTTCAACATCGATTATCTCGGTAATTTATGAACGTTGCGTCGAACTACTCCAAAATATTCTTATTTAAGGTCCAAACTACACGTACCATAAATATCAAAAATTACAAAAATTCGATTACCTCGCCTTCTCCCTGTTAGAATCAACTAAACGTTGATACTGCAAGTGGAATACTGGATCAACGTTTAGTTGACTCTATGAGACGTCGAATGCTTGCAGTCCTTAGTAATAAAGAATACGATCAGAAGATTTTTTTTTAATATAAGTTAGTTTAAAATGTTTGGGAATCCTATGTTCTCTTTAAACACTGGTATTTCTTAGCACAACTGCAGTTAGCCAGCATGTCGCACTGATGATGTAGTTTTCTTTAAATTCTTCAGTTTTTATTTACTTCTGCGTTAAAAATCTAACTGTAATATTCTCACACATTTGATATACATACATAAGTGATTGCGTCTTTCTATTTCATTTATGTTTGATAAAAAAAAAAAACATTGTAACTGATCGCACTTCTATTGCAATTATTTAAAAATAAATTGAAGACATTTACTCGGACAAGCTTTTTATAACTTAACTGATTATTTGAATTCTAATGTTTAAACTTTTTTATGTTTTTGTATTTGCTTGTCAGAATTAATTTTTTGATTTTTTTGACGTATTCTATACTTTTGTATGTAGAGAATAAATACATTAATATTATTATTATTTTGCGCCGGATTGTACGTGCGATCAATTGGTAAACCGAACATCCTTCCAAGACGACGATAATTCCATTCTCACAACTGTCATCATATTATCGCCATAAAGATTGCAATTTAATCGTTTATTTTCGCAGATATCCCCTAGATACGTGTAACGGTGTAAGATAACATTTGAGATAACATAGGTTTACACCGTTCTTTTCCGACTTCTCTATCTGTTTCTTCATTCTGAAATTCAATTCTCACAACATTCACGACATGCCTGCAGACATTCATCCGTTAATCTAAATTATGTAAATCATCTATTCCACATGCCAACTCGAGCGAAATCGGTTTGCATACTTCGCGCGCACACGGTGAAGCCTATTGTTTATTATCCGTTATCGCGGTGGCATATATTTTACATTGCGAATAGGTAAAAACAGTGAATGCATGTGTCGATTTGCCGCGTGCTTTTTTTTTCATCTTTATCTGTGGATTATCAGTAGTAATTACGTCGCGATAGTTTTGAACCTGCACTTACTACCTACGTACTTGTAGATAAGTTTGCGGCACGTATACATATGCATGTAGTTTGCGAGATTTAATTATGTGCAAATTGAGAAATAACAGTAAAATATATTTTTACTGCTGTTAAAAGGTCGTAAGCGATAAATCCTTAAAGATTTAATTTGTCTAACGAGAAAGCAATTAAGAATGTAACCCCTAAAAGTGTGTTTTTATGTAATTTTAATAATATTCTCTGCTTCATCTATTGTTTTTTATTTCTTTTTCTTTTATTATCTTATGTCCAAATACCAACTAAAACAAAAATAACGAAGGCAATAATGTGGGCTAACACGAATATAGAAGACAACCATCGAAGCACTAACCACCACATACTTCCAAGGCAAAACAATACAACTCCCCCAAAAAGACAGAGATTCGATATATTCTTGCGGAAAATTAACTTAAATTTCTTTTCTTACTAAACTGAGTAACTTAAAATCACGATCTCAACCTATACCCGAATAAACAAAAACAAAAACTATCTGTATAGCATATCCTCGACCTGTTAACGGGGTGTATTATTACGTCCAACAAACAAAAGCAGTCGTACTGGACTAGACGTAATAAACCGTCCAAAGGATGTATGAAATTACACATCTATGCCAGTTGCGTCAAGAACAAAATTGTACTGGCCAGGACGCAGTACGTCCAAGGAATGTATAAGAACACGTTATAAACACAACAACGCGCCTGTTATCACTTGCCTCAAAAAATAGTAAACTATTTTTGAGAACCAAAACTTTAATAAAATAAAATCTGGAGGGCTCTATATGTAACGACCTAATAAAATTATAGAATATAAAATTATAGAATATAAAATTATAGAATATAAAATTATAGAATATAAAATTATAGAATATAAAATTATAGAATATAAAATTATACTTGCCTCCACCAAAAGAAAAGGAAGTCGTACCGTTCAGAACGTAATAATACGTCCAAACAATGTATGAGTACCTTATCAAATAGAACTACGCACCTATTGCCCGTTGGGTCCAATAAAGAAAAGAAATCGTACCGTGCAGGACGTAATAATACGTCCATGGGGGTGTATGCGAATAGGTCATAGAACACAACAACGCGTCTATTGCCAGTTGCATCCAATAAAGAAAAAAAGTCATACCGAGCAGGACGTAATAATACGTCCAAGAGATGTATGAGCACCTTATCAAATAGAACTACGCACCTATTGCCCGTTGCGTCCAATAAAGAAAAGAAGTTGTACCGTGCAGGACGTAATAATACGTCCATGGGGGTGTATGCGAATAGGTCATAGAACACAACAACGCGTCTACTGCCAGTTGCGTCCAATAAAGAAAAAGGTCGTACCGAGCAGGACGTAATAATACGTCCAAGAGATGTATGAGCACCTTATCAAATAGAACTACGCACCTATTGCCCGTTGCGTCCAATAAAGAAAAGAAGTCGTACCGTGCAGGACGTAATTAAACGTCCATGGGGTTGTATGAGAATACGTTATAGAATGCAAAAATGTACCTATTGGCAGTTGCGTCCAATAAAGAAAGAAAGTCGTACCGGGTAGGACGTAATAATACGTCCAAGGGGTGTATAAGAATACGTTATAAAATCCAATAGAACAATATTTATCTTTCATATTGTCTCTACCACTGTTTAATCAAATAATTTGCGAAATTGAAGTTTTGTATTTTATTTGACCTAAAAAGTGGTACAGGCAACGCCGAAAGTAATCTGGTAAGTATCTAAATAGGTCACGAAGTGCAAATGTGCAACCACATTTATTTTTAGGGAAAGTAAGAATAACTCTTTAAACGATTTCATTGTTTTCCCGCATAGTTCCTTTAAAGATTTATACATAAAATTCTGATGAGGATCAGGACACTGTTATAAACAATTCTTTGGTAAGATGCAAAGGTGTTTGCTTCGATTCCACCAAAACACATTTTCCGGAGTTTATAAACGATTGTTTGCGAGGATTTTACAGATGCGATTTTGTGTTAGTTCATAAAATTCGTAATATTTATATGACAGTCAACCGACTTAACCTAATACAATATTCTCATGTCCAACCTATCAAATATATTAAAATATACTATAATGGCCATAAATAGAGAAACAAAGGAAAAATACGTTATTTCTACGTTTTTGCCGAGGTAAATACTTCTGAACAAAGCTGCCCTTAAAAAGAGGAAAAAACTTACAAAACACATAAACTAATAAAAACGTTGGAATATATTCTGTAGGGCCCGCAAAAAATTATTTAATTTAAGAGGACAAATGACACTGTTAAACCACACAATTATTTAATTAATTTTATGAAAGACGAGGGTCCTTTGAGTCGGTTTGTGTTGATTGATTTACTGCACATGGAGAGGTAATTTGTCTTTTATATAAGGGTTTAATAAACAGAAAAATTGTCTCGAGGAAGAGATACGTGCCATCAGCGTAAAAATGAACGTGTTTACGAAATTTGAGACGATGCGACGTAGGTGACACTTCTCGGAGTATTTTTTGATCGTAGTAGATAAAAGAATACGGCACCAAGTAATAAAAGAGGAAGTTTAGTTTGCCTGAACAGGATAAAAATTATTTTCAGTTGGTTACTTTTTAACCCTTTCGTGCCCGAATTATTTATTATATTTGTACAATGTTGCCTATAGGCAACTGTGGGTATGAAAAGGTTAATATATATTTCGACAGATTCTTATTATTTTCAGTTCATCCCATCTCGACCCTACTCCTGAATTCCCGAAAAGAAAGAAACAAAGTAAGTTGTAGAGTTCTTCCTTTTGAGAGATGTCTCACGTTTTCTTCAAACCGGTCAGTAGTACGCATTTTTAAAGTAAAATGAAAACACGAGAAACAATGAGTATCATTAGCTCCTATTGTGATTTTGTCTTCAAACCGACTCTCGAATCGAGTATGTTAGGTGAAAAGACACCCGACGACCAGAGGGTTAAGAAAAAATGGTGTTTTTTATTATTTTGTACCTAAACTGACATCTTCTATGACTTTAAAATTGCTTATCAGTATTTTTCTGGTGTATTTACAAAAATACCGTCAAGGTCATGGTAATTATTCAAGAAGGAATTTGGATTAAATAATATGTTAGCGTTAGCCCGTATATATACGAATTAACTGGTTAAGTGGTTAAACAACAATACTCCTTTTTTGACCGGAGTTCTGTGTAATTGTATTTTAGAAGCATGAAAAACAATCAACGCTATTAAAATGAAACAATTAAGGAGAATTGCAGGAAAAACGAAAATAGACGGAATACGTGGATAAAAAGATAAGAGAGGAGCAGGAATCGATAATAAACATCAATAAAAAAACTGGTTGAATGGACGTTGGTTAGGGCGTACAAAAAGGATGCAACCAATAATGTTAGCGGAGGATATGATGAGAACGAAAACACAAAAATACACAAAAATGCACCCCAGGAAAAATGGATAGATCAGATAATGGAATTTAGCAGCAAAAAGGGTGTTAAAATCAAAGGCAGAAGAAACAGTGAAAGAAATGGGTGAAAGTAAATATAGATCATCTCCACGCGACTCCTAGCGTGGGTTTAAGCCTATATCGGAAAAAGAAGTACGTATCTTGGAAGGGAGTTCCTCAAAAAAAAAAAAAAAAAAGGAGTACCAATGAAAAGCATCAGTCAGTTTACAGTATGAAGAATTCTGAGTTAGAGAATCCACCGATGATTCATACTTCCAGTGCCAAAGTTGGAACAATGTAGAAGACAACGTTTAAATAAGTTGACGTCATCCTTACGGAGAAATAAAGGTTATACTACGAAATATTAAATAAATCTTTTGGAAATATCAAATTGCGTATGTTTGTAGTTCAGAAGTGAAACAAATTAGTTCTTTCCTTTAGTACACCGAATCTTTGGGAAACCCCAAACACACATTTCGACCACCGTGTGCTTATCCTCAATGTAGAACGCAAAAAGGAAAGAAAGCGGAAAGTGTGATAGAGGTAAAAGTTAATTTATTTCAAATCTTTTCTTTATTTTTCACCCTCTTATATTCTTCGTGGAGTGTCGAAGGAGGTGGAGGCACCCAGTGATGATTGTTGTCTGGCGACGTACTGTCCCGAGTTTATTCAAATCTTTTGAAATGTAAAATTATATTATTTACTTCTCTACTTTCATCCCATATTAATTTTTTTAATAAAACGTACATATATTGCATATGTTTTGTGACCAATGTACAATTGGACACTTAAAGTGATGTAGTTTGAATCTGGCTTCTGCCTTGTCAAATGTTATTTTATTTTTAATCATTATTGACATGTCATTATATTGCATTTAAGTGCTGTTAAAAAATGCAAGTAATTACATTACTTAGGGAAGAATGGTCCATAAGAAGACTAGATAATAGATTTGGAGTCTTCAAAGGCACTATTCATGAGATTAAAAGGAAATGGCTACACCAAAATTGACATGAACATGACAAACGATTGGTTTATACTGCTAAAAAACAGTCAAAATAGCTTATAAGACTCGTCTGGATTTTTGTTGCCGCAATAGTACTTATTACTTTAGATATTCTCTCTACCACTTTTAGGTCAATCAAAGAACAAATCGGGAAAAATTCAAAAATAATGAAACGCTTGGTATTGTTTCACAAAATTATATTCCTAACTCGATGTACATTTCGCCAGAGGGCGTCTTCAGGACTTACTCCTGACGAAGCGAAATATACATTGAGTTAAGAATATAATTTTGTGAAACAATACCAAGTGGTTTATTAATTCATCATTTTTGAAAATGTTTCACCAAGTGGCAACAGTAAATTCAATCCATTGTTTAATAAATCAGGAGTTAAAAGGTACAACATATTTCCAGATACATTTGAAAAATAGCTATTAACACCTGATTTATTATTTGATTGCTCTGAAAGTGGTAGAGAGGACATTTAAAAGATAATTATTTAATATATTAGTCACTACAATCTTAGATTCCCTTATAATAGCTTTCACAAAACATCGAATTTTACACAGATTTTTGGCAATACTTACACGATATTAACTTTGTTTCTCTATTATTTGCCCTCATTTGTACATAAAAAAGAAGACAATTAAAATTCTCACCTCGTAAGTAGCTCGGTTGTAATTATTCAAGACAATCAATTGATTTCGGACCTTCCGAACGTAGGCGACCGTCCTCCGAATTCGCACGGGGGTAGATTTGATATCCCTGCAATTATTGACTCCTGTATTTTCACTAAACACTAACCCGGCACTGTTAAACAACTAATAAGAGCCACGTCACATTCGTACGGTTTCTGAAGGGCATCTTCGACTCATCTCAAAATCAAGTTTTTTTAAACAAATGACTCTCAAATTTGACTTATGTTTTAAAGTAAAAAATGAGACTCGGCATGCATGACTAGAAAAGAATGGAAAAAAATATATTGACTGTGTGAATCTGTGTTACTTTTTTGAATGATCAGTTTTTGACTGTATTATCCTAGAAATGAATTATTTTTATAAGTATTGGATTGTTCGATGATCTTCTTTCTTCGTATCGATGGATTCTTCTTTCTTCTTTCGATGCCCGATGGATTTATTAATATGAATTAATTGTGAAAAGTTTGATATATATGAATTTCAGTGTATTATAATTATTTTAGCCACCACTCAGATGTGGGCCGACCTAAATGACTTGGGAAAAGCTTGATATATATGTGTATGTGTAATTATTTCATTGTTGGATACGCGAGGTTAATTTGAGGCATACCCTAATAACACCAAGGTAATATTAGATGAAATATGTAGCTTGATTACAGCTGCCACTCCAGATACTCATCTCAAAGTCAGATATTTTTAAATAAATGACTCTCAAATTTGACTCAAGAGTTTTAAAGTAAAAAATGAGGCCCAGCAGTAGAAAAGAATGAAAAAATATATTGACTGTGTGACTTATTTTAATGATCAGTTTTTGACTATATTTCAGAAGTGAGTTATTTTTGTAAGTATTGAGTTTTTCGATAATCTTCTTTCTTCGTATCTATGGCTTCTTCTTTCTTCTTTCACGTCTCGATTGCTTTTATTAATATGAATTGACAGTGAAAAGTTTGATGTACATGAAATTTCAGTGTATTATAATTATTTTAGCCACCACTCGGATATGGACTGACCTAAATGGCTTGCAAAAAGATTGATATATATGTGTCTATGTCTATGTGTAATTACTTTATTGTTGGATACGTGAGTTTAATTTGAAACATACCTTAATAACACCAAAGCGATATTAGATGAAGTGTGTATGTGGTGTTGGTCATAAGACAAGTTGAGTAATTGAAGTCGGACTACTGCTCCGGCACGGGATATTCTTCCTAGAAAAGAAATTGATTGTATATAATGATGTCAATGTGTAAGTATGTCGGATGTTACCTTCTGTTTGTTTCGGGGACCCACTGCCAGCTTTCGGTGTGCCATCGAGGGAGTTCCTATCACTCCTCTGCTCACCACCGGTGTTGGTTAAAGTCATGCTTTTTCACTGAAAGACACAAAAGGAAATGGTCAATTCAAGCAGAGGTCGCATAGATGCGATATGATGTATTGCGTATGTGTAATTGAACGCCGTCCGAGCGATATCGTATCTGTGAACGTGAACGATTCTCCGCGGCGAGATTGCTCGAGTAATCCGTCGTTTTGAAAGGCGGGATTGTCCTACGAACGAAGTCGTAAGATAACCAAATACGTTAAGCTCGAACGAATGCAATCACACACCTACTGTTCGTACGAAGGAATCGGGGGATGATTCGTTATGACGGGTGACTTACCACATTCGTGGAAGGTTTAGACAAGGCAATTACGTTGAGAACGGGATCGAAAACCATTAAACCTTTGCATTTAATCAACAAAATCACAGAACAATTCGCTATCATGTTTTTGTTGGATGGCTAAGTGACTGATTTCGTTGCCAACTTCGTCTGGGGAATTGAGGACATTTCATGAAATTTCCTCGGTACCAAACGAAGGTTTTAACGCGAAAGGAAAATTAGATCTTGCACGCCGAGATTATCGCAGTAAAATTGATGGTTTCTCGAAAATAAATATCGAATTATTAGATAAAAATTATAGATAATTTAGTGTAAAATCATATCGTTAGGTTGGCGATTACTACGTTTTCTTACGTCAACCAATGAGGCAACGGAAGAAATTAGGAGCATTTACCTTCAGCTGCGAATTGTTCCCTTATGTGACATGGCGTCTGAGAGGAAAGTTAGTTCATAAACGGGTACAAACGTTAATTTTGATTTTATGACATTATATGAAGAAGCGGCTTATCCTACAAGCCACAGAGATTTTCTAGAGACTTGCATTGATGGTAATGCATGCAAGGAAAACTCAGCGGATGAGCGATGGGTAGGCATTTTGCCCTTATTGACACAACCTTCCAAGTCAATTTTTGCGATTTTTGGCGTAAACTAATTGACGTCGGGTTCGCCCTCGATGTATTCGATATCGTTCCGTTTCGCAAATTTCTAATTTGTTCTTTTCTTATGTTTAGGTACTTCGAGAAACACCAGACCCATCCCTATCAGGTAAACAAAAAACCACCAACGTCGACCTCTACGGGGGAAAAAACCACGCGTCGGGCACCGCGGGAACGGCGCGAAATACTCATCGTATTCCACGCTGGTCCCCGCAATTACAAAAATTACAATCGAATCTGACAATTGATAATCGCAATAATTTCCTCAACTTCGATCGTGTTCCCTTGAGACCATCATCATTTCATCGAACGGGACCCGTTATCGGGGCCGCCCCGTCTTCCGATCTATAAATATTACGTTTTATTAACGTTCTTTCCCCAAACATGAAAACAAACATGTCTACCTGGGTAGTGATTTAACCTAACCTATTTACTTTTATCAAAAATTCGTCACTAATTCGAACTGTTTGGTGCATTTTTCCGGTACAGAATTCAAAATACAGCTCTTCAAAAAGCTATGGATCGAGCGGGGAAAGATATGAACGGATACGGGACTCGCCAAACGGGAACTACAGGTCGGACAGTCCGGACTCTCAGTCACCACGGGATCGAGACAGGTCATATCAGAGTAAGAACTCCTACATACAGAAAATTCGTGAGAGAGAAACTAGAGACTATAAGATGTCGAGGGACAAATATTCAGGTAATAAGCCCCTGTTTGTTTTTATAAAACGTATGATCATAAAGTTGTGTTTATAACTGACTTTGTCTCAAACATCAGTAATTCAAGTCCACCCAATGGCACTTCATTGAGTATAACTGTATCTAATATTGTTAATTGCCTTGAAAATAAAAATTTGCATTTTATAAAAATGATAAGTACTACAAGCAATGGAGTCTTCTTGACTTAGGTTTGGTATCTAGCCCATCAAGTTATCTTTATTTCATTAAATTAGACCCAAATCCTGTTCTTTATTGTAATATTTACCCCTGGATGAACTACCAGTTATCTTCAACTGAATTAGGCTCAAACTCTGTTATTAATTTTGACATTTATTCCATGTATTAGCTGTCAGTTATCTTCCAGATACCCCATAAATTTGCTGCCAGTTACCTTCACTAATTAAATTAGACTTAAATCCTGTTCTTTATTGTAATATTTATCCTACCATCTTCAATTATTATCTTCAATTAAATTAGGTTCAAATTTGTTATTAATTTTGACATTTGCTTCATGGATTACCTGTCAGTTATCTTCAATTAAATTAGCTTTCAGTCATTCTAATAATTTTGATATCCAACCCATTGATTAACTGCCAGTTACCTTCACATATTAAATTAGACCCAAATCATATTTCTAGTTGTAATATTTACCCCTGGATGAATTACTACTGATCTTCAACTGAATTAGACTCAAGCTGTGTTATTAATTGTGACATTTATTCCATGTATTAGCTGTCAGTTATCTTCAATCAAATTAACTCCCAGCCCATTTAATTTTGATATATACCCCATGAATTACCTGCCAGTTACCTTCACTAATTAAATTAGACTCAAATCCTGATCTTTATTGTAATATTTATCCTACCAGTTACCTTCAATTAGATTAGGTTCAAATTGTTATTAATTTTGACATTTGCTTCATGGATTACCTGTCAGTTATCTTCAATTAAATTAGCTTTCAGTCATTCTTATAATTTTGATATCCAACCCATTGATTAACTGCCAGTTACCTTCACATATTAAATTAGACCCAAATCATGTTTCTAGTTGTAATATTTATCCCCTGGATGAACTACCACTGATCTTCAACTGAATTAGACTCAAGCTGTGTTATTAATTGTGACATTTATTCCATGTATTAGCTATCAGTTATCTTCAATCAAATTAACTCCCAGCCCATTTAATTTTGATATATACCCCATGAATTACCTGCCAGTTACCTTCACTAATTAAATTACACTCAAATCCTGATTTTTATTGTAATATTTATCCTACCAGTTACCTTCAATTAAATTAGGTTCAAATTGTTATTAATTTTGACATTTGCTTCATGGATTACCTGTCAGTTATCTTCAATTAAATTACCTTTCAGTCATTCTTATAATTTTGATATCCAACCCATTGATTAACTGCCAGTTACCTTCACATATTAAATTAAACCCAAATCATGTTTCTAGTTGTAATATTTACCCCCTGGATGAATTACCACTGATCTTCAACTGAATTAGACTCAAGCTGTGTTATTAATTGTGACATTTATTCCATGTATTAGCTATCAGTTATCTTCAATCAAATTAACTCCCAGCCCATTTAATTTTGATATATACCCCATGAATTACCTGCCAGTTCCTTTCACTAATTAAATTAGACTCAAATTCTGTTCTTTATTGTTATATTTACCCTACCACTTATCTTCAATTAAATTAGATTCAAACTGTGTTATTAATTGTGACATTTATTCCATGTATTAGCTGTCAGTTATCTTCAATTAAATTAGCTTCCAGTAATTTTTTGATTTTGATATCGACCCCATTGATTAACTGCCAGTTACCTTCCCATATTAAATTAGATCCAAATCATGTTTTTAATTGTAATATTTATCCCCTGGATGAACTACCAGTTATCTTCAATTGAATTAGGTTCAAATTGTGTCTTTAATTTTGACATTTACTACATGTATTAGCTGTCAGTTATCTTCAATTAACTTATTGTTAGCTTCCGGTAATCTTTTAATTTTTTATATCAACCCCATTGATTAGCTGCCAGTTATCTTCACTTATAAAGTCAGATCCAAATCATGTTCTTAATTGTAATATTTACCCCCTGGATGAACTGCCACTGATCTTCAATTGAATTAGGTCCAAAGTTGTATTTTTCATTTTGACATTGTTTCATGGATTACCGGTCAATTATCTTCAATTAAATTAGCTTCCAGTTATCTTTTTAATTTTGATATCCATCCCATTGATTAGCCGCGAATTACCTTCCTGAATTTATTACCAGTTACCTTCAATTGAATTAGGGTTCAAACTGTGTTATTAATTTTGACATTTATTCTATGTATTAACTGCCAGTTACCTTTACTAATTAAATTAGACTTAAATCCTGTCAGTTATCTTCAATTAAATTAGCTCCAAATCATCTTTGTAATTCTGATATGCACCCCATGAATTAACTGCCAGTTATCTTCACTAATTAAAGTAGGCTTTAAATCATGTTAATTAATTGTAATATTTACCCCACATATTAACTTCCAGTCATCTTCAGTTGAATTAGAACCAAACTGTTATTAATTTTGACATTTATTCTATGTATATGCTGTCAGTTATCTTCAATCAAATTAGCTCCCAGGCATCCATTTAATTTTGGTATGTTTAGCCCCGTTCATTAGCTGCCAGTTATCTTCACCAATTAAATTAGGCCCTGATAATTCTGTTACTTATAAAGTTACATCCTTACTACTCCAATTTTTACAAAATTACTAACATATATTATGATTACGAAGTGCTGATTCTCAGTGGGGAATACAAGGATATGTAAATTATGCCTGACTTATGTTGTTAATGCTGATATTCACTCCAGAAATTTGCTGCTATTTATCCTCACCAAGTAAATTACGAGCAATTCATGTTTCTAATGATTACTAATTAAATTAGAGTCAAAAGTTTTTTTAATTTTGATTTTACCACTTAGTTAGCTACCAGTTATCAGCTTTTAATTTTGATATTTCCCCCGTGGCTAGTGATCAGTTATCCTATTCAATTAAATTAGTTCCTAATCATGATTTCAATTCTGAGGTCTATCCCAATTATAATTGCCCACCCCGCGGATTAATTATCACTTATTTTAAATAAATCAGTTTCTTAACCTTATTACGCCGATATTTTGCAAATTTTAAACATATGCTTCGACCACTGAGAGTTCATCATTGGTGTGGGCCACGAAGATCGCGTTCGTAATTGTGATACCTTCTCCATCGATTAATTACCGGATATCTTCGTCAATGAAATTGGGCTCAAATTGAATTAGACTCATACCACGTGCGTAATTGTGTTATATTCTGGATTGATTAATTACGGGTTATCTTCACCAATGAAATTGGACTAAAAAAATAAATTGGGGCCCTATTTGTATGAGACTTCAGTTATCTTCAATTAAATTAGCTTCCAGTCATTCTTATAATTTTGATACATACTCCATTGATTAGCTGCCAGTTACATTCACTTATTAAATTAGACCCAAATCATGTTCTTATTGGAAATTGAACTCAAATTGAATTAGATCCGAAGCATGCCAAGCACTCAGCTGCCAGTTATCTCCACCAAATAAATTAGGTCCTAATTGAATTAGGCTTCAGTTATTCTTCTAGTTTTGAGATCCACTCCATGAATTAGCTGGTAATTTACTTTCGCTAACTAATTTAGGCCCAAATCTTCTTATAATTTTCGTATCTAATCTTGGAGCTAGATCTGGCGAATAGGATGGGCAAGACACAACCTGAAATCTCAATTGATTCAATTTTTCGCGAATAACTGAGCTTTTATGAGAAGGTGTGTTGTCGTGATGAAAGGGAACTTTTTCCTGAACCATTCCAAATCGTTTTTCAGAAATTGCTTTCTCCAATTTGTCGCATCCCCACAAAATCGCAGCCATTTACCTTAACCACCGATAGCAGGGTTTTGGCCTTCTTCGGAACAGGACTACCACTGTTGAGACTGCTGTTTCGACTCCGGAATTTAGTGGCGAAGTCGGGTTTTCTCAATCGTAACAAATCTTTGCCCAAAATCAGCAAGCAGCTTCAAATTATCGCTTGACGTTCGCATTCTTTCACGTTGTTGATTCGTGGCCCTCATCTTGCTGACAGCTTGGAAATTTCCAATTCTACATGTAAAATGTGATGTATACGTTCAGTCGAAATGTTCACGATGCTAGTTATTTCCTTGACGACAATTCTTCGTTAATTTTATTGATAACTTCCGGAGTTGTTACAGTTTTTGACAATCCTGGTCGCACATCATCATCACCACGTTTAAATTGCGCAACCCAACGACAAATTGGGGGTTTCGAACGAGCATCGTCACCCAAATGTGCCTCGTATTATTGCCATAATTATGTATAAAAAGTAATTCAAATTGTCCCAGTAAAAACTCTGTTTATTTCGTACGAAATACGAAACACGTTTTTATCAGGCAAAAAAAAATCTATTCGGAGTCGAACAATTGAACGAAAATAAAATCGCTCAAACTTGAAAACAATTTTTGCCTAATTTTTTCCGATTTTGTTTTTTTTTTGTTTTTAAGAAAACTTTATCTGCGTGTATACATTTACCTTAGTCCAGACTTGGTCTGAGAAAGCAAGCACAACTCATAACTTCACCATATGCGAGAAAAGACAATACCTCGCATTTTCGAAACGGGCAAATTCTTTGATTGTTAATCGCTTCTTCTCGTTTAACTTGCGTAGAAATCGAGAGAAAATAGAAATGACTACTTCCAATTAAATTTATTCCTGTTACGAACTTTTAAGTAGTGCGTTAGTGTAGCGGATGGTTGGCGCTTGCTTGTGGATGAATCCCCCGGGTTAGCTGTCGCAATTCGATTATAAACCAAAAAAAGGAAAAACATGTTCATTCCTCACCTTGAATGGAATAAAATCAATTGTAAACAGATGGAAGGCCTTAAGCTTCTAAAACTAACTGTTATTTCCGATTTCCGTTGCAGATTGTGCCAGGTCGCCAAAGGAGAAACGAAGCAGAGATTCTGAACACAGGACCAACCATGATAGGAGTGATGACAAGGGGGTACTTCATTCAATGAAATCCTCACAGAATTTGTCCTCGCGCGACAGGAAGCCGGTGCATAATAATTGCATTGATAAGGTATGTTTGTTTTTTTTTTTTTGAAGTGAATACTTCTTAAGGGACACCGGACCGGACCGAGCGTAAGCGTAAGCGTAATCATAAAAGCGTTAAATTTTGACAGAACCAGATGCCAAATCCTCAGTACGGCTTTGTAAGAGCTGTAATTTTCGTATAAAAATTTCATGTATATATACTATGACCATTGTAAAATTTATAGGTACGTAGAGAGTAGGAGTACCAATAACAACAAACACCGGCAAAGGGGCTCAGAAATACATAAACATAAAAAGAATAAAATAAAACCGATTGAAATTTCGAAGAAAATCGAAATGGCAGGAAGTACGATTTATTACACATCAAATTGTAGTTCTTCTAGTGCAGATTAGGGATAAAATAATTTCCGGTACGAGAGACGGTTAATTGAGGAAATATTCAATGAGAAAGTGAAAAGTGATTCTTGAAGAATCGCTCTGGTACGCTCTAGCACCCAAACGAAGTAAATATCACTACTTTTGACGTCAAAGCTGTATTCTACACCTTCGAAAACATCTGTACACAAAATTTCGTCTAATTTAGAACATCTTAATTTTTTCCTCAAATTTCAAAGGGAGATCCTTGAAATTTTTAAGAAAATCGAAATGGTTGGAAGTACGACTTATTACACATGAAATTGAAGCTCTTCTAGTGCAGATTAGGGATAAAATAATTTCGGCTATGAGCAACAGTTCATTGAGGAAATATTCAATGAGAAACTGAAAAGTGGTTCTGGACGAATCATTTTTCGCTCTAACATCCAAACGAAGCAAATTTCGCGAGTTTTGAGGTCAAAATCGTATTCTACACCCTCGAAAACATCTGTACACAGAATTTCGTTTAATTTAGAAGATATTAATTTTTTTCTCAAATTTCAAAGGGGTACCCCTTGAAATTTCGAAGAAAATCGAAATGGTCGGAAGTACGACTTATTACACATCAAATTAAAGCTCTTCTCGTGTAGATTAGGAATAAAATAAGTTCGGATACGAGAGACGGCTCATTGAGAAAATATCCAATGAAAAAGTGAAAAGTGATTCTAGACGAATCGCTCTGGTACGTTCTAGCACACAAACGAAGCAAGTTTCACTGGTTTTGACCTAAAGGCCGTATTCTACACCTTCGAAAACATCTGTACACAGAATTTCGTCTAATTTAGAACATATTAATTTTTTTTTCTGAAGTTTTAAAGGGGCAACCCCTTGAAATTTTGAAGAAAATCGAAATGGTCGGACGTACGACTTATTATACATCAAATTGCGCCCTTCTACTGCAGATTAGGGATGAAATAATTTCGGGCACGAGAGATGGTTCATTGAGGAAATATTCAATGAGGAAGTGAAACATGGTTCTGGACGAATCGCTCTGGTACGCTCTAGCACCCAAAGGAAGCAAATATCACTAGTTTTGACGTCAATCATGCTAATGTAACGTATAAGAACGAATAACATAAAAGATCCGGAAAAGATTTTCTATAACCTAATGCTACTGATTTCCAAATTATCAAAAAACACGTGGAACGAAAACGCGATGATCACCAAGCAAGAAATACGACAATTAATGCTTGCAAAGGCAATTTAAATAGAAAAAGACTAATACTAAAACTTGTTCTACAAAGCCCATATTACCGTTGAATGTCACTATTATTTCCTTTTGTTCCAGAGGGACGACAGAGACCGAGTAACGAGAGTAGGCGATTGGTCAGAACACATAAGTTCATCCGGTAAAAAGTATTATTACAACTGTAAGACGGAGGTATCACAGTGGGAGAAGCCTCGCGAGTGGATCGAGAGGGAACGAGAACGGGAGAGGGAACGGGATCGATTCAGGACCCGAGATCGGGATCGAGATTCAGACCGTAATTACACGAGTTCGAGTCGTTCAGGTAGAAAACGTAATATATCCCCTTTTTTATTTTCTTTTTTAGTAAGTTAAGTAGATGTTAGTTTTTCGTTTATTAGAATAGAGAAAGTGAGTATCACTGACACTAAATTATATCGCCAATCGTTAATTCGGGACATGTATTTCGCTGTGGGCAAAGAGGCTAGCATTTTCAAACTTTATCTTACCGTTTTAGTGGCAGTTATGCTACACTACATTCCTTACAGTTGTTGTGAAAGTAGTTAGTTAGTATAATGCAAATCAGAAAAAGATTTTGTACAGTGAGTCAAATATAGGAACGCTCTTCAAGGTCAAGTGAAAAATGTAAGTTTCCACAGCGCACCTCATTTACCTGGTGGTTGTGATCATTTGAACATCGAATACAGTTGCAATCTTACCTTAGGCTGCACCTCGTCGGGAAGTAAATAGTCCGTCTTTGACGCACGTCTCATTTTGACTTCACCTTGAAGGACGTTCCTATATTTGACTCACTGTACACAATACGTTCAAATTATTGTTTTAAGTACATGGATTTTGCATTACTTCCAGTAATTGACTAATATTAACAATATAAGTGATTTATTACTGAATGTAATATACAGCAAACAAAAACCGAAAGGGGATTGCAAAATGGGATTTATCTTACCACTATACAAAAAAGGAGACAAACGAGAGTACAATAATTATCGGAACATAATCCTCATCAGCGATCCGGAAAAGAATCTTTGCACAAATCGTTGAAAGCCAACTCAAAAAGGAATTAAACAACACAAATACGGATTTAGAAAAGGAACAGTACGTAAGATCATACCTTGATAGTTAGACAAGCGATTGAACAGACTATAATGAAAAAAATAAAATACATAATAAAAAGTTCAACAGAATAAGAAGAAAAGACGTTCGGGAAGCGCCGGAAAACAAAAATTTAAGTAGAACGTCAATAGAAATAATTAATAAGGCGAATGTTCGAAAAGCACAAAACCAAAAGTCGCTCTCGGCGTGCTCGACTTGCGAACTGCCCGCTAAGGACGACAACGTATTACGTTAATGACGGTACGTTGAAAACAAACTAACCAGTAACTCCTTTGGAATGATCTTACGTTCGACGAGTTCCTCTAGATACAAACTTTAGGCATTTAAGGGTTAAACGTCGATATCTCCATAACAGTTGGAGTTACAGCGTTTATAATGCCATGTTTGGATTCTATTCGTCGAGATCTATCCGATAGACATATTTCGAACGCAATCGAACGAACTTCACTCTATCTCGAGAACGGTACGCTATACAGGGTCCAGGATGGAAGATTTGGATTCTACGGACCAAAATCTATCCGATAGAAATATTTTGAACGCCATTGGACGCAAAACATTTTTGTCCAAAAAAATTCTACCTCAAAGCATAGAAATTGTCAGTTTTTCGAGATGGCATACTTCCGATAGGGCTAGCGAGTCAAACTCGGTAGGGAAATCGGAGGTCCCTAACTCTTACCGTTCCAGAGAAATGGTAGTGTGTTAGTAATTTCTTACCTAAAATTACTATAATTTCGTTTTAGCGCGAAAACTATTAGAGGGAGCGAATTCATTCTTGTTCTATTCGATTCCTAGACAGAATCTGCTTCTAGGCAGGTCTACCCGATCACGATCGAGTCTTAAATAAAGTAGTGAGAGCGATTTGAAACTAGATCCGTAATGAAAATATCAATTTTTAACGGAAATTTCATTCGACGAAAAGTTCATATTGGAGTTTCTAAGCGCTCCTCGAAGTTTTTGTGAGGTTGGCACGATTGACAACTACATAAGAATAGGTCCACCGCGTCTAAATTAGCTCTTACCGCTCGTTCCCGTTTCAGGACATGACAAACATTCCAATTCACGTGGAAGTAACAGCAGTAGCAGCAAAGAAAGCTCCAGAGACAGCGGCGCTACCGGTAGCCGCCATTGGAACAATCGAGAGGAAAACGAGCCACCCCCGAAAGAATCTTCGTCGCGCTCATCCTCCCGGAAACATTCTGACGATGGTAACGCCCCGCAAGCAACGCAGGACATGGATATCTCGCCCGGGGACAGTACGCCCACCTCCGAGGTATTCTACGGCCATTCGGCGTCCTCTCAGTCCGTCGCCCCGGAGCAGAACGGACCGGTGCTGTTGGCAAACGCTTTGCCGCGTCTCATATCCCATCCGATTTCGTCGCACGTACCCGGCACGCCGACCGCGACGGCGACCACCTCGACGAGACCGGAATCATCACCGCTAGCTACCAATCCGCAGAGTTGTAGCACGCCCTCGTCGATGATGCCGGCATCAGCCAGCATTACGACCTCTAATACCCCCGGGCCACCGCTCTTGCCCAACATCGCGACGGTGTCGTCATCTGCGATCGTCACGTCGGTCACCACCGTTACGCATCTCTCCAGCGCACCAACGCTGCTCGCCGGCTCCGGCGCCGGTGGTGGAGAGACGTCGATCAACATCGTCGATCCCAAATTACAAACTATGCACAGTACGCTGATCCTAAACAGACAAGTGGTTCCAGGTGATAGTAGTAGTAGTGGTGTACAACTGCTTTCCGTTGACACTAATCACAGTGGTCCGGTGAACGACGGACCGCCGACGCCGACGCATTCGGAAACGCCAGATTGCGCTAAGGGTAAGTTGTAGACGTAGAAAAAACTTACATTTTTAAGAACGTATACTTGGCAGATATTGAGTTTGCGGTGATTTTAATGCAGTAATCCGCTACCCTGAAGAGTGTATCTTTCGGGAAAAATACTCCAAAGTTGAATAAAATTATCCGTTAATTTTGGCGATTTTTCCACTCTAGCATGGAAACCAATAGACATAACGTTTTTGTCCTTGTGTTATCCAAATCTCTATGTTGTAGTTCAGTGTGACGCCCGTACCGATCCCGGAAACCGCCTTGATATCACACTAGTAGTTTTTTTTTTGTTTTGAATCGGGCTGGAATTTCTGTGATTACTTCTTGCAGGTTTACATCCATAACAAAGCTATGACCATTCAGTTTCAGCTCTGTGAAGTTGGAACCTCCAAATGCGAATTTTAACAATACGTCATTCTTTTATCCATGAAAAATTTTTGTTTGTCCACACTTTGTTGAAAAGTTATTTAACACATTGACTGTCATGGCTATCATTATTGGATAGCCAGTGATGTTTCCGTTGAGGTTTTTGCTATCAAATATGATAGCCACAATGTATTCACATGTCAGGCCATAGCTATGAAAAATGTATTACTTACAAGGAGAGGGCGCCTACTCGTCATCACAGATTTCGCTCAAATTTACAGCATATGCCGGGCTTGGCTAGAAATGGAAGTACCCGAAGTAAAAATTCTATTTTATAAACGCTTGGCCATCTGGAGTTCCCACTTCGGGTACTTTCATTTCTAGCAAAGCCCGGCGTATACTGTAAATTTGAGCGAAATCCGTGATGAGTAGGCGTCCTCTCCTTGTTAGACGGAAATCTTGTAGAAGTTTGACTACGATGTGCCCAAATATGATAGCCATGACCCGTACTGAAAAAACTTCTATTTAAGTTTCACGGGCGACCGCAGCTATTTTTTTTTTTTTTGATAATCAGACAAAAATTCATCATTATTATTCAAAATATAGCCAGATTAACAAAAAAAAAAACCTTTTACTTAAATTTAATGTTAGATACTACGTATTACGAAAAAGGAATTGTAGCCGCATTAGCAAGATTGGTTCGGCAGTCAACGTGTTACACGAAAATTACACGAAAAAAAAATTTGCGCTTTTATTACCCTAATTCGTTTGTCCAACGTTAGTCCAGGATTGTCCAGCAAAATTTTTCGTTTGCCCAACCGCGAGAAATTGTTTATTTTTTATTTTTTCATATATTTTTGACCAGAGAATCGAAATGAAGCATGGACAAACGAATTCGGAGGATAGACGAAGTAACCAATGAAACGTAAAAAATCACAATTTTTTATAACTATATGGTCTCATGAATTCTTGTGTACCTCTTGGGAGGGCCTTTTTTTTGCATATAATTATTGTTTAAATTCTTCTTGAATCGAAATGAAGCATGGACAAACGAAATACATAGTTAATAAAACGTTGGAATCAATAATTCGTTCAGCTTACGAATTCCTCAATTATTGTAGCTACATGTGGGAAAGGATTATTCGGGAAACGAATTCTGTCAACGGGCCGATGAAGAGGCTTGTGACAATAATTATTAAAATTTCTAAATAATCGCCCTTTATTTCTTCGTGACAATTTTTTAAAGAATTTATTAACTCCACTTTTTTGTGCCAATATCTTCGATATAAGGAACCAGCAGTTTTCTATCGGATTGAAATTCGGGCTATTACGTGCCCAGTCTAGAGGGACAATTCCTTTTTCTTTGATAAAATCGTTTACCTGAAGAAAACAAATGAAACCAATAAAGTTTATAATACGATTAAAACTGATGCATTAGACATATTTGAACCTTCTTTGCGTGATAACACGGTCCAGAATCGTCTTGAGAGATACATGCTTTTGGGTTCCGGAATCGCCGTTTGACGAAAGATAATAATTCATCTCTTAACATTTTCACATAATTGTCGGCTTTAACGATACTCTCTACAAAATGTAGAGAATCAACTGTATTACGATTAATACAGCCCCAAACCATCACACTGGTTGGAAATTTTGTCGTTTATTCAGTACATTCCTGTTGACAGTCATCACCCTTTTTTCGCCGCACAAATTGAATGCCATTTGTGCCATGTAAATTAAATTTGGATTTTATGTCCAATTTGCGTGTTCCCGTGTCCACTTAAGCTTGGCAGTTTTAATTTTTTTATTTGATCAGTAGACGCTTTTTTCTAACACGTTAAGTCCAACAGAAATTAATCATCTGCGAACAATACTGCCACAGACTTGTGATCCGGTTGCTTCTAACCATTCGATACACAATTCTGTCGAAGTTACCTGCCTATTCCGTAAACTCATACGTTCTAATAGACGAAGTTCTCGTGCATTAGTTAAGGGCTTCTTGCCATTGCTTATCTTGCGGTCGGTAGACGCTGTTTCTTCGTATTTTTTTAACAACTCACACCGCACTTGAAACACTACATCGAACACGTTATCACGCTATCTCACGGATCGGCATATTTTCATTACTTAACGCGACAATAACAACTTTTTCCCATTTGAAAGTTTCGCTAACGTTGGCATTCTTATGTAGCGAAGTGGCACGTTCAACGATAGAGCGGTAACTAATTTTCTTGACAATGTATTTGAGGGATATATCTTGAGGAATACAATTGCTTTTTATACTTGCTGTGCAACAAAGATTAAAATATTTAAGTAATGCCAGGAATTTGAGGTACAAGTAAAAATCTATTGCTGTTCGGATTTCATTTCACAGTACTGTACATAAAAATAAAAATCTTTTAAATCGTGGCAGTGGTCCAATTCAGCATTCCGCCTTATTCCGTTTATTGTAATTAAATAATCACAAAAATAATGTTCACAGTAACGAACTGATGTAATATATATATATATGTAGTATGTTCTTAACCAAGTACACGTACTACTCATTGAATGTAAGACACTCCGGATGTAACACATTGCCCCTTATATTCAGTAGTGATACCATCGACAAGTCCACCCAGTAGCACTCTGTCCGCGATACCGGCGGCCGTTTCGAGTTCGCTACACGCTCTCCGACCTCAAGGGCCGACGATAACGCCGTCTCTAGCCAATCACGTACGGGAGGACCTCACGAATCACGTCAAGGGATGGCCCGCTGACATCCTAGAAAAACAAGTAATGTCCATCGGCGATCCGTTCGATTCGCCTCGCCCGATTCTAATCTATTTCCGTTTTTTTTTCTGTTTCGATCCAGGCGCAAAAATTATCGGAAGAGGCGCACATCGTGGGTAGCATACAGTGTTCAAAGGTCTCGGCAGAGCTCAAGACTGCTAGATCGCTAGTGCGACTTACCGAAATACAAGCTACCTTACAAGAACAAAGGTAATGTTTTTCTATTTACATTTAATGTTATGCGTTATAGATATCTATGTGGAGCTAATAATTGAAATTTTTCAACGACGCACAGTGGTCAATTTTACATTAGGCAGCGGAAAAGAGTGAAATAAACGAGCTTTACTTTATATATATACAGTAGACGCTCGATAACGTGAACTAATTCAGAATCAAGGGTGTTTCACAGTATCGAAATGTTTACATTAGCGAAGGTGATTATTAACAAGCAATTTATTAAAAGAAACCTTTCATACGCCAAAAATAAAACAAAAAATATTCGAACAACCTTTTGTAAACACCAAGGATAACAATAAATCAGAATAGCGTTTTATAATCGTGTATTAAAGAACGAACCTCAGCCAACAAAGTTGTTATTAAGACTACAAAAATCAAAACTGCATATGTATGTATACGCAACTAAAAGCATCGGTGCATGCTATAGCAATGAATTATCCCGAGAATGTACACAATTAAGTTCAAATATGGATATGTGCTACATTAATCGGGGACTCTCCTACATAATTGGACAACTCGGGCATTGATCAAACTGGGCTTTTCATAGGTAACGCTCGAAGTTATTCGTAGACGTTCGATAATTGCGTGGATCTGATACAGCAATCATCGAAATCCTTCGTTGGTCGTCCTAGCACGCTCGTGGATGGTCCAGGACAGTTTTCTTGTTCGTTCTCAAATTGAATGTGAACTACATTTTCAAGCCAATCACCATATTTTTACTCGAAAGGTTTTACGGCATCGATTTACACTCTTCCATTTTATATAAAAATGTCTTCTGTATGTAGATTAGATTACTTGAGGTGGCACTGATGCCTGTTCCACTGCGACCTTTCCAGATCTATTGTGGTCCTCATGCCTCCCTAGAGGTTCCTTTAACCTTCCTATACTCACGTCAAAATATGACACGTATACTATACTATATAAGTCGGTCTCACAGACCGTATGCGTGAGTATAGGAAGGTTAATTCGACGTAACAGCTTTGAGAGCGGTTCTTCCGCATATACATGTATTTTTAAAGCGGACTTGAAGCCCTTGCTCCGTAATGCTGTTATTTGCTTCCATAATAGAGTCCTGGAGTGCCTTAAGCTTTGCCGACTCCATCTGGGTGTCTGGATGGCCGTTGCATACTACCGCGATCCTTTCCAACGCAGCCTCTTTGAAGGTTAAACCTTCTGATCCCTTGCTTTTCGGAAGACCTGCGGGAGTACTGTCCTCCGACTTCGCGTTTTTGGACTTCTGTCCTTTCTTTACGTTTAGTAGCCTCCGCCGTCTGTTGAGGCCTAACTTCTTTATCTAGACTTAACCTGGCCCCTTTGTGCATGCCTAGTGAAGTTGGCTTTGATTATGGCTCTTTCAGCCTGTATGTAATCTTGACCCTGTTTCACAAGCTTTTGCACTTTAGCATTGGAAATTCTAGATAGCGTAGCTAGGGAAGTATCTGTCCGACCGATCAGAGCCCCGCTTGATCGGGTAAGGCTAATTACAAGGGGGTTTCACCTGGTGCCCCCAGGGGAACGTTAAATACCGCACACCCCTGCGACCACGCAACTCTCGGCGCGTTACCTTGCACCTTAGTTTGGATTTTAGCTCGGGTACCTCGGGAGCGCTAAATTCCCGAACTCACTTGTTCTGTATGTAAGTACATACCACTTCTTGTTGTTCCTCCATTAGATGTGAATATGTAGATTTCATATTCTCTCTAATAAGGCCAACACCATGCTTACACAATAGCACCATGTCGACTAATATTCTATGCGAAACACTAAACTTGCTGATTTTGACTGTCTTACTACAAAGTTTCGCTGGAAACTGAACTTAACTTAAATCTAATTTAATAATAGCTTTCCGAACTTAATTTATCCATTTCTATTTGTTTTGTTATTAAAAATCAATCATTAATTACAGCAACAATAACCCTATTTTTGTCGACATACAATTCTCCTACGTTTGGCATTAGAAACAACCTATGGTAACTCATCCTGTATTGCTAATTTTTACGAGTTTAGTTATTCGGAATATTTAGAACCGAATGCAATGAAAATCAATCGTATATTTGAACCATCATTTATTGGAATTTTTTTCCGCCGATTGACCACTGTGCGACGTAGTTCTTACTATTTTACCAGTCCGTATTTCGACAACTAAGTTCTTATAATCGATGATGAAATCGAATGAACGGAACGTTCGTAAGTGATCTTTGTCTTTGCGTAAATAACGAAGAACTCCTTGAATATAATTTTAGGGGAATTTCTACATTGATTACTCTTATTTACATGGCTAACTATAAATAGTAAACAACTCAAAATGTGTTTTCTTCGTTGAAGACGACGACGACTTAGTTTGTCGAAATAGGCGAGACATCCAAATCGAAGTGATGAGAATTAAGAACTATTTTATTATGAAGGAAATTATATCTTTAACAATAGGGGAATTTTCGTTTCTTGTAATACCTTGGACCTTCCACTACAGGATCGAAGAGAGATAGTAAAATAATCGATTTCTCTGCCTATGTTTAAGTTACCAAAATTCCATTCCGCGTTCCAAACAACTATTTACCGTAAAAGGGTCAGGTTAGGGATTCGGGTCTTTTGGAACACATTTTTCCCGAAATTCTTTTTGAGTGGTCAAATTTAATTGATAAGAACTTGAAATATATGATATCACTAATTTTCCAGCAAAATTTACTTTTCTGTAAGTTACCGGTTGTAAGTCATAAGAGGAACATTGAGAGCAGGTGTAATTTTCGGAAACGGTAAATTTTGTAATGATGGAATTGTTTCATGTAAATTTATCCAGTTGTCATATCTCACGGCATCTAGTATTCTGCTGGCTAGTTCTTTGGGCGTTTTTGTCCTTCCACCTACAATATTAGTTCCATACGAGAGATGTTTCCAAAGTTGAAGGAGCCTAGGTATAATTTTTTAATTTCGATAATTTTTATGAAAATTATTGGATTGAATACACTTATCTCAAGGTGGTATTAATTTTTTAAACCGTCCTCAAAGAACTTTTTTTTTATATATATTTATTTTCGCCCTGGTATTATCAACGTCTTTTAAAAGGAGATTTAGTAAGAAGAGATTTAACTTAAAAGTATGCAGCTTTAAACCACCGAACCGTATTACCACACAAATAAAAAAGCATGTAGGTAAAACTGCATTTAACATAGGTTGGCAATACTGCCCCTGTATCCAAGCTTTCTAACATAAAATCACCATTCTTGTGTGTTGGTAGACGTGTAGAAAGATAGGTTAGTGTCTTTTTATCATACAAAAAGCAATTCATGATCGGTAATAAGAGGTAAAATTACACTGTGCTCTGTCAAAATATTTTGATTTATGTGGCCGTAATCAACTTATAGAGGTACCGTTATTAGGAAGATCAGGAACATGTGAATTTGGGTATAATTATCCGTGAATTTTAATCATAGCCGTTTTTAGAGATGACCGCTTTTGAAAGGTGAACGAACACACATGTTTTACTGTATATTAGAATAAAATCTCAACAAATATCTATAATTATAGAAATTCGTTTCTTTCTTCCCCAGGATACTCTTTCTTCGTCAGCAGATAAAAATGTTAGAAGAATTAAAGTCCCAGAATTCATTCATGTCCGACGACACTTAGTGATGAAGTATTTTCACAAGATTTTAGTGTTAAATGGCTAAAACATTTTATTTAAGTGAAGAAAAGAAAAGTATGCATTACAACCTAATTTAATTCAATTTTTCAATATACCGGTGTACATTTTCGCAAACTCTTGCATCGTCTACGTTTTTTCTGAATAAACAGAAAGAAGAGAGAGAGAGGGAGAACAGAAAAGATTAATAAACAGAGAGAGAGAGAGAGAGAAAAATAACTGGCGCGAGCGGGACTATATAGGGCCTATTATTGGCATTTTAATTTAATTTAGATAATATTTAAAGACTATCCTCCCGATCTAGGTAGAGGTTATTTAAACAAACAAACAAAAAAAAAAATAATTGTGACTTTGTATTTGTATTATAATGGTTTTATGTTTTAGAATTAGATGGAAAAAAAACGATTAATATTTCTCTAGACATAGTTTCTTTCCTCCGCCCCCATTCACACACTATCAAACCAATACAAAAAGAATAGTACCTTAGATGTACATTTTCGTTTGCTATACACGAAAAAGATGATTTTTTATTATTATTTGCCGTCGACCTTCATACCTACCTACTTCTAGTGCTATTGTCGTGTATTAATTATTATCACTAAATTGTTCTGTTATTGTAAATATTTTCTACTTTTTAATTGTTTTAGATTAAAAAAATATGTATTTATATATAAAAAAAAAGAAATGGTTCAAAATAAAAGAATTTTAACCTATATACGAGTATAGTGTAACTTTTTTAATCGAAGACGTGAAAAAGTACAAATGAATCTTAATATTTAAACGTAATTGATAAAGAAAAACGAAAACCGACAAAAAAAAGTAATAAATAATAATAAACAGCAACATGCATATATACATAGTTGAAAATCGGATCATCATCCTTCTTTTCTTTATGAAATGTTCAATACTAAAGATAAGTCGTCTTAGTCCCCAAAATTTGTTACGATAACTTATATGTTTAGCTTTATTTATTAATTTATTACGTTTATATATATATGTGTGTGTTATGTGCATTATACGAGAGAAAATTGAATAAATTTATATTGCGAATTAGCGAGATTCCATTCTTTAATTATTGTATGTATCAGGTATGGTTGAAAATATCGAATTATCCATATTCTTAATTGTAATATAAAAGATGACTTCCCCCTTGGTGTATTTTTTTTTTTAATTTCTTTTTTTTTTTTTTGATTATTTGTAACATAAACATTTAATTTGATGTAATTTTTTTCCAGCAAGGTACTATTTCGGCGGTAACCAATATATTGGATTAATCGGAAATTAATTAAACAATTGTGGTTTTGAGCGCCTGCGAAATTAACTATGTAATCAATGGGGAGGGAGTAGACCCATCCCAAGTTTCACAATATTTGCTTTTTATTTAGTTAAACTAAGATGTACATTTCCGAGGTAGTTTGGGTAAGGTTTAAGTGAATATATCAGTCGTTGATCACCTTCAACATACATCTTTTCTCTTCTCTATTTATACACCGTTTCTTTATAATTAGATGTAATCGCTCAGTCAAACTATTGATACGATTTGTAAAAAAATGTCTTTTCAGGAAACTATTTTCGTTTATGAAGGTTTTGGCTATAATGACCGAAACAAATGGAAATCGGACAGCGCAATTTGGAGTGAATATTATCAATGACTGGTAACTTCTCCGTTTAGCAATGATAAGTAGTCTGGGCAAACAGCGATAATTACGAAATCAGTTACGACGGCCTACATATACGGAGAACTACTCGCATACTGCATCGATTTAGTACTGACTAGAGTGGGGAGTCGGCGATGCTGTCGTAACTTATTTCGTAATTGTACGCTGTTTGCCCAGACTAATGATAACTGAACTCTATATTGCACTTTTGCAAGAATTTTCTATTATTGCCCATGAAAAGTCATAATGTTCGGCTTAACACGGATTATCGATTTCTAAGCTAAAAAATCGTAAGTTGTCTAGATCAGGGGTCTCCAAACTACGGCCCGTGGGCCAAATCCGGCCCGCCAGTGTCATCAATCCGGCCCGCGACAGTTAACAGCTTGTTGTTGTGATAAGTTGGATAAAAAAACACAGAATGATAACACGGATTTATTTACTTGCTAGGTAAAGCTTAATGACAAGTATAATACGCAGAAAACTCACTAAATTAGTATGACCCCAAGGCTGAAAAGTTTGGAGACTTCTGGTCTAGATAATGTATCTCAAGCACTTATTTTCATACAACTTTGAATATACCTGGAGTACGAAAATAAATATATGCACCGCAAGCCTAGGTCAAAAAGAAATCAAATTTACATTTCTCCTAGTTTTTTAACAAAATTATTCACTATAGCTCCTAATCGCGTTTCATCAACTACTTGTTTTCTCCGATCACCTTGGTTACTCTTTCGGTTGTCATTCGTCCTATATGTCCTAACCATTTCATTCGTTGCATCTTGACATACACAGTAGAATTTCGCTTATCCGAGATAAATATACCGACAGAACGTCGAAAAAGCGAAAATAACGCGCGGGAATTAAGAGAAAGACTATTAAACGTCGAGCTACGATATAATTTTACAAATTAAGCACCTACTTATAATTGCAATTATAGAATGTTGCTTTCACCATCCGCATACGCGTTTTACGGTGATCTTGATTACCGATCTTCAGTACGGCTTTGCTTTGCTTTCGTTTCTATACGAGCCGGTATATATGCAAGGACGATTGATGTTTGTACCTATGAGAAAATTTAATTAAGAATTCTTCCATTATGTACCTAATTACGCGTTTTTGCAGTTAATTGCTTTTACAGAAGTGGACAACTAAGTTTCCACAGACTCCTACAGTAACCGTAGTCGCGCATTTTGACAAATTCACCGTGAGAAAATTGCAATTAGAAAACTTTGCTTCTGTCACCATCCGCGTACGAGTTTCACGGTTATACCGCTCATCAAAAGCATGAATCATAGATGCGCGACAAGCGGCGCACTTCTCGTTGCCGATTTAAGTGTGTTCCTTTTTTTTTTATTTTAATATCGGGCAAGCGAAGGCCGGTTAAACGAAAATCTACTGTATTATAGTTATATACAGGATGATTTATTAGTTTTATGACAAATCTAGTTAGATGAAAGTAGAAGTATCTTTAAGCAAAAAAAATGTGATATAACCATCATTCGCTTTTGTGCCAGTTTAAAAGTTACTTGGTTTTTAAAAAAATTATAAACATAAAAACAATCGTGCTATCATGAAACAAATACTATGTTTTGTTATTATGATACATTAACGTGGGTAAAAAGTTTAAAAAGTTACAGGACCATAGGACTAAGCATTTAATCAGCTTTAACAAGAGCTTGCCAAAACAAAAATAATTGAGAAAAAAAAATTCAAGGTTGCAACAGTTGTTTGAAATGCCCTTCTTCAACTTGAACACGTATCTCACATCGATGAATTGAAGATTCTGTTTCAGGGCGTATGATGTTAGGGCCACATCTTATAATATCGGCAACATTTCGAACCTCGCAAGTACAAATATGTAACTTTTTAACCAACACAAAAAGGAACGATGATTACTTAACCATTTTTGCTTACAATTGCTTCTACTTTCATGTGACAAAGTTTGTTATAGAGGTAATAAGTCTCACTGTATACATGCTTGTTTTTTTCTGTAGTTAAAATGCAAGAATACGAAACAAATACTGATTTGGTCAAAGTGATCCGATATTTACAAAATTTTGCATAGGATCATAATTTTATATTCTATAATCTTTTATATTTTGCCGTATTATTGACCGAAATGGCACTTTACTTCAACATAAATGTATTTTTTCTCAATTGTCATTGACGCTCGCTGCTCGCCCCTGATTAAGTTCTGTTCGTGTTACGTTACAATGTTGTGTTAGAAGTCAATTGCCGCCTTTAAGTAGCAATGAATGTTATACGCTTCAGGAGCATTAGATTACAATGTTCTGCTCAAACTCGGACTCCACCTTTCTAGAAGCAAATGCCCTGATTACACTGAAAAGTATAAATTTTCTAAAAAAATTAACCCAGTTGCTTAAATTGTCTTGTAAAAATATTCGTCAGGATCGTTGAAAAGGCATGCTTCTTCGCAAACTATCGTAACGACTTTTTCAACGATTAGAGTACTACCTGAACAATATTTATACTTTCGATTATCAAAAGCCGCGTCGAATTATTAAATTTTCTGAACTAGCGACTTCGGAGCGATTGACTTAAGAATTTTACATTCGAATTCGAAAAATTCATTTTTATTATATATGTAGATTCTTTCTGGCTTGTACAATGAATTCAAGATTGTTTGCAAGGCCAGTGAATTTTGTCAAATCGGTAACTTATACATTGTTAGTACTTCAATACTTACTAGAAAATGTCATATTTAGAGGTTATGAACCAAATTAAGGTACAGTAAAAACCCGATTATCCGGACCGACAGTTCGCCGGATAATCGAAAAGCACGGTTAATCCGCACTAATTAGTTTTTGTTCAAATTTTAATATTTTGTACTGTATTGTAAGGGAAGTATCATGAACACACACATATGCGTTA
This sequence comes from Chrysina gloriosa, assembly GCA_038088585.1. Lineage (NCBI taxonomy): Eukaryota > Metazoa > Arthropoda > Insecta > Coleoptera > Scarabaeidae > Chrysina > Chrysina gloriosa. The sequence continues at coordinate 102,361,886 of CM076087.1, forward strand.
AAATAAAGTAGGTTGATATTTATATAAAACATAAAACTAAAAATCTTGAAAAAACATTGCAAACCAAAAAAAAAAAAATAATTAAATATGTATTATTACATACATTTTCACATACTAATTAACAGACAAATAATCAGTTATCTTTGTCTGTTTTCTCGTTTTTAGGAAATTTGTTCAGATTACTAATTACTCATTTTGTGCAGACTTAAAACAGTGCTTATATCTGTTTTACTTCGTTGCTCAAAGTAAATAGGCAGCTTATCTACCGCATCAATTGCGCCCCCATGTGTTACGACTTTCGTAGTTCAGTTTCTTCCGTTAGAGTTTCATTTTGAGCAGATGTAGAAGAGTTTAAGTTTTAAATCACACATCTCTTCTTCGGTCATAATTTGATAACCAACATCGTCTTGATCACGATTTAACCAGCCTTGAATTGAGATGTAGATCCCAACTCTTCCATATTATCCATTGACAATGCTAGAGATCGTTGAAATTTCGGATGGCATCTGAAATTCTTCCGTTTCAAAGTCATTTGGAGTCATGATTTTTGAAAAAGCTTGTTCAATATGTATTTTCTCTATGCTGCTCCGAGCATTTTCTAGATGATAAATAGCATCTTTGAGATTTATAGATTTTTAAAAGCTCTGGATCATCAACATCTTCTCCCAGTAAATGTCATCATTAAATTTCTTCTGTAAAATCTTTCGATTGATGCGATGACACCTTGATCCATGGGTTGTGCAACGGCGTTGACATTTTGGTGGAAAATAATAAGCCAAAATATTTCCGTCACTTGATTTTAAAACGTCTATAGTCGCGTGAGAAGGAGCACAATCAATAACAAGCAGCGCTTTTGGTGGCAATTTGTTTTTTTTTTTTTTTTGGCACAAACTCACGAACTTCAGGAAAAAGGTTGTTGGGAACCACTCGATAAATATTTCCAGGTTCATCCGTGCAGAATGTTGGTGAAAGTAACTAAATGGAAGCCTCGCTTTAGGTTTTTAGATTTGACTATTACTGCAAGTTCAAGTTTGTGCTTACCGGAGGCATTAGCGCAACACAGTACAGTAATTCAATCGTTTTTTTGTTTTAAAATCAGCCGCCATTTTTCGTTTTCTGCTGTTTTGATATTGCTTTTCAATAAAGTCCTGTTTCGCCCGCGTTGTAAATTTGATCGTTGCTTAAATTATTAAGCTTTCTTAGATGCTACAATTCATAACAAAATTCAATCATTACCACTTCATCGGCACTTAATTTTCCCCCTTGTATAAATAATTGTCTATTTCCATGACTTTTATTTTAAGTGGTTTTTTGGGAGAGCTGCGGTTGTCGTGTCCTTATGGGCCCAGAAATTGGCACGCCTTCTGATCGTTTCTGGAGAAACCATTAGCATTGTCAAGACTTTTTATATGCCGATTCTTTAACACGTTCAGTGCCAGGCATAAGTAGATAATTTGTTACTTATGCCATATGTACCCATATGGGTGGACATGGCACTGAACGTGTTAAGTGTTTTGCGGGCAGTTGCGCTGCTAAAGTTATCTGCGTTTGAAACAAAATCTTGTAATTTTTGTTTATTTTTAACAATGTCACGAACGGTTTGTAATCCCGTGTTATAAACGCACGCTAAATTCCCAACGCTCACACCATTTTGCTTTTTCCGTATGATTACAAGTTTTCGTTTGATTGAAAGAACCGATAGTTTGCGCTTAACACACCTCTTCATTGGCGTTGTCCCTGCACTCATGATTAAGTCTTATTATTTAATACATATTTTGTAACATCAAACTTGCATATATACGACATTTTTACCGTGTTGCAGTCTTTCCAATGACTGAATCATTCGGTCGAGCTATGACTGCAATATTCGGCTTATTTCGTATAATTTCACATTACGCACGGATAATCGAAGCAGTGCAACAGTACGGTTAAACCATAAACGGATAATCGGGGTTCTACTGTAAAATGAATAGGGACTTTTACTAAAACACTAAAAGCAACAGTACAATCTTAGTTATTTTTTATTCTATAAAAAGAAATAGTTGGCATGTAACGCTAATTTTGTATTTTCTGGAAAAAGAATTAACTAGGATATAATGCTTATTTTTCATTTTACAAAAAAAAAGTGCAACCCGGCTAGTGGTTGAGTGGAAAAGCATGCGCCTCATAATCAGAAGATCCGGCGTTCGAAATCCTATCGCGGCGGAGCGTAGCAGTATATTAAAATCCCAAGATGGATCTGTTACCTCTAATATATCGCGAAAAGTCAGGGAAAAAAAGGAAATTTTACTAGCCATGGAAGGAGCGGTTCGGTATACGTATGTATACTGCTCGGTGGCTTCGAACCTTGCACCACCAGGTAGAAATGGTTAAAGATTATGACGAAAAATTGCTGACACGTAACGCTTACTTTTCATTTTATAGAAAAGGAAATAGTTGGAACGTAACATTTATTTTTTATTCTATAAAAAGAAAAATAGCTAGAATGTAACGCTTCATATACAGAGTCTGAGTACTGTCCTTGCGTACTCTCGCGGGTAAATTAACTAACTAACACTACATATGAGAAACGACTACTCCCCGTACGTAAGTCATCGCCAATCAAATATAGAATTTAAAAAAGGGTGCAAAAAACCTATGAATTACTGAATTGTTACTATTTGACATTAAAACCGATATTTTCAACCATACATTGATAGTAGGAGGTCATATTACGAATAAGGGATCATAAGAAATGTGATAGGCTATTTACCTCAAAGTATGAATAACTAGTTGCCTCAAGGACGTATGTATATGTTAAAAAAGCAACACGAAGATGTACATTGAGGAGTGCGCTGAGGCTGACTAAAAAAATCGTCTTAACTATTCCACTTTATCTGTTAATATAATTGTTTTTCTTATACCCGCCGCTTTTCATTATGTTTTTTTAATTTCTATTTTGGGATCTAATATACAGTGCGTTCAAATAAATTAGTTCGACGTAATTCTTTCAACGCTTTCTTTGAATCGATCCTCCGGATAGATCATTTTTGTTTTTGAATCACGCATGCTACTATAATCGGGAAAACGTCACTGTTTCTTCGTTCGATTTAAGATTTTATTCGTCCGCATTGTATAATTCGTCTCGATCTTAAGAAAGTTCAAAGCGCAAATCGAAGGGAAATTTTGTAAACGTACTCGATGTTCGTACTTTCATTCTAACTTAACGTCGGAAAAATGTGTACCAACCTACGTATCCATTTCATTTGAATTTTATATTTTTCATCGCTTCTAACTGTTCGTTTCGTACATGATCTAACCGAATTAGTGTAGTGTAGTCGCGGTGATTTCCCCACCCTCCCACGTCTTCTCTTCTCCTTTTAAATAAATTCTTTGATGATTATTGTTGATGATAATAATAATAATAAATAACGAAGTGTAATTTTTGTTGTAATAATTTATTTTCCTGTAACGACGAAGATATGCATTATATATTGTTGTTTAATCATGAAAGAGAAAACGCGATATAAGTTGTGTATGTAAATGTTAAAAAAATAAACGAAATAGTAAGCGTTGATTGAATAATAATATAATAATAAAAAAGAAAATTGCGTACGTCGAATCATTTCCTGTCATCGTCATCGTCATATGGTCAGAGAGGATGTAAAAAACACAAACTTGTATTTTATGCTTTACCTTTTAGCACACTTGTTTAGTTCGGCAGAAATGTTGAGTTGTATAGTTGTCTCCGTGTATTTGCGTGCATGTCACTGTTATATATAGTCTTATAAAATCATAAAATGTTCCAACAAAAAGTAACATTAAAAACTTTTTAATCTAATCTAATCGTGGTTTTATTAAACGAGACCGATGGTGATCCCCGCAATACATTCGATTGTGGTATTAAAAATGCAATGCCAAGAATGGAGATGAAATTTTATTTGTTAAGTTGAGCTTACAGAAAGTAAAATTTCATCAAGGTAGGATGTTACGTGCACGAGGCATTTACGGAGGGATTTCTATCTCCTTGAGAGGATTTCTGTTTTGGAGCATCGTTGGCCGCAGGCAATAATCGGATTCGGTTACGATCAACCCACCCGCCCTTTAGAGGAATTTGAATTCGCTCCGATGACCACACGCAAGAGGTAGAAATTTCCAATGTTTTAAAAGGTAGGATTTTTCCTTTATCGCAATACAGTCGAGTCTCGTTTATCTTCAGTCCTCCAAGACGAACGAGTTTCGTTTATCTAAGTCGGCGGGGGTCCCCACTACCGCCACCGTTGCCATGCCAACTGGAATTGCGTCACCTACACCCCTCCCATTTCTTCCAAGCTCACTCTAGATTCTAGCGTGACGGTAAAATTGTGGAACATGGAGGGGAGCGTGGAACTTAAAATAAACGAGACTCCCAAGTTAAGATAAATGAAACTCAAAATACATGAGCCTCAAGATAAACGAGACTCGACTGTATTTATCAAAACTACGACGGTTGGAGATCGAGTGCCGTGTACCAATCACTGTTACGGGCGTGGTTATGCTCGCTAGCGACGCGAATCTCTGTTTACTTGTCAATTTTGCTGAAATTTAAGATCGACAACGTTCAATTTAATTTCCCCTTTACATCTTTAGAATTTAAGTTCATGCAAATATTCGAGTTTTATAAAAGATTTATGTAAAATTTGAGCTTCGCTGAAACGTCACTGAATTCGAGATAACCTCCTGAGTAGAAACATATACAACTTATTTATTTTCGAATCATTGACAGTATCGTAATTTTCCTACCTATTTTCCTTCAATATTTTTCTTTTACTGTAAATACTCCTCGGAAAATTTTGTCATATATTTTTAAGTTATATTCAATATTGAAATGCTTTGTTTTGTCCAAACTTCATTTTCGTTTAATAAATGTTTACCTTATCAAAACTTAAGATTTAGTTTCATTTTTTACTTCGTTTTGTATGGTTAACCCCGTTCGTTTCAGGGCAGAGTCACGATCGGGGAGAGGAACGTAAGTATCGAATTCGTACGGAATTGCGATGAAATTGTCCCGTCTGTTTGACGTACCGTCACGTCTCAATCTGGTTCTTATATGCGTCGGAATAAAAACGCTAAAATCACGCTTAAGAACCAGTGGCGCCCGTATCAAATTGTCGTACCATCAGGCAGCGTTTTCAACACCTTTTATCTTGAAATAGGTCGGCAGGTCTCTCCGACACAATCTGACGGCCAGGCCGTGTTTTTGGCTTTTCTCATTTTCAGAACTCTTCGCGTATATTGGGTATTTTTAACTCGTGGATCGCGCAAGTATGAGAGGAAGCACGCCGCAGGTATTCCACTTATACCTTTGCGCTATTCATCCTATTACAGTTTGTACCTGTAATACCTATCTTATTCCCTCTTCATTTCTTCAAGGTGGTGGTGGGTACTGATACACAAAGATACAACAACGAAAAAAAAAGAAAACAGCCAGGTTATTTACTTACTAATTACTTTTATTTAACTTAAACGTAACGAATTAACAAAAATCGTAAATTCAAGAAATAAAACGTAAAACTATGAATCTGTTGTAGTTGTTACTGTTGTCGAATATGTACATACATTATTACATCGTAATTTTGCAAAAAATGGAAATAAAAAAAGACAGAAACCAAAAATATATATGTATGTATACGTAGTGTGTAAGAGGAATGACAAGTCTGAGAGAAAGATAAACGAGGCGCTGTTATGTATAATGAATCGTACATATATATCTGCTAGAAATTACAGAAATAAACATTAAAATAAAAACATGTATAAGTATATCAGACAGAAAGAATTATAGAAAATGTTGCATTTAGACTAGGCCAAAGGAAATCTAGTATCATCATTCTATTTGCTGATGAAAAGCAAATTTTTCTAACGGAACGTGGCGAAATTTCCTCCCCCAAGTTTTAATAGATGGAAGTGCGAGCAGGTCATAAAAGTTGCATGGGAACGGTGAATTTCCGTCACAAACAAAAATTCAGTCATTAACGTGATACAGATCAAAACGAGAATTACGATTAAATCACCAACTATACGCATAACCGGTGCTGCGCGCCTCTCCTCCAATGAGAGAATATATCTTTGCCATGTACACCACCGCTATTCGTGTACACCGCCGTTATTCGTGTACACTACGGTTATCCGTGTACACCACGTTTGTTCATGTACATCACCGTTATGGGTGTTGGCCACCGTTAATCGTGTACACCACCGTTGTCCGCAGTTGACGTGCAAATAATCTGTACCATCCTGAACTATCTCAATCTCCCGGCAGCGAAGCCTTCCATCCCGGTAGTTCTGTACTGGGTTCCTGGGTGAAAATCGATTACGTCGTGGATGCAAACTTTCAAAGAAATATTTTTCGAGTAATTTGCAGAATTTCCTAAGATTGGTATGGAAGTTCACCGTATTTCGATTAAATCACCAACTACCAGTACGCACATATGCAATGAGACCTCTCCTTTTGTCCATGTACACCACCTTTATTCGTTGTCTGCAGATGGCGCGCAAGTGATCTGTACCATCCTCGACTATCTAAAACTCCCGGCAGCGAAGCGTCCCATACAAGTACTTCTGTACCGAGTTCCTGACTGAAAGTTGATTATATTGCAATATTTTCGTAGGGATCTGTAAAATCGCAGAAGATGGAATTGGTGCGAAAATTCGCCGTATTTTCCGAAAAATACTAAAAGACCGCACGGAATAAAATTTCCCATATTATGCGGCGGTATTAAAACAAACAACACATTTTTGATATCCCGAATAATCTCTAAAACCGGGGAGGAAATTCTGGCGCGCCCTGTATTAAAAAAAAAAAAGAAACAAGAAACGAAGGGATGACAATGACGTTGCTGAAAATTTCGCTTATTTCCACTTATTTTCCCGGAACATTCCCGAAAGAAAATAAATTTAATAATATATAAGTACGGCATTTTACACATAAAACGGCATTTAAATAAATATAATTACTCGCAGACTAGCACTTTAGATCCCTGCCGTGTCAGGGGCGTGAATCGCAGGGTAAAAGACCGAAACGTTAGACGTTCTAACGCGCGTCGCGCATTCGTATATCGATTTTATACGCATACGCGATACGAAATTTTCAGCAATTAAAATTACTTTAATAATTAGACCCCGGAAAGTTTATGGGGAAGTTGACCCGAATAAATTAAGTCGGCAAGGGCTCGACAAATCGCATTAACGCGTCCGTATAGTTTTAGAGGCGCGGACCGTTGATTAGTGTGAGATCGTTTTCTTAATTCTCCCCAAAAGTTTCCGTGGTCTATTGATAACGTATCTTAGTATCTTATCTAGGGGGAAGTAGACTAACTCCTTTTTCTTACATATTTACATTAAAACACGACATTTGCAATTATTTATGTTTTATTCTTAACGAATTGGTTGTCAGAAGAAAAAAACAATGACAAAAGAATACGTTAGGTAATAATAGAATTAACAACGGAATTTGAGGATTTATATCGATCCTGCGACCTTCGCGGATGCGGAAATGGAATTCCTTAAGTCTAAAGGTAATTACGAAGATCGAGTCGATGACCCGAGGTCAATTGTGAAAGAGGAAAAGATGGAAATTAAAGTGTATGATGTATGTATTGATGATGTGCTAGTTCTAACGAAACTGTGAAGTAGAGAAAATATATATTTTTATTGACTTATATACACATCTGGTTGATACCTTGCAATATAGAGATCGAAGACTAATGTGAAAAATGTAACAACGCCGCGCTCGACGGTCGACGCCGACCGCCGTTCAGATCGCATTGAATCGTTAATCGCTGCGATTTTTTCCACTAAGGACTACGCAATTATTTAAAACAGGAAGTCAGTCTATACAACTGAGAGGAGGGTTTAAATCAATGAATGGTGTCTCGCTGGAAATTCCAATTTTCACAGTGAGCACTGTCGAGTTTCTCTCTCTAGGAGAACGAGGGCGTTGCGATTCATTGTCTCCTATATTGCATTGTTGAAAGGCCACACGTGTATATATTTATTATTTCAAACCAACTTAGAAGATAATAAATCCGATTTGACTCTCGTGTCCCTCCTTGGGTAAAGGGGAAAATTTTGTGTTGTTCTTGCATTTGACAAAATAGAGAAAATTGAAGTAGAATTAGGATTTAAAAAGAATTGCTGCAGTTCTTGCCTAGTAATGACTAAGGTTCGACAAACGACTGCATGATCAGTTATCATTGAGTAGCGTAAACCGGACTGCGCTGTCATCCCTCCACCGCTTGTTCCCACTTACGTGCAAGACGCGAACATTAAAATTCAGGGAAGGAACAGCGTCAGTCCGGTTTATACTGCAACTTACCATGCACTCGTTTGTCGAACCTTGTGTAATGACTGAGTAGCTAATAGCTGTATATCATTTTACGTTTGGAATGGAATTCAACTTTTGATCACTCGTCGTGGTGCTTCCGAATAGAATTTGTAAAAGTTACTTAATTGTAATTTCTTTTATTAAAACAAACACAACGAGCAGAAGTTCAAGAGCAACACGACGTGAACTTCTATTATCTTTTGTGGATATCTGCCTACGTTGATCAGTATCGCAATGTTATTGATTTAAATTTAAAAAATTGTTGCTTGATCGCCAATCTTTCGAAAGTTGAACTTTCCGTTCTATATTTTCTATCTATCATATTTCTATCTTTGTTGCGTTCACATGCTTAACATCTTCTAATTTTACTGTCTAGTTATCAATGCTTCGCTCAGTTTTCCCAGGTTGTTCCTTTTCCTCTCCCATGTTCCCCTTACTTTAATGATTCTCCTAACTAATGGCTCCTTTTATCATTCAGCAGATATGTCTCCAATATCTCATACATACTCGCTACTGATTTCAATTTTAATCCCTTGAATCCAATTGAAATCCGGTTTGTTATCATTTTATGTTGTGCGCTTAAAACCTTCGTTTCTACATTATTCAGTCTTCACCTTCAAATTTTTGGTGGAATTTCTATTTTACTTGAGACAATTATTATCGTTGCTGTTAGTTTAATCTTTCAATTAATTCTAATTAATATTCTGTTTTTACTCTGTTGTTCCCCCTCCTCGGTTAAAGGAAAGGAAACATTTCCGTGCTGCTCTTACAATGGACAAATGACGGGATTTGAACGTATGAAAACGAAAGAGGGCTATCACTTCCTCCCCTGCACAATTTTTGTTTGCTATTTTATATGAACTAAACGGTCTCCGACAAAAACACGACATAAAAGTTGGCCGAAGGAGACTGACCTGAAGTTCGTGCTACGATGGTATTGGTTGAAACGGAGTAATTTTGTTTTTACATTTCTTTACAGACCGCACTTTTCGTATAAGTACCAAAAAATGTACAGTTGTTATTTTGTTTCCTTCCGAAGAAAGGAAGGGGGGCGAGGAGGAGGTTGTTTCGAAGATTTGCTTAGTAATATTTACGTGCTTTGAATCATTCGACATTCGCTTACAACGTGAGAATTGTCGGTCGTGTACGTGAAAAAATTTCAGTCAAAAATGTTGGGTTTAGCTAAATGATAATAAATTTCAGTTTATGGACATTATTTTGCCGCTTTATCACGCTTTCAGTATAGCCTAAAAGTGCAAATTCAAAACTCTTTAATATCCTCCCATATAGACTTACAGGTGGTGGAGAAGGGCATGAGCATGAACACAACTTCCAATTCAACAGATTTTGGAGTAAACCCGATCAGATCGTAGCTTTTGGAACGTCTTCTACGTCATTTTCTATCCTCTCTCGTTTCTTCTCGATATAACATTTCATGTATCTCTAAATTTACCAATCGCATTTGTTGTCTTTCTCTCGGTTGATTTTTAATTTTTTTGTCAACCTTCCGCATTCCTCTCTTCCAGTTGCATATGCGTTTTGGAATTTCGTTTTTAGTTCCACATTCGCTCTAAAGGCTTTTTGGAACGTCTACGCCATTTTCTATCAACTCTTGTTTGTTCTCGATATGACATTCTACGTATCTTTAGATCTACAAATCGCATTTGTCTTTTTCTGATTTTTTTTTATTACCAGCCTTCTGCATTCCTCTCTTCCAGTTGCATATTCGTTTTGGAATTCCTTTCTTTAGTTCCATATTCGCTCTAAAAGGTTTATGGAATGTCTTCTACGCCATTTTCTATCCACTTTTGTTTCTTCTCGATATGACATTCCCCGCATCTTTAAATTTACAAACCGGATTTTTTGTCTTTCTCTTTGTTGATATTTAATTTTTTTTACCAGCCCACCGCATTCCTCTTTTCCAGTTGCATATTCGTTTTGGAATTTGGTTTTTTATCATTTTCTCTTGTCATTTCTTCTCGATACGATCTTTAGATTTACCAATCGAATTTGTTTTCTTTCTCGCTGTTGATCTTTTTTGCTAGCTTTCTGCCATCTTTCACTTCCGCATTCCTCTCTTCAAGTTACATTAGTTTTGGAGTTTTGCTTTCCGGTTCCATATTCACTCTAAAATTCCTCTTCTGGTTTTCCATATTCGTTCAAAAAAAAACCGTCTCTCAGTTTTCCACATTCGCTTTAAACTTCCGTTTGCCAGTTCTCCATATTCGCTTTAAAATTCCGTTTCCCCAATCTCAGTTCCTTCTTTAATCCTAATCTCCGATATTTCTTCCATTCCAAAGATCCGAAAAATGAAGATTTCAAAAAATATACGGAAGAAAGTGCGTGCACCATTATCATCCTCTATCGTTTCTTCTCGATATGACATTTTATGTATATTTAGATTTAGCAATCGCATTTGTTTTCTTTCTCTCTGTAGATCTTTATTTTTTCGCTAGTTTTCCGCCATCTTTCACTTCCGCATTCCCCTTTTCCAGTTGCATAGTAGTTTTGGAATTTCGGTTTTTAGTTCCACATTCGCTCTAAAAGTCCCTCCCCCTTGGCAAAATTCCGTTTCAGTTTCCCACATTCGATCTAAACTTCCGTTTCTCACTTCTCCGTATCCACTTCAAAATTCCGCCGCCCACATCACGATTCCTTCTTTCTTCCAAATCTCCGATATTTCTTGCCATCCAGTCCGGAAAAACGACGATTTCAAAACGTTTACGCGAAATCGCAATGTTTCGAAAGAAAGTGTGTGCATCATCAAGCAATTAAAAGACAGGGTGATTATACTTAATAGAGATACATAGGTGTAAAGGGTACAACTTCAAAACGGCGAGAAAATGTAGTTATTAATTTGTTTTAAAAATATCAAATTAGGAACGCCTGTAGTTTAGGATTTAATTTTGGTTTAAAAAAAAAAAAACAACGACAAATGCAAACATTTTTTTATCCAAACGCCCTTATGTTGCAAGCTGCAATAGATTTTCACTTCCTTCGTATCTGTTGATCTCTGTTCACTCGCTTTCAGTGTGATGGATTACGAAATTTTATATATGAAAGAATTGCTGGTATTAAGGATGCGTGGATGTTCGGTATCTCGTGTTTTAGAAAGTGAGTGATGATCGTTGTACCTCACTGAATATTTGTTTTTTTAAAGATATCAAATTTGGAAAAGAGACGCTGAAATCTAGAACAGTCACCCGTCTTTATCCGTGTACACCGCCGTTGTTCGTGTACACTACCAATCTGTACCAGGCGGCAAAACGTCCCTTCCCGTTTCCGGTCCGGCATCGCAATTTCAACAAAGAGTAATGTATAACTAAATTGAAAAATTCATACAAACATTTATTTTGAAATTATAATAAACAAATAAAATGTTTCAATTATAATAATAAATAAAATACCAATGTTGCAATGCGAATATATCGTACAACCAATTGAGAGATACACACACTACAAGAAAAAGTAATTATATACACACGCAATTTCCGCGCTGTTCAAACTGAACGACAAAGGAGTGAGCCTACCTGTGATTGATAATAATAAAAATATAAAAACTCCACACACAGACAAAAGTGATCGGAAAAATTATAAAAAGACGTTCGTTCGGGTTGTAGCTTTGTAAGACATTTCATAAATTGCGATTTATTGCACTGCAATAATAAATTATCATTTTATCAGAAATAGAGTATACATCCTAGATTCGACTGTATGTATGCACAAAATATTTATAATAATAATAATAATATTAATAATAATAATAAAAAAACGGATAACATTTTCGTAACGATATTCAGTCGGCTGCGCGTTTACTACAGTTTTGTCTGTGTTTGCATCATCATTCGCCATTCTATCAAAACTCATACCGGATAATATGTACAATATATTTTAAAGGGGGAAAGGGGGAGAGAGGGCACGGCCTGACCCATAAGAATATCACAGTAGTTCGGCCAATGTGGCTTCATGTTTTGTTTTTTCTCGTATAAATATATCAACGTTTTGTATTTACTCTTATCAAAAAAATTCTCTCGCCTCATTCGTTTCGACACACCTGCGCGCGAATGAGAAACACATTCATCGTTCATTTAAAAAATTCTACATTCTATGGATCAGACCTATTTTTTTGTCGTTTTGCTTTTTTCTAATCACTATTTATATTATTCCTTATACTTGAAAATTTACCCTAAATATATATATACTTAATATAGTTTAGTTATTATACTTATTCTTCTTCCGCCTCCTCTTGTTCCGTTTTTCCATCATACTTTATGTATGTATATTATATAATAACATATTAAACAATGTAGGAGTGACACCATTATATTATCGTATCAGCGTGTATATGCATATACATATACATATATATATATATATATATAAATATCGCTCGATATAATCAGGATAGTTAGTTGAAAGTTATATCGAGGATCAGGACGACTCGACTGTGAACATTTCGCGAAAACGTCAATCGGTAGCTACAAGGTGTATTCGAATATATATATAATATATAAAATTCTCAATAAAAACAACATTATATTACAAGGGGGCTTAGTCGAAATCGTGAATACACCTTTGTTTAAATAATCTTCACAGTCGGACGCTATATTCGTAGTAATTTCAATATTATGTATACAATTATATTTATTCCCTTATCTTTGTGTTTCCAATGTATTGACTAATAAACAACATTCAACGTTTCGTCTCTGGAAAATAAAAATCATAATCGTTAATTTAATCTGCGTTTCGATCGCCGCTACATTTATTTTCGTAATCGATGCCTTCCGCCCTTTTACCTTAACTAGCGGAAAGTCGACTTACACTATTCGGAGAGTGAGTAAAAGTAAGGCTAGTAAAAGTGTACGTCCACAATACACGCACGCGTTCCATACCACACACAAATAAATGTATACGTAAAGAGAAAAAAATTGAAAATAGTAAACGAAACGTACACACGCCCATCGGTTGTAATCGTACGTCGTCGTCTATTTTTACACCGCGCACAAGGAAATACTATCGCCGCTCCCCGAGCCGCGCCACGTGCGGTGGCGTTCGTCCACTATCGATGGGCCCTCCTCACCGCCTTGCGAATCACGCGCGATGATTTGTCTCCCGGAGTAGATTGTGCACTGAAAGAAAATTAAGGTAAGTTATCTATATACTTGAAAAAATTGATACAGGATTCCTCATAAGCCCTGCGTCAAATTAAAACAGAAGAAAATTTATAATATTTGGCACTGGGAGCGTTCGGTGCTTCGAGGAAGTGCGCATGGGGTGTAGCAGATGTTGTAGTCGGGGTACCGTCAATCACCTATCGTTCTTTGGGGCAAGGGTAGGGCTAGTTAAAGTACTTGAAAAATTACAAAATTCTTCGTTGTCATTAGAGGAGTCAATGCAGATACTGGACACTGTACAAACTCAGTTACATGCAGAGAGCGACACAAGAAATATTAGTATTATTATACAAGTGATATTGATGTTTCAGAGGGATATCCCTCTCATATGTACGATTATCAATATTCAGACTATATATACATAAAATTTGTATATGAACTTACAGCTCTTGCAAAGCCGTACTGACGATCGGTACAACCGTGAAACGTGCGGATACGGATGGCAAGAGAAGATCACGATTTTATCAAAGTAATGTGTGTTAACGAAAGATATAGATTTTGCCAGATTAACACGAACTTTTTGTGATAGTCAGTCTACAGATCGGTTAAGTATTAACAAGGATTCCTTTAATTATGTAAATATTACGTCAATAGATGTCGAACGGTCCTTCTCTGCATATAAGAACATTTATTCCTCACGGCGAACAGGGTAACATGAATAATAATAATAATAACGTCTTTATTATCGAACAATAAAATTACAATCTATAGGATAATACAAAATAAAGAGGAAAACAAAAAAAATTACATAAGCTTTCTACATAAAATAAGTGACCATTAGAAATAATATTGCACACATACACCATAAGGAAATCAAAAAGACAGAGAGACACAAAGATTAGGATAGGATTAGACAAACGGGTCAAGATCGATCGAAAACGATGCTTAAAACGGTAAATGTTTGTTTACATTTCTTACCTACTCAACCATGCGTTTCTGCGAAGTATGCGCTACTGGTCGAACGGTCGCAATGCCAATTGTATTCATAACAAATGCAATTTTTTTAAATAAAGAAAAATTTCCTACTGCCGCAAGAGAGCCGAAATTAATTTTTAAAATTTCGGAAAAAACTGATTGGGAATTGCAAGCAATAAGAGGAAATGCGACCGTTTATTATTGAAACAAAGAAATGGAAACGCTAGTAAAATTAGATCCATATGTTAAGCAATATGTTAAGTGGATATCAGGTTTCAAACACTACCCGGGCATACCCGAGAGAGATTTCCGCACAATCTGTCGCGCCCTGAAAAATCTGTCATTTCACTACGTAGATCTGATCTGCCACTGGATAGATCTGTCGCTCCACACTAACGTAAATATCTGATCTGAAAACGTTAATCTGACAAAAAGCATCAAAACTGCTTCAAAAAGTTGAAATATGGTACAATCGTCTAAAACCCATCGCAAAAATACACTACTCAGGACATGAGTTTTTCGCTCGAAACCGTCCAAGAACGTTAATCTGATAAGAAATGCATTAAAAATGCTCCAAAAAGTTGAAAAATTGTGGAATTGCCGGCTTGAATTTCGAAAGGATTCAATTTCATCAATCCCGATCTGTCGTCGACCACTAACGTACAGATAAACCGTAATTTTCAAAATACTTGTACATTGTCAATCGATATCTTATATGGTTGCGCTAACATGACCTTTGTGTTGGACGAAGCAGATGTCTGCAACGTTCGATTTTCAAAAACAAAAAAAAACATGGTAATACATACTTGAAGGTGGGTGGTTGTCCTGTGGCGGTAAAGTTGAAACTAGGTTTGAATTCTGTGCCCGCATTACCGCTAAAATTGTAAGCACCAGGAGCAGGAACGGAAGCAGGCTGAAAAAGATAATAAAATAAATAAACTGACATATTTCGGAATAAATTCGTAATTGCCTATCTTCGATTGAGGGCGGATTTTATAACCACACGACGCGTCCGTTATATAAAAACAATGTAGAGCCCCGAAATTATGTGTCGGGGCGCGGTCTGTCATCGTCATTCTTTCAAACAACCGCCAAGTCGTCGCTTGCGACAACGAGCGGTACAGATTGGGTAAATTCAACGGAAGATATTTGGTAGTAAAATGTCTTGAGATGGAAAAACTTTCACTTTCTTCAGTTGGCGATATTTTAGTTTTGTTTACCACTGTCATCTGTCAAGTCATTTTTTCAGTTATTATATTATTAGTATTGCGTTGTTCCGAATACATTGCACAAATTATGGTTATGTTTATAAAATTAATAACCACTATACTATGTTCACCTTAAGAATATAGTACGAAGGTAGATAGGACTATAAAATTCTTGAATGTGATTTGCTAATAACTTAATACATACTACAATCATAACGTACGTGAATACTCCCAATACATCAATGTCCCCAATTTAAATTATTTGATCACGCGGCTTTGAATTTACTCACTCTATATATCTATATATGCATTTTGTCCGAATACAAAATTCCACCGAATAGGACTGCGTGTAAGTCGAAGCCGTAGCCATCTTTTATGAACGAGTAATTCATATTTTACATAATAAATTGGGGTTAAACAAGCTATCTGCAAGATGGGTGCCGCATTTGCTCAACCGATTGTTTGGAACTGTTTATGAGGAATCCAACGGATTTCAAGAGACGATTCGTGACCATGGATCAGAGCTGGATTCATAACCACACGCCCAGAAACAAAAATAGAAGCAAAAGAATGGATTGAACGCTGTGAATCGGTTCCGAAGAAGGCGAAGGCCGCCAACTCGGCTGAAAAGGTGATGGCATCGGTTCTTTTGGGACACAAAAGGAATTTTGCTAATTAGTTATCTTGAAAAGGGCAAAACTGTTACTGGCGAATATTACACAACATTTTTGGACAAATTGAAAGCAATAATTCGGAGAAAACGCCCGGAAATGGTCAAGAAAAAAAGGTGTTGTTTCACCACGGCAATTGAATGAATAACTGATAGAGATTGTAAACGATTATTTTAGAAACTTCGAAGAAAGTCACTTCCAGGAGGGATTCCATAAGCTAGAAAAACGTTGGAGCAAGTGTGTTGAGCGTCGAGGGAATTGGGGAAGTTGAATCCGTATTATTTTGTTTTCATTGTCATTCACTTTTCAATCTACCCTCGTATTCCTAGTCGGACGCTACCTGACGCCTATTCGGACAATGTGAAATCGATCCAAAAGCAACAAATTCATGGCTATTTGTTACATCTACTTCGTCAATTTTGTATTTCCTCTGGAAATGTAAGCCGTAAAACTTTCTGTGATTTCTACGTATTAATTTGCGGTTGCCGCAGATAAGATAAGGTGATTCTAGCGAGAACTCGTAACTATACCTTTTTTTATTGTTTCTAATCTTATGCACACGACGGAGGTTATACGAAAGTTACGTACATACTAAATGTTTTAAAGCTTGCAATCGCATGGGGATAACACGTATTATTGGTTTGTTATCAGGAAAACCACAGGAAGGCCGTAACAAAGATTTTTTCCCTTTGCAATAGTATTTTTGTTTTGTTTTTTTTTGTAATTTATTTAATAACATTTTTACAGGAAAATGTGTAGTGTGACAAAGAGATTCCCCTCACGTCATCGGAACATTGAGAATGAAAACATAACCTCGAAACGTCTATCACATATTTTATACCTGGACCTTTAATTGAAGAACATATTGACTGTTTACTCAGAGAATTACATACATATACATACACATCCCCTTGCATAATATAGCCGCATGACTCGTTTTTAAAGTAAAACCTTCGTTTATCTGACTTTTCTCCGCTGCGTAATGAGAATAGACCACTGTGAGCCGTTTCCATGAAGTCTTCGACTCGTTAAAAATCCCTATTATGTAGGTGGAATTCCCCGAAATTCGCCCAAATTCTAGTAATTACATATAAGCGCGTCCCCGTCGTCCCCGATACTTAACAAATCCAGTCGATGACCCCAGTTAAAACTAGGAAAAAATTAAATATATAACTAGCTTCAACTTACCGCACTTCCCGAAAATCCAAAATTAAACAGTCCAGGATTCGGAGGCGGGGCACTCCCCGCGCTGACCGTCTGCTGTGATTGGGTGGGCGTCGCTCCAAAATTAAATCCTGTCTTGGGCGTGGCATTGGCACCGACGCCGAAATTAAAAACGGGCGCGTTGGCACCGCCGTTCTGATTTGTATTCCCCGCCGTCGTCGTCGAAGCTACGGCGTTGTTGGAACCGGTGTTAAAATTCAAATTGGGCTGAGCCGCCGATTGTCCGAAGTTGAATATCCCGGTCGAAGTCGAAGAAGGTTGCAGCGCCCCGAAACCGAACTTCGGCTGTTCCATTTCCGGTTTGTTCCCCTGTCCGAACGAGAACATCGGCACCTTCGCCGGGGGCGGTTGTTCGTCCGTTTTATGTTTACCGAAGGCGGGAACGGAAGGGGCGGCGTCGACCGCGATGGTCGGCGAATTGAAGAGGTTTCCTGTGGTAGCACCAAAAGCGGGCAGAGCGGCGGGCGTGGGTGTGGCTTGCGTTCCGAAAACGACGGGTTTGGTCGGTTTGAAAACGGCGGTCGTGGTTTGCGATGGGTTCGCCCCGAAGATGGAGGAAGAGGACGTCGAAACGGGGATGGCCTTGGGGTTAGCACCGAAAGCGAAGGCGGGCGTCGGATTCGATCCTTTCGCGAAAATATTGGATTGTACAGGCGATTCGGAAGAATTGGAGGAAATTCCGAACAGAACGGCGGAGGGTTTGGTTTCGCCGTTTAGGATGTTATGTTCCTCCTTTTTCTCGTCCTTCTTGTCCTCTTTCGATGTGAAAGTTGATTTAAATTCTGGAAGTTTCACTGATGGTACCTTCAACGTTTCCGCCGGTTTCTCAGTTTCGATCGTTCTATCCTGGGTATCTACGTTGACAACTTGTATCTTGGGAACTTGCGGTGCATCTTCACTTTTTTCCTGAGCTGGTTTAACGCCGAAAGTAAAAGCGGGAACAGTCGAGGTGGACGTTGCAATCGCAGAAGCGGAAATGATTGGGGCGTTTTGTCCGAAAATCGATCCGATCGATGTGGTGGCTGCTGTGGTAGTTTCCGTCTTATTCTCGGATGATTTTATTCCGAAGGTGAAACCTTTCGCCGTTAGCTTCGCATTAGGGTCAATCCCGAAATTAAAGAGGGAGATGGGAGTCCTATCTTTGGGTACGTCGCCTTTAAACGCGCTCGGTTTAAGGGCGTCGCAACATTGGCATCGTTCCTTATCCTCGGAGTTTCTCACCATGCAAGTGCCGCATTCCCATTGGTTCTCTTTCTTTTAAAACTATCCCCGAATCCGCTAGAGGACGCGGGTTTAATATGCGATGGTCGCGGGGATTCGCACGCTATGCATTTGGGAATGTCGTTTTTGTTTCTGATAGCGCATACGTCACACGACCAAGTATCGGGGGCGGGGCGAATTTGCTACCGAATCCGTGCGAAACGCTTTTCAACTCGGGTTTTAGCGGTCCGTTAGCGACCGGCCTAGGCGTCGTGCAAGCCGCGCATTTCGCCTCGGAATTCTTATTTCGTACCAAGCACGTCTTGCATTCCCACATTTCGGAGGTCATCATTCCGATTTTATTATCGATTTTCTCCTTTACCTCCTGCTGTTTCGGGGATTCACACGCTACGCATTTGTTCTTATCGATGGGATTGACCACTAAACAAGCGTTACACTCCCACTGGCCGGTGGTCATTTTGAACTTATCGCCGAATCCGACGGAGCAATTCTTATTATTATCGTTCTTCTTCTCCGTTTCTTGCGATCGGGGAGTTTCGCAAGCGGCACATCTGCTTTTAGTATTAACGTTCCGAATGAGGCACACGGAACATTCCCACATATCCTGGGATGGTTTAAATTTCGCCATCAAATCGTTGGCGTCTCGCTTGTAAGAATCTAAGGCGCTCAGCGAAGCTGCCGTTAAATCCTTTTTCGGTTTTTCCCCGTTATTTTTTGTCGTCGTCGTTAATTGTTTCGTCGAATCGATTCGATCGGCATCCTTCGACGGGCGCTTCTCGTCGATTCGATTCGGTTCGGAAAATATGAAATTGTTTATGGCGTGTATCGATTTTAGATTTTCAGCAATCACCAGCGGATCAGAAAATACAAATTCAGTCACTTTCAGGTAATCGCTCGCTTTCTTCTCGGTTCTATTCGTTTCCGTTTTATTATTGTCCTTTTTGCGAGTTTCAAGCGTGATCACTTCCGTTTTCTTACTTTCGACGTTCTTCTGCCCCTCCGTTATTTTTTCGGCCATTTTCAATGTGTTAGTCGAAATTTTTACCGTGTCTATAGTCTTGGAAACGGGCGATGAGGTATTTTTAACCGGTTCGATCGTCGGAAGGGAGAAATCGAACTTGGGTAAGATGGTGATCGGAAGTTGTATATCGGGTAACTTGACTTCCTCCACCGTTCTATGCGGCTCGTTTTTCTGCCTGGCCGAGGAGATTTTAGTCTTCATTTTATTCGTGTGTTTCGTCACCGAATCATCATCCTGATCTAACGTCCGAATTTTATATTCCTCCCTATTCAATACCGATTTGGAACTGTTAGCTAGCTGCCTGACGGTTACCGTACTGTCTTGCAACCTCTCTTTCAATTTCATCTTTAGTAAATCGGGTACCGTAGGAACCTGCAACTCCCTATTAGAAGGAACTTTCTCCCTCATCGAATAGGGATTCGCCGACGCCAGATATTTCTTCCTATTCGGATTCGTGGGGTTAGGAATCTTTTTCGCGTCTGAAATGGGCGTCGTATATTGTTCTAACGTATCTAATATCCTCCTGGCCGTTTTGCTAAGCGTCGTGTTGGTTTTTACAACGTTTCTCGTCGCGTCGTTGACGGGTTTGATCTGTATAGAATTTCTTAAGGATTTGTAATCGGAGGACAGACTCGCCAGGCTCCTGCCGTACGCCGAGGCTCCGCCGTAAGTCGTTCGCCCGCTGTAGAAGGGAGAGTTTAGGATCTTCTTACTGGCAAGGGTGCGATCGACGAAGTTCGGGGAACCGAATACTGACGAATTGAAAGAGGGTTGTCGCGCGCTCAGGGATTGGTTCGATTGTTGCGGGCTCATGCATCCGTCGCCGAACAAGGATCTGTTGTTTAGTTTGGAACCTGGAAAGACAAAAAAAGGATAACAATTAACACATTCCGTATCGAGAGGTTTTTAAGTTAGTAGGGAGAGATGACCGGTTCACGGCCTTTTTACATTGATTCCACCTCTCGGATCAGTTCGGTCAAACAGGGTCCTTCAACCGGTTTAACAGAGCCGGCAACCGTTGAACCGGTTTATCAGCAAACGCCCCCTGTTAAGCCGGTTCAACCGCAACTGACCGAACTGGCCTGAGAGGTGGAATCAGTGTAAAAGGTCTGGCCGTGAATCGGTTATCTCTCCCTACTTCAGTTTTAATTAAGCTTAATTACCTGGCCGCGTGTACTAAAAGCGCTACACGATAACTTTAAACAAAAATAAAAATTAGATATTTTCTAGATATTGTTTTATTTATTAAATTTATGTAATAGTCAAGAAACTAATTAAACTATGCTGCAACTATATAACAGGGAAAACTTTATTGGCAGTAAAAATATTAAGAATGAAGATGTCATTCAGTCAGGAACCTAGGTATATATAGGCGTACCGAAAACGGTACACACGATATTGATAAAGAACAATTGAAATCTAAAGAAAAATTATTGAAATACTGTCCGGACTATTTGCCGTGGTGACTCCACCCTTCACACGCCGACTGAGCTCACTGAAAATAGGTACAGTGTGTTCATTTGAAAACTTCCCAGACGGCCTATATCCAAAATTGATAGAATTATTAAAGAATGCAAGAGCACGTCCTTTTTTTTTTCAAGGGGGAACCATTTTGCTTAATATATCATGATACTAAGCTGAACTATGTACCGCTGAAAGGACTTTAACCTTCCTATACTCACGTCAACATGAAAGACGTATACTATACTATATAAACGGTCTCACAGACCGTATGCGTGAGTATAGGAAGGTTAAAAACGCGGCGGTCGTCGAAATTAGACGTTAAATGCACGCATATTAGCCGGTCGTTAACGTAAACAAACACGTCCTATCAAAACATGCACTACACCTTGCGCAATATATGGCCAGGATTTTAATAGCGTTTACATTTCCTTTTTTAAATTGTAAACGTTCGCCTTTATTTTTCAATCACATATTCGAGAAGTGTCGACAGATATGATTAGAGTTGCTCAACTTGGGCCAATAGTACTATCTGAAACATTCTACTAGAATAAAATAACATTGCGCTATATGAATACAGATGGCTTCATAGTATACATTGAAACTGAGAACGTGTAGTACGGTCGTTTCAGATAGTTCTAGTACTATCGGTGCAAATTGAGCAACTATAGATGTGATTTAGAGCCCGTAAGGTAAAACGAATTCGATCCACTTGACTTTGCGCCAGATGCGGCCTAACTCAGTGCATATTCCGCGTGGTTTTCCAAATGTTCCTTATAAAACTAGCCAAACTTCAAAAATTGATTGCGGTTTTCCTGGGATAGTAGGAAAATATTTGCTCTTACAAATTTTGTTTGATCTTTTTTCTGTTTTAATTCGATACATAAGTTGTGGAAAACGGTGTATATCACCAGGTTGAGTTTTACCGACTTATTACACTCGTGGTTGGCACAAGTCAGTCCTGGCCGCAATTGGAATAGCTGCAGGCTATAGGTACCTAGAACACGATCGAGACTCATAGTAATGATATTATGTTTACTTTTCTTATTACACAATTGCGTGGTGAGAAGCTTACCGATGTGATATAGTGCCAGTGAATACACCACAGTCCTTGAAATCACCATCAGTTCATGGTAATAATATTTAGTGTGTGCAAATTTGAAGGAGCAAATTTTATAAATAAGAGTCATGGTGTACTCTACCTTCGGACGGAGCAGCGTGCCTTAGTATATAACATGTATATCTTAAGGAAAAAATTAGTCGTTATTATAGGAATGGTTTTCTAATCAACTTCCTCAAAGTTTACGCGGTCTACTGATAACTGTCATTAAATAGAAAAATAATTGTCATTGACACGAAGGATGCTAGCTCAACATCTTGGCCGGGTGATTCATAACCTTCCTATACTCACGCATACGGTCTGTGAGACCGACTTATATAGTATAGTATACGTCTTTCATTTTGACGTGAGTATAGGAAGGATAATAATCTTAGGTTTTCCTTAGAAGTTCAACTGAACTTTCTGCTAGTAGTGTACGTTTGGATTTTCGTAGAAACAACCGCTACTAGAATTACATACATTATGCATGTAACAATGTATGTAT
Organism: Chrysina gloriosa; assembly: GCA_038088585.1. NCBI lineage: Eukaryota > Metazoa > Arthropoda > Insecta > Coleoptera > Scarabaeidae > Chrysina > Chrysina gloriosa. The sequence goes on from CM076087.1 coordinate 102,384,726, forward strand.
GTGTTTCCGATTATATCGACTACACATCTTATGAAACCAATGATGTAAGTTCGAATAAATAGCGCAAATTGTTGCATCTTTAAACTTATATCTGCGTGTGGAATGTGTTGCCGTGTGATACAAAATTGCAAAACAGTGCAAAAGTACTATTAAATGAAATTACAAGTGTTTATCAAACTAAGACTATTATTAGAATATAGCAAACACGCACTGTTAAGTAGCAAAAAGAGCATCTCTAAATTAATATGAATCTATCTACGAGAGGAATGTGCTGATGTTGAATGAAATTGCAAAATTGTGCGAAAACTATTTAATAGACTTACGATTAGTAATCAAAATGAAAAATCCAAATATTATTACAAATTATATTGAAATAATTCAATGAGAATTGACTAATTGCATGATTTGATGTGGTGATATCGTGTAGGACAGGTGAAACATTAAGGGCCAGCTAATCTACCCCTAAAATTGTTCAATTATAGAAAGTAAACCATTTTTATTGAAGTCTCCTTTATTTTCCTTCTTTTTTTTCTAAAGAATCCATCACTAATTTTCGCCAAGACTAAATATTTAGCATATCAGATTTCCAAACGCAAAAAAAAGAATTTCTAGTCCCATCTGCTTGAGCTACAAAAGGTTACTTCACACGAAGCGTGAAAAAAATCTAATCTTCCTTATTGTAATTTGGCACAGATGTAGCGCCGTTTAAAAAATATAAATATCCTTAGAGTCGGTACAGAAATATCAATCATACTATTTATAGCAATGAAGTAATTACTATTTCTAAACCGGCACTTATTTGAGGAAATGGAAACGCGGAGAAAAGTCCTAAGGTAGTTGCGTGATTAGAATGGCGAATTTATTAATTTTAAAATAATTTAGTAATAGGAAAAATGTTGTTTAAAGATTTTAACACTAGAATCAGTGTCTTGAACCTTTGAGAGATTGTTGTGTCTCCCACCTAATGTCTGACATTCTGACACACGTTCTGAAATTCAAAATATTTACCATACGTTATAGATAATAAAAGCCGATAAGTCGTGCTTTGTTTGCTTCCTTTCCGAACGGTAAGAACAACGAGGATAACACTAATCATTGACGTAGAAATCATGAGAAAAGATATTTGGGTTCATCAATATTCTTCTTCGTGTCGTTCTGTATAAATTACGATGCCTTTTCAGGCATCGGACATATGCAGACTTTCCAAAATTTTTCAAAATATCAAAATTGCAAATATTTTAATTTATTTTCAGAAATTAAAAGTTTTTCCAAGTATTAATAGAAATATAGGATTTTTAAATTTTGAAAAACTTCGATTCCTCGATACCCCATAAGGGCAAAAGAGAAAGAAAAAGAGACAGAAAAACTTCGGTGCATATTTTAGAGATTGTTACATGTCTCCAGCCCACCTAATGTCTGACATTCTGACACACGTTCTGAAATTCAAAATATTGACAATGTGTTATAGATAATAAAAGCTGATAAGTCGTGCTTTGTTTGCTTCCTTTACGAACGGTAAGAACGACGGGGATAGCACTAATCATTAACGTAGAAGTCGAAAGAAAAGATATTTGGGTTCATCAATATTTTTCTTCGTGTCATTCTGTATGAATCACGACGCCTTTTCAAGCATCGAATATATGCAGACTTTACAAAGTTTTTCCAAATTTTAATATGGATAAGGGATTTTGAAATACTTCTACTCCTCGGCAGTCGAAAACGGTGAAAGAAAAAGAACAGAAAAACTTCGAATTGTTGAAATTTTTTGTGAAACAGCAAACAATCATCACCACTAGTCTCAACTTCTCCATGAGCTCATTGTCTTATAATTTTGATGAAGAGTTAAAAAATTTGAAATTACGTATAATACGGTAAGTACATACAAGCTATTTATTTTCTTCTAGGGAACTTCTACAGTAGTCTACAATATCTGTCTATACTGAGTTCACATTAAGAATGCAGTATGCGACGCTCTGAACCGAGGCACAACCAACAGAGTTTGTACAATTTCGTTATTAGCCAATCAGATTCGACAATTTTATATCTCTATGCTATCCCCACACTGTATTCTTAATGTAAACAAAGTATAGGATACCCGCCCCTACAATGTAGAATCATAAAATAGGTGACCTGATGAATTTATGGAGCCTTTAGGAACAAAAGTGCAACTGAAATCGGCAACTATTTCTCGCGATATCTCTCGTTATCTTATCCTACGATAATCTACATCGCATGTATAGCGCAATATCTTTTCGTCATAAGTATCAATTAATTTTATCGTATTTTCGTTATTATACTCTTCCTTGTTGTCCATCTTCTAGGCTTAACATATAGTGTGTTCCATGCCACAACTTAAGGATAACTTTCTGAAGCAATTTCAAATAAAAAATATCTAAAGAACGTATGTCTAAAACTCTCTTAATGCAAGACGACGAATGTGGATACAGCACGATGGCGCACCTCCACAAATTTATTCAGTAACACATCCTTAAGCTGTGGCAGTCATGTCATGGGACATTCGGTATATTAAAAATTCCCAAATTGTGACAGTGGGATCTGCGCAAGCCTAATTTTGTTTTCCTTCCTCTCAAATGGTTCTCACCACCCAATTTGATCTCATCAATTTTCTTCTGTCCGATATCACCAATTCACACAATTATTCCGTGATACTTACTCTCATACTTGTACTAATCGCAAGCTCACATCCAAAGAAATGCAACTAAAAGTTTCTAGAGCGGGATCTACTTTCAAGTGAACACATGTGCTTTCATCACGCACCAGAGGGTTTCTTTCACAATTACCAACGACTTTCGAGAAATTTTTAATAATAGTAAATTATACAATATTATTAAGAGCAAAAATGAAGCTTTGTGTGCTAAGTCTGTTAGTTTATCGGCCAAACAAAGTGAGTATATACAAAAAAAAAATTATCAAACGCACATGTAGGTAGATGATCAACATACAAAATTTAATTAAAAGATAAAATAAAAAATCTCAAACTGTTACAGAATCTTATGAAATCATAACATATTGGAAATGTTTCCATGGTTCCCAAAAAATTACAAAAATAAGAAGAGGTTAGCTTCAACGTCCACTTTAAGTCAATGCAATTATTTTTTAATTTTTTATTAGAGTTTTTTTTATTAGAAGGCAACTTCAGAGAATTAAGGAAAAAAAAAAACGTTTCTAACCTGTCAGTTAAGGCAAATAATGTCATTTTATAATGTTTGGAAAAAAATACCTTTCTTTCTTTTCCATCATCGACCTCGGTATAATCGCATCCACGCAATAATAAATGGACAAAAGAATCTATTCGTTGTGAAATCAACTCTAGTCAAGCGCCAATTTGATACAAAAATCTCAACTCGAACAAGTCGAATACCAACGGAATTTTCCCTTATTTGTTATAAGTAGACCCTGGGAAGTTTAGGGATGTTACGCCTGCAAAGTACGTTGTAAAACGTCCGACGAATTGCACGCACGCGCCTGCATACCAAACCTCCCCGTTCATTTGTGGTAGACAGTTTCCTTAAAAGCCTCCTTAAACTTTACAGGCTCTACTTATGACTATCATTAAATCGAAAAATAATGTCATCGACATACCTTTGTACATTGCAGAATTTCCAACCTCCATTTTAACACGAAAAATACAATAAAAAAAAAATTGAGGTTTCTATTGGAACGCAATTAAAGAAGAAAAGATCCTTATACGAATTTCGCCTTTAAAAATCTCACGAGACTACAAACAACTTCACCACAAAATAAAGAAGTACAACATCATTTACCAATACCGTCTGACCTTAATAAAAAATATAAACCAACTATCATTTCCTAATTAACTAATTGCCTGAAATTACAAAATTATAATTGGTGTTTCGTTTGTGATTCTACCTCATACAGAATGATGGAATTTCCTTGGATATCGACTAGACTTAGACTATTTGAGGTGTCTTATGTAATCTTTCAACGCTAAAATGGTACTAATAAAATTTCAAGGTGATGTCAAACTATTATTGTCAGAAGCAATAATTTCACGCTTGCTGCTGATAGCGTATGTAGTAAAATCCATAATGTAGTTACGGTTTCGGTGCCCATTTATGACGAAATGTTTAGGTGGTAATTACCACCCAGATAATATCGCAAGGATTTTAGTGTAGTATGAATGGTACCTACAATGTATTGGTGCACAACTTAGTATACAATTCTAAAGAATGTTCGTTGGTCAAACTTCGTTGATGATGAAAATTTAAAATATATGTATAGGTGTCCGAGATTTGAATTTTTCTTAATCTAGTCGTGGTACAAAATGCTAAGTGAACTCCCAGCTAAACATAGTGTGACATTAAGCAGAATCCATTGGATTGAACTAAGCACCTTGCATTTGGGGCAAAATTCGATATAATTTACTATATCCTCCACCCTCAGCCAGCCCTTAGATTTTGACAAGTCTCCAAGTATTAATAAAATAAAATGTAGAGGACTCTCTATAAACGACCTAATAATAAAACTAGGTTCGTCAATTGACAGTAAAATTGTGCTTGCTTTGTAAGCTTTAGCACGGTTACTTGTTAACTGCCCATTAACGAACCTAATTTTATTATTAGGTCGTTTATAGAGAGTCCTCTACAATTTGTTTTATTAAAATCTGGGCTCTAGAAAATAGATCACTATTTTTAAGTCTCCAAGTAGTTGTTTATTTTCGTAAGCGACAATTTTAATAAAATTAAATGGCGAAGGAACTGCAGTTGCGGTCTGCGATTAACAAAGCTTAATTCTCCTCGCGGGTTATTGACATATGCAAACTGTGCTTACTTTGTAAGCTTTTGCACGGCTACTTTTTAACTGCCCATTAACGCACCTCGCCCTCGGGCATGCGGCGACGAGTGGTTATTTTATAGTGCAAGTTTTAGAGATTGTTCCGATCGTTTTGTCACTTATTTTATCAGAATCATTCTTTTTCAAAACTAAAACGGCCAATAATGTAATACATTCTCGAGAGTTATATCAATTACAGACAGAATGAGTGATAAAAGAAATGGATTGTCAGCACGCCGATGGAATTGATCGCTAAACGCACGCATGTGGAGCGGCAAATGTCATATTAGTATGTATAGAGCGGCACGCGTCAATTATTCTGGATCACTGTGTACTGCTGTGTGACTGCTTCTAGAACAAACTCATAGTTAGGCGCTCAAATCTCTGGGCGACCTAACATCCCTTGTTAGACCGACATACGACCTGATATTACGCTCGATCTTATCAGAAGAGATTGCCTGTAGGAATTTTTAATTATTTTTTTAATAATATAATTCTGGCCCAAAAACGGATTGTTTGATTTTACTCGATTCTCTTTCTGTCCTTAGAGACGCTAGAACAAACCAGCTCTGGCCGCATTATTGTCTCTAGTGTGGCTAATGGATTGTACCAAACAGGGTCAAATCGTGATGATCATCTGATTATAAAAGATCACCTTTACGGGCTTTTAATTGTTCTGGCAATTTTTAAGAATACAGTTTTGGCTCAAAATTGATTATCTGATTTCCCTTGATTTTTTGGTTCCTATAGATGCTGGAACAAACAGCTCCGGCTGCGTTGTTGTCTCTGACGTGGCTAGTGTTTTGTCGGATTCAACCAAATAAAGATCCCAATCTTTGGGATCCTACCCAAGTTCCAGTTATAATCGTTCATTAACATTTCAATATGATACAGTATAGTTTTCAAACAGATTTCGTTGAATTATATATACTATAAAATGAAAGCAAAAAAACACAAATCGATATGTGAGCTCGAGTAAAAACCGAAGAATCGTGTTGTTCGGTTTTTCCCCGATCTTACAAAGCCTGACCGCTCCTAAAAGTGACGACGCACAATGAAATTCAACGGGCAAAGTCAGCCCGTATTTGTAAGAATCTGTAACACTACAGACTTGCAATAGTAACTGAATCTGTAAATCAGTTGTTTAGAAACCCGTGTTACAGGAGCTATGAAGAACACAATTCTTCTGTAAAATCTTGCAGATCAGTCGGTCTATAGTTTCTTACAGATATGCACAGAATTTGAATTTTTTTCCTACGAATCTGCTTAAGAAACGGCACGGGTAAAATCGGTATGAATCCCGAGTGACGTGTTATTTTCAATGCTGTGCCAAGTCGGATTGTGGAATTGGCTCGTTTGAAATGAATCGTATTGCAGATGTTTGGCGTGGTCACACCAGATCAGAAGAACAGGCTGAATTAGGTAGGATTGTAGGGATCGGAAGCGTTAATTTAAAATATGACGTCTTGGCTGTGTTGAGCCAGGGTTAGAGTATTTCCTTCAGATTAGGTTGAGTTTGTGGTTAGCTTTACCTTACGTTAAGTTAGCACTACCTCTAATTTATGTTGATAGGTGTAAAACAGTACAATTTTTGGGTGCAAAATACATTTCACGCTGGACATAACCTCACATTCGGGCAACTTTTCCTTTTGTTTTGAAATGGTCTCCGCGCTTTGGTTTTGCTTGTTCTAGCAACTATACTGACCGAGGAATCGAGTATTTTTGAGTTAGATTCATACTCATAAATATTTCCATATTTTTACATTCTTGTACACCGTGTTTCTAAATAATTGAAGCTGAGAACTTGTCAATTTTAGCAACTTCGGTTCATATTTTTAAGCGGTGAGAATTATCTGTCAATAATAGTAATTTCTGCCTATTTATTTATTGCCATTGTCATCTGTTTAGAGTTTCTCTTTGTTTTTACTGCCCTTTTCTTTAATACAATAAAGTCTTAAGGACTCCCTATGTAACGACCTAATAAATTAGGTGCGTTAATGAGCAGCTATCGAGTAATTGTGTAAAAGCTTACATAGTAAGCACAATTTGCATACGACAATAATCCGTGAGGAAAAATTAAGCTTTGTCTATCACAGATTCACCCTATATTGTATATTTTTCATTATATTCACAACCATATTTACAACCCCTCTCATGCGTTTTTAATTTTGCATAAGCAATATTTAATAGTAAATTTAGGGCTATGTCTATTATAGTTACCATATGAGATGCTAATGTATATTGATATGATCGGGGTAGAGTGGTGTACTACCAACTTAAAAAGTGACACAACGTCAGCTTCAATCAATTATCAGCACCCGTTACTCTTAGGTGTGGAGAAACAGTTGGCACATTGAGTCTGTAGGGATGATGGCCGCACGCCCAAATACTGGACCTCAACTAGTGTTAGTTCATCATTATTTTTCCATTTCCACCTTTCAGTGTAAGGGTTCAATGCTACCAGCGTAAAATATAAGATATGAAAAAATAAAAATGAAATACTCACTTGGATTATATATGAACTTCGAATCATTCAAACTTTCATTCGTCACCGTTTCCGTTTTATTCTCATTAACCGCGTCTTTATTTCCGACGAGCATCGACGAATATCCACTTGTCACTGATTCACCACTATCAGAGTACTTGTCACCATTAGCGACATCGTCCTGTACCGAATACAATTGCTTATTCAACGCCGATTTTCCCGACGCGACGCTTTTCCTCGGCTTATAACCGGATGGACCGGGAATCGGTTCCGGGAACGTCAATTTAGTTTCCACATGATTAATATTGTTGAGGCGCGATTTGCTCGGCCCATCGAGACTATGTGACGAACTTCGATGTCGAATTGTATTGAAAGGTGGTATCGCCCGATTTGATTCTCTTAGCCGGCGGTTGGATCTGAAACGATTCGTCGTCGTCTTCCTCATCGTCGGATTCCTCTCGATATCTCACTTGGCTTTCAGTACTTCCAAACCATCTAGTCAGGGACGAAGGTAGAAATCCGGAAACGCGAGATTTTACTTTCTTAACGAAGGACTGAAAAATAAAACGTGAGAGATTAGATAATCTCGAAACGAAAGGGGGTTTATGTGGGATTAAAAGGTGGTGACTTAATCAGCGTTTACAGGTTAATGTTACGAGTCAAAGTCGGCCGTTCGATTTTCGATCGGAATTGGAACAAAATTCGTAACGCCTCATAGCCTGCTGTGTCGTTTTCGCGTTTACGAATTCAAAAGAAGGTACGAGAAGGGTTTTAAAGGCAAACGTTCTATTTTTAGAGACCATAACGCGCGAACGAATATATATGTGCGCGTAATTACCTTATTCGTGTCGGAATCGTCTTGGGATGGCGTATTATTGTTAAAACTGATGTCACCGTCTTTAGCCATATCTATTTACACTATTAAGAACTCGGCGGTTGTATAAATATAACATTTACAAAACTAAACATCTCACTGACACTTTCACTGCATGGGGATTGAAAATATGGCGGCCACTACGAGTATGGTTCTTTCACAAATAACCGCCGCGCCAAAATCGTGTGAGACGATTCAAATTTTAGGCGCGAAACCTAAATAGGGCCCCACGACCGAAATGCACGATGAAAAACTAAATTTTAACAAACTTCCACGAAAAACATTGATACTGAAAGGAATGTGCAACAAATTTAAACGATTAAAATGTTTTACTTACTTTGGAGTATACGGAAAAGTCCATTTCGACGTACATTTTTAATAAACATAATTTTCGCTTTAATTTTGAAAGCTATTATTGACAATGACGTATTCAACGGATTGTTTTAGGGTTTTTCCAATTTTTCATGCTAATTACAGAAATTCCGGTGAAGTGATATAGGCAGCCCAATATTCAATACTCAAATTGTCGAATGTCAAACAAGTTGCCTGGAAAATTCTTATTTTTCTTGTTGGCAAGTTGGTTGACTAATATTTTGGAGTAATCTTAAATACGCGGCGAATTATTTATAAACCCAAGGTATTTCGCGTTCGACAAATTACTGTACGTCCAATTATGCTCCAAATTCAATCGAAAGCCACGTGACCAAAACATTTAATTTGGAAGCACTGATCTATTGGCAGTACTGTGTCACAGAATAGAAAGAAGCGAAAGGCGTGTCGGCAGCTTTGATGTTCATTTGGTCGAATTGAATGTCCTCGAAATAGCTCAGAAGTTAGCTAACGTCATTTTGAAAGTACGAAAGGTGCACGTTTGTTCGTATTAATTGAAAAATATTAGAGTTTTGGATATGTTAAGAGAATAGCATTTGCTAAAAAGTTAAATCACTGATACACAGCAACAATCGTATATTTTAATTTTAATATGCACACACCATCCCAGAATAATAGAATTAATGAAGCTAGCCAAATATACCACTATCGTCGTATTTAAGACATGGTTCCCAGCCATGCGCATACAGAATTTACCACAAGATTTTCTAACTTTGTCGCTTGTATTTATTCTGTGACTGTGTTTATTCATCTTCTAAGCGCAACCACCAAGCATAGTCCAAGAAACGCAATAGCAAACAAGATTGAGAAGATGTAACCAACACTAAAATCGAGCACTTTTGAGTTAGATCAGCGTTCCTAAATACTTCCGTATTTTTACATTGTTGACGTAATACTAAACAAAATTCAAACAATGCATACAAAACTAAAATGTCGCCAACTGAAGAACATGAATTTTTACTACCCACGGATATTTTACAATCAATTACTTTCAACTGCATTTGCTCATTCTGTATATAGCAAGAATACCCATTAGAATTTTTCCAATTTTTCATGCTAATTACGGAAATTCCGGCGAAGTGATATAGGCAACCAAATACTCAATACTCAAGATGTCGGATGTCAAACAGGTTGCCTGGACGGTAACTTTTAATTTTTTCTGTTAGCAAGTTGGTTGGTAGTATTCCAAATATGGTCTGTTATCCTAATATTATCTTAAACACGCGGCAAATTCCAACATTTCACAGTAATTCGATTGAATGCAATGCAAATGCCTTCGCTCAAATTTACGAATGACTATATATATTCATGTTCCAAATATCCATTTAAGTTGGGAACATTGATGTAGTAGTTGTACTGTCTAAGCACAACTACTCTAAATATATTCAAGGAAACGTAATAGTAAATAACATTGGAAAGATGTGAACAAAACTAAAATCGATCAATGTTGACTTAGATAGGTCTATAGATTCTTAAATATTTCAATATTTGTACATGTTGTACTGTTAGGTATGGAGAGAGAATTGGTACACTGAGCCATATTGAATAAAATACAATACTGAACAAAATTCAAACAACGCAAGTAAAATGTCGCCAACCGAAGAACATGAAATTCTTACTACTAAAACGGATATTTTATAATCAATTACTTTCAATTGTATTTGCCTATTCCATATGTAGCAAGTATACATAAAGTTTGATACACAGTTGGACGGTACTTTCAGATACAGAGCGAACCACCTGAAGTGCAACAAATTTATTTTGATTGTATTGTATCTACTGATGGTAAACTACGATTTGTTTTCAGAAAAAGTGATTTTTGTACCGAAACGATTAATCAATGGATTGTTTTAGGGTATTTCCAATTTTTCATGCTAATTACGAAAATTCCGGCTGTGCTCGATGTAAATCTAATTCAAAAATGGCGCCAAAATAATAACGCAACGCCGCGCCTGAGATCGATAATTCAGTACTATAGACGTGGGCTAGAAATGTGTATCGAAAACATGTATTTATTGTATTGTGGAAATCATGTAATAATATAATGTAGAAAAATAGTAACTATTAAAGCGATTAGTGAGTAAAATAGGCTTTCATATAGGTTTACCCAAAACACCACATCCGCAATGTGATATAGGCAACCAAATACTCAATACGTGTCGAATGTCAAACAGGTTGCCTAGTTGATAGGTTTTTAATTATCGCTTTGGCAAATTGATTAGTACTATTCCAAATATCGGCTGTTATCCTAATATTACATAATAATCTTAAATTTGCGGCGAATTATTTCTAAGGCTGACTATTTCGACTTATCGAATTCAATACTATAAAGGGACTGCGCTCAATTCTGTCAACCTATTCAACGGATTACAGTACATCCACTCATGGTCCAAAAACATTTAAGTTGGGAACACTGATCTATTGGGCTTCTGAGCACAGTCACCAAATATATTCAAGGAAACATAATAGTGAACAAAATTGAGAAAATGTATAAATAAAACTAAAATCGAGCATTTTCGAGTTAGACCCCTATTTTTACGTTCTTATACCGTTAGGTACGAAGAGGGAATTGGCACATTATGCCCGCAGGGGTGATTGTGATTACCTCATATCCAACTGCTGGACATTGGTCGTAGTAGTGTCTACTAATTTTCTAGGCGTAACCACAACTTGTCAAAAATTGATTGTAGAAAACGTAATACTAAACAACATTCAAAAAATGCAAACAAACAAAAATGACAAATGTTGTCAACCGAAGAACGTGAAGTTTTTATTACCCATGGATATTTCACTATCAATTACTTTCAATTGCATTTGCTCATTATGTATATGGCAAATATGTACAAAGTCTGATACCAACTTTGTCCGTGCATCCATATGCAGAGCGAGTCATCTGAAATGAAACAAAATTATATTGGCAACATTGAATGTACTGATGGTAAACTACCACTCTTTTTCGAGAGAAACTAATGTTTGTATCGAAGCGATTGATCAACAGATTGTTTTAGAATTTCTCCAATTTTTCATGCAAATTACGGAAATTCCCGCAAGGTGATATAGGCAACCGAATACTCAACGTGTCGGATGTCAGATTGGTTATTTATATAGGCGACGTATTTCGAATCGTTCGATTCAGGACAATAAAGGGAATTCATGGTCAAAATTCAACCGGAAGCCACGTAACCAACACATTTAAGTTGGGAACACTGATCTGCTGGCCGTAGTGTATTATACTATTAATTTTCTAAGCGAAACCACCACGCAGAGAAGTGAGTATCTTAATAGTTAAAAACCGGCAAACTGGACTGACACTGTCCCACCTCCGAATTTTAATGTCGCGCCTTGCACGTAAGTGGAGTTGAACCTTAGTAATCAAACCCAAAATGCATGGTCTGTACTTAAGTACACAATATAACCGAGATTAGGAAGAACATCAATTTAACAACTCCTGTAATATCTGTTAGATGTCACCAAAATAGTATGTAAACTGTAATAAAGCTCTCCTTAAACAAACCAAAACAGGAAAGAAGTCAATCTAACAACTCTTGCCATATCTGTTAAATGTCGCCAAAAGAAATTTTGGCGGGTAGTCAGTGCAATGTAGATATCCCACAACTACAGAGTGAGCGATCTCAAATATCCCAAGTTGGCAATACTAAAAACCCTAAATATGAACATTTTAGTTTTCAAAGATGTTCGACCCTGTTCATTTTGTTAGTTTTGTCATGCCATGGGTGCTCATATTTGAATATTGTAGATACTGTTAATGTTACGCCGCATTTTCAAAGTGATATACAAACTAGAAACATTACAAGCGCATAGTGAGCATAGTATTGTTATAGGTTAAGTATTCTTTGAATTTATCAAATCTTACTAATATGGGGGCTATCATCTAAAAGATTTACATAGGTGACGTAGTGGACACTTACGACTGCTCATTATGTATGATTAGTATATTTTTGGGAGTTTAAGATTTATTTCAAAAGATTCGGCCATATCCAAAAAATAAATATATTGCGTTGTTATTGACCAATTTACAATTTAGAGATTAACGTTCTTTTTGCTTTAAATTACTACAATCTGACGAGATATCTTCATGATATCAATCGCCATCTAACTGCGTGCGCAACATCATTGGACCTTTCACAAGCTCTGCAAGCTTTAGGAGAAACGCATTGAACTTTGATACTTGAACTTTTTCTTGCAACTTCTCTTAGGTTAAGATTAAGGATCTTTCGCCCTCGTTGTCTCCTGGAATTGTTTTTTCCGGTTGCTTGTCATCTCAACAGAAGTTCGTGAGTTGCAGAAGTGCTCTAACATTGAAAGAATATCAGGGTATTCTAGTCAAAATTCAGTATATTTCTGGAGGATCAAGATAGAGTTTCAACAGCTCTCACGTTATGGGATGATCCGACATAATTTTGACTATTTCGCCTAAACAAAATCATCATGGAATGGACAGAAACGTGTCGTGTAATGCACGAGAACATTTATTGTTAAGGATGTGGCCCCTTGTCCACTACACTGAAGCTCAATGGCTTATTTTGTCCTCTTAGTTTACGCCATTAGCTCGACGTTCTGGATAAAACTTACTACCTGGCAAATTGTGGTATATGAAAATAGCACCCTAGTTCCATCAGAAAAAATTATTGTGTCCTCCCCCACCTCTTTAATAAGCCGAATTATTTTGAGAAAACCGAAAATCTACTAAACTTTCGGGGGTAGTTTAACCCTCTTCAAACGAGATTGGGCCGATAAGGATAATACTTTCGAACATCCTTAGGTGTGGACTACCTGTTTACAAAATTTAAAATTTCTTTGAATTTTCGAGTTCGGGATGTTTCCTCGTTAGTCTGACTCTTATCTCTGGACCTCTTTGGCATCGGTCCAATTCCAGAATTCATCGAGAACACATTTCCACCAAGTCAAGGTGTCGACTTTAGAGCAGGGAGAAAATAATTACTACTAGAATTACTTCTACATGTACGATCTGGACGGTTTCGTCAAAACAAAATGACCATGAGGAAGGCAAAAGGATCAGAAGCGAAAAATACAATAGAGTTTTTGACAATTAGTTCGAATTTTTACTTTTTCGTGTGACGTTTTGGCCCCTTTGTGAATATAAAGTCAACTTAAAAAGGTCAACAGAAGTATACATTGAGGTAATAAATAGAGTTTGTTAAAGAAGTGGATGACGTGTAACTGACCATGCCACTTTATTATTCAATGATAATTGTCATTGAGAATTTATCATTAAATAATAAAATTCGTAAAAGTGGCATCGTCAGTTAACACGTCATCCACCTTTTTGACAAACTCTAGTAATAAAGAACGATCGCCAAGGCCTCAGCATGTGTTCTGTGCTTTCATTCGCAGATCGATAAAATTTGAAAAATGAGATTTTTCAAAAATGTTGTTATTGCAATAACAAAATCCTTTAAAAAATCAGTACCTGTCTCGTTGATTACGATCAGCACAGGTTTTATTTAGAAACTGGACATGCTTTCTTACGATTCGTCTTCTCTAAATTCTCTACATTCTGAACATCTCAAAGTTGCTGTGATTGCAGAACAATCGCGATATACACTGCAAAAATGTATATGGCGATCGTTATTTGAATCAAATCCATCCCCGTGAGGTTTTGGCATCGACGAAACGAACGTTCCAACCTTTGGTGTCAATTTATTTATGTGTTCTAACCGTAAACCGATTTAAAATGGAGAATTTATGTCACGATCACAATACGTATAGTACAATAGGCTACGCGTATTCGTGCGTACTCTAAAAACGTATCTATCATTAGCGGAACGCTTAGCGGTTTTTATGCTCCCGATTCCCATAAACGATTTAAGCACGACGATATAAATATTTAATAATCGCAATCGCAATGATATAATAATTATAAACTAGAATGGACGGAGAAATCGCAAGATTCCGATTGTCGCGCGAATAACAGTATTTACGTTACGTTCGTAAGTTGATGGACAATCCTTATTAACTTTCTCATTGTCTCTTTCTTTGCTTCCTTTCGAAAGATCGATCGATTAGGTACACTTTATCAAAAGGTGTGAGGAATTGGAGCGAGGAGATTATCGGAAGATGGTGAATAGGAGAAATAGGAGAAGTTATCGATTGCCTATGATGTACGAGGTGTGCCTTCTTAGTGTTACAGATAGGATAAAAGGAGAACAGTAAGTTGAAAGTGCTTCATTGTTTTCCAAAACATCCCCATGAGATGGGTCTGATTCATCTTCATGAGCAATTCTCACAATTCGCGATTCACCCAGAAGACGCTAAAGATAATGAGCAAGCAAATCATCTTGCCCGCCAGGTTCGGGAAGCCCTGGGAGGTCCGGAATGACAAAGTTGTATCTCTCACGACAGAAGACGGCTCGTTTCGGAAGTTCTCTAAAGCACTTAGGAACTCCGGCAGAAACCCTCCAAACCGGCCTCTTTATGGCGACCAAACTTTAGTCTTCTTCACAGCGAAGAAGATCGAGATCCACGCCGATCACTTCTAAGAGGTTTTCCATGGCATACCCCCCACAGATGACGAGGAAAAGGAGGCCGTCCGTGGCGAAGTGAGGGCTGGCAGATCAATTCGGAACGCCCATCTCCCATCTCCATAAATAATTCCCACATTCGCCACTCACCTATATGTAATTGTAAATTTTGTTATCAACCTTGGTTTAATCAGGACCATATTAATAGCATTAGAATTAACAATCATTATCGACGGAAGTATAGAAGAACGAAGTCTGACCGTTTTCTCGAACTGTTTAACCTTAGAAGTAAAATTCAAAATAATGCCAAATTACTATTCTAAAGGTATATACCAAACGTGGAGGGGTCCATTAAAACCGAACCACAGAAATTCTGGCATTTTGTGCGTTCTAGAAAACAATGAGAGTAATTCCTAGTTTTGTTGTTAATATGAGTGGAGTGACATTTGATGATCCATTGTCTATTATCAATATTCTTTTTAAAGAGTTCTTTCAATCTGTATACCTTCTGCATTCATATGCGGTGTATGCTGTTACGTCGTGTATTAGCGTCACCATATCTAATTACTAAACACCGAACTCAATCCCGAAAGTTAAAAAATCTTAATTTTAAAATCGCAACAGAAAGTTTACCGATTTCGCCCCAGGGAGGATGTTTGCTATCACTCAGGGTGCCAGCCAGCTAATCGGCGAGGGAGTGGGTTAAATAAATTCAAAGAGCTGTATATTAAGAGCGCCACCTGTTTTACACGTACCCTGTTAAGACCTGGATAAACAGGAATCCACGAAGTTATTCAAGTAACCGCGGTGGGAAATGATTTGCGAAAACAACCACAAAAGAAACAAGCCAACCATGAGAGTTAACGAGTCTTTAACCTTCCTATACTCACGTCAAAATATGGAACACGTATCTATACTATATAAGTCGGTCTCACAGACCGTATGCGTGAGTATAGGAAAGTTAATAATGATTGTATAGACAACGGAAAACAATATTCTCAGGCGCAATTTGACACGATATTCAAATCGCTATACATATATGTGTACCGATTGCTTTGGCCAACGCTATCGTTTACAGTGGCTTCATCAAGTCTACTTAACTAAAATGTTGGATAAGGAAGGGATAAGAGAACCTCTCCCGATAATTAAATATTTACTCGGAATTTATAAATTGTTCGCTATTTACGAATTTAGTGATGAGTAAACGAACAGGAAATTTTCAGTAATAAACAACGTAACGTAGTAACCTTCTAAAGACGCAAGTCGCTCGAACGACAGTAGATAAGATTTGTCGACCAGATGACAGCGTTGCTCAAGAAGATGACTCCAAATGACTCGAAAAAGAGATTCGATCTAATACTACAATAGTCAAAGACTATGACGGTATCAAACTACGCTATCCCAATATTAAAACGGCCAAGACTAAACGGCTAGGACTAAAACCCCTTAAAGAAACAGAGAAAAACCTAAGAATACGATCACCAAAAATGATAAAGTGAACCTCTTACCGTTAGAACGGGGTAAAACACAAAATGGCTACGAATGTAACACGCGCTCCAACTGCTACTGAATTAATCAGCCCCCCTCCCAATCCTGAATCAACAGTATTCACCGGTTCGGCGATCCAATCCTAAAATGAGGCAACGGAAACGAGAAGTATTCTTCCCCAATATCCACAAATGTGCCGAGATTTCAAACGATGATCTCTCGAGGAAAATACTTCGCGGATGAAACGTGTGAACTGCACCAAAGTCTTACACCGAAAGCCCCCCAAATAATACGTCAATCGGAAAACGTGTGGAAATTTCGCTCCAAAACAGGCATGAAGGCTCCCTCTATCCGTCAGGATGGAAATCGATAAGCAATCGATAACGTATGGATGTCGATTAAACGGCCACGAACAAAGATTAATTAATAGTAACAAGTATAATGACAGAAATCGGGGTCCGCGCGAAGAAACACTACTTTTGCAAATGCTTACACATACGCGTCATTAATTAATCTTAAATTTTCCATTACGATACCAGAGGTGTTTCAGTATGTTGCAAGGTCTAAAGGTTAGTTTCACTTCAGGTTCTGATAATATATCATAATTTATTTTTAAAGATTAAATGTATTTGCCATTCTATTGTGTCACATCTTTAATTTATCGCTAATGACTTTTACCTTTCCCGATATTTGGAAAGTTTCTAGATTGACACCAGTATATAAGAGGGGTGATAGACATATTATTGAGAACTGCAGACCTATAGCTATAACAAATAATGTTGCCAAAGTATTTGACCTGTGTTTATACAAGGCGATTTATCTGCAGATAAAATTTTTTAATTAAATTTTGTGGTACCTCGTCCAGGTTCAAGATCTTCCAAGATCCACCGTCTACAGGGTTTGTGTGAATTATTATTATATATCACGTGACTTCTGTCAAAATTGCTTGCGTAACTTGACAGATCGGTAGTACTGGAAAGTTACTAGAAAATATCATATTTAGAGGTTATGAACGATAAGGACTTTTACTAAAGCACTGTTGCCAACGGTGCAATCTCAGTTGCATACATTATTTGGTCACGTATGTAGCTTGCAAACATATTTGAAGACCACGGTATGTTCCCCTTTTATCATATCCGTTTAGGAGGGAAAGTATCGCGTCGGTGTGAGATCGAAGCGCAAAAGCGAGAGGTTTTTTCGACCTTAAACCAGATCGCAATTACGTTACAGTTACGCTACAAGAAAGTAATAGAATTAGAGAACATCGAGTTAATTGTGAGCGCAAATCGGAATTCGCACGTCTCGGCGCTCGTGAGCTTGATTTTCTGTAAAATATCCACGTCTCATTTACTTATTTATTTATTACAGTGATTTCGTGGACGGCTTTTCTCAGCGTTTTTCCATTAAGATGCCATCGTTCGAGAACGACGCGCGAGAAAGTGATTTGTAATAAAACGATATCGATCTACCTTTCTCGGGAAAACACGCTTAGAAATGTTGCAATTAAGTGAATTCCCGATTAATAAAAGTTGGAAGTATGACGGGTTGTGTGTGATCTATAAATATTACATGTAAATACGAGAGCTATTCTCTTCTCACCGAGTCCTAATAAAGTAATACGCAATATTTTGACAGAACCCTTTTGTTAATCATTTTTCAAAATATTCCTCTTACAGTCAATTTTTCTATTCTTCTTCATTTGATTCGTCAAGTGTTAATGGCTCTATTTTCTTTCACGTATCCTGTACTTGCACCAAAAATACTTTTACCGATGTTGGAGCATATTTTCAAACTTGTGGGTCGAGTTCCTCCCACAAAAGCTCGATCGGATTGATATATGAACTCTGGGGCGGCTGTTTCATAACAACAGTCTTCTCCCTGTGCTCCACTTGTTCTAAATACTTACGGCATATCGTAGCTAGAATACGAAGTTTTCAATCGCTTATCCGTGTTCCAAAATGAAATGGCATTCCTCCCCAAAATCACCCTATGACCTTATTTTCTAAGCATACTATCTACTTTGATCAAATCGCCCACAAAGGTATCGGCAAAACAACCCCAACTCATGACCGATCTTCCTCCATGTTTTATTGTTGGTGCAATACAGGATTCAAGTCCTCGTTCCCCTTTCAATCTCCGGATAAATGTTTAAAGCAACGGTGAGAAATTTAGAGTCGTCGCTCCAAGACACTTTCTTCCAATCTTCCAACATCTAGTCTTTGTGCCCCCTTGGCTATGCTAACCGTTTTGCTTTGCTTCTTTTTTCCGTACAGCAATTCTTCGATACAAACCAGCTTGGCGTAAATGCCTTTTTACTATGGTGAAGCTAACAGGTTTTGGACGCGAAATATTAGGTTAGTTCCAAGACAGCGCAAAACCAGTTTGTGGATCGTCGGGTACATGCGCAGAGCAAATTTGGCGTTCTAAATTTGCTTTGCGCATGCAGCTGACGATTTACAAACTGGTTTTGTGGTGTGTTGGAACGAACCTATTCATTTCGGCAGCAATTTCTGGCGCTGTTTTTCGTCTATTTAGTTTGCTTGTGATTATCATTGCGCGATTTTCTGCCGCTGTTACCATTTTTGGTCGTCCGGGTCGTTGTTTATTGAATACGCTAGCACTTGTTTGATACTTTTAACAGTTTTAACACTATAATTCACGATTCTACAGTTTAATTTCACTAACTTAGCAATAACTCGGTTGCTTTTACCGATGTTGTGGTATCCCACTTGAGTATGCGGTTCTAGCGATAATTCCTTTCTTGCCGATGTTACTTTAACGTTACTCGATGTTTTAAAACATTGCACAAAACTCTTCACTATTCACTGCTTGCAATACGAAACTTGAATGCAAACCAAATTTTTTATTATTCTGATATGAGTGCGCCATATGTTATGACCAGAGACCGGATTATATGTTTCTTGCATATCGATAACAATCAACAGTACAATTGAACGTTAATAAAAACGTTTAGCACTAATTTAATTTTACATATTTATAATATTTAGGCTTTTTGCCATATATGTCGGATATTTTAATATAGTTGAAATTATTCGATATATTTTTCCGTTTGAAAATCGCGTTATTTTTATAAAAAAATTACTAGACGATTTTCTGGGAAATTTATAGTGTACGATTACCGATGTTTCGTTAAATGTAATAAAATAAATATTACCTAAATAGGGATTAATGATTTCTCCAAGAAATATTTCCACATTTTTCTGAGAAATTGTTAATTGCTTTTAAACTTCCAAACGAAAGATCATGTTCAATACCGAAGAGCAAAGACTATTTTACTAGGGTTTCTAAGAATAAAAACCGGAAATTAAACGAATAAAGGTGAGTTCTGATTGGTTAAAAATAATTAGGTAGCGGGTGTATACGTTTCAGCATTTATCATTTAAAAATTTTCATCAATCAATTATTCGACCAAATCAAGAATGATGATACAAAATTAAAGACCATCTATTCCCAATTGATGGGTTCACGCAAAACATTGACCATACTATTTCCGCAATGGATTGTAAATAAACATGACGAACATGACGACCGCGTGGTATTACCAAGCGTATCATCTAGAACGCACCGAAAAAGAACTTTCTTTTCCTTAATGACGCGCACACGAATATTTTGTGCTTCTTCTTCTTCTTCTTCTTCGTCATCATCTTTTTCCTAAATTGGACCTAGGTCGTTCGAGCGAATCGTTAGAAAAGTAAATGAGACGCACTAACGTCGTATGTAGATCGTTCGTCCGATAACAGTACACCGGCTGAAGTATACGAATGTATGATTTACTGTTATTTTATTACGATACGTATCGTTCTGTGACAATATTTCTGGATTGTTAAGTGGCGAGAACGGTGCCGGCCGTCGTGAATACGTAATTTTTAGGTCGGTGGACGTAAATAACGAGGAGGAGCAGTACTTAGCTTACATTCTTATGGATTTGGGTTAAAGATTCTTATTCTCGCGTACCCTTAACTGTGCGAGACCGTAAAAATAAAATTTGTCGGGCGCGTTAAAACGTTTCGGACCAGCTAAATTATTTGTGGTGTTATAATATTTACTGTTATATACGTTTCGTATTTCCGCGATAATCGGTAGCTAAAATACAGTATTTATCGCTGTTTCCAAGCAAAATTGAATGGAAAGATTGTTAAGACGCAAATAATTCTGAATTTGATAAAATTTATGTGTTCCACACTCCGAAAGGAGCAGGCATGGGCTACATGGAAACGAGAAAGAAGAAATTTATGTCATAGATTTTCTGGGTACATCTCTCTTGAGTTTGAAGAAGCCATAGAAAGAGATCCAGCACTTTCTCAAGTAAAAATGTTTTGTCCCAGCAAACGGGCCAAGAATAACAAAAATTTGATCTTTTCGACACCACGCCCACCACCTTTTGAGCATTTTATTACCCTACGCATGTTAGCTTCTTATTTTAACTCCAGCCAGAGACATGGGAGAAACAAATGTAACTAGAAATAAAATTATTATTCATTATAAAAAGCATCGATTAAAAGTAGAAAAGCATTGTAAACGTTGAGACACATACACACAACACTTTTACATTACAAGAATTTATAAGAATTACTGGTTATGAATAACCTAGGATACATCGACATTCAATACCGGTTTCTATAACAACGATATGCCTGGATGAACTGGAGTCAAGGAGTATTAAAGTTTTCGTTTCGTGGACAACGGAGATATAATGTAACGTAGTCATGGTTTCCAAAAACAAATAAAACGTTTGTTTGGTTAACGACGAAGAAAATTGACGAGATAGATAAGTCAACAAATAAGTCTATGAAGATATTTCGAATAAAAGAGTTTTAAGAAGAAGTACCGGTGAATAAAAGAACCTCACCACTCCGGAGAAGAAAGAATTTAAAAAGGGAAGAATCCATAGAAAACAGAGCCACACAGAAAAAGAAGTTAAGAGGGGGAAGAATCCAGAGAAAAAGAGCTGCATCGAGAAAAGAAGTTCAGAAAGGAGACATAGGAAGAACCATCATCGAATAAACGGTTGGAACTATCAGCAAAGAAATAGATTTTATGTGCCAACCCATACAACATGTACTTTTTCAAGTACTTCATTCTCATTTTTCGCTATCGTCATTGCTTACGCTTCCTAGAGTGTCATAGGTTCTTTCACTCCTTGGATTTCTAATGCTTTACTTTCACCGCTGTCTATCATCACTTCCAAAGTTCCAAGCTCCAAAAAGCGGCTAGGCCCAAGACAAATGTTTGATCCAAATTCAAGAAATTTTCGTTGTAATTGTAAAGTGGTAAAGATTTTACTTTGTTGCAACGGGCCTCAAATGATCAGTTTTGGTGTCAATATTTTTAATTCAATAATCAATCTTTTAATTATTATTTCAGGGTGGCGTATGGGAACCGGGCGTTTTTAGAAATAGTACTGTATCGTTACCTTAATTAATTGGAAAAGGTTTTATTGACGGAAAAACATGCCTGAAGACATAGTATTTAATAAATTTATAGGCGGAAAATCACCAATCTTGCAATCTTGTTGTTCATTTCTATTGACACAATATGGCAGATGTAAACGTTCACGAATCTGGCTCTCCATTCTTTCCAGCAAGTCTTCGATTCGGGCGATTTCTTGACGAATTACATATCCTTCAACTTATCGAAAGTGTTTAGGTAAAAGTGGGATTCATCTCTGATCAACAAAATTCCGTGTTCGTTCCCTTCATAAAGTATAATATATTGTCGGTGTCAATCGCAATCGTTATGGATAACCCATTTCATAAATTTTCGGCACACACTCTAACTTGTGCTCATGAAATCGTTATTTTCCATGCAAAGTTCTTCGTATAGTGTACGATTGTAGATTGTCAGTTTAACAGCGTATACTCGAACAGAGCGGCTGGGATTTAGGGATATTGTTTCTTCCTGTTATTCCCTCAACGTCTTCTTATCTGAAGCTCTTTTAGCGAGGTTCTGCAGTAAGAGTTAACTTGGAAAAAATGAGACGCTTGAAATCGTCAAATAGAATTAGTTCTTCCTTCTTCTTTCATTAGTTATTTCTCTCATAAACACCCACACATACGCATTGAAGGAGCAAAATGCGCCGTATTTGCGTCTCCCTCCATCAGATGGCGCTCTCTTTATTCGGACTCGAATTTACTTCAAATTCAACTTCAACTTATTTACCATCGGTTTCGAAATGGAAGGCTTTTTCTTTATACATTGTTTATTTTTGCCCGATTTTAGAATTTTATCTTTTATTCAAATGGATACCAAGTGTTTAATTCTTTCATTCTTTTCTTTCATTTGTTCTTTCTCTTTCACACACACTCATACTTATCGCATCCTATTTGCGTCTCCCGCCTCCCGGATGGCGCTCTATTCGCACTGGAATTTACTTTAAATTCAACTTCAACTTATTTACCATCGGCTTTGAAATCAAATACTTTTTCTTTATACACTGTTTATTGAATTATAGAATTCTATATTCAAATAAGCATCAAATGTGTAAAGAACTTCGATCTTTTCGGGTGTCCTACATCACATCTCCTCTTTTTGATTTTATGTATGAAATCTACCAAAACAATCAACAAATAATGGCTCTTCGTACATTGAACAAATATATGTGCGTTGTTCTTTTGTCATTGAGTTGTATAAAACACGGCATCTGTGTTGGTTTTCTTTTATTGGCAAATGATCTCCCACATTTAACATTTGTTTGCTCCTTTTGATCTGGGGCTACTTGTTGCAAGTTTCCTCTTAATTTCTGTCATTGTCCTGCGCAATCATCTGCCAGTGGCAGAACAAATCGGTTTAAATGGGTCTTCTTGTGGGTATTTTCCTGATAAATAACACGAGCGTTTACAACAGTCGTCATATGAAGCCTCAAAATACTTTTTTTTTCATTAACGAACCTCCTGAAGGAACATTATTTACTTAACGTAAGATTGTGTTACGACTGGGAAGTTATTTTAGTGGGTGTTGAATCTGCGAAGAAATTCATACTGATTCTCGATCACCGATTGGCTATTCTTCAGAAAACAATCATACGAAAAAACTTGGTACTGTAACGTCCACTGCTGCATAATGCCAATTGAAAGTTAGACGCGTTTAGTCAAGGAATTGAATGCCACCTATTACACAATCTCGCCTTTTCTATCAACCGAGGATTAAGGCGTTTAAAAACGCCCGGTTACCGCGCCTCATCCTGTATATCGGTAAACTGACAGTACATCTTATTTGTGCTCAAGCGATCAGCATTACTTGAAAATATTTTCGAATATTGACAGTCAAATTGATCGTCTGAGGCTTACTTAAGATATAAAGCATTTATGTAGTAATTACGTCAGCAAATTTTTCAGGAAATGTTTGAACCAGTTTTACTTGATAATTGTCAACTGTAAGAAGAGGTCAAAAATCTCAAAAACGTTCACCTACAAAAGAAGTTGGATGCTCTCTCTGACTCCACACACTCAGATGTGATTCAGTTCTATAATTGGAGAGTGGCGCCTTGTTACTATTTCTCGTACTTTAATTTACGCCGTCCGGTTACCGCGCCCCACCCTGTATATTGGTAAACTGACAGTACATCATATTTGTCCTCAAGCGATCAATATTACTTGAAAATATTTTCCAATATTGGCAGTGAAACTGATCGTCTGAGGCCTGCTTAAGCAGCCAAAGCTTTTATGTAGTAATTACATCAGCAAATGTTTCAGGAAATGTTTGAACCAGTTTTACTTGATAATTGTCAACTGTCAGAAGAGGTCAAAAATCTCAAAAATGTTCACCTACAAAAGAAGCTGGAGGTCCTCTCTGACTCCAGACACTCAGAAGTGATTCAGTTCCATAATTGAAGAGTGGCGCCTTGTTACTAATTTCTCGAACTTTAGCATATCCCGTTTCCATTGGGCTTTATCAATAACAAAGTGGCTTATTCGGACCGTAACGTCGAACTTCTGTATTGGTCACGTTTCCGACTTTTCCTTTTATTATTTCCATTTCACCAACAGTTTTAGAAGCCAGTCAAATCGCGGGAATCTCGATTTTCATAAAAGTTTAAACTCGTCATTAACCTTCCTATACTCACGTTAAAATGAAAGACGTATACTATACTATATAAGTATATATATATATAGTATGCGTGAGTATAGGAAGGTTAATATAAACAAGAATTGGAATATTGGCCATTGTTTAGCTTAGGCTTACGATTTTCACAAACGCTCAAAATGGTCGTAATTGGGTTTGGTAAACGTAACAGCCGTTGTATTTGAATTCGTTCTGAACCGTGCATTTTTTCAAAAAATTAAATGCTCCAAACGGTGTTAATGTGTTGCCAAAACATTCAGGACATCAGCAATTACCCAACGTCGTCGTTATCTATCATCGCAGCAAACAATTTTCACCGATTGAAAACCTTTGTGTGTCACCAGTACGAAATTAAAGGAACCGGTCAACAGAATTCCTTTTTTATCATCGCGTTTTAGACGAAAATCGCTTTTCGAATTATTTCGAGCAAGCGTAAGCAGAACGACGCGGAAATCTACTCGCAATTTGTCAACTATTATATCTTTTGTCGCCTAATTTCGAGTCCGTTATTCTCCGAGTAGGCCTATCAGCGCAAAAATTGCTTATAATTTACTCCTACATATACGTAAAAAGTTACTTGACGAAGAGGGAAAAGGTACCCTCTTCCATAAACGTGTACAAAATATCATTTCCGGTACGCAAACATTATCATCTTAATTACCAAAATGCGATTTATTCGATTTCACACTTCCTCCTTTTTTTTTGCTTTTTGGGAGTAACGAAACGGAAGAAACGCACATTATCGAGATCTGTTATCGATGAAAAATTCCCAGAAGAAAGTGTTCATTTCGGAAAACGTTGCGTGTCGGTCTATTATCGCGATTCATCACTTAGAAAGGATATTAATAAGAGTTATGTGTCCGTTATTATCGGTGATTATTCGAGAAGAAAAAGCGTAGAAAGTACGCCGTTTTAGTTGTACAAAGCGGTGATATTCTCACAGTAAAAAAGGAAAGTAATTGCTGAAATTAACGCTTTGTATCGGCTGCCGGGTTTATGGTGTGGACGTTGGAAATTACAGTTCGAAAAGAATTGAGGAGTGTTCATAAAAATAGCAACCTGATAAATCAGGTGAATACACGGAAAATGTGACAAGAACGATGTTTATGTTCTGCAAATAGTCAATTCCTAGACGTGCCGTGTGCGAGTTGGCATTGTCATGATTCAGAATAATTCAATGTTTCCGGTTGTTTTTCCTGATTTGGTCGATTACTCCTGGCAAACAAATTTTCCTTTTCCTATCTATACCGTTAATCTGTACGTACTAGCACATAAATATTGCTTTTAGTTAACATATGTAAATATAATATCTTGTACAGCGTGTCCTGGAAAAGCACGACCATTCAGTTATAAACAGAGACCGGATTATATATTTTTGCATATCGATAACTGTCAACGGTACAATAAAACGCTTTAAGATCTACACGAATTAGGGTAGATAAACGCGTTCAGTACTCATTTAATTTTACGTATTTAGAATATTTTGGCTTCCTTCCACATATTTCCAATATTTTAACATAGTTGAAATTATTCGACGTGTTTTTCCGGTTGAAAATCGCATTATTTTTACAAAAAATGTAATAGACAATTTTCTGGGAAATTTACATTGTACGATTACCGATGTTACGTTAAATATAATATTACTGAAATAGGGATTAATTCTTTTTCCAAGAAATTTATGTTTCTACATTTTTCTAAGAAATTCTTAATTGCTCTTAAACTTCCAAACCAGATATCATGATCAATACCGAAGAGCAAAGATTATTTTACTACGGTTTCTAAGAATAAAAATCGGAAATTAGACGAATAAAGGAGAGTTCTGATGGGTTAAAAATAATTAGGTAGGGAGTGTATACGTTTCAGCATTTATCATTTAAACATTTTCATCATTTACAAACACCCAGTGCTATCCAAAAATGCCAAAAGTTAAAAGCGATTTAGTAACCTCATGGATACATATTCTAGAGATTTTAGGAATACTTCAACATATTTTCCTCATATTTTAGTCAACTCTGGAACATATAATCTGGTCTCTACTTATAAAGAAAGTGTGTACCAGTGTAGTTGAATATTTATTCCTTCTACAATGCCGTTTTAGTAAATCAATAGTGATTGATTTGTGTTTTTATAAATATTATATATCACCAAGAATATAACTTATATGAAATGCAAAGGTCAGTCAATTATAAGCCGTAATTTACTTATAATTTTCTCTCTGTGAGTCCCTTCAAATTTCTAAAGAAACTCATGGCGTGATCATCAGCAATTTTATCACGATTACCGCAATACGTGGAAGGCAACTTTACATCGGATAATAGCAGTGAAAGACTATATTCATTTAATTTTTGTGAACTAAAAATCATTTTCCTATACACCACTACAATGAAAATACTTTTGTCATTGTATTCGTGGTTTCTTGATTCCAGTATCATAGAAGGAAGATGGTTGCAAGAAGTAGTCTGCTTCATAATCCGCTTCGAATTGCTGTCATTCCAAATCCGCTCTTAGTAGCCCAAACGAATGGTAACCAGAAGGAGAGAATTTTATTTAAAGGAGTGTCTCGTCTCTTGGACTTGGAGGTGTTTCTCACAGAAAATTGAGGAAAAATGGTTCAGTACATGAAGTATACGCTCATAAATTCAGTTGAAGAAGGAAGAAACAAATGAGGAGGATAATGTAACTTGGAGTAAACGTGGTCGAAACCAATCGAGGGGACTAAAGGAGGGGGAAATCAAAAGATGTAATTAGGGGAAGAAAGGAGAAATGTAGGAAATTTTGGTCAAAACCAGTTGAATTGGCAATACACGATAAAATTTTCTGATTGACACGAGAAGAAGATTAATAAAATCTAAATCCATTAAGGGAATACGGAAAAGAAAAAGGGAAAAGTCGAAGCTTTATATAATGGAAACGCGAAATTTCCATTCTTCCACAAAACTGCTTTCTTTAAAACGTTCACTGTCACAAACTACTTGGTCGATTTTTGACAATAACAAATGTCCAATTTTACGAAAATAGTAATGACACATCTCAATAGGGCGACTGAGTGGTCGATTGCAAAAATATAAAAGGCGCCCCTCGTATATCAGTAGTGAAATTCTGTTTTCCAGTCCTTGGTTATCTTTGTGTTTTTTAATACATCGTTCGTCTTTCCCCCAGCTTGTTGATGATGTGATGCTGTCTTTCCCGGGGGCTTCGCCTAGTTTTATCTTTTTAATGCTTCTTGTATTTCTTTTTCCTTAATTTTCTTCGGTTCTTGTTTCGTCTTCTACTTCTTCGTATTCGTCCTGCAGGCTTGGTGGATTCGTACATATATGTTAATTTCCCTAAATACTGTCTCCATCGTTCCATTATTCTATCGTCATTTGTTATTATGTATTCCTCTTTATCTTTTATATTTAATGTACCACATTCCCTTCTTTGCCTGAGCTGCTTTAATTTAGGTAGGATTATGTCAAATTTTACGAAAATAGTAATGTTACATCTCAATAGCACCACTAATAAGTGGTCGTTTGTAAGAACGTAAAAGACGCTCTTCGTATATCAGTAGTAAAATATCTGTTTTCCAGTTCTTGGTTATCTTTATGTTCGTTAATATACCGCTTATCCTTCTCCCAGGTTGTTGATGGTGTGTTGTTTTCTTTCCCAGGGGCTTCGTCTACTTTTATCTTTTTTGATGCTTCTTCTATTTCCTCTTCCTTAATTTCTTACATTTCTTACTTCTTCTTATTCGTCCAGCAGGTTTGGTGGATTTGTGCATATGGGTTAATTCCCTAAATACTGTCTACGTCGTTCCATTATTCTGTCGTCATTTGTTATTATGTTTTTCTCTTTATCTTTTATATTTAGCATGCCACATTCTTTTCTTTGTCTGAGCTGCTTTAATGTAGATAGAATTATGTCAAATTTTACGAAAATAGTAATGTTACATCTCAATAACACCACTAATAAGTGGTCGTTTGTAAAAACATAAAAGACGCTCCTCGTATATCAGTAGTAAAATATCTGTTTTCCAGTCCTTGGTTATCTTTGTGTTCTTTAATATACCGTTCATCTTTCCCCCAGGTTGTTGATGGTGTGTTGTTTTCTTTCCCAGGGGCTTCGCCTAGTTTTATCTTTTTGATGCTTCTTCTATTTCCTCTTCCTTAATTTCTTACATTTCTTACTTCTTCTTATTCATGCTGCAGCTTTGGTGGATTTGTGCATATGTATTAATTCCCCTAAATACTGTCTCCATCGTTCCATTATTCTGTCGTCATTTGTTATTATGTTTTCCTCTTTATCTTTTATATTTAGCATGCCACATTCTTTTCTTTGTCTGAGCTGCTTTAATGTAGATAGAATTATGTCAAATTTTACGAAAATAGTAATGTTACATCTCAATAACACCACTAATAAGTAGTCGTTTGTAAAAACATAAAAGACGCTCCTCGTATATCGGTAGTAAAATATCTGTTTTTCAGTCCTTGGTTATCTTTGTCTTCTTTAATATACCGTTCATCTTTCTCCCCAGGTTGTTGATGGTGTGTTGTTTTCTTTCCCAGGGGCTTTGCCTAGTTTTATCTTTTTTGATGCTTCTTCTATTTCCTCTTCCTTAATTTCTTACATTTCTTACTTCTTCTTATTCGTCCTGCAGCTTTGGTGGATTTGTGCATATGTGTTAATTCCTCTAAATACTGTCTCCATCGTTCCATTATTCTGTCGTCATTTGTTATTATGTTTTCCTCTTTATCTTTTATATTTAGCATGCCACATTCTTTTCTTTGTCTGAGCTGCTTTAATGTAGATAGAATTATGTCAAATTTTACGAAAATAGTAATGTTACATCTCAATAACACCACTAATAAGTAGTCGTTTGTAAAAACATAAAAGACGCTCCTCGTATATCGGTAGTAAAATATCTGTTTTTCAGTCCTTGGTTATCTTTGTCTTCTTTAATATACCGTTCATCTTTCTCCCAGGTTGTTGATGGTGTGTTGTTTTCTTTCCCAGGGGCTTTGCCTAGTTTTATCTTTTTTGATGCTTCTTCTATTTCCTCTTCCTTAATTTCTTACATTTTTTACTTCTTCTTATTCGTCCTGTAGGTTTGGTGGATTTGTGCATATGTGCTAATTCCTCTAAATACTGCCTCCGTCGTTCCATTATTCTGTCGTCATTTGTTATTATGTTTTTCTCTTTATCTTTTAAATTTAGGATGCCACATTCTTTTCTTTGTCTCAGCTGCTTTAATGTAGATAGAATTATATCAAATTTTACGAAAATAGTAATGTTACATCTCAATAACAGCACTAATGAGTGGTCGTTTGTAAAAACATAAAAGACGCTCCTCGTATATCGGTAGTAAAATATCTGTTTTCCAGTCCTTGGTTATCTTTGTCTTCTTTAATATACTTCATCTTTCCCCCAGGTTGTTGATGGTGTGTTGTTTTCTTTCCCAGAGGCTTCGCCTACTTTTATCTTTTTAATGCTTCTTATATTTCCTCTTCCTTAATTTCTTACATTTCTTACTTCTTCTTATTCATGCTGCAGCTTTGGTGGATTTGTGCATATGTATTAATTCCCCTAAATACTGTCTACGTCGTCCCATTATTCTATATTCATTTGTTATTATTATTTATTATTATCCTCACTATCTTTTATATTTAGCATGCCACAATTTTTCTTTGTCCAAGCTGCTTTAATGTACAATTATGTCAAATTTTACTAAAATAGGAATGATACATCACAATAGCGCCACTTAGTGGTCGTTTGTAAAAACATAAGTGGCGCCCCTCGTATAACACAAAGCATTCCCTATTACGTATGAAAGCACCAATCACAATAACACACAAACATTTTTATTCCACATTTCATTTCCCTATCAATTTATTACGTTGTTTCCTTATTGCATCTACATACTACTAACGAGCTAATTGTCCGGTGAAATTTCTATATCGACTGGCTTTTATAGGAAGGAAATTTACGTATGTACATAGATACTTAATAGCAAAAAACAATAAAACGTAAAATATGTAATACCTAACGTTAGATCGAATAAGATAATACCCATCTGAGCGATTTTTGTTCGAATTCTATCCATTTCACCGGGAAAGTCTAAAATATCGCTCTCTATTCGAATACCAATCTTTCACCGGTTTACGTAACGAAATTAGCGATTGCTAAACATCAGGCGACTTCAACATCCTTTGAGATCGGCTTCCAATTTAACGATTAAAGACCGAAACGCCTCTCGTAATCGATAATTAATTGGATACGTTTCCTTTTCTGGAACCGGTCGCCGTTCGTTCGTTTAAATTGAATAATAGTTTGACGCAATTAAAAAGTAATTATGTATGTACCTATTACGAAAAATTGTCAATATCGATGAGTTGTAAAAATTAGGAATAAGAACGGCTTACGGTCGAGATAATTCCACATAAGCGCGAGTAAAATCGAATCGTGATATACGAAAGGTATCCTTTCTAATATTATTTTTAGTTTACTAAGAATGTTATGTAATTTCAAATTCTTAGATTTCATTCCGTACATTTCGTACCAACAATACGATTTTGATTAAAATTATACTGGATGAAACGCTTTTTAGTATTGCATAAATTTGTTTCTTTCTATAATGCACAGATATGTACTGTTATACTATATCTATCCGACACGAGATTCCTTCCATTTGAGTGTGTACCTAGTTATTTCCCAAGTTCGAATTCTTTTCCGGAAAACTATCTAGGTATAGTTGGGTATCTATTTCAGGGGTCCCTAGCTCCTCAAAATCTAATTTCGTTGGAGCGCTCATCTCAGCTTTAACGTTGATAGCAAAGTGAAAGGTACTAAACTGGCTTGAAGTAAATTGATTGACCGTAAACTTAAAAAGTCTTATCTCAATTACTGCTTTTTCAGCATCTGTTACAGTTTTCATCAACCAAACGATTAGTTGCGGGTGGTTGTTTTACGAGCGGTCAAAATTTACCCTAATTTAGTTCAGATAAACGACATCATAAATTCATGTTCAAATAATAGGAAATTATGCAATTTTACCTTAGATGGTGTCGGGGACATGGTTCCAAAATTTTTATGTAGTAGGTAAGGTTGACGAATTAGTTTAAGTCCCTTTTAATAAGGTGGACTAATTTGCAGAGCCAGGCTCTAACCAAAAGTAACACAATAACTGTACAACGAAATGCACCAAATTCTCAACAAAACATACTGCACTGTAGGAACGTCCAACCGATAATCCTTCTTAAAATTTAATACTGAAAAAACTGGGCGATTATAATAATTACATATAATAGCATAGGATTACATAGGATTCCAGCTTAAATCAAATAATCCTTATAATGAACACATCGCTAGGAACTTCATGTCAATACTAGGGCCGGTGGGGGATTCCTTACGCCCTTTTATCTTCAGGTGTAGGCTGCTTCGATCACGCAGCCTGGGGAGAGATGAGGTTGGTTAGCGAAGAGCTAACTGGGGAAGATGACTTTTCACCTGTAACACATACGAGAATTTCAGACTGAAAGATAGCCGTTTATCAGTCGTTTAGAGGACGATGATGGTCGTCGAGGGACCTGCGGGAATTGCCTTAGTCCAGATCGATGACATCTGCAAGGCGACGGACCTTCTTTTTGGGAGGGGGTCGATCTTGGGGATCGACGACCATCTGAACGCAGAGATTTTGGCTGGCACGGGCTCTTTCCCACGCGGCCTTCAGGAGTTTCGTCAGAAATTCACGTAGAGTCGGAACGTTCAGTTCTCGATGAATCTGAACGTTCCTTACGAAGTAGGGGACGTCAACGATGAGGCGGAGAGTTCGGTTTTGGAGTGCTTCCAAACCTTTGATGTTAGTCTCACTCGCTGTTAACCAGGCCATAGCGCCGTAGGTTAAAAGCGGTCGAAGCGTCGTCTTGTATAAGAGCAACTTGCTCCCTAGGTGAAGGGGACTCCTTCGCCCTATGAGGGGCAGAAGCAAGTTGCGGGCCTTGATGAAGCGATTTCGGATTTCGTCAGTTTGTTTTTGGAATGTGAGCATTCGGTCGAAGATGACACCGAGGTATTTCACTTCGGAGCTCCAGGGGAGCTCGGAGTTTCCTACCTTAGTCGGCTGACCGGGGTTTGCGCCATCGTGCGAGAATCTAATGAACACATCGATTTGGATACCTTTAAATATACGTTAATATTACGTGCTTCGCTACATAAACTTAGAAAACCAAACAAAGATGGGGTAACTAAGACTGTCATAATACAGATTAAATTGGCAACGAATGGCTATCAATTTATCGCCGAAACTAGATATGTTGACAAACAGAAGCGATCCGACAAGTACAGTGTAGGTTGTGGGTCATAGGTTTACTTTTTGGAAGAGAAAATGTTGGTTGGTGAAAAAGAACCAAGGGCCAAAAAACTTTAAATGTCAACATCTAGATAATCGACCGTGCTACTGCATTCATAATGCCCATATTTCGGAACTACCAGTCCAGGTTTATTCAACAGGCATATTTCGAACGCGACTCTATCAACAGAACGGTAAGAGAGACAGCTTCCGGGATGATAGATCTAGAATCTATGTGCCAGTATATATCGTATAGACATATTTTGAACGAGATTGAACGGAAAGATAATTTTTGAGGAGTCGAGATCGCACACTTCTGGTAGTCTTAATCGGTTCTCTCTTATCGGCAGGGTTAAAGCACTCAACGAACTGATTAAAAATCGCATTCCTCAATCGAATCACGATTTAAACAACTTGCCAGGTAGAATGTTAACGTTTAAGTAGACTAGGGGTGTTAATTTGTTTTTTTAGATTAACTGGCTTACTCTTAACTCATGCAATCTTATAATGAATTTGACGTAGTATATCTTGTGAAAAATTCTGATTTTTTCCACAACTTATGCATCAGATTCAAACAGGAGAAAGTTCAAAACAAAGTTAAACAAAATTTGTAAGAGAAAATATTTTACTACTATCACAGGAAAGCCAAAAGGACTTTTTGAAGCGTCGCAAGGACTATTTAGACAAGGAAATGTAAACGTTAGTAAAATTAGGTCAATATGTTCAAAAAGGTTAAGTAGATGTTTGGATATGACGTATTTATTTACTTTTACGGGTGACGTGTCTAACGCGAGTACAATAAATACTTCAGCGGTCTCCAAACTAAACTCGTTTGCTCATTTTCTTTTGTTTCAATTTACTTACTTTTACTTTATATGACTTATGACTAGGATAAACACCCCAGCGGTCTCCAAACTAAACTTATTCCTCCATTACTTTTGTTTCATTTTTTTATACTTTTTAACTTACCTTTACTTAAATAAATTTGTCTTATTAGTCGTGAAAAACGCTATATTTATCTAGTAGTCGTTGTTTCCAAAATAAATCGTCAATTAGTAAGTCATTAAACTGATACAACTGCAACATCCTGTATTCATTCAAATGTATTTACTTTTCCTGCGTGCTACATGAAAAGAGTAAAGCAGTTTTATTGCCTCCACATTCTTCCTTATATTAGATACTTTCTCGAGCTGTAAATTGGAAAATATCGTTAATAAGAGAGCCCCTTGCCGGGGCAACGTTAAGTTATATCCAAAAAACTCGTGGGTTGCTGAATGACATAAATACTTACACACCCTTAACAAGAGACCCTACAATTACGATACAAAACAAACACAATAATCTAATAAAAAAGTTAAAAAACAATAATGAAATTACACAAGCCACAGCAAAAAGACTTACTACTTACAGTTCCATACCTTCCAAACTATACTGTTTGCCAAAAATCCATAAAGAAGACAGCCCCCTTCGTCCCATTGTTAGCTCAATAGACTGTAACATACAATTTATCAAAATTCTTATCAGATATCCTTACCCTTAGTCTTGCAGATAGAACAGATTATAATATAAAAGATACGTTCTCGTTTGTAAATTCCATGGAGGGTGTAATATTACCAGAAAATTATGAATTGATTTCTTTGGATGTAGTCTCCTTATTTACTAACATACCATTCACGCTTATTGTAGACACAGTTAATTTACATTGGAATTTGATAGAACTACATTGTAGTATTAAAAAACCAAGCTTCTTAGAGTTACTGCAATTCATATTTTACAACTGTTATTTCACTTTTGATCAGCAGTTTTATATGCAGAAATCTGGTGTACCCATGGGGTCACCAATGAGTCCCATCTTGGCGCTTATCGTACTTGATTATTTATTTGATAATGTGATTGATAATCTTCCTTTTCAGTTACCATTTATTTATAAATTTGTTGATGATGTAATTTGTGCCATACCTCATAATATGAAAGAGACTACATTACACATTTTTAATTCATTTAATAATGATCTGCAATTCACCTTAGAAACAGAAACAGATAGATCCATTCCATTTTTAGATACACGAGTCTTGAGAGTTGACAGTGGTAGATTGATATTGAATTGGTATCAAAACCCACGGCTTCGGGTAGATTCATCAACTACAATTCCGGTCACCCACTTGCACAAAAATATAATACAGTAATAGCAATGAAAAACAGAATCACGCATATCTGCCATAGCTCCTTTATACATGTCAATTTGAAGCAATTGCACAAAATTTTCCGAAACAATGGATACCCCAAACACATATTAAACAAATTAATTTATAATTCTAATGCTTTCGATGGACCCACAGAAACCACATTTAATGAACAATCAATAGCTTATAAAAAATTCCATACATATCCAATTTAACAGATCAAATAATAAAACATTTTAAACAGTTCCCTAATATTAAAATAGCTAAATACAATCCTTTCAATATTGGTAGCATACTCACAAGAACTAAAGACACAACACCTTTGCTCAACCAAAAAGATGTCGTTTATGCAGTTCCATGTGGTGATTGTAAGTCTACATATGTTGGGCAGACATCACAGTTGCTAAAACAAAGATTAACACAACATAAGAGCGACTGCAGGGTGAAAAAAAAAGGGTTCGTGTGCGTTGGCTGTTCATTCTCAGCAATTTCTTCATACTTTTGATTATGACAGTGTCAAGATTTTGGATAGGGAAAGCAACTACAAAACAAGATTGTTGTTGGAAATGATACACATTCAAAAAAACAATAGGGCCATCAACTTTAAGACAGATGTCAATCAATTGAGCATAATATATACTGAATTGCTAAATCTTTGATGTGCTTGTAACCTTGCCAATTTTTGTGGTTTTCGGGATGAACTGTGTATACATTTTAGTTTATGCATCTTGTACATAAAAATATTTGCACGTCAATAAAAACAAACTTGTTCTTGTCTCTCTTGCGCTTAACATGTATACTTGTCGTTGCAATTTTAACAAATATTCATACATATTCCACGCGTTCATTTGATTACACGTACAAAATCTGATTGTCTGATACCACGTTAATATGTATCTGAGGGCTAGTGATCTACTCTAGTTGTAAGTCTTAGTTCAATCCTTAAGTTGCAACATTGTGATAGCACATTTTTCAGCATACTCCTGATGAAGTTACCAAACGGTGACGAAATATAGAGGTTGAACAAATGAGACTTTTTATTTCACGGACCGACCACCCCAATAGAGTTTTTCGCTCGATTTTATATATTCTACTCTATACAGTACGGTCGAAATACATTTTTACTATATATATATATATATATATATATATACAAGAATTGCTCGTTTAAATATATTAGATTTAATTTTTTAACATAATCCCCTTTTAACCCTACACATTTAGCCCCAGCGAGTTTCCAATTTCTTTTTCAAACCATTCAAAAAGTAATCTTTCGAAAACTCTTTAAAATATGCGTTCGTTTCGGATACCACCTCTTCATTTGTCTAAAATTTCTTTCCACCCAGCCATTTTCTTTTAATTTGGAAACAAGAAGAAATCACTACGAGTCACATCTGTTGAATATGACGAGTAAGGTAGCAAATCATAACGCAATTCGACTAATTTTTTAGTAGCAACAGTGAACGAACGAGGCGCATTATCGTAAGGGAACAACACTCTTTTTTAACAAATGGTATCGGCATCAAAACATGTCAGAAAATTAGCGTAATATTTGCCACTTATCGTTTTTCATTTTTGTAAATAATCAATAAAGATTGGGCACTTTAGGAGTCCCAAATAACTGTAACTATGACCTTATTGGTCGAAGAAACGGTTTTTGCCGTTATTGGGGACACGCTCCTTGGGAGAAGACGATTCTTTCTATCGTGTTTTTGTTCCTGCTATATAATTGGATAAGTTTCGTCTACTGTGATATATCGACGGAAAAATTCTCTTGGATAACGTTTGAAGTTGGCTAAAATTCTACTGAATTTTTGAAGCGAGCTTTTGATCAACGTTAAGCAAATGCGGCACCCGTCTCGCGGACAGCTTTTTCATATTTAAACGTTCGTGCAAGATATTGCATACCCGTGCAGTTTGAAATATTGACTTCATTAGATATCTCACGTACGCACTTTCAATCAACGATCGCTAATTACAAGGACATGGATTTTATTATTACCCATTTCTGGAGTAGTTACAATAAATGATGGTTCCGGACGTTATGCATCATCCGTGTTCATACGACCGCTTTTAAAAGCAGGAAACCACTTGCAAATCATTCCATGGGACGGAGTATA
The DNA here is from genome assembly GCA_038088585.1 of Chrysina gloriosa. Taxonomy (NCBI): domain Eukaryota; kingdom Metazoa; phylum Arthropoda; class Insecta; order Coleoptera; family Scarabaeidae; genus Chrysina; species Chrysina gloriosa. Next base: position 102,421,989 of record CM076087.1, read on the forward strand.
TTGACGAGAATACTTTTACTCCATTCGTTTAATTGTTTTTCCAAGTAAAAAATAATGTTTAATTAACAGTTGACATTCTTTTTTTTATATTTACACAACAACGAAAGCAGTTTTCTTTAAATGAGTATAAAACATAACCTATCTGTCAGACTTATGTCAAATTTTGACAGTAGATATCAGAAACATGGCGGAAGTCAACAACATAATCACCGTAGCAAAAGTGTTGCCAACCTTCCATCAAACTGCCCGGGTATATGTAAGTCGTCGTCTTTTTCACCTTTATGCCCTTCAAAGGGGCCGTCTTTAAACTCAATTCACGTTCCCGATTATGTTCGTTGTTTTAGCAGTTATCTTCGGAAATTCCTTTCGTGATTATTGACCCGCATTCCATTGTTTCGCTTTATCTCCTTTTCATACGAAAGAAACCTATTTAGATGTCTGCGATGTGTTTAAAAATACTCTACGTATGTTAAGAGGATAGTGCTCAATTATGCCTTTAAACAGCGTTCCATTTTACATAATCGTATATATGCAAGAATGTGTTAATGTACGCACATTCAAACTAAAATTTATTTAATAATCGGGAACGGACGGAAACGCATAATATTTAATTTTATTTTCGTATTACCCCTATATCGAAGGATGGACAATGTTTTTAGCCAAGCCAATTCCCTTATAAGACAAAAATATTATTTTAGCACAAAATTAAAAAAAAGGAAGACTAACAGAACTGCAACTTCTTTTATTTTCCTATTTTATTTTTAAGAGTATAGAGATAAAAATTCTAATAATAAATATTAATAATAGTACAAAATAATAATAAAAAAAAATAATGATGATTAAAAATTAATGAAAGTGCTTGATATTATTGATTAACAAAATTAATGTTGTGAAACAATACTAATTGTTTTTTTCATAATTTTTATTTTTTCAAGATGTTTGTACAACTGGCGACAATAAATTTAATTCGTTATTTAATAATAATAATAAAAATAAATAAATAAAGCAAATTTATTCCATTTCTTAGTGCTCCTCGGATTATCCTTAGATGATTTCGTATCGACTATAGAAGTGAACGGTAACATCTAAAACGTGATTTAGAAATTTTCCCATTCACCTCCCTACAATCTTCTTCTTCGCATTAATTTTTCACTCTTCCAAACTACGAAACGCTTACGTCGCTTTCATCGTCGTATATGTAATTTCCTACAATCCAAACGTGCTTATTACCTCTATCAGCACCTCTTAACGTGCACGTATGCACTTACACACACACACACACACATTCTCATACATCTCTTCGACGATAGATATGCGGAAAAGTCTCGTCGCGACCTAGCATCTAAATTACAACGGCGGATCGTTATTCGTAATTAATTACGAGTCGCATTAATCAACACTCCGATGTCGTAATTATTATGTTATGGTTTTTATCCCGAGTTTAGCGACCAGTCGAAGAACACTCAGAAGAAATCTCAGGTTGTCGTAGGCGAAAACGCGATTCGTTCGGACTTAAGCAAGTTTGTTAGTTACACACTTCCTCGATTCGAGAAATATGCAAATGCGACGGCCGTTGTCGATGCGTTCTGGACGATTTACTTTCCGCGTTGGTAAGACTGGCGAATCGTCGAGTTAAGTAATTTACAATCTGTTTGAGTGATTGAAAAATTAAATATAGTTAGTGCCGTATACGAAACGGTCCCCGGTCGTTGGGATCCTAAAAATACTTGCGCTTATGAGAATTTCTCAGGCCTCATGGGGAACGGACAAGTGGAATTTCCTAACGTTTGCTTCTCAAAGCATAAAGGTGATTGCAAGGACTGTGGTGTAATTTACTGACACAAATATCACATCGGTAAACTCCTCACCACACAATTGTTTATAATAAAATCGGTGACACGTGTTTCGCTAGCTCGAGGTAAGCATCTTCAACAACCGTATAAACCGAAGTAACAAATTTCTAACATTAAATATTCTACAACAGGCATGGGCAACCTTTTTTGTAGAAGTTTTATGCTGTGAGTAATCTTGAAAAATATACATTTTTGTAGTATCCTTATGATTCATTATGAATTAAGTTTAGACGGACCGTGCTAATATGCAACGAAAGAATTCAGTAGCGGGCCGGACAAACCTTACTCGAGGGCCGCATGTGGCCCGCGGGCCGGAGGTTGCCCATACCTGTTCTACAACATGCATTTTTACCCCACTTTTTACTGTGACCATGTGTGTGCATGCACAAATATTTTCCCTCTCGGTGACGGCTCGGACGCCTTTCACCCCCGCAAATTCCCATATTAAGTCAAGTGGACGGCCAAGGAAAAAGTACCTGCTAAACTCGAAGTTTGAAGGTTAAAGGTTTACAAGTACATTGTGTGAATTGGTTAATGCCCGAAGAAATTAAATTATCGTTAAAATTCTTTCATTTGATCGTAATAATCGGAATAAACTAGATTGAATCGGTCCCGCGTCCCGTATCATAAGATTTCAAAAGGGATTGGCAATATTCTAGAAAAACAAAACTTGAAGGTGTGCTCGACATCTAAAAACACCTTAAAGAATCTTTTAGGTAATCCGAAAGACAAAACAGTTCCGGAACAACGGTCGGGTATCTATAAAATTAATTGTAGTGAATGCTATAAAGCATATATAGGACAGTCGAGACGCGCAATAGCTACACGATTCAAAGAACATGTGGCACATTATCGCTACGGCAGGATAGACTTGCCAAGTATCGCGAAACATATGCATGATACGGGGCGCGACATAAAAATGGAAAATTTAAAATTGATGAGACAGGTCGAGTCACCGCGAGAACTCGATGCATTTGAAGCCATACACATACACAAAAATATAAATCTTCTAAATCGGGACGCGGGACCGATTCAATCTAGTTTATTCCGATTATTACGATCAAATGAAAGAATTTTAACTATAATTTAATTTCTTCGGGCATTAACCAATTCACACAATGTACTTGTAAATCTTTAACGTTCAAACCTCGGGTTTAGCAGGTACTTTTCCCTTGGCCGTCCACTTGACTTAATATGGGAATTTGCGGGGGTGAAAGGCGTCCGCGCCATCACCGAGAGGGAAAATATTTGTGCATGCACACAAATGTTCGCAGTAACAAGTGGTGTAAAAATGTATATTGTAGAATTTTTAATGTTAGAAATTTGTCACTTCGGTTTATACGGTTGTTGAAGATGCTTGCCTCGAGCTAGCAAAACACGTGTCACCGATTTTATTATAACCAATTGTGTGGTGAGGAGTTTACCGATGTGATATTTGTGTCTCAAAGCATGTACTTATGTGATACTTCAAGCCCTTTCGAAATCCAGAATTTAGCGTGTTGACCATTCGAGTCGACTATTTTCTTGATTTGGGCATCACCTTCATCTGAATGAAATTAACGTTTTTATATGGAACTTTCTATGGGGCACGTAAAACTTTTTCATTCATAGACAAGGCTTTCTTAAAAAATAAGTTTTGCTTTTCATATGATTTTAATTTTAATTCGAAGAATTCACGGGGTTTGTCAACGTATTTACTATAATGCGTTTCCGTATGTCATCATTTACATCAGTGCTGGTAAACACAAAATTTAAGTATTCTTGAGAATATTTTCTTAACTTTATCTAACTTTAAAGAGTGCGAAAATGGTGGAAATGGTCGCCTAACACCGATTCACGACACATTCACTCCAAATTGTCCGAAAACGCTATTTGGACCCGAGATGCTCCAAAAGTGCTTTATAAAGTGGAAAGATGGTGGTGATTTTTGGGGAATTGCGAAAAATTGAAAGATCATACAACTATTTCGCTTATGTAGAAGGAATTTAAAACAGAATTGAAGAATTTCAGAAAAGAAGAAAAAGATGAAAGCAAATTAGATAGATAGAAATTAGAAGATAATACTCTCGAGTTCTGGCGCAATCTACACTAAAGGTCTGTATTTCCCCACGATTTCGTAAGAAATTGCAAATAGCTAGAATAAAACAAAAGAATTTGAAAGAGGAATAGAACAATTTAGAAGAAAATTCAGATACTTGTATATATGAAAATTGAATTAAGAAGTTCCCCCAATATGTACTTAAATGCGCGTTTTTGCAGCTATTTACTTTTACAGTAGTGGACAATTAAGTTGCCACAGATTCCTACAGTAGGCCGCAGCCGCATTTAAGTACTTTTCTAATTACACAAGAAAATTCAGAAGAATTTAGGAACATTTAGTAGACTGTTCAGGAATTTAGAAGACAACTGCAAAAATTTATCAAAGATCACATCCACCTACGACCTATATTAAGTACCTTTATTTGCACACGATTTCTGAAGGAAGGAATCACAAAATGAAAATTGGGAGAAAATAAAGGAAGTTGGAAGCGGAAATTGGAAGAATTTAAAGGAATATTGAGTCCAGGAAGGTTTACACGAATTTAAAGATAATTATATGTAGAGGGAATGACAGGAGATTGGTATAAACTAGGAGAATATAGAAGAATATAAGAGAATTTAGAAGAGTTTTAAAGAAAGTACCAGCATTTAGAAGAAAATTGAATCTAATAGAATAAAACAAGAAATTAGAAGAAACTAATTTCATCTTTACGTACAGCCAATATTAATTAAAGGAAAAAAGAAATATCTAGACGAAAGATAGCAAGAAAGATAGAGGAAAGATAGCAAGAGGAAACAAAGTTTGAACGTTTGAATTTAATATAGTAGATAAAAGTTGCCAATATACTGGAGTTCCTATAAGGAAAATATCGAAAAGTTTTAAGCATAATTTTTAAAACGTAACAGAATATAGTTCTGCATGGAGCTGAGATGTGGCAATTTTAAAGAAAAAGTTCGGATACAGTAAGGTTGGATTATAACAACTAGGGGGAAAAACCGAGAACTGAAGAGATTTTAAAAGGAATGAATCTAACAGGCTCAATCACTGGATTGGGAAAAAATATATCAAATGGGGAATAACAGAGATAACGAGAGAGACCTGGTGACGGGGGACTGGGCAAACACGGAATACGCCAAATCGGATGAAGAACTGTATCCGCCACAGGGATATAGATGCCCAATCTTCCATCAAAAACTCCGTTACCCACTCAAAAGCATATAAAAATTAGCGAGGAATAACACTACTAAACAATGCAATGAAACACTACATGAAGCACAAAGTGGATTGAGAAAGGGGAGAAGTGCACAAAATCACATATTCACACTGAAATAAATCATTCAGAAGACCAACGATAAGAAGGAAATAATATGCATGGCATTTATAGACATGGAGAAAGCCGAGTTAGAAGGAAATCCTGGAAAAGTTTGAAAAATAGAGGAGTTGGAGGACCATTAATAGCAGCAATAAAAAGCTTGTACGAGGATAATGTAAGCTATGTGATAACTAAAAACCAACAATCTGAAATGTTGGCAACAAATGAGCCCGGCATTATTCCTAGTCTTCATGGACGACATAATGTGAAAATGTGGAGAAAGAAGACCTGTCAAAATATCAGAATGGGCCTACGCTGACGATATAGTGATTTCGGCAGGGAACGGAAGCGACCTACAAAATAAGATGAATATATGGAAAGACACATTAAAACAATATGGAATGTCAATGAACCTAGGGAACATCAAGATAATGGAAGGAGGGAGAGAAGACGGAGATGTTAATAAAAATAGATGGTAAAGAAATTGAAAAAGTGAAGGACTTCAAATATCTAGAAGTAGTGACAGACGAAAAAGGAAGCGATGAAATAGACATAACGGAGCATATCAACAGCAAATGATGAATGGAAATGAGATTCCTAAGGAGGACAAGAGGAGTGACGTTGAGAGAGAAAATCAGAAATGCAAAAATAAGAAAGAACTAAAAATAAACCCAATAGAAACCCCATCGAAAAGAAGCAACTGCCATGGTGGGGACACAACAAGAATGGAGAAACAAAGATCTGGGAAGCAAGCGTGGCGAAGAAGGGGCCCAGGGGGAGACCGAAGAAAACATGGGGACAAAACATGGACGAAGTATTGAAAAGGAAAAACTGTACCTAAAGAGAAGCCCGAAAACTAGCGAACACATCGTACACATGCAGTTACCTAAGTAATAAGAAACTAACGAAAGTAGTGTAATAAACTCTACACTTACTTAGCAAGTAATGAGTAATGATTATATACATATATATATATATATATATATATACAGGGTGATCATTTGAAAACTTCCCACCTTGAAGAACTCTTTAATTAATAAAATTATCAAAAATCACTAAAACAGGTCAATGTTATTTTGAAGGGGGACATTTAATAACCTATTCCAATCAGTTGGGAAACGTTCACCCTCCCTTTCAGCTACCCCCATCCCAAAATTTTAAATGGCACTACCCCATATGTGATACATCATTTTAAAGGGTATAAAATTCTCAATATTTTAAAGCAAAGAAAATTAAAATCGGCCGAGCCGTTCATGAATTAGGAGACAAAAATGTATTAAACCGGAAAATTAACTGACAAACGTTGACGATATCGACAACAATCACCTATTTATGAACACAACACTTATTTAATCTACCTGATTATTTAATCTATCTAATTACGTGTCAGATTACGTGTCTTGATAATGCCCATTTTGAGTGGTTGATCAAGCCATCTACCTACGTTTTGCTTTTGAAACAAAAGAACGTGCGTCGTACAAGTTCAAAGTGTCAATTGTTGTAGAATTCAGGAATTAAATATCGCCGCTTCAGATAACTTTAGATTCCTTTGATTTGGGGTAGCGTTTGTGCTAATTGTGTCACTAAAATGACATACACTTTAGAAGAGAGAATTGAAATAATTTTCATTTATGGAGCTGAAAGTCAGTGTGCTCGACGAACAGCCAACGAATTTAATGCAAGACATCCAAATAACCATGTATCCCATCGATACGTTTTAGATTTGGTAGGAAAATTTAAAGAAACTGGATCAGTAGCAAATAAAAAAAAAGGACGCAACCTCGAATTGTGAATGAGGACTCTCAAATAGAAATATTAGGACAATTTGCTGCAAATCATACGAGCTCAATTCGGCAAGTGTGCAACATAACTGGTTTTTCGTATGTGTCTGTTCAGAAAGTTTTCAAACTTCATAAATGGCATCCATACAAACTTCAAAATCACCAAGCTCTAAATGAAGATGATTTCGATAGACGACTTCAATTTTGTGAACAAATGACTGTGATGATAAATACCACTCCAAATCTAATTCAAAATATTTGCTTCAGTGACGAATGTACTTTTTTTGAATGGCTATGTTAATCGTCATAATTGTCGTTATTGGAATGATGAAAACCCAAATCTATTTAGATAAACGCATACTCAGTGGCCACAAAAAATTAATGTGTGGGCTGGTATACTGGGGGACTCGGTCATTGGTCCGTTATTTATTAATGAAAATTTAAATGGTACTATTTATCTCAATATGTTGGAAGATGTCATAGATCCCTTGATTACGGAAGCAATAGAAAATCAAGTAGACGACGAAGGAAACTTAATTTTGGATGAAAATCAAGTTTATTTTCAGCAAGATGGTGCCCCACCACATTTTGTGGTACCAGTTCCAAACTGGTTGAATAACAAGTTTCCAGAGAGGTGGATTGGAAGAAGAGGAGCAGTAGAGTGGCCAGCAAGATCTCCTGACCTTTCCCCCTCGACTTTTTCCTTTGGGGCCACCTTAAATCCGTCGTCTATAAAACTCCCCCAGCCAACATCGACGAACTGAAACAACGAATAACATCCGAATGCCGATTGATTCCGCGGCGAGTTTTCGAAAATGTTAGAAGAGAGTTTGAACATAGGCTTTATCATTGCCTAGCAACCAATGGAGCGCAATTCGAGCATCTATTACGATAAATTTAATTGTTTACGTTTTTGAGTTTTAGTTTTAGGTAATTTGTAAACTCTTGTTAATTAATGAAAGTTTATTTTGCATTGTTGTAGTTAATTATTTGCAACTGTTGTGTTCATAAATAGGTGATTGTTATCGATATCGTCAACGTTTGTCAGTTAATTTTCCGGTTTAATACATTTTTGTCTCTAATTCATGAACGGCTCGGCCGATTTTAATTTTTCTTTGCTTTAAGATATTGAGAATTTTTATACCCTTTAAAATGATGTATCACATATGGGGTAGTGCCATTTCAAATTTTGGGATGAGGGTAGCTGAAGGGGAGGGTGAACGTTTCCCAACTGATTGGAATAGGTTATTAAATGTCCCCCTTCAAAATAACATTGACCTGTTTTTAGTGATTTTTGATAATTTTATTAATTAAAGAGTTCTTCAAGGTGGGAAGTTTTCAAATGATCACCCTGTATATATATTACCATTATTATTATTGATGTTTGTACAAACATCAATGTTCAGACTATATATACGTAAAATTTGTATACGAACTTACAGCTCTTGCAAAGCCGTACTGACGAGCGGTATAACCGCGAAACGTACGTCTACGGATGGCAAGAGATGATCAAAATTTTGTAATTTATTATTATTATTAGAATCGTATTGAGTATAGTCGATTCTTCTTTTTCTCATACGTCCTACACCTACCTACCAACATATTCGACATATTTGACACCAATTACTCATTGTTGACAGCGGCAAAGATCCGCGAGAAAGTTCTCTCGTCAATTCCCGAATATCCCGACGACTCGACGGTCAAGTTTCCGTCCTGTTCGATCGCCCAACTCTCTCGACGTTAGCTATTCCGTCGACGTTTCCGAGTTATTTAACATACTTTTGATGATTGCGGTGCGATGCATGACTAACAAACACGTTTACCAGGTCTATGTCGGTAACTATTACGTTCGGCGTGCTCCTAAGTTCTCGGCCAGACGAAGAATAACGCGTTACACTTTACCTATCCGACGACTTACCATTGTGCGATTACGTTCGAGCGAGATTCTCCAAATGGACGATGGAATTCGGTTACGGTTAGGCGGCGAAATTATCGCGTTAAGGATTCAAAGTCGTACGTGCGTAGGTTAGTAAAGGAAATCGCATCTATAGGTGTATCTGTGTTACTGGGATTCCAGAAGCAAATATGTCGTGTTTAGCGCGATGGACGATTTTAATTGATTGGATTCGACTTTTTTACCGTTAGGTACCGTGTGATTTACAAACACCTTGAATGGAAGAATAGTAAAGCGTGATGATAGAAGTTGAGCCATTCCAAAGGGGTACCCCTTGAAATTTCGACGAAAATCGTAATGGTCGGAAATACGACTTATTAGACATCAAATTAAAGCTCTGGTACTGCAGATTAAGGATAAAATAATTTGGAGTACGAGGGGCGTTTCATTCAGGAAATATTCAATGAGAAAGTGAAAAGTGGTTCTTGACGAGTCGCTCTGGTACGTTCTATCACCCAAAACGAAGCAAATATCACGAGTTTTGACGTCAAAGTCGTATTCTGCACCTTCGAAAACATCTGTACACAGAATTTCATCTAATTTAGAACATTTTTTTTTTTTTTGAAATTCCAAAGGGGTACCCCTTGAAATTTCGACGAAAATCGAAATGGTCGGAAGTACGACTTATTACACATCAAATTAAAGCTCTCGTACTGCAGATTAAGGATAAAATAATTTGGAGTACGAGGGGCGTTTCATTCAGGAAATATTCAATGAGAAAGTGAAAAGTGGTTCTTGACGAATCGCTCTGGTACGCTCTATCACCCAAACGAAGCAAATATCACGAGTTTTGACGTCGAAATCGTATTCTACACCTTCGAAAACATCTGTACACAGAATTTCGTCAAATTTAGAACATATTAATTTTCTTCTGAAATTCCAAAGGGCCCCTTGAAATTTCGATGAAAATGGAAATAGTCGGAAGTACGACTTATTACACATCAAATTAAAGCTCTTCTCGTGCTGATTAGGGATAAAATAGTTTCGGAGTACGAGACTCGGTTCACTGAGGAAATATTCAATGAGAAAGTGAAAAGTGGTTCTTGACGAATCGCTCTGGTACGCTCTAATACCCAAACGAAGCAAATTTCACGAGCTTTGAGGTCAAAGTCGTATTCTACACCTTCGAAAACATCTGTACACAGAATTTCGTCTAATTTAGAACATATTTTTTTTTTTTTGAAATTCCAAAGGGGTACCCCCTGAAATTTCGACGAAAATCGAAATTGTCGGAAATACGACTTATTACACATCAAATTAAAGCTCTCGTACTGCAGATTAAGGATAAAATAATTTGGAGTACGAGGGGCGTTTCATTCAGGAAATATTCAATGAGAAAGTGAAAAGTGGTTCTTGACGAGTCGCTCTGGTACGTTCTATCACCCAAACGAAGCAAATATCACGAGTTTTAACGTCAAAGTCGTATTCTGCACCTTCGAAAACATCTGTACACAGAATTTCATCTAATTTAGAACTTATTTTTTTTTGAAATTCCAAAGGGGTTCCCCTTGAAATTTCGAAGAAAATGGAAATAGTCGGAAGTACGACTTATTACACATCAAATTAAAACTCTTCTCGTGCTGATTAGGGATAAAATAGTTTCGGGTACGAGACTCGGTTCACTGAGGAAATATTCAATGAGAAAGTGAAAAGTGCTTCTTGACGAATCGCTCTGGTACGCTCTAATACCCAAACGAAGCAAATTTCACGAGCTTTGAGGTCCAAATCGTTTATTTGCACTTTGTGTGCACCAAGTTCTGTAGAGATAAAAATAAAACGCCATTTAGCAATTTTTAACGATCTTCTGAGTATTTTTGGCAGTTTCCTTACCAATCGTCAAAAGCAATCTGAAATAACTCGTAGAAGGGTCCATTATATAGGAACGAACCGTCTAAGTGTCATGGGAACCCAAACCGTTTCTTATTTAGTCTAGTTTAAAAAGATTTTTGCGGTTTTTCGTGTTTTCTCGGCAATTGTTTGGAATAATCTTAATAAATCATATCAAGTCATTGAGGCGTGTCAATTGAACCCGATCGTATAAAAAAAAATTAAACGTGGATATCTCCGTAACTGTTAGAATCACAGTGTTCATCATGTTATATTTGGAATATACGCGTGGATATCTATCCGATAAGCACATTTCGAACCTGTAATTGGGCGCACAATTTTTTGTAGAGGTCCAACTTTTCGAGATCGCATACGTCCTAACGAGTTCAAACCGGATAGGTTGAAAGTGCTCGAGCGGCTGATTAAGATGAAGGAAACCACAAATCTCTACGACCACGTCTTCTTGGGATATAGTTAAACAAAATTTGAAAAAGCTTCGTATCTAAAATTACGTTAATTTGACCCTAACGCAAAAACTATTAGCGATAGCGCGTTTGTTCTTATTCCGTTCGATTCTTAGTCGGAATGTGCTTCTAGAAATGTCTACTCGATCGTGATCTGGGCCTAAATAAAAACGCGGGAACGATTTGAAATATCAGCCGAAATGAAAATCGCGATTTTAAACGAAATTTTCATCAATCGGGACAAAATTCATGTTAGAATTGCGAAGCTATTGTCTTCAGAATTTTCTTAGGCGACCAGCAATTACATAACACATGTCGGTTCAAACGTGGAACGCATGTAGGCACCGAGGAAACGTTCTTTGAAAGTCGTACGAAGTAATCAAGATAGAAACGAAGATAATAAAATAAGGTAGAAAGAAGAGTAAACGGGGAAAGCAGCCCGCTTTCCCTGTTACTCTTCTTTCTAACTGAAGTTAATAAAATCATCTATTAACACAATATCTACTTAATCGTCGAATTTTCATATATTCATCTTCTTTTACCATAGTTGGTATCTTTGAAGAAATTTAGGTTAACGATACCATTACGTGCTGCTGAACGACAAAGATGTTAAACTACGTACGGCTTCCTGTACAAGATCAGTTCTCTCAGGAACAACGTTATCTACTCACGTCGAACACATCTCTAACGCCATCATTATCTTAAGAATTTCACGTCTTCACAGTTTCGATGTTCCGCGTAATTTCGTATTGTGCTAGAAAGTCGTAAACGCTGCATGTAAAAAAGTGAGAATAACAGCAGTTTGTATTTTCGCTTTAAATTACGCGACTTTCTTGTACCGGAAATGAACGCGAAACAATCGGAACGATAGTACAGAATGGATCAGGCTTAGGGCGATAAAGTTTCTTTGGGTCTTCTATTGGCTGATATCAATCAATGTAGTTGTAACTCCTTGAAGTTCGATCTTTGTCTTCGTATTTATTGTACATACACGTTTTTAGTTCGTCGCGATATTTTGAGTGAATGAGACATATTTTTGAAATAATGAATAAAACTCGTAGAGTAAAAACACTTCCCTATATTTAACAGAAAAGAGGTAACGTTCGTTCTCCTCGACACCGTGGCCTCGTCAGACTATACCGTCAAACTCAGTGACATTTACATTTTACAGTTAGTTACACTTTTCTTTTCAATATTTTTTAAATACGAAGAAATCTGTACAAAAACAAATTATTTGGAGTTGCTTTACTCTCATTTGTCAACATGGTCTCTACACATGCCACCCAGCGATTATCCAGCCTTTTCAAGCCGTCCAAAAGGGAAGAATTTGGGAGATCCTTAAAGTATGCCTCTGCTTCGGCGATGACTTCCTCGTTTGATCGAAATCTCTTTCTGCCAAACCATTTCTTCAAGCATGTTACAAACTGGGGGATTGGGGAACATATCAGGCTACCCAAAAATCATAAATATCTAAGTTTAACCATTACGAATGTTACGACCCGTTAGATCAAGCCATATAAGAAATAAACACACAGGGTAGGAGAGCAATGTCGAATTTGCTGAATGAAATCTTCTGGAATCCGACGATAACAAAATCTAATAAACGAAAAGAGATACATATAATATTATAGTCCGGAGTATTATAATGTATAGCAGTTGAGTATGGCAGTAAGAGAAAGCACAGAACAACGTCGAAAGCCCCGGAAGTAGATTATTGCTGAAGGTCGACAGAAAAGTCAAGAAGAGAAAGAATGACAACAAATAATGAAAGTTTAGCACACGATTCTGGAGAATATTAGGACGAAACCAGCGATGCGCTACGCTCATGTGTAGAGGATGACCGAAGAGGGATTACCAAAACAACTACTAAACTGGACTTCACCGGGTTCCAAAAGACGAGGAAGAGCAAGGAGAAGCTGGAGAGAAGGCGTAAATGGATAAATCGGAGAAATGGAGATAGGCGAAGACTCATGGAGAGATAGAGACGAATGGAGACGGTTACAGTTAAAATCTACCGTTTGGTATATTACATTATTTTTAACCCTTCGAAATGTTTTTCTAACTTTCAAATTGTTTTTATACTTTTGAAAACACTGTACTTCATGTTTCGTTTTACTACGATTGTTTCTTACGAGCTATTTTACTATTCTTTACACCCACTACTTTCGATTTTATTGTAGGAGGAATCCGCCTAAGAGACGAATGGAGACTGTCGCAGTCAAAATTTATCGTTTGGCATATTCATTTCCTTTTAACCCTTGGAAATGCTTTTCTAAAGTTCCAAATTGTGTTTATACTTTTGAAAATATTGCACTTTACATTTCGTTCTACTTTCTACGATTTTCTCTTAAGAGCTATTTTACTATTCTTTACCCCGCGACTTTCGTTTCGAGGAATCCACCTAGAAAGTAGTATTCTGTTCCGCGTGGGAACTGTTTTATTTATAACCTAGATTGACGGGTAGAAAAACGTTAATCCTAGTCTCCCGGGGCAACGCCCAATTGTTTGTTTCTTTTTCTTGGTAATTAGTGTTAAATTAGGTGAGTGAATTTATCGTTTGACTACCCAAGGTCGCCAAATAGTTTAAATTTTTGTCCGAAAGATGTGTTATAATCCGACGAATCTATCACGGAAACGTACCGTTTATTCCTCCTTAGGAGGATTTCTGTTTTGGAGCATCGTTAGCCGCAGGAAACAATCAGATTCCGATAAGATTAACCAACCCGACATATGTATATATGTAATTTTAATGTGAATGTATGTCTTCTTTTGATACTTTAATGGTACAAAAGAATAAAAGACGAAGAAGAGAAAATTGATATTTATTTGGATGTAGATATCCAAACTCGTGTGATAAGCGATTGTGGTTCATCCTCATCATGTTACCAACAAAGCATTAAGTAATTATCTCTTTAGACCAGAATTGAGACATCCTAGTATTATTAAGTCCTTTTCATTGATTTAGCAACAATAACATTATTGAAAATAAGAATAAGGAGACTGTGGTTACAGTATCAACAGCTTGTTGGTGTGTTTCGTGCCATCCTTCAGTGTCTGATGTTCATTGTGCAGTGCTTTAGAGTTGTGCAGTAATCGTTACGTGGTGTTCGTCTTGGGCATTGGCCGGATTCCAAGTCTTCCTATCCTTTGCCTCTTGATGCCTCTCTTTTCCGGGATTGCACTTATAGTGTTGTCCCACGTCTTCTTTGCTCAACCTCTTCCTCTTTTCCCTTGCCATTTGGCTCCATATACCTCTTTCACTTGTACTGTTTTATCCAGTCTTTTAACATGTTCCCACCATCCTAACTGTCGTTCTTGTATGTATTCTTCCATGCTTCCAATTTTTAACTTTCTCACTTTATCGCGTAGGATCACTTCGCACGTTCGTCGTAGGTATTTTATTTCTACTACTCTTATTCTGCTTGTATGCCTTTCATTCATTATCCACGTATCACTTCGGAATATTAATACTGGTCTGTAGATGGCGTTGTATACTTTCATCTTTGTCCTTTGTTTTATTTCTTTCTTTTTTGCAATGTATTTATCACAGATCACTTAAAATAGATGTTCAACTTATATGCTCGTCTTTCCGCATTTTACAGGGGGTGGATGGCAATGTAAGTAAGGGGGAATTTAATATAGGCTACCACGCAATCAATCCTGGGCTAAGCAGGAAACATATATGTCAGGAAGAATAATGAGAATGTTTCGAGAGACATCTCTTGTGCGTCTAATCGCGCATTGGTGTTTCTTATGTCGTTATCATTAGTCATTGTTAGCCATCAATACAAGATATAGGTAATTATTTATTATGTTGTGAAGTCCATAAGGATGTGTTGCTCAAAAATATTATTAAAGCTGTAGCAGATATTTTAATTTATAAGTGGTGCAACGATATAAACAATATTTTAAAAGGAAAATTAAAAATAGCAGCATCTGAAGATGATCTTATGAAAGTCTATGCCTATGATAAATACAGGAAGTTATCGAGAAGATAATTTTGATCGATATGGTGAGTTGTACTTACATGCCTAAAAATTAAGTTTGTGAAGATGTTATTTGAATTCTTTCAGGTTTCACCATTGTCGATGATTATGACAGATCAATAGAGGAAGCAATATGAATTAATTAGCAACAAAAAAATTAATTTTAACTGAGCATCACATTACGTAAAAGGGCAAGTCTTGAAGAGCTGTGTAGAGTATTACTGTAATAGTATTTCTCAATTGTATTGTATAACTACCAATAAAATTCTAAAATAGAATACAATTTTTTACTTAGACTGAAGCCATAAACCAGCGTATATCTATCGATTTATCTTCTGGAACGATTTTACTCTATATTTGAAAATAGTTTGAATATATTGTATTCAAAATCAAACAACTCAGTACAGCGAGTAAAAACTTTTCAGAAGATTAATCCAAATTTAAAATAAAACGAGGAAAATAAAATAAGCGGTATAACGGGTTGCATACATTAGCTTCCCCTTACGTCTAATGCCGACCAGCCCCCAAAACTTATATACATAAGACCTTCAAGTTCTATTGACTATTGAGTTGTATATCTATTTCAAGTGATCTGTGGTATTTATTCAGCGAATAGAATAGTTTGTTTGTGTTATTTATGTCTTCCTCTTGTTGTCCTGATCTTGTATGGGCGCTCCCAGGTATTTATATTGTTTGACTTGCTCTAGTTCATTATTGTCAGTCCTGATATTCACTTTCACTTCTTGTACCGATCACTTTAGTTTTATTTGCATTCAGTTTCATGCCATTTTCTCTTAGCATCGTATTTCACACAAATAGTTTTTCTTGTCTTCTTGTCTTCTGGTCGGTTTGCTAATATTGCAATGTCATCTGCAAACGCGCATTGTATCAGTACTTGTTTTATGTTTCTATATCCAATGTTTCCAGGTTTTTCT
The DNA here is from genome assembly GCA_038088585.1 of Chrysina gloriosa. NCBI lineage: Eukaryota > Metazoa > Arthropoda > Insecta > Coleoptera > Scarabaeidae > Chrysina > Chrysina gloriosa. Next base: position 102,438,142 of record CM076087.1, read on the forward strand.
GTTTACTTCTCTTATTATTTAGTCCATGTATGTAAGCAATAGTAGGGGGCTTAAACTACCTCCTTATCTAACTCCTTGTTTAGCTCTAAATTCTTTGAATATCTTCTTTTAGCTATGACTACATTTCTTGTTTCTTTATATATACTTTGGCATATTCTCACTAGTTTTTCGTTTACTCCCATTTTCGTCAGAGTTTCCCGTACTTTTTCTCGTGGCACTCTATCAACAGCTTCCTCCATATCCAAGTATGTTATGAACATTGTTTTTTCTCAGTTCCAGAGTTCTGTTTATTATTGTCTTGAATATGTGATCCTGTATACTTTCCTTTGGTGTAAATTTATTCTGTGATTTCGAAACTTCCTTTCATTGTTTGTCTTATCCTTTTCTCGACGACCTTTTCATATATTTGGGTTGTGGTCCCAAATCCACCTGCGGTTGCTGCACTCTGTTCTATCCCCAGCTTTATAAATTGGCACTATTTGTCCGACTTCTGGTTCCTTTGGTATTTTCTTTTCCTTCGATACTCTATTTAGTAGCTTCGTCAGAATAGTCTTTCCTTCTGCTCCTATGTTCTTAAGTAGTTGCCGAATACAAATCTATAATTATTTCCGAAGGATGTGGTAAGGGTAATTGTATTTCTTTTCTATAAAACAACGTTATTGCCAAAATTACGTCTAAAACTTCGAAGATTTAAGTAAACAAAAACATCCTCTCGTCCTTTTCAATATTCCATTGTTATAATTTTTTCCTTTCCTAGATATCCGCGACGGTATAAAAACTTTCCAAACTTAAATACTCCACGCTTGACAAAATTAAACTCAAGGTCCGGCGTGTTGTTCACGCAAACGCATTAAAAATCCGGGAAATATAGTAATCATAACGCGGAGATTCGAAAAGATAATTCGATAATTATTAAAGACGAAGGCGAATATACACGCCGATAAGCGGCCGGTGATGATATTTACTTCTGTTTTGTAACGTCGTTCCGTTGATGCGCAAGCTCAACTTTCCCCGCAATAATTCGATTAGAACCTTAAACAAGAGAAGAAAAAAGAGGAAACTACCACCGACTTACGCAAGCTCCCTAGATCCTTTTAAAATTCGAATTTTAAGAAAGTTACCATCGATCGTAAGTAATTGCGTGCGTGTACGTACGAACATGCTACGAAGCTTCAATCTTGATGGTATCGTATCACTCGTTTTCTAACGAATGCAATTTCAGATTTTAATTGCGTCCTAACTAAGAAGTAATCAATCTTTATACGTATCTATCTGTGTGTGTATATATGTATGTATGTATACTGGATTCGCTTTCATTCGACGCCTAACTGCACCTTTAATACATCCATTAGAACGAGATTATCGAGACGGAGAAAAGAAACGTCGGGACTAAATGGAAGGAGGCCGCGATTTAATGATGCAATGAAAATCTTACGAACGGTTCGTTATTAATTCGATATTAAAATATCTCGTTGTGCTCGCTTAAACCGCGTTGTCAGCCACTTTCTACTTAATGTGCCTTAATAATAGAAAATCGCCGCTTCCTATACATGCGCGTTTGCTTTTTCTTGTCGATCGGCGATATATCGATCACCAGAGATTTCAACCGGATCGTCCGACGATATTTTCGAATAATTGTATATTAAAACAGCCCAGATAAGGAAAGGAGTGTAGCACGCTAAAGATAAAGAAGAAACTGGTAACAAATGAAGATTGCACAATGGAACAATGGGCACAGCATTTTAAAGAACCAACATATACGAACCCACCGAGCCTACAGGACGAAGAAGAAGAATTTCTTCTTCTTCTTCTTCTCGTTAATCCTTATGCCTTTCAGCGTCGGATTATTTTTGGATCTTACGACGATTTAATCCATTCTTTCGATCGTGACCGGTCTGTACTCATTCTTCTCATTTCTGCTATGGCCTTCCCTCGCTTTCGTCCTAATTCGTTGACTCTGTCAATCCATTTTTTCCTTGGTCTTCCCTTTTTTCTTCTCCCGTTATTTTTGGCTTCTATTATTTTCTTTGTTAAACTCTTTTGTTCCATTCTAATTATGTGGCCGTACCAATTCAGTTGACATTTTTCAATTCTTTTTAGTATATCTTCTTGATTTATCATATTCCTTATCTGTTCGTTTTCTATTCTGTCCATTTTTATTTTCTCCACGATCTTTCTCAAAAATTTCATTTCCATAGCTGTTATTTTGCTTTCGTGTTTTTGCTGTATTGTCCAGGACTCACTTGCGTACATTATTGTGGGGGCTACTACTGCATTGTATACTATCTGTTTGATCTTGGGTTCTATTTCTTTTTTCCAAAGATGGTTTGATTCAGAGCGTAGTATATGTTTGCGGCTTTCCGTCCTCTTTTTGCTATGTCTAGATCAATTTTTCCATCCTTCGATATAATAGTACCTAAATATTCGTATGCGTCGACAATTTCTTCTTGTTTATCGTTTATTTTAATTATTAGATTACTGGCTGGCTCTTTATTATTTATCACCATTAGTTTGCTTTTTTCTACGTTTATTTCCATCTTCATCTTTTCTATTTCTTCTGTCCATATTTTTGTTAATTTTTCCATTTTCACATAACTATCAGCTATTAGTGTCAGATGATCGGCGTACAGTAATGCATCCACAGCTACAGGTTCCAGTCTGTTATATCCTATCAGTGTCTTCACAGTTTCGGTGCGTTTCCTCGTATTTTGCAGGATTCTGTCCATTACTATAATAAATATTAATGGGCTTAAGCTGTCTCCTTGTTTTATTCCCACTTGCATTTCAAAATCTGCTGATCTTTTTCCATTCACTTGTACTATCCCCCTAACCTGACAATATAGACTATTGATTATTTGGCGCATTTTTCTTGGAACCTCTAGTTTCTCTAGACAGATATCTATACTCCCTCTATCTACTGTATGGAAGGCTGCTCGCAGGTCTATGAAATTGAAGTAGATTTCCTCCCTGTCTCAATTTTACGTTCAATGATGTTTTTAATTATGTGGATATTATCGTTCGTTTGTTTCCCGTTTCTATAGGCTGCTTGTTCTTCTCCCAGTTTGTCTCCTACTAAATGTGTAAGTCGTTCCGCTATTATTTTGGTGTAGACCTTAAAACATACTGTCGATAGGCATATTGCCCTATAGTTTTCGCAGTGACTTTGATGGCCTTTCTTATATATGGGAGTGATGAGGTTATTTTCCCAATCCGCAGGAATTGTGTTCGCTCGCCATGCCTTACAAAATATGTCAAGGATCCACTCCTTTCCCACCTGTCCGAGCCATTTTATCATTTCATACTACTTTGGTGACCTCCCATTACAGAGGTGTGAGTCACTTAAGGATTTGGGTGTGACCTTTGATACCAAGCTTACTTTTTGGAACCACATTTCTGAGATAACTTTTTCTGCATTAAAGCTACTAGGATTTGTAATAAGAATTACACGGAGTTTTGGATCTATTGATAGAATTTTACATATTTATTATTCCTTCCTACGTTCCAGGCTTGAGTACGCTTCTCTGGTTTGATCCCCTATTTATATCAATCAGTCTTGATTGCTTGAAATGGTGCAGAGGCGCTTTCTCAAATATTTATACCTTAAAGAAAATAGTTCATATCCGGCTCGGGGTTATCCTCATGATCTACTGTTGCGACAATTCGAAATGAACTCATTGGGAACGCGCCGGGATCTGTCAAGTATTCGTTTTTTCTATAATTTGCTTCATAATGGCATTGACGCACCAGAACTGTTGAACAGAATAAATTTTTATGTACCTAGAATATCTTCTAGATCTAATGTGACTTTTCTCTGTCCCCGTGCATGTACTAATATAATGCGCAAGTCTCCCATATATAAAATGTGTAATACATTTAATGTTACATGTTATGATGCTGGTATAAACCATATGTCACTACCGGTAATATTAAATTTCTCTTCTTCAAGACAAAAGAATAACCAAGGATTACTCGTGGTCTAAATAAAATCTTTAAAAAGGTTGAGATCAATCTAATACATAAATCAGGTAACAAGCTTCGAGCAGTTCTTGGTAATCCGAAGGATAAAGTAGCAATAACCGATAAGTTAGGAATTTATGCTATAAGTTGTAAAGATTGTTCGTCGAAGTATATTGGCCAAACCAAAAGATCTATCTTAACTAGATTTAAAGATCATATGGCACATTTAAAATTTGGTAGAATTGAAAAATCGAGTGTTGCCCAACATGCTTTCGACAATGATCATAGGATAAGCGTAGATAATTTGGAATTATTAAGAAATGTGCATAATTGTTATAAGCTGGATGCATTTGAAAGCATAGAAATATTTAAATGTGGCCGCCTCACTATGAATGCCGATAAAGGGCCTATCCCAGATAGCTGTTTATTTAATTTAATTAATTCTAAATAATTCCAGGCCTTTGTTTACATATTTCTTAAGTATTTTCAAATTGCTGCCTTTGCATTGTAATCGGTTATTACTGCGAATCATTACGGTTTCCTCATCTTAATGACATTTACGGGGAGTTCGACTATTGTAAACAATTACCAAGGAGCTCATTAGTCCTTATTCGTTGTATTACTCACCCGAACTTATATAAAGTACGTTGCTTAGTTTTATAATTCACATTTGATCATCTCCTGATGATGCTAACTTGGTTAGCGAAACGCGCGTCGAGAGACATGCAATATTTGTTTGGTGATAGTGGAAATTTGTACATTGACTTTGTCAGTGTGTTTGCTTTGTTACACCAAAGGTTCCAAACCAATTTTCTGAATTGTATTTATGTTTTTCTTTATCCTTTTATCTTAAGATTACATTGTATATATACATATGCTTGATATATCTCTTGTATTTTTGTCCTGTAATTGGATTGTTCTGTAGGGCAAATAAAATAAATAAATAAATAAATAAATATAAATAAATCAAACCTTCGATCACTGCGCAAAATTGAGTATCACGGAGGAAACAGTTCACTATTGAAAATATCGTTTGAAAGCCAAGTCTCGGTAACACAGATAACATCGTAATCACCATAATACCATACACCATAATATTAGGGTCATATTCCGTGTTCATTAGTTTAGCGTATTCCGCAGTCAATTCATTTCCAAGTTTATTTTTATTGGCAGAGTTTACAAAGTTCATTGAAGAAAACAATTTTTCACACAAATATGTGGACCCAAACATCGTTAAAAGAGTATTAACAAGTTTCTTCATTGATATAACATTATTTGGTGAGAAATCTCATACGTTTAATATAATGTTTTCAATTCTTAGTGTGGGATTCTATTTCGGAATACCATTTCTAAATCGTGGATATCTAGCCACATAAATTCGGCTAACTTCATTGTCCCGAATTTCGTTTTGTATGGATATAGAATAAAGTGAAATGTATTTTCCAAAGTTTAAAATTGATTAAATATCTCCTCAAAATAAAGATGATTGCAAGGACTGTGGTGTAATTTACTGACACAAATATCACATCGGTAAACTCCTCACCACACAATTGTTTATAATAAAATCGGTGACACGTGTTTCGCTAGCTCGAGGCAAGCATCTTCAACAACCGTATAATGTGGTGAGGAGTTTACCGATGTGATATTTGTGTCTCTCCTCAAAAGCTTGTTTTATTCCCTGTATAATCCTTAAGTATTTTTTAATTGGTTCTTCTTTAAATGTCAATAATAATAATAATAATAATAATAATAATAATATTTTATTTCGTGCCCAACAGTACAAAACCACAACGGACACATACAATCGAGCTAAATACACTAACCAAAGAACAATATGCAACAATTGAACGAAGAGATACACACGTCTTCATATTAAAGTATTTCTGTAACTATACATAGGTACATACATATATGTGCTACCTTATATATATATACGTAATATTAAACTAACTCCCCACAAAAAATGTCTTTATATAACATATCACCACAACGACACAGACGTGTTATGGGCGCTAGGTACATGACGTTTGTTCTTATAGGATCCAAGTAAAATGAACATATATTTCGCGATTTTTTGCCAGGCACATAAAAGGTACACAAGAAAGCAACTCAGGACAGTCAATCCTGTTGTTAATAAGTCTGTAAAGAAACACTGCACTAGTGCGTTGATAGCGCATATGGAGTGATGACAATTCGTGTGACAGAAGCAGTTGTGCTTGATCGTAGTTCCTCCTCGGATGAATGTTAAAAATTTTAAGAAACGTCGCTGCACTCGCACAAGTCGAAGTTGGTGAGATGCATAGTGAGGATACCATATGATCGCTGCATATTCTAATTTACTCCGAACTAATCCATAATAAAGAGTTTTAATAGCAGCACAATCAGTAAATGTTAGTGTCTTACGAAGAATGAAACCGAGAAGTTTGTACGCATTATTGCACACTGATGTAACTTGTTGACCAAAACAAAGTTTATCATCAAAGAATACTCCAAGATCTCTTACAGTCAAACGTCTTTAATATTTTCAGACATTAAAACAATTCGTCCATTTCCAATTATCCAATACATTAAAATGCCGAGTGATGTCGCATAAGAACATTAAATCATTTAACCAATTTGTATTTGAAAATTCGTTAAAACTATTGTTTTCTTTTTCATTAAAAAATCAGCTGGCCAATGCCCACTTGGTTTTTGTTTTTATAAATATGTATGTATATATATACTTTTTAATATTATTGATTGTCTGTGCTCTCTTTTATGACATACCTACGGGTAAGGTTCGCTACCACTGGTCTAGTCTCAGTATTTGCGAGTGTTTCCGACCCTTTTAGATACTTTACGATTTTATAAGTATTTATCAGATCTAGCAAGTCTATTGTCTATCTTCCGTAGCGAATGCAAGAAACGTTGCTCGAAATCTTTCGGGGTAGATTTTGTCTATTTCGAGCCCTATTTTCCACGCAGGTATGTCATTAGTAAATGGGGAACTAAAATATTTTCTACCTGCATCATTCTGGACGATCATTAACCCTTTAAATGCATGACTCTCCTATTTTGAACAATTTTTATTTATAAGAAAAGTTTACTATTCACAAAGTCATAGAAAAGTAATAAAAAAATTATTTAATTCAAAATTGTCCTTTTAGTCGTAAGGATAAGGATTTGTTGCTAAATGGCTACATACTTTCTTCAAAGAACTTCAAGTCAAATCAAAGTTTTTAAAACAATTGTTTTTTTGTTCGAACATAGTGCAATGCCACATCTCTCGCATATTGTGCGGCTGAAACTCCGGTATCCGGGATATTTGCATCGAATTTTCGCGTCCACATGCTCAGGGCAGTGGCCAATTTGATACTAACGAATACCTTGCGCTGGTCCTTTTGCTTGAATGGCAGGATCAATAGTACCTAGATCTCCCACGTTTCGGCGCGACGTTAATTTTGCTCAAACATTGGGCTAGTTCTACACGAAAATGCATTTGGCCTAAAATTTCGGAAGCCGTCGTTTTGTTTTGCCGTTTAAGCACTCTTCTATAAGTCAATCATGCATTGACGATTGTCAGGTCAAGCATGCGGTAGAAAACTCGCATATGCCATTTTCTGCTTTTCATCGAAAGTTTATATCGTGTCGTTAGGCTATCTGGCAAATCGAACTTGTTGACTGTCAATAAATTTTTGATTTTAGGAAATCCTAGATCAACCATTTCAATACGATCTTACACTGGGCGCATGAGCAAGTGACATATAGAGAACAACTGCGATAAATTGTTTTACATCGGAATCACAGTACGCAGTTGGCTTCCCTGGATTTTTTAAATGGTGTATAAATTTGTTTACGTGACAACGTTCTTTATTAGGTCTTCGGAAAAAACCTAAAGAATTGATACGGCGTTTCCAAATTTAGTAGTTCACCTTCAATTTCCGAATTTCCATTCAAAATTTAACTATTTTATTTAATTGCAAATTAAATGTATATATATATATATATATTTCGTGACCTTTTTATACTTATCTTATATGATAGATCTCTACCACTAATAGGTCAATAAAACAAGGCTGGTTTGAACGATAGTTATATTTTCAGAACGTTTACAAACGTTTTCGGAACACCTTCGTCAGTGAAAATATAACTAGATAAATATATAAACAAACATTTGTTTTTTATTTGGGACTATCAACAAAATAACTAATGACTAGGATTTCTTGATATAGAGGATGTATAACCAACTTTTATATATATATAAATTATAAAAACTAAATTAATGTGTAAACATACATGCAAATTAAGTAAAACCTTATATCAAAAAATCTTTGTCGAAACCTTAACAATTCTGTTCAAGGACTAGGGAAAACCAAATTCAAAAACCTAGCCAAAGGTTTCCTCCTTAAGAAATGCAAATGTCATTTTAACAAATTGCTATATACATTACTTAAATTTTGAATATCGGTCCTGAAATTAATAGTTTTAGTGTCTTTATGTATATTTATCATTTCATATATTAGTCTTTTTTATAATTATTCTCTGTTTTTAATATAATTGTGTTTTCAAAATCAAAGTAATGCCCAAGATCTTTGTAATGCTTTGTTACAGCGGTCATTGCACCAAAATCATTATTTAAAGAATACTTATGGCTATACAACCTTTCCTTTAAATATTGTTTCGTCTGACCGATGTAACAACCATCACAGTCTTTACAGTTTATTTTATAAACTACATTACTCTGATTTTGTTTAATTATTTTAGATTTAGTATTAGTAAAAAGAGATCTGTTACTATAATTTGGAATGAAAGTAATGTTTATGTTGTTTTTATTAAATTATTTTTTATTTTTTCGCTTAAACCTTTTTTATAAGGAATAGCGTTATAACATTTATTGTTATTAATTTTAATTCCTCTATTATATAATTTGTTAATTCTATTTTTTATTATTTTTCATAAAAACTAGAGATGGGACGAATCCAAATTTTCTCGAATCCGAATTCTAAAGGATTCTCGAATCTCTCGAATCCTTCGAATCTCGAATCTCTCGAATCCATCATATAATTACAATAATAAGAAAAGGACAGAGAGGAAAAACAATTTTACAGGAAAATTTTAAAGCTACTTTAATTAAAAACGATACAGTTTTTAAAAATATTTATTAAAAAAGATATTATAACATATTTATATTACAAATGAAATTAAAAAAAAGCGAATTACACAATATTAAAAGATAAATTATGTTAAAATCTTGATGATTATGCAACAAGTTTTTATTTATATTTAATTTCCTTAGCATATGGAAATTAATATATCAATAACAGTACCGATATCTTGTCAGAAACTTTTGTGAATGAGAATAAGGGAGAGCTAACATAGATAAACAGCAAATATTGCACATGAAAATCTAAACACATATTTTAGTATATAAAAGAAAGCACTCAACCTAAAAGAAATAAGTGAGAATTTTAATTCAGATTTTTATTTAAGAAAACCAGCTTTCGATCTCGCTCTGGATCCAACCGACTACGTTTTTATCCACTATGATGCCTGATGTGCTGAATAGTCTTTCTGAAATCACTGTTGATGGTGGTGTAATTAAGAATTTTTTGCTAGTTTCATCAAATTTTGGTATTTTTTGTGTTGCCCTTCCAGTATTTAAAGATGTCTGCAGTTGGTGGGAGCAGTGGTTCTGCTAAATAGGCATTTATTTCTTCTTCAGGAGATGAACTGTAATCCACATCACTGCAGGTAGCTGGGGTCATCAACTGAGAATAGTAACTCCACATACTATGACCTTGTTCAGTTAAAGATATATCTGTGGCATTTGCTTGAGTTTTCTCTGATGACTGCAGATCACCATTTGTTTGCATATAGATGGATGAAATTTCGTTAGCCAGTGTCAATTTAGCTTGCTCAACGTTTTCTTTATTCAAAAATACATTCCCTTTGAATCGGGGATCCAGTAAAGTACCAATAGTATACAATTTCTCTGTCTCAACAGAATGGTAGCGCCTTTTAGTGACGCAAGCAAATCATTTCGGAAACCCTGTACTGAACCTAATTTTGGTTTGAAATTTTCTAGAGCACGAATGGTGCTATTCACTAAAGGAATTATTTCTGAAATTGTCACTTTACTTGAGCTGGCCACAAATGTAGCTTTATCAAACACTTCTAATATTCGTATAATATCTTCAATAAGTTTCCACTGTCGAGGACAAAGGTCTATCTGAATATTCAAGTCAGAAGCAGACAATAAAATGGCTTGCTTTTGTTCCACAAGTCGATTGAGCATGTGAAGCTGAGAGTTCCATCTAGTCGGCTCGTCTTGTATTAAACGACGACCTTTAAGACCTAACTTAGCTTGAGCAGTTTTTAACATTTTTGTCGCTTTAGAAGAGTGTTTGTAATGTCCCACAATATTCCGACAGGATATCATTATTTCCTTAATTTCATTCTTATTCAGTAAACCATCTTTTATAACTAACTGAAACGTATGGGCTAGGCAAGGCAAGTGGGTGAAGATGCTACGCTCTAAAGCTGCAACCATATTAGGACCATTGTCTCTCATGAAGCATACAACTTTTTCTGTAAGATGCCATTCTTTTATTATGTTGCTAATGAAAGTTTCTATAGCAGATGCTGTATGTGAAACCTCTAAAAGGAATACATTCTAAGCACAAATGATGGTACTCAAAGTTTTCATCTACAAAGTGCACTGTCAGGCTTAGGTAGTCATCAGATGATGTTGATGTCCACATATCTGTTGTGACTTCAATGTATTCAGTATTTTTAAAAAGTTCCTCGACGTTCATTTTTTCTTCTTCATACATATCTGGAATTACCTTTTCAGAAAAATGTTTCCTACATGGGATGACATACCTTGGTTCAAGATGGTTAATCAATTTTTTTAAACCCCTTATCTTCCACTATGGACAGTGGTTGATTATCTGTACATATCATTTCAGCAACCAATCTGGTAATTGTTTTGCCTCTTTTGTCCCCAGGCTTAAAACTTTGCATTTTATCAAAAAATTTTTCAGAGTAGGTTGGTTGAAAGGTTCTGCTTTGCGTTTCACTGCGCATTGTTTCAAAGACCTTTGTTCGCCATAAGAACAAATTTTTTGAACCTGGACTAGGAGTTGAACTAATTGACACAGGACGCCCAAAAGTAGTTATATCATCTGGATTATTTTCTTCAAATGAAGAATCAACATTGACAGTCAAAGGGCTTAAGGGTGAAGTTGGAATTAGTAATGAGTTTGATGAACTTGTACCTTTCAGTTCTTGATATTTGGATAAATGCCTGGTTTTCAAATGTTTCCACATAGCTGAAGTAGTGTGCGACTTTTTCCCTCTAGATATTTTTCAGAGCACAGATTGCAATTTGCATAGTTTTCATTTTCTGAAATTTGGAAATAGTTCCAAATATCAGAAGTTGCCTGAGGACACAAAGCCATTTCATAGGTTGCTATTGAATGCAACAAATATGATGTAACAGTGACAGTTGTGCAACTTCAGAACTCCCCTGAAAAGAAAAAAAAAATTAAGTTTTCATGTTAAAATCCTAAAATCCTTGTAATTTTATTATTAGCTGTAATAATTGCGCGAAAATACGGTATGCAACAGTAATAATAAAACTGCAATAAATGTACAAAATTACTATGCCGTGAATAATTAATTAATAATGCAGTTGACAGACATCTGAAATGGCCTTTGACAACAATTAACAAGTTATTTATTTTTTTTAATTCTTATACTTAACAATTACATTTATATAACATCCCAATTTGATTTCCAACTAACACCGCATGCAATGTAATATAACTTAATATGTGCAAAAAAAAATTATATATCAATACAGTATAAATGAAAATAAGTAACTTACCTCATATATCGTATAAACCACGCATATCCACTCTCAAACGTCACAGACTGAACAGTACTGCACTATAAAGTGGTCGTTGCGATCTGAAGTTTACTCGCACCACGCACCTTTATATATCATATATCAAGAGTTTCGAGAATAATCCAGTATTAGAGCTCAGTCATCCAGAACCGACGAGACTATTCAAGACGAGATAGTTGCTAGAATTTACGAGAGAGCGCAGGATGTTAATTAGAATCACATAAAGAGCGATAGATGGTATTAGTGTAGCATATATGGTGTTTAAAATATAAAACTTGACTGAACTGACTTAACATGATATAATCTTAGCTAGTTATTAGAACTAAATGTACATAAGTTAATAAGTTTTCATAATTTTTGTAATTAGATTAGTTATATTATTTGCTGTCTGTATTTGACATGTTCCATACCTTTTCTGGTCTCAGGAATAAAGATATTTATTTATTAAAAATACCACAAACATTAGGAAAGCATGCCAGCTTATAAATACTTTGTGGCTGAAAGAACGAGAACCGAAGAGAATCGTCGAGATCTTTCTAGTCAGTGATTCATATGTGTCATGATTACATGAGTCATCATTATCATTATTATTTTTTTGGATTCGAAAGATTCGAATTACGAAAATCGTGCGAAGATTCGAGTTTTCGAATCTCGAATCTTTTCAGGATTCAATGGATTCGAGGATTCGCGGATTCGAATGTCCCATCTCTAATAAAAACTATTTGGATAATTATTTTTATCTAAGATTTCTTTAACTTTGTTTAAATTCTTTTCCCTAAATTCAGGATTAGCTAATCTAACCGCTTGATCAACTAAACCGGTAACTACATTAATTTTATGTAATTTTGATGTTTCTGAAAAATAATTTAAATGTCTTCCTGTATTGGTAGACTTTATATGCCAATTTGTTTTCACAATGCCGTTATTATGCATGACTGTCACGTTCAGGAAATTCAATGAGTTATTAGATTCTCTCTCATATGTAAATTTTAATCTATTATGATAGCTATTAAATGAATCTAATATCTCATCAATACTATCCTTTCTTACGGAACAAAAACAGTCATCCACATAACGTCTGTAAAAACTTACACTAGAATTTAGTTTTGCCAAACAAGTTTGCTCTAGGTCCTCCATTACCAGGTTTGCGATAACTGCTGATAATGGAGAACCCATTGCAGTACCGAAAATCTGTTTATAAATTTTATTTTGATATGTAAAATAAGTAGAATTTAAACAAAGTTTCGAAGCTGCAATGAATTCCTCCTTTGGAAGATCTGTAAAATCTTTTATGGAATTCCATTTTTTATCTAAAATTTTTAGTGCTAAATCTACAGGAATATTAGTAAATAAAGAAACAACATCTAAACTGATTAATTCGTAATTATTAGGAATTGTTTGATGTCTAACCGAATCTACAAATTCCCATGAATTTTTCACATTATATGTAGTTTTACCTACAATATTGCTTAAAATTTTAGATAAAAATTTGGAAAGATTGTAAGTGGGGGAATTAATGCAATTTACGATTGGACGTAAAGGAATATTATCTTTATGTATTTTAGGAATACCGTATATTCTTGGAGATATGGAATTTAGAATTTTTAAATGGTTATTTAAATCTTTAGAAATATATTACTATTTATTAGTTTATTTATTTCATTTTGTAATTTATTTGTTGGGTCTGATAATAATACCGAATAAGTTTGATTATCTTCCAATAAGGAATTCATTTTGGCTTCGTAATCAATCTTATTCATAATTATGGTTTTTTCTCCTTTATCTGATTTAGTTATTATAATATCTTTATTAGATTTCAAAAAGTTTTTTGTTTCATTAAAAGCTTTTTGTAAGATATTATTGTTACTATTATTATTTTTATTGTTTTCTTTATTTTTGTAATTTGTCAAAATGTTAACCAACCTATGTCGTAAGTTAGGTTCTAAGTTTTCCTCATAATTTTGAACGATATTTTCTATATTACAAATAAAATCATCTATCGGTATGACATTAAAATCTATAGAAAACTTAGGACCTAGACTTAAAATTAATTTAAATTAATTTTAATTGCAAATGTTTTTTCTTCCAAATATTTTTTCATTTGGCTCTGAGTTTGAAAAACAGCACGAGAACACGGCGGTAAGTCTTCGTTATCAACTCGGGAAGCCGTTGGAGCTGGAGACATCAGCATTGGTTCCGCTTCACCTTCTTCGCCAAAATCCTGCAAGACATTTGGTACAAAACTTCGGTCTTTCAAACTGTCATCATCAAAAGAATGATCCTCATTTTCACTCTCCTCGCTGTTATTTTCCAACAAATATTGTGTTAACTCTTTCATCGATTTAACCCTCTAACCGGCAAGACCGTCTTGAGACGGTCTTCGATTTCTGAGCTTACCTGCTGCATTATAAATTTTTTCGTTTTCAAATAGTGAAAAACGTCTGCACACAACACACTTAACATTTGTTATACTCTCCAAAAGATATTCTAACAAATCGTTTGTCAGCTGTAATCAATCAAGTGCAAAAAATACTTGAAAAAAATATTGGCTTCATCCGATCATTTTTACGGGCTTGCCAGTTAGAGGGTTAAAAGTCTTATTCGTGTTGAAAGGACTTTACTATCTCGGAAAGGAACTAAAACGACAAATCAAACCGTTACGAACGTCGTTCAAATTTATTGTGTTCATCTGTACGATGTAGCCAATTGGGATCAAATCTTTTCATACAAATTTTCTTGGTATGAAAAGAACTAAAACATATTATCAACCGCTTATTACACAAATACTTACACTTTTTAAGTCGACAACAAAAAATGCAAATAAAACTTTTCCTTTGTCTCAAAAAAGTTACGAGTCAATGTTTACACTTTAGACGTTCCGGACAATGTGAGTGCTACCACTACAACATGCTCGAAAAACTTCTCGCTTTGACAAAAACACGAGTAAATTTATTTAATCTTATAAGCAGTATGTATCCACGTTGCAACGCGATGAATTCAGCACTTTATTTCTTGTCACAGCAATAATTAAAGCGTTCTAAAGATTTTGTTACCAAACGGCAAGTATATGCATTTAAGGGTTAAACTTTAACCGACATACGTATCTATCTTCATTCTCGAAGACATTTTTTGTTATAATGAATTTAAATTCAACGTTTCCGTCTTTGTAAATAATTAGATCTTTTACGATCCGATTTGCATCGGAAACTCATATATCGATAATAAATTAACACCGGTGCACACACGTCCATAATAATCGCGTTCGCCTTACAGTTTATTCGATTAAGTTCCAGCGCAAGGCAACGGTTAAGCGGCTACGACGAAGACGTCCTCCGCTAGCGCGAGCCGAAAGAAACGAAACGAAGCGGTAGAAGTGCGTTTCTCGGTTTGGTGGAGGAAGTAGCCGCTCCGATCCGGTGGTCTTCGGATGGCCTGATTCTCCAACAGCAGTCTTCGACACGGCGTTTCATCGCAAGCATCTCTCGAAGAACCTCAAGCAGGCGATACAACACAGTGAACACGATTTTCTCGCGTCGACGACAGGTGTTAGCGCGCTCGCCAAGAAGTACCACTAATCGCGCATCGGTGCCCTCTTAACTTTTTTCTTTTAACTTTTTAGACTTTAAAGTGCGTAGTTTTCGTTCCGGGATTTTTTCTTCTTCGTCTTCTTCGAATAGATTTGTGAGTGCGTCGTTGAGGGAAATCGTGGAAATCATGGTGAGGAGGAACTGTAACGTCCTTAGAGACTTTTTCCGGACGTTCTTGGTGGTTTCTTCGTTGGAACTCATCGCTACAATTAACGGTCAGTTTCGTACGAACTCGTTCTCACTGTTATTTTCGCATTTTTCTTCGTTCGTGGATCGTATCTCGTGTGCTTGATGTACGAGATTTACGTTCGGGTTACGTCTTAATTGGGTTAATAAGTTTTGTGAACGTAAAAGAACAGTTTCGTAGGTCGATAAGAACGAAACGAATTTACGTACCTCAAGGCGAAAATTTAAGTTACTTCTTATTTTACAAGAAGCAAATCTTTGCGTTTGTACAAGAATCTTGTCATTATTAGATTAGTCACGAAGTAATTGTAGATTCTTCTTTCGGCATAAATCAAAGAGGAACTACGCATTACTTTAGAAGTTTAAGAAGGTATTGCTTACTTTGTATCGTGATCCCATCCTCAGATCTTTTGGAAAAACAGTTCAAAAGCAATAATCACAAATTGAATAGAACTGGCTTTTACTTGGTGAAGTTCCATAATAATAATCATTACTCCACCAGAGATAAAAATTTTAGCATTTGAATGGTTGCGCAGGGAACGAACAAAGTTACATTTTGACAAGGGCTAATCTGGTAAATAAGAAAAATATGGTCAAATATGTCCTATGAATTTCCATAAAGTTTTTGGCAAATAAGCAAACTCGAATGAAAATGTTTGGATGATTCTACTCGACGATATTTAATCCGGAGGAACGTCAAATATGTATATCCCTCGTAGGCTCTTATGGCCGATAGCAATGAAAGAAATTTTCTTCGGATTTTGCTGTATTTTACTACGTTTTGTTTCGCTGTAGCAACTGCCTGCGTCTTCAAAAATACACAGTTCCAGAAAGAAATTCCTATTCGTCAGACATAATTGCTTGGTACGTTAAATGTAATTTATCGTCATCTTCTTTTTCTTTCTCGGCGAATTTATTTTTACGGATAAAACTTGGATGAGACCCAGAAGATCGTACCGGGAAAGAGGAGAGCGGTACCATGCAAAAATAAATGGTAAATAACTCGCCGTTATGGTCCCTTGGTTGCGGATCAAACTTGGGTGAGGCCCAGAAGATCGTAAACAAAAATTGAAAAATAGAGAATTCACCGCCACGGTCACTTGAACTTCATCCAAGCTTGGGTAGTAATAGTATTTTATCCTTCAAAGAAATCGGATTGAACTTGGCTTGTCACCAGCTATCCCTGCCATTCTTGATGTATGCACCTTCTCCAGTTGCTTTGATTGTTGGTCAACGTTTGTGCCTTTTTCAGTATATTTTTCCTTTGTTTTCCTTATTCATCTATGTTTCCGTTCGGCCTTCCTCTTTCATTTTTCTTGTCTTTTCGGGCTTCCGTAACCTTTTTTACCAATTAAGTATAGTACATTGTTTCTCTCTTTGCGGTCCTTGTTATTTTCTTTCTTCTTCCAGATTTTTCATTCCATCTTCAGTTTACAATTTTTGCATGCATTCAGGTATTTATGCTCCACTGATATTTCCAATTTTTTATCCTGTTTTATTTTGACCGTTGTCATCATCATTGATTTTCCTTTCTCCCAGTTGCTTTAATTGTTGGTCAACGCTTGCATGTTTTTCAGTGTTTTTCTCCTTTGTTGTCCTATGCTTCTTATTCTATCTATCGATGTTTTTGTTTGGCCTCCTTCTTTTATTTTTCTTGTCTCCTGTTTACGTAACCCTCCAATCAAGCACTTTGTTTCTAAATGCATTTGTTGTTAACTTTCACCCATCGTCCCTTGATTTCTTACGTGACCGTCTTGAGTTTACTTTCCTATTGTTCTTAGTTGAATCTTAAAGAGGAAAATCCACGATACACTTCCGTACGATATTGGTGGTCTTAGTATAGTACCCTTTTCTCTTCGTAGTTTTCGTTATTCTCTTTTTTCCATATTTTTGAGTTTAGAACATATTAAATATTTCGTTCATTCTTTCCTCAGTTTACAATTTTTGCATGTTGGTAGGTATTTATGTCCAGTTGGGATTTCTAATTTTCGATTCTAATTTACTTTAACCGTTATCATTGCTTTTCCCTTATCCCAGTTGCTTTGACCAACGTTTGGCCAACGTTTGCATCTCCTCCAATGTTTTTCTCCTTTGCTTTTGTATCTATTTACTTTTGGCCTTCCTTTTTCTTTTTTTTTTGGTCTTCAATTTTCATAAATATTCTTTTACCAATCAAACTGTTCGTTTCTTAATGTAATTCTTATTAACTTTTACCCATGGTCTCTTCGTTTCTTGGGTGATCCTCATGAATTTGCTTTAATACTTTCCTTAGTTGCATCTTCTCCATTCCGTTTAATTATTTTCGTATTTCTTAAAGAGGGAAGCTCACGATACATTTGCGTCCAGATTTTTAGTTTAGAACATAGTAAATATTTTTTCCATTCTTTGCTCAGTTTACAATGTGTGCGTGTATACCTACATACATATTTCTAATTTTTAACTTGGTGTTATATCTTCCATTCTTCCTTCAGTTTATACTATTTACGTATATGTAGGTATTCATATCCGGTTGATATTTCTAATTCTTTATTCTGTTGTATTTTGACTGTTGTCATTGTTTTCCCGTTCTCCTAGTTGCGTTGATTGCGAATGCCACGGTTTGGATCTTCTTCAGTGTTTTCCTCTATTTTTCTCTATCCGAATTTTTGTTAAGCCCTCTTCCTCTGTTTTTCTTGTCTTCTTCCGCTTCCGTAACATTCTTTCACCAATTAAACTGTTCGTTTCTTAATGTATTTCTTACTAACTTTGATCCATAGTCCCATTGTTTCTAACGTGATCCCCTTTTCGATCAAATTTTCTTTGATGTTTTCCTTGGCTGCATTTTCTCCATTCGTTTTAGTTATTTTCGTATTTCTTATTTTTAATTTTTATATTTCAGATTGGTAGTCTTAGTATAGTACACTTTTCGTTTCTTCGTATTTTTTGTTATTTTCTTGTTCTCCCAGATTTTTGAGTTTAGAACATATTATATATTTCTTCCATTCTTCCCTCAGTTTATACATTTTGCGTGTCTATGAGTATTCATGTCCGGCTGGTATTATTTTTGATTCCATTCTATTTTGACCGCTATCATTTCTTTTCCTTTCTCACAATTGCTTTAATTGTTGACCAACGTTTCCATCTCCTAGAGAGCCTTCCTCCTTTATTTTCGTGTCTATTTTTGTTTTAGCCTTCCCCGTTTTATCTCCTCCAGTTTCCACAACCTTCTTTTACCAATTAAGTTGTTCGATTTTTTATTAATTGTGACCCATTGTCTCTTCGTTTCTTGCGTGATCCTCATGAATTTTCTTTGGTGTTATCCTTAGTTGCTTCTTCCTCATTTCGTTTAGTTATTTTCATATTTCTTAAAGAGGGAAATTCACAATACACTTTCCTACGGTATTGGCGGTCTTACTATAGTACACTTTTATTTTCTTTGTGGTTTTTGTGATATTTCTTTTCTTCCAGATTTTTGAGTTTAGAAAATATTATTATTATTTTGACTGTTATCATTGCTTTTTTCCTTTCCCAGTTACCTTGATTGTTGGCCAATGCTTGCATCACTTTCAGTATTTCTTTCTTTCGTTTCCTATTCTTTTTATTCTATACATCTATGTTTTTGTTTAACCATCCCCCTTTTATTTTTATCGTCTCATCCCGCTCTTGTAATTTTTATTTACCAATCAAGCTGTTCGTTTCTTAATGTATTTCTGATTAACTTTGACCCATTGCCTTTTCCTTTCCGACGTGATCATGTGTAGTTTAATCTATTATTTGCCTTAGTTACAACTTCCCCACGCCCTTAAGCTATTTCCCTATTTCTTAAAGAAATACTCATGGCACACGCACGACATCGATGGTCTTAGTAGGTATAGTGCACTTTTCTTTTCCTTGTGGTTTTTGTTATTTTCTTTTTCTTCCAGATTTTTGAGTTTAGAACATAATAGATATTTCTTTCGTTCTTTCCTCAGTTTTTCAAGGTTTGCATGTTTGTAGGTATTCATATCCGGCTCGTATTTCTAATTCTTGATTTTGTTTTATTTTGATCGTAATGATTGTTTTCCCTTTTCATAGTTGCTTTAATTGTTGGCCAACGTGTGCTTGTTCTTGGTTCTTGTGTTTTTCTCCTTTATTTTCTTATGTATTTTTGTTTCGCATTCTTTTTATATTTTTTTGTCTCCTCCCGCTTCCTTAACTTTTTTTACCAATCAAGCTCTTCGTTTTTAAACGTTTTTCCTGTTAAATTTGATCCATCATCTCTTTGTCTTTTACGTGATCGTGTTGAGTTTACTTTCCTATTTTTCCTAGTTGTATCTTCTCCATCCGGTTTGGTTTTCCTATTTATTATAGAGGGAAACTCACGATACACTCGCGTACGGTATTGGTGGTCTTACTATAGTACGCTTCTTTTTCTTGCGGTTTTTGTTATTCCCTTTTTCTTCCAGATTTTTAACTTTGAAATATAAGAGATATTTCTTCCATTCTTCCCTCAGTTTACAATTTTTTGCGTGTATGTAGTAACTCATGTTTCTAATTTTTAATTCTGTGTTATTTTGACAGCTATTATTGCTGTCTGTCTTCTCCCAATTGCGTTGATCGTTGGCCAATGTTTTTAATAATTTACGTTTTGATTACTAAAATTGGGAAAGTAAAAACCAATGTTGAAAATACAATCAAAATGCATTGCAGAAACACAGATACAATTTCCCAATGTCCTCTACAGCAGTGCAAGTATATAGTGAAGAAGAAATAAAAGTTTGGATTAATTAATTCAGATACTAATAGATAACCATAAACAATTCTATTGTTATTCAATTCCTGCATCCTACAATATCAGCCCGTGTTTCACGCATTCATTAACCAGACACGATAATAATCGATACAATTTGCGCGGGTACATCGTCAAAGGCGACCTAAATCTTTCCTCAACGACTCGCTAAACTGAAAACCAACAAAAACTCATAAAATACTTAGTTACGTCAATAAGTGCAACCTTTAATGTTTGCTTTAGATTTAACGCCAAGTCGATTAACGAGAAAGGTGCGTTTCTGTCGAAGACGAACGATAGCATAGAACATATGTAAGTGCATGCACACAATACATACGTATCACAAGGGGGAGTAATACGTCTTCTCTTGTAGGTAACGTAAGTCGTTAAGATAACTGCTGCGTACTCGTTTGTTTCTTTCGAAGATAAGTCGTCGCGAAGAACGCGCGTTTCCATCAAAAATTTTTCTGCTACTCAAAGGAATATCCATTAGGTTCGATATGTTAACGACTGTACGTGCGTGTGTTTGTCTAAATGTAGGAAATGGAAAAGTCGGTGACCTTTGTGATAAGTCTGTGTATATGCGAGATGTATTGAACGATGAGGGACATTCAACGCTTAGAAATGGTGTTTTCTTTTAAACTTTTTTTTTATTTCCTCCATGCCTAGACCTTGGACAAGCATTAATTATGATTTATACAACCCACAATCTTATTGCATGAAGAATCAACCTGGCATGAACAAGGAATTTTACCTTTACCAAAATCGCTTCCTGGGATAAATCGGAAGTTCGATCTCTATCAAAATCAACTGATGAAATTATTTACCTACTTTTTTAGTTTACATGTTCGATGCTGGTAATTTTATTTCCTGAGAAAGTTGGGACATAAAGATGTCAATGTGGCAAACATTATAAGCGGTTAACAGATAAAGATTTAGTTACAACACAATATTGTCGTTTCTTTTCTTTCATACAAGTGGAAGACAAATTTTCAAATTAAGAAAAATTTCAGGCAAGGAAGATGTGGAAAGGGTACCATCTGTTCATGATGGGGACAGTACCAGTTCTTTCGTTAGCGAAACATGGTTTAATGATAATAATAATATATTGCATTTGCATTGTTCAGGCACATATCCTCGCTGGAAAATACTACGGGAAATAACAAGATATCTTCAGGCCAATGGGGAAATTCTGGTACTGAAAATACACATGTAGGATTCAGCATATATTGACCATGTAACAAAATCAATGTTGACCAGTGTAATCAGCCTGGTCGCGTTCGAATTGACTCATTTGAGAACGCGAGAATGGCGCGTAGGAAAGCAAACCGCAACAGAAATCGTCGTCGTATCCGAAGATAAATAAGTTATAACGGACGTACTTTGCAATTATCTACGACTACCTTACGAAAATTTATTTCTGCGCACGTAAATAAATATCGTAATAACGTAGAGTAGCGCAGCAACGCCTGACCATGAATTCATAAAATTATCTGGAACGCCCGTAGTGGTGCTTTGCCATTAATAAATTTCCCGTATAATTATGCACGCCGTAATGAATTATTGTGGTTACCGTTAAGCATTCGCTTTTGATTTTTCGTTTTGAGAAAGGTTTATCGGATTGCTTTATCGGTGCACCGTTCATTTCGAAATTTTAAGAAAAACTAAGAAAAATGCAAGTTCAAAAAGGCTGGAATCCAATAAATACCAACCATGATTTAAAGCGTTAATCAGATGATTTCTTTTTCGTAATAAGCGACTTGAAAATATCTACAAGCTTGGTCACAGATTTCGATAAAAGGAATTTAAAGAATGTGGTTAAGACAAATATAATAATTCAGTAATCTTAGATGAAAGCATAAAAGAAGCAAAATAGCAGGTAAAGCAGTGCAACATAGGATATTGGAATGTGAGGCCGATAAGAACTTATAATAATAATAATAATAATAATACAATTTATTTGCCCAACAGGTCACCCTATTAACAGGGCAAAAGTTACAAAATGAATATAATGTAATAGTCTGAAAACATGTACAGAAAACATATAAAGAACACTAAGATATAAATTAATCCTCACATTTATTAGCCAGTTTACTCATAACAAAGATCGGCGTCCGCTTAACGATGTTTGTCCTAGCTAAGGGTAGTCTGAAGGTGCAATCGGTCCTGGAGTTAATGCGAGGTACATGAAATGCCAGACGCTGCAATAAAAATGGACAGTCGAACTTGTTGCTCATTAGGTTTAAAAGAATTTTTTGCAAATCGTATCTCTTCGAGATGCCAGTGAGTCCATACCATGTCGTTCAAGCAAATCGGATTGCAAAGTGCCAACAACCGGATATCTGCCATCCTGTTTGAAGGACAGAAACTTCAAAAATTTTCTATGGATGCGCTCTAGGGGTAGATGGTCACACATCTGCAAGGGATACTACGCCAAAGGTATGTATTCCAATTTGCTAAGGACGAATGCATAATATAGCACCTTGAGCAAGTCCGGATCCTCGAAATACCTTGACACTCTCGTCAGAAAGCCCATGGCCCTAGTTGCATCTGAACCGATCGATGAAATGTGGGACTTGAAAGTAAAGTTAGAATCAAACACAATCCCCAAGTCCCTGACTTCCGCTTTTCTCTCGATCACAATATTATGGATGGTGTAAGTAGTTGAAAAAGATGATGTAGAGCGGCAGAATGAAAGCACACAACATTTTCGTATGTTTAGGAGTAATTTAGATTGATTACACCACTGGGCAATCTTATTTATGTTTGTCTGGAGAAGTCGAGCGTCATCTTCTGATGAAATTTCAGAAAAATTTTAACGTCATCAGCATAAGCCAGGACTGGACATGTCATGGATAAAAGCAAGTCATTTATAAATATGTTAAACAAAAGAGGTCCTAGATTTGATACCTGCGGGACTCCTGAGGTAAGGTTGAATTTCTCCGACAAGAAACCATTGTAAAAGACATAACATTTTCTGTTCTCCAAATACGAACTCAATAGCCCCACCGGCGACGGAACGCAGCCAAATCCACGCAACTTATACATGAGAATGCCATGATCTATGGTGTCAAAAGCACGAGAAAGGTCTGTATAAATGACGTCAATCTAGCTGCGTCGATCTAAAATTTCACCAACGTATTGGCAAGTAGTTGCTATGCTTGTAGCAGTAGAACGCCCCGAAATAAAGCCATGCTGACAGGGAGACAGAAGAGGATGAATGTTGAAGTATGTGGACCTGTAAAGGTACTTCTCAAAGACTTTAGCAAAATTCGATAAGATTGATATAGGCCGATAGAACAGAGCAGTATCCCTCCTCTGTGTACAGGGCAGATTTTGCAGCGCTTCCACCGCTGTTGAAAAACACCTGTGCGAATTCATAGGTTAATAAGTACTTGTAAGAGGTAAGCAAACACATATCGACAATCACGAACCAGAAAGCTAGGCAGCAAATCATCTCCAGCTGTCAGTCTATGCTGACGATATGGTTCTCATTGAGAAATTTTTATTGAAAATGTAAAAAAATACAACGAATGTTTGGAGAAAGTAAACATGAAAATAAGCGAGGAAACGACAAAAACTATGTTAATCAGCAACGAGGAAAAGAAACATTAAATCTTTCTAAATCAGCAAAAATTGGAAAAGGTTAAAAACTTCATATATATAATATTTAGGGACAATTCTAATTGAAGATGGGAGGTTTGTTGAAGAGATGAAGACTAGAAAGGAAGCAACAAGAAAATGGTTTAACAGCACGAAGAGTACCTTCCTGAACAAAAAAACGAATTACCAAAACACATGACAAACATTGATTTTTTAAGAAAATAACTGCACCAATACTCACATTTCATCGGATCTGAAGTATAGATAACAATGAGGAATCAATAAAACACACAAATTGAGTTGAAATTTGATTTCTCAGAAGGATAGATAGAAGAACAATACTAGAAAAAGTATGAAATTGTACAATCAGAGAAAACTTAAAAATACAGGCCATAAAGAACACAAGATAGGGGGAAGGACGACTCAGATGTTTAGGACAATGAGAATGGGAGAAAATAAACTGGTAAGAAGAGTTTTCGAAGCCAAAACAAGCAAAAGAAAATTAAAGAGGAGACAAAGAAAGCGTTGGATAAAGGAAGTAAGGGAAGCGGCGGAGAAAAGAAATACAAATTGCAAGGATATCCGAAGATGCAAGATAGGAAAATTTGCCGAAAGGCATGGAAAAGAACCCGAACGTGACTCAACTCCACAAATTCGACACCCGGAAGGGTATAAGGGTTAGGATTAAGTAAGTAATAATTCCGGAATTCCACAAAGTAACAGGTGTCACCTTGCTAATTCTTTCCTTAACGAAATCTTTTGAAATGATAGGAAGGAAAGTGCCAACCACAAAATGTCCTTTAACAACGGTATTTCTATTTAGGAATGAATATTTACATCTATGTAGGTCGTTCCTAGATAAATACATACCTATGTACAATACATATGTTTGGTTGTTTCAATTTGCATTCGTCATTAACTGGCGAGGGTCTACGTAATTATTTCTCTATTCAAAGCTGGCATGCCGTTAACATTTGTAATTTTATTGATTGGATGTGTGTCAAGAGAAATTAGTCTTCGTCGGTTGTAAGTCGAAAGTTAATTATAGTTACATACTACATACGTAAGGAAAGACACTAAAATCTAAAATCGGATATACAACTGTGTTTATTTTTTAAATATTTAATCGCGCGTGGCGTTTGGCATAAAGTAAAATTTAATTTTTTTTATTAAATACGACGACGATTTTCAAATTGCTATAATAATAACTAACAGCACAACAGGTCTTAAGGATCTAGAGCCTATTCGGAGCCAGTGAGCCGTATACGTACGTATACGGTACCGTTCCTGGCCCGTCCTGTGGCATTTCCTTACTTTTTCGCAGCACATTTGAGGTAACAGTCCCATTTTAGGCTAGACACTAGGAAGGAAAAAGAAATTCTTTGGAACACACTATTTTATTAATTTTCAATTTTTGATTTTAACACTTATTGGTATACTCTTTCGCACGTGTTCAACGCTATTGCATTTATGGAATAAATCGTACTATTATTATTATTAAGATTTATTTATACTTTTTCAAGCGTTCAAACCAATTTTCGAAATTTTTTTCGCTCTAAAGTTGTTGTCTCAAAATATGTTGTTTGAAGGTTTTGGCAGCTTCTTAAGGTAGACCCTTGGGAACAGAAAGAAATTGTTAAGCGATAAATCAAGTGAATACGGAACATTAATAATAATCCACAGCAGTTGGACCAATCAATACCTTTTTCTTTGACGTAAGAATCAGTAGCATTAAAACAATCCTCACCTCCCCTTTGTTCTGACAAAGGATGACAAAGTAATAGGTTTTCTTCAATTTCGTTATCAACCAAATATCTTGCTATAACAAGAAAAATAGCAAAATTGGCGACATCTATACTTTCATCAATTTGAATAGCAAAAATTTACTATTTTTAATTCGGCTTATTATTGCCATTTCAACATCATCAGACATATCCCGAATTCTTCGAGATATTGTATTGTTCGAAAGAAGAATCTTGCTCATTTTAAGTACCTGGCCTTCTCCGAGCATACAGCGAACAGCATCTTTTATACAGGGAAGAATCTAATTTTCAGCTATGGTATGATTGTTGCCACATTTAGCAATACGGTAACTAGCTTCAACGGCATTTTCGAGATTTTTGTTAGATGACAGGATGTACGACTTCATACTCATATTTTGCCCCAAGCGTTTAAGAAAATTATGTTCCTTGTTTTGTATAATTGAGATGTTTCATTTGTAAATGTTCTAAGAGTAGGGGAGGTTTCATGTAACCATTAGATAAAACATCTCCACATACTAGACATTGTGGTTTACGGCAGTTTTCATTCATCCTATATAAGTGAATCCATATTTAGTATATTCATTGCAGTACTTTTTCTGTTTTCTGGACTTTTGCAGTGTTTAGATTCGGAGTGCTGTTGTTTTGAGACGTGTTTGCCAATTGATACGTAATATATCATTCTTGTGCCATAATAACTAATACTTTTCTGTACCCCTGAACAACCTATCGCGTACTCCGGCTTGGGAATCACTGCTTTAGAAGATTGAAGAACAGTTAATGATGAGTGGTAAACAAGAATTTGGCCCAGCTCTCACACAGCACGTGATACAGTTGGTTATTTGGAGGAGAAAAACAACAACAACAACAACGACTTCTTTCTGTTCCTGAATGCCAAACAAAAAGGGCGTGGACAGCAATTTTCAGCACCCTCAAGAAGTCGTCGAAGCCTTCAAAAACCATGCTTGTTTGAGATACCAACTTCGGCGTGGAGAAAACGTTTCCAAAATTGGTTTGAACCCATGCCAAAATATACAAATCTTAAAAGGGCGAATATTTCGGAAAGCAGTAAAACAGCTTGTTCCAAAAGAAAGTCCTTCCTACTTTCTGTAACTTAACTTAACTTAACAGATGTCTCTCGTATTCACTTATATAATACCTCCGACTCCGACTTAGAACGCAACAACAATACTCTCTCTTGTTGCAATCTTAATCATTTCCGTAGCAGTAAATCGTATCAAACAAATAAATGCAATTAGCAAGAGGCAGCGCTTCTTATTTTAGCGCAATAGTTTTTCGAAACAGGAAACAGCATCTTAATTAGTTGCTTGCGCAGAAAAGTCGTTACTCCTGTCGGGAAGGCTTCGCAATTGTAATAATTATAATAATAATTACTATTAAAAGAAAATAATCGTAGCATTAAATCTCTGAAGTTAATCACAAAACCTCGACTGCATTGGTTTATCAACAAAGCAATTGAGAATCTCATTAGTACATTGGTATTTAGATTTATTGTAGTTAATTCTTCCTTTATGGATATAGAAACGCGTATTCTGATCTGGTAGTCAATATTCCTCCCACCAAATCCGAGCTTTAATCAGTAGCCGAAGCAATAAGAAATCCCCAGGGTTGGACTATTTCACTAATTTGGTTCTAAAGAGATTACCACCAAAACCAATGGCGTATCTTCCGATACTCCGACTCCAGCTTTTCCCTTCCTCCTGCAAGCACGCTGGTACCGTTAACCTCCCCAAGCCCAGGAAAGATAATCCCTTTCCTCGCAACTTCAGATCGATTTGTTGAACTTCTCGAGAATAGTCGAGACGGTAATCCTCAATCCAGTGACTACTGAACTCGGTAACAAATTTCATCCAGGGCAAACAGTTCGGATTTTGAGCTAGATTGTCAACTGAATTTACATTACTTCGCTTTTCGGAGTATATTCGAAACGACCTAGAAAAATCGAGACTCCGTAGGAACAGTTTCTTAAATATTACGAGTGCTTTTGACATATTCTGACACGACTGCCTGATTTACAAATTGATCGTATTTGGGATAAACTCTTCAGTGATTGAGCTTGTTAGGTCGTATTTGGCTGATAGATCATCCTGCACCAAATCCGTAAAATCGAACACCCACGGAATCTGGTTGGGCGCTACGCCCTGGTTGACCTCCATCTCGAGTAAAGATTTGTTTCGAAGCATATTTCTTTAACATCAGCTGAGGTAACTTCCTAGGTACCTGGACGACCATCAATGTCCTAAATAAAGAGATGTTGTTTATAAATAAAGTTATTAAAACTGCATCTACTTTGGCTATAATTTGCGAAAATGTGGGGATGATGTACGAATCACATAAGAGACATAAAAATTGGATGTCTTTTAGACCACTGAATCAATTTTACCCCAATCAACTGAAGAAGTCGAAGTGTTTTGGAAACGATCGAAACACCAATCCGAACGCATCCAATTTGATCGTAATTTGCTAAAACCTGTAGATGATGAATGAATCATCGAGA
Organism: Chrysina gloriosa; assembly: GCA_038088585.1. Classification (NCBI taxonomy): domain Eukaryota; kingdom Metazoa; phylum Arthropoda; class Insecta; order Coleoptera; family Scarabaeidae; genus Chrysina; species Chrysina gloriosa. The sequence goes on from CM076087.1 coordinate 102,466,388, forward strand.
TTTAAAAAATTGTATGTCTCCCAAACTACTCAAGCAATTTGGAAAATTGTTACACTAATCAACACAAGAGGTCGGAGTATATCGGGAACGATCGAAACATGGATGCGAACGCGTATAGTTTAGCCATAGTTTTCCATACTAAAACGTGGGGACGACGAATGAATCAATGAGGATATTAAAAGCTGCATATCTCCCAAACTACTGAAAGAATTTGAAAAATGTATTACACCAATCGAATCAAAGGGTCAAAATGTATCGGAAATGATCGAGACACGGGCCTTAACACGTCTAATTTGACCATAATTTGCTTAAATATGGGAGTGATCAATGAATCAGTGTTATATTAAAAACCACATAACTCCCAAACTACTGAATGAATTTGAAAAATTCTTACATTAATCAGCTGAAGGGGTCGAAGTGTTTTGGAAACGATCCAAATACGAATCCGAATGCATTCAATTTGGCCATAATTTGCTAAAATCTGGGGATGAGGAATTAATCACTAAGATACAACAAATTCGATGTCTCCAAAACTACTAAGGCAACTTGGAAAATTCTTAGACCAATCAACTGAAGTGGTCAAAATGTATAAGAAATGATCGAAACATGGAACCGAACGCATTAAGTTTGGTCATAGTTTGCTAAAATGCTGGGATGATGAACAAATCATTGAGATATAAATAATTTCAATGTCTTCAAACTACTTAAGCAATTTGGAAATTTCTTACACTAATCAACTGAAGTGATCGAAATGTATCAGGAATGATCGAAACATGGATCCGAACGCATTAAATTTGGCCATAATTTGCTAAAATGTGGGGATCATGAACGAATCAACGAGATATAAAAAATTCGATATCTCCCAAACTACTGAAGCAATTTGGAGAATTCTTACACCACTCAACTCAAGAGCTCGAAATGTATCGGAAACGATGAAAGCGCGGTTTCGAACGCGTTTAATTTGCTAAAATCTGGGGATGAGGAATAAATCACTGAAATATTAACAATAGGATATCTCCCAAACTACTAAATCAATTTGAAAACTTCTTACACCAATCAAGTGAAGAGGTCGAAATGTATCGGATGCGATCGAAACACAGATCCGAAGGTATCAGGAATTAAAAACTGGATATCTCCCAAACTACTTAAGCAATTTGGAAAATTATTACACCAATCAACTTTAGAAGATATTTTACATCTCCATTTAGTTAACTCAGTAAACTGAATTTGTAGGTACTCATCAACCCCAAAACTGGATGATTGCAGCAATTTATATTCGAGATCAAACGGGTTCAAGCTGTTTTCTGTTCGACCCTAGAGGGTTCGAATTTAAATTTCATGTGTGATGCCCAAAGGTTAAAGATGGTTACAGGCAATTCCACAAGAAAGGAGCAGAATGTGTAAAGTGCCAACTTATTGAATTCCACCATGACAATGCAAGGTTACACACATCTTTGGTCATTCGGAAGAAATTATTGGGGCTTAGATGAGTCCCCCCAAACCTTTTGTTTAGGGAAGGAGGAGCGGATAAGGGGGATCAAGAACAAAATCAAAGAAGAAACTGAGAGGAAAGGTGCGAAATACGAAACTTAACACCAGACAGGAAAGAATGGAGATGAAACTGCATAACTCAACACTACTAGCATTACACCTAAAGATCGAAAATCTTAGGATCAAGTAAGTAAATTGGGATTCTCTTTTCATTCTTCCCAAAATCTTTTGAATGGTAAAAATTTTCAATAGCAAAGTTTTGTATTAAAACCGGCCTCGATTTAGTTTCGTGTAAAAAAGAAAACAGTTTCAAAGCTCGAATTATGGTATTGGCTAGAAGATGATAAAAGATCACCCACAACAACGAGCAATACATTACGGAATGAAGTTATTTCGTGTACTCCTAAGAAAATTATCGTCAAAGTAGACTAATTCTCAAGTACGTCGAGAAATGGGAAAATAGAAATTTCTTCATTGGTTTTGTGGTCGCATAACGGAATCTAAATGGGTTCTACATGCGGCCTCCGTATAAGATATACCTACATGATTGCATAGTTGAACGCGACTCGTAATTAGCTATCTCTTTAACAACGAGGGAACTCTTAAATTGTTCGTATTTACGACTGTAATATATCGACTTCGAGTAATAAATACGTCGCTATCGGTAGGATATCGATACGCCAAGATAACTTCGTCAGATATTAATGGAAACATATTTGAAGCTGATGTATAGATTTTCCAATATTTAGAAGAGTGAAAAGGCACGATTCATGAGCACAGAATGTGGATTGCATCCGGCTTGTTTCTCTCAATTTGAGACTGAAGCAACAACGACAAGATCCGTTCCAGCAGTGCAATTTTAGTCTCAAAACCAGATCATGTATAGTAGTTACAAATGCCCTGACAAGATCTAAGAATGATTCGTGCTGAATAGTATGTCACCCTTGCTTTGTTTCAAATATAATAAATAGCATAAACCATGTTTCAGTTTCGTTAGGTGAATTCTATTCCGAGAGAGTAACCCATAACGACGAATCATCTTCCACCAAGACAACTCAAATTCATAAAAACAATTGAGTTTTAGGAGAAATAAAACATCGAATTATTATATCCTCCTTCATACAGTCTCGGTCGGAGCCTCAACGTGTTTTTCAAGTTCCCAAATTCCAAAGCAGTACGGTTTCAGTCATAGGTTGGCGTCATTACACAAGAATATCATATTGCGCAATATTATATATGACTTTTTATTGAGCGCGATTTTACGTTCCCGCCCGTTTTACCGATCATTTGGTTTTGAGAAAACTTAATTGTGAAAGTGTGTACTCCGTGGTAGTTAATCATATTGATACACATATTGATAATATAAGATATTAAGTGAGATTTTTTATCTAGCTTACTTGTAGGAAAAATGCTGTTGTAGATAGTATTTTCTCTTTTGCGTTTTGTAAATTTCGAGATTGAATTTTGATTGAAGCCGTTATCACTTGCGATTATTTCTATGACTTTTAATTCCTTCTGAAGGTTTTCCTCTGAAAGTGGGGTCGACAAATTTCTAATGTATCGCAGATCTTGAATTTCAATGGAGTTGGCAACAATTTAGAATTTTAAAGGGGTTGGTGTTAATTTTTGTATTTGGAGAGGAATTGGCCTGCGTTTCAGGCATGCACTTGCGGAAAGTTGACGACCTTCCCGGTATACGTACACGTAATTTAGCCTACTTTCCAGTCTTCAACCAGCGAGGGTTAGCGCGAATTTTATTTTTAATTTCGGTGTTGTGGCTTACTTTCAAGGTATGCATGTACACGGGCTTGACTATTTTCCAGACATATACGGAGGGTGGTTGGCCTATTTTCCAGCCATGCACGTGGAGTTGACTGCTCTTTTAAGCGGCGGTCGCAGGACCCGCCATCTCCTACTACTACTACATCCGGAAGAATCGGTCGATGCCTTCAAATCGGCAATGTTTGTCTATATCAACTGAAAATTCTAATAACTGCCGTAACATTTGGTCTGAACGAGCGGAAAAGTGTACCGATCTTTGTGGAGGATAAAGCATTTTCAATAAACCTATTGTTTGTCCGTTACGATTACGTGCAACACGAAAACGACAACCCACGTATCTTACTATTGCCTCTTGTTTTTCTAATATGTTTCGAAATCCGAAAGGTTTCATAGATTTCAATGGTTAAACTTACAAACATAGTTTTAGGCTATAGAAGGTGTTTTCACAACTAGTAAGTCGAATTTATTTAGATGATTATAGATGAGACAACGGCAAATCAATGTGATTGAAAGAGACAGTAATGATTAGCATAAAATTGGGCTAATAAAAGTATTGTTTTGGGAAGCTAGTATCGAACATAATAGATTTTTCAATACGTAATTGACTAAAGGAAGAAAACCAAAAACTCATTGAACTCGCCGTCAGATACAGCCCAACGAGTTAGCCGTGAAATCAGCAAACACGTCCTGTCAAAATACTCACTGGACCTTGCTCCAGATATGACCCGAATTTTACTAGCGCATACATTTCTACGTCTAAATAATTAACATCCTAGTTCATCGTATACTGCCCAAGATTGGCCAAATGATCCTAACGAAAGTTGCACTATTTGAAAAATTAATTTCGGCTTTCCTGTGATAGTAGGAAGATACTTTCTCGTACGAACTTTGTTTCTTCTTCTTCTTCTTCTCGTCAATCCTTATAATAATAATTGTATATTAAAACAGCTCAGATAAGGAAAGGAGTGCAGCACGCTAAAGATAAAGAAGAAACCGGTAACAAATGAAGATTGCACAATGGAACGATGGGCACAGCATTTTAAAGAACTAACATATACGAACCCACCGAGCCTACAGGACGAAGAAGAAGAATTTCTTCTTCTTCTTCTTCTCGTTAATCCTTATGCCTTTCAGCGTCGGATTATTTTTGGATCTTACGACGATTTAATCCATTCTTTCCATCGTGTCCGGTCTGTACTCATACTTCTCATTTCTGCTATGGTCTTCCCTCGCTCGTTGACTCTGTCAATCCATTTTTTCCTTGGTCTTCCCTTTTTCTTCTCCCGTTATTTTTGTCTTCTATTATTTTCTTTGTTAAACTCTTTTGTTCCATTCTAATTATGTGGCCGTACCAATTCAGTTGACATTCTTCAATTCTTCTTAGTATATCTTCTTGATTTATCATATTCCTTATCTGTTTGTTTTCTATTCTGTCCATTTTTGTTTTCCCCACGATCATTCTCAAAAATTTCATTTCCATAGCTGTTATTTTGCTTTCGTGTTTTTGCTGTATTGTCCAGGACTCACTTGCGTTCATTATTGTGGGGGCTACTACTGCATTGTATACTATCTGTTTGATCTTGGGTTCTATTTCCTTTTTTCCAAAGGTGGTTTGATTCAGAGCGTAGTATATGTTTGTGGCTTTCCGTCCTCTTTTTGCTATGTCTAGATCAATTTTTCCATCCTTCGATATAATAGTACCTAAATATTCGTATGCGTCGACAATATTTTCTTGTTTATCGTTTATTTTAATTATTAGATTACTGGTTGGCTCCTTATTATTTATCACCATTAGTTTCCTTTTTCGACGTTTATTTCCATCTTCATCTTTTCTATTTCTTCTGTCCATATTTTTGTTAATTTTTCCATTTTCACATAACTATCAGCTATTAGTGTCAGATGATCGGCGTACAGTAATGCATCCACAGTTACAGGTTCCAGTCTGTTATATCCTATCAGTGTCTTCACATTTTCGGTGCGTTTCCTCGTATTTTGCAGGATTCTGTCCATTACTATAATAAATATTAATGGACTTAAGCTGTCTTCTTGTTTTATTCCCACTTGCATTTCAAAATCTGCTGATCTTTTTCCATTCACTTGTACTATCCCCCTAACCTGACAATATAGACTATTGATTATTTGGCGCATTTTTCTTGGAACCTCTAGTTTCTCTAGACAGATATCTATACTCCCTCTATCTACTGTATCGAAGGCTGCTCGCAGGTCTATGAAATTGAAGTAGATTTCCTCCCCTGTCTCAATTTTACGTTCTATGATGTTTTTAATTATGTGGATATTATCGTTCGTTTGTTTCCCTTTTCTATAGGCTGCTTGTTCTTCTCCCAGTTTGTCTCCTACTAAATGTGTAAGTCGTTCCGCTATGATTTTGGTATAGACCTTAAAACATACTGTCGATAGGCATATTGCCCTATAGTTTTCGCACTGACTTTGATCGCCTTTCTTATATATGGGAGTGATGAGGTTATTTTCCCAATCCGCAGGAATTGTATTCGTTCGCCATGCCTTACAAAAGATGTCAAGGATCCACTCCTTTCCCACCTGTCCGAGCCATTTTACCATTTCTGGTTCTATATTATCCGCACCGCAGGCTTTTCCTGTTTTTTATTCTTTTCAGGGCTTTCTCTACCTCTTCCATATCTATCTCTTCAAGTTCTTCATTATATTCATTTCGTGTTCCTGATTCTGGCAATAAATCTGTATGATCTCCTGCATCTGTGAATTTTTTCGTGAAGAATTCTTTCCATATTTCAAGTATATCTTCTGTTCTTGTTTTTAGTTCATTCGCGGTATTCCTAATTGGTTTTATTTCTTTCTTTTTCTTTCCATTCATTGATCTTATTAGGTTCCAAAATTTTCTTTGATTCTCTTCTTAACTTCTTTTCTTATTTTAACATATTGTTCTTTGTATTGCTGTTCCTTTGTTAAAACATATTTTCTCCACGCATCTTTTTTCTTTTTGACTTCTTTTTGTATTTCCTTAGTCCACCATTTTGTTCATTTCTGTTTTTTCCTGTATCTGATTTGACCACATACTTCTAGTGCAGAATTATAAATAATTTCCTTGAAAATTCTCCACGTCTCTTCTAGTGGCATTTCTTCCTGGTCATGTCTCTTTAGTAAATCATTCGTTTTCTGTTGGTATTCTGCTCTTTTCTTCTCGTTTCTTAATTTGCTGATTGCTATTTTATGATACTCGATACGAACTTTGTTTGAATTTTTAAAATCTTTTAAATCGATGCATAAGTTTTAAAACTTACGGTATTATAATAGCATCATCGTCTTCATGCGTGCGCGTCTAGCGACAATACGAATATAAATACAAAGCACTGATTCAATGTGGGTTAGTGGTGAAGAAAAACAGCACCTGACAATAATTTAGTATGCGTAACTGTCGCGTGGAATAGTCCATAAAATTCACGAAGCGGACACGGATGTATCAATAAATTGCATATTTACGAGCACGTAAGCAACGATATAATAACACCAATGATATTGCGCTATTGTATTTGAAGCAAGACGCGATTCAGTTATTGTACCCACACAGATCATTAAGCAGGCGCATGTTCTCATTTTTGTATTTACAAGTAGATTGCCTTAATCGTTAAAATTATTGAACTTTTCGAAGCAAGTACTTCTTCCTTTTCTTCAACCTCAGTGCCGTTTTTTTGCGGAATTGGTTCTGCTCGCCACTTGTCGAAATGAGTCCTAAACCTTAAAAGTTCGTCAATATACTTTGTCTGTATCACAACGATGAACTCCTCACCACAGAATTGTTTAATACAATTTTGTGACACGTGTTTCGCTAGTAACGAACCTAGCATCTTCAAACCATATCTTACCTTTCTTGTCTTATCAAAATCTGCATTTGTAAGTTATTTTCATCGTCAATATTTCTTAAAATTGCTGCATGGTGATCACATAGCGATATTTCTTGTTAATGTTCTGTAATTTATTATTTCAAATCCTCATTACACAAGTATATCAGGATCTGTATTCTTGCAATCATTCCAATATTTCTTCAAATTGCTCAATAATGTCGTTACCATTGCATACCGCGATTGCTTATTAAAATTCAAAGCGTCTTTGGAAAGGATAAAGCATTCAATCAACATTTCGAATCGTTTCGTCGCAGATTTGCCGAAAATCTTTCGAAATTTCGGACGTTCACTTTCGTTCGACCTCGCCTCGGGTTAAATTCGTCGTTCCGCTTTGGAAATCGTTTTAGGTAGTACATCTAGGATAGCTTTTTATAATAAATTAGTTTTGACAATCGCCGTATTAAATCTTCGCGTTATTACCACATCGAATCTATAAGTAACGACCAGAATTATGCAATTATGCGAACAGTCGCTATAGAAATACCTTCGACACCTTTCGTGACCTAAAAACGCCTAATCAGAAATGTGGTGTGGCAGCTCTTTCGCTCTTTCTTTTTCTCTTTTGTGTGTTTAGGAATGTCAATGTTGGGATAGAGTAATAAATAAAGATCAATAATTAGTATAAATTAAAGTTCTTCTATTTTAAATCAACTCTGCACAAGGAAGAAGACACGACCGTTTTCTAGAGCTAACACACAATGACTCTAGTGCACATCTGACTCACATCGACCCTTATCTCCGGGTCAGTTTATGTTTTTCTATTAAATAGTGTTTAGGTATCAATTCATTTTTGACGTTTGTTATTGCCATGCGACGCAGTGAATCGCATTCTTTCTAAGATCATGGGTATATAATTATTCCACTTGAGCTTTTTAACAGTCAAGATTTTTTCTTCAGATAAAACTTTCTTTCGGAAATAGGGAAATCGCCCCGAATCTCCCCTTAAAACGTCAGTGTAATAGTAACCTTTTGGAAATAAGGTTTATTGTAACACCTCGAAGAAGTAGAAATGTTTGTGGTTTGGAATAGGTCCAATTAATGTAGTTCTTGCGCTTACCACATCGACTTGGATAACATCAAGTAGGTACTTATTTTGGCTAGGTATCAAACTGTCATCCTCGGCCTAAAAGACGTATTGAGAGTATTTATTGCTTTATGGTAAAGGCCAAATGCATTGTTCTCTTTATAGATAGATAGATTTATTTTTCGTATTGACGAATACAAAACAAAGTCAAGATGGCGATACAAAATAAATCCTATGATTTGTGTCATAAAATACATATATATATATATATATATATATATATATATATATATATAATAAAATACCTATATACAAAAAACACACAAACAAAAAGTATAAAAGAGGTATAAAATGTATAGAATCCAAAACAAGTACCACTAGAAATGGTAATTGAAAAACTCCTCCAAGGTGTAGAACTCTCCCTCCTTCAGTGCCCCTTTGGTTTTTCTTGCAAAGGCCTTCATATCAAGTTGTTTGAGATGCAGAGGAAGGCGATTGTAAAATTTGATGCCACAATAGTGCGCGTTTGTTTGTGTTGCTACAGTATGGTGTCTGGGAATACTCAGATTATTCCGATAACGCGTGCTGTAGCTATGTTCTTCGCCATTCTTTCTATATTGTTGTTGGTGTTCATGAATATACTTTAGGGCATTGTATATATATAAGGACTTCAAGGTGAGTATTTTGTGTTTCTTGAAGTGGCCTCTGCATGAGTCACGGTATTGAAGGCCACTTACAGTCCTTATCGCTCTTTTCTGGAGGATGAAAATTCGTTCTGCCGCCAAAGGTGCTCCCCAGAAAAGGATGCCGTAGGATAAGTGACAATGGATGAAGGAATTGTGGGTATTTATAACTGCTTGGTATGTCGCTATCGTTTTTTATTCTTTTAATGCAGCAAATTCCTAATGTCACTTTCTTCGCTAGTTGATCTGCGTGATGGGTCCATTTTAATCCCTCATCCATATATATATACCAATGAATTTCACCATATCATCTCCCTCAGGTTTGGCTGCTAAAGTAAGTTGTTGTGTTTTATTTTTATTCAGTTTTAATTTATTAGAAGCAAACCAGTGATTGGCCTTTTCTATGGCTGCATTCGACTTGGCAATAATTCTTTCCTCGGATCCGTCCCTGACTAAGATGGTAGTATCATCTGCATAGAAGACCATCTGAACAACGTTACGTTTATGTCATTGGGGATGAAAACTTGTTGGAATGAGGCTTTTTCACGATTCTTGCACTTTTACGCAACAGTATCTTCTATAACCAAGGCTTGCAAGCAAACTAGACAAGAACGCAAGACGAAATTGGAAGTTATAAATGTTAACACCAACAAGGTCAACTACATTCCAACCCCTTCTTTTCGCAACATGTGTGAAAAGTAGAAGGTGATAAGTCCCATTACTTAATTCCCGCGCCCTCGTATTTTTTTCATTAAAGATCATGACTTAGTACTCATCTTTACTTCATTAACTTTGATCGCACCCAATACCTCTTTCGATTACGAACTAAACTGTAATCCTCGGTTTAAGAAAGGTATTGGGAGCGTTTATTGTTTTACAGTATAGTGCAAATACTTTGTTCTCTTTACGTTTATGCCATTGAGGATGAAAACTTGTTAGAATGCAGTTTTCTCACCATCCTTGTACTTTTACACAATAGTCTCTTCTATAGCCAAGGCTTGCAAGCAAACCAGACAAGAACGCTAGACGAAACTAAAAGTTATCAATTTCAACACCTTCAAGCTCAACTACGTTCCAACCTCTTCCTCTCGTAAGAAGTGTGAAAAGTAGAAGGTGATCGGTCCCATTATTTGATTGTCACTCCCTCGTACTTTATCTATTGAGGATGATAACTTGGTTTGTCGAAATACGTATTTGGCGGTACTGAAATTGGTATGGCAGGATTAGCAATTATCCTCTTCGATTAAGTTCGGAATTGAAGGCTTCCCTTAAAACTTCAATAAGTTGTTCTTCTTCAAGTTAAAAAAATATCACTCGTAAAATCCAGAACTTTTCTTGTTTACTGTTCTTGAGCTGCTTGAAAGAAGCGGCGAAATTTGTGTAAATTCGCTGCATATTGTATTGATGCGATGGTGTTTGGGTAGTGAACGGGGTTAAAATAATTCGCCCCCTTCTCTTCTGAAGTCCGGATCTGAAAATAATCTAGCATATATGCACATCTTTTACATCGGACAGGCGTTGTACGTCGGCGTGTTCCGCGTTTGTAGGTCAGTAGAACGCCCGACGGTTTATGTGAACCTGCACACAATGGCCGCCAGCTCCGTAAACTCGACTATTAAAACCTACCTAATCCTCCTTCCTCGACGAAAAAAAAAACGCCCGATAGGAATTTATACGAAACCGAAATCTGGAGATGTTGTATCTGCTTGCTACGATACGCGCGAAGCAGGTATACGTAGTACATATGTACATACCTGCATTACGACCGAAGAACGTTTCATTTTTAATTTGAGGGGGAAACCAGACTCGAACTTTGTCCGTTCCGATTTTTCACGGTACCTTGACTCGAACATTCCATTGTCAATGTGAAGGATACCCGCTCGTTCGAAACGCACCATTACGAAATCTAACCTGAAATTAGAATTTTTATTCACGTTCGCGTTATTCCGCATTAATCTGGAACAAAAAGCGTTAAACGGTAACAATGTATGTACGATATGTACATATTTGCAGATGTTGAATAATAACCTCGTTGGATGACCCATGCTACCGTGTCTAAACCGTTTAGTTTACTTGATTATCCACTTTTATATTCTAGTTGGTCTAAATTTAAACGGCCAACAAATGTTGTTATTGGTGCACATGTGGTAGATGTGTGTGAATTTAACCATACCTAGTACACCTGCTATCATCATTTAGTGACGCAATATGTTTCTTATAAATAGTTTGGTTCTTAGCCTGACGTTATGTGAGTTGTAGAGATTATTTATCTGATTTGGCAAACTTTTAGATATTTGACAACATAACTCGAACAAAATCTTCATAAGCACAAAAAATGTTTACGGACTTTTACCTTCCGATTAATCTTGTAATAATATAATAACCAATGTAATATACACATTTTTATCAGCTAGGTTTATTATTTTTCTTAAGAAAAAGAATCATGCTTCCGCTTTCGATTTTCAGCAGTTTTGATAACGTTAACATCTCATAACTTTTCGGGAAAATTGAAGCCGACAATTACATTGCTGTCCAGTCACTTTACTATTTATAAACTAAATAACTTTTTGAAGTGCAAACTTCTTTAGCACTGTTGCGAGCGATTTGAAATTCGATGAAACGAAAAAGCGACACTAAAAAGAAACAAATATATATATCTCTTGGATTTGTCCTGTGAGAAAATGAGATAGAATAGCCTCGTCACTCTTGTCTACCAAGCGTTGTATATATGTGTGCTTGTGTGCGCCTGCGTATTGCCAATATTTCACTGCCTAATACTTGCTTACCACTGTCTGATCGAGACCAGTTACAACTCCCAATAACTAACGGCGCTAGTTAACATCGAATCGGACGTTTATTATACAAATATTTTCTAAATAATTGTATGCATTAAAATTATCGAATGTAAAATAAAAGAAAAGAACAACGTTGTATAAAAAATTATTTATAATAACTAGAAAAAACCGTTATATAATATGGAACAAAATAACATAATTCTAATATAAATAAATAAAAATAAAACTCGGCTTATAATATGAATTAATCTTCAGAAACGACAATGTTGTTATCGTGTAGAACTGTAGAATTATGCAACCGTTACTTCAAAATAACACTAACGGTCAAAACTGGGAAAAATCGCTATACAGTATGTCCCCGGATTGAGTTTACAATAGGTATGATTGACAAAAAATTTTCGAATTGGAATTTCATATTTTGGGATTCCGCCCTGCTTGGTGTGAAACCTATTTTCAGTTTACGTTCGATTTTTTAAAGTAAAGTAGGCCTTTACAGCTGAACAAATACTATTTTAGTTCTAGGTAAACTGCCTTTTCCGTTCACAGTGCGCCAAAGTGTTACTAAGAAAAGTTGTTCAGAATGAAAGGCTATGGCGTTATGCAAATTTTCAGAATGGTCGGCCTACTTTAATAAAATGCATTTTCAGTTCCCTTTTGTGTCAACTTTATTTTCAACTTCGTTTTGTGTCAACTTTGTGTCAGCTTGACTTTAAAGAAACAAATCTGCAATTGAAACTGCAATCATACCTTGAGATGGGTTAATGATCACAAAAGCAAAAAAATATGTATAAGAAAACTTTTCAATTAAATTATTAAAACAAAAAAACATTATTCACAAATTATTGTGAATTGGTTCAATCGTAGATTTGGTCACCGTCGGATGGGTAGGAATGATCCAGTTTCATGGCCCCCAAGGAGTCCAGATTTGACTATTACCGATTTTTATTCGTGGGGACGTTTAACACAAGTAGTGTATGCAGAAAATTTACCCAATAATGCCAAAGTATTAAAAAATCGCATAAAAGATACTATATCCGCCTTACCAATTCAGGAAATCCGAAATAGCTTTAAGGAACTGCGACGGAGGATTGAATTATGCAGCGACGAAGGTGGAGGGTTAATAGAATAACTTAATACTTGTTTTTTGTTTTAATAATTTAATTGAAAGTTTCTTAGTCATATTTTTTGTTTTTGTGATCATTAACCCATCTTAAGGTATGATTGTAGTTTCAATTGCAGATCTGTTTCTTTAAAGTCAAGCTGACACAAAGTCACACAAAACGAAGTTGAAAATAAAGTTGACACAAAAGGGAATTCACCAATACTGCGTTCTTTTAAAGTAGGCCGATCATTCTGAAAATTCGCATAACGCCATAGCCTTTCATTTTGAACAACTTTTCTTAATAACACTTTGGCGCACTGTGAACGAAAAAGATAGTTTACCTAGAACTAAAATAGTATTTGTTCAGTTGTAAAGGCCTACTTGACTTTAAAAAATCGAACGTAAACTGAAAATAGGTTTCACACCAAGCAGGGCGGAATCCCAAAATATGAAATTCCAATTCGAAAATTTTTGGTGAATTATACCTATTGTAAACTCAATCCGGGGACATACTGTATATAAATAAAATTTATTTAAAATAACGATTTTTCCCATCACTACTTGCTTTGGTCAAAGCGTTCTGTGTGTATGTTTGTACGTGTGTTAGTACGTGTCTTAGTACGAGTGTGTGCGCCTGCGTATTACAAAAATTATAATAAATAAACCCTATAAGTATCCCACTCCTGATACTGCATTCGTCTAATTCCCTCGCAGTTTACTTTTCTAAAGGTTTCACTTCTACCGCGTATGAACTGCACACGTAATTTTTTTCTTTTTATATATCATTTCGTTAAATAATGTTCGTTCTTTGTAAATTTGTGAGGAATAACATTAATCAAAAGACCCCCGCGAAATCATTAATTATCCCCTGAATTTTATTAATTGTACCAACACCATACCACTAGAAACAGCCCCAGATCATTAAACTGCAACCATCATGTTTGATTGTTTTTCTGGTATGTTGTGGGTCAAATTCGGTTGACGGAGGTCGTCGCACATATTGTTGGTAACTGGCAGAATCAAACAACACAATTTTTGACTAGTCTGACCAAAGAATATGGCGCCGCTGGATCTTATCAAACTATTTCTTTAAAACAAAAACAGTTTAATGATAATTACATCATTTGCTCGAAAAATAAGACCAAAGCTGTTTGGTCACTTATACATAAAAATAAATAAAAAATAAAAATCATGTTGTTGCTTACAAACTACCTGAAAATTTTTCTAACGATGCAAATTTATGTAATTCATTTAATTTGCACTTCGTAAATCTTGCTAATGATCTTGTGAAATCAGACAGTAGTATTAATAGAATTAGAGTATGTTGCAATCATAGGTTGAGTTCTTCTAGTAAATGACATGACATTACAATTGTTGGGGTTCACTTTAAGTTTGCTTGTGGCTGGCTAATCAACAATCAGATCAATATGTTGCAAATGATTTATATCAGATTGGGAGGAAACCCTGTACTACAACTTAACATCATCAGCGTATGTCAATGCTGGGCCAGTTAAAGTGAATAACATAACATGAATAAAGATAATGAAAAGTATTGGACCGAGATTTGGCCCCTGCAGTAGGAACAAACCCAAAATAATCCAGTTTTTGTAAGAAATCTCTGTGATTAATCTTGTCAAAAGCACAGGAGAAACATAGACAACGTCCACTTGGACTTGATTATCCAATGTATTACTTACAAATTGAATTGGATCAGCCAGTGCACATCTCGTATTGCGAACCAAGACACTGGGTACCAGGTCATCACCAGAAAAAGTTTGTTTGTAAAAGTTGCCATAGTTTTTAAAATAGTGTTCTGGAATACAGCAACAGAAAATGACAAATATTGAGAATAAGTATCAGGCATAATTGAATCGTTATTAGTTGGGTAAGCTTTTGCGAAACCCGAAGCAAATGTATTAATAATGCTCTCAAGTATGCTACACCAGGTTCCACGATTACACAGTTTTCCAAGAACATGAGAAATGCCCTGTTGTAGTCTCAAAAGTGACCACAATTCCCTAGGATTATCTTCAATAGAGCTCTCAATGTTTCATGCATAGACAGTAGAAATTTGAAATTTTATTAAACTCCTCAATCTTTCGAATTCGTCATGAACTAAAGGGCCGTTGGTTTGATTTTCACTTTCTGCAAAAATATTTCTTTGTCTTTAAATTATATTTTATTTCTCTGGTAAATCAAGGAGGAAAAATAGATTTAACGGAGAAAACTTTGGAACTGTTGAATCAAATGGACTACACAATACATTATAAAATCCTCCAACTGCAAGATTAACATTTTCCAATTCATCTAAGAACGGCCAAGCAACGCCCGCCAATTCACCACTGCGTTTAGAAGAATTAGCTATACTGAGGTTATAATAAAAGCTGTCTAACGATATAAGTGACTCGAGACAAAATCAAGTGAAGCAAGTCCTCGGATAAAAGGGTGGTCCTCCCGGGAAATATGCGAGTGACCACCAAAATTTGTTAAATCCAGATCAAGGCGACGATTATCAGCGTTTAGAACGGTGTTGAAGTACTTTAGCTGGAATCACATTGCGCTGAAGATGACAACATTTCTTCCTTTATTATTAAGAGATGTACTAATAGTATTTTAGAACCTCTAACCTATTTAATTAATTCTTCGTTTAATAAAGCTATTTTTCCGTCCTTCTTGAAATTACCATATGTGGGACCTATTTTTAAGAAGGGTGATGTTAATAATTTTCAGAATTATCGTCCTATAAGTATCCTGCCAACATTTTCCAAGATTTACGAAGCAGCAATGAATAATAATTTATTGAAATATTTCTTCAAATTTAAATTATTCTGTGAAAACCAACATGGTTTTATTCCAGCCCGTTCAACCAATACCGCTCTGTTTAATTTCGTTAACAAATTGCATGAGTATGTTGATAGTGGCTGCCCTTGTATGGCAATGTTAATAGATCTGTCAAAAGCTTTTGACTGTGTACATCACTCTATTATATTATATAATTCGGAAAAATACGGAATTAATGGTAACTCACTAAAATGGTTTGAGTCCTATTTGCTCAACCGCCTTCAAAAGGTAGTTTGTAACAATGCCGAATCTAGTGATGCATACATTACTATTGGTGTGCCTCAAGGGTCTGTCCTGGGGCCAACACCTTTTTTAATTTACTTAAATGATTTACCAGCCACTCTTCAGTCGATTGACTGTCTGACTTTGTATGCCGATGATATCAACATAATCTTAACCTCTGATGATTTAAACAATACTTTTATAAAGGCCAACTCTGTCTTTAATCAAGTACAGGCTTGGATGCACACTAACAGGCTTATACTCAATCCTAGTAAGAGTCAATATATGCTGTTCGGCAACGGAGCAAGACGTGTTTCTGCGGGTTTCCTGTTGAATAGCGAAATTGTCACTTTTACTCCGACAACTGAAATCTTAGGACTCTATCTACATGAGAACTTAAAACGGTCTTCCCATGTTGATGAATTATGTAAAGAAGTATCGCGAACTTGTTATGCTTTAGGTAGCTTGAAGAGGTCCTGTAACTCCATTGTATTGAGAGCCTTCTATTATTCTAATTTTTATTCTAGAATGGTATATGGCGTTATACACTGGGGAATATCATCCGATTCAAATCGCGTTTTTAAATTGCAAAAGCGAGCGGTTAGGATAATTAGGATAATCTTGGCTGGCGTGATTCTTGCAGGGATATCTTCCGGTGTCAGCGTATATTGACTTTTTATGATGCCTTTATTTGTGAGGTGGTGTGTTTTGTTTACAACAATGTCTCGGCATTCTCAGTTAATAATGTCCAGCATATCTATGCTACCAGAAATACGCCTCGCCATAGGACTTTTACCTTTCAGAAGAGTTTATTTTTCATGGGTTGCAAATTATTCAACAATTTGCCTCGTAGTATTAAGGAAATAAATACTTTTAGATTGTATAAGAAATGTGTTAAAGATTATTTGTTGGCCATTAGTTGTTATTCATTGGAGGATTACTTTAATGTATGCCATAGTAATTGAATTTAAATGTTTCTTTTTGTTTGTTGTTGCTTTCTTGACTTGTTTCAAACATGTTTTTCTGTTTTGTACACATGTTTCGAAATATTATTATTATTATTATTATCCCAAGAAGTATGCTCTCGAGCGAACAATATTCTGTTCTTCACCTGCCTAGTTATTTAGAAGAGGGACTGTTCTTGGACGTCTTGCTCTTAATTTTGATTCAATTAGTCGTCTCTTGATTGTGGAAGTGCTTATTTGCACATATAATTCTTGTTTTAATTTTAAATTTAAAGATGGAAAGATTATTGGGGATTACAGCCAAGGATGTGTTGAAATAAAAGACTCCCTTTCGGTAACGCTTTGGAAAAGTTACCGAAAGAGAGTCGTTTATTTCAACTCATCCTTGGCTGTAATCCCCAATAATCTTTCCATCTTTAAATTGAAGTCCTAACGTGTACAGCCAGTACTTCTGCTAAAATAAAAAAACTTGTTTTAATGTTAAATCCGTGATAAAAGGTGTTCTTTTGACAAAGTTAATGCTACCTCTATCTTCACGAAAGGTTATTTTTCGTTTTTCTCCTCTTTTTCCGGTTTATTTTTCCACTTCTTTGCGTTTGAGATCATCTTGGCTGAACACTGAAGTTTTTCAAATCCGACTTTTCATGTAATTCTCGTCAGAAATGCATTCTTATACAGGAATTGATGATGATTTTATTTGTAGCATCATTGATTGTTCAAGACTGGAGGGATAAAGTTGCTGAGGAGCAAATGAAAACAATAATAATAATAATAATAATAGATTTATTGCCGAAGATTCATAAAAAGAATATCGACATTGTTAAAATAACAAAAACATTAATTGCAAAATCACAAAACACAAAAATTTTAGACAAAGAACTCACGCTGTCTATAACATTCTCTTTCCAACAATCGATCGGGGCAATCATAATGCAACTCTTGAAATTGTACCGTGAAATTCTCATTTATGTCGTCCGTTATAAGTAGAGCCCGGATGTTTAGGGACTAAAAATCATTTGAGTGAGGCAGGCAAAAAATCGTATATAGAAATTCGACAATAGGCATTTTACTAAAATTCGAAATGTCTTATACCAGGCGTGGTCAATAGGTTTTGCCCCCGGGCCGAATTGGAACGAAATTTTTTTCACGGAACGAACGAAATATTAAATTTTAAAAATGCTAAATACGAAAACGATTCATTAGGGTAAACCAAATTTTATTATGGAATTTGTTGATGAATAAATGAAAGTAATTTAGTACAACATATTAACAAACAAAAAAACTAACGACGTGATGTGTTGGGGGCGCTTTGCATGCGCCTATTATTTTCTTAATATCTGGCTCCGTACTTGTACTACTTAACACAACTTCCAAATGTAAATCATTTAATCTTGATCTTGTACTGTTGTTTAGATTCATCAAGAAGAAAAAGTTTGTTCACAAATATAAGTTGAGCTGAAGGTTACTTATTGAAGTATTTCTTAGCAAGTCTTTTTAAAATTTCGCATTTTCCATTATTCAATTGCTTATAAAGATTGCACAAATTTTCTTGTTCTTCGCAATATTTCTCATGTAATAATTCATCACATTGTAAATGAATTATTTCTAATTGTATATCAACAGGCAGGTCATCTACATGTGCAGAAAATGGATTTCAGATAATAGATAAAATGTTATCAATTGTCTTGAAGCAATCGAATCCCTGCTCGAAATCTATCATTAGTGCAAGGATATTGTTATTGAATTCTTGAACCTTTTCTCTCAAAATAAATAAAGAAGATCTGGTTTCTAACGTTGGAAAATGATCAAATTTGCATTCAGCCAGATTTCTTGAAAAAGGCTGAGCTTCATTTGAAAAAATTTTAATCGTTGTAGTAAATCATGAGCATATTAATTTTATCCCTGTAAACATACGTTAAATATTACGCTAATATTGAAAGATTAATGGCGGGCCGCATGAATCCCTATCGGCCATGCCTGCTTTATACGTCACAAGACATCTTGAATTGTAAAAAGACTACCAACTATGACTTTACCCAATAGTACAAGCCTAACAAAGTCCATAAGTTTCGTAAACGTGGAATTGATCAAAATTGACAATGCAATTATGTCCTGCATAAAATTGCTTTGTTCCATGAAAAATTGCATATAATTTTTCTTAGAAAAAAATGTAATTTGTATGGTGAAAGCTTAGATTGATAGTGGTAACAGTTTATAACCGTTTATTTATTTATTTTTAAATTTAAATAATTAAGGTCGTGTGAAGGAGACCGAGGCGATAAATGTAGGTATGCGCGGCTCCAATGACGGTGGAGGCAATTTATTGTATGTACAACCTACCTATGTATGTGTGCAAGAACTTGAAAGGCGATAAAATGTAGAATTACCGTTTCGCAAATTTGCATAAAGATTTCTGCGTAATATGGCAATATTTTCGAATTTTAATAGACGTTATGTGCGAGTTGTGTAATATAATAGCATTACAGATCTGAGGGTCATACCTTCATACCGTCGATATACATTTTACGTTTGCCCTGAAAAATATTACCGTTACATAACACTGTTATTTTCTCGAAAACTACCATTTTAGCTGTGCATACAAGATATGACAAGGTAAGAACCAGAACTAAGTTAATTAATGCTAACTTGAAGAAAAAGTTATAATTACCCAAATGCCAAAAAGTTTCGAATCAAAAATCAGCAAGAACTCACCCATATCCTTACGAAGACAAAAGTCAATTAATCCGGTCAAATCTTAACCTGGAACTTCAAACTCAAAATTTACAAGAAGATTGCTGACACCGTTCAAAATATCGTCTGAATAACCAAAGCCCCATAGAGTCAGCATATAACTCAACTGCTAAGCCCCATCGAGTCAGCAGTTGAGTTATTTCATCGGCCATACTGCAAAGAAATAATGCATATGTATGTACTTATCATTTCATAATATATTATTAAGTACAAGAATTTATGACTAAAAACTACAAAATTCATGAAACTAGACTATAAAGTCGATATGCACGTTTCACCCTTCAAGCGTGTCGTTAATTTTTGTTTTTCTTTTCATTACAGGTGAAAACGCGAGCTGCAGATTTCCGGGCGCCCCAGCTCATTCCAACGTTATATTTTCCGATGAGACTCTCGGACCCGGTACCGTAGCGACGTACGCCTGCGAAAGAGGTTTCGAGTTGCTGGGGCCGTCGAGAAGGGCGTGCGAGAATGGGATGTGGTTGCCGGAAGGAATTCCCTTTTGTGGTAAGTTTATTCTCTAATGAAGAAACACAAAAATTCTATTATGAACTAAAGAAAAAGAAACAAATTATAGCTACTGTCGATTAAACATCAAAAACCCAATACCGTTTCGTGTGATTGCCGTCAACTTTATGTGATCTTCACTAGCAATATTTTCGCTAGTTGTGATAAGTTTTATTAAACTAAATGTGTGCTTGATCATTACCGAGTTTTTACCTGGATTCGCCGGCTTCACTATCCAGAAGTTTAGAAGAAATAAATTGACTTCCCTTATATTTTATTGTGTCTTCTTTCGTCAACCTCATCTGTCAGTTATCGGTTTGATAACCGCTCGTTTGCACGATTCGTTTTGAAGGCTGTAAATAGTTTTGGCGCCTTAGGCATAAATAACACTGGCCAATACACATTTTGGTGCCTTGGATCTTTTAAGTGTAATTAAGCAATTTTGGGGTGTCTAATCCAAAAGTGCCGCCAGATTTGTTCTATCAGGTCTAGTTTTTGAAATTCACTCTTTCTACCCTATTTAGGAAAGATTCGCCAAAATTACATATAATGTTTTATT
Source organism: Chrysina gloriosa (assembly GCA_038088585.1). NCBI lineage: Eukaryota > Metazoa > Arthropoda > Insecta > Coleoptera > Scarabaeidae > Chrysina > Chrysina gloriosa. The sequence continues at coordinate 102,487,006 of CM076087.1, forward strand.
ACGTATGTAACTGTTAAAATATTACTATTTGATAACTGTTAACTGAATCATATGGTTATCCCATCTTCCTCGGTACCTTTCTTCCATAATGCGGTTTGTGAAATGTTTCCCCCTGTTCCTCACTAAGATCACCTAAGTTTTCTGGAAAACGATCTAAGTGACTGTGAAGGTAATGGATCTTGAGGCTCATGTTGCATACCAGCGTGTGAAAGTTAGAAAGCATCTGTTCTACTAATTTGACGTAATTTGCTGCTTTATGATTTCCAAGAAAATTTTTAACGACTTCAACAAAAGAGCACTAGGCATTAGACTCGCGCTCGTTCATTGATTCCTTGACTGCGGGTTAAGTTGCCATATCTGAGGACCAGAAAAAAAAATCCAGCTTTCAGTTTTTCTGTGGTAAGCTTTGAAAATGTTTGTTTCAAATACTCAAAACACGGTCCATCTCTAGGTAAAGCCTCAACAAATTGCTTCATAAGTCCCAGCTTGATATGCAGTAGTAGAAAGATGACTTTTGTTTCTGTCAACCAACGGTTTGCTAAGAACGTTGTGTTCTCCTTGACCAAAAATATTTCTTAATGGCCAGTTTCTGATAATCCAGTGCTGGCCCTTAGCTCTGCTGTCCCAAAGGCATAAAAAGCAAAGATATTTTGTGAAATCGCTTTGTTGTCAGAGGAGAAAGTTTACCATTTTTAGATCGACACAAATTATCCACTAATGCTTTTCATACTTGATATGTTTCAGGACGTCGTATTCCTCTTTCATAGTGGTGGAACGTTCAATAGGTATAGAACTATGTTTATTACCATTGCGTATAGCAGCAGATCTTTCTCTCTTGTACGATAAAATGTAATATTAGTACCTGGACACAGCAAGTTCTTTTCCTTTAATCTGGAAGCAAGCAATTCGGACGTTAGAAGTTAAGAAGTTCAGATCTCTAACAAACTCATTAAGCTCTTCTTGACTGAAGCATTGGGGACTCGCTGAAGGTCCTTCATAATCAGCATCACCTTCACTTTTCTGGAACTGGGCCTCATCAGACGATGTTTCTGAGTCATTCTTCGGAAGCATAAGTAAGTTACTGAACGTTGGAATAGGTATTTCTTCAGAATGAGGAAGAGTCCTCCTTGCTGACTCCATGTTAGGGTATATCTATTTATGCCAGTTTATTGCGATTAAAGCCTTTGATGTTGACAGAACAAAAATAGCAGTCATCATGATGGTCTTTTGGCTCCCTTCATACCATAGGTACTCAAATTTTAAGCTCTTTCTCTTTCCATTTGTCCACTGTCGCAAATGTTCTACGCATGTTTTGCATACGAAATGTGGTGCCCAAGATTTATCCTTGTCTTCTAACTGGACGCCAAAATACGCCAAACATGCCCTTTTTATAAACTCATATATGGGTTTTCTACTTTCCTTAGAGGTGTATTCACCACAAATGTAACAAGAAACATCTGGGTGGTTCACACAATTCCGTCTGCTTGTAGAAGCCATTGTCGTCATTCGAATTGTTGTACACACTGACATAGTTATCACACGCTTCTCTCTCAGAAATTCTCGTTCTCAAATGCCCCACTACAGCTCCGTGACCAGATTGTTAACAAAAACTAAAACCCGCGAACTATCAAATTTGTAAATCTGTTTCCATGTCAGTTTCTCGTTGAATAGTTTCTTAATACTACGTCTCTCGTTCCGGAAATTAATTTAACCGCAATCTGCGCAGAGAGAGCTTTAATTTGATGTGTAATAAGTCATACTTCCAACCATTTCGATTTTCTTCGAAATCTCCAAGGGGTACCCCTTTGGAGATTTAGGAAAAATTGAAGATGTTCTAAATTAGACGAAGCTTGGTGTATGTAGGTTTCCGAAGACGTAGAGTGCGATTTCGGCATCGGAATCGATGAGATTTGCTTCGTTTGGATCTTGGAGCATACAGAAGCGTTTCGACCAGAACCACGTTTCACGTTCCCGTCGAATGTTTTCTTAATAACACGTCCCTCGTTCCGGAAATTGTTTTAACCGCAATCTGCACGAAAAAAGCTTCAATTTAAAGTATAATAAGTCATACTTTCAACCATTTCGATTTTCTTCGAAATCTCCAAGGGGTACCCCTTTGGAAATTTAGGAAAAGTTGAAGATGTTTTAAATTATACGAAACTTGGTGTATATACGTTTTCGAAGGCGTAGACTGCGATTTCGGCATTGAAATCGATGAGATTTGCTTCGTTTGGATCTTGGAGCATACAGAAGCGTTTGGACCAGAACCACGTTTCACGTTCCCGTCGAATGTTTTCTTAATAACACGTCCCTCGTTCCGGAAATTGTTTTAACCGCAATCTGCACGAAAAAAGCTTCAATTTAAAGTATAATAAGTCATACTTTCAACCATTTCGATTTTCTTCGAAATCTCCAAGGGGTACCCCTTTGGAAATTTAGGAAAAGTTGAAGATGTTTTAAATTATACGAAACTTGGTGTATATACGTTTTCGAAGGCGTAGACTGCGATTTCGGCATTGAAATCGATGAGATTTGCTTCGTTTGGATCTTGGAGCATACAGAAGCGTTTGGACCAGAACCACGTTTCACGTTCCCGTCGAATGTTTTCTTAATAACACGTCCCTCGTTCCGGAAATTGTTTTAACCGCAATCTACACGAGAAGAGCATTAGTTTGATGTATTATAAGTCATACTTCCAACAATTTCGATTTTCTTCGAAATCTCCAAGGGGTATCCCATTGGAAATTTCAGAAAAATTGAAGATGTTCTAAATTAGACGAAGCTCGGTGTATATACGTTTCCGAAGACGTAGAGTGCGATTTTGGTATCGGATTCCACATCTTATATTTTCGTCCATAACTTCATAACTATTTCACCTCTCTTGTTCTCGGCCTGCCTTGTATATATTCCATTTTTGCAAAAGAGAAAAAATATTTTGAATAAAGTTTATCCTGGTGAGATGCGAGATATGTTTTTGGTTTTAACTTGTGTGTTATTTTTCAAAATATAAAAAATTATTGTGGGGTAAAAATTTATCCTACGAAAACACTAATGTTGCCCAAAAAGTGAGAAAGTAGTTGAGGGTTAAACATATTTCGAAGAACTTTCCGCGTCAAATGAGATGTCATCGAAATAATCCAAGAACAACACATCCATGAACAAAATCGTCATCGGTTTCCGCTCGAATCGACTATTTTCAGCAATAAAACTACGAACCTATTGAATTCCCACCATCACGAACCATCCATCGCTTCGTCCGCGAACGATGAAGCAATTAAAGCAACTTTAAAAGTGCAAAATTAACACGTACGCACCGCGATGATAACCATCGACGTACTCGTATATCGCCGTCCGTTTCTGCTTTAATTTCTTCTTCTTTCTCGCGATGCCAACGCTTTTTCTGTCGAGCCAGCTCCTCTTATATCAGCTGCACGCCGACGAAGGTAATATAACGAATTCTTCGCTAACGGACGGCGCGTTTATCCAAAAGCAGGTCATCCGAGTGTTGGCGACGCATAAGAAGTGCTTGCGCGTCGATCTTTGGATTATTTTGGGCGGTTTAAGTGTGTCCTCTAGTTTGTATATTTAATCGATTTACGTTGTGATTATCTCAAGTGAAAGGTAGAAGCCAAGCCGTGGAAACCTTTTAAATCGACGTTGAAATCGTCATCGATGTATATTGTAGTATAGTAATACTGGAATGGGTAATTACCATTAGAAAATTCATCATTTATTATAATTCAAGATACCAAAATTCACAGTTAATGTTGGGGTTATGGTCTTCATTTGGCACTCGTTTTATCATGCGGTTCTATTTATACCTTTTCGACATCACGTCCACCACTTTTTGAGCATTTTATTACCATACGGGTGTTAGCTTCTTATTTTAACTCCAGTCAGAGACGTTTAATGGGAGAAACAAATATAACTAGAAATAAAATTATTATTCATTATAAAAAGCATCGATGAAAAGTAGAAAAGCATTGTAAACGTTGAGACACATACATCCAACACTTTTACATTACAAGAATTTATAAAAAATTACTGGATATGAATAACCTAGGATACATCGACATTCAATACAAGTTTCTATAACAACGATATGCCTGGATGAACTGGAGTTAAGGAGAATTAAAGTTTTCGTTTCGTGGACAACGTAGAAATAAAGCAGTGTAGTCCTGATTTCCAAAAATAAATAAAAAAGTTTGTTTGGTTAACGACGAAGAAAATTGACAAGATAGATAAGTCAACAAATAAGTCAATAAATATATTTGGAATAAAAGGGTTTTAAGAAGAAGTACCAGTGAATAAAAGAACCTCACCAGACCGGAGAAGAAAGAATTTAAAAGAGGAAGAATCCATAGAAAACAGAGCCACACAGGAAAAGAAGTTAAGAGAGGGAAGAATCCATAGAAAAGGAGCTGCATCGAGAAAAGAAGTTAAGAGAGGAGACATAGGAAGAACTATCATCGAATAAAATAAATTACATTCACACACACACACAACACTAGGTAATTATCTTCATTCTATGTTAAATATTTCTCAAAATTTATGAATATAATTTGTTATAATTTACGCTTTTTATATCATTAATTAAAAGCTAGGCCGGTGCAATTCTGTTTAAGGAATTAACTAAATTCTCAGTACAATATTCTCTGAGATGATTGAAAGTCTTTGTAGGTTAGAAGTGTGGAAACTTTGGAAATCTAATCCCTCCAATCGGACGGTTACGTTTAACATCATTGAAAAGACGAAATGAATGAAACAAAGACCAATTTAGAAGATTAAAGAAATTCTCCATCGTTTCTTTCGTGATTCTCTTTTTCTTTTGGGTTTCACCATTTTTGGGCAAAAGATGTGCTCTCATGTAGGATTGGGATCGAGTGAATCGTCGGTGTGGGTTTCTTCGCTTCTTTTAGCAATGTGTTTTATAGAACGAACTTCTTTGTGCCTACCAGTGCTCTATCGGGACAGCCTCGGTAGCTGGCGGGATAAGATTCCACTTCCTTTTCTCCTCAATAACTTTAAAAACTGTTCCAAAAATATTTGGTACACCAATTTTTATTGGGATTGAAACTTGTATTTTGAAATCTTTGAAATAGACGTCGAAATGACCATCAACGTATATTCTCTAAGATAATTGTGATTCTTTGTAGATTAGACGTATGGAAGCTCTGGAATCTGGTTCCTCAAATCGTACGAAATTCTTTGGAACATTGCGTGTAATATCATCGAGAAGACGAATTGGATGAAACAGAGATCAGTTTAGAAGATTCAATAAACTCTCCATTTTTCCTTCGCAACACTTTTCTTCTTTTAGTTTTCCACCATTTGGGCAGAAAAAATGCCTTCAAGTAGGATTGGGATCGGGCGGGCCGTCGGTGTGGGCTTCCTCGCTTCTTTCGGCAAGGTGTCCTAAAGGACGGACTTCTTTGTTCCTACCCATACACCCCCAGTAGCTGACGGGGTAAGATTCCAGTTTCTTTTCTTCCCGAAAACTTTCAAAACCGTTTCGAAAAATATTTGTTATTGGGATTGAAACTTGCATTTTGACAGAAGCAACGTTAAAATCGCCAACTTCAAGTACATAGATACAAATTACCGTTCCCAACTTCTACATATCGCACCTATTACGAAATACAAACTAATGCGACGGGCACGGCAAGACTCCCAGGAATTCGAAATTAATCTCGTCTCATCTGAATACGGAGAAAGGATGAAATCGCCGGCGGCCGCGTTGTGACACACTTCTGATGCCCCGAACACGTAAAATGCCGTATAGAAAGTACTTACATACATACATACGAACATACTACGTTGCCTGTACTACCTACACGCGATGGGTACAAGGAGATTCACGAGCGTAAAGGTCCGGAACCTTGCTAGGACGTCGTCGGTACGCACGGTCTTCCTGCGCAACATCTTGCGCTATATCCGAAGCGACACGTTAAAGTCGAGCACGGGCCACGTTTTTAGATCGACGGTGTCGTTAAATATGCGCGTGTGTATGCGATTATGGCGTTGACCTTGTGATGGTAAACTAGTTTTCGAATTCTTCGTTCGGATTCGGATTTGTAGGAACGCGTTGCTGGCCTGGAGGGGATTTGGGACTTCCGAGATCGAACGCATTTTTATGATAATTCAGAGGTTTGCAGGTGCAAATCGGTATCGGTAACTCCGCATCACGTAATTAAGAATTAATTTGGGACAATTGGAGTCTAAAATGATTATGGGAGATTTTTAAGAATATCATATCACTTGAATAGTGGTCGCATTTGGGGAACAGAAAATCGCAAATCGATTATCGCCAAGGAAATGAATTTCAAAAAAGTAATGTGAGATTTGGTATGGGGGCATCATTGACCCGTTCTTCTTCGAAGTTAATGTTGAGAATGCGATTACAATTAATGCTATTCGCTATCAGAACATATAACCCGACTTTTATGGGACCAATCGAAAGATTTGGACACTGATGACTTATGGTTCCAAAAAGACTTTACTTAAAAATCGTTCCCAGGGCGCGTAATATCAAAAAAACGGGTGTATCAATCACGAGGAGACCACGTTCTCGTGATTTAACTCCTGCAGACTTTTTCCTTTGAGTATATCTGAAGAGCAAAGTCTACAGAAATAAGCGTCAAACGATTGTACACCTTAAGGAAGAGATACACACATGAGGCGGCCATCATTTGCAGAAAATAATCTGTCATAGATACTTGGAATTAATTAAACTATATTATATTATAAAAAAGAGGAGAGCTGTCGTGGGACGTAAGATGTAAGAACAAATTGTACGCGACGTGTAGTAACAAGACGTAGAGTGTGTAAAAGACGTAAAGTGCCAGAAGAATAGTAAAGGGTAAAGGTAGAAAACGACAAGTGACAAGAGTAGGCAAGGAACAGAAACAAATGAGATGGTGGAACAAGGACGTTAAAAAATAGATGAAGCAAAGGAGGCGAAGAAAAGGAGGTGAAGATTAAAGAAAAAGAAATATAGACGATACCTACACAGAAGAACTACCTAATACTACGAAGGGTACAAGTAAAAGAAAATGTATTGGAAGTGAAAAGGAAACCTGGAAAAAATCGGACAGAAAATATAGAATGACCACCGTACAAATCAAAAGCTTTTCCTCAAAAATCTAAGGGAATTGGAAAGACAACATAACGTAAGACAAATTAAAGACAGTACAGGAAATATCCCCCTGAACAAGACTGAGATATTGGGGATGTGAAGAGAGCATTTAAATAACGAACGCAAACAAATAAATCACAACAAAATGCCTGGAAATAAGTACAGGGGGCAACTCCCCAAATTAGACGTAGGTCAAAAATGAGAAAGTTGTGAAAGGAACAAGTAAAAATTACGAAATAATTTATACAACTGTAGAAAATAATTGGGTATTCAGAGGCAAGATCAATGAAGAATCTAAAGACGAAAATAACATTACATACTAAAGGAGAACTGGAGAAAGGCTCAAACTTTCATAGAGGAAGAATTAAAAAGATAAATTTTTATAACAAACGATAAATATAATTGCTTCAAGGTCGACATACCTATCGATAATATAGATAGGTAATTTCAAAATAAGTTACGACAGCCTACACGTACATAGAACCACTCGCATACAGCATCGATTTAGTACTGACTGGAATGGGGAGTCGGCGATGCTGTTGTAACTTATTTCGTAATTGTACGCTGTTACCGCTGTTTGCCCAGACTACCTATCGAGCTAAAGACCAAGTTTACAAAGGATCTCATTGGCCCATGGATACAGCAGTAAGATCTTTCAATTTTTTCGAAAGAGGATGATGTATCAACGAAACCAATAAAACCGCACAAACACACGAACAAATGTATTTGTTGAACGTTAATATACAATCCCTGATGCATAAAAATGGACGTGGTAATGAACAACACGTCGTTGCAATGTGTATGACGGAACACTCAGAGAAGAACAAGTAAAGGTAATAAAGTTAAATGGATATGGATATGTCATGGGTTCAAGTTTATTGTAGAAAGCATAAGAATGAAGAAGTCGTGATTTTCTACAGCCAAGGGTTTGAAATGACGGAGGCATGGTAGGAATGAAATAACATTGAATTATTCCAGTGTTTAAGAAAGGTGATAAAAGTCATGTGGAAAGCTGCAAAAGTTTACGAAAATATCATTTATACGTGCTTATTCAACAGTGTTAGATCTATGATATCTCTTCACCAACATCTTTCAGGGAACTAACCTTGTTAATCGTTATTGTAATTTGGGACCTCGATAAGCAAGGATTTTAGCAGCGCTTTCGATACTATAGATCACTCAACATTTTGTTGGTGAAACTATCCTCTATGGGCTGCAACCTAAAGTGCATTACGTTCTTCCAATCGTACTTTTAGATAATCGACATAGCTATGGTTTTTATAACGTATTTAAATCTTTTGGCTTCTGGAGTTCCTCGAGGCTGAAACTTGAGACCATTACTTTTTATCATCTATGTTGACATGTCCAGTTCTTGCTTAAGCCGACGATTTAATCTTCCGATTATAACTTGGGATGATTTCTCTTGCCTTTAAGATAATTTAATATAAAAATTTAATTATCTTATATGATAGTTCTCTACCAGAATTAAGTCAATTAAACAAGACTGGTTTGAATGATAGTTATATATAAAAATTTAATATAAAAATACCATTTCTAGTTCAAATTAAATTTAAATGTTAGCAAATGTTAGCAGAGCATCTACACTAGGAAAAGAAATCCGTTACTGTCAACTTACATAATGCATGGGCAGTATTTAAACAGGAGAAAGTGGTTAAGGATCAGGGTGTTCTATTGAATTCCCGGCTAATTTTCCCCATATTAGAAATCGATGTCCCTCTTCGTCCACAATTTTAGGATTTGCCTTTCGTTGTTCACATTTATTGAGTAATATTCAATTACTAAAAACTTTATATTATACCTTCGTTGTTAGCAAACTTGAATATGCATCACTAGTATGGTCTCCACATTATTTGTATCTACGATTGTATCTTGAGAAGGTTCAACGACGCTTTATAAAGTTTCTTTCTTTCACAATTCCTGAGTCTTTATTGGTTGGTACGGCTGCGAGACATGGGTTTTGAGTAATAATCTTCTTCTTTTTCTTCAGCCTCAGTCCCGCTTTGTTGCGGGGTCGGCTCTTCTGGATCGGGTCCGCCATTTGTCCCGGTCAGGAGTTTGGTCCGGGTGGAGTCGAGCGGCAGTGAGATCTAAGGGGAGGGCGCGACGTTGGGGTCACGGATTTGGACGCCCGTCTGGGATAAGAAAGTACTTCATAATAATTGACTACAGACCTTCAAACATGGTGCCAACACTCAACCGTTTTTGAAAAAACCGGTTTGAATAATAGACGCAATTGATATACCTGTACCATTGCGGTTGTTTCCAAGAGTGGAGCGTGGCTCGATCGATTGTGCACTAGCCAAGTAATTGTGCGGTTTGGGTTCGATCCCTGGACAGAATCTTTTTGTCAATTCTTTTTTCTTCTTTTGTGCTACATATCTACGCATGTTTATTTTTCGACAACGTTATTAAAATATCTACACAATCAGTGAATTATAACAAAAAGTTCAGAGAGTGTGCCAAACGAATAAATATTTTGGTGTGTGATTGGAAACAAACAAGAAAAAGAAATGGAAGACACCGGACCTTCCACCAGTATGGAAGTTGATTCGACTGCATGTGAGAAAACAGCGTCTTCCATTTTTTTGAGCGAAGCTCTTTTAGCGGAATTTTGCAGCGCGCGTTAAGTGGGAAAATGTGAGACGCTTGAAATCGTCACTAGACGCTTTCATCTTTTTCTTTCACTAGTTATTTCTCTCTCACACACACATATACTCATCGCAGGAGCAACTATGAAATGCGCCATATTTGCGTATCCCTCCATTAGATGGTGCCCTTATTATTCCGATTCGAATTTACTTCAAATTCAACTTCAACTTATTTACCATCGGTTTCGAAATGAAATACTTTTTCTTTATACATTGCTTATTCAATTATAGAATTTTATCTTTTATTCAAATAAGCATCAAATGCGTAAAGAGCTTTGCTCTTGCCGAGTCTCCCACGACACCTCTCCTCTTTTTTTCTTTTCTAATCACACACCAAAATATTTATTCGATTGGCACACTCTCTGAACTTTCCGTTACAATTCACTGATTGTATAGATATTTTAACAACATTGTCGAAGAATTAACATCGGTCGATATGTAGCACAGGAGAAACAAAAATTGAAAAAAACTTCTGTGCGGGAATCGAACCCAAACGATACGATTACTTGGCTAAAGCGCAATCGATCGAGCCACGCTCCACCTTGAGAACAAACGCAACGGTCCATGTATATCAATTAAGACTCTTTATTCAAACCGGTTTTTTAAAAACGGTTGAGTATTGGCACCATGTTTGAAGGTCTGTAGTTAACTACTATGAAGTACTTTCTTATCCCAGAACGACGTGCAAATTCGTGACTCCAACGTCGCGCCCTCCCCTTGTAAGTGTAACGTTTTGAGTAATAATAATAATAATAATAGTATGTATGTATTTGTAATTAAACCATTACAGAAATTTGTCAATTAGTTTTTATCATGTAGTACATCATAGTTTTATACCACAATTGTCACATCGATAAACCATGTACATTTAAAAATAAATAAGTTAAAATGGATTATATCACAAACAGACAGAAATAAAAGACTAACAAAACATAGATACATTAATTAACTAGGAATTCCTGCACGCTGTATCACTCTTTTTCCATCAACATTTCTTTCACTTTTCTTTTGAAAATTACCATAGACCAATGTTTTCAATTCGCTAGGCAATTTGTTATATAACTTGCATCCCCAGTAATCAATCGCTTTTTGTGAGCTTGTCAGTGTGTGGTAAGGTACCCTTGTGTCGTTACGATTTCGTGTGCGGTATTCGGGATGAATCAATCTAGAAAGGAAATAGTGAGGAGATGGTAAAGGAAACTACTTCGAAGGATAGTAGGGGGAGGCTATATAAGAAGAACCAGTGATGAGGTCTATGAGGCCTACAAAGAAACCACAGATAGATTTGATCATCAAAGCAAGAAGATTGCAGTGGCTGGGTCACATGGAGAGAATGGACGAAAATAGAACGGGTAGGAAGATAGCATGGAAAACACCAGGATATAAGAAAAAGAGAGGAAGATCGAGGAAAAGATGGCGAGAGGCGGTGCTAGAGGACCTAGGGAATAATAAAATAGCAGACTGGAAAAGAGAAGGCTACGTACAGAAAAAGAGGGAAAAGTGTAAAAAAGCTCTGGGCCTAAAAGGCCTGCAACAGATTCTCCTGGACAGATTCTCCATCTTTGCTGTCTCGTTTGGACATTTGCGCTGCCGCTTATTATTCTTTCTAATTTTTCTTTATATGTACAATTTTTATTTACTTTTGTCCTATAATTGGGTTAAACTGGTGGATATTAAACATTATCATTCTTCTTATTATTATTATTGCGAGGAGATGACTTTTGGGATTGCAGGCATACTAAGCAAAAAGGAAAATATCTTGCTGCAACACCGAAAGGTAGAAAAGTCAAGAGGATTCAGAAGAAGATGAAAATATCTTGATTTTGCGCCAACGGGGTGCGTACGTACATTTTGGAAACTCACTAGACCTCGTTCGACGCGTCCATGACGCAAATCGGTCCTGTTACGAAGTTATCTCGACCGTCGATCTTTCCGGAATTCCACCTGAAACGCTGAACCGCTCGCATCGGTGTAGGAAGAATGTTAGCTCCTCTCCAGTTAAACGTACTTACGTCGCGAGATAATCGCGAGTTTATTGCAGGCGCGCCGCGTGCGGATCGACTGATGGGCTGTTTAATATGCAAATGGCCGCGTTTAAACGGACCGTACGTATTACACGTACGTATGCAAGCAAGTATGTACTACGTTCGCGAACTGTTTCTTTACCACGGCGGCGGTTATCTGATGATCGCCGATGCAAGAGCAATAATTAACCGAGTAGCATCCTCGAGCGCGCTTGTTTGTACAAGGCTCTCGCTCTGTTAGTTAAGCGCATTCTTCATTTCTTTTGTTGGTTTCGTGATGGTTGATCGAGAAAAGAAAGAAGATCAGAAGCAAAGTGTTGATGGTAATAGATGTATAATATGTACGAGGTGTTTAAATAAAGTAATAAGACCGGAAGTGTAGTGTTCGATCTGGCAACACTGGTGACGCGATACTTGGCGGGGATGCTGCTGAATATATGATACGCCATCAGTACGAGTTGTAACTCGTTATAGTGACGTTGCACGGAGCAGGTTTTGTCTCTGCGTGAGTGAGACGACTTTCGAACAACGGTGTGCGATCAGCCAACCAAACGCCAGAACTCTTCAAGGGCAAAAAAGAAATTCGAAGATCAAAAGCACGTTGATTTGCTTTCTTTGTGATAGCCAGAATATCATTCATAAAGAGGATGCGGATCGAAGCCAAGAGGTTGAACAACACTTTTACCGAATGGCGCTTGATGGACTTCGAAAATGGATCGCGCGTGAAAGACCCAACATCAACAAGAAATTGGTGTTGCATCACAACAATGCGGCTTGCCACAGAGCAATTTCAGTTAACCGTTTTTGGCCAGGAAAATCATTCCTATGGCTCCTCGGCCTCCTTATTCGCCGATTTTGACTCCTTGTAACTTTTCCCGAGATTGAAACAACATTTCAAGGGACGTTGTTTTGGGGCACTGGACAACATTCAAGCGGCTGCAACTGATCAGCTGAAGACTATTCCAGTATACGAGTTCCAACACAACTATGAGGAGTGGACGAATCGTTTCCAGCGCTGTATGCCTTCCGGAAGTAGTTTCTTTGAAGGGGACAATGTTGAAATGTAATGTTATTGGAATAAAACAAATGAAAGAAAGTCGCTCTCATAACTTTATTTACATGTGCATTCTTGAATGACACATTGATGATTGATTGATCACATGGTTTATATGATTATAATATGAGCAGCCTAGTATCAAAACCAGACATCTCCAAAAATTACGAAATTCGCGCTGTTTATAGAATATAATGTAGTAGCACAATAGCTATAAGATGTAATAGTCAAAACCAGCTAAATCTGCTGTGTATCAATACTATATCGATGAGAAAAAACGGGTATAGTTTCAAAAGCAGCCATCTCAATGCTGCAGTCACAATCACAAGCAGCCAAATCCCATTCAGCCAATCACAACACAGGATACATTTAGTGTCATAACCTCAGAAAATACATAACATTGTGTCAGTGCTGGATGCTGTGCCTTTTTATTATTGTGTTAGTTGCTCGTTTATTAATTTTCAAGTTACTATGGATGAAGATCTAAATATTGCCAGAATGTGGAAAATGTACCAACTAGAAGCTCCACCTAATATGAAAGTGAAACAGTCTTATTTCAGAACACTTTTTAACACCAATTTCAACATTGGTTTCGGATCTCCACGGACAGATGTCTGCTCTACTTGCCTAGAGCGTACAGAAAGAGCAAAGGTTGAAAAAGGCACAGATAAAAAGAACACCTTAGGAACCGAGCTTAAAGTGCATAAACTTCGAGCCAATGCATTTTTCTTTTTCTAAAGAATGTGGAAGATGGGGTGAAAGTAATGTCCTTCGACTGTCAGAAAAATCAATCTTTGCCTAAGGTTCCTGATCAATCTACCTATTATTCAAGACAGCTCTACACGTATAATTTTCCAGTGGTGATTGGATCATCTACATCAAAGTTGTCCAAAGAGAATATTTATAGTTATGTGTGGACTGAAGACGAGTGTCTAAAGGGTTGAAATGAAATAGCTTCTTCAGTTTTCCACTCCCTTACCAGCTTGTTAAAACTTGAAGGTAATATTCATACTGCCCGTCTCGTGGCCGATGGCTGTGGTGGCCAAAATATCACCCTAGTTGGGATGTGCTCAACGTGGTTATATTCATATGCTCTCAAACAGGTTCAGGACGTTGAGATCATTTTTCCTGTCACTTGACACTCTTTTCTTCCACGCGATAGAGTGTTTGCCTTGATTGAACGACGAATAAAGAAAAAGGAAATTATAGTTCGCCCCGAAGAATACCACGATTTTATCGAAGAGCATGGAAATGTTTTTCACTTGGGAAGCAATGCGGAGTTATTGGATTAGAGAAATGCTGCGCAAGAAGTACTGAAGCAACCAGGCCAGTGGCATTTTCAATTTCAGATAACGAAAAGATTTATTCTTAAACTAGGAAGAAGTACGGTCTATGTAAGAGGGTAACAGGCTTACAAAAGTAATTTTAATGCATCCAAAAGTGTATGCAAAAAGGGAAGAATGTTAGCCTTATTAATCCTGTTCCTCTTCCTATAGGAGTGACAGAAAAACAAGTAAAGCTAAGGGATGTCAATACGCTGTTAACTAAACACTATGGTATTTTTAAGGCCATCATTAGAAAATTTATGTTATCATAAAAAGTTTTGGATAGCTACGTAAACAATGAAGATCCACAGGAACAGCAAAATAACGAAGTTGTTGAGGAAGGTACTGCTTGCAGTCCACAGCAGGAGACGTCTGATTTAATAATATAAAACTTGGCATTATAACAATATTATTAGTAATAAAAGTTTGTACGTCAGTGTTCAATGCAATTTATTTACAAAACCAGACAAGTCCATCCACCTAATTTTCATAATCAGCCATATCTAGAAGTTAGTTTCAAAACCAGCCAAGTCATTTTTCTAAACTTACATATTTCTAAAGCTGTCAGTTTGTGGTATAAAAACTCTAGATATTCGAGTTCAGAGCCATCTACTGTATTCACTAGTCATTCGCTCTAGATTTATTTCCTTGTCATATACCTGATACAGTTTTCTTCATTTTTTTTGGAAAATGAAGCGAAGTCGATTTGACTGTTTTTGATACTAGGCTACTCATATAATGGTTTATAATTTTTGGGGGAGCCACGAGTCTTTGGGGTGGTTACCAAGCGACATTCTTGGATATTTGATAGTGTTTCCATTTAAACGTTAGAAGACAGATTGACATTCTGACCTTTAATAATAATAATAATAATAATAATAATAATAATAATAATAATAATAATGTTTTATTGTCCAACAGATGACAAGTACATCCAATTAAATGACAAAAAAGTGTATATAAACATAACTGCATAACTTAAACTAACTAAACTAATTAAAGTTAATAAACTAAATAACTAAGTGAGAAACTAAACAAGAACATAAAATATACAGGAAAGCCTGAAAAATAAATGGTAGGTATTAAACCCAATATTTTTTATTACATTAAGAAATGCTGGGAGGAAAATAAAACTATTAAAATTATTCTAAACATAAATAATACCCTCACGACATGTATATTTAGAAGACCAATTGCGCATTTCGTCAACTCATCTTCAGTAGACGAGGTTTGTTGTCTGACGTTATATCTCGCCAGTCTCCACTCAGACTCCCTTTTGAAGTCTTCTGACATTCATTGCTAGGAACTTCGTGTCAATAGTAGGGCCAGTGGGGGATTCCTTACGCCCTTTAATCTTCAGGTGTAGGCTGCTTCGATGACGCAGCCTGGGGAGAGATGAGGTTGGTTAGCGAAGAGCTAAGTGGGAAAGATGACTTTTCACCTGTAACACATACGAGAATTTCAGACTGAAAAATAGCCGTTTGTCAGTCGTTTAGAGGACGATGATGGTCGTCGAGGGACCTGCGGGAATTGCCTTAGTCCAGATCGATGACATCTGCAAGGCGACGGACCTTCTTTTTGGGAGGGGGTCGATCTTGGGGATCGACGACCATCTGGACGCAGAGGTTTTGGCTGGCGCGGGCTCTTTCCCACGCGGATTTCAGGAGTTTCGTCAGAAATTCACGTAGAGTCGGAACGTTCAGTTCTCGATGAATCTGAACGTTCCTTACGAAGTAGGGGGCGTCAACGATGTAGCGGAAAGTTCGGTTTTGGAGTGCTTCCAAACCTTTGATGTTAGTCTCACTCGCTGTTAACCAGGCGACGTTCATTCCATTCAGTACATCGGTTTTATAACTTTTGCCCCCCTCCCTTCCTTCCCCTTTTCCCGACCTTCTACTTTGTTTGTGATTCCAGTTTCAGATTCTTTTTGGCCAGCCGCTTTCATCCATCCTTCGTAGACGTCCATACCATAGCAATCGTTTTGTCTCGATCATATCAAGTATCACATTCATAATTTTAATTCAATAATATAATTCCTTTAGGAATCTGGTTTCCAATACTGCTTACTTCATTGAATATACTCTTGCTATATATTACTTTGGAAAAGTAAGCGTGTTTTAGTTGTTCTTAATATGTCAAGCACCTAGGAAGAAGAGAGACGAAACTAATGAGTCTGCATTGGCGGTCTGCGATTGAGAAAACTTAATTCGCCTTATGAATTATTGCCATATGCAAACTGTGCTTACTCGGTAAGCTTTTGCACAATTACTTGATAGCTGCCCATTAACGTTATAACGTTGTATGGACGCGTCTAAATTTTATTTTATTGATCAACCAATCTCAATATGGTACACGAACGGGGTACTCCTCATAATTCGAGAAAAATACGACAGCTCGAAATACGACTGCATTCCACAACTTAATTCCAAGCATTAAAGTCCGAACCCTAGGCAACATAATTATCAATGAAATCGCAGCTGTTAACTCCTCATCGTCCGAAATTGAAGACCTAAATCTTTTTCCCCGTCCCCTCCTTGGGGGTCAGTACGCGAGTGATTATCAAAACGCAGAGGATTTTCTACTATGATTCCATCAGCTTTATTGTCGTACTCCAACACCCGACCATGTTTGCGAGAGGAGGGGGTCGCAATAAATACTACTTTTAGTGTTTTCGAGGATGGTCGTCTTGATTCCTTGGTAATCCAAAAAGCAGAAGGCGTCTTTCTATGAAGCTGAAAGAACTTAGGCGTCTTCTCTTGTCTTTCCAAAGTCTATAAATAGATATCTTTCATGCGTTTCCATGCACTCGTCGGTTTACAAAGGGATATCTGGCATAACGTCATATCCTGGCCGTTCAGTCAAGTTAATTCCGATCTGTCACACACTACGTACCGTATACACTACCGCACAACTACCACCACCTACTTTGGTAAAGAAGGTTACGTTAATGGTCATTCTTTGGTGCATTATGTTCATGGCATGTTGCCCAAAATACGATAAGTGACTCTTAATTCCTTCTTGATTTTCCACTGAAGATGACACCTTAACTGTCGAAATATGCATTCGGCTATCGTGTTAAAGACGTGCTAAGAGTATTATTTATTAGATTTTCTAGCTTGAACGTAACCCAGAATCGAATTTTATTTTACGAAATTTTTGTTCTTATAATCGACCAATAAAGACATGCCAAAGACTTACCAACAATTCGATATAAAGATTTCTTTATCGATGCTTTCCTCGACTATTACATACATACATCCAATTATGCTCATTACGAGCGCTATTTGGGAAACCTCACCCGTTACGGTCGTTCGACCAGCAGTAATAGCAAATGGAGTAGAAAACGCTTCCTGATACTTCATCCTCCATTACGCAATGCCGTTCTTAAAGTGCAGCGCAATTATGATTATCAACTTTATACCGATGACGGACCGTATTCGCCATCCGGTTCGTTCGGCTAAAAGCACGCGTTACACCACGTAAACTGCTGCTGTTTCCCGTCTAGCTCCGCTAACACCTGGTGCGAGTAAAAGCCGTTGGAGATTATATCGTTTGTACGGCGATGTCCGAAAGTAAGATGATGTCTGTAATGTTAGGTTTATTTAAGTTTGTAATGAAAGTGTTTCAGCGCAGTAATCAAAAAATATAACATAAAATAGATGTAACATAAAACAAAAATAAAAATAAAATATAATAGTGCAAAAATATTCAGGAATTTAAAATATTTGTTAACTCTTGAAGACGCCTCTTGCAGAAGTGATGAAACGTTGAGTACTTGAAATTTTGAAGAGAGTCGAAATGGTCGGAAGTACGACTTATTACACATCAAATTAAAGCTCTCCTCGTGCAGATTAGGGATAAAATAATTTCGGGTACGAGACGCGGTTCATTGAGGAAATATTCAATGAAAGGTGAAAAGTGGTTCTGGACGAATCCCTCTGGTACGCTCTAATACCCACGCGAAGCAAATTTCACGAGTTTTGACGTCAAAGTCGTATTCTACATCTTCGAAAACATCTGTAGACAGAATTTCGTCTAATTTAGAACATATTAATTTTTTTCTAAAATTTCAAAGGGGTACCCCTTCAAATTTCGTAGAAAATTGAAATGATAGGAAGTACGACTTATTACATATCAAATTAAAGGTCTCGTAGTGCAAATTAAGAATAAAATAATGTCGGGTATGAGAGACAGTTCATGCAGGAAATATTCAATTAAAAAGTGAAAAGTGGTTCTGGACGAATCGCTCTGGTACGCTCTAGCACCCAAACGTAGCAGATTTCTCGAGTTTTGACGTTAAAGTCGTATTCCATATCTTCGAAAACATCCGTTCACAGAATTTCGTCTAATTTAGAACATATTAATTTTTTTCTGAAATTTCAAATTTCGAAGAAAATCGAAATGGTAGGAAGTACGACTTAGTACACATCAAATTAAAGCTCTCCTCGTGCAGATTAAGGAAGAAATAATTTCGGGTACGAGAGACGGTTCATTGAGGAAATATTCAATTAAAAAGTGAAAAGTGGTTTTGGACGAATTGCTCTGGTACGCTCTAGCACCTAAACGAAGCAAATATCACCAGTTTTGACGTCAAAGTCGCATTCTACACGTTCAGAAACATCTGTATGCAGAATTTCGTTTAATTTAGAACATATTATTTTTTTCTGAAATTTCAAAGAAATTTCGAAGAAAATCGAAATGGTAGGAAGTAAGACCTATTACACATCAAATTAAAGCCCTTCTCGTGCAGATTAGGAATAAAATAGTTTCGGATACGACACACGGTTCACTGAAGAAATATTTAATGAGAAACTGACTGGGAACAAATTAGATCCATCATATTCTTTCTGTTCTATTTTGGAAGTCATCAAAGCACAAAAAGAAAAGATTTTCAAAAACCCATGCGCTGTCGAGGCTATTAAATTGTTAAAATAACTAGGAAAGAAATTAATTGGAAGAAAATGTAGTTAATTTGGTCTAGTTGAGTGGATGATGGACAAGCTGGATCTCTCATATTTTCTTCGTTTTATTCTTTTGATGCTCGAATATCGTCAAAACACATTTTTCTTTCAACCAAACCCCCATGTGCCTTCTTCAAAGTCATTGAATTGTTACAATAACCAAAAAAAAAAAAAAATTGAAAAATATAATTGCCTTGGTAGACCCAGGCCGATGAGGGACAAGTTAGATCCATCGTATATTTTCTGTGTTATTCTTTTGATGGTTGGAAATCGTCAAGGCATAGAAAACATGTTTTTTCAAAAACCCATGTGCCATCAATGCCATGAAATTGTTAAAGTAACCAAGAAAAAGAATTGAAAAAAGGTGTAATTGATTTGGTGGAGTTGAGTGGATGAGGAGCAAGTTGGATCCCTTACTTTTTCTATTTTATTCTTCTAGCACTTGAATATCGTCTGCGCCAGTTCGGCTATTTTCTTCCATTCTTTTCTGTCTTTCACTTTCCTTCTCCTATCCGCAATATTCATTTCCCTCAGATCTTGATTGACTTGATCTTCTCACCCGCTTGATCTATTTCCATTTAAGTAATTTCTTTATTTATGCCTCTGGTTTCTTTCAATGTGGTCTAATCATCTTGGTCTTTGGACTTTTAGGTATTTTACATTGTCTTCTCCGTCCACCGGATCTTACATCTTCTTTGATCCGATTATTCTTCTCAGAACTTTTCGCGCCAAAATTCGCCGTTTCTCTTCATCCTTCTTTGTTAGGTACGTTATTTCACCTAGTCTTTGTAAACGAAAAAACGGAAAAACGAAAGAAGTGTGGATATAAAGAATTAAGGCAACAAGACAACAATTATTCTGGAAATTTCAAAGACTATTAAAAAACAAAATGTTCAGCAGATAGATGAAAACAAAATTCATCTATCTGCTGAACATTTTGTTTTTTAATAGTCTTTGAAATTTCCAGAATAATTGTTGTCTTGTTGCCTTAATTCTTTTATATCCACACTTCTTTCGTTTTTCCCATTAACGGTTAAGTTATTTTACCCTTTGGAACTTCTATTGACCTATTTTTGAGATTACCAACGGAATTATATTCCCAGAAAGAAAAAGCCCTCCTTTGTCCAAGCAAATTTTCAAATCGCTTTCCGCCTTTCATAGTTAAACCTAGAACTTCGGAATCGATAATACGATTTCTTCAGATCGAAACACATCTGTACGGAAACAATCTACAACCGTGACGGTTTCGAAGTAATATTCCTATACGCTCGCAAGAATCTGTTAAATTCGTAATTAATTTCCTAATATAATAGTTTATTTTAATGTAATGTATTGTTTGGAACGAAGTATGTTTTACTGTAGAATACCGTTTTCTTCTCGACTTTTCCGGCTTTCTAAAAACCACTTCGCGATACTCAAGTTACGAGGCAACTATGCGCTCACGTTATGTGCACCTTCGGGTGGGACGATCATCACGCTAACCAGATGTTAATTTAATTATCCGATAAAAACTTATTGCGTGACTAATTTTAAACGGCTGAAGCAGCACTCGTGTTAAGGGCTCGATCCGATGATATTAAAGTTGACAGGCTTTTGTGGTGAGGTATCACAAACATCTGGTGGTAAACTTTTTAATAGATGCTAGCGATGTGTGGCAACAATGTATAATATATCTACTATATTTTTAGTGACAATAAAAGCTGCGTTCTTCTCTTCAGAATGATAGTTCGATTTTTTTATTCCCGTCAATTTTAATTTATAACTGTGTAATCACTTTAACCATGAGATTTTGGTGTCGGAGGAATCTCGATACTATCTTCAGGAATTTCGGAGATACAAAGCTTTCTTGCCATACCACGAAGATTATGCTGAATTTCGCGTATTTCTACTGAAACAAACGCCCTATAGACAACTTGATTATGTTATACCGCACATTCCAACCAGAGGATTTCACTGGTAAAAAAATTTAATCGATAACGTCAGCCCTTTCGGGGATATTACCGTTTCTTGCTTTACCAAGATTGTTTATTCGATTCTCGCTTGTTTCTACGAAAACAAAGACGTAAGAGACAATTTGATGGTGTTTTCTGATACATTTTAACCAGCAGATTTCACTGGCGAAAGGAATTCATGGATAATTTTAACCCTTTCGGGGATACGAACCTTTCCTACTCTACCACGAAAATTAGCCGATTTAGATGTTCACCAATTGCTAAATAATTAGCAGCGCACGTGATAGTGTAACACTTCTGCCCGAATCACTTCAATCACGAGATTTTTCTCCTGAAAGGATCTCGACAATATCTCCAGAGATTTCAGAGATATGAACGTTTCTAGCTGTACCACGAAAATCGGCATATTTTCGTGGTACAGCTGCCGATTTTCGTGTATTTCTACCACAACAAAAGCGCAATAGACAGCTTGATTTCCTATCTGATTTATTACAACCAGGGGATTTTATGCTGAAAAAAAAATCATCGATAACTTCAGCCCTTTCGGAGATATTAACATTTCTCGCTTTACTACGAAAATTTGCCGATCCTCGTTTGTTTCTGCGAAAACAAACGTGCAAAGGACAGTTTGATTATGTTTTCTGATTTCACTGCGGGAAACATTTCATGGATAACTGCGACCTTTACGGGGATATGATTTTTGTACTTAATTAGGAAAATTATCCGATTTAGATTTTCGTCATTTCCTATAAAATTAGCAACGCACGTGATAGTGTAACACTACTACCCGAATCACTTCGACGTGGAGATTTTGCTCCTGAAGGAATCCCGGCGATATCTACAGAGATTTCGGAGATACGAGCATTTCTTGCCGTATCACGAAGATTTGCCGATTTTCGCGTATGTCGACCAAAACAAACGCGCAATAGATAGCGTGATTATCCTATTTCATACATTCTAAGCGGGAGATTTCAATGATGAAAAACAGTCATCGATAACTTCAACCCTTTCAAAGATATGAATGTTTCTTGCTTTACGACGAACATTTTTCGCATTTCGATCCTCCTGAGTTGAATAGAAAACGTTTGAATCTAGTATGCAGTGCCCCTAACATAAAATTTGTGATTTTCAACTATTCGCATCAAATTTAAACATCTTTCTATTTAACCATTCACATTTAAATGCGAAATTGCAAAAATTCGTCAAGGATTGTAAGTTGGAAACACTAAGGGATTGGTACTAAAACACTGAAACACTGACACTTTCCTGGTTTTCCTTGTCGAGTTATATTGAAGTTGAGGTTTTCGACAATTTTCTTCAGATTTTCTTCCGCATTTTCTTTCCATCTTTGACCAGATCCTTGATTTCATCCCATCCTCATCCTGGTTTCTGCTATTGAACTTCGACTCTTAACTTAACTTTTATCTCCTTTTCCCAAAGGGCAATCCCTCAGTTTTGGGGGTGATGAGGAAAAATTAAGCTTCCTAGATGAACTAAATGGGAGGGGGCTAAAGTTAGGGACGGGGCGCATACGATTTTCGCAAAAATTATAGCACCGTAAAGGTGACCTAAAGGGTGATGAATTATCTAAATAAAAGTTTTATGGCAAAAGCCTCCCAGAGTCACAATTTAAGAAAAACGGTCTTAACTTGAAGTATTTACGTTACGTTCAAATAAGTTTTGTTATGTATTTAATCGCATGAATACAATTTATAATATATTCATAATCACATTTAGATGACATCTTTCAAAAATCTTGATTTATAGAACAAAATCTCTTAATTTTGACAGTTCGTGGTGTTAAGGCAACTTGAACGTTACCTCAGCCGGTAGTTAAAGAATCTGCTGGTCGTAAAGTTTCCAATTTTTTCCGAGTTGTGCACTTTATTCTTGCAAAGACACGGTACTGCATTTCTTTTCTTCGACTATTAATTCTACTTATCCAAAAAATGTTAAATCTTACGCTTACGAAATTTGCATGGCCACTTCCGATCCGATTTTAAAGCTTCATTCCGACATTGTTGATGTAGAAAACTATATAACGACAGTCAAAATATTAATATCTTCTTTAACATAGATGACTCTGTACAAAACCACCTTAGATTAGATGCATCTTCTTCGAATGATGGTTTGAATTTGTGTTTTTAAGACACCTCAGGCATAAATTTGGTTGATTTGGTCGCTTAAGATTTTTTGGACTTTCTTCAGAAAGCCGGAGTTTGATCAAGGATTTCTTGGACTCTATGGCTAAGATTTTCGTAAGCTAAAATCTGATAAATGCTGTTGAAATATTTCAGTAGCAAAACAATGGATAAACACTTATGAAAAGAAAAACACTACCACCTCGTTTTATTTAAAAAATGTAACTGCAGTTTCGTGAAGACTGTTACATTGTCAAACTTGAAGCATCTTACAACTATGCTTGAACAAGTATTTATATGGTGGATTCTTTCTACAAAAACGCTTAGAATAAGTGAAACTTTGAGGATGTCATTACATATAATTGATCATTAAGTAAGATTAACTATCGGGTCTATGGATTTCAACTAAAAATCCATGTCTCGACTGGAGCTTTGCCCGCGACGTGGTGATTATATCAGATTCAGAGAACAGTCTACAAAAGAATTTGGAAGTATGGAAGGCAGAACTAATAAGAGCTGGAATGGAAATGAACAAGGATAGAACCAAGGTGATGGTAGACGGACAACAAAAGTCAATGAAGATTAGAATTGATAATGAAGAAATAAAGCAAGTGATCAGCTTCCAGTACTTAGGGGTAGACATAAACAGCAACGGAAAAAATGGAAACGGAAATAAACAAAAGAATAGAGAAAACGGCTAAATTATCATATCAGTCACTTAAAAGCACCATCATAAATAATAAAATAGTATCCAACTCAACCAAATTCCGCGTATTCAAAACCATATATCGCCCAGTTGGATGCGAAACATGGATACTAACACAAAAGGATAAAAGTAAACTACACGCGGCGGATATGAGATTCCTAAGAAGAGTAAGAGGCGTAACCAAACTGGACAGAATAAGGAACGAGAAGATACGAGAAGAACTGGGAATAGAGCCGATGTCGCAATATATAGAAACAAAACAGCTAGGATGTTGGGGCCACCTATAAAGATTAGAAGAGAATGGACAGTTGAAGCAAGTGTGGATAGCGGCAACCCAAGAAAACAATAGGAAGACCAAGGCAAACTTACAATAAATGCATTGAGGAGATCCTGGGTGAGAAAGGAAAAACACCAAGAGACGCAAAAGAGCTGGCATTCGACAAGAAGAAGTGTGAAAGAATTCATTGAGGAACACAAGAATGGACCCAGAATCCCCCACACTGCGGAAGCGGTAGATAGGGCCAAGATATATATATAATTCCTTTTATAGTGATATCCAAAAGTTTATGCTTTCCTCAACCTTTTTTCTAACGTGAATTGAATTTTAGGCTGGAGGTTGTTGAGATGATTTAGGGTGTTTTGTTGTTCTTCATTGTTACCCTCAAAACAAACCAGAATATCGTCTACGATAAACACTTTTAAAAACATTTCCTCCTCACTAGGATTAAGGAAATATAAGCAGGGAGACTAGTGAGGTAGTAATAGTAACACATTTAGTCCAAATGTGATTGAAGATAAACCCTCATAGGTCTCAGAATCGGAATCAATGGTAGAAGTTAATCTTAAAATTCCTGAAGAAGCTGACTTAGTGGCCCGTCACAAAATCCAAAGGAAATTTCTATTTTAAAAAGACCACGGAATATCTACCACATCTCAACAATTACTTCATAACTACTTTCGACGGTGCTATCAATACTCTATGCCAGGTATGGACAACCTCCGGCCCGCGGGCCACATGCGGCCCTCGATTAAGTTTTGTCATTCATAATGAATCATAAGGATACTACAAAAATGTATATTTTTTCAAGATTACTCACAGCATAAAACTTCTACAAAAAAGGTTGTCCATGCCTGCTCTATGCACTCGTCGCTATCTACATACGTAATCGGCGATTTTCAATTAGATCAATTTAAAAAAATTCATCGCTAGCTCACCTCCGAGAATATCCTCGGGAGATACGTTCACAGCGATCTTAATGAAGTAACTGTACCTAAACCTCGCGTAATTCGTATGTTTATTTCATGCTCCGCGTGGATACGCCTCGTCGATACGAATTCCGAGTCGAAATAAAAATATCATTCGGTCGGAGAGGAGAATGCCGTTACGCAAAGCTGATTATCGGCGCAACGCTAAACAATCGGCGAACGTGCTCGCTTTAATCGCCATTAAATTTGCCTCGAGCGCGTGATGTACAATGAAAAGGAATTGGTTTTCGCGATTTTTCCTAGCGTGACGGTGGCGTGATGAAGATAAAGAAGGAATGGTAATGGCGGAAATGCACTTCTAGGCATGGTATATATATATAGAGAGAGAAATAGAAATTCTGAAATGAGAATGTTATTCGACGCCCTAAACGGGTAGAAAGACAATGTGAAAGAAGAGGAGAAATCAGAATGATAACATAGTTGGTGAAATATGTTCCTGTGGAAGCATCCAAAGTAAGGAACAAAAGTCCCGACCACAACAAGGTAACCTTGAGGTAACCATAGGTACCAGGGCATGGAGGGATCAAAAGTAATGATATTTTCAACAACCTCGCCATCCTACACCAACACTGGAATGGATCTCTTGTCTGCCTCTCAGAGTTGCGCCACGTGATGGTGATGTGTTGATCAAAGAGATGCAAATGGAAGAATTGTCCCAAACCTCAATTCTTTCAAACGTTGATCTGGCGAGTTTAATCAGGGCCTCTATGAAAGTTGGTTTAACTATGTGTTTCGAACAAACCATGACGCGCCAGATATTATGCGCAATATTTTGTTTTGAGCCACCACCAATCGATTTATTTGACTTTTGGCAATAGAAGACCAGGACAACAAAGCATAAGCGAGTATTGACCGGGGATAAATCTTGTAAACAAGCAACTCCCAAGGGTCTTCCCGAACCCGGAAATTCAAAAAATTATGAAACTTTGGGAACATGTACATCACATATAGGTGTGTACTACACCATTTATTTTTTCTGCAGAAAAATACTCCGAGTGGGTGAAGAAAATGTTTGGAAATGGAGAATTTTGCATTCTGCCAATGCGCATAATTTGGTACCTGCAAGAGATAGATTATTCTATCGATTTTATTATACGTTAAAATACTTACCAATATATGTAATTTTTCTTTATATTTAAACATGGAATGGATTTTTCTGCATGGTTATGAAACTCATGTTTAAAAGACAGGAATTTGTTACACATACGGAATAACGAGGAGGATGCACAAAATCTTGTTGTGTGATAAATAAAAGTTGCTGGATTTTCAAATTCATTCGGTCTTCGGTCCACGTATCCGCTTTTATACGAAGCGTAAGCAATTAGGCCGTCATATTTTAGCGCCGAATGTTGATTATGCATAAGATATTGTAATTTTATAATATTATCGCGTTCATGAAAGACAATATCGCAACCATACAGTAATACAAGGTCAGAAACTTTTCCATATGCGAAAATCATATACATCAAGAGGTTTTATCATTGAAGTAGTTTTCTTCGGGATCGTTAATATATTCACATGTTTGTTGGATGGTATACTGATTTGTGATGTAGCAGGACAGTGCCTGGTCCAAGAGTCCGATAACAAAATGCTGTGTGTTGTGTCTTCTTTTTTTTGTAAATTGGTGTTATTATACCTATTGCCCAATCCCTTGGTGCACTATCTAATATTATCCTGTCCATCGTCTTCGTCAGTTCTTCTATGGTTATCTCTGGTAATATTTTTATCATATCTACTCTGATCCCATTATGTCCAGATGCCTTTCCTATCGCTTCCATTACTTCCTTGGCACTTACCTCGTCTGTTTTTTGTATTTCAACTCCGTGCTCTAGCCTTACATTTTCGGAGGTTATGTCCTCCTCTTCTAAAAGATCTTTATAATATTCTTTCCATCTGTCCATAATTTTGTCTTCTTCTTCTATGATATTTCCTTCATTGTTCTTTATATTTAATATTGTCACTGCTCTTTTCTGTCTCATGTTCCCAATTACATCGAAGAAAAGCTTCTGGTTTTCTTTGTACGCGTTTTTCATTTGTTCTCCAAATTGATCTTGTCTTTTCTTCTCCTATCACTCTTTTGACCTCTTTCCTTCGTTGCTTGTATTTCTCATAATCTGTTTGGTTCCTTGTTTGCAAATATTTTTCCACTCTCTCTCTCTCTCTCTCTTTATCCCTCACCGCTACTTTTATCTGTCCACCAGTTTGTTTCTTTGACATTTCTATTTACTATCCTTGATACGCCATAAATGAAACTATTCGCCCAATATTAAGTTGGCGTGTGAACGTGTGCAACTATATTAACTCGATTCAGACACAACAGGTATAAATACTTTAAAGAAGCAGCTAGACCAATCGGACTAAAGATAAATGGAGAAAAGTATATGGTGACATCAGAAAGGAGGATGTTACGTGCTTCCTCGCGTATACCTCGGAGAGATAGAATGAGATACAATGTGAGGTGAATACAGACGAACTTGCAAAGAAGATATTTGATATGGGAAAAAAGGAAGACCTAGAAGGAAATACATGGACGAGATGGAAAAGGATGGAAGGGAAAAAGGAAAAATCCTAGAGGAGAGTAGAAGACAGGATATGGTGGAAGAAATAGACAAGAGAACAACCAGAACCCCAATCCGACGCCTAAAAGGGCACTAAGGATCTGATAAAGAAGAAGACCGTACACCAAATTTACAGAAAGAAATTCATACTAAGAAAAATAATATTTTTAGTAAGAAAGTTTCTGCTACTAGAAGGACCAGAAGGACTAATTACTTTTTAAAGTTTCGAATTTTAGAAATCTTACAGCCTCTGCATTTAACTTTCAATTGTTCAATATATTAACCGTGAATGTATTTTATTCCTTGCAGTAATTTTTGGAATATTTCAGTTAATATATAATCTTTGCGTTATAACCTATCGAATGTTAACTCTCTGTATTCATAGTAATTAATCATTTACAGTTTTTCTTTTTTTTGACATATTTCTATACGTTGTGAAGTCCACTTTCTAATATGTACAGAAATAAATAAAGTAGTTAGTTAGTTAGGAACCGATTGGGAATATGTTAAGCAATGTCAAGCGGATATTAGGGTAGGTGGTGGTATCCGATCGAACGCTTACTCATGCATGCGGTAACTCTTTCTTACTTCGAGCGCGAGTGTGTATCGAGACTGGCGGTAATAACTCCGAAGATCCCTTGCGATAAATACGTCAGAGCACCCAAAACAAAACTTTTTTACCTCGTATAATCTTGTAAATAGATTTGAGGCATTACTTATGACTAGAGTTTGTTTAAAAGGTGGATGACGTATTATCATGAAGTAGTGTAAACCGGTCTTTATCTCCACTTACGTGCAAGGCGCGACATTGAAATTCAGAGAAGACCGGTTTACATTAGTTAATGATAACACGTCATCCACTCTTTTATCAAACCTTAGTTATGACCCTGGATGTAGCTGTCTTTATACTGGTTAAAAACAATAACCCAGGAGTTACGTGCTTAACACTTGAACGATTCGCGTTTTGCAAACACGACGCCCTCCTAATCATCTCGCCATTTAGTCATCTACAAAAACGTTTATACCGATAATAATCACAGGTTTACTTCATTTCCGCGCAGATGTTCGTTACCATCATCATCACCATCATCATGGGCTCCAACAGCTATTAACGCTAGAATGATTGACACATCAATTCCTATATATTAATATTAATCATCATCCAACAATCGGCAATAATTTCACGCAACATCCGCACGTAATTACCGCGTCGCGTCTTCTCATTCCGTTTCGGAAAAATTCGATTAGCTCCCGCTCGCATAGTTTCGCGTCGGCGTCTTTGAAGCGACAATAAGGCCTATTACGTCCTATAGCAGCCCGACCATAAATTTCCACGATTCGCGCCGTACAAAAGAACAATTATTATCCGCGGATAGCATCGATGGATGTTGCAATCGATTGCGAACCTCTTGTTTTAATTTTGGATACCGCTAATTGCATTGTCTATTATAAGCCGAAGAAAGTTCATCGAGCGGGTGTTCGCGAGCACGTTTTAACGGACGATGCGATTTTTAATCGAGTTAATTGCAACCTAGCGGTTCAATAATATATACATATGTACATATTTATGAAGTGCGAGTGAACTAGCAATATTTGTCAAATGCCAGAAAAAATTGTGCGGACATTCTCTTGGGCGTATCGTTTTAGATGTTAAACAGCAAAAAATCGCTAAAAATTGACAAAATGGGATACCCGTCTCGGCTTCTAATGTATATTGTACTGAGAATGTAGATAATTTCTTAAACAAAAATTGCACCGGCCTAGCTCTTAATTAATGATAAAAAGCATAAATTATAACATTATATTTATAAATTTTGTGGAAATATTTAACCTAAACTAAGGATAATTACCTAGTGTTGTGTGTGTGAGTGTAATTTCTTTTATTCGATGATGGTTCTTCATATGTCTCCTCTTTTAAATTCGTTCTTCGATGCCCTATTTTCTATGGATTCTTCCCTTTTTAACACTCCGTCCGACAGATATTCTAATACTTTCGGGCTGACGGATGATGTCTGGCCAGACCCCTATACATTAACATGCATTTCTTTGCATTTTGGTGCGAATTAGTGGTGCAAAATTCATTTTAATACAAACCAGGTATATATTTTTTATTTCTTACTTTTCTCAGAGTTAAAATCAATGTTGTTTGATGTTTGCAAGAAGGGATTACAACGTTTTTCTTTTATTAATTATGATTCGAAGTCTCTCATGGGTTCTCAGATGGGTTCTCTCAATGCATGAGAAACATGAATATCGAACTTTAGAATGTTGTTGACATACTGGCTCTGAACACATTGAACAGAAAGAACGAGATTTTCGGCGAACTTTTTCCTCTACGTGCGAACAAATTTTGCAGTCTCTCTTGGCTGTGAGTGTATCGGCGCCGCAGGCAGGAGTAGCCACAATACTTCTTAGAATGTTTATTGATCTATCGAAGAACGATTCAATAGCCGAACGAACAGTAAAATGCTTCATTACATGAATATTGTTCATGCGTTTGTCAACATTTGGACCAATGTTCTGGATAAAGTATATATATATATATATTTCGTGACCTTTTTATACTTATCTTATATGATAGATCTCTACCACTAATAGGTCAATAGAACAAGGCTGGTTTGAACGATAGTTATATTTTCAGAACGTTTACAAACGTTTTCGGAATACGGTATTCCGAAAACGTTTGTAAACGTTCTGAAAATATAACTATCGTTCAAACCAGCCTTGTTTTATTGACCTATTAGTGGTAGAGATCTATCATATAAGATAAGATAAAGTATATAGAAAAGTGCGTCTAGTGTCATTTTTATTGGTCCCATCGACTTCTTTGCAAACGCAATAGGCAGCCAATGCCATAACATCCAACATGTTGAAGAGAAATGCCAAAGTCCAACGTCTGGTTGGCCGTTTTGTTGTCAAATGAGTAGCCATTTGGTCCATACAATCGACGCCGGCTCTATTCGCATTGTAAAACAAAATTGTCTCTGGTTTCATTGCCTGGCCTTCACAACATTTCGTACAATGCACAATGGAAAGCAAATTCACAGCCCTGTTCCTTTTCGGCGCGTAGCTACAAAGCGAAACCAAGTTTTCATGAAAACCAAACACAGATGACAGCATAGGACGTGAAGCATTCTTCTTCATTTCTTCAGGAAGGAATTTTTATTGGACCGAACAGTGCCGACGAAAGCTAGTCCAAGCACGTCTCCGCAAGTGCATCGATTTAGGAGGGGACTATTTCGAAGAATTTTAAACATTTGTACCGGTAAGATCAATGAATCTATTTTTCCCAAAAATGCGCATTACTTTCATAACGGACCATGTATATATATACGAGGCCCATTTGCGTGAACTTAACCTTCCTATACTCACGTCAAAATGAAAGACGTATACTATACTATATAAGTCGGTCTCACAGACCGTATGCGTGAGTATAGGAAGGTTAAAAGGAAGTTAGAGTGGATAATTACAACATAAATGTGCAAAGAAACCAAGTAGAATCACCAAAATGTATCGTATTCCATGCATTTTCATACAAAATGTATGGGATCCAGCCAGATACCATCTGTCGGATCGAAGATGAGATTTCAAAATGTCCTTTTTCGTCCTTCGCGAAGACTAAATCCTTATTGCTATATGTCTAGATCGATTGCCGATAAAATTCCAGGAAGGTACCTGGAAGCCCAAGTCGATAGATAAACAAGAAATATACTTAATTAACGATTGAAAACGAAAAAGGTCTGGCTGGAACCATCTATCGGATGGAGGGTTAAATACTTTCTTCTCTGGTGTGATGAGGTTCTCTTATTCACTGGTGCATCCTTTAAAACCCTTTTGGTCCAAAATATATTTTCAACTTTTTTGTTGACTTATTAATCTTGTCAATTTTCTTCGTCGTTAAGCAAACAAACTTTTTATTTTTTCCGGAAACCAGGACTACACTACATTATTTCTCCGTTGTCCACGAAACGAAAACTTTAATTCACCGTAACTTCAGTTCATCCAAGGCATAACGTTGTTATAGAAACCTGTATTGTTAATGTCGATGTATCCTTGGTTATTTATATCCAGTGGTTAGTAGGAATTCTTGTGATGTGAAAGTGTCGTATGTATGTGTCCGAATGTTTACAATGTTTTTTATCTTTTAATCGATGCTTTTTATAATAATTAATAATTTTATTTCTCGTTCCATTTTTCTTCCTATTAAACGTCTCTGGCTGGACTTAAAAAAGAAGCTAACACCCGTAGGGTAATAAAATGCTTAAAAGGTGGTGTGCGTACTATCGAAAACGTATAAATAGAACCCAAAAATAAACCGAATGTCATTTGAAGATAAACATCCATAACCCCAACATTTATTGTGAATTTTGATATATTTAATTGTAATAAATGATAAATTTTGTAATGGTAATTAATCATTCGAGTATTATTATCCTACAATATACATACACGCAAGCAAGCTAGTATCATTTTCAACATAATAATAATAATAATAATAATGAGCTTTATTGATCAGAATGATAAATTTAGATGAATTTTTACAACAAATGGTACCATAATTTTTTTGTACAATAAACTTTTTCTTTCTTTACAATTCCAATCATAATCGAATCTGACCAATAGGTGTAGGATTCAGACAAGGTCTGCTATTCTTCCTAGACCATGAAATAAATGGGACAAGAAAGTGTGTGACAAAACTTTCTTGGGCTTATTGTTCACGCGTAACAAAGAAACGCATAAAATCGTTAAAAACATTCGAAATCTCTGTCTCGGTTCCTATGGGATTTAGGAGGTTCAAGCCCACAACAATCGACGCGCCTCAACGTGTTGATTCCAACGATATGCGATTAATTTGAATTATTCCAGAACATTGCAACAAGCCGCAAAAAAGTGGCAAAATCGCAGCCCCGTCTCGATTCTTATGGCACTTACAAGATTCGTTCCTACGCCATTCGTTTCTCTGACTCAGAATCACGCTTAAGTCGGCTTTCTATCGTTGATAATTTAGGCGTTACAAGAGGTGGTTAACAATAACATTGTTTGTGCAATGGAGCAGAATCTTAGCTAAAATTGATTCTATTAAAAATCTTAAGAAAAAACAGCATATGTGTTAGTGTTATGTCATGAAATGGACTTCTGTTCTGAAAGGAATGATTCTCGGTGTCAGTCACAACTGCACGGAAAGAAATGATTGTCAAAAAACAGTCACAAAAGCGCGGAAAGAAGAAAGTGGGAATAAATTAATCGCAAACAAAGACGAACACATAAATACTTCTTCTTTGGCTCACCGCACATTTTTGTCTGTTTCATCTATTGCTAGGCTTCCTTTTTCCTCTTAAGGGTGTGGTCTCAAACCCACTGCATCGAAGCCCACTGGCTTATTGTTGCTCTTAGTTAGTTTACTCCATTACCACTTTGCTAATGGGGAGCAAAAAGCTGGATCCGAAATTCGGTCTTTAGTCATTGTTCCAATTTATCTTCTCTTCAAAACCCTCAAAAACCTGCGGAAACATCGGCAGCGCCTCTTCCTAAAGACTTATTACTTTTCAGTTTAAGAATTCGGGGCTGATGCAGAGCCTAATTATCCCCGAGGCAAAGGAGAAGGAGCGACAAAGGATAGAACACACGGAAGAGGTAGGAATCGATTAAAACAAAACAATTGATTTTGGCAAATTATTTTTTATTTAAATTCGGGATAATATTGGAAAAAGACCTCAAGGACCACCAGATGAGGTCTGTCCCTGGACCCGCTTTACTCTGAAAACGGCAATGGGCTGATCGTAGATTGGGATTACGTTACAAAAGATTCGTAAGAGGCAGAGGTAGCTGAGAAGTTCATGTTGCCCAACGACCCACAAAATCTAGAAGCTAAAGAGCCAATTCTCTATTTTAGTATTTCAAGTTGAAGAAAAGCCAATAAGGATTATGGACGCTCTCTACATCTTATTAGAAGTCTGAACGTCTAGGTAGAGGAAGGAAGAAACTTAAAAGATCTGCGGGAACATCAACAACGACTCTTTCCGAAGACTTATAACTTTTCAGTTTAAGAGATCGGGGCTGATCTAGTACCCAATTATCCCTGAGGCAAATGAGGCGGTCACCATAGGGATGAAGTTCAGGGCGGGGGGCATAGCGGTTGGAGACGTTCGAACAAAAACAATTACTGCAGGAAATCTTGCATAAGAAAAATTAGCGAGAAACACAAACTGGGACTTGGGAGATCAACATCAACATCAGGCAACTAGTAGGACAAAAACCGATCACAACCTTCATAGGTAAAGAGGAGCTCAGTTGGTACGAGCACATAGTAAGAGATAGATTCAAACTCAAGTTTAAAGAAAACTATCGAATCAAATAAGGGAAATAAAGGAAAGCGTGGATGGCCAAGGAAAGGAGTGGATAGAGCAAATAGAAAAGTTAGGAATTAATTCTGAACCTGACACCGCTAAATGTGGCCGTGCAAGAGGAGGCAGCTACGCAAGCAATCTCCATCTACAGAAAAGAAAAACTTAAGGCAGGGAACCTTACCGGTCATCTCACTATCCCGAAGGAAATCGAAGACATACTTTGTATGTCTCTAGCAAGCGACCACATGGATCCCATGCTTTGCTTAGATAGGAAGTACGGGGTCGTTTTCCGACAAGGGATGAATGGTGCGCAAACCCGAGATGGTTACGGGATGGATCGTAAAAGTGGTACACAGATGGGTCCAAAACGCTCCACGAAGTGGGGGCAGGGATAGTGGGGCCTAGAACACACAGATCAATAACTTTGAGCAAGGACACCTCAATCTTCCAAGCGAAACTATACGCAATCTTGGAAACTGTAGGAATCCTATCCGAAAGGGGGCACAGGGGAATACGAATCAAAATATTCTCGGATAGTCAATCAGTCCTCAAGGCCCTGAGCAGTTGTACCATTACGTTCAAATTATTATTGGAATGCCGCAACATGCTTAATGGCCTGGCCACTTAGAACCAGATCACCCTGGTCTGGGTGCCAGGACATGAGGGGCACGGGGGAAATGAGATGGCAGACATCTGCGCAAAAAAGGGGCTGAGAGAAACTTTACTGGACCTACCCCACCTTTGGGTTTAACAAAGGTCTCCTTAAAGGTGAGATAAAGAAATGGACAGCGTCCATTACACGAAACACTGGAATGAGACCAGCGGGCTGGAGCATTCCAAAAATTTCTGAGCTTCGACGCTAGGAGGGCGAACCTCGCCCTAAAACTGGACAGGGGAAGCTTAAAAACACGGACAGGGGCACTCACAGGCCACTATACACACACCTGTAACAAGCACTTTCACAAAATAGGCTTATCCAACACGGACACTTGCAGATTCTGCGGTGAAGAAGAGGAGTCAATGGAACACTTGATCACTAACTATGGGGCACTAGGCCACAGGAGATATAGACTACTACATGCGTATACGCTGAGTGAGGAGGACATATTTACACTCCCATTGAAGGAGCTGATCCTGTTCCTCAACGTATTAAATAAATAAATAAAACAAACAAGAGGAAGCACAATAGATCAACGTGGTCGGAGTGCAAAGGGCCATTTTGGGCCAGACCCCACCTCATTACAATACAATACAATAGGAATCAATTAAAACAAATTTGGTAAATTATTATGTAATATTGCACAAATAACTCAAGGGCCTCCGGATGAAATCTGTCCCAGAACCAGCGAAAGTTTCAAAACGGCACTGGGCTGATTATAGATTAGGATTACGTTACAAAAGATCTGTGATGTGAAGTCCACAAGTTAGAATGCCAATCCACTATTTCGATAATTCTAGTTGAAGAGATTCCAACAGGAGTTATCTGTTCCCATCGGTGTATTGAAGAAGATAGTCGCAACCTTTTTTGCAAGTCATTTAATTGCAATTCCTTAGAAGATCGAAGGAATGTTAATGTCGACTGAATTTTTGGCGGAGCAAAACATCGACTTATTAAATTTATCATTTCTAGATAGTAGTTCCAACCTTAGCCAACCTTAACCAACGATACGATCCTTTTACGTTTTCAAGAACCAAGAACAGATTTCGTGGTTAAAAAGTTTAGTTAGGAAGGAAGTCCATGCCATTGATATAGTAATTTTGATTATGCCAACTGAAGATTGCACTACCTTAACGTTTGATTTGAATAAATACCAAAATACATATATCGATCTTTGGGGAGAATAGGTTTGAAAAAAACTTTATAGAGATGATTAATGAAATTTAATTCATTCATTTCATTCAAGACTCGCTCAAGAATAGAAACGAATGTATATTTACCAACAATATTTCAACTTGAGGATGATGCCAGTGAAACAGCCTCCGAAGAACCTTGACAGTGGCCGTTGATCTGTCGGTTGCCTGGTCTAAATACGGCCAGCAGAGCCGGCGAGTTTTTAGAAAGTGGGTCAGGTGTAAAGCAACAAACTACGCAAAGTCGTAATTTATTGTAATCGCTTTGACAAAGATCGCTCGTTTAATTGGTCCGTAACGAAAAATTGCGTCGAACGGCGCTGCTCGAGAAGTGTTGAAACTAATATTTCTTACATTTATGCGAAACGTAAATATCAGTTACTATTCCGGTAATGAATGTTTTCTTTTCTGATTTGGAAATGTAAGTGATGATGTGTTCGAGAATGACCCGGAATCACACGTTATTGAAGTACGAGTGTGTATGTACGTTGTCAAGATTATTAGTGAATGTCTTTGTCGGCGTTGTAACGGATTGACGGTGGAGGGATCTCGAACACAAGGACGTTAAATGAATATTTTATATGAATTGACATGACACTTCTGAGGATATAAAAAAGATTTGGGCGACACTAATAGTAACAAAATCTTCAGTTTCTTTCAGCAAAAACAATTGTAAATATGACAACTTTGCGTGCAGCAAATTGCAGTTTGCATAAGGGTGTATCATTCAATAGGTTAATTTTAACCCTTTCAAGGACCACTTTTTAGAAACATTTTAAACGTATTCAAACAATTCAAAAATATGTACTATGTAATAATAATTTAAATGTACGAGGTACGTCCAGAAAGTAAGTTCCGTTTCAATTTAACTCCGCTGCAGCGCTGCGATCGCAGTTCCGCACATGCGCGGTAGACGCTCTGAATCAAGGAGAATAAACGTGCGCCATTTTGAGATCGCTGTTAGCCACGTACGCTTTGTTATGCTTGTTTACAATGTCGGTGTTGATTGAAAATCACGCCGCTTGTGAAATCAGATCTGTGATTCGTTTTCTGAATGCTAGGTTAGTGAAACCAATTGAAATTTATCGGCAAATGCGAAGTTAACGGACAAAATGCGATGAGTGATACAATGGTGAGAAGATGGGTCCGACAGTTCAATGAAGGACGTATTGAAGTGCACGATGAAGAACGAAGTGGGCGTCCATCTTTGGTTACAGAAGAACTGGTGCACGCGATTGATGACAAGATCCAGGAAAACCGCAAGTCTACAATTAGTGCTCGCACTATGGAATTTCCCCAAATTTCACGATCACTAATTCATCAAATTGTTAGCGAAAAACTGAAATTTCGTAAACTTTGCTCACGTTGGGTACCAAAGATTCTTACTGAGCAACACAAAACAAAACGGATGGGTAGTGCACTTCACTTTTTGACCCGTTATGATAAAGGCGGCGAAGAATTTCTGACACAGATAGTCACAGGAGATGAAACTTGGGTTTCTTACGACACCCCTGAAAGTAAGCGGCAATCAACGGAATGGAGGCACACTTCATCCCCAGCAAAGGTTAAGCCGAAACAAATCTTGACACCTCGAAAAATGATGTGCACAGTGTGCTGGGACTGGAAAGGCGTCTTACTCATTGATTTCTTACCGCGTGGTCAAACAATCAAAGCAGATGTTTATTGCGAGACACTTAGGAAATTGCGCCGCGCAATACAGAATAAGCGCCGAGGATTGCTGTCAAAAGGTGTTGTTTTTCTTCACAACAACGCACGACCACACACTGCAAATGTAACGAAAAACCTCCTACAGGGATTTGGCTGGGACGTGTTTGACCATCCTCCGTACAGCCGTGGCCTCGCTCCTAGCGACTTTCATCTGTTGTTACATCTCAAGTCTTTCCTTGGCGGTCAACACCTCAACAATGACGAAGAGCCGAAAGAAAATGTTTCCAACTGGTTGAAGACACAGGCGGCAAACTTCTATGAAGAAGATATACAAAAGCTTGTGCCACGCTATGACAAATGCCTGCAAAATTTCGGCAGTTATGTGGAAAAGTAGTTTAAGAGTTGTAGAATTTTGTGCAATAAATAATTTTTCTGTATCTGTACACAATTTAATTTTATTACCAAACGGAACTTACTTTCTGGACGTACCTCGTATATAGGTATATATATATATATATATATATATATATATTTCGTGACCTTTTATACTTATCTTATATGATAGTTCTCTGCCACAATTAGATCAATTAAACAGGACTGGTTTGAATAATAGTTATATTTCCAGAACGTTTACAAACGTTTTCGGAACACCTTCTTCAGTGAAAATATAGCTAGACAAATTTATCTAGTTATATTTTCCGAATTGTTCCGAAAACGTTTGTAAACGTTCTGAAAATAAAACTACCACTTAAACCAGTCTTGTTTAATTGCCCTAATTGTGGTAGACAACTATCATATAAGATATGTAATAATAATAGTTGATGTTTTCCAAACAAATATTCCCAGAATCTGAGAAAACACTTTTTTGTAAACGGGGTTTCTCACAATTAAATGATTACATTTATTTATAGATTATAAGCGATAAAATTCGGACCTTTAATACGTTCTCGCTAATTTTTCGCAAAAATTTCGACGTCTCTCGGCTTCAACACCTACGGCATCCGATATCTTTGCTTTTGAATCGACTTTCTAACGTTTCTAAACTGTTGTGTGATCAACTCCTAATGATTCTGCAAGTTTATCTAGCGTCTGAAATGACTCTTCATGAGGTAAAGCCTCCAATTCTTCGTCTTCAAAATTATTATTTTTGAAGCGTCTAAACCTAACTCTGCATGTTGTTTCCCACAGAGCATGTTCGCCGAAAGTCTTCAACAAGAATTCTACGTGCTTCAGCTGCAGATTTTTCTTGAATAAAGTAGTGCAGTAAAATTTCCCGTAAATACGCTTTTGTTGGCACGAAATTCGACTATGAAAGAAAATGTTGTTTACACTTCGGCAAAACGACATACACTAAACTTCAAGCTTGCTTATAGTATTTCCTTCTAGATGGGTTACCATCTTAAACTACACAAACGCATCTCTGGTAACGCCGTAATCTCTTAAATGACAAAAAATAGCAATATGGCAAGGTCCTGTAACTCAATGGGTACAAAAGAAAGAAAATTGAAAGCTTAGTTTCTCCATTCTTCCATCTTCAGGAATCCCACAAATGTACACACAGATGGGGTTGACAAAGATATAGAGCTTTTAAAGCTTAATCTTCAAAACACCATAATATTAGCATGTATAAATTTCTCAGTTTTTAGCACTGGATTCTTTTTTTTTTTCAAAATGTTTTCCCACATTTTTATAAAAAACTAAATATCTCAAAAACAGTCTGAAGTTTGGATTGATTTTTCAAATTTCAACATTTTGCGATACTTCCCCTTACTTTTGGTTGGATGAAAGTGGGCAACTTTAGAAGACGGACCTTTAGACACAATAAGTTCAGCAAATGAATCTTTAAATTTCCATGATCGATCATCTACCAATATATTTCTGTATGTACCTGACACGGACCACACAAACTTACCGATTAAGGGTACTAGTGGAAACATATCTTTCTAAGATGTATCACTTATAGTAATTTCAACAAATATATCTTTCAATTTTTAGCACTGAGTTTTTTCAAAATAGTTTCCCACATTCTTACAACATACTTTTAAATATCTCAAAAATAGTCCAAAGTCTGGGGAAATTCTGGGTAAATCTTTCAGATTTCAATATTTTACCAAAATAGTTCCCCTTACTTTTGGTTGATCAAAATTGGCAATCATCGAAGACGAACCTTTAGATACAATCAGTTCAGCAAATGAATCTTTAAATTTTCAGGACTGCTGACTTACTCATCATAAGCAAATAACTCGATACGTACTCGGAGTTGCCCATACAATTAAACATGCGCGTCCTATCCAAATATCTACGTAACCTTGCTTAACATATTGGCCTAATTTCACTAGCGTTTACATTTCTTTGTCTAAACATTAAACA
Source organism: Chrysina gloriosa (assembly GCA_038088585.1). Taxonomy (NCBI): domain Eukaryota; kingdom Metazoa; phylum Arthropoda; class Insecta; order Coleoptera; family Scarabaeidae; genus Chrysina; species Chrysina gloriosa. The sequence goes on from CM076087.1 coordinate 102,527,033, forward strand.
TACGTTTTTATTTTACTTTAGTGCGCATTTCATGAAACTTCAAAAAATCTTGTCGGCTTCTCTATGGTAGTAGGATGATATTCTCTATCACAATTATTGTTTTAGTTTGTTATATACTTTCTTTTGGCTCAATTTGATGCATAAGTTTTTAAGAGGACTAGGATTTTTCACAATTTATGCTTTAAATTCGTTAGTAAATTAATGAATGTAATAGTAAAAAAATTGACAATTCTACTTAAAACGTTAACATTCTATCTGGCGAGTTGCTCGCATCGCATTCGAGAATAGGTTCCCTAACTGCTTCAAACTTAATATCGACTTGACGTTGCTATACATACTGATAGTATTTTACGAACGTTTACATTTACCTGCCTAAATAGTAAGCATTGTAGTTATGTAACGCAACAGATGTATCGATCGAAGTACTTAAAGGACTCCATGAAATTAAATATAGTCGTCCTGTCATAATAGTCACTTGATCTTGTTGAAGATATGGCCCGAATTTTACTTACGTTTACGTCTAAATCATAAACACAGGTAACCTCGATGATAATCTGTTTCGCGTTCCGTTCCTTCAATTTCGGCTTTCCTGTGATAGTAGGAAAAGCGCAAATTCTGTTTTACTTTGTTTGAACTTTCTTCTGTTTTAATTTGATGCATAACACGATATACGCTTATATTACCACTGAGTCTTAAGGGTAACACAGGAATTACACTTGGCAAAAAATTATTTGTAAGAAATCTAAAAGAAAAAAAGTGACACAAGAGCTATTAAGTTTTCGTGAAAAAGCTTCATATAATCAGGACACAGATTTTCCTTGCATTATTCAAGCATATTTGGTTCATCTATTGCACCTTTTTTATGAAATCTTGGCCGGTTTTGGTCTGTTCCATCAGTTGGCATTTCTGACAATATTTTTGTCCGGACTTTCTCCTTTTCACTGGTCTGAGTCTGCCGAAAGTAGTCTTCGGTGTCTCCTTCGATTTTCAGCTGCTAAAATCATTGAAGAGGCTACTGCGGGCTTAAATTCCCTTAAGATGTTATTTCTTGCTCCTTTTTTATGTACAAAATCCACGCGTTTCTTCTTCTTCTTCTTCTTCCGAATTATCCCTCTGCCAGTCTAGAGCATCGAATGAGAGCTATATTTATAAAGTGAAATGCAATTCTCACGTAGAATTTTTTATTTTTCATAGAGTGCGGATTGTACGCTATCATCTTCTCAGCTGTGTCAACCGCGCTCATGAAACGTTTGAAAATTGTTTTATAACTTGTGGTTTGTCAATGTTGATGTGTTTTCTTTATTTTTACGATCTCATGGGTCTACTGTAGGTACTTTGTAGTTCTTTTCCAACATCACATGAACAACTTTGTTATACATCCGTTGCACTGAAGTAATATTGCTTGAAGAAGTTACAATGGCAGTATTTTGGCAACAATAAGTTCGAAATTTTGGATTTTTATTATACTAATTCGTAACTGTAGACTGTTACGGTCGCATAATAGAAGTAAAGTGATCGAAAATAAAAAACAGAAAAACTAATATTTTCGTTGGACACAAAGATTTATTGCTTTCTTGCTCCTATTTTTATAATTTTTTATTCACCAGACCATGAACGTCTATACAAAATGTGATTTCAAAATATATATGGTACTTTTACTGGGTGAATCGTTTTTTGTCATATAGTATATAAAAATCGTAACTTAAATACTTATCTCTAATTGGATAATTTCCACCGCCTCCAAATATAAGCTGAATTTAACAGCAATTTTGGCTCTTTGATTGACTGATCGATTTAAAGTTCAGTGGAGAATATAATATGACGCCGGAAAGTTGGGAGTGTATGAGCGAAGGAAGGGTTCCTGAAAATGATGAAGCACAGAAAAATTCAATTATACGGAATGAAATGATACTATTCTAATTTACTGAAATGACATCCTAGGATGATTTGTATTCAAAATAGCAAGAAATATTTTAAAGATAAAGTGACCCAAACAAAGTTTACGAAGTCGTAACTTCATATTTTTCTCGAATATCAACTCAACTCAACACTCTAGAATTATGTACATTTCATTAACAGTTAATTAAAATGGTAAAACATTTACGTGTCGCCTCTTTAGGAAAGACATGCAAGCAAGGTGGTGATTGGTGATGTATGTACATATGTACGTAACATTTCTATAGACTACGTTACATATCTTTTCAATAACGGGGTCTTAAACTGTGCGTGTACACTTCCTTCCAACTTTAACATTTAACCTTTATAATTGCACATTCTTCCACTCTATACAGTTAATCTAATATACTACGTACAATAGTATCGCATCCGTACAGACCTAAACAATTAAATGACATGTGTCTGCTATAAAAGCTAATTCAATTACGTTCGCAACTAATTGACGCTGCGACACGACGACGGGCGCGGTAGTATTGTCGTCGATTTAAATCACGCACCTGTAATGATGTACCAGATGTAGTCGACAGCCATCAATAATACATAGTTACATACGTACATGAATATTACCGCTATTGTTTAACCCTGCTGTACTGTTAAAATTTACTCTACACGTGTATCGTTCGGGGTCAATATGACCCGAAACATTATTTGCAACAAAGAATAAGTCTACTGTTTGAAAAGAAATATTTTATTTATAGAAAAATAGAAATTTACATCTTCTAATAAAAACATTTACACTTAAACATAAAAAATGTATTTTATAAAAAGACTATGGAGCACAATTTGGGCAAAAGAATTTTACATGCTTCTTACAAAGATGTTTATTGCATATTACACAAGTAATATTTGTTTTGTTGTCATTACTTGACGGACAAAATTTGCATCGTGTACGTTTTGCATTAATGTTCGCTGCTGTTGAGGGTTCATTTGATGTTAAGGCTATATTTCGATTTTTCGATTGTTGAGCTTTTACCACCATATTGCGAGCTTCTTCTCCCCTGGGTAGGTGCGTTCTTGACTCCATATGTAATTTTATGAGTGATTTTCCTAATTCTTCTAGAAATAATCTTCTTTTTGTTAGTTTATTGTTGTTCCAATTTGGATTCACAGCAGTCAATAATACATACGCGTTGTAAGCCGAAATGTCTAGCATGTTATAAAAAATTACCATAGGCCAGCGATTGGATTTCCTTTTACAAGTATATGTGCCCACTAATTGATCGAGTGTGTCAACGGCACCTTTAGTTGCATTATAGTCTAGTATTATATGAGGTTTCTGATCAGTTCTTTCAGCGACTTTGTTGTCGTGATACAATGTGCTCATAAGGATCACGTTTTTACCCTTTTTGGCACATAATTCACGACGGTTGTATCATTTGTGTAAAAGAAAGAACTGCTATGTACTTGTTTGTTAGTTATTGGCTGAGGAAGTTCCGGCTTGTTTTTTCTAACAGTTCCTACCATCGTAAGTTTTCTTTTCAGCAGTAACTGTCCTAAGTTGTATGATGTGAAAAAATTGTCACACGTCACATTATGTCCTCTTAGTTCGCTGGTGAGATCGCAAACCACCCGCATGCCCTGATTTTTTCTGGTGGAGCACCCTCTTCCTTTCCCTTGTAAACTTGTACTTTCAATGCGTAAGATGTTTCACTGTCACAGAGAGTCCAAATTTTGATACCATACCTCGCTGGTTTACTAGGTATATATTGCTTGAAAGGGCAGCGACCTCTAAATGCAACTAACTGTTCATCCACCGTTACATTTTCTCCAGGATTATATAACATGGGAAGATTTTCTACCCACATTTCCCAAATGTTTCTGATGGCCGCTAATTTATCAGCACGTCTTCTTTCCTGGCGTGTAGTCTTGTCATCAAAGCGAATCACACGGGATATCATGCTGAATTGTTCAAGAGACATGGTTGCTCGAAAAATGCTTCGACCGGTATCATTGTCCCACAGACTTCTTGTAGCTTCTCCGTGCGATCGGTAGACGCCGGCAAGTAACAAAAGACCAATGTGGGCTTGAAAAGTGGTACTATCTAAAACTTTCCACTTTGTATCGTAAACCCGTAATCCTTCAATATTTGTCATCATTATCACTTCCTTCTCGATCGCAGGAAAAAATACAATTTCAAATGCACTTTTTATATCTGTAATTCTCGCACATGCATATCTTGTAATTCCTGCAGGAGTGCGAATCACATTGCCAGATCTAAAACGACCGCGTGGCTGAGGTGGAAGTAAATTCCATTCAATTTTAACATCTTTCGAGAAAATTGTCTGAACATTCTGAGGCATTTGAAGATTTTCTTGGTCTTGTTCGCTATCAGAACCATCACTTTCCGACACATCACTTATATGATCTTCAAATTCAGAAACAGATTCATCACTATCAGAAGCTTGTGCAAGAGCTTGCAGTTCTGCATCACTTAGTGGTCTTCGACTTGCCATGTTGAAATCGAGAGTGAAACTAACAAGCAAATTGAGTGCAACGTTTTATAGCTAAGGTATCACGCATGCGTGCAACGTCCGAGACGTCACCTTACAGAAACCAAAAACAGACGCTAACACGTTTGAGCTTGAATAACCCTGCGTAAACAAGAACATGCAAGAAGGTAATACGTGATAGTCAAGTAGCAAAAAAATAAAACAAATACATCATTTTTATTACTTTCTAACATATTAGGCGCAGTGATGGGTCGTTATTATATGCACAATTGTGTTGTATATAATAATAAACAATATAAATGCGAAAAACATATCCTAGAAATATATATATATAACGTAGATGACTGTCGGGTCATATTGCCCCGAACGTAATAAAGGTAACATATAAATAAACATTTCAAACAAAAATAAAAGAAAAATAAAATGTTTATGGAATATTAACGTAAACAAAGTAACAAATAAAGTCAGTGAACGCCATGAACATTTTTTGACAAATATTCATATTACAGCGAAACAAAATTCTGTTTGGGTCAAATAGACCCGAACAGTGCAGCAGGGTTAAATAAATAACGTTAACTTTGTGGGATGTTTGGAGCTGTAAATTGCAGATTTCAGCATTTAATTTTCCATAAAAGGATTTCGCCGAATATGTAGGCCCAAACAGAAAGGCGACGGTGCAAGCACCTCACTGACGTGCACCCCCATCAACTAGCCCCAAAAGCCCCAAAAATAAGACACAAAGAGATCCATTGGGAAGGAGGCTCCATAGCGAGCTGAAATTTTGTTTTGAAGAATTAGGGAGAAATAACTGCAGATATGGGTTCTAATGGCTCTTTTGAACATATTATCCGCATAGCTTTTTATCGAAAACTTGCTTAACAAATAGAAAACTAGTTTCAAAAGTTACATAAGAGAGTTGCAATTACACAACAAATTCGAAAAGCTGGAAATTAATATTAGTGGAATGAGAGATGTCTATTTTCTGTTTGAAAAACTTTAACTGTCGATAATGCAGATCTTATTTACTACGTAGTATAACTGTTAGATTATTTTTTAAATCGATTTTACGAGTAAAATTAAGATTTCAACCGCATAAATCGCGCCTCAAATTCGTTCATCTATAATTAATGACGATACGAAAAACTCTTCGATCACCGGATCAGCTTACACGGAGGTCATCCAGGCACTTTCTTAATACGGAAGTGATGCCTGCGAGATACTCGCCTTGCACTGTCACTGACTTCTGCCTCGTAACCAGTCGCATCGTAACTGTAACGTCATATGATGTGCGTTGAACGTCGAGAATTTAAATGGCACTTCGAGCATCTACACGTCCGTGGAGTTACGGCGATGGTAAAAGAACGTAAGATTGAAGATTGAAAAAATCGATGTTTTAGAATGCATATTTTCATTCATTTTGTTTCGAATTCGTTTCGGCTTAGGTTTCTGCCGAAATTTTTGTAAAAATCATGATGATGAAATGCGTGCTAACCCTAGGAAGATAGATTAATTGTGTAAGATGTAAAAGTTACATACAGTTCTTTTTGAGGAAACTAACAAAGTGGATCGATATCTTCTCGTTGGGATTATAAGAAAAGAAAAGCAAGGTAATAATGAGAGGTTCGGTATTAAATTGAAGACGATAAATTTTGGATTTGTTCAAGATCAATATTTTTTTTAATAATAATAATAATAATAATAATAATAATAATATATTTTGCCCAAGAGATTATAATCCAATTACAGGACAAGTACTTCACAACATATGTATATTTATATCTATTTCAACAATACATAGGTGCTATCACACAGCAAACATCTACAAATACCGAAAGTTAGTAGTACAAATATTTAATATTGAAACCAATGATGAAAAGTGAATATCAATGGATTGATCTGAAAGGTTATCGTAATTCACACACATCCTATAGAGAGGGAATTTAATTAAAATATTAGTATTTGGTTTACTGCGATAAAACATCCTTGTAGATCTAGAAGCTGGACGAGGTACCATGAAATTAATTTGATATAATATTTTCGGCGCGTCCAGACTATTGTGAAGTAAATTGAAAAGAAATTTAAGATCGGCATGAGTTCGCCGCAGATGAAGAGGTTCAATCCCGTACAAGTCCAGAAGTAATTTGTGACTAAACTTCTGAATAGGATATATAGAATAATCCTTAAAGTATATACAGGCTGTCCCAGACTTCACTTCCCAGGCTTGTAACTTCGTCATTGTTAACAATACATAAAACAAAGTATATATATTCTTAAATGGGAGGAAATTCTCTATACGATAGGAAAAACCAATTTACAAAAAGTACGTTAGTGTAATGACAGCTATATTCAACTTTTTTTCAAATAGCACAGTATACTTTTTTTTAATATTCAGATGGTACCTTTTATTCTCTTTACAGCCATATAAATTAATATGGGCCTTACATGGGAAAATTTTCGAAAAAACTTGACCTAAAGTTTGCCAGGCAAAAAATTGTGGTTTATAGTGTTTATCTAGTAGGCGATGAAATCAACAGCTTTCTACAAACAAAAATGTGTTTTTATTCGAATAGCAATTAATTAACTAATAATTACAAAACTAATGAGCAATAATTACAAATTATTATAAAAATTGATCAAAATTGCTTCCATTATTATTACAGCATATCTCTAGACGATGCAGAAAATGTTTGTTTGTCGCTTCTAATAAAGTGTGCATGGAAATGTTTGCACACTCCTCTCTTATTCTGCCTTTTAGGTCATCCACATTTATGACGGCTACCTTATAAACACGTTCCTTCAAGTAACCCCACAGAAAATAGTCCAACGGCGTGAGGTCGGGAGAGCAAGCTGGCCATACCACCGGGCCATATGTTCCCATCCATCGTTGAGGAAAATTAGTGTCCAAATAATTTCGTACGATCGCACTGTTGTGTGCTGGAGCACCATCTTGTTGGTAGAACATATTTTGTCTTATATCAAGAGGTACATTTGCCATAAGTTCTGGCAATATCTCTTCTAGAAAATGTAAATAGCGATTGCCAGTTAGTGTCCCATCGTAAAAATGTGGCCCTATTAAACGCCCATCAAGAATTCCACACCAAACATTTATTGAAAAAACGCATTGATTATTCGTTTCTCTCAGCCAGTGTGGCTGTTCTGTGGACCAGTATCTGCAATTTTGTGTTGAAACCAATCCATTTTCATGGAATCTACTTTCGTCAGACCACATTATTTGTCTCAAAAAATCAAGTTGGTGATCATACTGCACTAGAACCCATGCAATAAATTCAAGTCTCCTCTCTGAATCTCCGGGGTGAAGCTTATGTATGCGCTTAAATTTGTCTGCTTTATAATGATTTCGTTTTAAAATGCGTTGCACTGACGATTTTGAAATATTACACTTTGCGGCTATTTCTCTTAAGGAAGATGTAGGATTGACCTCCGTATAAGCAAGAACAGCTACCGCATGTCCTTCATCAGCAGCATGTATGTTCCTAGGAAGCGGTATACTTTTATTTATTACAAAAGATCCATGCTCCCTAAGATTGTTTTCCAAATTTTTAAACGTTTTATGATCGGGATGTCTTCTCTCAGGATATTGCTCGCAATACCTTCTAGCTGCCTCCCTCGAATTACTTCCACACAAACCATACACTAACATCATATCGCACTTTTCAGAATTCGAATAATTCATATTCTATCAAAATACAAGGAATAATAATAACTTCAATGAATTTAACAACATAAAGTGACAGAATTTTGTTTAGAAAACAATTGAAAATCAGCATGCTATTCGTCCGAATAGCACATGTACCTACCTACTTGATATTTTCTTTGTTAACGACATTTGATAAAATATTTAATAGCTTTTATCTCGATAATTTTATAAGTGCCATTGTTAACTAATTTGATTTGAACTGAATATAACTTCAAGTGAAAATTTATTCAAAGATGCGTTTTTTTAATAAATGCCTTTTATAAATGTGGATACATTAAAAATAAACCTTTGTATTTATTAGATGTAGTTGATAGCATACATTTAATTGCTATTCGAATAAAAACACATTTTTGTTTATAGAAAGCTGTTGATTTCATCGCCTACTAGATAAACACTATAAACCACAATTTTTTGCATGGCAAACTTTAGGTCAAGTTTTTTTCGAAAATTTTCCCATGTAATGCCCATATTAATTTATGTGGTTGTAAAGAGAATAAAAGGTACCATCTGAATATTAAAAAATTTACTGTGTTATTTGAAAAAAAAAAGTTGAATATAGCTGTCATTACACTAACGCACTTTTTGTAAATTGGTTCTTCCTATCGTATAGAGAATTTACCTCCCATTTAAGAATATATATACTTTGTTTTATGTATTGTTAACAATAACGAAGTTACAAGCCTGGGGAGTGAAGTCTGGGACAACCTGTATATTTTAGAAAACGTCTTTGGACTTGTTCTAGTAAGTTTATATAGTATTTATAAAAAGGGGACCAAATCAAGGATGCATATTCCAGCTTAGAGCGCACGAAGGAGAAATATAAAGATAAGATCGGATCAGTAGATGTGAAGTTCCGTGTAATTCTTTTAATAAAATCGAGCATTTTTAAAGCAGAAGAAGATATCTCATTGATGTGATCGTTAAATGTAAGTCGAGAATCAAAAGTTACGCCCAGATCATGCATAGTTTCACTGCGCGTAAAAGTAGTATTATTTAAGTGGTAATCATATACAACATTATTTAGTCTCCGCGTGAAGCTTACTACTCTACAATTAGATATATTCATACTCAAACCATTATCTGCACACCATAAGTACACTGTATTCAACTGATTCTGAAGCGATACACAGTCATCAATGTTGTTGATAGTAGCGTACAATTTTAAATCATCAGCAAAAAGTAAGCTCGGGCAATCAAGTATGGAAGGTAAACCATTTATAAATAGTAAAAATAAAAGGGGCCCAGATTAGTTCCTTGAAGTACGCCTGATGTCGGAGAAAAGTCTTTGTAAATATGGCCGTTTGTAAGCCACATAATGTCTTCAGTTGGTAAGGTACAACTTAGTAAGGGAGGTTAAAGATTGAGAAAAGAAAAATTATATCAACTTTGGTAAGACGAAGGTCATGACTTTTGCAGCAAAAAGACGACTAGCACACTCCTCCTGCAAGATTTATATTTGATCGTACCGAAAACATACCAAAACCGGATATGAATACGGTCGCCACGAAAGAGGCTGTAGTAAACTTCCGACCGACAGTAGATTTGCTGGTTACGTTTGAAAGGGAAATATTGAAAGATATCTATACCCAATACACATGCTCCAAGTGAAGATAAGTATATGGATATAAAATTAGATTATTATCAATAACTTGAGAACTTAACCTCACCACATCTCAAACGAAAATGGTAAACTCCTCATAAACTTTGCAATAAAACGAAATCTAAAAATTGTAAGTACACAATTTGATAGGAAAGAGATCTACAAAACTACATGTACGGTACCGGATGGCAGTATGGAAAACGAAATTGATCATGTATTAGTAGAAAATAAGCATGTTGGTGCCGTAAGTAACTGTAAAAGCTACCGGGAGGCAGATAGCAGCGCCCATAAAACAGGATATCCCAATACAACAAATACGAAATCGAAAGGCAGCAAAGAGAGTACGAATTGAAGGTTTTACAAGAAGATAAAGGTATGAACAAGATTTCGAACAAAAATTTACAGCAACGTTACTCAATACGACAGAAGCTGAGGATCCAAAGCAGGAATGGATACGAATACAAGCAATAACAACTGAGGTGGCTTAACGATTTATAGGAGGGATCAGCATAAGAAAAAATAAAGGCTAGTTCGATACCAAGTGTGGACGAGAACTAGAACACATGCTTCTACAGAAATACGAATGGGCCGCTAATAAGTCGTATATCCGGGAAATTAGAAAGACGGGCAGAATATTTTGAGGAACTATTGAACCCCCAAAGCTGAGTCAGCGAAAACTTAAACAACTAATTGGAGAATCAAAGAAAAGACGAGATGCAATATGAGAAGTCAAAAGACCAGGAAGTAGAAGAAACAATAAAGAAGGTAAAACATGGTATTGCGGCAGAAATGTTAAAGAAGAAGAAGAAGACCAACTCCACAAGCGCCTTGGCAACCTAATAAGAAAAGTATGGAACAAAGAGAATTTGCCATAAGTGTGTTGTGCATAAGACGGGCGATGAGACTGTGTGCCACAACTATAGAGGAATAACACTTTTAGATATAACCTATAAGATTTTAGCTCTAATAGTAAGAAATAGATTAAGCGTATATGACAAAGAAATAATGATGTTTGTACATGTGAGAGGGATTCGATATGAATTCTCTCACAATGTACGTATTACGCATTTTTACAGTTATTTTTTCTACAGAAGTGGACAACATGCGTTGCCACAGCCTCCTGCAGTGTTCAGACGATATATACATAAAATTTGTATACGAAATTACAGCTCTTACAAAGCCGTACTGACGAGCGGTATAACCGCGAAACGTACGTCTACGGATGGCAAGAGAAGATCAAAATTTTGTAAAAGGAAATAATAGGAATATCGAGGAGGCTTTAGGCGAGGAAAATCCGCAATAGACCAAATCCTTACAATCAAACAACTACGGAGCAACAGCTATGAGCAAAATCTTGGACCACATATACTTTTCGTAGACCATACACAAGCAAACGATTCAATTGATAGGGAAAAATTGTACGAACCTATGAAAACACTAAGAATACCCACGAAGTTGATAAGGTTGTTTAAAGCAACATTAATAGAAACACTAAACAAAGTCACACTTAGTAAGTCAGAAGAATATCCTAAAGTTAGAACGGTGGGAAAAAGATACTACACAAGATTTATAGAGATAGAAAAGCGGTGGTGGCACATAGAAGACAATAACAGACAACGAGGCGATGGAGCTATACAACCAGCAAAACATAACCCAAAGAATACGAGCTCGACCAGAAGGTTGATTAGGTCATCTCTATCGAATGGACACACACAGACACACAAAAAAGTACTAATATGAGATGAGGGTGGAAAACGTAGAAGGGGAAGGCCCAAGAAGAAATGGTTGGAAGATGTTAAAGCGGATATTCGAGTATTGGAAATACCGGACTGGGAAACGAAAATATCAAATAGGAAAACTTGGAGGAGGATAGTGAAGAATATTGAAGCCATATGCCACTAGATTTTAAGTGCTGTTATACATACGTAATCTTCAACGAAATCATCGACCTCCCTTATTACGATCTTAACAAACAATGTAAAATCGACAGCAACACTTTTGTATTCCGAAAATTAGAAATGCCTGTGGTTTAAAATGAAATCGAGCAAAATAATCTTTACCCTTGTTACATATCGAATTGAACGCGACAATGGGACGAGCATGTAGAACGAATGGACAACAGAAAAGTTTCAAAATGGTCGAAGAATGAAATTCCTATCATGATAAGATCCTTCTCCTCGAGGGCTTAAACATACCATCCTAACCTACGTTAAAACTTATGCTTAATAATTCAGGGCACATTTTCCCCTAAAGCTCGAATTCCCAAACCTTCAGCAAAAAATTTAATTTTTTGGGAAGAACCACTGTCCACATTTGGCGTTGTTAACAGCAATCTGCTCCCTCCACTAGTTAGGTTCCTTTTTCCTCGAAGATTTAAACATACGTACGTGTATAAGGCTTACTTTCGATTCCCATGCTTGATAACGTATGAAGACAACAACAAGCCTTTAGGAAAGGACGCTCTCCATATTGCTACTCTTTATAATAACCCAAGTCTTCCTCTGGCTAGGCTCCTTAGTCTTTATACTTGAACATTTAGCCATATATCTTACCTCCATGCTTGACGACGTTCGGGCACATCTTCCCCCGAAATTTTCAGGCTCTAAGAAAGATCATAAGTCTTCGAAAAGGGACGCTGCCTATATTGCCATTGCTCATAGCAGCCTGCTCTTTCCTCTTTCTACGCTGCTCAGTATCTTATCTTCGAAACTTAGACATATGTACGTCTGAAGCCTACGCCCAACTTGTAAATGCTTGTAAATGTTAGGACACAATTTCCCCGAATTCCTAGACGAATTAACCTTGATTTTCAGATTGGCAGGAACATGTAAATCAATGATTCGTCGTCAGTTACGATTACTGTTAATATTTCTTTGACTTTCATTATCAGACATCTGACGCTCTAGATGGGCAGAAGGATAAGGTGAAAGAAGAAGAAGACTTTCATTATTGAATCGGCTCAAAGTTCTTCAGCACCAATTGACACGATCCATCAAAGATAAATTAGACTCCCTCCCAATTAGCAAATACAGTTTTTCTTTACTTTTATGTCGATCTACCAGATGAATCATAACCAACAAATCCTTTTCGACGTTTCTTTCCACTAAATTTGCGCACACAAATTAACTTCGTACCTTCTAATATCCATTTATCATATCCTTCCCATTGCAAAATCTTAGCGATTTATCGCTTATCGAGCGAAAACGAAACTAATCTGCATAGTCATTAACGTATTTCCCGGCCCGCGTTCACGATCAACATATTAGCGCAACTACCCGATCCATTTGTTATCCTCTCACATTTATGTAAATTTATACATTACCAAACGACATTACTCGAATTATACGGTTTCGTTGCGTATGATTTCTTTTTCCTTTTCTTTTTTGAGATCGGATGCATAACTGTACGGATTTAGCTCGAAATCGATGATGAACTTAGAAAGTTCACAGAAGAGCGCAGTAACAGGTTGCATAACTGTTTTTTCCCGATTTGTTGCTTTTATTATTTGGCCACGTATTGCATTCGCGATGTGATTGTGTTTTTATGAAAATGTATTACATATTATTTCGTCTTTTTCCGATGTTGCTAAGGCAATGTTTCCTAAAAATACAATTTGTACATATGAAGAACGTTTAACACTATAAAGGAACATTTACACAAGTATAGTATAAATTATGATGAAGTGACAAAGAAATATGTGCAGAATATTGTAGTATAGTAATACTCGAATGGTTAATTGCCATTAGAAAGTTTATCATTTATTACAATTCAATATATCACAGTAAATGTTGGGGTTATGGATATTTATCTTCAAATGACCTTCGGTTTATTTTGGGTTCTATTTATACTTTCTCGATACCACGTTCACTACCTTTTAAGCATTTTATTACCCTACGAGTGTTAGCTTCTTTTTTAAGTCCAGCCAGAGACGTTTAATGGGAGAAAAAATGGAACTAGAAATAAAATTATTATTTATTATAAAGAGCATCGATTAAAAGATAGAAAAGCATTGTAAACATTCAGACACATACATACGACACTTTCACATCACAATAATTCCTAATAACCACTGGATATAAATAAGCAAGGATACATCGACATTCAATACAGTTTTCTATAACAACCTTATGCCTTGGATGATTTCAAGTCATGTTGAATTAAAGGTTTCGTTTCGTAGACAACGGAGAAATAACGTAGTGTAGTTCTGGTTTGGTAGTGGATTTGGGTAATAGTTATGTTCATGTCTTAACGTAGTTTTTAATTCTACATCAAGAGTGAAGAAATGTGGGCGTTCCATTTGAAAATAAAAAAACATTTTCTGTAAAACAAAGTGTGCAAAAAAATGAAAACATTCCTAAATATATTGTTTAGTACCGACTATAGACCAGGTATGATCAAAATGTATCCGGATTGGTGGCGTAAGTCTGTAGACGAGCGACACAGTTGGTAGTAGAGTGACACATATTGACTTTGGAACATACCGCGCATGTGCTGCTTGTTTGTTTACCGTAGCGTTTTGCCGTTACGTCTGCATCGTTATTTATCGCATTTGTTATGTCCGAAAAAGCTGATCAACAAATTTGTATCAGGGAAGAACCTGACGAAACATACAAAGACGCGTACTTAAAGTTACAGACCGTATATGAGGAGGAATGCATAAGCAGCTGATCTAGTTTGTGAGTGATATAAACGCTTCAAAGATGATCGAGAAAGTGTTGAAAGTCATGCACGATTTGGGAGACCCGTAACTAACAAAAGTGAACACCATGATGTGTTAGCAAATCGCCAAATAGCTATTTGCGAGTTATCCGAAGACTTTGATCTTAGTTTCGGTTCAGTGCAGTCGATTTTCAGGAACGATTTGGGCACGTGACGGGTCTCAGCCAAATTTGTTCTGAAATTGCTCTCCGATAACCAAAAGACAGGCTCGTGTTGCAGCTGCTTATGACCTGCTTCAGTGCCCCGAAAGCGACGAAAACTTTTAAAAACTTCGATTACTGGTACTACTCATAGAAACCGACTACATTTAAATTCTTCAAACCACAAAACAAAATAGGCAAAATGGTCCCCCGTTTCTGCGGTGACATCCTCATGGAAAGCGAATCTATTTCCTCCGAGCCATCTCTTCACTCATCGTGGTGGCAATTCGTAATTTAGCTCGATCAACTTGGCCACTTTTTCCTTGCTAAATGGGGCATTTTTTCTTTAATCCCATCTCAAACTAGCCGAATAAGTCGGGCTGGTATTCTCTGATGGTCGTTCTGGTTCTTTCCAAATAGTCCAGAATGATCTCTTCATATCAATCCCAAGGAAAATTGTAGTCGTACTGCTCATCAAAAACAAAATAGGCAAAATAGGTCCCCGTTTTTGCTACGACCCCTTCATTGGGCGCGACTCTTGATTGCGACCTAGTTCGATTAACCTGGATATTACGATTAACGTGGGTAAACAGCGGTAATTACGAAAGAAGTTACGACATGCGACATATACACAGATCTACTCGCATACAGCGTACTTACTAGAGTCGGGAATCGGCGATGCTATCGTAACTTATTTCGTAATTGCTCTTTTTCCTTGCTAAATGGGGCAGGTTTTCTTCAATCCAACACCAAACCAGCCCAATAAATTACTATAGGATTATTTCATTTTCGTTGCTCCCATCTCTAAATAGTCAAAAAAAAAAATAGTCATGTGGATTCAAAGAAAGGAAAACCGTGATACGCCTCGTAGAAACCGGATGTTCGATCACGTATAAATTCTTTAAACCAATATTCCGCAGTTGTCACTGACAGGTACTCATGAAAACGATATAACTTTTGTTTGATTTATTTGCCGACTTTTCCACTCAAGTTAAGAAAGCCATAAACTAGGTAGGAAGGAGAGGGGGATAGATCATTGAGCTTTAGTTCAGTGGGCCAAGGACCACACGTTTAAGGAAAAATAGGACAGTTGTGTGGACAAAAATGTCACGTTCGTCGAATCCCAACCGAAAATCTAGTTAAATATGCCTCCTGTTATTAAATACATGTATTACCTCTGTTTGGAAATTCCACCGAATCAGACCAACTTCAGTAAATCGGAGATAACCGGATGAACGCTGACTTTTTCATTTAAAAAGAAAAAATCGTCTCTTGCGAGACGCCTTTTTTCCAAGAATTGAACCAACTTCCGTCAACTCACCAAGTCTCTTCAATTATAAGAATTTCCGTCAACTCCACCAAATCGGGGAAAAGCTACCAACCAGTAGAAAAAAGTTTAAATCGATGATAAGAAAGTAAACAAAAATCTTGAAGATTTTTCAGGTTCCCTTTAGCAACACGAGGTATCAATTAACTCAGAATTTCAGCGGGATATTTTTGTTACAAACCACGTCCAGCGCCATCACCACCATCAAAGACAATAGTTTAATTAATGTATTTGTCTTGCACTAGAAACCGTCGGTCTCGACTATCTCCTCATTATTTCCACACGAAGTTCACAAGCAGAAAAAGGGAAAAGTAAAAGAGAAAATCCGCGTAACCTACTCGAGTACAAAATGTATCTACGCACATATGTATCTATGTATATTGTTCGTATCTACTAGCTCGATTCTCAAGGAAGAAGTTATAAATTACGTTCGTCGCCGTCGGAGACACGGTCAGGGCTAATTGGTCGCTAATATCGCACGAACGATGCGTAGAACGACGTAATTAAAGCATTCTAATTATTAGGCGGCGTCCCGCAATTATCTCCATTAATCCGGTTAGAAAAAGTAGAATGCCGAAACGGAGACGGGTAGCATGGGAAGTATCACGCGATATTTGCGATAGAAGACGATAAATAAATTATATGAGAGAGTAATATACCAGAACTGTTGTCACTGAAGCTTTAATCGTTGCTCGGCAAAGACATTTATCTGCCTATTCCTTTTTTCTTAAACTGGGAAAAAGTTTGTGGGAAATTTCGTACGAATATACCTCATAAGCCTTAACATTTCCTATAGAAAACAATAATTTACGTAAGGGAGTAAAATGCAAGGATTATTTATCTTGGAAACCAATTATTTGTGTTCTTAAACTTTTAGCCTTTCAATTCGGCTCTTCTTCTAAATTTCTCGTGTCAGATTTCGAAAAAATTCCGTGCAGTAAAGCCTTAGCATTTGGAAAAGAGCACAGTGGTTGCATCGAAGGGTAAAGCACAAGAATTAATTTTTGAAATTTTCGAAAAAATTAGCTCGTATTCGAATATGTATCGTAATCGCCCCCAACTACAGACGTGTCCAGGTTAACTCAATTGGAGTTTATTATTCGTTGTAGTAGCCGGATATAGCGGGTTCAGAAACCACCGCTCCACCACTCAAAAAGTCGTCTTTACGTGAATTTGTGAAAAGAAAACTAATCCCCGTGTATCTACTGTTAGGACATTTAATATTGTACTGTATATAAGGACATTTTGTATATTAGGAGAAACGTATACATGTAGAGCTAAGTTCAGAGCAATTGGTAGTGGACAATGTCGGTTTTGTAAGGAGTGCAATATATTATCGTTATTATCGAAGCCGAAGCGTTATAATTGATAATATAAGGTGCAAAATTTATAGATACGAAGGGAGCAGGAGCACCAATAACAATACAATGTGAGCGGAAATGATTGACAGAAAATCCCCCGTATACGTTTATTTTGCATTATGAACGTTGAACCATAGGCACAACACTTCTTACTTCCAAAAATTAATGGAGTTTTTCACAATTTTCCTTGGATACTACATTAACCACAGTATTTTCACATATGTAACAATTTTAAATAAAATCTAATAACTTCCCAACGAACGGCGGCGCTCTCAAAACAATATTCATTATAACCTTATTTTTGTTCGTAATGTTGGGAACAAACTTAAAATAGATTTAATCCCTAGAAGTTTGCGCGGGATATTTGAATCGTCAACAATCATTTCCGCTTCCACTGTATACTTGGTAGGTAATCAATCCCTCTTACATGTATGGAAGATGCGCTAACTTTCACCCACAAAATTCAGAATTAGCGCCAACTCCCACTGATGCATGCCTGGAAAGTAGATAACCAACAGTTCATCTATAAAAGAACCCCCAATATTCTATATTTCTTCTGATTGGATGATAGACTATATGCCATAGTACTCGCCTGACCATGTAGGAGACCTACATACAGAAAACTTATAACGCAACTCACTGAATAAGAGCTGGGGCAGCTATCCATCCACGATCTGCCCGGACTTGATATTGTGTAGCATTTCTCAAGACATAAACCAGCAGGAATTGGTGCGGTTTTTAAATTTCGAAGTGAGTTGACCTGGTATGAATGAGCGGGGCGTTGCCTGCTTTCGAGGCATAAACAAACGGTGGTTGACGCAAGTTCTGAATTTCGAAAGTGGAGGTTAGCACACTTTCCAAGCATGCATGTACTTAGTACTTGACCACCTTGTAGGCATATAAGCATGGGGGTCGGCCTGCTTCTCAAAAATACACGCGCGGGAGGTTCACTACATTTTTATTGGCGGTGAGGCGGTTCTAGAATCCCATCGCCATCTTTTACTACTGGTGAAATATCCTTATCGCCGTGGTATCGAGTTCTTGGGTGGTACAATTTGCAAAAAACGGCATTAATTTTTGGAAAACTGAAGTGTTACGTCTATGGCTTATCGATCATCATGCATAATAAACGTATAAGGGAGGGTTCCATGTTTGATAAAGCAAAATGTGCTTCTCCACCTCTCGGTCACTTTCGCTTATATTGTATATGCATAGGGGTTAGTTTACTTCGCACACATTCATGTAGAGGCGGTTAACTACCTTTTAAGCAGCTAGGCGGCGGTTTCAATATCCGCCATCTTCTGCTACTGGTTATATATTCTTATCCCCATGGTGTCGAACTCTTAGGTGGTACAATTTGCAAGTCCTTACTCTTATCGTATCAAGATTGGAAAGCTTCAAATGCGTATTTCACCAATAAGCGCCCGTTTCTTCATGTTCTTCGGTGAACATGAGTGCTTGGTGGTCGAAATACATATCTGGAGCTTTCCCGAATCAGAGTGATAAGGGTAAGAGCCGATTTATCTCAGTTCTAAACCGCGGAGATTCCAATATTTACGGAGACCGTTTGACAGAAGGGTGACCTTTCAATTAGAAACTTCTTTTAGGGTTAACGACATATTCTCCTTTTCAAATTGCTTCCATCGCAGTTCTTGCAGTTTTAGTAAATTTTAATAATGAATTGGTGACTATTAAAAGGAACTTACTCCAGAAAAGTAAATTTCTTGGGAAAATACAAAAAACTTTGCCTGACGCCCCTGTTGAAAAATCTGTTCTCTCTGAGGTGATGTTAAATCAAGGATCAACTAAAGTTTAGAATTTATTTGGTTAGGGCCATAATAAGTTCAAATTTGAATTTGAATTTGAAAATTTGAAAAAAGTCGATCGAGTTAGTTCCCTTTAATACCAAATTAAAAGTGTTTGAAAAACAATTTGACTCAAGAGAAAAGGTTTATTCAGTTTTAAAGTCTTTAAAAATACCAAACTTAGGATATCACATGTTCTAGTTATTGCCTTCAGCGGTGGTAGTAGGCCATGTTAGGTAATCTTCATAAAATTGATTGTATCTTCCATTTCTCGCAGGAGTATACTTTATCGGCTCCCTAACAGCATCTATTTTGTTCTTCTTTATAGGTACTTTTCCTTCAAGGTACGCGGGTAATATTGGATCAAAAATATTTGACAAGTCTGGTTTTGATGCAGGCTGTTTTAGATTGAAGATGTGCTTTTGCAGACCTGTATACACTGATAATGCTGGGAGTCACAAGAGAGTGCTTTTGGGACAGATCTTCCCAGATTTCCAAATTTCGTTTTGCCCAAAATTTTTTTCGACTTTTTCCTAAACCTTCGCGTAGCAATTACCAAAAAACCCGCAGAAAGAAGTATCCAATTTGGTCCAGTCGTTTTCAACTTTTAAGCATCTGAACAAACGACGATTCATTTATATATATACAGAAGATGTAATCGTCCCCTTTCAGTTTTTTCAACTTTCTAACAAAGTTGCAGTTCCAAGTGTCAGATTTCCTAATTCACTGTTTACCTTTCCCGGTGCTCTCAGTGTGTTGTTCTTCACCTTCCTTTCTTTAAATATGTACACGATACTAGTTTGAATATTCCAGTAAACAAATGTCCAGTAAACTTTGCACAATATTGAATTAGTTTATAGGTTACAGTATGCAGACCACATTTTTACTGGGACTTAGTTACTTCATCGTTCGATCTGCATGCCTTGAAAATATACCAGTGCATGTAAATCTCAAAATGTCAAGATTGTGGAGTTAGTTCCTTTTAATACTCACCGATTTAATTGTTGTAAGCAGTGTAGTCTTTGAACATCCTTCCAAATCGAACGTACCTAGGCTGCAAAAACATTTTTCGCCTGTATCCGTTTACCCGATTAATTCACCGGAAACCCGGAAGTTATTACGAATACCACGTTGCAAAACGCCTCCAGTCCTACGCACTCGCCCATTCCAATTTACGATATTCAATATTCGCCGATTATCGCTAACATTCCGAAACGATTTATATACATTTCCAGACGGGGAGCGAGATGCTATCGCGAAAACCATTCCGCTCCGGAGAGGCCAAGACGATCTGGTAAATCGCGTCCCGGAGCGAAATTTCCTCCTCCTACCGGGGCGGTGGCGGTGACGCGTAGGCGAAGATAACGACCGGCTAGAAAAGTAATTTCGTATCGGAAGAACTACCGGCCGCTCGTTTATCGTAACTGCGAATCTCGCTCGGCTTCTGTTATTAGAATTTTCGCCGGCGAGCAGATAATCGCTTTCGAATTCGGAACGATTGAAACCCTTCCGAGAGCGGCTATTACGTTATAAATTTCAGCGCGAAGTTGCACCTCGAACGATCCGTATCGGTCGGGAAAAATTACCGGCCGAAGGTGTTATTAGTATTACGCGAAGTGTTAAACGATGTAAATCTGCGCGGGTAATGTCGCGGATCGCGCGCTTGATTAAGGGCGTAATAACTTACTTGTTGCGTTGAATTATACATTCGGTTAAATGTCCTCGTTAGTGCTAAGGTGTTAGATGATGGTGTGCTGGAGGAAGGAGCGAGCAATGAAGATTCTTATTTCGATTACATGTTTAAATTATCGTTTTGGACGAATGTGAGGTATTTGTAATTTTATCTCCAGGCATTCACTTAGTCTAACATCATCGTCCTCGATATCTCGATTTCTTTGAATTGTTAAGAAGTAATCCAACAAGAAAATGATGATACCAGTCATAGGAAATTTTAATTGAAATTTCTTTTGTTTTGAAGTAAAACTTCTTTAGTCTCGTTAAAGTACATCAAGCATTACACGTGAAATGAGGGACGGGGAAGCAAGGGTTGGAGGTAAAATGGAACCTGGTAACTGGTCGATGCGTAAGAGGAAGGTGTATACTCACTATATTCAGAGTTGTCTTTTCTTTGTCACTCACCCGATTCCGGCGTTATTGACGAGTTGACACAAACGGAATCACTGGGAATCACTAATTATTCCTCAAAATCGTGAAAATAAGTGTGTAAAA
Organism: Chrysina gloriosa; assembly: GCA_038088585.1. Classification (NCBI taxonomy): domain Eukaryota; kingdom Metazoa; phylum Arthropoda; class Insecta; order Coleoptera; family Scarabaeidae; genus Chrysina; species Chrysina gloriosa. The sequence goes on from CM076087.1 coordinate 102,548,338, forward strand.
TAGAAATCGAGGTGCGTTTGTTTTCTATTACATTCATTCAAAGCTTTAACGTGCCGTTCTGCGTCATGAAATAACTAACTTGTGAGTATTAAGGCCCCAAGCGTTGGATTCGGCCTCAACATTTGATTGTGTTACACTCACCTAGTTTTTGACGTACACCGAAAGTGGTTCTGTAGGTCCTTCCAATTACTACCTTTGTTGCTGCCACTCCCTTTTGTTCTTTAATTATTTAATTTTAGTTTCCAAGAGGCTTCAGCGTGTCTCATCATGATGATCATTGTAGAAATCATAGTAGAATCATAGTAGAAATCATTGATATTTTTCTATAGTAACCGCAAACATTGTATTTAATACATAATATACTTAATGATAACACGTCATCCACTCTTTTATCAAACTTTACTTATAAGGTACTGAACACGTTCGAGATTTCACTTCAGTCGTATGTCCAACAACACACCCCGATTTTTATATTTTGATAGTGCTGGTTACACGTTACCAAAGCTGGTAATAGTTTCGTTATTCTAAATATTCTTATTCCCTTCGCTTTTTTTTTCTTATTATTCGTCCTTCCGCCCTTGCCTACTTACTTACTTCAAAAATCCTATTGTTTTCTACTAATTAGGGTAAATCTCGTATGCGAGAAATGGTGGGAGAGAGCAACGTCATTCTTGTGGCGTTTTCAGCGGAAGAGCGCAGCCGGTATTAAGAAGAAGAATAAGAAAATGGTGTTGCAGTTAACTCGTCTGCTACATCAGATGAAAATGAATGCTATTTATCATAGTATTAAAAACGGAGTGTTTGTTTGCGTTCAATTTGCTAATGCAGTTGTGACACCTAGTTTCCCCTTGTTATTAATTAATCAAAGGAAGAAAACAAACAAACGTAAACACTTTATGCACAGCTGCAAACGAAGGGTATGAAAAAGCACAGGAGCCTATATCATATATTAAATACAATATTTGCGGTTAATAGACCTAAAAGATCAATGATTTCGACTATGATCAAAATATGATGTTAAACAGGACACGCTCGAGCTTCGTGGAAACTAAAATGAAGTAATTAAAGAACAAAAGGGAATGGCAGTCATGGAGGTAATAATAGGAAGGACCTACAGAACCACTTTCGTTATACGTCAGGAATATGATAATCAGGTAAAAGAAAGGATAAGTTAGTGTGATACCCTGAGACCGGGTCCAACGCTTGCAGCCTTGATCAGCGCAATGGATGGGGCTTACAAGTAAGGCACTGTACGCACTGTACACCACTTAACGAGATACGTTAGAGTACCTGCAACAAATTCGCGTTCTATTACTGGACTGATCGAATCGAAAAGGGGACGACTGAACGAGTCACAAGAACGAATTCGAATATCGCTTGTGGAATGTTGAAATAGCGAAATACCGAATTTCACATATTAAGTGCGAATGTGTTTAGAGTTCGAGTTGGTCTGTGTGAGTCTGAAGCCCCAAAGAGATCCGCGTGAGTTTCTAAAATGATCTGTCATGTCAGAGGCTGGAATGAGTCTGCTATTTTCCTAATCAAAAAATGGTTTTAACGCACTACCAAGATCAACTGCGTTCAATCAGAAGGTGGGAATCTGCTTGTACCTCGAGTTCACCTGCGTGAGTTTGGAATCAGGTTTGAAAACGATCTGCTATTTCTTTCTCCTAAAGAAAAGGTTTTATTGAACTATCAAAATCAACTACAGTCAATGCGGAAGCGGACGAACGGTAAAGAGGTGCTAGGACGCGAAGTGGTTGCAAGGAAGCTCCGGTTGTGTCACGTCTCCACATTGACGAACAATGTTGGCTGTAAAAAGTTGTAAACAAGCAAATACGCGTTCTCGAGCGATATATTGACTGTGAAGTCAGGATTGCCTGAAATAAATCTAAACTGCGAACCTCTACAAGAGTTGGCTGAAAACAAAGAAAATTGCGACAAGCGTTTCGGCTGAAGGATCTATGCTATAACAAAAAAATATAGCCCGGCTTTGTTACCAACAAACGGTGGTAAAAGTGACGATATTGAAATCGGGAAAGGAATTACATGTATGTGCAGCTTCGTTTCATAGATATATCAAAAGGCTAAATGGCTTTATTACATGATTAAGAAAGTTTAGATATTTGTCGTTTTATAGCTACTAAAAGAAAATAAGTTTTGATCGATAGAGCATCGTATTAAGAGGAAAAAGAATTAAATCATGAATTAATATCAATATTATTTTCTTTTTGCACGCGAAGTGTAACAAAAGAAATCCCGCCAAATTTGAAGTGCGTGCAGCAGTACGATTTCTGTATGAGAAACAATCAGAAGAATCACAAGAGCATTGCATCAAAATTAAAATCTGTTGATAATTGTTAAAGCAGATATTCATATTTGTATCTGATTGATACCCAACATGGTTGTTTTAAAAGTTCGAAATTATTCTTTTAGAAGAGTAGGAAGATCATTCCACAAAAATCCCAAGATTATTTAATTTGCTCTATGTTCTATACTACCAATTAAAAATTATTTGAACAAGGTCGTACATAATCATTAAATAGAAAGCAAAAATTCCCAATCTACTTCGAATAATTTTTGAGTTCTCCGAAAAGAACTCGCATCACAAAATCAGTATTATTCTTCTGATTTCATCGCGTATATCCTCACATCCGGAATGCCCACGTCGTATTTTCTTTCGGTACGTCGACATTGTGGAGTGAAAGTTGACCGACACGAAGCCTTCGGTGACGTCGACCGGAACCTTGGTGCCTTGAACCACGTTTATGTCACCAGGTCAGTGTACCTAATTCTTCGTGAGATACGCCGAAATGTGTTGATATTTTACATAACTAGTGGGATAAATAAAATTAATAAGAAAATCAATAGGAAATATTCAGGTTTTGTTTTATAACTTCGGATGTTAGTTCCGCGGAGAACTTGTGTTAGTAACAAAAAACGAAGGTTAAATAAAATGACCTAGTAAGGATTTTGGGGATTATTGAAATTCTTTGTCGCAACTTGATTGAATCAGAAATAAATTAATTCGTAACAAACTTGATTACCTCTTTTCGTTACCCTGTCCATCACCCAACGAGAACTACGTTCCTGACATGCAAGAACTCCACCAACTCCCTCCACACGATGAAGCACCGACAATAATTTTTTCGGTCAATGTCTTTCTCAAATTGCCAGGTTTGGCGTTTTTATTAGTCTGTGATGAGACATTTCGGGCTGCCTCTTTCGTCCGTGTTTCTAAATGACTCGTAAAGACACTTAAAATTTCCCAACACTGGATCATGTAACAAACGGTTCCCTTAATTAATTTAATGACTAGTTATTGAAGAAAAAATGTATTTCTAAGGAAGCTGATCAAGATTTGCTTTAAGAAAATAAATTCAATGGAACAGGTGTTTCCCCGTATTCAAATCTGATTTCAGATAAAAACTATAAAATCAGAATTATGAAAAAGATCGATTTAGGTGGCGACAAATACCTTTGAGTCTTGCAATTTCGAAATAGGTCGTCCAGAAACTGGTGATCTACTCGTTAGTTATTTTTGGAGACGATATTTGAGATGAAACCCTAAAAATTTTGCAGCATTTAATGATGGAGCAGATAGTTCCTAGATTTCTGAACTCTAGATGAAACTAGATCCTGCAGCAACATAATGGTCAGTTATTACCCAAGTAGTTTAGTTAAGAAAATAATTTTAATGGTACAGGTGCTTCCCCAGTTTCAAATTGGATTTCAGATTAAAACTATTACAAAATGTTGATCTTCTCTTGCCATCCGTAGACGTACGTTTCGCGGTTATACCGCTCGTCAGTACGGCTTTGCAAGAGCTGTAATTTCGTATACAAATTTTACGTATATATAGTCTGAACATTGATGTTTGTACATGTGAGAGGGATTCGATATGAATTCTCTCACAAGGCACGTATTACGCATTTTTTACAGTTATTAACGGACGTCTACGGATGGCAAGAGAAGATCAAAATTTTGTAATTTGCAATTCCCCCACGGCGGGTAGCCGAAGAGCGCGACTGCAGTTGCTGCAGGAGGCCGTGGCAACGCAAGTTGTCCACTTCTGTAGAAAAAAATAACTGTAAAAAATGCGTAATACGTGCATTGTGAGAGAATTCATATGGAATCCCTCTCACATGTACAAACATCAAAATTAAAATTATTGTACTAAAATCATCAAACCAAATGAATTAAGTGGAACAAATACTCTTCAGCCTTATGCAATTTCGAAGTAGACGACCTACTACAAAAGCTCACATGGCGATCTACTCGTTGGTTATTTATTTTCACGATATTCCTGATGAAAACCTCAAAATTTCTCTCAAAATTTTAGTAAGATTCTGCAGTAACATGATAGCTAGTTATTACAGAAAAAATTCAATCTAGAAATGGTGATCAAGATTTGATTTAAGGAAATAAATTTAATTGAACAGACGCTTTCCCAGTTCTAAATTTACCAATACTCTTCAGTCTATTCTAAAGTATGTCGTCCAGAAGTTCATATAGAGTTTGTTTTGAGAGTTCGTATTCCAGATGGAAATCTCAAAAGTTCCCAGCACCTGCTGATGGGACAAATGGTTCCTGTATTTCTGACTTTTAGAGAAAACTTGATAGTAAGATTCTGCAATAACATAATGGCTAGTTATTACAGAAGAAATTTCAATCTAAGGGAGGGTGATCAAGATTTGATTTAAGGAAATAAATGTAATGGCACAGACGCTTTCCCAGTTTCAAATTCGATTTTAGATAAAAACTTTAGATCAAACCAAATGAATTAAGGTTGGGGCAAATACTCTTCAGCCCTTTGTAATTTTGAAGTAGATTGTCCAGAGGCTCACATGGCGATCTACTGGTTAATTATGTTGAAACCCGATATTCCTGTTAAAAACCTCTAAATTTCCCAGCACTTGCTGACGGGATAAATGGTTCCTGCATTTCTGACCTTCAGGGAAAACTTGATAGTAAAATTCTGCAGTAACATAATGGCTACAGAAAAAAATTCAATCTAGGAAAGGTGATCAAAATTCGATTTAGGGAAATAAATGTTTAATTATAGCATCAGAAATATTCAAAGAAATGAATTAAGTGGAACAAACACGCTTCCATCTTTTGCAATTCTGAAGGTTGTCGCCCAGGAATTCATATAGGCATCAACTCGTTGGTTATTTTCAGAGGCGATGTTGCAGATCAAAACTTCAAACTTTTCCAGCACTTGATCACGGGACAAATGGTTTCCGGATATCTGAACTTTAGAGAACGCTTGATAGTAAGAGTCAGCAGTAACATAATGGCTAACTATTACGAAAAAAATTTCAATCTGGGGAAGATGATCAAGCTTTGATTTAAGGAAATAAATCTAATGGGACAGACGCTTCCCCAGTTTCAAGTTTGATTTCAGATCAAAACTATAAAATCAGAACCATCAAAAACAATAAATGTAAGTGGGACAAATACTCTACAGTCTTTTGCAATTCTGAAGTATATCGCCCAGAAGATACAGGGATCTACTCGTCGGTTATCTTGAGAGGTGATATTCCAGATGAAATCCTCAAAATTTCCCAGCATCTAATGATGGGACGTATGGTTCCTGGATTCCTGAACTTTAGAAAAAGCTCGATAGTTACACTCTGCGGTAATTTAATGGCTAGTTGTTGCAGAAGAAGATTTTATTCTAAGAAAGTTGATCATAGAACAAATGGTTCCTGGAGTTCTGAACTTGAGAGAAAACTTGTTAGTAACACCCTGCATTAATTCAATGTTTAATTGTATAAGAGGAGAGGAACAATAAGCATTTGTTTATATGCGTTTTTAACCAGTCAGAGTTTACGTTTTTGACCTGCAAAACCTATTCTAATTTCCAAACCAGGTTTGACTTCAAACTTTACGCAAAAAAGAAATCCGAGATAAAATGCAGGACGACACCAAAGGAATCGATAAGAAATACCTTACTTATCCTACTTAATTTCATTCTTAACGAATCACAAAGCGCAAAAGCGCAACGATATCCACGACCTCATCGCATTTTCAAATCTCACCTTTCGATTATAACGCGATTCACAATGCGGAATAACGCGCGATGTGGGTCTTTATGTCAAGCCGAAGAAAAGTTATACACGATGGTTTCAGTGGGTCACACACATACATAAAGCTAAAAGCGTATTTTATGCGCTTAGCATCGGAATCGCATCGCAAACGATGATTTTTGCGGGAACCGCCGACACCGACTTAACCTCACTTTTCCTTCCTTTCATTATCTGGAGTAATTAGTCGAGAACATGGGAATTACGTCGTTCTATTAGACGCTCGCCTATTGTATTTATATTTATTTAAATTTTTCGCTCTCGTTAGGATACGATTATATACGCGGGAAATGTGTGAAGAGCGATTAAGGACGAACGCTTTTATTTTAATGCGGAACACTTTATTATTATTCGGAACACTTTATTATTATTCGGAACACTTTTTATGTGGGTCATTGGCGTACCGAACGTGTTTAAATTTTCAATGAAATCTATCGACTAACAACCAGTTTAGAATTTATTTTAATTTGTATTTGTTCGATTGTTTCAGTACTCAATGTAGCAGCTGGTAAAGCACCGATGCAGGTCAGCACGGAGAACGGGGGATACCCCAGAAAGCCATCGATGGTAGTACCAGCGCCTTTTTTAGCGCGGAGACTTGCACCTTGACGAAAACCGAACCGACGCCTTGGTGGTACGTCAACCTCTTGGAACCGTACATGGTCCAATTGGTGCGATTGGATTTTGGAAAGCCTTGCTGCGGTGAGTTAATGATTCCGCCCCCAAAACATCAAATCGGTGTTGAATAAAAAAACTATTTTTGTGAAAGCCACAATAATTTTGAAAAATCTAAATGCTAATGGCGTACGTCAGTTAAGCAGTTCTCCAGGAAAGCTGTGCAATAGCCTAGAAAGTAAGTACAAATTGCAAATTCCGATATTATCATGGAGTGAATTATGCACTATTAACCGCAGACTGCAACCGTAGATTAATTTCGTCCTTATAGGGACTCATCAGAACGTAAATATCAAACGCAAGTTGATGGCAACAGATCTGAGCAAAGTCATATTGACTTGTTCTAATTCTCAATATAGTATGTCCCAGTCACTATCAAAACTGCAACAACATTTTGAAATGAAAACTGAAAACTGAAACCAGAAAGAAAACAAACAAAGAAATATTTTGGCTGTTTTTAGCAATTTTCAGATAGACCTATTTTGAACGCATTTGAACAAAAAGAGTTATAATTCGTCGAACAAAATTCTACCACAAAGTAAAAATTTTAGAAATATTTTGAATAGTAGATAGATAGTCGTAACGCGTTTCAACTTGCTAGGGTTAAAGTACTGGTGAAGCTGATTCAAATGCAATAAACCGCAGGTCTCTGCCACATACCGTTCTGGAGTTATAGCACGTTAAAGTTTATATCAGAAATTTCGGTAATTTCCTTGTAGCGCGAAAACTAGTAGAGATAGCGCCTTCGTTCTTATTTCAACTTGTTCAAATCAGCTATTGACTGTCAAACTACTAAATTGGAAACTTTGTAGTCGGATATAGTGTACGAAATTGGTAAAATATTGATATTTATGACAAGATACTCTGAAGATAATCCAATCTTTCTCGGAACTTTGCTGAGTACGACATAAAAATGAAGCAATCCAATAGAAATGTATCTACGATCATATAACGAGATTCGAAGTACGATTTACACCCAACAAAACTGTCAATTTGAACGATTTTAATCATAAATACTTTACAAAAGAAAATGTACGTCAAATTACACCGAACGCAGTGGTTTCTCTTCGAGAACCTGTAGAAATCAGGTACCAACTGTATAACTACTTATAAAGTAACACCGACAACTGAAAAATGTTAATTTCGATGAAACTGTACAGACTGAAAGAGTAACTTGCTATAAGAACAACGCAATTTTTTATCGGCCGAATCCCCCGATTTCGGGGTACAGACTCCTCCAACAAAAAAGGTACTCCTTCAGTCTGCACGGTTTCATCGATATCAGAATTTCTCAGTTGCCGGTGTTCCCTTGTAAGTTGGAAGCGTTCTACTAGTATTTAATGTACGGCATAAACATGAAACGAATTTAAAAGAAATGTATCTCCGATCCCATAATGAGATTCAAAGTACGATTTACAGGCAACAAAACTGTCAATTTGAACAATTTCGATCACAATGATTTTACAAATTGCAGAGATAATGAAATGTACATCAAACTACGAAACCGAGAGCAGTGATTTTTCTTAGAGAATCTCTCAAAATCGGGCGATGACTGTACAACTACTAATTTATTAGGTTTCTACTTGGATTTAGTGTACAAAATTGGCAAAATATTGACATTCACCTCAACATACGCTGACGATGATTCAATCCTTCTCGAAATTTTACTGAGTACGACATAAACATGAAACGAATTTAAAAGAAATGTATCTCCGATCCCATAATGAGATTCAAAGTACGATTTACAGGCAACAAAACTGTCAATTTGAACAATTTCGATCACAATGATTTTACAAAATGCAGAGATAATGAAATGTACGTCAAACTACTAAACCGAGAGCAATGATTTTTCTTAGAGAATCTCTCAAAATCGGGCGATGACTGTACAACTACTAATTTGTTAGGTTTCTACTTGGATTTAGTGTACAAAATTGGCAAAATATTGACATTCACCTCAACATACGCTGACGATGATTCAATCCTTCTCGAAATTTTACTGAGTACGACATAAACATGAAACGAATTTAAAAGAAATGTATCTCCGATCCCATAATGAGATTCAAAGTACGATTTACAGGCAACAAAACTGTCAATTTGAACAATTTCGATCACGATGATTTTACAAAATGCAGAGATAATGAAATGTACGTCAAACTACTAAACCGAGAGCAGTGATTTTTCTTAGAGAATCTCTCAAAATCGGGCGATGACTGTACAACTACTAATTTGTTAGGTTTCTACTTAGATTTAGTGTACAAAATTGGCAAAATATTGACATTCACCTCAACATACGCTGACGATGATTCAATCCTTCTCGAAATTTTACTGAGTACGACATAAACATGAAACGAATTTAAAAGAAATGTATCTCCGATCCCATAATGAGATTCAAAGTACGATTTACAGGCAACAAAACTGTCAATTTGAACAATTTCGATCACGATGATTTTACAAAATGCAGAGATAATGAAATGTACATCAAACTACTAAACCGAGAGCAATGATTTTTCTTAGAGAATCTCTCAAAATCGAGCGATGCCTGTACAACTACTAATTTGTTAGGTTTCTACTTGGATTTAGTGTACAAAATTGGCAAAATATTGACATTCACCTCAACATACGCTGACGATGATTCAATCCTTCTCGAAATTTTACTGAGTACGGCATAAACATGAAACGAATTTAAAAGAAATGTATCTCCGATCCCATAATGAGATTCAAAGTGCGATTTACAGGCAACAAAACTGCCAATTTGAACAATTTCGATCACGATGATTTTACAAAATGCAGAGATAATGAAATGTACATCAAACTACTAAACCGAGAGCAGTGATTTTTCTTAGAGAATCTCTCAAAATCGGGCGATGACTGTACAACTACTAATTTGTTAGGTTTCTACTTGGATTTAGTGTACAAAATTGGCAAAATATTGACATTCACCTCAACATACGCTGACGATGATTCAATCCTTCTCGAAATTTTACTGAGTACGGCATAAACATGAAACGAATTTAAAAGAAATGTATCTCCGATCCCATAATGAGATTCGAAGTACGGTTTACACACAACCAAACTGTCAATTTGAACAATTTCGATCGTAGTGATTTTACAGATTGCAAAGATAATGAAATGCTATGACATGAAACAATTTATAAGAAACGTATCTCCGAGCACATAACGAATTTCAAAGTACGATTTACACACAACAAAACTGTCAATTTGAACATGTCTAATGATAGTGATTATACAAAATGCATTAATGATAAAAATTACGTCAAATTACACCAAAAGAAAAACAATTTCTTTTTGATTTCCAACTGCACAAAAAGATACGCTGAGAACGATCCAACTTTACTCAGCGTCTGAGCTGCATTTGATATGAATATAAAATAACAAAAAGAGAAGTCTCCGACCACCCAGAAATACGATTTAGGTGCATAGGACTGTCAATTTGGAAATTATCTAGCTGGATTAATCGTACATAATGCGTATAATAATAAAACTTGCTTCAAAGTATACCATGCACACACTGCAATACGCTTTCTCCTCGGAAACCTATCGGCATCGGTTCCTAATTGCACAACTGCTGAATTTTAATATTTTTTTTTGTGGGATTTAGTGTAGGAAAATATTGAGGATAGTCTAGTTTCTCACGAAACTTTATTTAATTCAAGGCGAGTATATGGCACGCTAAGAGAACTGAAGCTATGGTCACTTTCTTCACTTCTTCCATTACAGGCTGTTTTAAGCCATCCACCACAAGGACAAGGATTAATTCAAGGCGAGTATATGGCACGCTAAGAGAACTGAAGCTATGGTCACTTTCTTCACTTCTTCCATTACAGGCTGTTTTAAGCCATCCACCACGGAGATGCGCAAAGTCTAACAATACTCAATTCTGAAAACTGCTTGACGGGGTAACATTCCGTCTCCTATACATAACTTTCCATGAGTTTACAGCTTCTTCGTCGCAGCCGAAATGCCGCATTTGCTCAAAAATTTTGGACTTCACATCTACCTAGAAATTGGCTTTTCATCGATTCTCTAAAGAAGATAAACTAAATTACTTTCACTCCAAAAGCTATTTCTATAAAAACGAATGAAATTACCCTTATCACGCCTTTCGGAAATAAGTCCAGGTACGTATTTCGGCAAATTAAGTTGCCATCCTCAGTGGAAAACTGGGGGAATTAGGTATCACCAGTGATATCCGGCTAATGCCCAAGACGAACACTATGCAACGAATACTGTACAGCACTAAAGCACTGCACAATGAACATCATTATCGGAAATTTTTCCAAAAGGCGTGGTAAGAGTTCTGTAGCGAGTGGAACACCTACAATAATTTGGATACTTCCAAATATATACTTAGATAACCAAGTGGCCATCCTCAGTTGTATGGTGGTATTTGGATTTTTACAAATTGGCGCTTTGCATGATGAACTGGAAGCCTTGGGATGTTGCTGGAGTAAACATTTTGATCTGGTAGTACCTTGCATGCGAAAATTAACCTGATTTTCAAGATAAATTCTAACAGCAATGGCGAAAGTTATAGTTTATAATACATTCTTCATTGAATACACATAAAATTGCAAATTAAAATCAATCAGAATACAATTGCGACGTACTTATAAGATAGGGCTTCTCGGCGTTAGTCTCCAAATAATAAACACCGGCGGCTGTCTGGGGCACATCCTCGCCGAATTGAATCGAATCGTTCTTATCGAAATTACCTTCCAAAAAGTCGCTCCAAGACAGAGCTTTAACCGCTTGCACCCTACGATCGATTGATTCGAGAAAGTACAACAGCGACCTTTGCTGACTTTCACCGTGACCTTCATCGTCGGGAGTGCACCCCGGCTGAAGACCACCACCGTTCGGGTAAAAGTCAACCGTACCCATAGTTTGTATAAACCCGTAACAACCGGCATCCGTATGGATGACATCGACGAATTCAGCATCTTTCCTGTTCAATCGCTCGTTCACGTCGACGGCATCGTTCTCGAATTGCAACGAGGCCGGATCGAGGCCGGTTATTCGATTTATCTTCTTGCCGGTCAGCTCCTTGACTCGTTTTCCGATCCACGACGCGGCGTGACTCCCTAAAGCTTTCGATATGACGTGTACCTTCCTCAGATCGACTTTACAAGCGACTAGGAAATCGCCGACGAAACAACCGATGGGTTTGACGTTCGCGGCCGAAATCGGATATTCCTTACAAGCCGGTACCATCCAATCGACCTCGATGATGTTGTATTCGCCCTTTTGAAGGTAGATGTTGCGACAATTCTCGTACCAACAGGATTGTAAATTCGCGTTCCATCCATGTACTAAGACCTTGATCGGGAAACTCGCGTTAATGTTGACGTCTGGATAATTGTCTTCGTTTAAATCGATACCGCCCGGCGATGCGTTAGTGTAGAATCGATACTTTACGTCCGATTTGACGGCGTTGGCTAAATCGTAGTCTACGGGGACCTTTCTGACTGCGTCGGCTAATGGGGTTGACATCGTAAGGTTTCTTGCATCTGCGAAGAAGGGAAGTGGTGAGGAATTGGTGATAATAATAATAATTTATTCGGGCCCATCGGCAAAATTTGGCATGTTACAAATTAACAAGATAATAAAAAATAACTTTAGATTTAGTTTTCTCTAACCTTTCTTGTACTATTGCCGTTAGCCATGATATTGTTCCGCTTATACACGAAGATGTGTTTCACCCTGCCCTAATTGCAATCCTAGATATTACCAAGTCTAAAGCAGGAAATAACGTCCCGTCTAATAAAAACTTGCGATATAATTTTTCAAGAGCGGATTTTATGTCGCTGTACGACAGTATCTTGCATGTCGACTGGACCTTTCTGAACAGTTTTTCTAATGTCGACGATGCTGTTTCTGCATTTTACAATCAACTATTTACTACTATTGATCTTTTCGTACCAATATACAGAAGTTCCCAACGAATATACCCACCTTAGTTTAATACAGACATTAAGAAAAACTTAAAACTGAAACATTATTATCATAGGAAATGGAAAACAACTAAGTCTTCCATTTATCATAGCGAATTTTCACGATTACGGTCCTTAATTAATACACAAATTAATGAAGCTTATAGGGAGCTTATCATAAAACTATTGAAATAAATATAGCTGGTGATTCAAAATTATTTTGGAAGCGTGCAAACTCTAGGCGATCTACCTCCAGAATTCCTGGGTGTCTGGATGTTGACAACTCAATCCTTGATAGACCAATTGATATCGTTCAAGCATTTGCAGATGTGTTCTCCAAAGTATTCACTCATAGCATACCTACTAATCCTAGCCATTTTTATTCGGACTTTAATAGCTGTTCTTTTAACATTGGATACTTTACTCCTAACGAGGTTACTAGTGCCTTAAGAAAGCTCAAAGCGACCATGACTCAAGGAGATGACGCTTTGCCTAGTTTTCTTATTCGGGACTGTGCTCCAATTCTGTGTGAACCGCTATGTACGATTTTTAATATGGCTATCAAAACGTCTACTTTTCCGTCTTCTTGGAAAATTAGCAGGATCACCCCCGTCTTAAAAAAGGTGACGAGCGTAATATTTACAATTATCGACCTATTAGTATACTTTCAAACTGTGCTAAGGTTTTCGAGCAACTTCTCTGCGGAAGATTGTATAACTCCATCAAACCTTATCTGTCTATTCATCAACATGGATTTTCTCGTGGACGATCAACTACCACCAACTTAGCTGAGTTTACCCAGTACATTAGCGAGAACCTCGATAAACGAATTCAGGTAGACACTATATATACAGACTTCAGCAAAGCCTTCGATACTATTGATCATGGGGTGTTACTATCCAAACTCTCTTCAATTGGATTCTGTCCTGGTGCTGTTGCGCTAATGCAATCTTATCTTCATGATCGTACATATTACGTGCACTATAATGGTTTTCTATCTCGCTCTTTCATTGCGTCCAGTGGAGTCCCTCAAGGCTCAAATTTAGATCCACTTCTTTTTAATATATACGTGAATGATCTTTTGCTCTCTTTGGATTGTGACTTCCTTGCTTATGCAGATGATCTCAAAATTTACAACAAGATTACTTCAACGTCTGATTCCTTCATTCTACAAAAACCTCACAGCAATTAATGATTGGTGCTCTCTCAATAACATTCAATTGAATGTTGATAAATGTGCAACACTTACCTTCACTCGCTCTTCTCAGCCAGAGATATATAACTACACAGTCTCTAATGCTATAGTTCCTAGAGTGAACCAATTCAGAGATCTTGGTGTACTGTTTGATACACAGTTGTCATTCTCTTTACACATACAAGCTATCGGTTCCTCAGCTTCTAAATCACTTGGGTTTTTATTTCGAACTTGCAGACACTTTTCCGATGATGCAGCGTTAAAAGCTGTTTACTACTCGCTTGTTCGCTCCAAGATGGAGTATGCCTCTATTGTATGGTATCCTCACTACCATCATCATCAACTGCAGCTTGAAGCGGTTCAAAAGATTTTTGAAGTACCTCTCTTATAAATCGGATGGTGTCTATCCTACTCGTGGCATTGATTATGGCAGCCTACTTCAGAGGCACAATCTTGAATCTTTATCTCGCCGCAGGGAAGTAGCTAGTGGTAGGTTTCTCTTAAAGTTGATCAACCATGAAATCGATTCGCCATCTTTACTTTCCCAAGTATCTTTTATTGTTGCTCAATACAATTGCAGATCTCTGGATACATTTTGCATTTCACGAGCACATACTAATGTTTTACTTAAAGCGCCACTGAATCATATGAGTAGGAATGCGAATGGTGCGTATCCTGACCCTTTCAATTTTTCTGCCGCACATTAGTATTTCTTTTTCTTTTTTTTTTTTTTTTTGGTGAAAACTATTATTTGGAAGCTTCTTTTATGTTTAACATATTGTAGCGATCAGTTTTTTCAATCTTTTTTTTGTTCAAATTGTTCCTTTTAAGTTTAGCTTTAGTTTAAGTTTACGTTTAAGTTTTTGATTTGTAACACTGCATTGTCGTTTCTTTTTTGTAAATTGCCCTCTTATTGGATAATCTGTTGGGTAATAAAGTTATTATTATTATTATTATTATTATTATTATTATTATTATTAAAAGAATAATTTAAATGTATATATATATATATATATTTCGTGACCTTTTTATACTTATCTTATATGATAGAGATCTACCACTAATAGGTCAATAAAACTAGGCTGGTTTGAACGATAGTTATATTTTCAGAACGTTTACAAACGTTTTCGGAACACCTTCGTCAGTGAAAATATAACTAGATAAATATATAAACAAACTTTTGTTTTTTATTTGGGACTATCAACAAAATAACTAGTGACTAGGATTTCTTGATATAGAGGATGTGTAACCAACTTTTATATATATATAAATTATAAAAACTAAATTAATGTGTTAAACATACATGCAAATTAAGTAAAACCTTATATCAAAAAATCTTTGTCGAAACCTTAACAATTCTGTTCAAGGACTAGGGAAAACCAAATTCAAAAACCTAGCCAAAGGTTTCCTTCTTAAGAAATGCAAATGTCATTTTAACAAATTGCTATATACATTACTTAAATTTTGAATATCGGTCCTGAAATTAATAGTTTTAGTGTCTTTCTGTATATTTATCATTTCATATATTAGTCTTTTTATAATTATTCTCTGTTTTTAATATAATTGTGTTTTCAAAATCAAAGTAATGCCCAAGATCTTTGTAATGTTTTGTTACAGCGGTCATTGCACCAAAATCATTATTTAAAGAATACTTATGGCTATACAACCTTTTCTTTAAATATTGTTTCGTCTGACCGATGTAACAACCATCACAGTCTTTACAGTTTATTTTATAAACTACATTACTCTGATTTTGTTTAATTATTTTGGATTTAGTATTAGTAAAAGAGATCTGTTACTATAATTTGGAATGAAAGTAATGTTTATGTTGTTTTTATTAAATTCTTTTTTATTTTTCGCTTAAACCTTTTTTATAAGGAATAGCGCTATAACATTTATTGTTATTAATTTTAATTCCTCTATTATATAATTTGTTAATTCTATTTTTTATTATTTTTCATAAAAACTATTTGGATAATTATTTTTATCTAAGATTTCTTTAACTTTGTTTAAATTCTTTTCCCTAAATTCAAGATTAGCTAATCTAACCGCTTGATCAACTAAACCGGTAACTACATTAATTTTATGTAATTTTGATGTTTCTGAAAAATAATTTAAATGTCTTCCTGTATTGGTAGACTTTATATGCCAATTTGTTTTCACAATGCCGTTATTATGCATGACTGTCACGTTCAGGAAATTCAATGAGTTATTAGATTCTCTCTCATATGTAAATTTTAATCTATTATGATAGCTATTAAATGAATCTAATATCTCATCAATATTATCCTTTCTTACGGAACAAAAACAGTCATCCACATAACGTCTGTAAAAACTTACACTAGAATTTAGTTTTGCCAAACAAGTTTGCTCTAGGTCCTCCATTACCAGGTTTGCGATAACTGCTGATAATGGAGAACCGATTGCAGTACCGAAAATCTGTTTATAAATTTTATTTTGATATGTAAAATAAGTAGAATTTAAACAAAGTTTCGAAGCTGCAATGAATTCCTCCTTTGGAAGATCTGTAAAATCTTTTATGGAATTCCATTTTTATCTAAAATTTTTAGTGCTAAATCCACAGGAATATTAGTAAATAAAGAAACAACATCTAAACTGATTAATTCGTAATTATTAGGAATTGTTTGATTTCTAACCGAATCTACAAATTCCCATGAATTTTCACATTATATGTAGTTTTACCTACAATATTGCTTAAAATTTTAGATAAAAATTTGGAAAGATTGTAAGTGGGGGAATTAATGCAATTTACGATTGGACGTAAAGGAATATTATCTTTAATAATATTCGTAAATCGTAAATTGCATTAATTCCCCACTTACAATCTTTCCAAATTTTTATCTAAAATTTTAAGCAATATTGTAGGTAAAACTACATATAATGTGAAAAATTCATGGGAATTTGTAGATTCGGTTAGAAATCAAACAATTCCTAATAATTACGAATTAATCAGTTTAGATGTTGTTTCTTTATTTACTAATATTCCTGTGGATTTAGCACTAAAAATTTTAGATAAAAAATGGAATTCCATAAAAGATTTTACAGATCTTCCAAAGGAGGAATTCATTGCAGCTTCGAAACTTTGTTTAAATTCTACTTATTTTACATATCAAAATAAAATTTATAAACAAATTTTCGGTACTGCAATGGGTTCTCCATTATCAGCAGTTATCGCAAACCTGGTAATGGAGGACCTAGAGCAAACTTGTTTGGCAAAACTAAATTCTAGTGTAAGTTTTTACAGACGTTATGTGGATGACTGTTTTTGTTCCGTAAGAAAGGATAATATTGATGAGATATTAGATTCATTTAATAGTTATCATAATAGATTAAAATTTACATATGAGAGAGAATCTAATAACTCATTGAATTTCCTGAACGTGACAGTCATGCATAATAACGGCATTGTGAAAACAAATTGGCATATAAAGTCTACCAATACAGGAAGACATTTAAATTATTTTTCAGAAACATCAAAATTACATAAAATTAATGTAGTTACCGGTTTAGTTGATCAAGCGGTTAGATTAGCTAATCTTGAATTTAGGGAAAAGAATTTAAACAAAGTTAAAGAAATCTTAGATAAAAATAATTATCCAAATAGTTTTTATGAAAAATAATAAAAAATAGAATTAACAAATTATATAATAGAGGAATTAAAATTAATAACAATAAATGTTATAGCGCTATTCCTTATAAAAAAGGTTTAAGCGAAAAAATAAAAAAGAATTTAATAAAAACAACATAAACATTACTTTCATTCCAAATTATAGTAACAGATCTCTTTTTACTAATACTAAATCCAAAATAATTAAACAAAATCAGAGTAATGTAGTTTATAAAATAAACTGTAAAGACTGTGATGGTTGTTACATCGGTCAGACGAAACAATATTTAAAGAAAAGGTTGTATAGCCATAAGTATTCTTTAAATAATGATTTTGGTGCAATGACCGCTGTAACAAAACATTACAAAGATCTTGGGCATTACTTTGATTTTGAAAACACAATTATATTAAAAACAGAGAATAATTATAAAAAGACTAATATATGAAATGATAAATATACAGAAAGACACTAAAACTATTAATTTCAGGACCGATATTCAAAATTTAAGTAATGTATATAGCAATTTGTTAAAATGACATTTGCATTTCTTAAGAAGGAAACCTTTGGCTACGTTTTTGAATTTGGTTTTCCCTAGTCCTTGAACAGAATTGTTAAGGTTTCGACAAAGATTTTTTGATATAAGGTTTTACTTAATTTGCATGTATGTTTACACATTAATTTAGTTTTTATAATTTATATATATATATAAAAGTTGGTTACACATCCTCTATATCAAGAAATCCTAGTCACTAGTTATTTTGTTGATAGTCCCAAATAAAAAACAAAAGTTTGTTTATATATTTATCTAGTTATATTTTCACTGACGAAGGTGTTCCGAAAACGTTTGTAAACGTTCTGAAAATATAACTATCGTTCAAACCAGCCTAGTTTTATTGACCTATTAGTGGTAGATCTCTATCATATAAGATAAAAAAGAATAATATCAATTTAAAAATCTTTCGTCTAGATACTCGACGAAAGAATAGTAACACTCGGCCAGTAGGAATCTTTTTAATTCAACTTTAAATTTCTTCATATTTTCTATTTTTTCAAGTTCATTAGGTAAATTATTGAATATCTTTTTTGATCTTTTTTATATTTCGTATAAGAATCTATTATGCTTAGCAAAATATAATTTGTATGATGGGTGTAATATTCATGTGACGGTGTTTCAAAATTTTTCATATTGTTTTTGGCACATAAGGCAGCCTTATACACATAAATCGATGGAAAAGTCAATATGCCGTTATCAACAAAAACTGATCTGCACGACTCACGTGGTCCACAGTTACATATGAAACGCAATAACCTCTTTTGGGCTACCAATATACGATTGTAATCCAATCCACGACCACAAATCAGGACATTGTAGGCAATCGTAGAGTACGCCATAGCGCAGTACACATTCAGCAGAATACAAGCAGACGGCAAAATCAACTTTATTAAGTTATCGATTTGCTCCTCAAAGGTAAGTTTTACGTCCACTACTAAACCCAAGAGTTTAGTTGATTTCAAATGAGGTAAATTATTAGTCTTCATAACTTCGCTGGATAAACTGAACCACCCCCATCTTATTGAGGTTTACGATTAGCCTATTCATCCGGCACTACCCTACGAATTGGGCTCGAATGTTATTTATGTATATTTGATGGAATTTGGTTGATGTAAACTTTAGTGTTTTTCGTTTGCATAGTTTCATTTCAAGATGGTTTCTTCTGTTTTGTGACAGATTTCAATAATAATAATCATAGTAATAATTTATTTATGGCCCAACAGCCCAATCGCCATTTACAGAGCAAAAACAACAACAAAAAAACAAAATACAGTATAAAGTTTGCAATATGAATGTGTACGTCATACAGTAAATGGTACAACAAATTAAATATTGTAGAAAGAGGCATACAGTGTAAACTTAAATATTATTCGGTGGCGGAAATGTTTATAAGGAGAAAGGACCAATTTCAAGCCTATTTCAATTCCTCGTCATATGTGTTATTGGCGCCTTTAGTCTTAGCTCTGGCAAGATGAAAAGTGTTAAACTGTCTAGTATCACGAGCAAGTACAGTAAAATTAATTAGCCATAGAAGAGCGGAAGAATCAATTCAATTGGTAAGGAGCTTAAGAAAAAATTCGCGCTGGCGTTGTCTCTTCTATCAAAGAGAGAGAGAGAGAAATAAAGTTGTGTTTAAGGTATTCTGGTATTCAGTACCTCCGTCAATCTGATCTTCTTTGACTTTCCCCCTTCGATGACTGGTGGACTTGAGTAACTGTTATGTTTCTAAAAATACTGGTATCACCGAGTTATGTTCTTGGGTTTTGGTCAAATTTCCCCTAATTTAAAGAATTGTAAAGAGTTTGTTGGGATTGGACTGATGCAATAGATTAAAAAACTATGACAGAGCCTTTGGGAAGATTATCCCCAAAAAATTCGACCGATTCTGCTATAAGGTTCGTTCCAACACACCACAAAAGCACTTTTTAAATCGTCGGGTACATGCGCAAAGCAAATTTAGAACGCCTGATTTGCTCTGCGCATGTACACGACGATCTACAAACTGGTTTTGTGCTGTGTTGGAACGAACCTATTAATTCTCTTCTTCGTGACGAAATCCGACACAAAAGAGCAATTGTCAAAATTATGATGATAATTCCTTAATCTGAAGGACGGGAACATTAAAAGTTACTTATTCCCCCGCTGGATGGTATGCCCGGAAAAAAAGGGGAAAGTTTCGGAAATAGTCACATAACAAAGAAGGACAATAGATTACAGGTTTATAAGTGACATGCAATAAGGTGAGGTTAATAAGAGAAGTCGGAAAATTGTTCGTGACAAATGAAAAAAAGCGAGGTGCAGGGAATATATACGTACGTTTTCGTAGCGGAAGTCAGCGATGGTTTCGAGTTTAATCGAGAGAAGATCTACTTCGTTTGATGCAATTTTCATGCGATTGACATCTGACAGACGTAGAAAACTGCAATTGAGATTGAAAAATTCGTTCTTAACTGCAACTATTTAAAGCTTAATGCGATCATTTGAACATCGGTGTCGCCTCGTCTTCAAGTTTGAAACAATCGCACAATTTTTACTACAAAGTCGATAGTAAACATTAAGGGCACGGCAAAAATCGTGAAGAAAACTCAAAAATCGTGCAAAAACTACAAAAGTAATCAAATGGGTAACCAAGAACGAAGCGGAAAATTAATTATTGCCAATCGAGCAGGAAGAAAGTAATTTGAAAGAATGTGCTGAGCTGCTACGTGCTTCCTCTCATACCGCCCGTTCCACCGATTAAAACGGACACTTAAAATACGACCTAAAAAATAAGAAAAGTTACAAAATTCGTTTATTTCTAAAAAATAAAAGTGCTGAAGATGACACAAAGCAGAAACGCAGCGGTTAGGAAGGGGTGGCTCCCGCAAGAACAATAGTTCTAGCTGCAGCGTAGGGTTTCTAGTGTTTATAGGGGTTTCCTTTTATGATAAAAACAGGTTAAAAACGCTGTGTAATGGTACAAAAATTTAATGCGGGCGCCACTGGCTCTTAAGGGTGATTTTGGCGTTTTTACTCCGTCGCGTACAAGAACTAGATTGAAACGTGGAGGTACGTCAAGCAGACGGGGCAATTTCACTCTAATTCCGAACGAATTCTATACTAACGTAAGATGTCTGGTTTGAAAGGAAGTCCCTTCCTTTCAAAGGTAAGTAAAAAATGGTTCTAAATCGTTAGTTTTGATAAACTAGAAAAAATTTGAAGAAAAACAAAGAATTTCAAAAATGGATATAAGAATTTTAAATATTGAATACAAGAATATCAAAATTTATAACAAAATCTTCCCAAGCGAGGTAGTCGTGGAATTTGGTAATAATAGTCTGGGCAAACAGCGGTAATTACGAAATAAGTTGCAACAGCCTACATATACACAGAACTACTCGCATACAGCATCGATTTAGTACTAGAGTGGAGAGCCGGCACGCTGTACGCTGTTACTGCTGCGTTTCCTGGACGTCTAGGAAACATAAATGTATTTCTTTATGTTTTTCAACGTTTTGTTCTAAGGTCTGTCTTCATATAAACTTTGGGTATTACATATATAATTACCAAGAAACCCAAGCCAGAAAAATGCAAGAATAAAGAGAAGAAAAAACGGAGATTGAGAACAATTGGAAACAATTTGAAAAGAAATACTGACGGCAGTAAAAAGATCTTCTGGTACGATCAAAGTAACACATCATAATAAAAGAGGACGGAATAATGAACAAGTGATATGTAAAAATTTGTAAAGAAGAAAGAAGGACATTGGAAAATATAGTTCTCTATAAAGACATTAGCAGGCTACGAAAAATATGAAGAGAAAAGAAAATAATGAGTTAGTAACCTCCAAGTTTTGCCGTGGTCGTTTACTAAAACTTGGCTGCTGACAGCCTATATCAGCTTCTTCAAGAATTCTCTAAAGACTGCCTTAAAAACCTTAGAGATCTGTCTACTGCTACCAGTATTAAGTGTTTCCATTTGTCTTCAATCTCTGCTTTTTCTTCTTCTTATCCTTGCATTTTTCTGCTAGAGTTTCTTGGTAATTTTATATATGTGTCTTCTCTTTGAGTTTGTTTGTTTTTTTGTTCTTTGTTTTTCTCTTAAAGTGTAAAGGAGAATTTGTACTGTATAATAAGTTGCTAATCTTAACCAATCCTGTCTAAGATTTTTCAATTGTTCATCTAAATCTACAAATTGTGTAAATAAAGTAAGGAGAGCAGTAGCGTAGTGTTCGATCGGGCAACACTGGGGACGCGGAACTTGGAGGGGAGGAAGATGAACATGTGATACGCCACCTGTGCGAGTTGTAACTCGCTAGAGTCACGTTGTTTGTCCATAGCGATTGTTTTAGTGAAACAAGTTTTGCTTGTGCGTTTTGACAATGAGTAACACAAATTTCGATCAGCCAACCAAGCACCACAGCATGAAGTGACATACTTCAAGCACTCCAAAGCCAAAGAACAAGAATGAGCAAGTCAAAGCCGTCGCATTGACGTCAGTGATTTGCTTCTCAAACGTCAAGAAATGATCCATTGCATCATTGCTGGGGATGAGATATGGGTTGTCTATAACAATGTTAAACGCAAGAGATTATGGAGTAAAAAAGATGAACTGGCTCAAAGCACTTCGAAAGCCGATATGCATCGAAGAAAGATGATGCTGTCTGTTTCAAGGGAATGGTTTTTGTTTCGAACTTCGACCGGACAACACAACGATCAATTTTGAAGTGTACTGTCATCAGCTGGACAAATTGAATGATTCACTTAAACAGAAAGGATCAGAACTGATCAACAGAAAAGGTGTTAGTGTTCCACCAAGATAATGCGAGACGTCATACAAATTTGGTAACTCGCCAAAAGCTTTTACAACTTGGCTGGGATTAACTGCCACACCCACCATATTCTCCAAATCTGACACCTTCTCATTATTATTTGTTCCGGTCTCTACAAAATTTTTTAGATCGTAAAACCTTTACTTCCAATGAGGAGGTCAAAAATCACCTGGATCAGTTTTTCTTCCAGCAAAAACCAAACATTTTATGAGCGTGGAATCACGCTACTGCCAGAAAGATGGCAAAAGGTATTGGACCAGAATGGGCAATATACAATTCAATAAAGTATTTATTCACTATAACAAAATCGTGTTTCATTCCATTCATAAAAAGCGAAATTACTTTCAGAATAACCCAATAGATTAAATTCCAATTTGGAAAACAAAGAACTCAATAATACGTGGGATCAGCACGAACCGCTAAAAAGACTGCAAATTCTACAGGAGTAGAAGCAATCCAAATATCTTCCACCAACAGGTCTTTCAAATATCAGTTAATTGTTTTGAGCAGTGTAGTTAGATAAAAATATTCTCGTATTCATTGTATATTCGTTCAGAACCAAGCTCTGATAAGTTCATCAAAAGCCTTATACCTTAGAGACCAAGTCATTTACCTACGTATATCACTTTCATTGACCCACATCGATTAATCAAAACCACACGCATTCATTAGACCTATCATCGACTTCGATTTTTAATTAAACGCCGATAACGAAGTCGATGATCGATCGCAGGTGATGACGTTTCTTCGTTATATCCATACTCCCGACTCCGATTAATTATCTCCCCCGAAACGCTCTAATTCGATCTCGCCATTTTTCATTGAAAAAAACGCGAAAAATCGATTCAGACGCAATTAGGCTTTCGAAATACGATTAGGTGAAAGTGTCGTAGATAATTATTTGCTAAACGATGGCGAGAAATTGCAGCCGGATCGATACCAACGCGCCCGTATTCATTAACCCACATAAGTTTCACGTAAATCTCGCGACAACACACACGGGCGATTATTAAACTGTATCGACGCGCGTCGTTCACAATAGAATTATTTTGTGAAAGCAACTTTGTAATAGGTCGTGTGCAGTTTAGTAGTTAACGTTCCAGAAACGTTTCTACGACTCGAAAAATGCTCTCGACGTTTCTCTAAAAGCTTCTATCCTAAGACTTTGAGGGCACTTTCCGGGCACAAACGATGTTCCGGTCTTTAATCGCAAACACACAGGCAGTAATTAAACGTGCATAACTAATTGGTACTGTTTTTTCTTCTTTTTTTTGTTTGACAATTAACTGGTCTAGATATTCAGTGTTGCCGATAACTTTTACTTTTTAGCTTCGCTTCCGCCCGGTCATTATCGATGTGTATGAATGAAAAAGATGGGATCTTCTCCATATTTATATAAAATATAATGTTTGGGAAATGGGAGAATCTTGATAACGAGGGATTTTAACAGCAGAGTTGGGACAGGAAATGGCACTGTAGATGTATTAGAAAAATATGTGGAAGAGTTTGGGAAACTAATGCCAAATTTTTCCATAGAAAACAACTAGATTAAAACGTTACCATCTACAAACATAAAGTTATACACAAATATACGAGAGAAATCAGAAGCCGAAGAGGAAAGTCGATAATAGATTATACCCTCATTAACAAACAGTATAGAAAGGAAGTGAAGGACTTTAGAGTGGAAAGGGGAGCGCGAAAATTTACATGGTAGTGGCAAAAATGAAAATTTATAGTGGCAGACGAAACCAAATGAGAAACCAAAAATGCAGAACAATCACGGTAGCGAAAGACTCCGAGCATATAAGCTACAAGAAAGGGTAGTCGCAGAAGAATTTAAAGAAACGATAGAAAATTGAAGAAAAGCGATTGGACGAATATGAACCTAGAAGATTTGTGGCGTGAACTGAAAGAAAATGTGCTAACCTCAGCGAGACAAATATGTGGCTTCTTCAAAACCAATGAAAGCAAAAAAGCAGATCAGTTGGTGGAACGAAAATATCAAAAGTGAGATAACGATAAAAATTGTGGAAACAATATTTGCAAAATGGGACGGACGATAACTACAAACAATATAAAGTACAACGTAAAAATCGTCAAGGAGATGTAACTCAAGCAACGCGACCTTCGTGGAAAAAATTAAGAACTAAACTCGAAGAAAACAGCAAAAGAAATTTCGAAGTTATTTTACAGCGTCTAAATCTACGAAAAGACCGACCCTTAGAGAAATAAAAAATGAAGATAATAAAATACTAACAAGCGGGGACGAGATTACGAAGAGGTGGCAAGAACATTTTCGAGAACTACTAAATGGTAATGACCTAAGTGACTTAAGTAACTCGACCAATGACGAGAAAGCGACACCTAACAACAATGCGGAAAACGAAAGAATTGACATCGGCGAAATCAGAGAGGCAATACAACATCTGAAAATAAGGAAATCCACCGGGCGCGACGAAATAATAAAATGCTGAAAAATCTAGAACCAGATGGCATAGAACTATTAACAGAAATCTTCATAAGGGCATGGTATGTGGGTAAAGTGCCGAAGGACTGGAAAATTGGTATCATTTTGCCAATATAAAGAAAAGGGAATAAAAGGGATTGCGCGAATTACAGAGGAATTACACTGCTCAGTACAGTATCGAAAACGTACGAATCGATACTAAACGAAAGATTACTAGATGTAGTAGGAAGGAATCTGGCAGAACTATAACGTGGATTTCGGAAAGGACGAGCAACCCAAGACCATGTTTTTAGAATAAAGCAGGTCATCGAAAAAGCACGGAAAATGAAATCAAAGATATATGCAGCCTACCTGGACCTCGGAAAAGCTTTTGACTATGTGTCACAAAAAAAAGTATGGAGAATTATGGAGAAACGAAATGTTTGAAATTCATCATGGATTGAAGCAAGGAGGGGTCTTAAGCCCCGCGTATAAGGGCTGCGGGATGTAGAATACGTAAGCTACATAAAAGTCATCACAAATTGAAACAAGAATATCGGCGTGTGCATTTACCGACGATTTGGTTACATTTGCAGTTCAAGAAAAATAATTACAGAGGCATTTAATAATCTGAGCAGAAGAACTAAACAAGCGAAGAATGAAAATAAATTCAAACAAAACAAAAGCGATGAGGATTGGAGACAACATAAAAGAATTAGATATATAAATTAGATATATAACTGGAGACTTGAGCGAGTAGAAGTATACAAAAACCTAGCAGTAGAAATAGAAAAGGAGAGAGGTATAGAAGAAGTTAATGAAAGACTAACCAATACGTCACGCATGTACCATAATCTAAACAGAACGTTCATTAACAGGAAGAAAACGAGGATGAAACCATACAAAACTACCTTTAGACTAATATTAATGTTTTGGAAGAATGTGGAAATGATAAATGCATCTGGTCAAAAATGTCAGAAGATTTTATCTACGACCCAACAGGAAGAAGTTGCAATAAGAAAACAAGAAAGGATATTTGATCGAAAGGAACACACATAAACGAAAACATGAAGCCCATCAGCAGAAGTTAAAAGCAAAAGCTCCGGTAAGAAGTTGTTTAAGAACAAGCGCAACTTAAATGGCTAGGACACGTAGTGCGAAGAGATGAGAACAGGCTACTAAGACAGATATTTGAAGCGAAGGAAATTGGAGGAAAAGACAGAGGGAAAGACGTGGACGAAAGAAGTACGCTTGGCGGCAGAGAGTAGAGGAATAGAATCTGAGAATGTGGAAAGCATGGAGAGAAATGTGGAAGTACCAGAGGGCTCAACTCCAAAATAACTCGACACCAAAAGGTAGCAGAGTTCCAGATTAGGAAGCTCTGATAAGTAAGGTTTAATAAAAGAGTGGATGACGTGTTTTCATAAACTAGTGTAAACCGGTCTTTGTCATCACTAACATGTAAGATGCGATTTTAAAATTCGGAGAAGTAAAGGCGTCAGTCCGGTTTACACTACTTAATGATAACACGTCATCCACTCTTATATCAAACCTTACTGATAAGGTATATGTTTCCAAAATAGCTTGATTTCTTTCACTTTATGTTTGATATTGCGTATCGGCTTTCCCAAGCTGGAAATATTGGCCTGGTTTTGCATCTTTTAGTGTTTCTTGTTCTGATTGGATGTTGGGAACATGGCCAATTCCACTTTAGCCATAGCGCTGCCCTTCTGCGGTGTTGGAGATCTCCTCTTTCGTTCGATCAAAAATGTCAGATTATTTTATTTGGTCGTAGACCAGAGAGGGAGAAGTTACAAAAAGAAGACAAATTTGGTCATCAAGAATGAAACACATCTAGGCGAAAACATGAAGCCCTTCAACAGAAGTTAAAAGCAAAAGTTTCAATAAGAACTGTCTTAGGAATAAGCGCAACTTAGATGGCTCGGACACGTAATGAGAAGAAATGAGGACAGGCTAATGATAACATATATTTGAAGCGAAGGAAAACGGAAGAAAGAAAAAAAGGGAAGACGTACGTGTAATAAACAACTATGGCTTTCTTTATGCATCAAAAGAAAAGCAGCAAAATATTTTTGTTATGAAGCTTCCTATGACCACCGGCGTCAGCCCTGCGTCCATTGATAGTATAAAGGCATGAATTTTAAATTCCCAGTCGTCAGACACTTTTAGATCAGTGACAAAAATCAGCCTTTTATGCACTACTACCAGTTCTACATAACCTTCGAGTTTTGTCGAAATCGGCGAGGGTGAGACGGCGTAATTTTTTATGAGGGTTACAGATTCACATATGTTTTAATAGCCCTCTTGAAGTGGTATTTGCCTATATTTTAAATATTTTCTCCTTGCAACAATTGCAGAGTAATTGGCAAAAGCCAAGAATATCCTTAGGGGCGCTTTTCACCCCTTCCAGGGGCGTTACTGGCAGAAATAGGAACCGATCTTTGACAAAGATCAACCAGCCTTACATAAATTACCAAGTTTTATCAAAATCGGTGTTTCCGCAAATCGGTGGGGGTGGGAGGGGTAATATTTTTAAGAATAAGGGTTATCGATTCAGACATATTTCAATAGCCCTCTTAATGCGCTATATGCCCATATACTTGAATATTTTTTTCCAGAGTAATTAGCAAAAAACGAAAAGGTAGAATGGAAGAATGTGGCTAGCATGGCCAAAAATAGGAAGAAGTGGAGGGAAATGTGGAAGACAGTACCAGATTCGACACCAAAAGGTGAAAGTGTTCCAGATGAGGAAGGAAGCTCTGATAGGGAATCTGTTTCCATAATAGCTTGATTTCTTTCACTTTCTGTTTGATATCGCGTATCTGCTTTTAGAGTTTACCCATGACAACTGTTAATTTAAAGTACAACAAAGCACGTGCAAATTTCAACAAAAATACGTGCAAACGGCGAAGCGTAAACAAACCCCGCCCAAATGGTGAATTGGAACCTCCGGTCTGGACGCGGCTTTAAACACATCCACGACTTTTTCTATTCTGATTATTACTAAACGTGTGCGAACAAAGGAGATAAAAAAACTTTCACTATTCGCAATTAAACAACGACGAAGAAAAAACTATAACATCTTGATCGCATGTCACAAGTAGGATGTGGCAGGCGCGCTGAACCTCCATCCACACGGGCGAACAAACGTATAATTTTCTTTTTCGTTCTTTTGCTATTTGTTTTACTTTCTCCCGCCGCATCTGGAGAGAAAAAGAAGTTATACCGATTCGCATATGTACTAGATAGATACGTACGTGTTGCGTACTTGAAGTAAATATCATCTATTTAGTAGAAGCATAACGATTTATAAACAACTATACTCGACTCGCCGAACAGATGCAGTAGCAAATTATGGCAACCTTGCAATGCAAATGTCCGACTCACACAGCATAAATCACATGTAAACATATCAAAATAATAACCTCATTTTGTATTTGACATAAATAAAAATTGCAAAATAAGTACTAAAATAATTTTCTTATTTCTTCAAGTATGTTTTGTTGAATTAAATTATGCATCTCCAATATATAGAATTATATATAGTAAATAAAGAATACACAATGGTTTTAAGAAGATCTATGTAATATATAAATACAAAATAAGGAAACAAATTAATATTTCTTTTTTGGTACGTATTTATATAAGAAACAGTATCCTAAAAAATTAACTCACTGTACAAATAGGTATAATCAAAAATAATAAATTTTATACATATTACAAAAATTTAATACAGTAAAGGAATTAATTATGACACACTAAAACGTTCTTAACATGTATCTTCTTCGCTATTAGATGATGTAGACGAATCATCATTAATTGTAATGATTAACGGCTCTATGTGTATATCTATGAGATTGTCAAGTTCCCACATTTCCTTCTCTGTTTGAATAACATGTTTAATAGCATTTTGCCAATTTTCAACAGAAATATTGTCAATACCTCGTTGAAATAATTCTTTCACGTCTGCCAATTTAAATGTGGTGTTATGTCTCGCAACATACCCCTTCACTTGTGCCCATATTAGTTCAATCGGGTTTAATTCACAGCGATAAGGGGGAGTCTAAGTACCTTTCTATTAGTGTTTTCTATTAATTCATTAACAGCATATTTCGGAGGGCCAGATAAATGTTCTTTAATTAAAGCTAACAATTCTGCTTTTACCACGTTTTCTTCATATGCAATACTATTTTCCCTCATCCAGTTTTGCATTTCTAATTTGCGACTATTAGTTGTAGGTGGCTTATTCAATTTACGACTATGGTACGGAGCATTGTCAAAAATTATAACGCAATTTTCTTTTAAATTGGGGAGAATACATCTCATCCACGCTTCAAACCTTTCTGCGTTCATGTCTTCATGATAATCTCCTGTTATCTTTGATTCAAAGAGGAGTAAACCATTTTCTACAAATCCTTCATCCGAGCCAATGTGTGCAATTATAAATCTTTTGCCTTTGCCTGAAGGATTTTTAAGACCTGTACTTAAATCTTCTATAAATGCTTGTCTTGCAGTGACAACAGACATATCTCTCCATACTTTATTTACAGTATGTCCAGCATTTACCCAAGTTTCATCCAAGTAATATATCGGGGTACCATTTTCACGATATTTCTTAATTTCACGAAGGATATTTCCGTCTCCAGGTAATAATGTCATCTTTTTCTTTTAAAATACTATTTCGAGCTCGCTTATTATAACTACAAACATAATTATGTTATGATTAGTATATAGAATTTAAAGTAATAAATATTTGTACCGAAAGTTTAGTTCCTTTAATAATGATCTGAGAGTCGTAATTTTGAAATTAGGAATGTCATCTCTTTCATTTATCACTGTGAGAACTTTTTGAACTGTTGGAGGTTCATTTTTAAAAAGAATGAATGTACAATTCTTCGTATAGCATTTTTCATTTCATCATCCACCATATCTAAAACACCCCTTTTTCTATGATATTTCTTTGGTGGTTGTAATTCGTGATTAGTGTTATATTCTTTCACAATATTGTAAACACTGCGTTCAGTAATTCCTGTAAAAGATACTATAATAGTTACTATGATTTGGTTATCGTTTTTGGAAAGATACCTGCTGCTTTGGCTGTCATTTCAACACTAACAATTTTAGAAGTGCTAGGCTCTTCTTGAAATGTTTTAAATATATTCAAAACCTTCTGTTTATCTTCTACCGTAAAATGTTTTGAAACTCTCTTCTTAGGAGGTGAGTTTTCCATAATGTAAGTATATACGATAATATAGCAAAAAATAATGTATAACCTACAAAACAATAATGTATTATTGGTGCACTAGAACGATCGATAAATAGTCTTCAGAAACACTGGTTTATGAAATATAATAGATAATGGATCATTTACAAAGAAAGCTAATAAAATCTAATATTCCAAATGCAATATGAACTCGATTTTTATTCTATTGTAAGCGGCCACCCTGATCGACCAATTACAAACGTTATTGGTTATGTGACCTATTAAACACACATTGTTGCCATAATTTACTACTGCATTTGTTCGGCGAGTCGAGTATAGTCTAACACGAATGACTATTTCCTTTTTGCGACGTATTTTCCTTCGCGGAAATCAGTAATTTAAAATGATTTACAGCGGAGTATAATATGTATTAATTAGATGCATTTAGAACTGTTACAACATGTAAAATATATCGAGAGTACTTTTTCCCCCTGGCTTGTTTATAATTTGCAGAATAACTACTCAGAGAGTTTCTACAAGAACGCCCACACAAATAAAAAGCACGGAATAGCCGGGCAAGTGATATACAAAAGCTCGGAAGGGAGAAAACAAAGCTAGAAAAATACTACTCTACACAAACATTAGAAGACTGCTACATTATTTTTGACCGCACCGGTTTTTTAAATTTTGACCGTACCTTTGTGAACGTTTTGTTCCCGTAGTTATACACAAACATGAGAAGACTACGAAAAGTACAAAAAAAAAGAAAGAAGTTAAAGAGATAGCGAGACAAGCGAGAAAAGAATGTATAACGTTATTTTTGACCGCACCTGTATTACGTTAGTTTTGACCGCGCCTGTATGGACGTTTCGTAATTGTACACGCAGCGATCCACTTTTACCGGTGGCGAATCTTCGAACTAAACGCGGTTAATTTCTTTCACTTTAAATTCATTAGTTCCTAGCTGTACTGTGTTCTTAATATCGTTTCTTTACACGCTATCGTTTCTTTTTCTATGTAATTAATTGTGGTACATTTAGTTTTTGCGTTCTTTCTGGACATTTCGTTCCGATTTTTAAATACCTCCGGTTTGAACTCACTTCCGGTTTGTAAATTTCCGGATGTTTACAAGGACTTTCGAAGCTTCTATCTTCGGAATGAAACGTTCTTATCGTCCATTTTTGAGACCTAATTTATCATGAAACAGTTGGCTTTGTTAACTATGCCGATTCTCGTGGAGAACCTCTTTATTAGTTGAACTTTGGAGTTTTATTGATGCGTGTGGAGGTTCTTATGAATTGTTAATCGGATTAAAACTCCGTTTAGTTGCGATAGTTTACGAATTTTCCGTAAACCGGGAATACCGTTTGGACTATGTTTTGGTATAGCGCTGAGATAGCTTTTGGCAATACTTAAAGCCTCCCTCTCCCCGCGCCCTTCCGAAATTATCACGTGATTAACTTGGTTTGACTGTTTATAACTTCATTTCGCAATGTGAATGAGGTTCACTTATCATCAGATTGCCATATACCAGGAAAAGAAAATCAAGAAAGTACCAAGGGAATGGGACAATGGAAATGATCATACCGGTACATAAACAGGGGAGTGACATGAACCGTTCCAATTAGATATTACAGTAATGAGTATAATAGTTAGGACCGTGGAAGGAGGGATAAACGAAAGATTTGAATCGTAATCGGAAGAAATACAGGAAGATAACGAGTGCACAAGACCCAATATTTATATTAAGACAAGCTGTAGAAGGAAGCGTTAACAAAAATAAAACGACACATTACTCCTTCGTAGATCTTGAGACAATGTTTGGTAAAGTCAGGAGGAACGGTCTCTGGAGAAGGAAGCCTACAGGGAAGAGGGATAGATGACCAGACGATAATCGTGAACATTCTAAGAGCAAATAATGAAGAATATACAGAATTTGAACCTCAAACGGGACTAAAAGAAGAATATGTACTCAGCCCACCAGCAATAAAAGGCGCCAAGAAAGAAATCAAATCACTAACTTTAGGCCATTGAAAAATGAAGGATGTGAAGCTGACAGGAACTAGCATTTACGGACGATACGGTAATAATTACGGATTCAGAAAGGAAACTACAACAAAACTTGAAGAAATCAGATATAGAACTAAAGAATATAAATATGAACATAAACGTACTCTAAACCACGGCCACGATCATCTCATCTTCATTTTTAGAGCGAAGCTCTTTTAGCGAGGTACTGCAACGAGAGTTAAGTGGGAAAAAGTGAGACGCTTGAAATCGTCAAATAGACGCTTTTTAGTTCTATTTTTTCCTCCTTCATTAGTTTTTGTCTCTCACACACACACATACGCATCGAAGGAGCAAAATGTGCCGTATTTACCTCTCCACCCATCAGATGGCGCTTTATTCGGACTCGAATTTACTTCAAATTCAACTTCGACTTATTTACGTACGGTTTCGAAATTAAATATTCTTTCTTTATACATACATTGTTTATTTTTACACGATTTTAGAATTTTATCTTTCATTCAAATAAGCACCAAATGCTTAATTCTTTCATTATTCTCCTTCATTTGTTCTTTCTCTCACACACGCATACTTATCGCACCTTATTTGCGTCCCCTCCATCAGATGGCGCTCTTATTATTCGGACTCGAATTTACTTCAAATTCGACTTCAACTTATTTACCATCAGATTCGAAATGAAATACTTTTTCTTTATACATTGCTTATTCAATTATAGAATTTTACCTTATATTCAAATAAGCATCAAATGCGCAAAGACCTCTCCTTTTTTTTTGTGCATTCTAGTTTAAACAAAATAAAATATAGGACAGCATATGACGCTTCTATGCCCGGTAGTGTAGCATCAACGTTCCATCATGGTAAGCTGTATCCTCATACATTAAGCTTTACTATAAAACTTCCCCCGAGATAATAACCTGACACTAGCTTCCACGGCTGTCTCGGTCTCTGAATTTTTCCTCCATGAAAAATGTGTGAATGTGATAAACACTCAATCGAACAACTTACTTCATTCATCGATAATTATCCTGAAATTATAATCCATTGCTTCCCAAATGTTTTAAAACTGTTTACCAACTGTTTCCCGAACATTCCTCAAATAAAGCCTAACAAACTGCTACCAAAGGATTCTCCAAACTAACATGGGTCTCAGAATAATCGGCAAGGAACAAAGTATCAGCTACAAACATGCTGACAGTCTCCCCCACAATGTACCGCACGTTTGATGCTTTGAAATCGAATGTAGACGAAATACTACAGTAGGGAGAGATGGCCGGTTCTCGCTCACACCTCCCCTCCTCTCTTGACTCCGATACGTCGACTGAAGGTATCAAAAATTGGCTTGATTCTTTCTTGGTATCAAAAGATGAACGGTTTCTTTGGCAATATATCCATAAATTACCAGAGGCGTGGCAAAACCATATTTTTACAAAAAGAATTCCTTGTTTTCAAGTTATAGACCCAATAATTTATTAAATCTTTCTTACGTGGCTAGTTTTAAGTAATTTCTGTTTCTGTAATTTCTTGCAGGTGCCAACAAACAAGCAACGATTATCGTCCGTGTAGGCAACAACCGTCCCGATCTCGGCAGCAATCCGATTTGCAACCGTTTCACCGGTTTCCTCGAAGAAGGCCAACCCCTCTTCTTACCGTGCAACCCTCCGATGCCCGGCGCCTTCGTCAGCGTCCACCTCGAAGCGCCCACCCCCGTCCAGCTTTCGATTTGCGAAGCGTTCGTCTACACCGATCAGGCGTTGCCGATCGAAAGATGTCCTCAATTTCGAGATCAACCGCCCGGCAGTACGGCGACTTATAACGGAAAATGCTACATCTTCTACAACCGTCTACCCTTAACGTTCCGGGAAGCTTTGACGTTCTGCAGGAATCGAGGCGGTACCTTGGTGGACGAAAGCAATCCGGCCTTACAAGGTTTCGTCAGTTGGGAATTGTGGAGGAGACATAGGAGCGATGTTAGCGGGCAATATTGGATGGGAGCCGTACGAGATAAGCATTTGGCAGGATGGCAATGGCTGGGCGGCGACGAGGTGACCGTGTCGTTTTGGAATTTACCGGTGGGTAGCGGAGATTGCGCTCGATACGACGGTACGAAAGGATGGCTGTGGTCCGATACCGATTGTAACATGCATCTCAATTATATCTGTCAGCATCGTAAGTGTTTAGAAGAAGCGTTTCGTTCGGAGATGGTCGTTATGTTCATCTTTTTGCAGAACCTAAAGCTTGCGGGCGTCCTGAACAACCGCCAAATTCCACTATGGTTTCGGAGAATTACGACGTAGGTACCAACGTGGAATATTCTTGTGATGCAGGCCATCTGTTAGTGGGTCCATCGATTAGAACCTGCTTGGATACCGGATTTTACAACGAGTTTCCTCCAGTATGCAAACGTATGTCCTTTGTTTTCAAACCCCAAGGATTTTAATCATGACTCGCTGCGATTTTCAAAGGAATTTGAGATCATCTTAATCAAAAAGCGATTTATGGTCGAAATTCTATATATCCCAGGTGTACTCTATCTCTTAATTTTTGCAATATTTGCTCCATGAAGAATAGGAATTGTGCCGGGCTCATTACTCCTCCTTGTCTAAGTCCTTCATTTGTTGCCAACATTTCAGATTATTGGTTCATCCTCGTACAAGCTTTTTATCGCTGCTATTAATGGTCCCCCAACTCCTCTATTTTTCAAGCTTACCCGCATTTCTTCCCTTCTAACCCGTTCAAAGGCTTTCTCCATGTCTATAAATACCGTGCATGCTGTTCCCTTCTTATTCCTTTCCGAATCCACTTTGTGCTTCGTGTACTGTTTCTTCTGTAAGTTTTCTTCTTTCTAATACCCCTTCATAAACTTTCATTGCATTTCTTAGTAATGTTACTCCTCGATAATTTTCACACTATTTCGAGTCTTGTTTTTTGAAGATCGGTATTATTGCTCCCACTTTCCAGTCTTCGGGGATTGCCTTTTCTTTCCAAGCTTTCTTAAGCACTCTCAGCAATAGTTTGCTGCCCTCCTGCCTCCATTATTTTTAACATTTCCGTTGTTATTTTATCATGTCCTGACGCTTTACCATTCTTCATCAATCCAATTGCTTCTACGATCTGTCCCTCCCGAATTCCTTCCTCCTCCCCTTCTTTTCTATCTGTTCTGATTCCTATTTTATCTAGTCTCGTTTGGATTTCTGATATTGTGGTATTCACCAGCTCTTCGAAGTATTCTCTCCATCTATCCCTTCGGTGAAAATCCCTCCTTTCTTGTTTTTGATCATTCCAGTTTGTATACTTCTCTGTTTTCTCATTGATTTTATACCTCTATAGAATAATTTCTGGTTTCCTTGTTGATTGTCTTCCATTTTCTCACCCAGATATTTCCAGGCTTTCGTTTTTGCGGCGTGCACTATGCCCTTAGTTTTCTTCCTCTCTTCTTTATATTGCACGTACCTTCCCGCATCTTTTGTTCTCGGCTATTCTATCCATTTCCTCTTCTTCTTCTTTATTTGTTACTTTATTTATTCGCTCCACCAGTGTGTCTGTTTTTATTTGGATTTCTTCGTGTTGTTCCACAGCTTATTTTTGCAGCTTTCTCTCAGCATTCTTTTATGTTCGTTATGTCCAGCTCTCCATCCTCTGTTTGTTCTATTTCTTCTTTCATGATTTGTCCTATACTTTATGCCAACTTCCTTTTCCCTCAACTTGTATGTCCAGATATTTTCTTTATTTCGTACTTGTTTTATTACCACTCCATTATTATTCTTTTTCTTTATTTTTTAAGCTAATTTTTGTTTCTGCTACTAACAAGTAATGATCACTGCAGATTTCTGCCGTTCTATTCACTCACTTAACATCTTTCATTAGAAACGACGTTTTTGATAAACATTAATTCCCATTTTCTCAGGCATCCAATGCGGATATCCCGCCGATATATCCAACGGAAAATACACTTTAGTCAACGACAGCGTCGGATACCTCAGCAGAGTGATGTACGGTTGCGACGAAGGTTATAAAATGATCGGAAGGGCCCAATTGGCGTGCGACATCGACGAAAGATGGAACGGACCTCCACCCCGATGCGAACGTGAGCGATTTCCTCCAGAAAGCAGCGCAAAATACGTTTCTAACATTTTCTCTTTTTCGTTCTTAATAGCGATTCAATGCGGTCAACCCCAAGCCATCGAAAATGCCATCCTAACCGCGTCCGACAACAATTTCATCTACAACACCGAAATAGAATACATCTGTCGGCCGGGATATAATCTCGTCGGTTCGAGTAAGCTGATTTGCCTGGCTAACGGGCAATACGACAATCTACCACCGAAATGTGAAGGTATGAATTTTTCGTAGTGCCTTAGTGTCCCTAGTTTCGACAGCTAAGTTTCCAAAATGTAAAGAAATCAAAAGATCTCGT
The DNA here is from genome assembly GCA_038088585.1 of Chrysina gloriosa. Lineage (NCBI taxonomy): Eukaryota > Metazoa > Arthropoda > Insecta > Coleoptera > Scarabaeidae > Chrysina > Chrysina gloriosa. The sequence continues at coordinate 102,585,352 of CM076087.1, forward strand.
AGCATTTAGCACTTGAGTTTCCTGATCTAAACGAATCGGTAATTATAGATACACTAGATGGCGTATCGAACGCAACCGACAGAATATGTATAAACTCACCCATCGGCATGCTTCGTCGCGTGACTTTTGACCCAAACTATATAGCCCGAAACGTGCGATTCAGCTGACATCGTCGCATATGTCTGCGGATCCCGACAGGATTTCTTACACGTCAACGACTTGTTGCTATCTCCATCATTCTTGAACCTCGTAATTTAGACAAACAGAGCACAACTTATCAGCTTTTATTATAATAGGAAACCGAGCTGGAACGCCTGTGCTTTGAGTCCTACCCCTCCGGATACTAATCGAGCACCCTAACCACTTCACCACAACAACCTACCTTTATTATTGCAAAAAGATGTATTTCGTTGGTTAGAGAAATGGCCAGATGAATCTATAAACATTTTCAAAAAAGAGTTTCTAGACAAACAGTTTCGATTCTGTCTTTTATCGCAATATCCCATGGATTAGAAAATGATGAATAACAATTTCAGGATGGAATGGTTTGTAGAATCTCGATCGTTTATTTAGTGAGTTAAAGGAAGATAACGCTAATAACTTTTATTACTTACACTATTATCACATTGGCAAACTCTTCACCCCACAATTATTTCATTAAATCCGGTGACACGTGTTTCGCTAGCAACGAGGCTAGCATCTTGAAATCGTATCTTATCGAAACTTTTATTACATAAAATAAATTGTCTTACTGCAAGATTCTACTGGTTAGATAGAGACCGCACTAACAGCTTCTATTAGATATCAATAATAGGAAATAGTTTCCGAATAGAACAGCTTATAGAATCAATGACCATTTTCTAAAAAATTTTATACTTTCTTGACCGAAAATCTCAACGTGAACAATTTCGATTGCCTTTCTTGCCGTGATATTTCATCGGTTAAAGAAAGATAGCACTAATAGCTTCTATTAAATAGAACAAATCATCTCCTTGCTACATTATGTTGATTAGAAGAAGACCGCGCTAACAGATTTTATTAAATATATATAATAAATAACAATAAATTAAATCGCCTTCTTGTGAGATAATTTTGGTTGGAGAGAATCGTGCTATCAGCTTTTTCAATATAATCAAATAAATCCACTTCGTCCAATATCCTCTTGATTAGAGAGAGAGAGAGAGAGAGATCGCGCTGACAGCTTTTATTATATACATGTAATAAGATAAACCACCTTCTTGCAATAACCTCTTGGTTAGAGAGAGAGAGAGAGAGAGAGAGAGAGAGAGAGAAATCACGTTGACAGCTTTTATTTAATATAAATAAAATAATAGGCAATAAAATCATTTTCTTTCTTACAAAACCCTCTTTAGTTAGAGAGAGAACGTGTTAATAAGTACTATGAAGTACAAGTTATGTTCTTCCTTGTAATATTTCATTGGTTAGAGACCGATCATTATATACCGCGTTGGTGCGAGAGAACACATAGTATTGGTTTTTATTAAAATAAAAGAATCGGCTACAAAATCGATAATATTTGTGAGTTTCTAGATTTTCTCTTTTCTCTTAATTAGACTATACAATCTGGTAGATTCTTGATTCCATATTTTGCCTTCTCTTCTATTCAAAGTCATTAGAAAGAAATAGGAAATCGGTGTTTATTAATTTCCAACTTACGTTTACGACTTGTTTAAGAAAAGGACCAGCTTCTTTAGGACAAAATTCAACTGCAAACATGCATCGATCTGGTCGAGTTCTGATTCTATATTTTACCTCCTTTTCTATTTAAAGTCCATTAAATAAGGAAAGGAAAGCAGTTTTTATTATATACATACAACGTATTTGTGGATTAGGTTTACAATTTGTTGGAGAAAAGGGCGACGCTTCTAATGCGAGAAGTACTGCAAATATCTTCGTGAATTTGCGACGCCATATTTTATCTCATTTTTTATTTATAGTCGTTAGAAAGAGACAGGAAATCGGTTTTTATTATATACGTAGAAAAGCGTTTGAGGCCTAAATAAATTTCCGAAACATGTCATAATCTGATCGATTTATGATTCTGCTTCGCCTCCTTTTCTACTTAAAATCATTAGAAAGAGATGGGAAAACAGCTTTTATTATATACACACGAAGCGTTTGTGAACTAAGTTTGCAATTTCTTGGAAAAAGAAGACACCACCTCAAACATCTGACATCTTCGTTAATTTCATGATTTCATATTTTATCTGATTTTCTATTTACAGTCGTTGAAAAGAGACAAGAAATCATTTTTTATGATATCCATGGAAGAGCGTTTGTGGGCTAAATTTACGAATTCTTCAAGAAAAGGGGGCGGTACTTTTAGAGGCACCATCAATTACAAACATGCAATAATCTGATCGATTCGCAATTCTACTTTGCCTCTTTGTAAAGTAAAGTAAAGTTAAGTTAAGTTAAAGTTAAAGTTTGTCTACTTAAAATCGTTAGAAAGAGACGGGAAAGCCGTTTTTATTATATACACACGAAGCGTCTGTGAGATAAGTTTATTTCGTACATTCGAGATACCATATTTCATCTCCTTCTCTATTTCCACACGTTTTAAAGAGACAAGAAATTAGTTTTTATTATATAGTATATATAGGAAAGCGTTTCAGACCTAAATATCCAATATCTTGAAGAATGGAGGGCGGTAGCTTTGCAAAGAGAATCGATCGCAAACGTGCAATAATTTGATCGATTTACGATTCTGCTTCTCATCCTTTTCTACTTGAAGTCATTAGAAAGAGATGGGAAAGCAGCTTTTATTATATATGCTCGAAACGTTTGTAAGCTAAGTTTACAATACAACATTCGACAACTTCGTTAATGTCGCGATTTCATATTTTATCTCCTTTTCTATTCACAGTGGTTAGAAAGAGAAAAGAAATGAAATGATTTTTATTATATCCGCAGAAGAGCGTGTGTGGGCTAGATTTATGATTTCTTCAAGAAAAGGACCGGTAGCTTTAGGATGACAATCAATCGCAAGCATGCAATGATCCGATTGATTTGCGATTCTGCTTGGCCTCCTTTTCTACTCAAAGTCGTTAGAAAGGAACGGAAAAACAGCTTTTATTATATACACACAATGCGTTTGTGAACTACTTTTACAATTTGTTGAACAAAGACAGCGGCACACCTAACGCGAAAAGTAACTACAAACATTCGACAACTTTGTTAATTTCGCGATTCTATATTTTATCTCCTTTTCTATTTACACTTTTTAGAAAGAAACAGGAAATCGGTTTTTATTATATACATAGAAAAGCGTTTGAGGCCTAAATAAATTTCGGACACATGCAATAATCTGATCGATTTACGATTCTGCTTCGCCTCCTTTACTACTTAAAGCCATTAAAAAGGGACGGAAAAGCAGTTTTTATTATATACACAATGCGTTTGTGAGCTAGGTTTACAATTTGTCGGTGAAAGAGCCTCGTGAATTCGAGATTCCATATTTTATCTCCTTGTTTTATTTACAGTCTACAGAAAAGGACAGGAAACCAGTTCTTATTATATACATAGAAAAGCGTTTGAGGCCTAAATAAATTTCCGACACATGCAATAATCTGATCGATTTACGATTCTGCTTCGCCTCCTTTACTATTTAAAGCCATTAAAGAGGGACGGGAAAGCAGTTTTTATTATATACACAATGCGTTTGTGAGCGAAGTTTATAATTTGTCGGTGAAAGGGTCTCGTGAATTCAAGATTTTATCTCCTTCTTGTTCTATTTACAGTCAATAGAAAAGGACAGGAAATCAGTTCTTATTATATACATATAAAAGCGTTTGTGGGCTAAGTATGCGATCTCTTAAAGAAAGAGGGCGCCACCTTTACGGCGACAATCAATTGCAGATATGTAATCATCTGATCGATTCACAATTGCCTTCTTTTCTATTTGCAGCTGTTAAAAGAGTAAGACAATCAGTTTTTGTTATAAGTACAAAAGCTTTCTGAAGCTACGTCTTGAGTTTATAAAAAGAGAAGGCTACTTCTAAGTAAAGTAACAGTTATATAATTGCGACGACTCTGTTGATTCGTAGTTGTGTTTTGGTTTTCTGGCCATTTACAGTTGTTGGAAAGGGACAGAAAATCTGCTTTTATTATATACAATTGAATATAAACTTTAGCTTACTTGTCTACGTTAACTCAAATAAAACGTCAAAATAATTCACTCCTTTAGGGTTCGTCACCAATAAATCAGGCACTTGAACATTATACTCTTTGTGTTGTTATCTTTATCTACTTCATATCATCACTTTCTTCGATCTATTCGCTATAACAAGATGTACCTCTATTCTTTTTACTCTTACGTCTTCTACAGATTAGAAAGAGCGCATAAATCAGCGATTATTATCTACTAAACAATCCTTAAATTTCCTTAGAGGGCGAAACAACTACGATGGCATCCACCAGCACCACCACCACCACCACTACCACCACCAGCAGTACTACAACTTCTTCGACTTCAAAACCGATCATCGTTACGATATCATCCAGAGCATCCACCTCCAGTAGGAGACCCATCCGACCGGGACCGACCACCATAAAAGCGGAAGTGGAAATCATCCGACTTTCCGAAAGAGGGAGGAAACCGATGACCCGAACTACGACCTCCTCCGAAAGCGACAAGGCGTCCTCCACCACGACGACGACGCATCATTCGATCATTTCGGGCCACCCCGAAGAGAACGAGATTTCGGGAAGTTCGAACGTTCAACGAGGGGAACCCCACGGCGTCAATATACCGCAGAGCATCGACGGGGAACGCAGGGATCCTTACGGGGCGAGATTGAATTTGGGCGCCATCGTCGCCTTGGGCGTTTTCGGAGGATTTATTTTCTTGGCGATCGTCATCACCATGATCGTCGTGCTAGTTAGGAGGTGAGTCGAGAAGTTGTCGATTTGTAAATAGCATTTCTTCTGTGTGTATGTATATATACGTATTTCTTCTTGATCTGTACTTGCTCTTTATTTGGAAAAGTTCATCAAAATAGTTTTAGGCCCAAGGGCGTCTCACCGCTACTTTAAGCGCCCAAAACTAATATTATTTGAGGCCTAACCAACTAACCCAAGTTTGCGGTAGCTGTACTGACTCACTCGCAACGTTCTTGCTTGTTTTTGACCGCGAACGACGCACAGTGGTCAATTTTACATTACCCAGCGAAAAAGTCAAATAAACAATAGTTTTACTTTAAAAACGAGTGCATGTTATAACAGGTAGCGCAAAAGTAATGTCATAATGTGAATTGGCTACGATTTTGTTAGAAATGAAAAAAATGTTTATTTGAAGATGTAAAATTGATGACATCAAGTTGAAAAAATTATATCGGTCAAATGCCCACCTCCCGAGTTAATGCACATTTGTGCTCGTTTTACGGCATTTTGAATTGTTGCTCGCAAAACATCTGGCTCCAAATTGGCGACTTCTTCTATGTTAGCTTTCAAGACTTGCAAGGTTTGTAGTTTGTTGTGGTACACGCGAGATTTGAAAAAGCCCCAACGGAAGAAGTCTGGGGCCGTTAGATCTGGCAATCTGGACGGCCAGTTCAAATCTCCAAAACGGAACATCACTCGGCCCGGAAATTGGTGTCTCAAAATCTCCATCGTTGCCCGAGCTGTGTGAACATTTGCTCCGTCCTGCTGGAACCAGCAATGCTCGAGACCCAATTCAGCAACTTGCGGAAAAAGACTCGTTTAACATCTGCCTGTAACGCTCACCAATAACGGTTACGGTGGTTCCATCGGCGTCCTCAAAAACATAAGGACCAATCACTTTCTCACTGCAAATGCCACACCAAACAGTCATTTTGAAGGGATGCAATCGCCCTCCTTACATTTCATGTGGGTTTTCTCTGCCCCAAAAACGCAAATTTTGTTTGTTAATATAATTGCGTGGAAATGGCCTTCGTCGCTCATTATGATTTTGGCTACGAAATCATCCTCTTCTTGCACCAAGTTTAACAGAGCATTGGAGTAAGCTAACCTCGTTTGACGGTCAGCAGGCAGCACTTCGTGAACGGTTCATCTTCAAGTCTCTAACTAAAATTCGTTGCAACGAACGTCTGCTGATGCCTAATCGTGCAATGTTGTCAGAATCATACAATTGTTTGTTAGTTCCGACGACACGTATTTCGCTCTCAACGAAACCAGCATTTTCAAATCATGTCGTACCAAATGATAAGAAAAATGCAGAATTTTTCCTCACGATGTTCAAGATGGCACTTGAGATGGGTCAGAACCATGGGACACGTCAGCAGCTGTACCAGAATTCGGTGAAGTTAAGGTTTCAAGATACTGACTTCGTTGCCAACGAAGCACGTGTCCCGGTTCTAGAGGCGAGGCTATAATCGTGCCATTTAACATCAGCCGTCCCCTAGCCCTGTAATACGCTACCATGTAATCAGCCGCCTTCGAGTATGCGCACTTAGCACGCCTAACAGCTAATTGAGCCTGCCCAGAACTAATACGGGTCATTCCATGTCAGATCAATCAAAAAAAAAGGCAATTGGAATTTGGTCTACTTGTTATACTAACTGAAAAACTGGCAAATACAATTTTGTAGCCCCCAAGTCGACAGGGGCCGAAAATACGGAGTGTTACAATTTCCCCCAAAATCTCAAAGTCCAAATCGGAGGTGGTCAAGAAAATTCATGATTGATTTGGCATGGAATGATCCATACACAATTGCTTGGTGAGGAGTCACTAAATGAAGATTGATGAACTTTTCCAAATATTTCTGTATATATGTAAGTAAAAGTCGTCTAATCTATAGAAAAAGAAAAACAAATCAAAATCTCAACAACCAGAAATCAGACCAAAAAACAAATCTATTAATTTTCCACTGTACTGGTACTTCTTCTTCTTCTTCTTTTATCTGCATCTTCTCACGTTTCGGCCTTTACTACATATTTTTACCGACGACATCACGCATTCGTACGTTTCCCCACGCCCCTCTCTTTATTTTCACCGCTCATCACGATATCACCCTAATTCTTCAACCGCTGCTACTTTTTACTAACTGACTGTTGTTACCATCCTGCTGCGGTCCTCAGTGCGGGAGCTTCAAAGCCGCGTTCGAAGCACCGTCTGCCCGCCGCTAGCGCGATGCCTTCACGGTGGTACACGTTGCTGGCTTTGCCCTTTCCCGACCAGCAGATCGGCAGAAGGGAGTTCACACGTAACTACAGATCTCACAGGGCCGGCTATTTTTCCAATCCCCTCTAAACAACCTTACTAAAGAGAAGACACCCACATATAACTACTACTACTACTAGCGTTACGCCATCATACCTCAGGTACGAAAATAGTTTAACAGAAGATGGGTGGTTGGGGAAAGAGTAAAATAAAATAAGTGGGATGGGATGTCTAATCATTTTGGGGAGAGGGGGAGAAAAGCCCCACGCACTGCACCGCACACCTCACCTTTGTGACTTTTACGACTGTACGCACACGGACAGAAACTTAACGCACCTTACACGTTTCAACCTGCACCTTCTTATTCTCTTCTAGATCGTAGTTTTCTTCCTTAAAAAGCAAAAGTCGCATATTTGCAAACCCAAACACATCCCACCTTGTATTTCCTGAGTCAAAATTATTGTCGCCTGTTTAAATGTCCCGCCCAACGTCTTAACAACCAAAGTTGAAATTACCGAGTTTAGTTAAATAAACAAGTAACATCCACGAAAAGTAATTCGGAATTAAAACGTGTTTGATTTGGTATTGAAACAATTGTAAGGTGGCCACCATTTTTCACACACGCTATACAAACAATGGCGTCGACTGTTAATTGCTATTAACATCTATATCTAGTGCCAACTTATAATAGTAAAGTAACTAAAAATATTCCGCAAGCATGCCAATTTAAGATAATGATTTACACAATATATTTCCAAATTTCGGATGCTTCTTTTTTATCTTGATGACCAGATACGCCTCTGCACAAAAAAAAACAACATAAAGAGTGATGTATTGGCTGTAAAGGTTATTAATTTAAGAGACATGACCACATTCTGTCGATTATATTCAAGCAAACGCAATAATTAACTGGAAAAATAACTCAACAAATGACAGCTGTAAGCAATTCTTAAATGTCGCAAACTGAGGAACGCGAAAGTTTTTCTATCCAGGGATATTTTACTACCACTTTCAGCTAAATTTTCTCACTCTACACCCTAATACATTGTCAAGTACGCAAGGGTTATTTAATAGTGAAATAACTGAAAGTAATTTGCAAGGGTACCAACTTAAGATAATCGCTTACACAATATACTTCCAAATTTCTGAATTTTTTTCTAATTTTAATCTTGAATGAAATTTGAGCAAATAATGATGGGCAGGTACGGCTATGTACAAATAGAAGAACATACACACTGAGCAAGTCACGTCATCAAGAAGTTTAGGTTGGGAACATTGATAGATTGACAGTAATGATTATTAATTTTAGAAACATAACCACGTCCTGTCAATTATAGTCAAGCAAACGCAATACTAAACTGGAAAAATGACTCAACAAATGACAGATGTAAGCAAAACTAAAATGTTGTCAACTGGAGAACGTGATTTATTCCTTATATCAGAAATAGAGAGGCAAATTTCTGAACGAACCCTAATCCCAAATTACACACTATAAAATCTGGAACAAAATTTACGCGGCAAATCAAAACGATACTTCGAAACAAGCAGAGAAAACAGAAAAATATAAGACACACCACAATAACTAGCGGTAATAAACAAATGTCAATACATTTGACAGAATTACGTACACGCTACGATTATAGCAGGATTGGTGCAGTGTAATTTGGTGCTGCTTTCGACCAATCAGAATTTACTATGAAAGCGGTGTGTTCAGAAATTCTCTATGTCTCCCTATGTCTGAAACAAGGTTTAGAGATAAATGTACTACCAACTACTTTCAGTGGAATGTTTTTACTTTATAAAACAATAAATTGTCAAATACACAAGGAGTTGAGTCTGGCGATTTTGCTGAGTTATTTAAGCGTTGGTGCCTTTATTTAATACTGAGGTAACTTAAGATAATAGGTTGCACAATATACTTCTAAACTTCGGATTTTTTTCTCATTTTAGTCTTAAACGAAATTTAAATCAAATATCGATGAGCAAATACGTCTATACACAAATAAAACAACATGCAGAGTTAGCAAATTCAACTCAAAACCACGTGAGCACGAAATGTAAGTTGGCAACGTTGATGTATTGGTAGCAGCGATTATTAATTTTAGAAACATACCCGCATCCTGTTGATTATATTCAACCAAATGAATACTAAACCCAAAAATACACTCAACAGATGACAGATGTACGCAAAGCTAAAATGTCGCCAACTAAAGAACGCGAAAACTTTTCTGTTGGGATATTTTACTACCAAATACTTTCAATTGAATTTTCTCACTCTACACAATAATAAATTGTCAAGTATACAAGGTATGAAGTCGATGGATTTAATTAAAGTAACTCCGCGTCGGTGCCTTTATTTAATAGTAAAGAAATACCTAGCAGGAGTGCCAATATAAGAATATAGCTTACACAATATTCTTCCAAATTTCTGTTTTTCTCATTTTAATCCTAAAAGAAATTTGAACCAAATAACTATGACCAGGTACGCCCATGCACAAATAAAACAACATACAGAGTGATCAAATTCAACTGAAAGTCACGTAATCAAAAAATTTAAGTTGGGAACATTGAGATATTAGCAGTAATAGTTATCAATTTTATGAACATAACAACATTCTGTCAATATATTCAAGCAAACCTAATACTAAATAAAATGACACAACGGATGACAGATGTAAACAAATCTGAAATGTGGCCAACTGAAGAACGCTTGCAGCACAAGATAATAAAAAAACCTACGTATAAAAGCGCGAAATTTAAACAAGCGACAATCATTTCGGCCTACGAGGTACAATCAACCGCCATGATGGCTATAAAACTCGTGGGGGCGCATGCGCATGAAATCCTAAACCCACCACTCCAACCCTAAACAAACTTTACCGTTCATTTCCCCCGACGTTTGTAATTTCAGAAATCGAAGTGCCAAACATTATCGACACCGGGCCTCCCCGGATTGCAACACCGTCGCGTCCTTCGACTCCTCGAGCTCGGAATCACGCAACGGACTCAATCGCTATTACCGGCAAGCCTGGGAGAACCTGCACGAATCGGCGGGAAGCAAAACCGGCCTGAAAGTAGCTCCGGGGAATCACCAACCGCTCAAACGTAAAGAAACCATGGACGAACCGTTCCGGAGCGGCGAACGACACCGAGACGGCTCCGAGCTGGTCGTATCCGATTCGGCGGCGTTCAACGGTAAAAACGGCAGCGAGAAGAAACGGCACCACCACCATCATCATCACCATGACGTCCGATCGCACAAGGAGGGTAGGGAATGGCGCGATCCGAGATCGCCGCCGCACCGAGATCAGAAACGATATTGACAACCTTGTTTGATTATCACGGTACAATTGGACGAGTAGGAAATTATTTTGTCTCCTTCCCCCTCATCGTCCCTCCGGGCCATCCGCCACTCCGGGGTGAATTCCTTTTTTTGTTTTGTTTTAATTTATTTGCGGACGATGATGCAATTACGTCGTATTTGTTCCATTTTCACACTTTTATGTAGGGTTCACCTTTTTTGTATATATTTAATGGTATATAAAAGGAGAAAGACATATTGAATAATCGAGATCAAATTCAAACGATTGCAGATGGATGAATCCCTCGGCCTTCTTTTAATCAGGTCGTCCAACCCCCTAACCGCCTCCGATTATCGAGCGGCAAATAGTACAATGTTTGTTTATTTTTAAAAGAAGGCTAATGTGATTCTCAAGACTGACTGTTAAATGAAAATATTTTTAATTCACGCGTTATTTTGTAAGTAACAGGGAACAGCACACGTCTACATACATATCGGCTTTTTTTTTGGAAATATGAAATTTTAAGCTCTGCCATCTCAAGGGCAATATATAAGCAAAAAACGCACCCCAAGTGTGCCAACAATGTAGCTCAATAGACATTTAATTAGAATGCATTTTCTTCGATTTTCCGGCCTCCTAAACAGTGGCGGCCGGTGATGACGTTTTTGCTAGGCCATTACAAGGATGGCATTAGTTCGTATATGTACGTATCTTGGCGGTCGATGTACCAACATATACGAACTATCTTTGTAATGGTCTCGGCAAAACGTCATCACTAGAGTCTGTCAAAAAGGTAGATGACGTGTTAACGGACGATTTCACTTTATTATTCAATGATAACTTATTTTATAATTCAATGATAATTATCGTTTATAAGTTATCATTGAATAAAATTCGTGAAGTTGCATCGTCAGTTACACGTAAACCACCTTTTAAACAAACTGTTGTCATCACTAGTATGGACAAACAGTGATAATTACGAAATAAGTTACGACAGCCTACGTATACACCAAACTACTTGTATGCAGCATCGATTAAGTACTGTCTAGAGTGGGGAGTCGGCGATGGTGTTGCAACTTATTTCATAATTGTACGCTGTTACCGCTGTTTGCCCAGGTCAGATATCATCGGTGTCTGCTAATCTCGAAGATTCTAATAATTTCTAATACATTGCTTAATATTTTTACTTTAAAGTTGTCAAAACTTAAAGTGGTCCCATAAGGAAAAGACAAAATTAAAGAGTAACGACCATAATAGGCGTGCCAAAGGGTTAATTGATAAAAAGAAAAGAAAAATTTGTTGTTTCCGGTATATGTAGAGACGTTCCATTTAATTATTTCTTTATAAATTTTTCTATGTACGTTTTCTTTCTCGGATCAAATACATATATATTTTATTTATGCGTTGTTAGATAAGATTTCTATTTTCTAAGGATATTGTAATATATACATACATAGATTTATTAATAAATACTTTTAATAGGACCTACGCATTTTCAATTTTTTGTCCCTCTTCTGTTGTTCTACAGAGTCGACCATCTCACGTGTGACAAGTTTAAGTTGGCGAAATTGTGTGCAATGATGAATGATGATAAACTAGGATTTCTATTGAGAAAAATGTTTGTATCAAGACGATTAATAAATACATCACACGACTCTCACAAACGACGCCTCCATTTCTGATTACTTTAGAAATCAATGTAGTCAATATATTTATTTGATTTTTGAGATGGCCCACTCTTTACATCTACTGTACTCTGTTCATTCAACAGAAATAGTTAAGCCACTCCCTACAAAAGCGCGCAAAATTTGAATAAAATGTTTCTATTGGTCGTATGTCTAAAAACCGTATCAGACCAACGTGTACACTGTACACTTCTGCGCCGAAGAGATGACTAAGGTCAAACACCATTCCGTTCCGAGGTTGTGACAGTTGCAACAAACTCTATAGTAATAGAAGTTTGTAGGTTAAAGTTGGCAGCACTTGCGTTTGTGCTTCATGGATGCAACCCAAAATCCTTGGATGCAATCCAATAACAAGCTGTCAGAGTCGAACTGTACGATTTGATAAATAAACGTGTAAGCTACATACAGTTCTATATTAATCGTTTACGATACTATAACATTTTCTTATACAAAAATGTGTAGAAATCACAATATTTTGATGCATGATTGATTAACTAATATGGCACTAGTGTGGAGAACTGGCGGGCCCTGGGATCACCTCCTCACGTTCCAAAAGTTAGCCGCATTTGCCAGAGACAACTGTTTTGGATTGGTATCGGGAATCGTTTCTTGTGTCTTATATTTATCTTCCTCTTCTTCCCTTCTTTCGTGTCCTAGATCCATCATCAGTATCCTTGGGTATATCCACAGCATCAGTCTGCCATCTTGTCTTTCTCGTATTATCGCATTGCCAACATAATTTTTAATGAAAATAATAAACAATGCCAACATAAATCTAAAATAACTACTGCCAACTAAAACCTATGACTACAGATCTGTAATCTGTGTCTATACAATAAGGATATTTGAATAGGACTATAAAATATTTGCATAGTTTCTAATAAAGGGACTCAACTCCTCTGTTTAATTTTAGTTACGTTTATATATTAATAGTCACGGAATGCGATCTCTGTTTTGGTGATAATGTTATGATGGCCGACCTGATTTTAATAGTAGTTGACTATTACTATTATCACACTATTATGTGTCACTTAACCACGTGTTAGGTTATGTCCACTTTTTGGTTATTTGCACAATGTTGGTACATATTGTACTTTTGAAATAATAAATAATTCCAAATAATCGCAACAACATGAATACGTGGAAACCGATCCAAATCGATAACCTGGACGTTTCCTTAGATGGCCTCATCAACATCGAAGAATGCCTCGATTATGATCGAAACATCCTTGCAAAAGCACCTAAACCAACCCCTCTAATTAGCCGAATCGACAAAGTAGCAAGAAAGTCCAACAGCAAATCGAAGAAGAAAGAAGTTCGAGGGAAAAACGAAAAACACCATCAGAAGATTTAAATTCATTCGAAGAAGGTAACGAATTAATAAATAACTTTTCAAATTTAGAGGCGTGGGCAAATTTACCGTTACAACCGCCTTTATTGAAGGCGTTAGCTTCCCTAGGTTACGAGAAACCAACCGCAATTCAATCACTGACCCTTCCTGCTGCGGTGTTGGGTAAACGTGATGTCCTCGGAGCAGCGGAGACTGGTAGTGGTAAAACTCTCGCTTTCGGATTACCGATTTTATACGGAATATTGAAAGTGAATGAAAATCTAAAATTACGTGATAAGGAAGATGAGGAATGTATAGATTATGGAATAGGCGATGATGAATGGCTTGTACAAGATACTGGTGATAACGAAATCGAGGAAAACATCTCGGATAAACCATTATACGCCCTTATTCTAACGCCCACTAGAGAATTAGCTATGCAAGTACACCAGCACTTAACCAAATTGGCACAATACACTGCTATCAAGATTGCTGTTGTTATCGGAGGGATGGCTTCGGAGAAACAAGAACGATTACTTAGTAAAAGTCCGGAGATCGTCGTCGCTACGCCGGGACGTTTGTGGGAACTGTTCGAGGAAGGAAATCACCACTTATCGAAGATTAGCAACATTAAATATTTAGCGATTGATGAAACCGATCGAATGTTGGAGAAGGGGCATTTCCAGGAATTAGAACGAATTTTGGAGCAAATAAACGCGGATGAAACTACAAAGAATAAACGACAAAATTTCGTGTTTTCAGCAACTTTAACGTTGGTGCACGAATTACCTAAATATCTCCTGATGAAGAAGAAGATGAGATATAAAAGTAAAATTTCCGATCTAACGCCCGCACAAAAGCTGCAAACGATCATCGAAACGTTGAATATTAGGAATCCGAAACTGGTGGATATTACGACAGGGAAAAACATGCCGGAAACTTTAACGGAGTGCAGGATAACCTGCACTGCACAGGAGAAGGATTTTTACGTTTATTATTTCTTGATGAAACATCCCGGACGGACCTTGGTCTTTTGTAATTCGATCGGATGCGTTCGTAGATTAGTGACGATCTTGTCGGTACTGAATTGCAAACCAGTTGCTCTCCATTCATCGTTGCATCAACGCCAACGGCTTAAGAATTTGGATAAATTCAAGGACGATGAGAACTGCGTGCTAATCGCGACGGACGTCGCTGCTCGCGGTCTCGACATACCCCGCATTCAACACGTTATCCATTACCAAACTCCACGAACCAGCGAAAGTTACGTGCATAGATCGGGAAGGACGGCTAGGATCTCGAATGAGGGAATAACCGTCTTATTAGTGGAACCAGGGGAGATCCAGCAATACTTACGTCTCTGCAGGACCTTGGGGAAAACGGAGGACATACCTCTGTTTCCCATACAAGAAAACTTCCTGGACGCTGTTAGGAAACGAGTCACGTTAGCGAGGGAAATCGACAAGTTGGAGCTTAAAATTAGGAAATCCACCTCCGATGTCGGTTGGATGCAAAAAGCAGCTGAAGAAATGGATATTATCCTCGACGATAACCTCCAGGACAACGAGGAGATCGAAAAGGATGAAACTCACGCGAATAAGAGGGTCGCGAACGTAAAGAAAAAACAGTTGCAAGCTTTACTGGAGAAGCCGATCTTTCCTAAAAACTTCTCGGGAAAATATCCGCTGGCTTTGAAGGATTCCAACTCGGGTTTCTTGGAGGGAGAACGAGAGGTGACGGCGATAGAAGTAATGAAAAACGCGATCGTAACGAAAAATGTCGAGCGATCTTTTAAAGCGAAGAATTTGTTTAAGCCCAGAAGACGGGAGACGGATGGAAATTTAAGCTTTAATTCGTTCTTGAGAAAGAAAAATGCAAATTCGAACAAAAGTTTTAAGAACGGGAAGCGGAAAAGGACTAATAAACGTTGAACTTTCTTCGATTTTGTGTTTCATATTTAACACTCTCACCCCCGGAGGAAATTTGAAATTTGGACACTGTCAAAACAAGATTTTTGCTACAATAATGTTACACCGGCGGCGATAGTATTAATAATAAAAAAATTAATTATTTTTCTTGTAATATTTTCAATCAAATAAAATTTTATCAAACAATAATTTGAATAACCATTAATCCTTTGAACATTTTAATCTAGTCAGTAGAGAAATAAAACGGATTCTATCGCAGAAATGACGTGTCAGCTCGGTAACCTACAGTTCCACCAATCTTACTAGACCGGTGACCTTGACATGCGCGTTAAGTAAGTAATGAACCGGGTCTTCAAATATGTGTGTAAGTCACATGACCAAATAATATATGCGATTGCACTGTTGCCTGTTTTAGTCAAAATCGCAATTATTTTATTTTAATTTCGTTCTTACATCTAAATACGGCACTTTTTAACAAGTTTTGAAGTACTACCAACCTACAAGTTATGCAACCTAGTTGATGGTACACACTTTGATAACAATCTTGAATTTACTGCAGTGAATCCTCCCTGCCTGGATGGGTGTTTAAGTTTCTACGCATGTAAGGTATAATCTTAAGTTGACCTTACTTGCTATTAGCAACCATTAGCTCTTAAGTTGGCAACACAATATTATTTAAAAATATCGTGGATGAGCCGCTGACCGCCGCCCTACATGCACTTCAAGATCATCCGTCAAGTGCAATTGGTCGGGATGGTTCGCCAAAATACAAAATCTGCTGCTGATGCGGTTAATTGAATAAGTGGCCATAAAGCTACTGTAGAACTTGAATTCTTACCTAGTCGGATTAAAAACCTTAAATCCTTTTATCTCCTTCGGAAACTGCTATAATCGCGCAGTTTTCAGGGTGAAGAGTTACTAAGTAAACCAAGTGGGGAATGAAAAGAAATCTTGTTGGGTAATTATTGTAATTAATGTTTCTCACAGGCGACTAATATTGTAAAAATATATTAAAATAAACGTCGTTACTTGACAGTCATCAGTATCATCAGATTTGATAAAAAAGTGGATGGCGTGATAAGTTATTCAAAAATCAAGACCATAAAGCTCTAGACAATTCTGGTCGAAATGTAAAAAGACCACGATAGAAAGCAGTGAAATGGCGGTTCTGGAAAGGAGCAAAGCGCTGTTGCGGTGATAGGAACCCATACTTAAATTATTGATTTATATAGTAATGTTTATTAAAAGCAATTAATTCAATTTTTTGAAACCAATTATTAGGTTTTCCATGATTCAATCTTTAAATGTAAAGATTACATTTGTATCAGTTTTCGAAATTTGGCAACGTTAGGTAGGATGTATCTAGATCATCACTTTTTCAACGATATGCCCGATTCTAGAAATTCCGGCGTAGTTACTTCTAAATAAACACATTTTTAAACGTTAGATATAAAAATCATATACCAAATCGAACTCGATTTAAAATCCTTCCAGAAGTTTGTAGGTTGTTTTATATAATTTCTTTACTTTTTTATAAGCTTACCCAGAATACTTGTTAAAGAAACAGAATGTAAGTTTCTAGTCAAATATTTTATTTGAAAAAAGGGAAATAGCTTTCATTAACTTTTTGAAAACACACAAAATGCTTGTTTTCAAAATAATAATAATAAAAAATTAATGGAAGTCTCTAATAAAATATTTTATTTAAAAAAAGAAAACGATTTACATTAATTTTTTTTTTTTTGACAACTTACACAGAATGCTTGTTTTTTTTTTTAAATAATGTAAGTTTCTAACGTTTTCTTTAAAAAAAAAAAATATACATTAATTTCTTTTTGACAACTTATACAGAATACTTATTTTTCTGTAGTTCTGTACTGATCTATTCAAAGTGATTCGATATTTGTGAAATTTCATATTTTGAACAACTTTTCCCAATAACATCTTGTCGTATTACTGACCGAAATGACACTTTACGTCAACAGAAAATGATTTTTTCTCAATTGTGACATCCTTGACTTTTGAAAATTAAAAATGTGCTTGAAATACCTTTCAGACCAAGCAGGGTGGTATCCCGAAACGTTAAAATGCAATTAAAGAATTTTTGATCAATTATACCTATAGCAAAGTCAATCCGGGGATATAAATCGGAGTCTGCGAAGAGGAAAATGAGGATTATTTGAGGATGATTTCTCTTTCCACAACATTTCAATAAAATGAACGCCATTTTATCAAAAAGGATAATGAAGATAAAAAGTAAATAAAAAAGTCATTTAATTTGGAAATGATAAAGTAACTTATAGACAATCCTATATAAAATCTCATTATTTACATTTAATCATTTACTCATGAGTAGAACTGCTCAATTTGCGCTAATAATACTACAACTATCTGAAACGACAGTACTATACGTTCTCAGTTTCAATGTATAATATGAAGCCATCTGTATTTGTATAGCACAATGTTATTTTTATTATAACATCAAACGTTCCCAATGAGTTTTCAATACAGACTAGTTATTTATTTGTTTGCCGTTAGATTTTGTATGGCGACTTAGACCTAACGAGTATATTCATACATGACGCTACAAGTATCATAACGTATCATTTTGATATACCTCTAACAATCTTATTCTATTAGAGCCCTTTCAGATAGTTGCAGTACTACTTGGCGCAAATTGAGCAACTGTACACATGACAGGTGGGAAGCGTTACTGCGCAGACGCAGAGGGAGAAAGAAATAGAGTTGGAAGTTCTAAATTGTACGGTAAGTTGCTCACTTCCATTTCTACTACACTGTAGATCGTTTCGATCTAGACACTCACTACTAGTCTGGACAAACAGCGGTAACAGCGTACAATTACGAAATAAGTTACGACAGCATCGCTGTCTCCCCACTCCAGTTCTATGTATATGTAGGCTGTCGTAACTTATTTCGTAATCATCGCTGTTTGCCTACAATTTTTGGAATTGCTGCGACGCATTCAATCCCCACCCCACACACGAGTAAATGGCTAGGCAATGTAGTAGCATTTCGGTAGAGATTCTACAGGTGGTGTGACAGAAAAAGCAATTAATACGCGAAAGTATCCCCGATCATCACAGGGGGCTACGATAGAAGTCTCTTAAATTAATTATAGAATTTTCAACGATCCTCAAACCGATATAAAAACAGTCTCCTATACAAAAATCTACAATTAAAACTAATTCACAGCACATGATGATAAGGTGCCGGTGTTGGAACGTTCATCAATGGTGAGTTCACGTCGATATCCATATCGGTGGGGATGATCGGCTCCGTCTGCGAACTGATCTTCTCCTGTAAAGCCTGATAAAGACTGTGGACTTTCTCGCTGTGTTGGTGAGTCGGTTGCAAAGCCTTCATTAAGGTATGCAATCGATTGTGGGGTAGTTTTGGGTAGACATACCACAATAATTTGAGTAAATGCCTTGCGACGTTATCCCTTTGTAAGCCGGCAAAGAAGAATTCGTCGAATAATCCCGTACAGAAATCGGCCGCAGCGAATTCGTCAGGTACGTGGATTAGTAGTGATACCTGGTAGGGGAAAAGATTAAATTTAAATAGAGGATTAAAAAATTTTTTAAATACAGGGTGCAAATTAAGTGATGACCTTAATTTTAAGAGGCGATTCCTTGTTATATTTGATAAGAAAAAGGTTCAGATAAATATGTGTCTTGCTTCGTTTTCCAAAGTTTTAATAACAAAATCGACGATTTCGATGAAACTTGATGCGTTTGTTAGCAATCTGAAGAAGCTTGTTTTGATGTAATTAGATTTAAAACAATAATTCCAGTGGCGCCGCAGAAGGTTACCTGATTGATTTTTATTGTATTTATTAATTATTGTAGGCCGCTGATTTTTTCCAAGTTTGATATGTTTATCAGATTTAACAATTAAAAGTACAACTTTCTTGTCTCTCGTTTTTTTTTTTTTTGGCTAACACTACAACTTTTCACTTCACTTTACACATGCAGTTTAGCAATCTCAGCCGTTCTAAAGTTTCAAGTGAGAACTGAAGCACGTGTTAAACCATTCCAAATAAATATTTCTTTCCGAAAACTTGTGTTTTTAATACGACTAAATACAACTGACAATGAACTAAAGCTTGTAAATAAATCTAGTGAATGGATTCGCCGAGAGTACTAGTAAGGTCTCGGATGTTGGTCGGAGACATTCGAATAATTTGAATTTTAAATAAGATTTATAACATACTGTTTACCTTAATGAATATTATTATATAACAAATAGACATATATCATATCTTTTTTTAATAAGTATATATTTCGATATAAAATTCAAACCACCTCATTAAATCGATTTCAGAAGACTTTACGACGTTAGCCAAAGCCCAACAGAACTGGAAAGTTTAATGATGACGATGATATAATTTCTGCTTACCAATGAATGCAAAAAGGGATCCTCGAAAGCCCTATCATCCTTACAATTCGCCAGCACGGCTAATATCCTTAACAATCCGACTCGATCCTTATGTCTGGTGACGTGCAAGGTATAATACATCGCTAATATGCTAGCCACCGAACTTTCTTGGATGTAAGCTTCGACGGCGTCGGGTAAGGGCCCGGCGTGTTCGATGATGGTGATAGCTGCATCCCTTTCGTCCGGAGGGAGTTTCGTCGATAATTGTCGAACTTGATCGTCGACCATTAAAGACATCAGAGCGGGAAGGAATTTAGTTACGATTTGGCTGTCGAGCTTCGGTTCTTTGAAGTCTTGGGAATCGATCATCACCCAAGCGCTTAGACCTAAAGCTAGCATCCGGAGCAGTAGAATTAGGATGGTGTTGTCCTGAAAGTAGAGATGACATGAATTATTGAAGTTGGAAGTCATTGAATTTGCAGTAATAACTTGATTCCTAGTCTCTTAATTTTTAAATATTATGAGTTCAACGTCTACATATCACAATGAACACTTATGTAAAATTTCATTGCAATCGGAGATTACTTGACTATTTACTAAGATAATGCTTATTGATCCACGTGACGGGATGGGACGTTTCGCCCGACTACGGTGGTGTACACGGCCGCGAAGGGGAGTATTCTTTCATTGGGGAAGAAATGCAGAGCGCCGATGCGTATGTGCGTACTGCGCGTTGGCGATCTAATATTAAGTTACCCGTAGGAAAAACGTCGTATACCTGAATGACTGATTTCTCTGCATCTACTTTTCTACTCGATCCAATTGGAAATAATAAATATTTACTATAACTATAGTAGATAAATACATATTTTTACCCTAGGCATTCCCTCATTGTTAATCAACATCTGTAAAATTTTTATTGCCGATGTAGCTAAGAAATTGATAGCGTACGGATCGCATAACGTCATCGACAGATCGCCCAAAACTTGCTCCTGTCCCCGTTTTACGTTATCGAGGAAACCTTGCAATTCCCTCGATCGCTTAATATCGACGTTTTTCTCCCGGATACACGCGTCCAAACACCAGGTAAATTTATGACATGGATCCACCGATATTATATCTTGTACTTCCAGATCGTGAAGAGCCATCAATAGTTCCGCTCGTAAAGTACAATAGTGGACGTTTCGAGTCCGCAGGAAGAGCGTGCGTAAAAATTGTAACACCATATCGTATAATTTGACGCTGTTTCCGATCATGTGGGCCAGTTTCTGGACGACATCGCCTTGTCTACGAACCTAGAATTATATATGTAGTAATAATAGTCGATTATAGTCATAACTGACAATATATCACATGATAGGGAGCACGGCATAAAAATGGAAAATTTAAAATTGATAAGTTGATTGACTGCGAGAACTTGATGCGTATGAAGCGATACACATACATAAAAATACAAATCTTCTAAATCGAGATGGCGGACCGATCCAATCTAGTCTATTCCGGCTATTATAATTAAATTAAATAATTAAGTAATATTGCTCATGGAAGAATAATTGGCATTCTAATTCTAATTTTCCCCGGGAAATTAAGCCAATTATGCACATAGCGATACTTGTAATTGTTCAACATTCAAACTTATTTGAGTTAGCAGGTACTTTCCCTTGACCGTCCACTTGATATGGTATGTAGGAAAGGGAAATTCCGGAGGCGACAGACAGGCCTTCTAGCCGTTTTCGAGCGCCACACACACGCCCACCGTCAAGTGTAGTTGCAACCCTATTTAACTGAATTTGGATGAAAGAGGGGGATTGAAATTGACTTACTTTAGGTGATGGTCCAAAAAATTGTGTCGTAATATTTAAATGATCGAATAAAATATTTTCCTTCTCGCTTATATACTGACTCAATAATGGTGAGACTTCATCACCGAATAACGACTGGTTATCTTTCCAAATCTGTCTTTTTACTTCCGTATCAGTATCGTTATACAATTCCCGGTCCCGTACTAATATTTTCAAATACTGATCGTCGATCTGGGGGTATTTCTCAAGATACACATCACAATTGGTCGTAAAGCTTTCACTTTAACGACCGGGAAGCTTTGTTTAATAATTCTTTCAGTTTCTTTTCCTTTTCTTTGCCTTCTTTCTGTCCGATTTCGTTTATGTGTTGCACCAATTTGTCTCTTAGTGCCTGTAATAAAAATATTTTATATATAAAAAAGTAAAACAAATCATGTGTAAAAATTCTAGGAATCTAGCAGCATATAATCGCACACTGTAATCCCCTTTCTCCTCTACGTCTCTGATTGAATTGGGGCTACTAGACAAAATTTCCAATTTATGTGACCCTTTTGTTTAAAATGCAAAGTAGAAGCATAAATCGAGGCTTTCCTACATCGTTTTAAACAACACATTCTGTATACTAAATATTACATATACAAAATATGGGAATAATGATCTGAGATCACTGTATAAAAAAATTCTTAAGAAAGGTGTTGGGAATGGGAGACAAAAAATTTTTATTTAAATGTCAGGGAGAGGTTAATGGCAAAACCTGTGTGATACCAATACTCTGTATTCCTCTAAAGTCATAGACTGGATTTATTTACTTACTTCAACAACGGATGTGTGAAAATCCAGCCTTCGCACTCCATGCAAATCCAATAAAGGCAACATCGGTCTTAACGATGGTAATAAAATTCCATTTGTGATCTAAAATTTATATATTAGCAACGTTGAGATAGCAAAATGCATCTTAAACGAACAAAAAGCTCATGTACAGCAACAGTCTTTGAGATGAAGGAATATGTATAAATATTTATACCTACCTGGAATTCTTCGATGGCTTTCAACGGATCTGTACAACTTGTGAGGGCATGTTTTAAGTAAGTGGGGCCGTTTATATTAACTGCCTCGAGTGGAAATTCAGATCTTCCAGTAGACATCTTTTACAGTCGTCTTTAGTAGATAACGCTGAAGTAAAAATTCGATTTAAGTTGCTAAAGTCTTTAATTGCATCCCGTTAATTATTTAAAATTTAAAAAATCACATCGAATGGCTAGAAATAACCACAAACACACACCATTTGTCAAACGTCAAAAAACTAGTCCTTGACGTCAAAACAAGAACAAAACTACCACACCGAAATAATGACGTTCACCCAATAATTTGGTTTGGTGTTTGACCTAAAGGCCAGAAAATTTCTTTGGATTTGTTATTTCGTATACAACAGGAATTAGAATTGGGATAAAAAGGAATAAGTCAATGTATACGTATATATAAATTGTAAAAACTGTCATTGAAAATGGTTATATACAGTAATAACTAGGCCCCGGATAACGAAAGCAGAACGTTAACTGAAAACCGACGCTGACTGATATTTTCAGACGTTACCATATACACTCCAAACTGTTGTCCTTTCTCCCGTTTCATATTTTCTACTCTTTCTAATTCTCAAATTCGTCATCTGCGCAAGTGCCATCAGTTCTGAAACTGACTATAACTACAACTTAAGGTTGATACAGACTATAGTGCTTTTATTCCAATAAGAGGGTACCTCATTGACATCTTATACGTTTAGTATGTCAATCTCAAACGTAGCTGACACAATTAACCTTTGTTAGGTATTGTTGCTGTTGTACTTCCTATTCTTACCCCAACTTTATATTTATACTCATCTATACTACACGGTTCCCGCTCTAATTATTCACTTGGTCCTATGCCATTTTTCGTTACGTTGCCAACTTGAAGGCTGACAACACGCTGCTGTCTACCAACCTACGCACCACACCTACAAATACGGAATATATTAAATTAAACAACACGGGACATGTTAGTTTCAGTGACACTAACATAAATTCGATATAGATTAGTTGAAATCCACTTTGATAAATAGTTCTAATAGACATACAGTCCACAATTACTGTCTGTGCCGCTTACGTTAAAAAATATAACTTTCTCAAAATGACGTCATATTTATATTGTGGTTAGCATATTTCAGTGGCGTAGTGAAACACGTGATTTGATCACTAAAACAATAAATTCAATTTCTTTAAAGCACGTTAACTACTTATTTTTATAATACAAACAGAGAATATAGAATTTGTAACAAAAATAAAAAAATAACAATCTATATTATATTATATTCAAAGTGATCCAGAATGATTGACAGTCACGTGACAACTGTATTGTCGTTATATTAGTTCAATTCGGATTAATTTTAATTCGTTTCAATGGTCAGCGCCCTCATCATAGGCGTGCAGATAAAATTCTCACAATCAGTTGTCATTTTAGAGGTCATTTTATTAGCGTTTTCGTGCAGGTTTTAGAGATTATTCCGATCTTTGTTACTTATTTTATCACAAATATTCTTCTTCAAGATTAAAATGGCGAATATATAATATTTTGGTAGGTTTACTAACTGAAAATGGTAATTAGTATTAACTATCAACTTTTAGATTACATGGGTTTGACCACCGATTACTTGAATTCGCAGTTTTTACGAATTTGATCTAAATTTTGTTTTAAAATACAATAATGTAATACATTGAGTAACAAAAGGAATAGCTTGCCGGCACGCCTATGGAATTTATCGTTAAGCGCATGCATATGGAGCAGCAAATGTCATAGTAGTATAGAGCGGCACACGTCAATCATTCTGGATCACTGTGTATACAATGTCAAAAGATTTGGTGATCAAATATAATCAGTTGCTATTTCACTCAGAATTTTGGAAATAAATATTGATATCACCCTCTGCGGAAATTAGTATTTTTCAGACAATTATTTTGCTTCTCTCTGTACAAGATTGCTGGGCCCAAAATTATCCCTAAGGGCGTAATTGTCTCGTTAGATTAAAAATCCTCTAATTTGGTATCAGAGAATTATGTGAGATTTTTATGATTGTCCTGATCCTACACTACTTTCCACAGTTCCTACACCAATATTTACTTCCATTTTTCTATTTGAAGTTAACCGTTTAGAAACTAGTGGATTTCCCCAGATCTACTGTCATGGCTGTCAGTTACCCTTCATAGGTGTACCATATGTATTTTTGGGTTTAATATGAACAAGTTTTTACGTTTGCTAGTTTCTTTCTCAAGGTTAAACGAGTTTGCCGCCTATTCCGTTACATACTTAAAATAACCTAAAATTGCAGATTCTGTAATTGTAATACCGATACATCAAATCTTTTACATAGGCGATGTGTTCGATAAGTTGCATAATCATATTTTTTCTGAAAGACACCACGGCACTGCAAAGCATTGTATTTAAATAGAAGTAAATGAGTGAGGGTGAGGACTGCGGAAAGTAGTGTAAGATCAGGACAATAATTAAAAATCACACGGTATACAATGTCAAATGATTTGGTGATATTGCTAAAATATAATCAGTTGCTATATTCACTCAGAATTTTGTGAATAAATATTGATATCACCCTCTGCGGAAACCAGTATTTATCAGGCAATCATTTTGGATTTCTCTGTACAAGGTTGCTAGGACCAAAATTATCCCTAAGGTCGTAACTGTCCTGTTAGATTAAAAATCGTATAATTCGGTATCACAGAATTATTAGTTTAAACGGTACACGTGTTTCGCTGCTGATGATGTAGCATCGTTAATCGAATTTTACTGGAAGGAGGTGTATAACTTTCCTAATCCCCTTTGTATTTCCAAAATAAATTAGTGAGAACCATGCAATATCCTGACAAGTTGCTTTGTATTATGGGGGTAATTAGGGAGTGATATGTAGTGTCTTGAAAGGGCTGAACGCGAAGCGCTAGATGTAAGTGAACGTAAAGCTCACAAAGGCGCTTCCTTTATTTTCAGATGTTTAAAATCGCAGTGTCCTATTGGTAGATAAGTCGGTATCAAGAAGCGGTAAAACCGACGGTGACTTATTAGCTTCCGGTTTTCAAAAGACATTTTTGTGTACGCTTTGTATAATGTCAGTTGACGTTTGTGGCAATTGCGTAGTACTTTATTAAAATGTGTACGAATTATTTCGCGCGATTTACGCAAACCATATGGATCTTATCGTAATTGACGATTAGAACGCATCAGTCAGTGTATCCATCAGTTCAGTAACTCCCAGAATAGGGGAAGCCTATCAAAGCTTGTCGTAAAAGAAATGGCTTTATTTTTAATAACATTAACGTTTTGAAGCGAACGTTTATACGACGACGATCTCCTACAGCAGCGAAATGAGACGCTATATCGATATCTAAACGATTCGACGGGAATTAATATGAATTAGGAAAATTACTCGTATATTGATTACAGTATAGGTTATGTTTCCAACTTTTATAAGCATCCTAGGTGTGTTTATATGTAACTTGTTTATATCTTATCGTGCATGTAATTTTTATATTCTATCGTTACTATATCGTTGCGAACGTTCGTTTTAGATATACAATCATGGTGGGAGGTACCAAGTGTCGCACACTTTTGTTCATTGTTTCGAACTGCCTTTAACCTTTTGGATTTCGATATTGAGGTAAATGCTATAGATGAAAACAACTAACTCTTAGAGGGAATCTGGTGTAAGTAAATTTGATAGGATAAGAAACATGGACCCAGTACCACGGAAAGTTACCCTCATGCTTGATCCACTTTGTTTATTCAATTATCGCAAATCAGGTAACCAAAAAAAAAAAGTTCTTTCCATTTGCATAACTAATCACATTTCTCAGAATATCAACTCCAGTTGGAGTGCCACCAAAATCAAGTATCGGTGTGTTACTCACTGCATGCTTACAGGTGCTCTATGCGGTCATAGCTATAAAGTATATAAATCACCCCTATAGGAATAGTAGTCGGTAGTACCTTACTTCATATAGGATTAAATTATGAGCACGAATGTTAAGGATCAAGGAGAACAACCTAAAGTGTCAACGAGTGAAACAGTGAAGTGTGCCATCTAGAATAAGTGCCCATTTTCTTTATTATAGTATGGAAAATCGGTGGTAAGGATAAAAATCATTATATACTACAGTATTTGTTAACTCCCATCACCATTGCTTAGTGATCGATTCCAGAAGTTCCCTAATTTCATATTAATATGGAAATAAAGTTGTTAAAACTTGTCTGCAAGATATCATCTGAAATTAATATGGGAATGTAGTGTGACAGTATGGTAGCACGTTAAGTACTAGTCTAATGCTATTAAAAGTCTAACGATAAGAAAAAGCAACTATCGTTAATTGGAGGAAACAGGCTGGAGGATATGCCAGAAACCTTTAAATACTGTAGTAAGATTAAAAAAGTTGTAGGAGAAATGCATGAAGATCTGCGAAATAGACTAAAATGTAGATAAAATGAAAGTCGTGAAAATAAATACATAGTACCAAACCTGATAGTTAGAGATGACAATGACCTATTTAGGAAGCAAAATGAATCAGAATAATCACATTACCCAAGAAGCTTAAAAGTTAAAACGGGGCACTACATGTCCTTCACAATATCATTAGACCTAAACTAAAGAGGACAACACAAGAGTTATGAAAGAATCGAGTTGTTTAGGAAACAGAATTAATCAAAATAACCACTTTATGCAAAAAGTACAACGCAAGATTCTTCAAAGTTACTGGGTTTCTCACAATATCAGGTCTGAACCGATCCAAAATAATATGCCATGGAGTTATATATAAGGAAGTAAAGGACACCTCTCCACCCTTATAGTGAGAGTGCTAGTTGCACATATAGTTTGGTATATACCAGCCATCACCATTCTTCCTTAAACTGATATATAAGTAATAACACCCATTTTTGCGTGAAATCCCGCCTGAAAAGTAATTTTTTGTAATTAGTTGGTGGTCAGTTTTCGTCTAAAAAGCGATTATAACTCGAACATAAACCTCGACGGTAACTTAATCATTATAACCAACAGCTTATAGAACAAACTCGTTCCTAATCTAAGTTTGGTGGATTCCATCTTGCATCCATCCGCAGACATCCAGCAAAATGACGTCATTCACTTGATGAAATTCAGCAAACATTTTTGTAACGAATTTACAAACTCGTGCTATGTTTACCTTACGTTATATGCTATGTAAGGGTCTAACGTCGTGATTAGACTGGGCAAATATGCGGTATGATGAGTCATCTGTCCTTTGTCTTTTGTAATATATCATTACATTATAAAAAGGACGGACGACTCGTCATTGGCCTGGGCAAACAGCGATAACAGCGTACAATTACTAAATACAAGTTACTACAGCATCGCCCACTCCCCACTCTAGTGAGCACTAAATCGATGCTGTATGCGAGTAGTTCTGTGTATATATAGGCGCTGTTTGCCCAAACTACTCATCATACCGCATATTTGCCCAGTTTAATCGGGAATATTACTAAAGTGAAAACAAGAATATACCACTTTTACATCTCCTTGAGATTTTGAAGTTTACACAACCGTTCAAGTTGAAGAAGTTGCTGCAGCACGAATGAACCTCAGCATAGTAGATTTCGTGGATTTGGTGAAGGCACCGACGCATTTTCGTCACTTGAGGATACGGAGAGAAATACGAAAAAACGGTAAGAGGTAAGCTACTACTCATGCACAGCGCAAGTCGAAAACCAACATTTGTATATTAATTATGAATGATACGATTATGAATTGTGAGGCTGTTAGTCACTGTTGCGCTCTAAACAACGTTTTTGGGACGAACTATAATATTGCTTTGCGCAAGTTGGTGGTTAAAAAATCCACGGACTGTATGGACGCACAATAATAATAATAATAATAATAATAATAATAATAATAATAATAATAATAATAATAATAATAATAATGACTGGTTACACCTCACGAAGACCCATAGTGTTTGCAAGGATTCCTTAGCCCATGGGCTGGAAAATTGAAGGTGAGCGAGTAACAATTACGCCTCAATTGCGTACTATTAACCCGGGAAATGAATTCCAGGTACTTATTTTCACAGACTAACTGCACTTCGAGGCCGAAAAATGCCTCGATATTATGGGCGAGGCAGTTTTGACGTTGGACCTACGTTCGCCGAGTTTAAAATCAAGTGCTGCACCAACTAAGCTATTTCGAATCTTCAGAACGCCCGAAAGCTTGAAAAACTTGAATATTAGTGATATTAGCAACGCATGTTGGCCAATTGATAGACCCAAATATTACTAATTTGTGCATCTTCAGTTAGTTTACGCCCCAAAACTAGAAATAGTCTTCGCGTGATAATTTTGGTTTAAAATTTTGGAACTGCTATTCTTAATCTTTTACCGTTTCCACCTTTGGGTGGAAGGTCGGCATCACCGAGCCGTATACGTACGTATACCGTACCGCTTCTGTCCCTTCCAATGGCATTTGCTTACTTTCGTCACATATTGGAGGTAACTATTACGCCTCGTTGCAGCCGGGGCTAGATTTGCTTCACAAAGTATCAAGTGGTATCAACGATAGAAACTTCTTTTCCGGTTTTGCTATGTGTAGAGAGCGGATGGTTTGTGGGATGAGTCACAGTCGCCCAAACAAAACGTTTGATCATTTTGTGCGACGTTTCTAATCAACACCTTACCGGTTCAATGCACAACGCAGGTATAGCTCGTTCCAACTCTTTTTAATGTGAGTAATGAGCAGCTAATTATGTTTATATTTACCCTTTGAGATAAGAGTGCGATAAGGAGACGATAATCTAAAGGAGATTTAGTTGTTCCGGGCAGTAGTTGCCCTCACCGCACGAGGTGCTATAAATCTGTTCACACTTAATTTAGTCAGATCAAAATAAGTTGAAACGAGCTATACAAACGTTGCACAAACAATTGGACGCTTCGTCTGAGTGGCAGTATTGGCTTGCGTCATCCCGTAAACCACCCGCTTCCTAGTTCCTTTGATATTCACTAGAACTCCAAAGAATTTTTGTTATCACTACCAGCTAAACACGTATAAAAATTATTTTTTTACTTGCACCAGTTCGCCCGTCCTATTTTTTTTTCGAACCAAAATCCTAACGTATCTAATTCTAGGATTTAGAAGAAGCCCTTTTAACGGATGGAACAGAGGAATCATCGTGGTTACAAGAGCTCATCGTGAGATTACTGAGCGGCTGTTTGCAGAATAATGAAATATCCACGTTCAACTATCAGATGTTTTTGAGGCGATTATTTCGTCAAAAATGCCAGGAACACGATTCATATAATCCGTTCAATACCGACATCGATTTTCAGTTATTACCGTTACGCACTAAGGTCGATATTTTGCACGCTTTATGCGATTTTCGTTTGGACGCCGACGACGTTTTGGATCGGCTCAAGAATCTAGAGGCTGATAGTTTACGTGTGGAGCCGCTAGGTTACGACGATAATCAATCGGCGTATTGGTATTTTTACGGCACGCGCTTGTACAGGGAGGATTTCAAGAATAAGAACAGCAAGAAGGAGAGATCCATATGGCAAGTGATTTGTTTCACCGAGGAGGATTGGTTTCAGTTAGCGAAGAAGTTTAAGAAATCGTTTTCGAAGGCGGAGAAGCAGCTTTATAATACTTTGACGGAGAATTTTTTACCAGAGTTGCCTAGGTTGTTTCGCGAAAAGGAAAGGTTGGCCAGAAAGAGGGTGTTAGAGAATCAACCGAGAAGGACATCGAGTCGTATACGGAAGCAGGTATGTGTCTTGTTCTATACAATGAGTTCATGTTAAGAATGCAGTAGGTAGCGCTCTGAACCGAGGCACAAGCTCCCTCCCCTAGCACGAAGTGGCAAATATCAAGTACTATGTCAGATTTTCTGCGCTTTGTGCAATTTGGCCTTCGTTATTAGCTGATCATATTCAAAAATTTTACAGCCCTATCTATTCCCACACTGCATTCTTAACGTAAGCGAAGTATAGTTAACTTCATTATTACGGCATTAGGCTTGGAAATTGACGATTTGTACTTATCCTGGGCTCGATTAAATACTACTGAATTCTTTTTCTTTGAATAGAAAATCACATAGAAAAATAACTGTTGTTCCTGTTTTGTTGTACTGATCTGCGGTGTTTATAAAAGAGAATTAAATTCTTATCTTTTTATTTTTTATTTATTATTTAGTTAAATCCGGCATTTCGCTAGCAACGAGGCTAGCATCTTCAAATCATATCATACCGAGTGAGTGGAGATTTCTTAAGTTCTGCTCAGGCGGACTAAACTTTCACCTCTATACGTCGGGGCCATATCTCCCTACCTATTAGGATGAAAAATTATTCCCGGGAAGGGTGACTCTGGTCATCTCAAATCTGGCAAACGCGTTACGTACGTTTTAAACAAAGACGACGGTCCCTTGAGTAGGTCTGTGTTGATTGATTTATTACTAAGGTTCGATAAACGCGCTTTAGACTTATACGAGTTTGATATTCACGGCCTGATAAATAACGGAACTTTTTAGATATAGGATAAAATACACATTATATTATTGTTGAATTTTTTTATTCGAAATATGTTCCATTAGACTCAATACAGGGTATGGCATGGATGACTAATTCATGCATTGATTTTTTGATGTCGGGTTTTGGGATGTTATTCAGCACCTCTGTCATGGCTGCTTGAATGGTTGGAACATTATCATAAAAGTGTCCTTTCATTGCAGTTTTTAGTCGGGAACAGAAAATAGTCGCACGTCAAATCGACGAATCTGACTTTTCCCTCGTCGATTTTTCCAGCGTGACGAATCAACAATTGGAAAAGTTTTGCAAATAGCGTGGAAATCAGCATTCTGGGATTTAACGGCTCGTATCTGATGTTAGTTTTGTCCAAAATCGGACAAAATCTGATTTTTTTTTGTTTCCTAAATGTTGTCCAGTGAATGTAAATGCTGAGAAAGTCATGTTATGAAGCGAATTTGGAGCATTAGTTTCATGACTATCGGAATTCATCGAAGAATCGTCATGCTTACATTTTCCAACATGTTGTATTAATTAGGCAAATCGAGAATGAGGAAAATTACATCAAAATAGGTATCGAGGGTTTCTCAGGGCCGCTGATAACCGATCTGACGTCAGTTTTGGATTTTATACAATGGTCGACGGAAGATGGCACCACAAAATCGAGTGAACTCCGATTTTCAGCTCGCTAACTGGTGTGCAGCGAGAAACGATAAGAAAGTTAGCTTCGGGGACAAATTTGAATTTTGAAACTTGGATTTTGATCGATTTTGGGGCGCCATCTTCAGTCGGTAATTTCGTAAAATGCAAAACTAACGTCATATCCGTTATGAGCGATCCCACAAAACCCCCGAATGTTGAGACAAGTTTATTTTGTATTCAAAACCTCACGAACTTTTAAGGTCTTGTGGGGTGGTGCATTGTCGCGCAATAAAAACGTCGGCGTAAAAATAAACTGTTTATAGTCGTTACCGGGCCGCGTGTACCGCAAACGGTACACGGCACACGGCTCAAACTTTTTGCAAATCAATAAAAGTTAGGTATTTTTTATTTATTTTTTTCTATTTACAAACTTGTTTTTATTCGTTATTGTTTTGTTAGTAAAGAAAGGAATGAAACTATAAAAAAGCTTTATTCGCAATGCAAATCTTCACCAAGTTAAAAAAGTGAAAATAATAGAAAACATTCAGAAAAGAAAATTTAAATTAATATGGGACTGCGCAATTTTGAATATTTTTCGCCCTATATTGGTGCAAGAAATACATATAATTCGGACAACAAACGATTTTCTTTAATCACACTGTATATAAATCTATTTTTGGAAGAAATTTGATACGTCCGCGTATGCCGATTATACCTTAACAATTATTATTCTAATCTCCGATTAATCTTTATTATGAAGGAGGCGGTTATTGTTTATAGAAGATAATAAAGTATGAAACAATTTGCAATAGCAGTTGGAGCACGCAGACGGCGGCGAGTTTATGTGTCGAGACGTGCGTTAGATTTAGTTTTCCCAGCTCGTTTCCTTCGTTTTATAAAACTAGATCTTATACCGAGGTGTTTATTGCCTATATATTTCGAGTAAGTAAAAAACAAAAATTTTGCCTATAATCGCCTTGTGCATACAAGCAATACGAATTATCTGGCCTACAAAGTTAAGGATTAGGTGACGTATTTTAAAGGGAGATTTAAACCAATTCGTCAACCTCGCGTTCTACATAAACACGCTACGGAATTATTTCCGGTTTTTGAAAAACACCACCGTTTCGGTGTACACTTATTTTTCCCACACCGTCTAATTATTTGGAACTAAATTACACTAAAGTATTAACTTCTAACTGGAGTCTATGGTAGATACCCCTATAAAAATATATAATTAAACTATATTTGTCACAAATTAATCCTGAATTATGATAGGGGTGGAATATGTAGGATTATGAATGATAAATTAGTAACTAAGGTTTGATAAAAGAGTGGGTGACGTGTTATTATTAAGTAGTGTAAATTGGTCTTCACTTACGTGCAAGGCGCGACATTAAAATTCGGAGAAGTAAAGGCGTGAGTTCGGGTTACACTACTTAATGAGAACTAAGGTTTTTTTATCAAACCTTAATGATAACACGTCATCCACTCTTTTATCAAACCTTAGTTACAATTCAGTGTATTTCATTCAGTGTATCGAAACTTAATGATATAAAAGTGTAAAAAATGAGATGCAAAAAGAAGAAGTAGAGGTAGAAGACTTGTTCAAGTAGCGACGTGGGTGTACAAAGGCCACTAATGTCAATGTTTAGGTTTTATTCATTCACTTATTTACAAATATACGGGGCGATCGGGATTGATTGAATGTAGTGGACGAATCTGAAGTTAATAAATGAATAAAAATCGAAATAAATAATAAATGAATCGCATATCTGTTTGTACAATGTCGTTTCTAATATTTACCTTTACGTCGTAAAATAAATATCAGTAAACGTATCGGAAAACTCAAATAAATCAACGCTGCCAAATAAATTCACTCATTGTTGATATCCCTGTATATTTCCCTTTTTAAGTGATGATTTCCAGGATATTTCGGTTGAGTTACATCGCTGGGTAACCTAGGATTAGATAAGCAACTCGCAGTACGCACATACCCAAAATCGGTGCTACGCGCCTCTCCCCCAGAAAGAGAATACCTCTCGTGAAATTTCTTTTACAGATCGACGTCGGATTGTAAATACTTTAACCCTCTTAAGGCCGATGAACACTAACTGTACATTCTTCTACAAGTTTTCTCTCTCCTCAAGTCCGACTTTTAACTTGAAACTTTGCTAGGAAATCTGGTGTATGTTGTATTTTCTCTACAAGAATTTATACAAGCTAGAAGTTTGCATTTGAGAAAAGACAGGTTGGCAACACACAAATAGAACACATATTTATAACTGTCAATGTCATAGATCTTAGAGGTTGATTACACTGCGTGGCTTCTAGGAAAGAAATGCAAATAATAAGTTGGCAGTGTTCTCGGATTTTAAAAGAATTCTTTATAAGTTACTCATCAAGAATTTCTTGTTAGTGTCCTTGCTCTGCTGTTAGGGTGATTTCTCTTTTGTGATTATTAGTCTGGGAAAACAGCGATCATTACGAAATAAGTTACGACAGCCTAGATATACACAAAACTATTCGCATACAGAATCAGTTTAGTACTGACTGTCGTAACTTATTTCGTAATTGTACGCTGTTACCGCTGTTTGTCCAGACTAGTGATTATTGTTAGCAGGCATTTTCTATTTTTTCTTTTAGGGCCTTTGAATTAGAAAAAATTGAAAACTCAATTCGGCTAGTATGTAATTAATTTTTTGTTGTTGTGTTTCTTTCGTTTGTTTCTTCTTTTTGATTTGTGTCGTTTGTGTTTTTCTTTTCGATTTGTTTCGTTTTTCTCCAGATTTTGTTTTCGTCTTTTTCTCCCCGATTTGTTTCATTTTTTTGATGTTTTTCGTTTTATATTGTTTTATTCTTTTTGATCGTATCAACACTTAATTTCCCAATTTCTTCCACTCGGAATGCCAAACTAGTTGCCGAAATACGCATCTGCGATTATTTCCGAAAGGTGCGATAAGGGTAACTCCTATTTATTTTATATAGGATTTTTAACTACAATCTCCTTAAATTGTTAGCCGATATTTGGTTAAAACTTATCACTTTTGATTTCCACACTAGGATTGTACGAATTCTGTACCTTCTTCTGTATATAAATTAGGAATTGGTCGCCGAACAAGAGCAGCAAGTGGAGGCGGAAAAAGAGAGCGATCGTCTCCAGAAGGAAAGGGAGGAGAAAGAGGAGAAGGAGAGACAGCACAAGCAGAGTATCGAGAAGCGCAGACGCGAGGCCTATGAACGAAGGACGAGGCTCAAGGAGCAGAGCGACACGCAAAGCGACAATTCGGAGAACCGTTATGACATGGGAGGTGCCAAAACGAGGGTCAAGAAGTCCAAAACCAGACAGCGACAGAATTCCGAGAGTTCTGCCAGCAGTAAAGGTAAAGACAATAGATAGATAGGTTGGGGTAGATTTGAGGAAAAATTAAAAAAAAATCGTTTGTATGGATGTTCAGGATGAAATTGTTTTTATCATTTTGTCACGTTAATGCCGTTTAATTGATTTTGATGAGTAAATTATCATTTTGGCGCGCTTCAACGTCGATGGCACTAGCGACATCTATCGGTATGCGTACGAACTGTTCTCTAATTCAGTTCTTTTGTAGTCCAATAGCTGGCACTGCTATCGCAAAACATATATTTTATATCGTCCTCACAACTTATGCTTAATCATCAAATTTAAGCAGAAGAAAGTTAAAAAAATAAAACAAAATTTGTAAGAGAAAATATTTTTCTAATGTCACCGGAGAACCATAACAATTTCTTTTAATATTGAAGTTTTCCAACGAAAATTTTGAGAACTTCTGACCCGGTATGCGTTCAACTTAGATGTTTATTATTTAGATCTAGAAATAAACGCCAGTAGTGGCTTGGGCCATATATTTAGCAACAAGTATGATATTACGATAAGACGCAACCAACTACCGAGTCCTTTAAGTTATTATCAAATCATACGTCGCATTAAATAATTACAACATTTACTATTTTGACAAAGAAATGTAAACGCTAGTAAAATTAGGTCACTATGTTAAGGAAGGTTAAGTAGATATTTGGATAGGACGTGTCTATTTATTTTTACGGGCAACGCGTCTAACGCCGATTTTGTGAAACTTCAATTGTCGAAATCCCCTTTACCCCTCTGTCATTTGCGGACCATCGAAGCAAAATTGCCGTAAACCACGTTCTCCGTTTCTTATTCTTACAGATCGCGGTTCGGTGTTTTCAAACGCCAGTAATCGCAGCTCAAACAGAGGCAACGCGCGAGCAGAAAATAAGGGTGCGACGAACACAACGACCGTAGGAAGACAGACGAATAACTCGTTGGCCTGCGCTACCGGCCAGATCGTCATACAACCGGTTTCGAATCCGCACAGGAAGAAACTGAAGACGTCCCAAGTGTAAGTGCCGATTTAATCAGATCGTTCTGTACATTTACACACACAGTCGCTCCAAATCCCATCTTTATTTGCGCCATCAGAATGAATCCGTTATGTTCGCTTGTAAACATTTTAAAGTTTAATCCAAAATAATTATTTTTTATTTTATGCCATATGATATTCTACTTAGCTTATCTTACGCAGAAATGCGATGAATCGGGTTTGTACTAAAAAGGACAGCTCTGTTACTTTAAATGTATGTTAAAAATGAAGCGAAAACGTAAAAAATGACAGCAAAGATTGTGAATAACGATTGTACGCCTATGTCAAATGCTAGTATGATCCTAGTGATATGCAGATACCATAAACCTTTTTAACATAAGAATCCTCAGATTAAAAAAATTACTTGGCACGTGGTAGACAATCATTCTCGATAAGTCTGCATTATATACTATGTATTGGAATAGCGCAATGTTGCTATTCTAGTACAGTCGTATTAGATAGTTGTAGTACTGTTGGCGTAAATTCAACCACTCTAGTGATGACGATGAATTAAGACGAAATGTTTCTAAACCTTGAATAATAACACAATTTTTTTACTTACTTAATTCTTCCTAATGTACCTTTACGATGCCGAGAAATCATAAATAAAATTTTTATTTATTTTCTTGCTGTAAAGTATAAACATACAGGAGATTATCATTCAACAGCCCTCGCTTATCCCAATTTCCGTTTTATCTGACGTCTCTTAAAAAAATAAAATTTGATTTTATTCTTTTTTTTGTGTAAAAAATAAATATATAGTAGGGTCTCGTTTAACCGACCTTCGCTCATCCGGCCTTCCGTCTTATTCGAGGTCCCTAAAAAGAACAACACGCCTGAATCGCCAACGTGTTTGTCATGCCATGCTTTTCCTATTGGTAGTTTTTCGCTTTTTCTATTACTTTGTTATAAAACGTATTGTTTAGTCGCTTAATTTGTAGAATTATAACGTAGTTTGGTGTTCAATCAGAACTTTGTTAATTCCCTCCTATTATCCGACGCTCTGCCGGTCGGATAAATGAGACTCGACTGTATTTTTAGAAACCTAATTTTTTACCATACTTGTGTGGTAGGGATAGATAGGACTATAAAATTCTTGAATCTGATTGGCTATACCCTGCTCATCCAACAGAAATAGTTAAACCACTCCCCATAAATTTATACCAATGAGTGTAACAGACTGTTTAACATGCTACAAATTCTTCCTTATTAACTAGACGCTGCAATGATTCCAATAAGCATAAAAATATAAAAGTAGTATTTATTTATAACCACAAAAATTACTATAAAGAATATGTAAATTGTCACAGTAAAAATTATTTTTCTAAAAAGTACATTCATTACTGAAACCATTTACCAAAAACTGTTTTTGATAAATGAATTAGAATAAAAGCAAAGGGTATCAACGCTGATGCAACTGTC
This sequence comes from Chrysina gloriosa, assembly GCA_038088585.1. NCBI lineage: Eukaryota > Metazoa > Arthropoda > Insecta > Coleoptera > Scarabaeidae > Chrysina > Chrysina gloriosa. The sequence goes on from CM076087.1 coordinate 102,623,019, forward strand.
AAAATCTAGAAACGAAATGGTCCGATACCGATTTTTAAACATACGACCAATAGAAACATTTTATTCAAATTTCGCGCACTTTTGTGGGGAGTGGCTTAACTATTTCTGTTGAATGAATAGAGTATAATAACGACGACCAAATAACACAGAGCGCAGCTTATGTGACATAGCAGTTGATAGTTGTTACTCTATCTAACGTCACCTTGGTACTTATCCGAGGAGGTTGTCCTATTTTGATTGTACCTTGGTTTAGAGCGCCACCTACTGTACTCTTAACGCGAACTCAGTATAGTGGGCCATACATGTTCAGTGATGCTACATTCTCCAACATAAACATGACCCGTCGTATGGGAGCTTGCCATCACCTACCGACTTACCAACTTACCAACTTAATATTTACAGATTCCTGCAAATTTTCTCAAGTTTATTTCTTGCATAACGACAGAAAATATGAATATTATTTGTCCTCTCCCTTCTTGATGGTCGAACAATAAAAGCGAACATATGAAAGATTGGAAACTTCGCTTTTCTTTTAACCCCGTCCCGTAAATCCCCTTCCATATCCACGACGATGATCATGTAAGTCATTATCGTTCCGTTAATTAGAAACGTAGGTATTATGGTAATTTTTTGATTTTGCTTTATTTTTTTCGTTGAACCTTTGAACCCTCAGACCTTCGTCTTACTAACACGTCGCGTGACGAGCAATACTATTCTCCCACCTTTTTATACGCGTTGCGTTACACCGAGTTAACCCTACGGCTCGGTATAGCGCCATGGTGATGGTAAATGCAGGACTCGACCGATCAGTCGGGTGTACGCGTGGCTGTTGTCAAAAGGGTTCAAAGGCTTAAAACGTACTTAGGGTGACCTTTCTCTAAAGTGAATTTTCTCGCAGTTTTCGTCAAACAGATGAGGACCTTCAAACGGGTATGCACAAGATTCTGGATCAAGTTAAGAATCACAACGATGCCTGGCCGTTCGTCGATCCGGTCGATGAGGAGTACGCGCCCAATTACTATTCGGTCATAAGGAAACCTATGGATCTTCAGAGCATGGAGGAGAGGCTCGAAAGGGGTTATTATAAGTCCTTTTCGAAGTTCAAAGATGATTTTCAGTTGATCGTCGATAATTGTCGCTTGTACAACGGCGCCGATAACGGTAAGACGCTCTTTTTTTTAAATATTTTTAATTCGGTAAGACGAATGTGCAATAATTATTATTACACTACACTGTGACGACCTGTTTTGAACCGAATTGTTTCGGAGGATGGGGGTAAGGTGAAACATGGTAGATGTTCAAGCAGATATTGTTTGAAAGTGTATACGGATTAATGTCAAGCTGTTGATTTTATTTTAGGGCTTTTAGATCGTTCGCAGATCGTTAGGTGTTGTCTGTTTACTCTTTCATTATCAATTAGTATTAACGGAAATCTTTGAATAACGAAAGAAAAGGAGCGAACCTAGGTCTGTGCGGAGCTAATATTTTGAAAACAATTGTTCCGATGGATTTAATAACATAAATAAAAAGAACCGCGAACTGTTAATCACAAGGAAATGTTGTAAAGCGTCATACCTTGATCACGTGGTACGTAATGAGAGGTGACGGTTTAAGTGATAATTGAAGGAAAGATTGAAAGTATACGGTCAGGTGTAGGCTGCCCGCGGGGGAGAGGGGGGGAGGAGAAAGAGAAGAAAGGACAAATGTGATCGTAACTACAAAAATAAAATAAAAAATAAATATTAAATATATTGCGTTATAGGTAAAATGTGTATTTGAAATTGGGCCCCACTACAATCGCTAGTTTACCTGTTTCAGCGTTTTTATAAAATATACTTAATCCTGGAATTGCTGAATTATTCCGAAAGCACTTTCCATACTGTGTAGATAAATATATATATATACAGGATGTAATTGTGAAAATGGTAAATTTATTAATATGGCAAAGCTGGTAGGGGTATAGTTAACGTAATTAGCAAAAACAATGGCAGATGACGCGAAACATTTTTGCTTAATTTTAATAAAATTTTGCCCCCTAAATTTTTACATTATGGTACTGTATGGTATGATACTGTAGGATTTTTAAATGAATAATCAGGCATTCAGTCATATTCGGGTATTCTGCAATGTAAGCAGATGGTTACATTGAAAAAGCGCCGCCAGTGAATAGAAAAGATTTATTTATTGGTAAGCAATGTAAAGTCGCGAAAACAAAGAAAGTTTTACAAGTAATGCCTAACATTAGATCTGTTTGATAATAATATGTTTATGTGATTGGTGCGTAAAAATGTTTAAAGTAAAATGATTGTATACGGCTTTTATTTTATTGGTTGTCCTAAAAAGAGTATGGATGGCCAGCTCAGTTTTTCTTTGTGATACAGGCTGTATATTTTAGCCGATCAACAAATCATATTTTTAGTCTGTTTCTGATATGGGTTTTGCAGTTCATTCTCGTGAGGTTTGTGTAGAAATATACAGCATGTTCAGGATTAATTCTTTAACTATAATAAAAATAATTTCCTTAAAAAACATTATTTTCATTTTGCCCAATTATTTCAACTTGAACAGTTTGTATATTATGTCCATATTCTACAAATTTAAGTTCCACATCGGCTAATATTAGGGTTCCGTATATGATAGGTACATATATGCTGTCGTTTTAAAGATTTTTAAAGAAACATTTTTAATCATAAAATAAATAAATAAGTAAATAATATTTGTATACTATATTCAAATAAAAATTTAACAACAGCCGGAATACGGAATCAACATTACATACAATAGTAGAAAATGGAAAAAAATGAAAATAAAACCCCTCAACTTTCCTTTGACAAACAAAACAATTGTTATCTTTCCTAGCAATTATTTTTTTGTTTCTCTCATTTCAGAATACACCAAAATGGTCGATAACTTACAGAAAGTATTCGAACGTATCACCGAACGGTACTTAGATGAAATTACCTCAACAGACGAAGAAATTGCCGTGGAATACCCGGACGCGAATAAAGACGCCAAACTCAATAACAAACGTAAAAAGCGATTCCGGCTTGGTCACCAAACGCAAACCGACGTTAGCGGCCCAAACCGACAATAAACGGGACAGATCTCATTCCGCCGATTCCATCGGGAAAGAAAGTATCGCCGATGAAATCGAGGAAAAACCACCCCCGACGACCAATCCGATTAGTAAGAAGCACGCGAAAAAGAGGATGGAGCGCAGAAACCTAGTAAGAAGCATCAGAAAGTTAAATCGAAAAGCGAAACGAAAACTAATAAAAACGAATCGGTCGGGAAGAAGAAGAATCAAAAACGCTAAAACGAAGAAGGCACCTAAGGTGAAATCCCCTCCCAGTCCGGTCAGATCGAGAAGTAAAAGTTTTAGTCGTAGTCCAAGTAAGGATAGGTGGAGCAGTTCGCCTCCCCCGTCCTGGCCGCCCTCCTCGCCCGATAGTAGGTTTGATTTTTCCCCGCACCGGAATAAGAAGAAGGGGAACAGTAATTTGAGCGACGGGGAGAAAAGCAATAATACGTTTACCAAGCATGATAAATGGAAAGAAGTGTACAAGGACGACTTCGATATAAAATTACTTAAAGATCGGTCGGCGTCGCCTCCAAAACACAAAGATAAACACAACAAGCTTCGAGAAACCATCGAGAAGCTCAAGGCCAAAAGCGACTTCGCGAATAAATTCAAAGAGAAGGATTCCCCGAAGGATTCGGATAAGATGAAAGAAAATAAAGACGATAATAAAAGTAAGAATCACGATAAACCAAAACAGAAAAGCGTTAAAACGAAAAGTGCGATCAAATCTGCGAAAACTGTCGATTTGGACGATGCTTGCAGCACCGCCGATAGTATCCAATCCGAGTCTAAGAAGCAGCAAGATAATAAGGCCGCCAATAATAATTCCACAAGTTCCAAAACTACCTCGATGGAAGCTTTGACGCTAGCGACGGAGCAAACGCTCAAGGATATCAATAAGTGGTTGGATGATACTCCCAAATTTTCCGAGTTCAGCTCGGCTAGTAATTCGCCGTCGCACTTTTCCAGTTTAGACGATTTCGATCTGAAGATGGAGCAGGATCTTCGCAAGAAGAACGAGAAACCAGTCCAGAAAAAGGAGGCGCCGGCGAAAGAAAAGAAGAAACCGTTCAATCGCGATTTGACGAAGTTCTTTCGACGACGTGAGATACAGAGGACGATCGATCGGTTACAACCGGGGAAAAGCAAAGGAAATCTGATCACGAACATACAAAACGCGAATAAACCGGACGAGCTGTTTCCGTTAGGACCGCTATCGAAGGCGAAGGACACTAAAAATTCCTTAATCGTTAAAACGGACGACACGGCGCCCAAACTAAGTTTGGGCTCCGTCCTGGATAGTTTCGGGGCGCATAAATTCGTGGACGATCCCAAGAAAGATGACGATGACGACGTGAAAGACGGCGAAATCAAGGAAGAAACGTCAAAGATGGAGAAGGCGCTGGAAACATCGAGTAAGCCGGAAACCGAGCAGGTGAAACCTGACGACTCCGCGGTTAAAGTGGAAAAGGAAACGGCGAAAATCGGTTGTAGCCCGGGGAAAGCGACGCCCAACCTAAGTGCCTGGTTTAAAGCTTTCGGGGCGCCCAAGGTACAAAGCGCCCCGAAGAAGAACGATGCGAAACCCGACGCGAAGGATGAGAAAAATCGAAGAGAAAAAGGACGATGTGGGTAAAAAGTTGGTACCACTCGGGGATCCCTCCCCGATATCCGATAATCCTTTGATGCCACACGGTCAACCGATTAGTCGACAAAGGAAAATCAGTACGGGAAGTAGCATGTCCGAACGATCGTCCTTCTCGCAGGACCTCGATTCACCTCGCGTGGGAATCGATGAACGGTTGTCTTACCCAGCCCCTTATCCTTCGCCGTTGCATAAATCACCGTCGGGAGCTTCGCCGATCATGGCGTCCCCTAGACCGGATGTTTCCCCGAAATCGACGTCATATCCGACGTTCAACGGGCAAATGCGCGTCGGTTTCTATCAGGACACCGTCTCGACTAAAAGCAGCCCCGATAAATCGTCGTGTAGTCCTAGAGATAATCCGCAGTCCCCCTATCCCCAATATTCCGATCAAGTATATACTCCCCCGACGCAAAACTCCCCGTATTCCTACGGGAATCCCCCGTCTTACTCGCAGAGCCCTTGTTATTCGAGCCAGGCCAATATGGATCCAAATAACGCATATTCGTACAGTAAATCTCAGTATCCGATGAAAATCGTTCCGAATTACGCGAATTCGCCCGTCTCCAATATGTCGATGCACTCGCCCCAACCGAATTCACCCGTTCCCCAACAGCAAATGTCGCCGAATTTAGAAAGTAGAATCGCCGAGAAACAGATGTTCCCGGTTAAAAAGCGAGCTTATAGCGATAACGAGGCGGCTAGTTCACCAGGCAGGTACGATATGCAACAACAGCAGCAGCAGCAAAAAGTCAACAGGAACAATTTCCGGTGCATAGAAATGTTGAAATGAATTTGATGATCGGGCATCACGACGTGATCGAACCGAATCAAAATTCGCAACATTCTCAACACTCACAGCACTCGCAGCATTCGCAACATTCGCAGCATTCGCACCATAGCAGTTTGAGCCCGGCTAGTGTCGGGTCACCCAAGCAATACATTCATCAGAACGTGACCGAACAGCAGAGGCAGCCTCCTCAAGCAACTCAGAATATCGAAAGGGACTCGAATCAGGAGGAAATCGCTCAGAATTCGCCCCGCAACAATTCTTATCTTACCGGAGGATATAATTTCAATGCGGATGTGGGATATTCCCTGAATATCCCCTCCACGAGGTCTTTGGACGTGGATAGGACCATCGATATGACGAAATATACGAATATGGGATACGCGGGGGTGACCTCGGTTTCCAACGGACCACCCCTTCACCAGATCCGATTTGAATTTCGCCAGATCCACCCCAACGACCGCCCCGATACAAAGCTTGGCGCAAACGAGTTCCGGAAACAATCAAACTTTGCCCTCGCCCAACTTGGTCATGCGCTATTCCGATCCGAATAATATGATGAATATGAGTTACAAACAAATTAGCGCCGGAAACAATCTGCAATCCCAGCAACTATCCACCTTGAACCGCTCGAACATCCTGCAAACTGTTAGATCGACCAGCGAAACGATGGTGAATCGCCTATCGCAACCGCTAGACGTCCACAGCAGTTACAAATCATCCGACGTCACAATACCGCGCCCCAATTATAACGCGGCGTCGTTAGAAATGGACCAATCCTTGAATTTGCGCGGGAATATCGGGAATCTGTCTCATATCGTCGATCGGTTCCCGTCGGACGATCGAATGCTCGGCTTGCAATCTACGCCGCAACCGTTCTATCCCGAAAAGACACTCGCGTCGGCTCACATGTTGAGCAAACCGATTGCTACGAACTCGTCGGCGCTACCGATGTTCACCCAGCCCAACATCACGATACCCTACCGGGAGAATATGCAGGTCAACAGTTCTCTCTACGGCAGGCAGATGTCGGAGTTGCAGAATACGAGCGTCATGTCTCAAGAGAAGCCCATGACTTTACCGCAGGCGCCGGAAAAGAAGACGAAGAAACGGAAAAGTAAAACTGCGGGTGAGTTTTTCCCAAAAATACGTTTTTTTTTACGGTGTTGTATCCAAGGGGTAACATATTGCAAACGAGAACTCTCACGCCCAGTCAAGTCGTGTCGTGCCGAAAGTGGAACACGTTGTTGTCACTTCGTCCTTCCCCTCTCTCTCGGTCTACTCTCAAAGGAACACCGGCAACTGAGAAATTATGATTTTTTTTCTTTGGAACGTTATCGAAGTAATTAGTAATTCAAAGTATTTTATATTTAGGAACTTGCGCTTCACAGTGCGAAGGTCAGGCGTTCAAAGCGTAGCAGTTTAAGATCCAAATATGGATCTGTTAGCTGTAATACGTTGCGAAAAAAGTAAGAAAAAAAGCCACTAGGCGGGCCAGAAGCAGTGTAGTATACGTATGTATACAGCTCGGTGGTACCGAATCCTTACACCGAAAGGTATAAAAGGGTAAAAGATTATATATATTATATTTAGAACGACACTTATCTATGTACATTAATCAATGACAATTGAAACTTTATTATTGTTTTTTAATACCTTTACTATTATATATATATATATATATATATACATTACAAGAAATAAACAGTAAATACGAAAAAGTATTCAAAATATTCAAGGAAAAGAAATTGTATACACGACATGAGAGTGTATGCGTGAACGGTCTCGTTCGAATAATGAGAGTTGTGAGGTAGATTTTTTCTACTAGGAGTAGACCGAAAGAAAGAGAGAGACGAAGCTCTTCACTTTCGGCAGTCGTACACGACTTGAGAGCGCGAGCATTCTCATTTGCAATATGAAAGATCTGACTGTATCGAATTTCAACTTCTAGCTGCGCCATCTACAGTGCAAACGGAATCTACCTCGAATATCGCAAGCAGCGTCCCAAGTCAGGGCTTCCAATCGTACGCCGGTTTGAAAAATTCGACGGCCTCCCTCGAGCCCAGTGCAATATCGCTGAAGACGACGAGCGTGGTGCCCGGCAGCGCGTTCAACTTCGGCCCCGGTCCGGCCGGTCTAGGACTCGGTTCCGGTCTGTACGCCGACAAAGATGCATATCCAAATTTCCTGGAGGACTTCCGGACTTCCGCCCCCAATTATTATATGGCGGCCGCGGCTGCCGCTCATCATCGATCGACGCCGGATACGGCCGAGAAACCGGTACGGACCGCCCATCAACCAACCGCGAATCAGCCCCCGCCCACTTATCCGTTCTTGGGCGCGCCCCAACCGCGACCGCCGAGTTATCCGCTGGGCGGGGCTTTCATGCCGCCGCCTCCTCATCAAGCTTCGCTGATGGATCCGAGTTCGCCGTTGTATCAGCAATATCTGCAGGCGGGGGTGTTGCATCAGGGGCTTTTGGGGGCGGGCGCTTATCCGGCGGGATATCACCATCCGGCTTTGAGTATGCGGCAACCGTACGATACGATGACTAGGCCGTCGTGGCTTTAAGAATGATCATTGTAAATGTTAATTGCGGATAAGGCGCGAGTGTAAATTATGTATATTATCCTTTACCAAAGACATTTTATACACAACTTATAGTTTTAATATTTGTATATATATATACGCGTGTGTGTGGGAATTTTTATCGCGATTAATTTTTGTTTTGTTTTATTGTTATATGTGACGTGTAGTCTATGATATGATTTAAAGCAAAGTAATTTTTTATGAAGGCAAAGAAGGGAAGATGGAGGTTGTTAGTAATGATTAGACTGACATTAGACAAATATGCGGTATGACAAAGGACAGGTGACCCATCAAACCGCATATTTATTCGATTTTGCCATGACGTTGTAATTGAATCGGTTTCCTTACCAAGCAATATTTATCTAGGGAAACTGTAGATGGTGTTGTAATATTTATAAACAACTTGCAAAAATTTTTTACGTGAATATTATATTTTATCAATTTTATAACATTTACACGCCTCGGTATTGAGCGGGAATTGTTTTTAATTTTATTAGGCATTTTTTAAACGATTTTACCTCGTAATTTGGTACGTTTCAAGATCATAAAAACTTGTACTTGTCAATTGCCTATAAAGCGTTTCAGTTCTAACACCGCACACTATTAAAGCGGCGACTGATTTGTAACAAAACATTGTAATGTAACACGAACAGAACGCATTTAGTTTATAGTTTTAGTTTAGTAAATAAAGAAATTGTCGGAAGAATACGTGCTGCCAATGTAAAAATAAACGTGCCCAGTCGTTACTTGGCCACGTGTACCGAAAAACGGTACACTTTTTTTCTTCGAGTGGAAATAATAGAACACAATTCGTTGAATATTTTTCGCTTATATTGATACAAGAAATACATGAGAATGGCTTCTTAGAACAATGATAATGAAACATATTTCCATACAAAAGCTTTTAAATAGTTCAATATTATTTATAGGATAAATAACTTAACTCATAACTCATTACTTGACTGCGTACCTGGTCTGTACCATTTTATTCACACTGTTTGGAAAGTGCTTTTTTGTACATCAACAAGTGATAGCAAGACTTACTTTGAGGAATTCCTTTATTAAGGACACACATATAATTCGGCTACGGAATGAGGTGTAAGCGTGTACCAGAAGTGGTACATGCTACATAGAGTCTATTAATAAATACACATACAGGAGATTCCCCGAAAACACGAAGAATTATTCCGGGAAAGAACGCGCGAAATCTCAAATTGCGTTTTTACGCTGACGGCACGTGTCTGCTCGGACATTTTTTCTATTTACTAAACTATTATCGGCACATCTGTGTAATCGTCAATTTCGAGAACTGCAGTGTGTCTTATAGTTCATTAATTAACCGTTTTAGTGCCACCGGTATTCTTTTGTTTCCAGACGTTGATAATTGGCAGGCGCTTGACTCCGACCGTGGAGCTAAATGTCGGCTGCAAGCTGCTTACATTTTGTGGCAATGATCGCGTTCGCTAGACAACTGTTCACGAACTGTTGGGGGTTTTTCTGGCGAACTGTGTTTGCTGCGTCAAGGTCATCCAACATGTTAGCTGCAGCAAACTCGTTTGCACAAATTTAGCGTCTAGGACACGAACATTAGGAAGAAAAAGAAGAGAAATATAATACACAACAAGCGTTTTGTGATGCCAATCGCAAACAGTTGGGTCTGACAAATGCGGCCAGTGTTCAGAAGGCTAATTATAAACTGTACTTCCTCAATTTCAAGTATCCAAGAAAATGGTAATTCCAAACACATTGACTGTCATTTTTCGGGATGGGACATTTCACCGCCGGCGAACTAAAACAGTCCAGGATTGTACAGATCAGTTCCGCGACAACTGCGGATAACAGCGGTGTACATGAACAACGGCAGTGTACACGAGCAACGGTGGTGTACACGAACGACGGTGGTGTACACGAACGACGATGTACATGGACAAATAGGAGTATTTTCTCATTACGGGGGATTATGCGTATGTGCGTACTGAGAGTTGGTGATCCAATCCTAATTCTGTGCCTGCTCTCTCAGGAGCAAATTTGATTATCTCAGAATTAACCAAAATATTACAACTTGGCGGCGACATGGGCGTGGCGTATCGGTCGCGGCGAATCGGCAATCATTGTATTCCCGTGTTTGTTACCTCTTTATCCGGTTGCTTTTTTTTTTTCCTTTTGCGAAAATCTAACATCAAAGGAGGTGTGGTACACAAAATAGCACACTCTCATAGCAGGAGAGTTCGTTTTACCTACTTTAAGCCCAGAACTCGAAGCGATCGAAGCGGTTTTTCTCAAGTTTTAAACATATTTTCCCAAATCAGCAAAAATATTTTTGTTCTTTTATGATTTACTTCCATCGCCTTAAACACTTAATGGTTACGTTGATTTAAACATGTAATCAGCAAAGAATCTAATCATATCATAGTTCTACACACAATTATTTTTTAACACACTATATAGGGTTATTCAAAAAATAAGAAATATATACATAGGTATCTCGTAGATACTCGCCTTTTTTTCCTTTTATTTATCGAAGGCAGATAAATCTAAATCCGCATATGCCTACCTATTTTATACGTACGTTTTTTTTTTACGTTTATGAATATTTTAAATGAAATTTTATCAGATAAAAGGAATTTATTTATTTATTTTTTTATCGTCGAACGTGCAAAATCAAAAATCTCTTTAAAAAACGTTTCGCTAAATCAAATTTTATCCATGACGACTACGAGTAATTAGTTAGAAAAAATATATATATATTTATTGTTGAAACGATTTTGTGATAGCACTACCCGCAATTGTAAAGTTTTGCTTAACCCTGTATATCCTTTTAATAATATTAAGAGCAATTTTTTCTTTCTTGTTTTACTTTTTAGATTTGCTACATATAGAATTATATTATTGTGTAATATCTACCACGAGCGGCCGATGTGTCTCAAATTCTCGATTTTCATTCAATTAAGTTCGAAAGAAATTTAAGACACCTAGCAAGAAAAATAGTAAAACTTACCATTTTTACACGATCAAGCTGTAATAGGGATACGTTTACGCCTTATGTATTTGTATATCGATAGTGTTTAATTTTAAAAGTGCAGTGTGTAGTGTGGCTCTGTGATTCGACGATAATTATATATTAATTATCATCATCCGCGAACGATTATATTAACGATTTAGAATTAATTATTTACCGCAATTAGATGAAGAAATTCGTTCTTATTACATTTTTTTTGATTACTATAGACGTTTGTTCATTAAAAACAAGAAAGTTGTCGTTATTTATTTTTTAAGGGAAAAAGTATATCTAATCTAATGTCTCGTAAATATATTTAATATATAATTAATTCGTAAATATTAGGAGTTATGTTGAGTTGAAAGGACGAAAAGATGGAGAAAATCGGTTGTAATCCCTCCTCGTTCCTTTCGTTTGAATTACGCGCGTACGGGTAGGGCGATGGTATCGGCGAGAAATTGGGGGAAAGTTTTGAAGCCTGAAACATAAGGTTCGTACCAACACAGCACAAAATCAGTTTGCGAATCGTCGCATGTACGCGACGATCCACAAACTGGTTTTGTGCTGTGTTGGAACCAATGTATAGGTTGTGCAAGTGGATAGCGGCGGCTCAAGCCACTGGATAAGCACTATTCTAGACCAGGAATGCTCGGACCTGTACTATCAGCCATGGTAAAAATACAATAGGTATGCTATTGCGCATCTTCTGATGACACGGATTGGATATTTAAGTTGGACGATGAATAACAGTCTATCGTTTTATACCGGGCAGCGGGTCAAATATTTTTCTGACTCACAGCATACAATACACCGTCCTAAAGTTGTCCTATACCCCCAGTAGTATGATGACGTGCAATGGACAATATGCGCACACCGAACGTATTTTCGAATCTTTAACCTTCTTATACTCACGTCAAAATGAAAGACGTATACTATACTATATAAATCGGTCTCACAGACCGTATGCGTGAGTATAGGAAGGTTAATAGCGTACCTATCGTATTTTTACCATGCTATCGGCGATCTACCGCCCAAAAAGAAGGGGAGGGAGGTACAACTGACAGGGGAAGATCCCCCATGTCTTTTATTATGTTGTTCAATTCGATTTCGTTGGTATTCACAAGGGGTCCATTATTATTGCCAACTTCGAACGTTACCATCAATAAACGAATTACATTTATAATACTCATGGCGACCATTTTCAACACTACAGGACTGCCATATAACCAACCAGTAACTATTATGAATTTCAAGTTTGATAAGTTATACATGCCACTTGTTTATCTCATTCAGCCTATTTTCTTTACGAAAACATGTCTACTATTTACTGGTCTAATGTAGCTTTCTTCGATAACCATCCAACTTTTAGATAAGAAACAATCTAATCTAATGAAAAACATACAGTACATTTTTTTCTGTCTGTTTGATAAATCCTATCCAAACAAACAATTTTTGTCTTAAAACTTTTTCTCTATCTCTTACCGCCAGCGAGTTAAGCGCATCGGAAGAATACAAAATTTTCCATTGTTTTTCACCCACTCAGAGTGTTTTTCGTAGTACATACCTATATATTAGAGATGGGACGAATCCAAATTTTCTCGAATCCGAATCCGAAAGGATTCTCGAATCTCTCGAATCCTTCGAATCTCGAATCTCTCGAATCCATCATATAATTACAATAATAAGAAAGGACAGAGAGGAAAAACAATTTTACAGGAAAATTTTAAAGCTACTTTAATTAAAAACGATACAGTTTTTAAAAATATTTATTAAAAAGATTTTTTTTTTGAACATATTTATATTACAAATGAAATTAAAAAAACAAATTACACAATATTAAAAGATAAATTATGTTAAAATCTTGATGATTATGCAACAATCATAATTTTTGTAATTAGATTAGTTATATTATTTGCTGTCTGTATTTGACATGTTCCATACCTTTTCTGGTCTCAGGAATAAAGATATTTATTTATTAAAATACCACAAACATTAGGAAAGCATGCCAGCTTATAAATACTTTGTGGCTGAAAGAACGAGAACCGAAGAGAATCGTCGAGATCTTTCTAGTCAGTGATTCATATGTGTCGTGATTACATGAGTCATCATTATTATTATTTTTTTTTTGGATTCGAAAGATTCGAATTACGAAAATCGTGCGAAGATTCGAGTTTTCGAATCTCGAATCTTTTCAGGATTCGAGGATTCGCGGATTCGAATGTCCCATCTCTACTATATATGATCTATATGTTCCCAAAGTTTCATATTTTTTGAATTCCCTGGTTGGGAATCTTCTCTTGTTTGTTGTTAATTCTTTTAGGAGCCGACGCCAGTGTAGTAGCATCCTTTTTTTCAGTTTCTCGCTCACAGATTGGTTATTTCAAATTCAAACGTATTTCCGGAGAATCTTAGATATTTACGACACAAATTTCTAAGCTTAAAAATTAGGACGTCGGTTTATATACGAGGGCGATTCGTAAAGTAAGTTCCGTTTGGTTATTAAAAAAACTACACGAAGAGGTTTTTATGATGTATAACTGAAAGGTACTACTGTCAGCTATTTTTCTACATGGTTACCGTTAAGATTGAGACATTTATCGTAGCGATGAATCAGTTTTCTAATGCCCTGTTCATAGATCTTCGCCGCCAGTAAATGAATTAAGTTTCACAATACAATTCAGCGTTCAATGTGGTTCCTCGTTCCATGAAGTCTACAAGAAGGACGCCTTAGTAATTTTTCGACTACCGGCTATAAATCTATTTCAATTCATCGTTGTGTAAGTTTTTTTGCGTATTCCTCCGAAGCTACGAAGGTAGGCTGAAAACTAATGCACACGTGCTTGTAGAGCGCGAAACAAAAACAAATAGCAAGGCCGGGCAAAAAGCGCATTAAAGCACAATTCTTAAGTTTCAAAATCATATATTTATTTTTCAACGTAGTCACCGTAAGGCTAACAAATTTCTCCCAACGTGTAACAAGTATTGTTCATTTCATCAATGAAAAATTCTTCCGATTTGTTTTGGAATCCAGGACTAGACAGCTGCCTTCTCATCGTCCGAGGTATAATAATTACCCTTGAGGTCTTTCTTGAGTAGAGGAAAAATCGTAAGGCGCAAGATCAGGGGAATAAGGAGGGTGTGGAATCGGTTCTAACTTCATGTTTTGCAGACCCATCGCTTGTCTATGCGCAGAACCTCTCCAAGTTGGGCGCGAGGTGTGTTTTCATGTTGCAAAATTATTGGCTCTAGGCTGCTTCTAACACGACAAAAAAATTCGATAACAGCACGCTGTTTAACTCGCGTTGACATAGCTCTAGGACTAGGACACGTCTCCATACTTCGGCTTCTCAAAATACACTCGATGAACGCAACGGCCTCAAAAATACCTATGCGCATTGAGGGGGAATGTTACTTCCAAGTGCCACCTGGCGGCCTGGCGCGCTTCTGAGGGTCATTTCGTTCGCGCTCAACAAGCATGTGTGCCATGATATAAGAAGAATAGGTATGCTCGTAAATTTCCTCAAAGTCCTCTTTAACGCGCATGGGCGTGACTTAGCCTAAGTGTCGTCACGATAGGAACATGTGATCTAGTTTGACTCATCTGCTTATGTGTGTCTTATGGTGTTGTTAAAGTTTGCATTAGAAATTAAATTATAAGGAAACAACTTTCAAAAACACTAAGATCTATAAATAAAAATAATGAATATATTCCTATTGCCAAAACGTTATTTTATTGAAAAATATGTTTAAATAAACATTTATTTTCGTAATTTTAGTTGTACTGTGCATTATGTCCCTAAGAAATAGACTTCCAGCAATATTTGCAAAATATGTAATGTATACCAAATAAATATGAGTAATATGGGTATTTCCTAATTTGCTCATTATAATTTATAGTTAGTATTAGAAAACACATTTTCTCAATTTTATTACTTTTCGTACGGCTTTATTGAAATGGTCCAACTACGTTCACTTACACGACCTTATCGAAGTGGTTATACTTGGCCCAAGTGACGTCACAAATAGATGCGCAAGAACATACCTGTTCTTTTTATATCATGCGCGTGTGCACTAGTTGTCAGCCTACTTCTCGTAGGAAACGACTCTCCCTGATCTGCTCACGTTAAATAATCCCACATCACTGCGGTACCCCTGCTATGTTTGATGGTATGTATAACTAATAGCACTGTGTTTAGTTATATTACGAAAAAATAAGGAAATACCTATAAAAAGTTGTCGAAAGGAACTTTTTCCCAATTCTCTTGACCCGATTCCACCCTTCGCGCCCACTAAGCTCGCTGTAAATATATACACTAATTTCGTACATCGTAGTGCTGCGGCTATTGCATTTTCTTTTCTTTTTTTTTTTTAATAATTTATAACTAGACCCCGGATAGTTTAGGGAAGTTGACCACCAACCAATTACGTCGACTACGCACGTCGCATTAATGCGCCTCCATCACCCTCCCCGTATAGGTAGGTATGGTTTTTTTCGACCTCTCAAAAACTTTCCGGGGTCTGTTTATTACTAATTACGTAATAGCTGGCTTGATATTAGAAACCGGTACACACTGCATTGTCTGCATTGTTTTCCTTTTTTATTTTCTTTTGTGTTTTATCGTTAATATCTAAGGATGATCTTCATCTGTTCGTTAATAAGATTTTAATCGCCACAATTTTCAATATTACTTGCACAATTACGATCACGAAACATTCCTGAGAATGTGTGCGCTTGTTCGAACGAAACCTGTTGGCATTTTCTTTCTGGAACAACAAAGAAAGAAAAAACTTATGCCATTTTTGTTTCAAAACTAGGCGCAATCTTCGACCATCTATTTTCAATAGTTCTTCAAATGACTCTACCTCGGGAACTTTTTGAAAGCAATACGTACACTTTACTTTTCTTCTTGGTTGATTTTTTAAGAATTGCGATATATACGGTTTCAAATCCCGATAATTCAAGCCTCCATTCCACAGGTGACCTCCAGTAGGTCGAAGGTAAGATCCTGGAATGAAGGGTTGATTAATAAGCAATTTCTAGAATGGTGCGATTTGCGATCGTGTTCGAAGAATAAGCAGCGATAAGACAACCGCCAACCGGCGATAACTCGAGTCTCTCTGGAAAACCATTCAGAACGTATACCGTTGTGGCCAGCGCCGATCTTAGGTCTACGTTACGGTCGTGCGAGCGAGAACAACTAGAGAGAGCATTACTGTCACAATGAGATCGAACGGGATAGAGCGTGGGGCGTGTTAGACGCGCTTCACCCTCTATTTTAAGGTAGAAAGAGTAAGCGATTAAAGAGAAGCGAAGGAGAAACCTTATGATAGCTCTCAATTCGCTCTTAAGGATGATCTATCCGTTTCACTCATCTGTGATTATAGCATACGAATGTATTAGTTGCACGTCCTACTTCTACTTATAATGTACTGTTTGTTTGGTCCGCAGACGTACGTTATAACCGAGTTGTGCCGTATTCAAATATTTTAATTTTTAACGCCCACAATGTTGAATGAGTACATATTTATATACCTTAATCTAAATTTATAGGCTTTTTTGTTTGGAAACTTTTCCCCGTATGAACAAATTAGGGTTTTTAGCAAATTCGCACATCTTTACATATTTACGTACTTGTTAGATTAACATGTGTACGCATGAATAGGAATCCTCATAATCAAATTGACGAGATTACAAAAACGAATCAAACGCTTCCCATCTTACAACGTAAACACATCTTTGGAGTTTTCTTTTTTAATTAATTATTTAAATTGACAAAATCGTAAACGATTTGCCTTAATTATCGTAACATTTGCCCTTAATGTGTACATATATATACACACACACACAACATAAATTGGATACATATAAGATATACATCGACAATACAAGACTCAATACAAAACGCATCTTTTCTCTTTTTCTTGTAAATGTAAGTCGGAACGACAAACCGGAAACGGAAGGAAAATGTGGGAGAATATATCACGCGCGTTGAGGAATTCAAAAACGACAACTTTGAGATTTTTTTTCTAATTTTAGTAAGCTTTAACTTCAAATTAACTTTGAAGGACGCGATGTATATGGGAACAATATCAAAATGTGAATGTTCCCGAAAAATCGGGTACGTGGAAGAGGATCGGTAATATAACGATAATAATAATGATTAAAAAATTGTATATATCATCTTGTAAATCATTTAAAAATTTCCAAAATCATATTACGTATTGTTGTACATTGAATAAATATTTAGCAATTTGTATTAATAAATTTCGTTTGTGTCCATTCTCCTAGTTCTGATTCGTCCTAAACGCCGTCCTACGGTAAGAAATGTACCGTGATTTAAAGGCCTCAGAGAGTAACGTAGCATTTCCCAAAACTTTTAGGCCCTCCCCCTCTCCTTCGAGATGTGTTATGTGATATGTAAGCCGGACTGTCGTCACTCTCCCGAATTTTAATTTCGCGTCTTACACGTATGTAAGTGGGGACAAGCGATGGAGTGACAGCGTCAGTCCGGTTTACACACCTTAATAATAACTAGTCTGGGCAAACATCGGTAACAGCCTACTTAACTTACGACATTCCTTTATCTAGTTAGTATTGAATCGTTGGGGTATGTGACTAGTTCTGTGTATATGTAGGCTGTCGTAACTTGTTTCGTAATTGTGCGCTGTTACCACTGAGCGGCCAGACTAATGATACCTAATCAGGCACTCGTTTGTCGAATATTAGTTATGATTCACGTCTCTCTTCTAGCAAGACAGAATCGCGGTCTTTACCGAGCGCTGTAGAATGGTCCAGGAACCGTGATAGCGGGGCCAGAACGTATAAAATATCAAATATTTTGTGAATTCGCAGCGAGGTATCACCGAATTCGCTCGGAATCGGGGGTATCTGATAAGTTCAAATTAGCTCAAGCGATCCTCGAGAAGTTATGTTTATCAGAATAGCCTCTCTTGAGTTCCTCTGGGGAACAAGCTATGATAGCAACTGTCTCGGCTTATTGTAAGTAAACTAAGCGACGTACTATTCTTTGCCTCGCAAACATCCATCTGTATACCGAATCAGCGCCTCTATGTTAAGAAAAGACTGGTAAGAGGCTAATCATTGCTTCTTTTCGGGAACTATGATTTTATATTCACCTCTAGTATGAAGGATGTTTCCAAAGTTCTAGTAATTTGGTTATAATTTTTACATTTCGTCAATTTTCATCTAAATTAGAAGATACTTTTTCAATACAATCTCCACTTAATTGCATTCACACATCCAAACGCAAAACTATTTTTTTCAACTGTCCACAGAGTACTTTGTTGTAGTCTCTGCAATCCACCTATTTATAGCATGTTTTACCTCACTTAAGGTCTCAAATCAAACACTCTGTACTGGTTCTTTGAAATGTGAGAACGCACGAAAATCATTGGGAGCCAGATCTGGCGAAAAAGGTGGACGTGGAAGCTATTCCCACCCCGATTCCTTTAAGATATCCTTCGTTCTTAGTGCGGTATGGGATCTTACATTGTTCTGTTGCATTAACAGGCGCGGATGCAATTTTTCTGGTCGTTCACTTCCTCCTTGTCACATCTAAAAATACCCTAACCTCGCCCCTATTTCGCATGTATGCACTTCCGTCAAGAGCAACTATCAAAGCTTTCCAGGTCGTTTCTTGCAAAGCTCATACACCTAACGTACTAAGAGGAGAAGTAATGCCCTGGACACAAACAAAATGAGAGACAAAGAATAAGAAAAAATGGAGAAGAATGATTTACTCTACACTGGCATGGAAGTTCTTCTGAACCTGACACCGCTAAATGTGGCCGTGCAAGAGGAGGCAGCTACGCAAGCAATCTCCATCTATAGAAAAGAAAAACTTAAGGCAGGGAACCTTACCGGTCATCTCACTATCCTGAAGGAAATCGAAGACATACTTTGTATGTGTCTAGCAAGCGACCACATGGATCCCATGCTTTGCTTCGATAGGAAGTACGGCGTCGTTTTCCCGACAAGGGATGAGTGGTGCGCAAACCCGAGATGGTTACGGGATGGATCGCACAAGTGGTACACAGATGGGTCCAAAACGCTCAACGGAGTGGGGGCAGGAATAGTGGGGCCTAGAACACACAGATCAATAACTTTTGAGCAAGGACACCTCAATCTTCCAAGCGGAACTATACGCAATCTTGGAAACTGTAGGAATCCTATCCGAAAGGGGACACAGGGGAATACGAATTAAAATATTCTCGGATAGTCAATCAGTCCTTAAGGCCCTGAGCAGTTGTACAATCACGTCCAAATTATTATTGGAATGCCGCAACATGCTTAATGGCCTGGCCACTCAGAACCAGGTCATCCCTGGTCTGGGTGGCAGGACATGAGGGGCACGGGGGAAATGAGATGGCAGACATCTGCGCAAAAAAAGGGGCTGAGACAAGGTTTACTGGACCTACCCCACCTTTTGGGTTTAACAAAGGTCTCGTTAAAGGTAAGATAAAGAAATGGACAGCGTCCATTACAATGAAACACTGGAATGAGACCAGCGGGCTGGAACATTCCAAAAAATTTCTGAGCTTCGACGCTAGGAGGGCGGACCTCGCCCTAAAACTGGACAGGGGAAGCTTAAAAACACTGACAGGGGCACTCACAGGCCACTATACCTGTAACAAGCACCTTCACAAAATGGGCTTATCCAACACGGACACTTGCAGATTCTGCGGTGAGGAAGAGGAGTCAATGGATCACTAACTGTGGGGCACTAGGCCACAGGAGATATAGACTACTACATGCATATACGCTGAGTGAGGAGGACCTATTTACACTCCCATTGAAGGAGCTGATCCTGTTCCTAAGCGTATTAAATAAATAAATAAAACAAACAAGAGGAAGCACAATAGATCAACGTGGTCGCAGTGCAAAGGGCCATTTTGGGCCAGACCCCACCTCATTACAATACAATACAAATACTCTACACTCATTTAGACGAGGTCGAATAGGGATAAGTAAGTAACTCTAAGACGCGTGTTCCTCTGGTAATGAAACTAACGTGTTCAATTATATCTTAGCGAAAAACTTACCCAACAGATTACTAACCGATTACCACCACCACCACTATCACAACTCTTGAGACATTCCACTACTAACTATCCCATGGACCTATTTACTCTGGTTAGTTGCTCTTTGGGACTTCAAATCGCAGTCTTCAGAATGTCAATTCAATCACATCAGGATATCGATATTGAAGCAGTTTAAATGTATATCTAATTTTCGGTAATAGCGAAGATTGAAATCGATATGTGTAATCTGTTAATCATATTTTAAATAGAAAGAAGATGATAGCTCTCCGTGATTTAGTCGCATCTTCCATGATTGGAAAGTCAGTTGTATTGAAATACGTCTGTATCACTGACACGGAGCTGAAGTATACTAAACAATATTGCACAGCACGGCTGTGTAAACGTGTCAAGACTTGCCTCTGACCTATAACCTAATTTACGCAACGCACTCAGCGCTATGAACTAGGACCAAATACCAAGCACATTCGAAACCTCTCTCGTACAATAATTATTATACTTTCAACGGTATTTCCTGAACGAGAGTAGTCTCTGGTCCAAACGACGGAATTATCTGATTCACAATCACATAATCTTCGATAATACGACGTCGAAACGCTTGTAATTTTCTTCTGCAACAACTACATCCTTTACGTGCGCCCACATCCAGGTATGTATGTGCTGCATGTGTCTATAGTGTCTGTACACTTCATCAAATCGATATTTATGTTTTGTGAAATTCGTGTCAGCGTTGCGAGAAATTCTTCTTGATTCCAAGAGGAAAAATAATTGACAGTAATAAATCGTGAAATTACTTCGCATTTCGAAAGTCGCTTCTAACGGTTTCTGTCTCGGATAATGTTTAATTTAATCGTTGCTTGGTCTATTCTCGCGTGTATACTATAATATATAGCAGATATAATATAAATACGTACATACGAGGGCGATCAAATATAAACGGTAATTTTTCAAGTGAAAACTTCTTTAACACCATTGTGAGTGATTTAAAACGACAAAAGCGACACTAAAAAGAAACAAACATATATCTATAGGATTTATTCTGCGAGAGCATGAGATAGAATAGCCTTCCCACTCTTGTCTACCACCTGCGTATAGCCGAGCCGAACCGAGAGAAAAGGCGTCGTATAGTAAGTATAGTAGCTATATTTCAATGCCTAATACTTGCTTACTCATTCTGTTGTCGCTTTTAAGTCTCGTTGTCGAGGATATACACGGAAATTTGACTCTGGAAAGTATACATTATTGTTGTGTAAATTTGGGAGTACGCTTCCCCAATTTTACTGTTCGACCTAACATCTACACACTTTTACCAACGATTGGGAAGCTTGAACATTCCTTGCTAAAGCTTGAGGGCGCATCGCAACCAATTACACGCATGCTCCTCGACGTCTTGATCGCCTTTCGATCACCAACGCAAACAGAAAATAGTCACGGGGGATAAATCTGGACGGTAGAGAGCGTAGTGGGCATTTTCCCAGTGCATTTCCGCGACACAATCAAAATAGGACAAACTCCTCGGGTAAGTAGGGTTATATCAGACAAGTAACAACTGTCAAGTACCACATTGTTACGGCCAATTGTTACAGTTTTCTGTAATTATTACTTGTGGCCGTTATCGTTTCAACTTTTGCCGTAGATGGCGCCCCGCTTTCGTAAGTTTTTGATACGGCTTGCGCCGATTGGATGCGCGCGTGGAGATTCTGCTTCTAACCTTCAGTTCGACAGATCGTTTTCCGTGAATAAGTTATTCTGTTTTCACTTTTAAGCGTCGTTGTCGAGGATATATACGGAAATTCGACTCTGGGAAGCTTATATTATCGCTATGTAAATTTGGGAGTACGCTTCCCCAATTTTGCTGTTCGAACTAAACGTCTACACAATTTTACCATTAATTACTACTTTTGGCTTCTATCGCTTCAACGTTTGCCGTAGATGGCGCCCCGCTTTCGTAAGTTTCGGATACGGCTTGCGCCGATTGGATGCGCGCGTGGAGATTTTGCTTCTATTCTTCAGTTCGACAGGCCGTTTTCCGTGAATAAGTTATTCTATTTTCGCTTTTAATTTTCGTTGTCGAGGATATACACGGAAATTCGACTCTGCGAAGTTTATATTATCGTTGTGTACATTTGGAAAGCTTGAACATTCCTTGCTAAACAAAAAAAGTTGGAGGGCGCGTCGTCAACCAATTACGGGCATGCTCCTCGACGTCTTGATCGCTTACCCATCACCAATAGTCACGGGACGACAAATCTGGACGGTTTTCCAGTGCATTTCCTCTAGTTTGTCTCCTATCAAAATTGCGGTGAGATGCGTAGCGTTGTCATGGAGAAGAATGACTTTTCTGATGGACATACTTCGTCAAAAATCATCCAACGAAAACCTTCACTTGAAATTTCTATTCTTTCTCAAAATTGCGTTTTTTAAACGTCCACTCTAAACAAACTGCTTGGTCAGTTTCTGAGCCGCCACAGTTTTCACAATCACAAATTTTACGTAAATAGTAATAACTAAGATCTAATAAAAGAGCGGATGGCGTGTTATCATCAGCGTTTGTTAAAAAGGTGGATGACGTGTCATCATTAGAGATTGTTAAAAAGGTAGATGACGTGTGGTGTAAACCGGACGGACGCCCTTACTTCTCCGAATTTTAATGTCACGTCTTGCACGTAAGTGGAGACAAAGACCGGTTTACACTACTTAATGATAACATGTCATCTACTCTTTTATCAAACCTTAGTAATGACACATCTCAATAGCGCCATCTAGTAATCGTTTGTAAAAATATAAAAGGCGCCGCTCGTACCTATATGTTTTCCAGTTTTCTATCTTTGCGTGCGGATGGGAATATTGGAGGTTGCATAATTAGCATATTCGCCACACCCGATCGTTTATGCAAAAATATTCACTAATAAATGATTTATTTTACATTTTTTTCTCGCATACCTATGCGGTATTAGCATTATACGAGACGCATTAACCTTCTTTCGAAGTAATAGTCGTAGTATTCTATAATGAAATTATGTCGATCTTTCGGATAAAAAATTTTCATTTCGGAATTGGAGCGGAGTAAAATTCCAAACCGAAAGCGTTCACGTTAGGAATTTCCAAATATATTTATAAATGACGATTTGATCACATTGTAAGTAGGCATTCTGAAAGTTTCCGATTTAATGTAACTCTTGCCGTTTTCTAAACTTGTCGGTTTTAAAAATAATCCTTCTAAATTCAATATGAAGCGATATCGACAGTGTTGAATATAATAACCTTATAAACTTAAACACTTTAAAATAATTATATATATGGAACTTTAAAATTATTTTTGCTAATTTTGGTGGCCCTGTTTGCGGCTCAAATCTCTGTCGAAATTTGAATAATATGCACCATTTGAGGTAAATAAGGCGAATGGAAAACATTTTTTTAATATAAAAAAATTACGTACCTAGTCTGTCTTCGGCATCGATGTTCGAAATTGCCGCCAGCAATCTCAATGCATAAACGTGCTCGCACGTGGAAATGAGTCCCGCACAAAATTCAACGCATTTTTATGACGAATTGTATTTATTGACGCATTTATCTATTTTTTTATTGGCTCTACTACGTCATTTACGTCGGTATTATCAACCAACTAAGATGGGATTACAAGAAAAAACCTAGGGGATTTAATTTGGGTAATCGAGGGGGACGAGTCCGTTAATAAATATAAAACGATGTAAAAGAAATGTATCTCTAATCACTTGACAAAATTCAAAATACGATTCACACGCAACAAAACTGTCAATTTGGAAACTTTTGCATGATACTGACTGTACAAAATATAGAAATAACTGAAATAAACTGCGTCAAATACTCCGAGAGCGCTAGTTTCTCCTCGATGAGAATTATGCTTCATTAATCGCAGACTAGTTTCATCCTTGTTAAAGCTCATCAGTGCGGTAGGTACCTATAACTCTGTGGTTTGGAACAAAAAGGGCCAATGTCAAAATATTCACTTCTGAGAAAATTGCAATTGAGGTTTTCACAAAAATTCTTTTAATTACAGCTGAGAAAAATTCCAAGTTTCATTTATCAACTTTGGCTTAGACATATAATATGTTTGAATAGAATACCATAGTAAAATTTTTTTTTTTAATTCAGAAATTAAGAGAAAAATATTACATTGGCTCTTGTTGCATTAATTTATGATTTTATTTTGTTTTTCTTTTTGACATTGGCCGTCATACCAAGAACAATAACAAACAGAACAGCATTATTTTTCAGTTGTTTATTGTGTTGTTACAAAGTCTATTGAATTTAAAGGATATAAAAACTAAAAATAGTAGTAAAATAAAGATATAATACAATCTGCGTTTAAAATCTTCCACTATTGTGGTAAATCATGTTCTTCTTCCATAGCTTCATCTGCCAAGTAATCTACGATGTCATCTGCAGTTATTTGTTCAATAAAATAATTGTAGTAGGTACGATTAGCATTGCTAATGTATGGTAAAAGTGCCTTTAAGTCATTTAATTTTTGTGTACTTAAAGGAAGTGGTTCGTTGTTGAGTGGTAGAAGGTTGGGAAGATTACCATGTCGTGTTTTCTTGTGATTTCTGGATATGTCAAAAATTTTAAACTCGCCCTCAAATGAATATTTATACAAAATATTTGGAGTGTTGGTTGAATACTGCATCCGTTTAATTCGCAGCCACTGAACTTGTTCGTTTAAAGTAGGTATGGGCAACCTTTGACATGTTGTGGGCCAAACTTTAGTGTGCAAATACGTTCGCGGGCCGCGTTTAAAAGTAGTACATTTTAAAGTAGTGTTGTAGTGTTCATAATTTTTTGCGATAGATATCAGACATGAAATAATACGACAATGTTATTATAATATCAATTTATGAAAATAACAAAATGAAATAATAACATTATAATTAAATCGTTAAATTTCGAATTGTTACAAACTACGAAAGTTAAATAGCGATACCGAAATCAATGAGACACTTGAGCTTGAACTTGGGAAACTAATCCATCGATGTTTGGATTAATTCCACTGATACAAAGACGTAAAGAATTTTCCAAATTATCGTCAGTCAGCCTTGTACGATATTTCGATTTATTAACTTTCATCAGTGAAAAGAACTGTTCGCATTTATAAGTACTGCCAAACGCACAAATCAATCTTCTTGCGAATTTTCTAAGCTGCGGAAAATGGTCTTCTTCGAGGTATTTTTTGTAGAAATCACACAACTCCACGTCTTCAACTTTAGATTTTAGAAGTGAGTTTTCTTGAATCTCGATCAACTCCATTTGCAAGTGTATTGGAGCATTTTGTACATTACTTTTTGTTGGAGTAGCAAATAAATTGAAACAGTCTTCCATGTTTCTGAAATCGCTAAATCTGTTCGAAAATTGCTCCGACAGTACCTTGAATTCTTCAGCATATTGAGCATAAGCAATATTCCCATACGCAGAGAGCGTGGTGAAATGGTAACTGTTTCCAGACAGCATCTGTGCCTCCCACAAGCGGATTTTATTCTGAAACGCTTTCAAATGGCTGTACAAATCATTAACTAACTGTCCTTGTTTTTGAAGTTTCAAATTTAAATCACTCAAATAGCCAGTAAGGTCGACCAGAAATGCTAAGTCACATATCCATTTTGGGTCACTCAATTCAGATAGTGGTTTATCTGTTATTTGAATAAAGTCTTTTATCTTATTTATAAGCTCGTAAAACCGTTTCAGCATTTTCCCTTTGCTTAGCCATCTGACTTCAGAATAATATGTTACGTCGTCATATTCGGCTGATATTTCATCCAAAAACGCCTTGAATTGACGATGGTTAAGCCCTCGGGATCGAATAAAATTGATGGTTTTTACTACCACATTCATAACATTCTGGAGTCGAATGGACTTTGAACACAAGTTCTGTTGGTGGGTAATGCAGTGAAGGACTATCAAATCATCTTTTTGCACATTTAATTCAGTTGTTTTTTCGTTCAAAATTCCGATGAAACCTTTACGTAAGCCGACCATAGAAGGTGCACCATCTGTGCATACTCCAACTAATTTTAACCATGGCAAGGCAAAACTTGTAAATACCTTTTGAACTGCATTAAAAATGTCCTCTCCTGTAGTGGTTCCTTTTAGCGGCTGTAAAGCAAGCAATTCCTCAGTAACAGTGAACTCTTTATCAACACCTCGAATAAATATAGCTAGTTGAGCTGTGTCCGACAAATCGGTGCTCTCGTCTAATGCTATGGAAAATGATTCAAAACCAGCCATACGGTCAGTCATTGTTGTTTTTATATCATTAGCCATCATTTCTATACGTCGGACAACAGTTCGTCTTGACAAACTAATTTTTTCAAATTCATTTTTATTTTCAGGACACAAAACACTGCAAACTTCTAACATACACTCCTTGATAAGTTCGCTTTCGGAAAATGGTTTTAATGACTTTGCCAATTTTGAACTAACTATAAAACTAGCTTTCACAACATTATCAAGTAGTGTTCTTTGTTTATGAAACATTTGCTGCTGCTTTTCCAAATTTGCAGTAAGCTTCTGGATTTTGTCTTTTCTTATTTGTCCTGTCAGTGAGTGCAGCATAGGATGCTTAGTTGAGTAATGCCTCTTTATATTGAATTCTTTCATCACTGAAATGGATTCATTACACAGCAAACAAATAGGCTTACCATTGTGCAAGATAAAAGAATTCTTCAGTCTATTTTTCTTGAAACTGGCGACCCTCTGCATCTACTTTTCGTTTCTTTCCACCAGACATCATTTTCGTATACAAAATATAATTAGAGAGCACCCAAGATGCACACAAAGCCACAAAGCTAATTGACGGCACTAGCAGTTCGCTAGGATATCGCTCGTCGAAGTTATCACCTCGGTAGCTCAAGTAGAACTGAACTATAGTTCGGGCCATCCACCCGCTTATATAGGCAAAATGAAGGAATGATCTAGAATCGTCTAGTGTAGAACAGTTGAGAAGAAATAATCTTTTGTTGCGCCGCCAGTGAGGCGGCAAATATCGAAGGCTTTGATGTTTGCCGCTTCACTCTTTGATGATCGCCGACACTCGGCTTGCTCGCTTACTTGATTCCGTGAGTTTGAGTAAGTAGTGTAATTTTAATTTTTTTTTAAATTAGGTTTTTCAAAATGTCTCGCGGGCCGGATCAAATCATACAGCGGGCCGGCAGTTGCCCACCGTGGGTTTAAAGGGTTCTTTTTACGATGTACATAATGAGTATTTTAATATGCTTTAAAGTTTAAAAAATCGGTTTGTTCCAATTCTATTACTTTTATAGGAAGTTTTCTTGGCACCACACGTATTAAATTTACCCAATCTCGAGGCAACTCTATATCAGCAGTAGTATGTTTTTTTATTGCTGCGTGAATGCTATCCGATGCCATATGTGTATGTCCTGCCTCAAGAAATTTGTAGTTAACTGTTAACTGTTTACCCTCAGCTTACAATTCATTAACAGTTTGCAGTTTGGAGTTTGTAGAAAAATATGTTCCGGTTTTGTCCTCCGCAGGAGTGGCTGTACAGAGTAACTGTATGTATGTATATTACTATTTTTTGAAAGATTATGTAAGTAATGGTAGATACAAGAATCGATTTCCTGCCCACCACGACCAGCCACTGTTTCATTCCATAGGTAGCATAAGGAAGATGATTTTCTTCCTATGGTTTGGTAGATGGTAAGGTTACACGTCCACAGTTGGCGTTTATAAAAACTTAATCCACTTCTAAGATAAGGAGTCGGCAAGCATTTTTGCAAGTCGAATGAAATGGTAACATAACCTGAATTATTTTGACATTCTTTCTTATCTCTTCTTTTGACTCGTATGGGGACTCGGTCAAATGTAAGTGTAGGTTTCTTTCTTCTTCGATTGATGTTCGTTCTATCTCGTTCTGGCAACATTTCAACTGCCTGTAGACATTGGCCCCATGTTTATTTAGAAATTATGTAACATTAGTGATTGGTAAAAGGGCTAAAGTAGACATTGGCCTTTTTAGTTTTAACTTTTATAGACGAGTTTATAGTGATATAGTGACTAGCAGAAGCCTTATGAAGCTGTTCTGGGTTAAATTAGACTTTGGCTGTTTCAGCAAAATAAAAGAGAGTAAGAAAACAAACCTAAAAACAGCAAAATATTGATATTGGCCCTTTTAACTCCAAGCCACAGAACTAATCTTAGCAACAGTTCATTACGGTTCGCATCTGCGATTAATGAACCATAATTTTTTCCGTGATAATATCGACATACATACATAATTTCTGCCTGCTTTGCAAGCTTATTGTACAGCTTTCTTAGAGAGCTACCTAACAAACCTAGCTCATTTAATAGGTCGTTGTTTCAAAATTAAAGATTTTTAATATTAACAGTGGAAGAATAGGTAACATACAACAACAAAACATTTCAAAATTGCCCATTTTTATTATTAAGCAACTGCGATGAATTGCATTACGAAAAATCTCTTCTCATCGAACAACAATGGGTATCCAGTTTCCGCGAATAAAGTCATAATAGGCCGGTAATAGAATTATTACTATTCTTGCGACCAGACAATATAAATGTACCGTTCGTTGCGAACTTTTTCCTGCCGCAGCAACAACGCGTACTTATACCTACATAGGTATATAAATTGCACGCAGCCTCTTGCACAACTGCATATCTTGACCCGAATGAAAACTTGCATAATCCGAATTCGAGAGCGACATAATCGCGGCTAACGAACGCAGTAGCAGTAATAAGATTATAGTACGGTTTAAAACGCGTTTCCTTCTCCTAGTAAAATGGACGATTTAAATTTTGCGCTACCGGCGTTTTTGCGCAACTTAACACTTAATCCAACAGTTTGTCGTAATCTGAAAGGATGGCGAATTTCTGCGAAATAAATTGAGAGAATGATTTTTGGCGTGCGCAATGTAAACCAACTTCACGAAGAACTTGCTTGCGGCAAAGATCGCGAAATATCCAATGCGTGCTTCCGTCTTCGTGGGCGTGTCCGATTCAGATTCCCATTAAATTTTGTACAGGTGTACCATTCATATAGACTTTTAAAGGATACCAAATTTCATTGAAATATGTGAAATCGTTTTTGAATTATAGCTATGTAAATTTGCCCAAAAATCGCAACCGGAGATATTTTTGAATTGCTCTACAAACTTTCCTAACTGAGCTAAAGAACTGAAAGACATGTCATTTTGCAGCGTTTTCCATGCCTGAAGACTAATTCAAATATATTTCGTCAAAATCAAAAAAAAAAAAAGACAAGCAATTTAAAATATTTCAAAAAGTAGGTACATATTTGAAAATTTTCTAACTTATTCCATAAATAGTTAGTATTGTTATAAATCACGTAGTATTTGGGATGACAATGGCTTAATGGTTAAAAAAATTAAATCTAAACTTTGATTTTTATCTATCTCTATGAAATTTGGCCTTTTTCTAAGTCTATCTAAAAAGTACACCTGCACATAGTTTCATGAAAATCTGAGATGGTTAGGTTTATAGTATGTGTTGGGTTGACCTGAAGTAATTCGGGTTGCAATCGACGAATTTTAATAAATGAGGGAAATAAATAAAAATAATAAACGATAAAAGCCCAAAATGTATACCTAATTATTGCAAAAATCGTTCTAAACTTAAATTTTTAAGCGCAATCAGTCAGAAGAAATAGTATCAAACGTATAATATGTAGTTATAAAACTGGACAGAGCGCAAGAAAAAAATTAGAGCTCACAATTTGCAGGACAATTAGGAAAGATAATCCATCGAAGTTGAACGTTGAAAGCTCATGTTAACAAGACTATACCATGTTCACATTAAGAATGCAGTAGGTGGCGCTCTAAACCGGGGCACAATCAAAAAGAAGGACAAACTCCTCGAATAACTAAGGTTATGTTACAACAAGCACAACTGTCAAGTGTCAGATTAGATTTAGGGCACTTTGTGTGATTTGGGCCTCGTTATTATCAAATCAAATTCAAGAATTTTATACCCGTATCTACATATTTTCACACTACATTCTTAACGTAAACAAAGTATACGACGGGTGCCTTAGCTTACCGTTAGGAATGTAAGTATGGATGCTTAAAGACATAGTAAATTAATTAGTACAAAGTTGTCGTATTAAAACCAAACTGGAAATAACAAAAAAATAACAACAAATTATTATCCAGTTTATCTTTTCGGAATGGTACTATTCGTATTAAAAAGCAATGCCCTTCACCCACTATGAGCGGAGACGTCTTCTAGTGATCACTTTAGTTTGTTAAAAAGGTGGATGACTTGTTATCATTAAGTTGTGTAAATCGGACTGACGCCTTCACTCCCATTTCACTCCTCCGAATTTTGTTATTTAATGATAATTTATCAATGACAACTTATCATTAAATAATAAAATTCGGAGGAGTGACAGCGTCAGTCCGATTTACACTACTTAATGATAATACGTTATCAAGTCTTTTATTAAACCTTATTAATGTAGAAGAATAATAAGAATATTCTTTTCTTTTAATCGTAATACTGTTCGATTCTACATACAAAAAATAACATAACACATAACACGTCTATTCACTCATCTTCATAACCTAATCAGCACATAACTTGTGTACATAACTAACTTCGCTCACGACGACTATATTCCGTTGTTCCCTACCAACCTGGTCAGCATTGCCAACTTAAAATTACGCGGCAAATTTAAATTCAAACTTCTGAATACTACATTAATAGCAGTGCTATCCACAAACATGAACGTAAATTTCAATAAATATGAGCGTAAACATAAAAAAAACATTAAAATTTAATATCGACAAATATAAACATAGAATCAATGATTGAGCGTACTAATATAGTGAGAGCCAGAATGATTAACACCATAACCCCACCACTATAATTTTGACGGGCTGCCACTCTGTTTATCCAACAGATAATAAAATTCGGAAGATAGCGTCAGTTCGACTTAATGATAACCCGTCATCCACCTTTTTAACAAACTCTAGTGATCACTCATCGTTAAGCTACGTCTGTTGAATTCGAAACAATGAACCGGTCTGTTATTAAAGAACACGCCTTTGCGAAACTTGGAATGTTACGATTATAGCAATAAACAAATGGAGTAATCGATAAGAAATTCAGATCATTTATGTGCAAACGCTTTAACCGTAGGGGTAGGTTTGTTGTTGCAAGTTGTCTTAGGTAATTGCTTTCACTTTCACCCAAGGTCCTTGGGTCTGTAGTTTTATCCAATCTACGTCTGCGTTATGTAAATGACATGGCTCGGATTTAATGGATATCGTTAGACTTGTTTACGGCGAATCCGGACAAAATTCTGCGCACGCTCGAAGACGATATGCGCAGTTATTTCCTAAAAGAAACTTGCAGGTAGCACAAACATTTGTTGACGTTGTTCAACGAACAAGCGATACAGGTTAATTGCAACCTCGACGAGGTAGGGGTGGTGATCGCGAAGGGAATATTCATGCAGAAGAAGCACTGGTAAATTTAATACAAGTTGATACTAGGATAAGTATTCGCCAAATTCCAACTCAACTTAATTTGCCTCGTTCAATCGTGTGGCGAATTTTGAGGGGAAATCAGTCGCATCATTATTATTTTCTAGGGATGCACGCTTTATCACCGGATAATTACACCAGCGCATGCAGTTTTGTGAGTGGATATTAGAAAGGGCTGCAGAAGATAATTTCTTAACAAACAAACTAATCACAAGCTAATTTTTCTCGCGAAGGAATTGTTGCTACTTCCCTCAATGAATGGTGCAGCATAATACATACATAGCTCTGCTATTGAACCGTGTGTGCTTCCGAATCGTCTGGCCGGTCAGACTTATTTCGATTGTCCTACAAAATGAGTTAACCACCATTACTAAAAGAAATACCGCTCGATGTTCGACAAATGGTGTTGTTACGTGCACAAATTTCACTTAGTTCAGTTCCGTATTTCATGTAACTTGGTAGAAATATAGGCTCAAAGTTTACTCCTTTCGGACAATAGTTATTTCCTAATACCGCTTAACGATACTCCCGTTGAACCCATCATATCCCCGCGTGTTAGTTGCCCTTGAGTTTTTCAAATTCGTCCAATCACGAGAACGCGAAGCGAATCTTAGCTTCGGCGTAGTAACAAAAAAAAAAAAGAGGGGATTAGGCATTAGGTAGCGAGTGGTAAAAGACCGGTAACGAGATCGGAAGAGGTTATGACTGAGAAAATTTAAGTGTGTGTATCGTTTATCGAATTATCATCAAGAAAGTATTCAGCCTGTAGTGGGGAATTCGCCAGAAAATCCTCTAGTGTATTGTTCAAGTACATCTCCCGTTCGCGGAGGAAAAGAAACCCGAGATCGAACCCTCCTACACCTCTTCGTGCTTAATAGAACATCATTGTCTTTATACCTCCCCATCAAGGTATTATCAAGGAAAACCGATCGTCTAATCCGTCGGACAAATCCGAAAGACCACTTCCAAGATCCGAGGCAGACAAAGGGTAGAACCTTATGCGATGTCATCACCCGGAAGCCATGACAGCTAAGCATTCATTCTATATGTTTTAAACCTTTTCCCTTTGTTTGAAATATTTCGTATATCGTATCAATAATTTCAACTAAATTCAACGTTAATATTCACTAGCTTGTAAAATCATTATTATCTAGATGGCCGTATTTTCTTATTAAATTCATTGATATTCATATATATATCGAAATTCCTACTAGACCTGTATCGTATTTTGCATAACTCACAGTAACAATTAACATCACGCATTTTGTAGTTTATATTGTGAAAGTTTCGATAAAACGTTCTATGTTGACTTACGGTTACCGCACTGTTCGCATTATTTAGCTAATTTTATCTCAAATTTTATGTAGTTTTTCAATGTTTTTAATGAATTCTAACTAAAGGCTAAATACACAAGTTCTTGAATAACCGGGTGTAGTTTTTCAAGTAGAATTTTATTGTTTTCGTAACAGAATCTAAGCATATAGAATCAACGTGCATTTTCCAGCTGATCTTGGTCGCTCCTGACAGACAGACAGTTCTTCGATCGATATAAAGGTACCGATTATTTGACCATGAAAATATATCTGGTAAGTTCTTATGACCTTCGACCCAAATTTCATGGTTGGCGCCCATACTATCTTTTTCCCTGACAAGACCTGTTGTATTCAACGACCGATATTTAGAGCTTGAAAAGGAACCGACACGACCTCCCACTGAGCTGAGCACGGCATTCGCTAGCCTGTTGCGACAAGCGTTTGTACCGCTTCTTGTTTTGTTCTTGTCGTTTTGTGCATTCTAGCCAATTGTTTTCCTCAGTTATTGGAGAGATAGTAGTAACGTAGTTTTGGGGGTAACAGTGTGGTTTATGCACGATGGGGCTTCTCCACATTTCCGCGTAAACGTTCGTCGTCATTTAAATCACACATACGAGAATCGTTGGATAGGCCGTTCAGAACTGATCGTTTTCTAAGAGGAGCCACTGCTCTGTGTACGTGGTACTTTGAATCTTGTTATGCGATTGGTGATACATTTCTTTTAAATTGTTTCGAGGAAATTTCAATTATCGTCAGTTTATGTTAACAAAAGAAATAATTTTGCAGATGTTGTATCAGGACCGATCGTTTGTCCCCGTCGATCACCCGACTTAAACCCCTTCGATTTGTAAAGGTAAATACAATTCGTCAACAAAATACGCTGTACTTTGTGCGCGATTCATTCCCACGGCGAGCACGTTTATGTATTGAGGTTGATGGGGGCAATTTCGAACATTTGTTATAGCGGTGCTGAAAATATCAGTCTGAGTGTATAGTTTTCTTTTACACTTAAACAAACTTTTTCCATACGTTTTATTACCTGAAATCATACATATTATTGAAATTTATACGGAAAGCTGAGACGCACACTGTATATTGTACTGAGAACTTAGATAATGTAATAAACAAGATTGCACCGGCTTAGCTCTTAACTAACGATATCATAAAACGCATGAATTATAACAAATTGTATTGTGTAAGATTTTTAAAAAAATATTTTATACAAATTGAAGGTAGTTACCTTTGGTTTTAAATATAGTTGAAATTTCTATTTTAATTTAATTTTAACGTAGTAAAATCGTATTTCGATGATTTTGCGTGTTGTTGCTTTTCGGTCGCCAGCCAAATATTCCTTAATTTTTTCCAAAATCATCCAAAGGCCACTATATTTCGACTGTTGTCTAGATAACCAGATATTGACTATTTTTCCATGGATTGCGCAATTTATCACAGGCGTGACGTTATCACAGAGGTCTAGATTGTGGCTGCACTTATGCTTGAGATGGACACTCATTCGGCAATGAAATACTTCTTTTAATTAGGACTTCTTGTTACGTGAAAGTGTTGAATGTTTATGTTTACATGTTTACATTGCTTTCCATCTTCTAATCGATGCCTTTTATAATGATTGATATTTTATTCTTTAGTTACATATTTTTCTCCCATTAAACGTCACTGGGTGGACTTGAGAAAAGAAGCTAACACCCCCAGGGTAACTAAGTCTTTAAAAGGTGGCGTGCGTGGTATTGAAAAAGTATAAATAGAACCTAAAATTAACCAAGATGTCATTTGAACACGGGACGTATAGAAAGAACCGAATTTTCGAAAAGGTGTTGGCGTGACTGTTTATTCTGATTTTCTGTAATTAAGAGGAAAATAATTGTGAATCCCGTTGTTGTAAGTAATAACAAGCTTCTGTTTGCAATTATTGCTTTTTGTGCTACGCTTCCTACTTTCTTATATATTTTTACTATCCGGTAATTGGTAGACATAACCTCTAACTCAGTAGGGAGGTCCTGTTTTACCATGGATTCTCTCTCCCTTCGGGAGAAATCCCCAGATCCCAATGTCGTTCCTCCTTTACTATTATCTCCTAATACGGCAAACAGAATTGAGGAACTAATTATTGCTTCCCAAAATAAAACTCAAAACAGCATTTTGGATGAAATGGATATGGACAGCTGCAGTAGAATTCCAGCTACCGATCAAGGAGCATCTTCTCAAGGTGAGCGAAGTAGTATCATAATAAATTCATACAATCAACATTCTAAGGGACCATTCGAAGTGTATGTACAATATCAATACCCAGAAGAAAATAGAGGAATAGGATCTATTCACCCAATGACTATGGGTAAGATCTTGAGCCAATGTAATATTCCAGGCATTAAATCTATTGCAAGAAAAGGTCGTAATAGGATTTCTATTTTATTTAGTTGTGCCAAAAATGCAAATAATTTTTGGTACACCCAGAGATTAGTAAAAGGAACCTAAATGCATTCATCCCTTCGCACTTAGTTTCTTGTCAAGGCATTATCCGGGGTGTACACACTGCAATAGAGGAAAGGGAGATTATAGAAAATATACATGCCCCCACCAAGATTTTGAAGGTAAGGAGACTTAATAGAAGGGTTGTAACTGAAGATCAGGTCCACTATAAACCAACTGGAACAGTGGTTATAACATTTGAGGGCACGACATTGCCAAAAGGGTTTACTTATATTATACTCTGTGGAGGTGGAGATGTATAGACACCCAGTCACTCAATGTTTTAAGTGTCTTCACTATGGACATACTGCAAAACAATGCAAGGGGAAAGAAATATGTAGTTCTTGCGCCGGTGATCATTCCAAACTACAATGTAAAAACACAAAGATGAACTGTTTTTATTGTAAAGAAGAGCACAGTGCTCTGGATAAAACATGTCCAGAATTCTCTAGACAAAAGCAAATCAAAGAAACAATGGCCTTCCAAAATATGTCATACTATGAAGCTTCCTTGTTGATTAAAAGACCAAAATGTAAACGTTGTTCAAACACACCATTTCCCTACCCTGAAGAGGACTGAGCCGCATATTGAGGCGAGTACTTCTCACAATACGTTTCGAAAATCATTCTCGCAGGTGTTATCTCCGAAACGCAGAAAACCTGATACTCCAAAGAATATAGATTGGTCTCAACATAACAAGAATTTAATGTACCAAAATGGAAATATTAATTTTCCTTCTACTTCACCTGTTTTCCTATTTGGGGGAAACAAGGATTCCTCCACTGAGGGTTCACAGGATCCAATAAATTCATCTTTGACCCAGCTAAATTCTGTAAAAACGCAATACAAGAGTCACTAAAAGATCATCCTATGGTAATCCCAATTACCAGTATGTTAGAATCTATAATAAACTTATTTAATTCGATACTTCCTCTACAGTCTTAATCTGACTATATTAGCATTTCTTTATGTACGGGAATTATACATCTGCCACAAATACAGCATATTTACTTCCACAAATTGCAGTTTTCAAGGTGTTACAATGGAATATTAGATCTGTTAATAGTAATAAATGTGATTTGATCTGGCTTTTGAGAGAAATGCAGATTAGTGTGGCGTGTCTTAGTGAAACCTGGTTGAGCGAAGAATATCCATGTTATATTTCCAACTATAACATTGAGAGAGATGATAGATTAGATGGCAAAGGGGGATCGGCAATTTTAATTAGGAAAGATATTCCGTATGTTAGAGTAAAGGTACCCTACAACGCCGAGGAATGGCAGGTGACTATAATCCGCTTAAACCAATTCCATATTGCCAGCATCTATATTCCTCCCAATAGTAATATTAGTATCAGGGAAATTCGAAGATGCTTGTCCAAAATTCCAGCTCCATTCATGCTGTGTGGGGACTTCAACGCTTTACATACTGTCTGGGGAAATGAAAAAATAATAGGGTAGGGGATATTTTAAAAGACATAGTGGATGATTTAGAGCTGAACATCATTAATGATGAACAGCCAACTAGAATGGCATCTCCACATCAAATTGCCCACATAATAGATTTGACTATGTGCACCCCAGATCTAAACTTTATAACTACATGGGAAATGCTAAAGGATACCCATGGCAGTGATCATTACCCTATTATAATAGATTTGTCGCTTAACAAGGATGGGCGGTTACCTGCGAATAGACGCAAATACAATATTACCGAAAACAACTGGCCCCCTTTCAGTAATTATATCAGTAAAAGGATAGTTAATATGTCAGAAGGCGACGAGAGTCCTGAGGTGTTCCTACAGGAGGTTCTCCAAACTGCAGGGGAGAAATTTTCACAACCCAATAATAGCAATCAGTACAAATCTTTCCCTCCATGGTGGGACAATGAATGCTCTCAACTCATCAAAGAGAGAAGATCAGCTATACGTCAATATAAAGAAAATTGTAGCATGGAATTTTACTTGGAAGCTAAGAGGAAGATAGCAATAACTAAAAGGAAGTTAAAACAGAAAAAGAAAATGAGCTTTATCGAATTCTGCTCCTCAATAAATAGGGATACTCCTATTACTGAGGTCTGGAAAAAGTTAAAAGATTCAGTAACATATTCCAACCAGCTCGTTGTCTACCACTAGACATGGATTGGATTGAACCTCTGCTCACTATGATAGCTCCATCTTCAGTTACTGGCTCATTGCTCGAATTAGGTATTGAGTATTCAAACAATCAAGTCTTAAGTGCAGGATTTACATGGCAGGAATTGGCTAATAGTTTATCTAATAGAAAGAACTCGCTCCCCGGACCAGACAATATAAGCTACAAAATGCTTCAGGAACTTCCGTATAACGCTCAGGCGCTGCTATTATGGGTGTTTAATCTTTTCTGAATTCAAGAAAATTCCCCTATCATGGAAGGAGTGCTATATTATACTAATATCCTTAAACCCAGTAAACCTTCCTGCCTAGCAACGTCATATAGGCCGATTGCGTTATCTTCATGTCTGATTAAAACCCTCGAATCTGTAATTAAAAATCGGTTGGAATGGTGGCTAGAACATAACAGGATTATTCCGGACTCCCAATATGGGTTTAGAAAGGGCAAATCCACTCAGGACAGCATAGCGACTCTAATAACAGATATATATAAAGCGTTTGGTAATAAGGAATATGTAGTTGCGTGCTTCCTCGACATTACCGGGGCTTATGACAATGTTGATTGGTTAACTCTCCAAAAAGCATTAGTTTCGGCTAATATCCCGAAGAACTTAACAGAACTAATTATGGATGTCGTCACAGACCGTCCTCTTAGGATAAAGTACAGGAGTTATATTTCGGACCCCAGACACTCCACTAAAGGTCTGCCTCAAGGATCCTCTAAGTCCGGTCTTATTTTCATTATACACCAGTACTATGGGGAATAGCTTAACTAGTGATTGTAGCATATTGCAATATGCAGATGATACTGTGTTGTATGTAAATGGAAAAGACCTTTCAAATGCAATAGATAAACTTAATAGTAACCTACAATTATTACAGCAATGGTTAGAGGATCATAACTTCTCTATAAGCATTGAGAAAACCAAAGCAGTGATTTTCACCAGGAGGCAATTACCAGATCCCATACCGCTGATTCTTATCAAAGATGATAATATTAGAATTTCATGGGAAGTAAAATTTTAGGTATTACATTGGATCGAAAACTGAATTTCAAATCGGAGGTGAATAATATAGTTAAAAGATCTACCAAGGGTTTATACGTTTTACAGTCTCTCAGAAGAACTTGGTGGGGTGCACAACCATCATGTCTCTTACTATTATATAGGGCAATGATTCGATCACATATTGATTACAGTGGCCCCTTAATCTTTCCTCTGTCTAAAACTCTTTCAACCAAATTAGACAGAATTCAGTTTCGAGCTCTTAGAATTGCCTTGGGAGCGATGCGTTTCTACTCCAACAGATGCATTATTAATAGAAGCCTGCGAACAACCTCTAAAAAATAAGATATGAAGAGCTTGCCTACAAGCTAGTACTTAAATCCATAAGCTTAGAGAACAAATTAAAACACAACTTGTCTCAGATATATTTAAACTCGAACTTAATCACCAAAAATATTTGGAGGAAGTTGCCTCTGCCAACCTTAATTAAATCCTATGCCGATAGCAGGGATCATAGAAACCGACTAAAAGTAACTACAATTCTCCCATGCTTTCTTTGTAGTTTTTATGCTCAAAATAACCAAATTCCCGTCATTCTCAATACTAACGTAAAGTATAATTTATCAAACATTCCCATCCAGCTAGTAAATGGTGTATTTAGTGAAATGGTAGCATCCAGATGGCCATCATTTCATTTGATTTACACGGATGCGTCCAAATTGGCTCTAACTAACTGCGTAGGCATTGGCATATATGCACCATCTTCTAATCAGGAAATATCTATCAGGTTATACGACGACCATAATATAACTAGAGCGGAGTCGATCGCCATTTTGGAAGCTTTAAAAATTATTCAACGGCTAAATCTCAAAATCCCTCATCATATCTGACTCTCAAAGTGCTCTCTACGCTATCAAGAAATCTGGGATAAATAGTAGATCTGACTGGATAATATTGGAGATTAAGAAAATGTTCTTACAACTGTCAAGTTCTCTGTTTGACATTGAATTCTTATGGGTACCAGG
The DNA here is from genome assembly GCA_038088585.1 of Chrysina gloriosa. Taxonomy (NCBI): domain Eukaryota; kingdom Metazoa; phylum Arthropoda; class Insecta; order Coleoptera; family Scarabaeidae; genus Chrysina; species Chrysina gloriosa. The sequence goes on from CM076087.1 coordinate 102,662,677, forward strand.
GCATAAAGGAATAGTAGGCAACGAGAAAGCAGATGAACTGGCAAACAGGGGGCTAGATTAGATCAAATATCTGTCTCTTACAGGGTTCATTTCAGAGACGTTTTACATATCTTCCAAGAGCCACTTTTGCAGAAATGGCAATCGCAATGGGATCAAGTTAGCCAAGTTAAAGGGAAATACTATCGCCAGATTGTAAGCAAGATCCCAAATAAACCCTGGTTTAAGGACCTAATTCTTAATCGAAGAAGTATCGTCACTATATGTCGACTCCGATTTAATCATTGTCTTTCATTTGCTCATCTAAATAAGATCAATATCCTGGATTCCCAATTGTAACTGCGGGGTGATAGGCGACTTAAATCACATTTTCTTTGTCTGTAGAATAAACCTAATTCACTGCAACGAATTTTGTTCTCGACTCATCGCGATAGGGATGCCTTCGCCATTTGCTTTTCCCTATCTTCTGATAAATCCCTCACTGGAGCTTATTAAAGCAATAATGAACTTCCTTGATAAAACTAAAATCAAATTATAATATGTAACAAGAGAACAATATTTTCCCAATAAAGCCTCTCCCTCTTCTCTACTCTATTAAACCTATACGTGTCTTTCCGTGGCCCATTTCTGTGATGCTACAACGGGCCCTGTAGCAAGAAGAGTCTTAAGCTAACCCTTTATATTCCTTTAGCACGCTGCATGCAAACAAAGCTTATGTAGAGCCCCGCTTGACGAGTTTTGGATCGATTGATAGAAAATAGAATGGCAATACTTTGTGGAATATAGTAGTGTAATTTCTTTTCTCTAGTCATCACACAGTGTCTGGCTGAAATGGTTTCTTCCGTAAGCCAATAAATACGAAGAAGAAGAAGAAGAAGAACACGGGACGTCCATGACTGTCCACCCAACGTTTACTGTGAAGTTTGATATAATTTTAGTTGTAATTAATGATAGATTATTTAATGGCAATTAACCATGGGAATACTATTGTAAGAGTGCATTAATATTACAATATGCAATTATTTTATGGACTCTTCCTATGGCATGGAGGTGTAGTTATCCTTCTTCTTCTTAGTCTTTTACCCATTCTACCTTCCGATGTTAGGTTAGCAGTTTTATATGGTATTGTTGTTTTCGCCAACTAAATTATAGGATGATTTAATGGATTCCGGGACATCTTCTACTTCCAGCTAAAATACCGAAATAAACATTCCCCATATATCAGCATTTCTTCCTTTGCTTCCAACGGAGAATTGCGTGGCCAATAATAATCGGACGATGACTCCAATCGAATCAAAATTCCATACGAAACGAACAGGCTTGGTTAATACAATCCGATCCGCACTCGCATACATAATTCGTTCTGATCTAGATGTTGGAAAAATAATCGAAATCGGACTACTGCTCACACACTAGAGACGATAGTTACGGGAAACTTTCACATATCCACGTTAGGAAAACGTTTTCGAAGCACGAGACCGCGGGCAGTCCGGCGTTGCGCGATTCGCACCAGTATCTTCTTCTTCTAATCAACGTGCGCGAACACGCGAGCAAGAAGGCAAAAGAACTCGTCCATCTGGTTAACCTGAATTTTCGCTTTTTTTCTTCTTCTTCTAGTTTATTAAGTAAATCGGTGAAAGAAATTCCCCGTATATCTTTACGATGATGTCGATGTTGTTCGATGATGATGATGAACATGTTCGCGTGCACGTATGTATATGTACATATCTGTAACGAATTCGCGCATAAGTAAAGGAGAGAGATCGGTTTTTATCGCTCAGTAGTTTCCAATCGAATTCTTTTTGGTCTGCGGATCGCATGCAATGTAGATATGTACGTAGACGTTATTAAGAATTAGCGAGAGTACGTGAATGTGTTTTATTTTGCACTTTATCGAGGAGAAAACGTTCTTTAATGAAACGTATTTTCAGCAAGAAATCGCAGATTAACTTACATCGATGATACAAATCCGAATTCCAATAATTGACAGTCGTGCCCTTTAAATTTTTAGATTGCGGGACTATTTCCAACGAGAACTAAAATAATCAAAAGTGAAAGAGAAATCTAAATGCTCTGCAATAACCTACAAAGCAAGCGCAAATTGTATCTGTCAATATTATCACGGAGGGAATCAGGCATTATTAATCGCAGATTGCAACCGCAGACTAGTTTCGTCCTTATTATAGGATTCATCAGCACGGTATAACCAGTCTGTGATTCATGAAGCAATATTCCTAGACGCCAACCACAAGCTCATTGCAACCGATTTGAATAAATTTATGTTGTCTTGCTATAATTCTTAATATGGTATGTCCCAGTCGCTATCAAAATTGCAACAAAATCTGGAGATAAAAACTGGAAATTGAAATCAAGAAGAAATCGCCAAAAGGGACAACATATTGTCATTTACCTCAAAATATATCAAAAACGATGCGAAACGAACGAAAACCTATGGAATTTATTTTCTAAGCATACAATCGGTAAAATGGAAAGTGTTTTGTTAACCTCAAAATACGGATTTAGTAAATTTACGTCTATATCTCGAAAAGACCCTGGTCGATAAATATGTTAAAAACAAAGAATTACTGGTGATGTTTCAACTTTTCTCAAAATCTTGGAGGATTTCGAGCGAACGTGAGACGTTTGAGAAAACAATAACGAATTTCTTATCACACAATTAGATTTCAAGTAGGACGCACATCTAAATTCTAGAAGGCCTTGGTACATAAAATGTACAAAATTCAGATCAAATTACCATACATCGATCATCAAGCTTTCGCTCAAGAACTTACGGGATTGGCGAGTTAGAAAGTTCCTGGTCAAACTCGGCGCTGATCCGCAAAATTAAATTTTTGTCAACATAAACCGACGATAATTGAAATTTGGATTGGAGTTTCAACGATTAGAAGAACCACATGAAGCGCAATTTGTGGAAGGTATAGCAGAAGATGAAGAAGACAATTATGAAAATATCGCATGTATTCTTAAAGAAGGAGGCAGTATAATCTAATCCTTCGAATTATATTCTAAAAAAGATATCTCTGTTAGTTTTCGAGATATTTACAAAAATTCAATAATCGTGTAAATTTTTGGAGGGTGCTGTACCACGAAATCTGTTACGTCGTGTATTAACGCCACCGTATCTAATTACTAAAGACTGAACTCAATCCCGAAAGTGAGAAGGAAGACTTACCGATTTGGCCCCAGGAAGGAAGTTTGCTATCACTCGGGGTGCCAGCCAGCTAGTCGGCGAGGGAGTGGGTTAAGTAAACCCAAACAGGTGTATATTAAAGGTACCACCTGTTTTACACTTACCCTGTCCAGCCCTGGCTAACAGGAATCCACGAAATAATTCAAGTAACCCGGGTGGGAAATGATTTGCGGTATTAAACAAAACAACCACACAAAAAAAAAGAAACAAGCGAACCCTGAGAGTTAACGAATCTTTAATAATTATTGAATAGTCAACGGAAAGCAATATTCTCAGGCGGAATTCGACAAGATACTCAAATCGCTATACATTTATGTGTACCGATTGCTTCGACCAACGCTATCGTTTACGGTGGTTTCACCAAGTCTACTTGTCTAAAATGATCGATAAGGGAGCCGTACGAGAACCTCTCCCGATAACTAAATACATATTTACTCGGAATTTATAGATACTTCGCTAATTTACGAATTTAGTGATGAGTAAACGCTAAACAGGTTTTTAATAATGAAACAAAATACGCGAATTATAATTGTCGACCAGATGACAGCCTCGTCCAAGAAGATGACTCCAAAATGACTCGAAACCAAGATTCGGTCCAATAGTACAACAGCCCAAGACTACGACGATACCAACCTACGCTATCCCGAATTTAAAACGACCAATATTAAAAGGCCAGGACTAAAACTAAAGACACAGAAAAATCAAAGAATATGATCATCAAAAAGGATAAAGTCAACCTCTTACCGTTAGGACGGGGTAAAATACAAAATAGCTACGAATGTAACACGCGCTCCAACTTGTACTGAATTAATCAGCTCCTCCGACCCTCAATCAACATTATTCACCGGTTCAGCGATCCAATCCCAAAATGAGGTATCGGAAACGTGAATATCCACAAATGTGCCGAGATTTCAAACGATAATCTCTCGAGGAAAACACTTCGAGGAGGAGTTAGAAGATAAACCAAAAGCAGATCGACGGTTAAATAAAGTCAAACAACGCCAGAACAATAACAAACAGCAACAAACAGTGACAGCCAAGAAGAGTGTCTAGTTCGCCTGGAACAATATGGTAATAGCTGCCCTGGAGAGAAATGAGTTCAATGTTTTGAGTGCCATTTTTTGGTCCCACGAAAAATGTGCTCAACAAAAAAAAAATTATTACATTTGTCACAATTGCTTGTCAGAGTGAATATTTTTTGAGTATGCCCGTTTTTGTGAGAAAATTTTTATGAGTGATCCGTTCTAGTTTGCTTTAACATAATTATTTCATTTTATTTAAATGCCGTTTCAATTGTCCCAGGTATATGTTTCATTTGTCCCGGACACGGGGACGCTTGAAACAATTTCACAAGCTAACGTTTTTTTTTTTAATATCTTTTAATATATTACCTACTATAGATCAGCGGGATTGTATAAGTAGTCATCCTCTCTGCAACTCAGTGGACACTTCGGAATTTACGATAGTCGCGAAGAAAAAAACTTCTTCTTCTTCTTTCACCTTATCCTTCTCCCCATCTAGGGCGTCGGATCTGGAGTCCCGCTCTCCTTTACCCATCTTTTCCATTCTTTCCCATTTTGCGATAGTTCCTGCATACTCCTCATGTCTTTGCCTCCTTCGTCCCCTATCCTGCGGATCTGGTCCATCCATGTCTTCCTCGGTCTTCCCATTCTTCTATTCCTTTCCAATCCCGCCTCGTTAATCTTCTTTAGCATTCTGTCCTGGTCTAGTCGCGCTATGTGTCCGTACCAGCTTTGTTGTTTAATTTCAATTTTCCTCAATATTGACTCCCGTCTGAGTTTTGCTTTAATGTCTTCAATTCTACACCTGTCGATTTTAGTTACCCCAGCTATCCTGGTTAAATATCTCATTTCTGCTGCATTTATCAACGATTTGTGTTTCGTTGGTATCGTCCACGTTTCCGCTTCATACAGCATTATTGGACTTGCAATTAAATTATACACCATGATTTTCGTCTCCTGGCTGATTTCCTCTTTTTCCAGAATATGGTTTTATTCAGTGCGTAGTAGACTTTAATCGCTTTCTTCATTTTATTACTTATCTCCAGATCCATTTTGCCATCCCCCGATATTACGTTTCCAAGGTATTCGAATGAGAAAACCTGTTCTACGAGGTACGTCCAGAAAGTAAGTTCCGTTTGGTAATAAAATTAAACTGTGTACAGATACAGAAAAATTATTTATTGCACAAAATTCTACAACTCTTAAACTACGTTTCCACATAACTGCCGAAATTTTGCAGGCATTTGTCATAGCGTGGCACAAGTTTTTGTATACCTTCTTCATAGAAGTTTGCCGCCTGTGTCTTCAACCAGTTGGAAACAATTTCTTTCAGCTCTTCGTCATTGTTGAAGTGTTGATCGCAAAGGAAAGATTTGAGATGTAAGAACAGATGAAAGTGGCTAGGAGCGAGGTCAGGGCTGTACGGAGGATGGTCAAACACGTCCCAGCCAAATCGCTGTAGGACACATTTGCAGTGTGTGGTCGTGCGTTGTCGTGAAGAAAAACAACACTTTTTGACAGCAATCCTCGGCGCTTATTCCGTATTGCGCGGCGCAATTTCCTAAGTGTCTCGCAATAAACATCTGCTTTGATTGCTCGACCACGCGGTAAGAAATCAATGAATAAGATGCCTTTCCAGTCCCAGAACACTGTGCACATCATTTTCCGAGGTGTCAAGATTTGTTTCGGCTTAACCTTTGCTGGGGATGAAGTGTGCTTCCATTCCATTGTTTGCCGCTTACTTTCAGAGGTGTCGTAAGAAACCGAAAGTTTCATCTCCTGTGACTATCTGTGTCAGAAATTCTTCGCCGCCTTCATCATAACGGGTCAAAAACTGAAGTGCACTACCCATCCGTTTTGCTTTGTGTTGCTCAGTAAGAATCTTTGGTATCCAACGTGAGCAAAGTTTACGAAATTTCAGTTTGTCGCTAACAATTTCATGAATTAGTGATCGTGAGATTTGGGGAAATTCCATAGCGAGAGCACTAATTGTAAACTTGCGGTTTTCCTGGATCTTGTCATCAATCGCGTGAGCCAGTTCTTCTGTAAACAAAGATGGACGCCCACTTCGTTCTTCATCGTGCACTTCAATACGTCCTTCATTCAACTGTCGGACCCATCTTCTCACCATTGAATTACTCATCGCATTTTGTCCGTAAACTTCGCAAATTTGCCGATAAATTTCAATTGGTTTCACTTTCCTAGCATTCAGAAAACGAACCACAGATCTGATTTCACAAGCGGCGGGATTTTCAATCAACACCGACATTGTAAACAAACACAACAAAGCGTACGTGGCTGACAGCGATCTCAAAATGGCGCACGTTTCTTCTCTTTGATAGAGAACGCCTACCGCGCATGTGCGGAACTGCGATCGCAGCGCTGCAGCGGAGTTAAATTGAAACGGAACTTACTTTCTGGACGTACCTCGTATTTCTCGGTTGTTTATTGTTATATGCTTAGTTTCCTCCTCCCTCTTTTTTCGATTTATTATCATATGTTTTGTCTTATCTACGTTAATTTCCATCTTTAGCCTTCAATCTTCTTCACCCATATGTTCATTAGTTTTGTAATTTGTTTCTCGTTTCAGCCATTAGGATGATGTCATCCGCATACAGTAGTGAATTAATTCCTATCTGTGCTAGGTTCTTGTATCCCACTGTGCACTGGTACTTACTCGTTTGCTCTCTTGTATTGTTGATTAGCATGTTCATTACCGTAATAAACAAAAAGCACAAATGTTTCAATTGTGCCCGGTCTCCCCTACGTGTACTTGTAGAACCAATGATTTTAATAACACTTCTCGAACAAACACGCTTGCAAGAAAGTTTAAAGCCCGTTTTACATTATCATATTAAATTGTGCCAAACAATTGAATACTATTTTATAGTACAATGTAAAACGCAATTTAGTATGAAAATAGGGCGGGTTCTAATTTTATACAATGATTTTGCACAGAAAACTAGTACAGTGTTTTATATTGTACTAAAAGATAGTATTCAATTTTTACGTACAATTTAATACGATAACGTAAAACGGGCTTAAGTTGAAACTGAATCAATGGGTTTACACGTAGATATCTTTATAGTTATTTATGCAAATATCATTGGAAACTGAACCTTAAATACCAATTATACCGCTATTTTTCTAAATCCTTTATGACGTGCATTCTTGAAAACTATTTATTGCATAAACACATTAAAGCTGGTATTCTTGGAAACCATTGGGGTAATTTAAGATGATAAATAAATGATTTCTTACCTTGAAAGATTATTATTATTATTATTGTGGCTATACACCCCGAAGGGGTTGAGCCTCCTATTGGGATCTCTAGATCATTACAATTTGGGAGATCAACCCCTTCTTGTGATTATATGCTTTTACATAATTTCTTCCATAGTTTTCTGTTTTTCGTTTTTTGTTCCCCATTGATGTGTCCGGTCCTTCGTATATCCTGCTCCACTTCCTTCAGCCATGTACTCTTCGGTCTTCCTCTCCTTCTTCTGCATCCCGGCTTCCACTCTGTCACATCATATATTATTGCTCCTGGACCCGCTCTCCATACATGTCCGAGCCACCTTGCTCTTGATTGCTTAATTTTTCTCACTACATTCTTCTTCTTCTACTATTTCTTGTGCCAATTCCTCGTTCGTCCTTCTTCTGTATTCATTTTCGCTTAGTCTAATTGGTCCCAGGATAGCTCTCATTACTTTTCTCTCCACTATTCTTAGGTTCTCCTCATCCTTCTTTGTCATGGACAGCGTTTCTGTGGCATACAGCAGTGTTGGTCTAATTATTGTTTTATAAATCTTCAGTTTGCTGTTTTTGCTTAATGGCTTACTTTTTAATAGCTTTTTATTTGCGTAGAAAATTCTGTTTGTTGTGATGATCTTCTCTTTGATTTCCGCTTCACGCTCGCACTTATTGGTGATTGTCACTCCCAGGTATTTGAATCTTTCCACCTCCTCAAAAGCATACTTTCCTATTTGGATTTTCTTGTTTTCGCATTCTCTATCTAGTCTCATTATTTTGGTTTTTTCTTCATTGATTTTCAATCCCATTTTTGCTCCCTCTGTAACTATTTCTTCCGGCACCTCCTTCATTTTACTCCCGTTTTTTGTTATTAATGCAATGTCATCGGCGTACGCAACTATCTGTTCTCCTCTTGTCCTTAATGTCCTCTTCTTTATCCTTCGGAGTACATATTGTAGAGTCAGGTTAAATAGGGTTGCTGACAAGGCGTCTCCTTGCCTTACTCCTTTATTGAAATCAAACTCTTCTGTCTCCCTTTCTGCGTTAAGACACTCGCTGTTGTTTTTTCCATTGTCATCATTATTAGCCTCCTCAATTTTGCCCCTATACCCAGCTCCTTTAGCGCTCTTTTTAGTTCATTTCTATTAATGCTATCAAAAGCTTGCTGGAAATCTATGAAAAGCAATTTTGTAATGCTGAGCCTTTTCCATTAGTTGTTTTATTGTATGTATTGCATCTATCGTTGATTTTTCTTGTGTAAATCCGTTCTGATATTGCTTCACTGTGTCCTTTGTTACTTTTGTCAATCTCCTTTGCAGCAGTGTGGATAGCAGCTTGTATGCTGTGTTTAGCAGGGCGATCCCTCTATAGTTGTTACACAGCCTCTGGTCTCCTTTTTTATGAATTGCTATTATTTGTTCGCATTCCCAATCTTGTGGCATTTTTTCCTGCTGCCATATTTTTTATCAGCTGCTATAGTTTTTCTTTAATTTCTTGTCCTTCATATTTGAACATTTCCATTTTTATCCCGTCCTTTCCCGGAGACTTCCCATTTCGGCTTTTGTTTATAATTTCTTCTATTTCTGCTCTTGCTGGAATGTACAACTCCTCTGCTATTTCGTCCACATCTTGCTCTTGCTCATTTTCTACTGGAGTCCGTATTTCCTGCCCCGTTAGAAGGTGCTTGAAGTGTTCTTTCCATATTTGCTTGTATTCGCGTTCAAGCTCTGTAACTCTTCCTTCTTTGTTTCTTATTCCCTTTACTTTTCCCTTGTATACTTTATTGTTTTCCTCTATTTTCTTGTAAAATAACTTCGTATTATTTTTTCTATTTTCTACTTCAATTTCCTTTATTTTGTCATCCATCCAGTTCCTTTTTGTTTTTCTTACTAACTTTTTGCATTCCCTTCTGATTTTTTCATATTCTTTTCTGTCCTCTTCTCTCCCGTTGTTTAACCAGGTCAATTTCCTTTTGCTTCTTCTTCGCGTAAGGTTTTTACATTCATCATTATACCATTCATTTGACGTCCTCCTCTTTTCTTCTCCCAGGATTTCTTTTGCTGTTTCGCCGACGCAATGTTTTATTCCGCCCCATTCCGCCTCTATGTCATCTTCATCCTCCAGATTTACTTTGTTTTGCACACCTTTTTCATAGTTACGTCTTACTTGTTCTATAATCAATTTAGACGTATCCCAACTACACCTTGGGCGTCCGCTTGTCCTATTTCTCTTTATTTTCAGTCTGACTGTTGCTATTACTATGAAGTGATCAGAGTCAACATCGGATCCTCTGTATGATCTTACATCTGTTATTGAGGATTGCATTCTTCTATTTACTAGGACGTGGTCTATTTGCGTGTATGTGTCTTGCTCCGGCGCTTTCCAGGTTACTTTGTGCCATTTTTTGTGCTTGAACTTTGTACTACTGATCACTAAAACCGTACTTGCTGCTACGTTGCATAGTCTTTGCCCATTGTCATTTGTCTTCTCATGTAAAGTGAATTGACACGCTATTTTCTGTATAGTCGCTTCTCTTCCTATCTGCGCATTAAAATCTCCCATTATTAGCCACGCGTCTTCTTTTGGCATCTTCTCTATTTCGTCTTCTAACCACTCATAGAACTGTTCTTTCTCTTCCTTTCCTGATACTTCCGTTGACGCATGAAAGATTAGGGCAGTAAAAGGCAACTGTAATAAACAATTAGAATTGAAAAGAAGGTCTGTTCAGAAGCTTTATTGTAGCAATATGAATGAAAACATATGAAATTTTTAATTTTTGTCTATCTCAACAACTAGAGCTGATACAAGAAGCAGAATGGGGGGGGAATATTTGAAATCAGCTTTTTTTTTGTCGGGCTGTGTTATCGATCCTTATTTATTGCCCTATCCTAATAATTTCCGTTTAACACCTTGCATCTTCCGATCTTCTGCTATGCATATAGGAAGCGTTCTTGGCGAGTAGACAAATGTACTACGTATCGTTACATACGTATAACATTGAAACCTGGTCGTCGTAAAAGAAAGTTTCGCCGATATGTAGGGTACGAAGAATTTCGCCGCGTAATATTTTACATGGCTCGTGGCGACGACGGAGCTGGCTTCGATCGGGGTCAAAACGAATCGACGGACCGTCCGACGACGAGAGTGCTCGTCGTCGAACCGGAGGAGTCCTCCTCTTCCGAGCCGAATTCGGAGTCCGACTCGATTTCCAACCGACCAACCGACAGTCGACCAAGAACCAGCGAACGTTTGTGACTCCACGACGTTGCAACTCTCCGCATCCGGTACGGGCCAGATCTTTCGATCTCTCCTATCGATCGCGCGCGCATTAGCACACATTTCGTACGCGCGACGGTTGTGCGCGGTTTGTGTGCAGATCTCGCGGATTAGATCGCGACGGTAACACGTGTTTTTCCACGTCGGAATCGTCAAAATCATCGACGGGCGTAAAGTAACTTTTGATCATTCTTGAATTTCTTTTTTTTACCTCCTGTTTCGTACCGGGCTATTGGGCAATGTTCGCCCGAATGTAAATGCACAACTGACGAAATCGAAAGGAAGTGTGAGGTGTACTTTTACATCGTTCGTATCTTTTAACAGGTATATACGTATACCTGTTAAGTGTCCATGCAGACGAGGAATTGTGCAATGTTTGTTCCGTTTTAATACACACGCCGCCGTACGCTTACGATTCAACATCGACCCGCACTCGGACACCTGGGATACCTTGAAAGTCGCTTTTAGCGAGCAATAAAATATATAGTAAGTTCTAATTGGTTTCCTTTTTCTTTCGATATGCAATTACGCCTCAATTTTGGGAGAACGAACCGATGAATTTTATGTAGTTTTTGTTCGACGTTTTGGAACATTGAAATGTGCTATACGTGAATAATAATAAAAACAAAAATTTGAAGTTTCAACGTAATGTCTTCATGGGAATTTATTTTATTTTCGTCTTAATTCGATGAATTTCGAAAAATGTCCGAATCTTTTAAAGTGAGAAATCGAGAAAGTATGATTACATCTGTAACTTGGAGGTATCACGTTCTATAGTGTAACTCCCTAAATGGAATTGATCTAAAAGCGGACTGATAAATTTTTCCAAGCTGAAAAATTAACTGAAATGATCCTGACACAATATCACATCGGTAAACTCCTCACCACACAATTGTTTTATAATAAAATCGGTGACACGTGTTTCGCTAGCTCGAGGCTAGCATCTTCAACAACCGTATAAACCGAAGAGAACCGAAGTTTTATGATTCAACAATTGTTTGGTGAGGAGTTTACCGATATGATATATTGTCAATAAGTTACACCACAGTCCTTGCAATCACCTTCATTTTTTGCTGAAACTTGATTTAGAACTCACAACAAAAGTAAAGAGAAAAGAATTGCATTTCACCACCAAGAAACCCATTGAGAGCAATATATCTTAAAGTATAACTTGATTTTTATTCCCTTATTGTCTTGAAAAAGCTCTCAAACAAGAAATCATTTGTACACCTCCGTTACACCAATTTACCAAAGAAGAAGAAAGGTGACGTTTGAAGCGATGACTTTGGTTAAGATTCCACATCCCATCTTTTTCCTTATTTGTTCGTCTCCAATTCCTCGCCCCATTTCCTTTTATTATGTTTTATCTCCTGCTTAGTTTCTAATGCTGCCTTATTTATTCTCTTTGGTTGTGGTCTTTCCCCACTAGTTTTCTAGCGGTTTTCCTTCTTCTTTTTTTCTTCTCTTTCTCCTTCTTTCTCTTCTTCCTTTTCGTCGGCTTGTCTGATTCTTTCACCCATTTAGGTGTCGAATGGTAGTTTCCGTTTTATCGTCTTCGCCAATGCATTCATTTCATTAACTGTTTTTCCTCTTTTGATCCCAGACTTATTCTATTTGATCCATCCGCCTCTTTCTTGGCCGTGTTTTTGTCTTAAACACCGATTGCCGAATGTTTCTCGTAGTTTCTGAGACGCGTTTCCATAACCTACAGAAGGCTAAAGTTTCTGGCAGGAAATTGTTCCTTCGTAAAGTTGCCTTCTCTTTTCTACAGTCCTCGAGAATCTTTCTTCAACACCTCTTCCTTCTTCCCGCCTGTCTAAACATTTTACTAGTTTGGATATCGGATGATAGGTTTCGCCTTATTTTCTTAGCCAGTCTATTCTCTCCAAATCATACTGTATTCTGCTTCTTCTGCTTGTGCTTTTCATTTCATTGACTATTTTCCCTGTTTTGATTTATAGCTCTTCTATTTGCTCTATCTACGTCTCTCTTGATCGCCCTGTTAACCTTAAGCCGCGATTGCAGATTATTTTCCGCAATTTCTGAGATGAGTTTCCATAACCTAGAACACTACACCTTTTAGAAGGAAATTATTATTTCCGAAATTTGCTCGGATAAGAACTTTCTTTCCTTTAGTCGTTGAGAGTTTTTCTCCGAGTCCTCTTCCTTCTTCCTTCCCCGTTAAACATTTTATTCGTTCCGGTATCGGATGTGAGCTCCACCTTATTCTTATTCGGGAATACATTCGTCCAAACTCATCCCATCTTCCGCCATTTTTCTCATTTTATTGACTGTTTTCCCTCTTTTGATCCCCAACTTTTTCTATTTGCTCCTTCCACCTCTTTCTTGGCCGTCCTTTTGTCTTAGACACCGATTGCCAAATGCGATGGCAGATTGTTTCCCGCAATTTCTGAGATGTGCTTCCATAGCCTAGAACAGTACACTTTGTTAGTAGGAAATTATTATTTCGAAATTTGCTCGGACAAGGACTTTCTTTCCTCTAGTCGTTTAGAATTTTTCTCCTACTCCTCTACCTTCTTCCTTCCTCTTTAAACATTTTATTCGCTTGGGTATTGGATGGTGGGTTCCACCTTATCCTCTTCTCAAATACATTCTTCCCAACTCATTCGGTCTTCCGCCATTTTTCTCATTTCATTGACTGTTTTCCCTGTTTTGATCCGTAGCTCTTCAATTTGTTCTATCCACCTCTTTCTTGGCCGTCCTGTTGCCTTCAACGCAAAATCCAGATAAGTTCCCGCCGTTTCTGAGATAATAGTTTTTAGTAGGTAATTATTCTTTCGAAAGGTTGCTCGAATAGGGACTTTTTCCTCCAGTTGTTGAGAATTTTTCTTCGGTCCTCTTCCTTCTTCCTTCCTCTTTAAACATGTTATTCGCTAAGCCATCGAATGGTAGGTTCCACTTTATCCTCTTCGCGAATACATTCTTCCCAACTCATTCGGTCTTCCGCCATTTTTCTCATTTCATTGACTGTTTTCCCTGTTTTGATCCGTAGCTCTTCAATTTGTTCTATCCACCTCTTTCTTGGCCGTCCTGTTGCCTTCAACGCAAAATTCAGATAGTTTGCCGCCGTTTCTGAGATGACATTTCTTAGTTGGAAATTATGCTTTCAGAAGGTTGCTCAAATAGGCACCTTTTTCCTCCAGTTGTTGAGAATTTTTCTTCGGTCCTCTTCCTTCTTTCTTTCCCTTTAAACATTTTATTCGTTTTGCTATCGGGTGGATTTTCTCATTTTATTGACCGTTTTCCCTGTTTTGATCTGTAGCTCTTCAATTTATTCTATCCACCTCTTTTTTGGCCGTCCTCTTGCCTTCTATCGCGATTGCAGATTGTTTCCTGCAGTTTCTGAGATACTCATCATCTAGAAAAGGCTAGATTTTTTAAGTAGAAAGTTCTTCCTTCGGAAAATTGCGCCGAAGGCGACTTTTTTCTCTGCCGTCTCCCATAATTTTTCCTGCATTCCTCTTCCTTCCGATCTGATCTTTTTACCTGTTTCGGTGTTGAATTATAGGGTCCATCTTATCCTTTTAACCAATCCATTCCTTCCAATTTCTTCTATCTCCCACTAGTTTTTTGTCATTTCATTGCCTGTTACCTGTTATGGTTCGTAACTCTTTTGTTTGTTCTATCCACCTCTTTCTTGGCCATCCTATTGCCTTAAACATCGTTTGCGGATTGTTGCCCGCAATTTCCGAGATGCGCCGTCATAATCTAGGAAAGACTTTACTTGTTGTTGGGAAATTGTTTGTTTGGACGGTTGCTTGGATGGTGACTTCTTTTTCTACAGCCCTCGAAGTTTATTTCTAGACACCACTTCCGTTTTCCCTTTTAAACATTTTATTCGGTTGAGTGTTGGATGGTGGCTTCCAGCTTATTCTCTTAGCCGATCCATTGTTTCCAGGTCTTCCTGTCTTCCGCCATCCTTCTCATTTCATTGACCGTTTTCCTTTTTTTTTTTGATCTCTAACTTTCCTATTTGTTCTATCCACCCCTGTCTTGGCAATCCTGTTGCCTTAAACCTCTTCCTTCTTCCTTCCTATATGATACAACAACATAAAACTAAAAGCAATCTTCTAAAGGAAGAGGAAGAACTGAGACCGTGTCACAAGTTCAGATTTATACTTTTTCCAAAATATCATAAATGTTGTCTTTTTTGTCAATTTTACCATCACAACGAAAGCTTTCCCACCGAAATCGTAAATAATTCACCGAGCGTCTGGTACATTCAGACGCATTCTATTATCTAAATAATTCATGGAAAAGGAGAAATTCAATCACGCATACGGATAGATTTTATTCATAAACTGCTGCTGCATGCTCACGCCTTTATAATATTTGTATTCCGAACGCGAAATTTTCAAGCGACCGACGCGACGATGCAATGAAATCGTCGGGAGACGAATAAATATTTGAGTCTCGTGGTAATTGTCAGTCTATATTACGTTGACGGTACAAAAAGGAAGACGGAACATTCAGGAATTGAGAGATGAAATTGATAAAATTTTGAAAACAAATAAGAGCTTGTCATGGAAAATTTATTGTTTACATTGCCACATCGGCTGGTGTTTAATTTATATATATATATAATAATATCAGTCGAAGAAGATCAATGGTTTAAACCTTCGTTCCAGTAGAAGGAGGTTATGTTCAACTTGGGTTTGTTCGCCTTTTGGTTTGGTTTTTGTAAAAAATTATCAATTCGTTAAGGAAATGTACGAGTGATGTTCCCAAAGTTCTACGAATTTGGCCATAATTCTTTTATTTCTCGAATTTTCATCAAAATCTCCGGGTACACCTTGGAGACGTTGAACGATTTCTGAAGGTATCACGTGCTCTTTAAATAAAAAAGAAAATGACAGCTATTTGTGATTTAGTCGCGTCTTTCATGATTGCAAAATCAGCGGTATGAAATACGTCTGTATCAGTTAAGTAGCTAAAGTATTCAAAATAATATTGCACGTGATGGCTGCGTCAGCATGTTGGGCCTTGTCCCTTGACCAATAAGGTGACTTATAAAACTTTTGACGCATTTGGACTAGAGTTAGATTCCTAGAAAATTTCGAAAGATCCCTCGTACATACACGATTTGGACGTATTGTTAGTTAGATCAAAGCGATCAGTAAGTGACACAGTTAACTACAGAACTATTACGAGATTTCGGTTTCTGGTTCAACCAACCGATCGACATTGAATATAATACCGCATCGAGTGTTCAGTTACCTTACCGTTTCCTTTACTTGACAGTTGAGAGTTGCTGCTACATTTTTTCTTAATTATCGCCATTTATCCGCGTCGTTCACGTCGATTACAATAATGGGAAGATCGACGAAAGTTGGTGGAAGAGATCTCTTACAAAATTCGTACACAAAGACAATGTTATCTCTCGTAATAAATGGGAAAAACTCCGACGAAACGTTATACGTATGGTACAACGTATGTCCTGTTGTGTTGTTGTTATTATTCGATCGGATATCTCGGCGGCTGAAAGCGTAAACAATTAAGATTTGAAAGTGAATCGTTTGCGCGCACCGTAATGGGGCGATAGGGGACTATGAAGGATAAATAAGGCAATTCCCTGCTCGGAGAGAATGGAAACTCATATTTTACACGTCTGGTGATTGTTGCTTTTCTATATGAAATGGAAACGGTGGATATCGGGGAATGGCGGAAGGCAATTAACCGAATTACTTCCGGTATACGAAAAATTACAGCGATTTCGATCATTCGCCAAATATGTAGTCGGTTTCTATAAGGAACGATAATATTGGTTTAGTAGCTTAATACGAGGGACGCCTTTTATGTTTGTACAAACGACCACTAAGAAGGGAACACTGGCAACTAAGAAATTCTAATTTCGATGAAACTGTACAGACTAAAGGAGTACTTTGCTATAAGAACAACGCAATTCTTTTAGCGGCCGAATCCCCCGAATTTCGGGTACATCCACTCCAAAAATTTGCATGATATTTGTATTTTTGTAAATATCTTGGAACCATCACTGATATCTTTCTTTTTTAGAATATAACGGTATATATACATGGTCTCAAGGATGGCGCAAATTATTTTTGGAAAAATTAAATAACGGACGACCGTGCGATTCTTACCGCCGTTTTTAATAGCTTTTTTTATTTATTACAATTAAAGTCAGTTTTACGTAGAAAACAGTGCTGAATAACATATTTAGACAGCTAATAGTAAAAATATTAAAAAACGATAATAAAGTTTCAGTTCTCATTGATTGATGTGCATTGATAAGTGTCGTTCTAAATATAAAATACTTTGAATTACTAACTATTTCGATAACGTTTCAAAGAAATACAAAATATATTCAGATAGATATATGTTAAGTACGTAAGTCCTTAAATGTAGATAGATATCAACAAACAAAAAATACACGCATTGTGTCACGTATACGGGTGTAGGAAATTGATATAGAAGAAGAACGAACTAAACAAAATTACATACTTTTATTCATTTATAGCATATTTTTCGTACAGTGTAAATTTACAGTTTGACAAGATATTCAATACACCAATATTAGCTAACATCTTTGCAACAATAATAAATATCCAGAAAACAGTGCAGCAGTATTAAAAAGAAAGTATAATGCTAATAATGTGATTGTTAATATTATAATGGTGAATGGTACAATTATGCATGTAGTAATTATCCTATGTAATTATTGCAGTAATGGTAGTCAGTATAAAAGTCTTCAAAATACAGCTATTCCTTGCACCACGAACAACGCACAATAGCAGGTTTCTTTACAAACACTACACAAGGGCGTAGACTCCGCGTCTTTTGTAAAACAAAACTTTACAGGGTTTTGAAAGGGTTCCGGTCTTTCATCCACGTATCCATTCTTATACCGCGAGTATTTGAAGACATCGAAATATCTTGGTGAAGAAAACTGATTGCGGGTCAACGGTTGCAGCTTAATAATACTATTTTTCTGATGCAAATCTATGTCGTAGTTCGTAAGAATCACTGTATCAGAAAAGGTTCTGGTAAATTTTTTCCATAATCTAAAACCAAACACATCTAGGGGTGTACCGTTGCTTTTTGTTTTTAAGTATATTTAACATTTTTACAGTTTGGTCTTTTGGTACCAATTTCTGAAGTTCGTCAACGCAATGCGCACTCCAAGAATCAATCAAGAAAACGTATTTCTGCTCCGATATTAAATTTTTATAAGCGCAAAATAGATGGTACACGCTTTTCACGCAACGTCAAGTTGAGGAAATACACAACATAAATACCCTGTTACAACTAGAATAGAGAGGTAGATGTACGGACAGCATACATACTTCGCGGCGCCACCAACGATTCACAGCGGGGCTGAAACCGATATTGGCCGATTCCAATCATGTTATAATTAATTCCCATAAAAATAATTATGTGGAAATTACAGTTTAACTTATAATTGTTCTATAGTCGGCGTAATAATTTCAAACGATCAAGGGCGACGACAATTCAGTCGGTCGGGTCGCTTTAAAAACGAAATATTATTTTTATTTTTATCGTATTACAGTTACACAACATTTGCGAGTTAGCTGTTTTATATGCGCACTTACAGACAATCATACGTAACTGCCGGTCCGCTAAAAGTTATAGCGTAATGGGAATGATCGTGAAACAACAGTTACATTAAACAGACTCATATGCTAATCGTATTTGCAATTAGGATCTGCTAGTTCGGAGTTTAATTCGCGAGTATGTGTGATGAGCAACGTTTTCCGAATTGTTTGAATTGTTTATATAGTGATATGGCTGCAGTGGACTGGCAATTTCTGCAGAATTATTCTGATGTAAACATGGATGTGTCTGAATTTTACGATACACTATATAAAATTGTCGACATATCGGTTCCCAAATTCATTACACCCAATCGTGTTTTTCCACCGTGGTTTGATGCAAGTATTAAGAAGCTAATTAAGCAGAAGGAGTACCATTTTAGAAAACATAAGAGATCGGTCTCGTTGTACCACTCACGTGAATATGAAAGACTGCGGAAGTTGATTAAGTCTGACGTCAGGTATAAATTTCGTAAATATCAAGAAAATATTGAATCCAATATTATTCGCGATCCGAAATGCTTTTGGAAGTTTATTGGTGGAAGGAGGAACGATTCCAGGATTCCGATTTGCATGGAGTTGGATGGTCAAGAAATCAGTACCCCACAAGATATTGTTGACGCTTTTGCTACAGTTCTTCCAGCGTTTATCGTCCTTCTACCCCTTCTTCTTGTTCATTTCCTACCACATGTAACAACTTCCGTATTAACTCTTTTACATCTACTGAAGTCGCTGCCAGTATAAAACGTCTAAAAGCTGATATGAGTTCTGGCCATGACGGGCTACCTGGCTTTCTTATATGGGACTGCGCCGATGTCCTGTGTATACCTCTTACCCTTATATTTAATTTAGCTTGCAGAACGTGTACTTTCCCTAGTGTTTGGAAAGTTAGTAGAATTTCTCCAGTGCGTAAAAGTGGTTCTCGCACTAACGTCAATAATTATAGACCAGTTAGTATTTTATCTAATTTCGCCAAAATTTTTGATCACTTGCTATATAACGAAATTCTATATCAAATCAAACCATACCTTTCACCTCATCAACATGGATTCATTAGGGGCAGATCAACCATAACAAATCTGTTGGAAATTACTCAGCTCATCAGTGAGGCGATTGATGAGGGAGGGCAGGTCGATGTTTTATACACAGACTTTTCTAAAGCCTTTGATGCACTAGATCACTATCTTTTACTACAGAAACTTGATGCTTGCGGCTTCACAACTCAATCTTTGGATTTTTTGCGGTCTTATCTATCAGGACGTACCTTATATGTCTCTTATAACGGGCACAGTTCCTTCTGCTTTTCTGCTGCCTTCGGGGTTGTGCAAGGCTCCAACCTGGGTGCTCTGCTTTTTAACATTTATTTGAATGATTTGTTTCCGTTACTAAATTGCAATACCCTGGCCTACGCTGATGATCTGAAGATATTCAATCGAATTACTAATGTGAATGATGCTATGCAACTTCAAGAAAATCTAACAATTATTAGCAACTGGTGCTCTGCTAACAAAATTTTATTAAATATCGATAAATGCTGTGCTGTATCCTATACAAGATGCGATGTCTCTGTCATCTTCAATTACAATATCAATGGGCTTCCAATTCCTAGGGAGTCTGCGGTGAAGGACTTGGGAGTTCTCTTTGACACTAAACTAAAATTTAATCTCCATGTTGCTGCCGTTTCTGCTGCTGCCTCTAAATCTCTGGGTTTTATTTTCCGCACCTGTAAAAATTTTTATAACTTGTCTGCGCTGAAATCTCTTTATTGTGCCTTCGTGCGCAGCAAGTTGGAATATGCATTCCCTTGTGTGGTATCCGAATTATGTTTACCTCGATCTAACCCTCGAGCGTGTACAGAAGAGATTTTTAAAATACCTGTCGTACAAGACTGATCGAATTTACCCCCAGCGTGGCGCATCTTATGTCGACCTTTTAAATCGTCATGATTTCCCATCTCTTTCTGATAGGAGGAGGGATTCCAGCGCTAGATTCCTGGTAAAACTTATTGCGAATGAAATTGATTCACCCCATTTGTTAAGTAAAATTGGTTTTTTGACTCCGCTACGATCAACTCGCTCCTCTGAAGTTTTTTCGGTTCCCAGAGCTAGAACAAACACTCTGAAGAAAGCACCGATCACCCACTTATCTCGTAACGCCAATGAGTTATTTAGACGTTATTCTCTATAATATTAAGTATTTAATGTAGTTTATTATGCAACAGAATTTTGATCATTTCATTTGAATTTTTATTACTTTAGTTGACATACACTATTTTCTTTTCTTTTTCTATTTATTAACATGTTGTCCTGTAATTGGTTCAATTGTAACTGTTGGACAATAAAGGCTATTATTATTATTATTATTATTATTATAACTCGTACGTGTACACTACAATGACAATAATTCGCAATCAGAATGTATGGAAATCGAATTTAGGCGAAACTAAACAGAGAAGGTTTCGTAGAGAGCGTCTGGTTTGGTAGATTTTCTTCTATGCCTGCGTTTTCATGTCGTTTCCAGGCGTGAAATTAATTTCATACGATTCCGGAAAAAGAACGGAAACAATCACGTTACGTGTTAACATACGACGTATGATCAAAATCTATCCGGATTGGGTTTATTAAAAGAAAAATACAACACTTATAGGTATATTAGTAAGTCTCCTACGAAGTAGTCCCCTTCCAAAGCCACACGCTGTACGAAGCGATTTTTGAATTCATCTTCGGAAAGAGCGAACAGCTACCTCGTCGCATTCCGTTGTATGTCCTAAACATCCTCAACTCTTCGTCCTTTCAAGTGTTATTGAATTTTTGGGAAGATAATAAAATTGTAATGTGCGAAATCTGGCGAATATGGTGACCGCCGGATCTATGGAATGTGTTGTCCCACTTGCTTTCTTAGATTTGAGTGAGTTTGGGGTTTTCTTCTGTGGAGACTGGGCTTTAGTTTCGGATCGTACCCGTAAACTCACTACTCATCAGCAGTCATCGCAACTTTCAAAAAATTTCGGTCATTTTCGGAGCACTGAAGCGGGTCACGAGAAGCTGAAACCTTTTTCTGGTCATTGGAGAGCAATTTTGGAACAAATTTGGCCGTTTCCTAAACATAAGTATAAAAACATGAATTATAAGGGAGAGTAAAATTATTTTAAGGGTGTTCGGTACTCCTTTTCAAGATCGTTTAAGCGTAATCTTTTTTCCAAATTTGTTCCAAAATTATTTTTTGAAAATTGTATATCCGACTTTTAAAAGTCGTGTGTGTAACGATAAAATACTAGTTTTTTTACGATGTTAACCTTCCTATACTCACGTCAAAATGAAAGACGTATAGTATACTATATAAGTCGGTCTCACAGACCGATGCGTGAGTATAGGAAGGTTAAGAGCTTCTACAGCTTTAATTTTATTTCATAAGCGAAGAACCAGTAAGTTTACGGGCTCGAAATTTTGTATACCGTGTGTTCGTTACTATAGCTACGTCTGAGCGGCGAGCTTTTTGTAAATTCTTTGTTTGTTATTGAATTTAACCTCAGTTAAGGAACAGAAAATTGACCATGAGCTTACCGTCATTTTTGGACTTCAAAAAGCAACGATAACAAACGAATTTACAAAAAAGCTCGCCGATAAGACGTAGCTATCGTAACGAATACACGGTATGCAAAATTTCGAGCCCGTAAACTTACTGGTTCTTCATTTATTATTGAAATAAAATTAAAGCTAGAGTAGAAGCGCTTAACATTGTAAAAAACTGGTATTTTATCGTTACATACACTATTTCTAAAGGGTCAAAATAGTTTTGGACAAAATTAAGTTTAACCGATCTTGAAAAAAGTATCGAACACCCTTTAGAAGAATCCTGCGTAGTAGGTATGGAGGAGGAATCTCCCGAACCATAGTTCTTACTAAAATTAACCAATTTGTGTGGATGAGGTATGGAAATTAAAATAACCTCACTCGACCGTACTGAAAGGCATTAAATTATTTCTCCGAAGTCAGTAGACATGTTACGTGGTTGAAACAGTTTCGATTTCTTCATATTTCCTTTAAATCAAACGCGTTTTTGTTATAGTTGGAAACTTATCGGACGAAATATTACTTCATATATTATTATTATTATTATTATATTTATTATTCTTCTTAGTTTAGGAACATGGCATGGAGGAAGGATCAGAAACTATGTAAGTCTACACAGTTTCTGATCCTTCCTCGTACTCCCTAATCGATTAAAGGAAGAAAAGCGAAATAGAGCTGAGAGCCCGCACGGGCAGCACTCAACCTTTGTAAGAAAAACTATAACTATTTAATTTGTTTCAAAATATCAGCGTGTCTTTAGTTGTGCGTATGCAAACAGTGACCCAAAAATCGGACGACCTCCGGAGGCAAGTTAATGTATAATTTGAGATCTGATCTGGCGTCTTGGAAATGCACTTACGTGCACGATCTCTATTCGATTCTATTCATAGTCGTCATTCAGTAATGACACATCTACCTACCTGGAAGGTTAAACTCTTGAACAGTACCGTTTGTGGTATAGCAATTATCGTTTTCGCTCTAAGAATGATCCGCCTATGTGTGTAAAGACGTATTCGCATTTTAAACATGACATTTTTTACCATTTCGATGATGTAAAAATTATTTCCAAGACGAAAATTCCCTACTAACTGACTATTAATTTGATTCCGATTGGTGAAGTTCGAAAATTTTGATGTTTAAGCTCAGATCTTGAAATAATAGATGTCACCGATCAAGATGATAATTTTCTACTTTAACAGGTGCACATTGCTTCCTGTTTGTTTGAAAAAACTGTTTCCTTTCGTAGTCTAAAATCTGATCCCCTAGTATCTTATATTTTCTCCCTTCTTTCTTCGTTTTATTCATTATACATTCTCAAAGAATCGCTTAACAGATGGTTGCTTTGATGCGCAGTATACAAAAATGTAATAAAATAATAGAGTTGTCATTGATTTCCGGTGTAAGCGAAGTGATATTTTCGGAGAAATATTTTCTCTTGGGAGAATTACATATCCATACTAAAGCTTTAAATATAAGTAAATAGTAGAACATGGAAAAGTGCTAATGAACAAGTTGCATGGAATAGCCTGTATATAGATATATAAGGTTCGTTCCTACCTATAGGTTCGTTCCAACACACCACAAAATCACTTTTTAAATCGTCGGGTACATGCGCAAAGCAAATTTAGAATGTCAAATTTGCTCTGCGCATGTACACGACGATCTACAAACTGGTTTTGTGTTGTGTTGGAACGAACCTATAGGTTCTAACCTCTGCAGGCAGATTAGCAATGTACCAAGAGGATTCAACTTATTTAAATTTTATAAGTATTGTATGTACCGAAATGTAGAAAAGTATAGGATTAAATAAGTTTTTGCTTTAGCGTGAACACAGTTAGGTAAGCATATCTTATTACTTTATCAGCAGAAACAACGAAAAGAAATCGAAAACATCCAACACGGAGCAACGTTGAAAAAAAAGGAAATTTTAAAAAGTAGAAGTGCCGTTTCAACAAATTCGCGTGGATTTACAGCTGCCCTAATACGGAAGATTTGTGAATGAATATAGCCGGTTAAATGAAACCATGCGTTATCCGTAAAAAGTGTTAAATCCAGAAGATTTTTATCGTGTACCGAATTTTCATTAAATCATTCACAGTATCTCATTCCGCTTACAAAATCAGGCGGTAATAATTGTTGCGCGACATTCATTTTATGCGGATGCAAATGAAGTTTTCTTTTTCCAGCTGTATGAACAGTGCCAAGTGACAATGCCAAAATTATTTATGGCGGTAACAGGTTTCTATAAATGTTTAAAGCAGGTATGGGCAACCTCCGGCCCGCGGGCCACATGCGGCCCTCGAGTAAGATTTGTTCGGCCCGCTACTGAATTCTTTCGTTGCATATTAGCACGACCCGTCTAAACTTAATTCATAATGAATCATAAGGATACTACAAAAATGTATATTTTTCAAGATTACTCGCAGCATAAAACTTCTACAAAAAAGGTTGCCCATGCCTGGTTTAAAGTATTATACCTGTCTGGACTGATAACACAGGACTGCATTTTAAAACTTTTTTAACCATTCCAACAGATTCTTATGTTTTTCTGGCATGCTAAACCCGAATATGAGCTCAGTTTCTTTTCCCATCACGTAAGCATTTTCCACAAAATGGAGTCAAATTTTCAATAAAACAGTTAAAACGCACATTTTTCATTTAAAACAGTTTGCTTTAAAATTTTATAATAAAAATGTATGTATATGGTTTAAAATATATTCTATATATCTATTTTATATTTGTTCATCGTTAAATCGTCTTTTCTTTTGAGTAAAGCTTCTTGTTGATCTTTTCTTACTGTGGTTTCCCGCCTCTTCCCTATGCAGCGACCAGCAGTAGTCGGCCATCGTATTTACATTCCATCGACCTTGGTATCGTCTTTCCATTTCTTTTATATCCTGATGGAACCTTTCCCCCTTGTTAATAAAGAAACTGCTCCAAGATTTTCTGGGAAAAAGTCTAAGTGGGAATGCAGGAAATGTACTTTTAAGTTGATTGAGCAGCCCAATACTTCGAACTTCAGCAGCATATTTTTTAGAATATCCTTGAAGTTTTCGCTTTTTTGTTGCCTAAAAAGTTGTTGACAACATCTTTAAAACTGTGAAGTGAAGTGACGTGAAGAACTGGTATATGCGGTCATTAGAACCCCTCTAACGCCGAAAAACTAAATTTGTCGGAAAACCGTACGTGATTATTTTTTAATTTTATTTTTCTATGAGTTTATACACGACATGAACAAAAATCGGTGATTTGTTTTGAAAAAAAAAAAAAACAGCTATTCGTATAATGTTGCATGAGATGGGTGGGGAGCTAGTATAGCCATTGCGACTCCCTACTAGGAGGAAAAATGAAAATTGTGGGAAATCCTGACGTGATGGAATTTTTTCAGTATTTTCCCGGTTTTAGCGCATGAAAATGCTTAAGAATCACCTATTACTCTTAAAAAAACTTTTTCAACGTCGACCTGTGTAATTTTCATTAAGATTTCTTCGGGCTAGTTGTCATGCGATGTCGAATATCATCCAACGTTTCCGCTGTTAATTTTATTGGTCACTCGGAAGACTTCCCCTTACAAATGCATTTCATTTCTTCAAAATTTTCTAACAATATTATGTTTGTGATTAAGAAAATTGTGACGATTGAACTCTATATCAGGAAACTGTTGTATAAATTGCTCAATGCAATACGATCTCTTTATGCCCCTTTTAGGGAGATGCGTGTTACTATTTGGGAAGCTCTGCTTTAGATGGTGATTAATGTCATGATCGCGAAAAATAAGGAATGGAGGAATAGAAAGCGATCCCACTATTCCTTATTTTTCAGGATTCTTACTAGTCACTTGTCGTTACCGATGTACGCCTCAGCTGATTAAATCATTACCTTTTTTAACGACATATTTCGAAATGGGAATATTGACAAACATTATCCGCCCCAAAACGTAATTATAATTATTAACTCTCAGCACTAATTAGGACCACCAAAGGTAAATAAAGCATTCGTCGCGTAAATTTCAAAACGCCATTGTTTCCTTCAACAAGCCGCTAATTAGTTTAAACTATAATTAACCGCGTAAGCAATGAACAGACTCGATATACGTCGTTTCTGAATGCTTTGTTCACACTTTTCTTGTCGGCGTTAATATAAAATTATAATTAACTTAATGAGTGACTCTATATGTATACGAACAAGTATAAACAAGCGAATATGTAATTGGAGGTTCATTCAATTTTGTACGAAAATACCTACGTTTTGTCATTGAATATAATTGAAGATAATTATCCTAACGGTTTCGCTCTACGCTCGGTTGTAATAAAATTAGCATGGATACATACGTACACTACCGTCCATATTAGTTCGGACACTTCGTGAAATTTCGTAAAGTATCCTTACTGACTGTACTAATACTTTAAAATGTAAATTATAATATGATATGATATTTCTAGTTCGCAAAGGACAAATACCTTCAGAATTTCTGAGCAATATCATCAAATAATAATTAAAATTTACGATATTTTAATGGTACTTGTAGAAGAAATTTACGATACCTTCATTATCTTTATTTTCTAGGTAGAAATATGACTATGACTAATAAATAAGCTTAATAAGTTTACATTACTCTGTTCTAAGAGTGCTGCATATTACAATCAATATTTTAGTTGCTCGACAAACGTGCTTGTGCGTGTATCGATAGTAAGTGTGAATTGAGGCAAATAATTTTATCAAAAGCTGTCTAAGAGGTCTAAAGGTGTCTAAGAGCATAGCAAGTCTTTGCTACACGATTGCAGACGTAATCAATGTGGTCAGTCTATTTCAAACTTTTCTCAAAATAAATTCCTAAAATTCTTGCTTTACTGCTTAAAGGGCAAAAGATAATTAATCATTTGAATACTGTTTAGATATGGAAGTGCGTTGGGTCTATTTTGAAACGACAAGATTGTAGTCTGTCCAGTTGATAACCGATCGAAATAGTGACTGAGCTTCCTCGGGAAGGCTGGAAATAACATACAGAAAGTTATCGTCCTGAAAGTACATCAGGACTCTTAGTAAAAGTGTTAATCCAAAATAACAAGCTCTCTCAAACCAGACCATTCTTCTAAGTATCTATCTAAGTATTCGACGCAAGCATTATATTGATGTCATCGACATACAATACCACATCGTTTGCAACCAAACACCCAGGCAGATCGTTGATGTAAACTAAAAACAATGTTGGCCCAAGTATATAATTTTTTATTTATTTGGAAAAATTTCTCTCTCTAATGAGAAGTTGATAAGACACGTTAAAACAGCTAAGTAATAACTGTGCGCACTCTTTACAATTGCAGTGTGATAACGGTATCATCCCCCGCAGAAGCTGAATTACTTAATTTACTAATAATGGATGATATTTCATTCTCAACTACTGGAGAGAAAAAACAGGATTTGTGAAAGGACGGGATAGAATCATCTAATTTATCTACATTTATATGATCAGAGCTTAAATTGCTATTAATCAAATCAGTTGCAAAGGTAGAGAAATGATTTCTGAAGCATTCACCAATTTCCCGGACGGAAGTAGGTTGCTCAGGTTGTATTTCTTTCCTGTGGATGTTGGATCTTTTGTCAGCAATTATTCAACGTATAGTTTTGCTTTTATTAGTTGAATTTGCAATTTTCAAATCGTTGAAAGATTTTTCATTTCTTGAAGGTAATATTTATAGAACTTATGGTAATAATATATGGGTATCAATAAAGGATTATACTTGCTCAATTCCTTTAACAAGAGTAGTTTTTCTATGCATTTTAATAATATCTGGTGTAATCCATTGCAACTCATACGCACCACCAGTTTTATCATATAATTTACGTAGTTGGAAACAAATGTCCAAGTAGTTAGTAGATATTTCGAGAAATTTGGAAAATGCCTCATCTGGACAATTAGGGTCGTATGCAATTAACCACGTTTCTTGTTCTAGTAGATTGCAGAATTTATTGAAAGTGTTTTCACAAAATTTTCGCCTATAATAACATATTTTTCTGATTTATTGGCAATGCAAATGTTAATTGTTTGGGCACAATGGTCGCAGAGGCCAAAATCGTCGTAAGATACTGCAAAATTATTCGCATATAAATTAACAACAATATTATCTAACCAACTGGCTGCAGGTTTTGCATTTGGGTGTTGGAACATTTATAGTAGGAGATAATCTATAGGTATTAAATAAATAATAATAATAATAATATATAATTTATTTTCAACAATACAGTACAATTAAAAATAAACAAAGAGAGAAGAAATAAAAAAAAAAAGAAAATGTACATTCTCTGTATGTGAAAACCAAAAGGATCGACTCAGAACGCAGATAACTGTGTTCTGATCTTCCGTCGAACCTTTACACTCTTTACAGCCACGGTGGGCAACAGCCGGTCCGCTGTATGATTTGATCCGACCCGCGAGACATTTTGAAAAAGCTAATTAAAAAAATTAAAATTACACTACTTACTGAAACTCGCGGAATCAAGTAAGCGAGTAATCCGAGTGTCGGCGATCATCAAAGAGTGAGGCGGCAAACATCAAAGCCTTCGATGTTTGCCGCCTCACTGGCGGCGCAACAAAAGATTATTTCTTCTCAACTGTTCTACACTAGACGATTCTAGATCATTCCTTCATTTTGCCTATATAAGCGGGTGGATGGCCCAAACTTTAGTTCAGTTCTACTTGAGCTACCGAGGTGATAACTTCGACGAGCGATATCCTAGCGAACTGCTAGTGCCGTCAATTAGCTTTGTGACTTTGTGTGAATCTTGGGTGCTTTCTAATTATATTTTGTATACGAAAATGATGTCTGGTGGAAAGAAACGAAAAGTAGATGCAGAGGGTCGCCAGTTTCAAGAAAAATGGACTGAAGAATTCTTTTATCTTGCACAATGGTAAGCCTATTTGTTTGCTGTGTAATGAATCCATTTCAGTGATGAAAGAATTCAATATAAAGAGGCATTACTCAAGTAAGCATCCTACGCTGCACTCACTGACAGGACAAATAAGAAAAGACAAAATCCAGAAGCTTACTGCAAATTTGGAAAAGCAGCAGCAAATGTTTCATAAACAAAGAACACTACTTGATAATGTTGTGAAAGCTAGTTTTATAGTTAGTTCAAAATTGGCAAAGTCATTAAAATCATTTTCCGAAGGCAAACTTATCAAGGAGTGTATGTTAGCAGTTTGCAGTGTTTTGTATCCTGAAAAGAAAAATGAATTTGAAAAAATTAGTTTGTCAAGACGAACTGTTGTCCGACGTATAGAAATGATGGCTAATGATATAAAAACAACATTGACTGACCGTATGGCTGGTTTTGAATCATTTTCCATAGCATTAGACGAGAGCACCGATTTGTCGGACACAGCTCAACTGGCTATATTTATTCGAGGTGTTGATAAAGAGTTCACTGTTACTGAGGAATTGCTTGCTTTACAGCCGCTAAAAGGAACCACTACAGGAGAGAACATTTTTAATGAAGTTCAAAAGGTATTTACAAGTTTTGCCTTGCCATGGTCACAATTAGTTGGAGTATGCACAGATGGTGCACCTTCTATGGTCGGCTTACGTAAAGGTTTCATCGGAATTTTGAACGAAAAAGCAACTGAATTAAATGTGCAAAAAGATGATTTGATAGTCCTTCACTGCATTATCCACCAACAGAACTTGTGTTCTAAGTCCATTCGACTCCAGAATGTTATGAATGTGGTAGTAAAAACCATCAATTTTATTCGATCCCGAGGGCTTAATCTTCGTCAATTCAAGGCGTTTTTGGATGAAATATCAGCCGAATATGACGACGTAACATATTATTCTGAAGTCAGATGGCTAAGCAAAGGGAAAATGCTGAAACGGTTTTACGAGCTTATAAATGAGATAAAAGACTTTATGCAAATAAAAGATAAACCACTATCTAAATTGAGTGACCCAAAATGGATATGTGACTTAGCATTTCTGGTCGCCCTTACTGGCTATTTGAATGATTTAAATTTGAAACTTCAAAAACAAGGACAGTTAGTTAATGATTTGTACAGCCATTTGAAAGCGTTTCAGAATAAAATCCGCTTGTGGGAGGCACAGATGCTGTCTGGAAACAGTTACCATTTCACCACGCTCTCTGCGTATGAGAATACTGCTTATGCTCAATATGCTGAAGAACTCAAGGTACTGTCGGAGCAATTTTCGAACAGATTTAGCGATTTCAGAAGCATGGAAGACTGTTTCAATTTATTTACTACTCCAACAAAAAGTAATGTACAAAATGCTGCAAACACTTGCAAATGGAGTTGATCGAGATTCAAGAAAACTCACTCCTAAAATCTAAATTTGAAGACGTGGAGTTGTGTGATTTCTACAAAAAATACCTCGAAGAAGACCATTTTCCGCAGCTTAGAAAATTCGCAAGAAGATTGATTTGTGCGTTTGGCAGTACTTATAAATGCGAACAGTTCTTTTCACTGATGAAAGTTAATAAATCGAAATATCGTACAAGGCCGACTGACGATAATTTGGAAAATTCTTTACGTCTTTGTATCAGTGGAATTAATCCAAACATCGATGGATTAGTTTCCCAAGTTCAAGCTCAAGTGTCTCATTGATTTCGGTATCGCTATTTAACTTTCGTAGTTTGTAACAATTCCAAATTTAACGATTTAATTATAATGTTATTATTTCATTTTGTGATTTTCATAAATTGATATTATAATAACATTGTCGTATTATTTCATGTCTGATATCTATCGCAAAAAATTATGAACACTACAACACTACTTTAAAATGTACTACTTTTAAACGCGGCCCGCGAACGTATTTGCACACTAAAGTTTGGCCCACAACATGTCAAAGGTTGCCCATACCTACTTTACAGTATATGAGCAAAAATAAACAGTACAGAATGCCTAATTCTAACTTAGTCCTAAATTCTGTCATATACACAGTTGCCAAATTGCACAAACAGTGAATTGATACACAAGCACTAGTACCGAACATAATTACTCAAT
Source organism: Chrysina gloriosa (assembly GCA_038088585.1). Taxonomy (NCBI): domain Eukaryota; kingdom Metazoa; phylum Arthropoda; class Insecta; order Coleoptera; family Scarabaeidae; genus Chrysina; species Chrysina gloriosa. The sequence continues at coordinate 102,693,615 of CM076087.1, forward strand.
TAAATATTTAACATTAATAAGATAAAATAAATTTAAAGATTAGAAAATTAGAAAGCATTGTAAGAGCAATAAAACAGTAACGGAACCAGAACAAGGCTCACCGCTGACCCGTCACCAAATATTCCCGCATCCACGATCTAAACCTAGCGAAAGAATAACTCTTTATCTCCAAAGGCAGATTATTATAAAATTTAGGGACTTTGTAGAAGGAAAATCGCTGAAATAAAGAAGTTCTATGACTGGGCGTAGTGATAAGATGTCTGTGTCGCAGACCCAGATGATAAACATCCGTACGAAAGCTCAATTTGTTAAATAAGTATGATGGAGCTTTAAATGTAATAACTTTGAAATAGAGCATTCCAGCCTGCGAACAAAATCTGCTCCTCATGTTCAACCATCCCAGCTCAACCAACTTAGGAGACAAATGTTGATGTTTGCGTAAACCGTATATTAAGCGAATGCAAGAGTTTTGAACACGCTGCACCCTATTCAACACATTCTGAGTCAAATAAAGGCCATAGACCGACGAACAATAATTAAATTGTGATAAAACCAGAGAATCACAGAGCTCTGATTTTATTTTTCTAGACAAACAATGTCGGTGAGGATAAATTAGTTTCAAAGCACGATAAGCATTTTTAAGGTACCCCAAAACCTGAGTATTAAATCTAAAATTGCGGTCAATAATTAAACCCAGATTCTTTGCCTCCTCAACCACAGGTACCGCAACACCATTGATCCTAAGTTTAATGGAATCAAAAAGCATAGGATCGCTCTTTTTGTCAGTAAAAACCTGAACTGTCGATTTAGATGGATTCATAATCAGCGAATGTCGCAGTGCAGCCTCAAAAATAGCATCGAGATCAGTTGCGACATCACCCAATGCCTGGTCCGTATCAGCAATGTTGAATATATGATATAACTGCCCATCGTCAGCATACATATGAATCTTACATGATTTTACCGCCCTTGGTAGTAAGAAGGTATAAACAATGAAGAGCAATGGACCCAAAATGGACCCCTGCGGGACACCACGCGATACTGGAATGGGATCGGAGACGCCATTCGTAGTTCTAACTTTCTGAGTTCTTTTAGATAGATAACTATTCAAGAACTGAAGCGCATCCATAGACAGTCCTATATAGCTCAACACGGACAACAAAACATCATGATTCAGAGTATCGAAGGCCTTGCTAAAGTCAAGCAATACAAGTATCGAAGCTTGACCATTACTACGCGCAGTTATCAAATCATCAGTAATATTTAAGAGGCACGTTGTGCAACTGTGTCCAGATTTAAATCCAGATTGAGACCCAGGTATGATGTTCGGAGTTGAAAGTTCATGACTTTCTCCAATACTTTAGATAGAACAGGAAGCAAACTAATTGATCGTAAATCAGAAAAATGCTCAGCATTAGATTTCTTAGGCAGGGGAATAATAATAGCATGTTTCCATAAATCAGGAAATGTATTAGACAGTATACAAGAATTGATAATATTGGTGACATGAGGCAAAATGGACGGACAACACAATTTTATTAACTGCAAAGAAAGGTAATCAGATCCACTAGCGTTACTCTTAAGCTCACCAATACACTTGCCCACAGTAGAAATATCAACAGTAACAAAAGAAAAGGATGGAATGTTAACTTCAAATTTGGAACTGGAGTAATAATCTTTAATCGATTAGTTCTCTTTGATGTGAGGATGGTAACAAAAGGTCGACGTTAAAGTCGCTGCTAATAACTAAGCATTTGTGGTCCTTATCAATTGAATTTGTTATGCTTGAAAAATTTTGAATGAAAATTTTAGAATAAGATTCTGCTGGACGATCAACTACGGCGAGTACAATAATTACCGCACAGCACACTTCATTTCCACAGCATAACATTCTATTACATTAGAAATAGTGAAGTGATTTATATGAGACCTATTAATCCATGTAATATGTGATTTTACATAAATAGCTACACCGCCGTGCTCGTTGCCTTCTCTGCAGAAAGAGGACGCCAACTAGAAGGAGTGCAGACAAGTTTGCTTCAATTTATCTTGGCTTAACCAGCATTTAGAAATCATTAGAATGTCAACTTCATTGGTTGAGAGGATAAGTTCCAATTCATTTACTTTATTTCCCAAGCATCGGATGTTCCGCTTCATCAATTTAAATGCTAGTTCCTCTACAAGGTATTGGCTAAATGGTGTAAAAAGCGTTATACACATACATTTTCGGGCCAAGTTTCCGTCTTCATCATTTCTTCCGTATATTATATAGGAACAGATACTTCGTATGATGAGCATTCTTCGGGATATTTACTCTTTATTTTTTCCAGCTTTGCTCCGTCCAGTTTTTGATAGAAGGTACTTCTGCAGATTATCGGAGGTTATGTTCACATCCAACCGGTATACATGAAAATGGTAGTACTGCATAGCCCATTTTATTACCGTTCGAGTTTTACCCCAAACGACGAATTATATTCGGTTTCAGAGCTTCATTGCTCCTCTTCCGCGCTTCGGTCCAGGCGCTCGCTGATATTGTCTCCTTCTTTCGGATTTTTGTTTCACCTACTTTTCTTTTTGTCCCATTACCGGTTGGTTTTTGCTGCATATCCCTTTTAGGCGGACTTTTTATAGTAATGGGGTGTATCTCTTAAAATCAAACTGGAATTTTCCAACTGCTTAGCATTAGCATTCTTATTAACTAATAAACGGATGGGTTCAACGTTAGATTCTTTGAGAATATTTACCTCATTTCTTAGAGCAACAATTTCTTGTTGATGCTTGCTTGTTTCACTTTGAATAATTGAGGACATTAATTCGGAGAATTCCCCAGTTTTTAGGAAGTTGGTTATAACACCCGGTTCCTCAGCATCAGATCTGAGATCAGGTACCATACGGAAAACTCTTCGATTATTCACCACGTTTCACTGATTGACTTGTACGACGCACTATGAAATATCCTGAGGATTGCGTTTAATTGGTAATAATTTTCTATTCATGCATATCAACGACTCCAAAGCACACGGCATTGGTATTTGGACATTACTTAAATAACCAACAACAAAATGATTGTATTGTATTGTATTGTAATGAGGTGGGGTCTGGTCCAAAATGGCCCATTAGCACTGCGACCACGTTGATCTATTGTGCTTCCTCTTGTTTGTTTTATTTATTTATTTAATTCGCTGAGGAACAGGATCAGCTCCTTCAATGGGAGTGTAAATAGGTCCTCCTCACTCAGCGCATATGCATGTAGTAGTCTATGTCTCCTGTGGCCTAGTGCCCCACAGTTAGTGATCAAGTGTTCCATTGACTCCTCTTCTTCACCGCAGAATCTGCACGTGTCCGTGTTGGATAAGCCCATTTTGTGAAGGTGCTTGTTACAGGTATAGTGGCCTGTGAGTGCCCCTGTCAGTGTTTTTAAGCTTCCCCTGTCCAGTTTTAGGGCAACAGAATGATATTTTTGAAATAATGACGTGGCCACTGCAAAATCCTGACATCCATTCGATTGGGATGAACTCAAATTATACATTATATAGTACCAGTGGGTCAATATGCCAAATTGGTGGAACGGATCCTTCGTGTCCTTCTCGTTTCTTCGAGAAAAAGAACATTTAATAAATTTGATATTATATGTTGAGAATTACTCTTACTTTTGTCGCATGTTATAAATATGTGTTAATAACAATATATTGTTATATAAATTTCATTTTGTAGTTTAATTTAATGTCAATATTCTACAATTTTGTAAATTTAGTTAAGAGTCTAAACCAATATGGATGCTGGTGTATATTGTAATATTAATGTACTTTTATTTGCTAAATAATCTATCATTAATTACAATTAAAAATATATCAAAATTCACAGTAAATGCTGGGTTGAGAGTCATGGATGTCCCATGTTGAAATGATATCTTGGTTAATTTTGGGTTCTATTTATACTTTTCCAATACCACGCACGCCACCTTTTAAAGACTTAGTTACCCTGCAGGTGTTAGCTTTTTTAAGTCCCGCCAGAGACGTTCAGTGGGAGAAAAAATGTAACTAGAAATAAAATTATCAATCATTATAAAAAGCATGGATTAAAAGATAGAAAACAATGTAAACATTCAAACACATATTTTCAACACTTTCACGTCACAAGAAGTCCTGATTAAAGGAAGAATTCGTTGCCAAGTGGGTGTCCATCTCAAGGACAGGTGCAACCGCAATCTAGACCTCTATGATGAATTGCGCTGTCTATGGAAAAATAGTAAACATCTGGTTACCTAGACAACAGACTAAATGTAGTGGCCTTTGAATGGGGGAAGCGTCCTGATTTTTGGAAAAATGAATGAATGTTTGGTTGACGACCGAAAAGCAACAACACGCAAAATCATCGAAATACGATTTTACCAATTAAAATAGAAATTTCAACTATATTTTGAACCTGAGGTTTTTAAAGGAAGCCATTAAATAAACAGAGCTTCACTTCACCGCAGAAGGAATTTAAGAGGGGATCCATAGCAAGAAATTCACCGAACAGAGAAATTACACACACACACACAACGTACATTAGGTAACTACTTTCAATTTATGTATAATATAAAGAAAATCTTGTAAGTACAATTTGTTATAATTCATGCTTTTTATGATATCGTTAATTAAGAGCTAAGCCGGTGCAATCCTGCTTTTTACATTATCTAAATTCTCAGTACAATATACATACATGCTTATGGATGTAAATACCTAAATTGAAAAATCTTATAAGATTACAATATATAATAGTTACTATAACAATGGGCAAAATTGTTCGTACCACGAACGCCTTTATCGATGATTTTCAGGTTTTGCAAAAACTTGTTCGTTTTTCTCATCTTCCTCGGAACTCACGCACGTTCGAATACCCAAAAAGCCATCGTCGGTCGAGCGGGTGTCGTCGACCCGCGATCGATTTCTTCGTAAAGGCGCTGCGGCAACGACTTGGAGATATACTACGTGTAGGTGACCATCAGCATGCAGAAGTGATAGTCAGATCTCTCATAATCGTCGAACGTTTTGGAATCGAGTAAACGACGCACGTGTGTTAGTACTTGCGGCCTTGGTTTAGCGTTGGCGTTGACTTTTCTGGCGTTTGATGGGGTCATTGGAACGACCAAAACGTACGATGTACAACATCATCAGGTGAATCCGACGTTAAGAACGAAGGAAGGTCTCCAAAGCGACGACGACGTGGAGGATTGAGAAGTTTCGCTAAGCGTCGTGCGATGTGAAATATATAAATAAACAAATAAAATAGGATCCCACGCGAACGATGGATGACTTGGTTAGACAGTCGGTTGCATCGAGCTCTAATTCCTCCACGCGAACGGAACGTGTAATTTTCGTTCGCTTAAGCATGGAAACTTCATTGTTCCTCCGTTTTCATCCGCGCGCAAATTAATACGTGCGCGCGTTCTTGCCCGTATTTGGCCGGAAGCTGCGTGAAGCCGCTCCAATGTCAACTGGTGTCTCTCGTGTCGAGAGATTTCCGTTTGACGTGACATTGTTCGGAAAGTCGGGCGAAGCAACAATAGCGGATAATTATAATAATAAAGCGAAATGAATTTTGCACGCTTCGAGATATCTCGTCCTCACTTGGCAATTTGGTTTTCGCCGGTTTAGCTGCAGAATTTCTTCATATTTAATCAAGTTTAATGTGGACATAAAGTAACAATCGTTTATTCTGGGCGTTTCCTGAACTAAGTAAAGAAACAACATTGAACCTGGATAGATGGGGGCGAAGGATTCACAAAAGAGGCATAAAAGGAGAAATCTGAGAAAGAAGAACAAATAACGAAATAATGGAAATACATGGACAGCCAAAAATAACGACCACAAAGGGGAGAAAACTATGCACACTTCGCTTTAAAAGAAGCCTAATTCTCGAGTTAGCTTTTGAAATTTTAATTTTTACAAATCGAATTGACTGTAATGCTAAATCGATTCTAAGGACGTTCGTAAGACATCCTAGAAAACTTCATTGCGTTACTCATCTCTCTATATTGGGCAATTCTGACGATTAACACAACCATTACTGTGGAAAGTTGCCTCCTTACTAAACAAAATTCTGTTGATAATTTCATCGTTATCAATATCACTCACAAGGAAACCTCGGTGCAACTGAGAAATTCTGATTTCGATGAAACTGTACAAATTGAAAGAGTACTTTGCTATAAGAACAACGCAATTTCTTTTTTTTTAGGGGTCAAATCACCCGATTTCGGGATACAGCCCGCTCCAAAAATTTTCACGATATTCGGATTTTTGTAAAGATCTCGGAAACTATCACAGATATCTTTCTTTGTTTTAGAATATAATTTGAAGTATATTACATAGTCTCAAAGATGGCGTAAATTATTTTTGAAAAATTAAATAACGGACGACCATGCGATTCTTACCCCCGTTTTTAATAGTTTTCTTTTTATTTATTACAATTAAAGTCAGTTTTACGTAGAAAACGGTGCTGAATAACATATTTAGACAGCTAATAGTAAAGATATTAAAAAACGATAATAAAGTTTCAGTTCTCATTGATTGATGTGCATTGATAAGTGTCGTTCTAAATATAAAATACTTTGAATTACTAACTATTTCGATAACGTTTCAAAGAAATACGAAATATATTCAGATAGATATATGTTAAGTACGTAAGTCCTTAGTGTAGATAGATATCAACAAACAAAAGATACACGCATTGTGTCACGTATACGGGTGTAGGAAATTGATATAGAAGAAGAACGAAGTAACAAAATTACATACTTTTATTCATTTATAGCATATTTTTCGTACAGTGCAAATTTACAGTTTGACAAGATATTCAATACACCAATAATAGATAACATCTTTGCAACAATAATAAATATCCAGAAAACAGTGCAGCAGTATTAAAAAGAAAGTATAATGGTAATGAAACATTCAATAATATGATTATTGATATTATAATGCTGCATGTATAATTATTAATTATGCTATGTAATTATTGCATTAATGGTAGTCAGTATAAAAGTCTTCAAACCACAGAAATTGCTTGCACCACGAACAACACACAATAGCAGGTTTTTACAAACACTACACAAGTGCACAGACACGGCGTCTTTTGTAAAACAAAACTTTGCAAGGCTTTGAAAGGATCCCGGCCCTTCATCCACCTATCCACTCTTCTACCACGAGTATTTGAAGACATCGAAAAATCTTGGTGAACAAAAGTGACTGTGGGTCAACGATCGCAGCTTAATAATAGTATTTCTCCGATGTAAATCTATGTCGTAGTACACACCCAGAAAACATTTTTGAAATTTCGCGAATAGTTTAAGTTGGTAGTTCCGGCAGTAGTGAACATATTCGCATGCATTGTGCTTAGAAATTGGCGAGTATGTCCACTATTGCCGGAACTACAACGTAAACTGGCCGCGAAATTACAAAAATGTTTACTGGGTAAGAACAACTGCATCAATGAAAAGGTTCTGATGAAATTTTTCCGTAAGCTGAAACCACACACATCATGAGGTTGTACCATTGCTGTTGTCTTTTAGGGATATTCAAAATTTTTAACAGTATCAGCAACTTCTGAAGTTCGTCAACATAATACCCACTCCAAGAATCAATCCGGTAGAATATTTATCTTTTTTTGTTCTTGCCCGTTACCTGTAGCCGAAGGGCGTAGGGTCAGAACGAAGCTATCAGCAACTGGTGGACAAAATTCGAACTTCACGGCGTGCCTTTAAGAAAACTTCCTTCGGATGTGCCATGGATTTTTATTAAAGGTGGTGCATCAAGATATTCCTGTCAAGCTTCATAATCCCTTGCCTGCTGTGTCCAAAAATTTTGCCATCCCTTTTAGATCGAGATGGCAACATTTTGAACACACCAAGCGAGTGAAGAAGGAAATTTTTAGTGCAAACCGTTCTTGAGGCAAAAATCCTCTAAAATCTATGATCTCCGTCCGTCTCCTCCAAAGATGGATAAAATTTGTTTACCCTTAGACCTTCTAGTCTTCAATTAGACACCGTCTATGGTGTTGCAGAGTTGATTGAATCCATGGGATGAGGAAATCCAGTTTCAAAGGAGGTGGATGGCGTCTGCCCACACAAATCTATCTCTTCGAGCTGGTAACGTGGCTCAGCTCGTACTGCTGATGTACCTCTTGGATCTACCTCACGAATGACTGGGGAGGGAGTCGATCCGGATCCAACTACACCAAAGTGTATTGTCCGAGTTTTTCGCGCTAAGTAGCATACCTCTCGCGAGATCCTTCGGATGTTAAAGTCGCGGTTAAATTGACCATTTCGAATAAACCAGCGCGCTCCTCGTTCTCGAAATGTTTTGTAAAAAAATTCGTAAGTAAAAGAGTCGTATACGGGGACTGCTCAAAATATTTAAGTAACACTTGTACCGGGCGTTGCTCTAAAGTTTTTCATTTTCTTTTGGGAGGTGGGGTGGTTCAAAAGTTTTTAATTTTCTTTCTGGAGCTTACGTGGTGGCTCGTTAACTTTCAAATTATAGTGCGAGCTCAAGCAAGCGAATTAATTTTAATACTATGGCTACTAGTGATTGTAGTTAAAGATTGTTTAAATGAAATTGCTAATCAACAAATACAAGAACTAGCAAAACAGTGGCAACGACTTGAAGAACTAGTTAGAGAATCACGAATGAAAAATTTCTTTTTGGTGCTTTTGACATACCCCATTTTTTCAATTGGATATAGTAAAAATGTTACTATTGGTACTAGTCCTGCTGCTGGATATATTCCTCTTGTGAAGATTTTCACATCGACTGCTTGCATATTGTAATATGAATTTTCGTTAATTTTATAGAAAGCAAAATTTATTACAAATAATATTTATAAAATTTTAGTATTATATTAACAAAATAATGAACAATAAACATAACAAACAACAAAATATATTGCTTAGTGTGTATCAGTGTAATTCGTTTTCTAATTCTTAACTTCTCCTTCCCTCTTGAATTCTTTCTTCACTTCTTTTCTTTGGTCTCTTCCTTTTATTGTACTTCTTTTTCTTTGGTCTGTTCGTCGTTTGTAAACAACAACTTCGTTTTTGATGTGGTCTGCTTCTTTTCAACCCTGGTATTTTATATAACTTTTTATCTAACTTTTCTCGTCGACCATCCCATTCCGTCGCTTATCAATCAACAAACTTCATTTTTTTCGGCACGTCGTTATAGCAATTTGGAATTCTAGATTTTGAAATGTTTCAAGTGTATGTGTGTGGTAAATGTTTACAACGCTTTTCTATTTCTTAAAGAATGCTTTCTATAAAATTTACATCTTTTTATTGATAATTTTACTAATGGAGTATTACCATACTACAATATACTCCACAGAAGAAGGAGTGGTTCAAGTTCTGTCAACTTACCCTCTAGACATACCGAAACTTATAAAGTAGTCTTTTTTCTATACAAAATATGTCGTAATAATTAGAATTTTAGGTCTGAAAGCAGATCTTATAATTTTTTGAATTTACATGGAAAAGCTCTAGAATTTCGTTTAAGGACTGGAACAACTGGTAGTGATAGATGTAAATATAAGAAAATTCATATGTCCTCAAGAGAAATGTTCATGTAGTTACCTGTTGTTAGAATTACTTCATTTCTTTTATCAAAGATTATGTAATTACTATGAACAATTAAGGATAAGTTGTGTGATTGAGTAGTCCGTTACCTTGTGGTAGTGGTCACTTATGAAAAGAAAAACACTAGTTTGTTATACTACCACTTTGTTTCTTAAAAGACTGCAGTTTCGTAAACAATGTTATATTGTAAAACTTGAAATATCTTGTAAATATGCTTAAACAGCTGGATTCTTTATACAAAAATACTTATAATAAGTGAAATTTTGAGGACCCCATTTGGTATAATTGATCATTAAGTAAGATTAACTATGGATTTCAACTAAATATATGATATTAAAAATACTTAGAGTAAGTCAAACAATGGAGACGTCATTGGTTCTATTTAGTCGTTGAGGAGGGTTATCCCTTTATCCTTGCTGTGTTGCTGTATTAAGAATAATTTAGTTGTGAACAGTTCACTTGAATCTTTTATCAATCTCTTGTTTATGCTTACATGTACATTTTATGAGAAAAGGAATAAAATTGTATTAAACGTATAAAAATCGATTTATTTTTAATCTATGACTCTATGCGGTAGAAGAATAGAAGAAACCATCAATAGTCAGTATCTTTGTGAGCTTCGAGAAATGAACAATCCCCGACTGCCAAAGAGGGCATCTTTTCGGAAGACTTGGAAAGAGCAGATTTTAAGTGTGCTAGAGGCATATCAACAGGCAAATAGATCCTCTGGTCGAGCTTCTTCGGGTTTTTCCTTTCTGCTTTCTCGAAGAGTGTTGAGAGCCAGCCGACGTTGTAAGGATTTCCTGCGGTGATAAAAGGTCTCTTGGATGGATTCAGTTATGCCATTCTCTTCCAAAGGAACAATTTAAAACCGATTTCTAAAATTGTGCAACGCCCAAACGTAACCGCGTAATTCCTTTATAATTTCACCCCCGGATCGATCGCTACAAATCGACCGTTTCGATTTCGAAAGACTCAACACAAACGGCCATTAGTAATACACAACTCCATCGACTCAAATTCGTTCGTTTCGAACGCTTTCGATTCGAAGTAGTTTAGAAAGTTTCCAACTGGTCGAATATCGCAATTAATAATAAAGACGAAAAAGAACGCGCTCGCTGAAAGTTGTCGAAGCGTAATAAGCTTATCTACATATTATGTATGTACAGTCCCTGGCCAAATTACTTGGAACACCCCTTACTTTATGGTTCTACCTGCTAAATATGAATAACAATGAAGTGTATTAGTATCATTTATTGTCTACGGATTAAATTTTATGATCTTGCTTCAGAATTACCAGGAAATATTGTACGAAAGTGGCAAATAGCACTATATATTTAAATTTCGTTGTCAGTTGAAATATTCGGTCTTAACTGAACGGACAGAAATCTAAAAGATATTCCTTGAATTTTTAAGTTTTATTTCGAATTTGATGTTTGTGTGAATATTTGTGTTGCGTACATGTAAAACTAGTGCTGGTTTTTTATTTTTACTTTTTCAATGTAGTATAAAATTTAAGAGTGGAAATATTTAGTTTTCGATAAAAGAAATGCCAGGTAGAGATTTATCTAGTGAAAAAAAGAGCGGCTATAGAAGCCCTTTTGCGATCTAAGAAGCATTCTATGCGTGAAATATCGCGATTACAAAATGTATCTGTAAGTTCTGTGTCCCGTTTAAAGAAAAAGTTAGGTGAAGGTGCAGGCACCGCCACACAAAGACAAGGGAAATGCGGTCGAAAAAGGAAAACATCGGCAAGAGCTGATCGTGAAATTGTTCATGAAGCTCTAATTAATCGATCTGCAACCGTGAAAACCATTAAAACTAATTTAGAAACAAAGGGTATTGAAATATCTACAAGAACTGTCAGGCGTCGGTGATATGAGAATCGACTCTTTGCAAGGAGACCCGTTAAAAAACCACGTTTAACAGAGAAAATGAGAATTGCTCGACTCCGGTTTGCAAAAGAACATCGACATTTGACAATAGAAGATTGGAAAAAGGTTAATAATTTGATTAAGTATGTTTTTTTTTTTTTTTTTGTAGACCGAAAATATAAAATTTACAGGTTTTCTTTAGCGACGAGTGTTCTCTGCATGCATTGGAGGAACGGCCACAGTTTGTGCGTAGACGGCCTGGCGAACGTCTAGTTGAATCTGCTGTTCGTAGAACTGTTAAACATCCGCCACAAGTAATGGTATGGTCGGTTATAAGTGGAGAAGGGCCCGGGCCTCTCTATTTCGTAGAAGGTACTATGCGACAGGATCAATATTTAGACGTTTTAAAAATACTTTTCTACCACATTTTAAACCTGGACGTCGTTTACGTGCTGGATACACATTTATGCAAGACAATGCGCCATGCCACGTCGCTAAAAAGGTTAAAACGTTTTTCAAAACAAACCGAATTCCTGTTTTACCTTGGCCCGGTAATTCACCGGACTTAAATCCTATAGAAAATGTATGGAGTAGATAAAAAACTATAGTGTATGAGAGACAGAACACCACCAAACAATTATTAATAAAAAATATAGTAGATGTTTGGGAAAACAACAACGATATATGTGAAATAGTTGCATCTTGTATTGCAAGTATGCCCCGTAGAATTAACGAAGTAGTCAAAAATAAGGGTGGTTATACACAATATTAACTTTTAGTTATAGAAAACAGTATACTTTGTTACTTACTTAATAAATATTATAAAAGAAAACACATTAAACCTACGACTCTTTTTATTTTTACATTTAGCATTTAAAACATAGGTGTTCCAAGTAATTTGGCCAGTGACTGTATATATGTATCACACAGGAACTGATTAGCAACCGCCAAGAAGATGTTCGGTTTCACAAGAACGAACTAGGAAAATTCTAACGATTCATTGAAGCGAAGGAAAATCGCTCGGTTATTCATTTCTCTATTTATTTATTTTGCGGGCAATTATGCAAATCTGTACCGTGAAGAAATTGCTTGGGAACATTCGAAAATTTTAATTACTACGAGCCGTACTCTGTCTTCTCGTGGTGGCGCGGTTAATGATGTAAAACCGTCCGCGTTACGTCAGCGGTAATAATTAAATGTCTGCTAGTTGGAAGAAAAAGACGGTGAGTGATGGATTGGAGTACGACCGGATTGTTGTTGTTAGGATAACGAGGTAATGCTTGAAGATAGTGCAAAAAGTACTACACTGTTTCCTGGATTAGATAATAAATAGAAACTGAAGTTATGCACAAAACTCTACTTTTCGCCACCGTTAAATATGCTGCTTCAGGAGTATGTACAAGACTCTTCAATTCCCATTTTTAGCGAACAAATCTCTTCGGGAGAAACAGTGCGGTTTACAAGAAATTAACTGTGTCTTTGGAAGAAGTCCAATTACACCCACGGACACCAATTTCAACGTATAAAGATATAGATCTTTCAGGAGGAAGGCGAGGGTTTGTCTTTAACCCCTTGCACTATTTTCACGAGTCTGACTCGTGATGAAAATTTCAGGCCAAACTTGAATATCACGAGTCAGGCTCGTTGTTCAATTTCACGGCAAACGTGGATATCACGAGTCAGGCTCGTAATCGACATTTCGGGCCAAACATGAATATCACGAGCCGTGCTCGTGGTCTTAATCTCGGGCCACCAGGAACGCCTGAATGAGGTCTTATCTCTTCTTTCCTTTTCTTGAATGATTGGGTATTTTATCTTGTATCTTGTTGTCTTTTGAATTTTACAAGAGCACCACCGCGTGAAGTCAACACGAGCACGCCTATCTCGCACTCATTGTCAGTCGTAAGAATGGTCGTAAGATGTGTTCAAAGTTCCGACACTCAGTCTTCGCCGCTTCGACTCTTTTCGGGACCCCTCAGGCGCCCGAGTTTGGCACGGCTGATTGTGAATTTCGGCGTAGTGCAAGGGGTTAATGACTTATACTTCTCTGATTCTTGTGAAGCACTACGAGTACCCATGTTAACTGGAATATTCTGTTTTATACGCCCCCAACAGTATCGAGCATGGAAGTGGACGATGACCTCTAACGTACGTCGATCTCATCCAGAAGATCGACTAGACAAGACTATTGAGCATAGCAGCAAAGAGGACGAAGTTGTCCAAAGCAATGAGGACGAGGACAAGGATCCAAGAAACCTAATAAAAAATTACAGCGACCCAAATCGAATGGAACTGCCGAAAAAGATTGACGTCTTATGCTGCATTCTGCTTGTATCGTTCTAACGAATTGGAATTTAAAGTCCACAATCACATTTAATCGTTAAAAATAGTAAAAATCGCATATCCGTTTCGATTCCTACAACAATCGACCCATTTTGACGTGCTAATTCCAAGAGGTCTGCGATTTATTCAGAATGTTTCAGACACTTACCGAGAAAATCGCAGAAACATCGCTAAAAGTGGGCGAAGTCGCATACCCGTCTTACCCTCAAAAACACGTATGTTCCAAATTTGAAAGAAATTGGTTACTTTTGAAAAATTTTGATCAAATTTTAGAAAAACTTCACTCCTAGTGTTTGTATCGTTCTAATAAATCGTCTTTTCCGACCCTAAAGTCCAAAATCATATTCTTGGCGTTCAAAAACGGACGTATTCCAAATTTTAACGAAACTGGTTCGTTTTCCAACAATTGTGACCAAATTTGGGAAAAACATGATCACTCCTAATGTTTGTATCGTCCTAACGAATCATTTCTTTTTCTGGTTTAAAGTCCGAAATCATATTTTGCCCTTCCAAAGACCCATATGCTCCAAATCTTGACGAAATAGGCTCGTTTCGAAGAATTTTGACCATATTTTGTAGAAAAGATCGATCGCTAATTTCTATAATTTTGAGGATGTTTTGAGGATTTTTAAACCTTGTAGCGCTGCGTTCGAGTAACCGTTTCAAATCGAAAACAAGACATCGTAATCAACAACTTAGAGAACGTCAACGCACCAAATTTGAACCAAGAAACATGTTTGAACGGTTCAAATTGCGAGTAAATTTTGACCATTTCTGGGTTTAAATCTCTGAAATCCTTATCATTTTACCAATTTGAAGTATAAAATTGGATCTCTCGACGACTACAAAGCTGATGGAATATTTTCTAGTGCGAAATATTAAAAAGAAATATTAAAAATTTTCAATTTACAAGCGTCCAAAAATTGTTAATTTCTAGAATCTTGACGATATTTTGACATTTTTAAAGCTCTGGAAGTTAACGGTCGTTCGATAATTATCGTTTTTTATAAAAAGATTTTTTTATGCGCTATGTGACAAAGGATGAAACACGGATCCATCATAATTAATTCGGCTCTGCGGACCTTGCAAATCTTAGGCATTCCACTATCAATACCTGATGAACTGTGGGCAAAAGAAAACGCAATGAACAATTGTGGGATATATTTTGGTTACTGATATCTCATATATAATATACAATATATAAAAACCACTTCGGCTGTATAACTGGAAGAAAATACCAACCCTATTAATATCAGGAGGCATTCAACAGGGGGATGTGATATTTCCAAAATTGTTAACACTGGCACTAGAGGGTGTATTCAGAAAATTAGACTGGACAAATTATGATGCCAACATTAATGGAAGAGGAACTGAATTATCTAAGATAAGCAGAGGACATGGCTCTCCGTACGATAAACTTCGAAGATTTGAAGAGGACAATGAAAAACCTATCCGAAACTTTCAGAAAAATAGACCTCGAAATGAATGCTCCTAGATATATAAATTCTTGGACTCTTTCGAAACTGTACTTTTGTCCTTCCGTTTGTACTGTTAGACAAGGTTCCGTGTCGTGTTGAGCATCACCCGTTATCGTAGATTTTGTTTTTCTCAAAATCTTTCACTTCATTTGTTACTCTCTTTCTGATTCTTTTCAGTTCTCTTTTCTTTTCTTTTTGTTAATATTGTTGTCATCAGCAAATGCTATACATTGTTGTTCATTCCTGGATATCGTTTCTTCCATCTTTACATTGCTTCTTCTAGTTATTGTTTCTAAGCTCAAATTCCAAATGAACAGCTGACATCGGATCCTCTAACCTAAATCCCAGTTTTACGTCAAATTCATTGGACCTTCATCCGTTTCCAAACTATTTCGTTCTTTATTTTTTGTAACGTCATTTGGACTAGGTTTATCTGTTTATTTTCAACTCATTCATAACATTTGTTTTCTATGCACCTCAACCTTGCGTGAAAGCCAGAAAAAGCTACATACAGGAAATTCTTATATCCATAACAATTTACTTGTAATTCCTTCAACATGAAGGTCTGCTCTGTTACTGGAAGTAACTCCAATTATATCAAAAGAGGCGTTCGGCAAGGAAATGTGATATTTCCCAAATTGTTCACACTGACACTAGAGGATGTTTCAGAAAATTAGATTGGACAAATGATGGTATCAACGTCAATGGGTGGGAACTGAGTTATCTAAGATATGCTCACGACGTTGCACTCTGATAATGAATGACCTATCCCAAGAAAAATTACGAGGAATCCATCAGGATCAGATTGTTTTCAAAGCTAAATAACTTAACTTAACTTAATCCTTAAGCCTTTTCTACCCCTGTCCTGGGGTGTAAGGCGTGTGTGAAGCTGAGCCTCCGGAATTAATATTGCATATTTCCCTCCATCGCTTCCTATCCGCTACGGCTTGCTGAGCTTCTCCCCACGATACTGCCCTTCCGTCCAGTGCATCCATCACGTTCTCTATCCACGTCCACCTGGGCCTTCCTCTCGATCTCTTCCTCCTCGTCCTGGCTTCAAATACCTGCTTAACCACTCTCTGTTCCGGTATCCTCCTCACATGTCCATACCATCTCAGCTGTGCTTTTTCAATATTCTCCTCCATTGGTCTGAGTTTCAGGTTATCTCTGAGTGTTATGTTTCTAATTCTGTCTCTTCTTGTTTTATTTACTGTTTTTCTCACAAATCTCATTTCTGCAGTTGTTATTTTTCTTTTCTGTTTCTCACTCATGGTCCATGTTTCCGCACCGTATAAAAGTATTGGCATAGCCATTTTTTTGAATACTTGTACTCTAACCTCCTTCGGTATCTCTTCTTTTCCCAGAAATGTATTTTTATACAATTAAACAGTCTTCCTCCTGCTGTTGTTCTTTCTTTAATTTCGTCCTCTATCTTTCCGTCCTCTGATAATATTGAGCCTAGGTATTTAAATTTCTTTACTTGGTCTAGTATTTCTTCTCCTACTTTTATTGTGTGTTTTTGCGGATTCTTTCCCACTATCATTGTCCTAGTCTTCTCTATATCGATATTCATGTTTATTTCCTCCAATGTTTCCTTGTAAGTCTGTATATTCATATTAAGTGTTTCTTCGTCCTTTGTAATTATAACTATATCATCCGCATAGCATATCTCCGATATTTTTATATTTTTCATTTTCCAGTAGCCTATTTCATACGCTCTTATTCCTTTCATCTTTACTCTCTTCATTGCCTCATCTAACACCAGTGTAAAGAGCATCGGGCTCAGAATACATCCCTGCCTGAGACCTCTAGTTGTTGCAAACACATCTGGTTTCCTCTGTTTTGTTCTTACATTTGTTTCTTTATATAAGCTTTGTATTCCTCTTATTATTAATTCCGGTATTTTCCTATTTCTTAGTGTCATCCATATGTCCTTTCTATTAACCTTATCAAAAGCTTTTTGTAGGTCTATAAAGCATAAATGTACCTCTTTGTCTTCTTTTATTGCCTTTTCTCCTATTTGTCTCATTATAAATATTGCATCATTTACCCCTCTAGCCGGTCGAAATCCAAACTGTGTTTCCTCCAAAGTACATTCCAGTTTATCTCTCATACGTTTTGCTAATATTCTAGTATATACCTTTGATACCGTGCTAGTTAGTGTTATCCCTCTGTAATTGCTACAGTCCTTTGTGTCACCTCTTTTGTAAATAGGTGTTGTTATACCTGTTATCCAGTCCCTTGGTGCACTACCTAACAGTATCCTGTTCATCATCATCGTAAGTTCTTGTATGGCTACCTCTGGTAGTGTTTTTATCATATCTGCTGTAATTCCATCATGTCCCGGTGCCTTTCCCAGTTTTAACTCTGCTATCGCTTCCTTACTTCCTTAATACTTATCTCGTCTATTTGTGTTATTTCTATTCCGTGCTCTAGTCCTACAGTCAGATGTTGGTTTTCGGCGATTATTTCCTCTCCTTCTAAAAGATCTTTATAATTTTATCTTCTTCTTCTATGATATTTCCTTCTTTATCCTTTATATTTAATATTGTTCCTGCTCTTTTCTGTCTCATGTTCCTAATTACACCGAAGAAAAGCTTCTGGTTCTCTTTATACGCGTTTTTCATTCGTTCTCCAAATTGTTGCCATGATCTTTTCTTTTCTTCCCCTATCACTCTTTTGGCGTCTTTCCTTCGTTGTTTATATTTCTCATAGTCTGTTTGATCCCTTGTTTGCAAATATTTTTTCCACTCTCTCTTTTTAT
The DNA here is from genome assembly GCA_038088585.1 of Chrysina gloriosa. Classification (NCBI taxonomy): domain Eukaryota; kingdom Metazoa; phylum Arthropoda; class Insecta; order Coleoptera; family Scarabaeidae; genus Chrysina; species Chrysina gloriosa. The sequence goes on from CM076087.1 coordinate 102,711,681, forward strand.
CACTGATCGCTGCTTTTACTCTATCTGTCCACCAGTTTGTCTTTTTGACTTTTCTATTTACTATCCTTGATGCGCCGCAGGTGCTCTCGGCCGCGGTTAAAATGATATCTTTAAGTCTTCTCCAGCTTTCTTCTATTCCTAATTCCTCGTTATTGATATTCAGTCTTTCCTCACATTTCTTTTGATATTCCTCTCTTATTTCCTTCTGCCTTAGTTTATAGCATTTTATTTTAGAGTTTACAATCTTGTGTTTATTTTCTTTGACGTTTTCTTTTCCAAATTTTAGTAACATGTGTAACAAGAAGTGGTCGCTGCCTATCTCCGGGCCTCTTTTTACTTTAATATCCTTGACATTTCTCCAAATTTCCTTATGTATCAAGAAGTAGTCTATAATAGATGTTTCCTTTCTTGATATCACTTGTCTAGTTATTTTATGGATTTATTTTTTCTCAAAGTGTGTGTTGCCAATCTTTAACTCATTTTCTAAACTTATTTCTATTATTCGTTCTCCATTATTATTTCTCACTCTCTCTCCTTGTTTTCCCAGGCACCATTCTATTCCTTCATTCTCTCTTCCAACTCTTCCATTTAAGTCGCCCATTATTATTACCTTATTATTTGTGCTATCTATCTCTTCTTGTAGATCACTAAAAAAATTATCTTTTTCTTCAACTGTCGCACTGTCATTTGGGCCGTAGCACACTATTAAGGTATATTCTTCGCTTCCGCCATTTTCTTTAATTGATACCGATATTATTCTTTCATTTACAAATCTTTCATTTTTCACATTTTTTATCCTTTCCTCTTTTATCAGTAGTGCTAAATGCTTATGGAAAAGTAAATGTATTGCAGTCTTCGATATGCCTAAGAAGATTTCTATGTCACTGTAACTCACACTCCACAGTCAGATCGGCAGTCAGCTGAGTGGACAGCAAACGATGAAAACCGTCGAAAGCCATCAAAAACGCAGATGTCAGCGGGTAAGGTTTTGGCCTTAGTACTTTTGGTATACGCACGGTATTTTATCCATCGATTACTGTGGGAAAGGAAGAACCATCATATTGAATATTATATGCCGTTATTGGTCCGTTTGAAGGAAGAAATTGCGAAGTAACGACCACAAATGAAGAAAAAGAAAGTGCTCAGATTGCCAAAAAATTTTAACATGTATCACGAAATGAAGGGTGGACCTTCCTAAAAATCATATCGATTTGTCAATAGCGGCGTTATAGTAGTACTTGGCTACGAAGGAAATCGATAAATTTCAGATTCTTTTTCACAAAAATTCAAAAAACTAAACATAATAGAATAAATGGGAAGAGATATCTGTGATCAGCAGAAAATCATACAAAACTTTTCCAGTTTAAGCTTCCTTATCACTGTTGTGCATCGTAATTGGGATATACTGTATAATAGCGTAATAAGGAAGCTCGGAAACTCATTTCTCTATCGTTTCCGTGAAAACGTGCGCTTTCCCAACGTCATTTTTATGACGATGTCGAGGAGGAACCAAACAAAAAAAAAAAATAGGACATAGCGAAAAACAACAGCGATATTCGTCCCTCACCAATTCTGGTTTCAAAATCATTGCGTCACGATCTCGCAATCTACAGACCGGCGGCGTTTCCTCGAAGAAATCGTTCGTACTGGCATACGCCTCTATAGCGAATACATTCCATTCCTCCGGTGTTCCATTTTCTAATATTAAAACTTATTTAAATACCGAAACGGGTTTATTGTTACGTCGTCGCGAACGTTTCGCGGTATGAAATCGAATTTCGAATTCTTATTATTACCGTGGTTGTCCAACAATAGCTAGCTTCAAGGCGGCGACCGACGACGACGACGATTATAGCAGTGGTCGTTGGACGGTTCGTACCCGTACGCGAATGCTCTCGGAGACAATCAAAATGCAGTTTTGAAACGTTCCCAGGTAATTGCAAATTGCTGGAAACGAAACTCTAACTATATAATAATGCGCGCGTTACACGCCGGATAAACTGGATTCTTCTAGGGCGCAAACCGTGCAGTCGACTTGTCATTGTAACGAGCCAGGTGGTATACGTATGGTACACGGAATGAGCTACGTCGCGGTTTATTTCAACGATGGCTCCGTCTTTGATTTCTAATTTAAGTGGTTTAGTGCCGGTTTTCTTTGAGTTGTTTCCTTCTATTTCGAGTAGATTTCGAGATATTGATGACGATGTGATTATCAAAAGAAATAAAAGACAGGACGGCTGCGAAGAAGACTTGGAGATAAATTCCCAACTTATAATTAGTCCGAATGAACGAAGACGGTTCCGGGAAGAAGTTAAAGTAGTGCAGGAGATATAGTAGCGATCAATAAGTGAAGCGTTACCGTTTTCTAAGTTTTCTAAAACATTTCTGAATATTGAAGGCACTTTAAAAATAAATCATGTTTTGATTTAATTATAATGAGATTTTGGGGGTTGAATTCGGGTAAATGGTAATCTAGTCACATTTTTCATTACGTCTTCGAGAAATTCATTTCGATACGTCTTGAGGAATCCTAATACCATTGACCATCAACCTCCGAAAAGAAGAATTACCGTCTTAATAAATAATGATCCCTAAAGTGGCCCCCGACAGTCTACTTAGATCTGTAAGGGGTCAATGTCAACGGAAAAAATTGTGGGTGCATGAGATGGAAATTGAGGGTTCAGCAGAGTGGATCCCGTTTAGGTCATCACCAAAATTTTGACTGTCCCTAAATATAATAATCCACCTAACACAAATAGTATCTATATTTTCCAATTTGATACATAGAGAAACTGCTGATGTTTCAACCTACATTCAACATTAAAATGTCGAATATCCACAGAGCCTTGAAACTAGATTTGAGGATATCTTCACTATGAAAATACCACCGTAGATTATCAATCTCTATGGTAACATTGAAGAAACGGATGTCATATTACAAGAAGAACTGACCGGAATAAACACGAACGAAGAATTTAACGTGCACTTCAGAGAGGGAAATCAGCAATTTTGGTTTCAGAAAGACATATTTGTTACTTATTCTGCATTATGAACTATTGTTTGTATTGTAAATGTTGTTAAGTTTCTGATATTAGCTTTTCCATCTTCATACCTCGTGGAAAAGGGTTTCAGTGCGGTTGGCCATCTTACAAAAGAAAAGAAAACAGATTGTGAATCACTGGTCAATGAGATTTAAGGTTAAACTGGAACCTGAATTGAAGCCAAATATTGAAAATTTGCTATCGAAGCAATCATCCCCCTCCCTCATTAAAAGCATTGATTCTTTGTGTACTTATTTTGTGTAAGAATTTTACTATTATAAATGTACAAAACTTGACATTTTTTTCTTATTTTAAAATCTTCCATTCTACAGTAAACGCTTTGAAAGTGAGTAGCTTTATATCAGCTGTTAGAAACACATTAAAAATTGATGGATTTGTAAAAGTTTAGTACCTGGAAGGTAGGGGGTCTACCTAAAATAAAAAGAATCGGCGCGTGGTCTACCGGACAAAAAGGTTTGGGGATCACCGATCAAGAAGATGTTTGTTATTCCCCTTTTAGTTTATTTACTTGTTAGTAAATTAAATCTTTAGTCTTGACCCCCAGAGAGATCAATGGTTTCAAGGTCATCAGTTCGACCCTATCTTAGAATCGAAGTTTCCACGTACGGCGCAGAAGTTGAATGTCATTTTTCTTCAACTGCTTTTTGGCTAGCTTCAGAATGAAGAAACTTTATGTCTACTAGTGATATCTATAATTCGAATGGAAATACATCTTCTTCGTGACTTTTAGGGATGGTTGGACACCAGAGCATTATGAGTTTTTCTAATGAGATGAAATTATCCAAGGCCATCAGTTCGATCCTAGGTAAGAATCGAAGTTTCCACGTACGACAGAGGAGTTAATCTCAATCCATTTTTCTTCAACTGCTTTTTGGCTGGCTTCAGAATGAAGAAACTTTATGTCTACCAGTGACATCTATAATTCGAATGGAAATACATCGTCTTCGTGACTTTTAGGAATAGTTGGACACCAGAGCATTATGAGCTTTTCTAATGAGATGAAATTATCGAAGGCCATCAGTGCGATCCTAAGTAAGAATCGAAGTTTCCACGTACGACAGAGGATTTAATCTCAATCCATTTTTCTTCAACTGCTTTTTGGCTAGCTTCAGAATGAAGTAACTTTATGTCTACCAGTGACATCTATAATTCGAATGGAAATACATCTTCTTCGTGACTTTTAGGGATGGTTGGACACCAGAGCATTATGAGTTTTTCTAATGAGATGAAATTATCCAAGGCCATCAGTTCGATCCTAGGTAAGAATCGAAGTTTCCACGTACGACAGAGTAGTTAATCTCAATCCATTATTCCTCAACTGCTTTTTGGCTAGCTTCAGAATGAAGTAACTTTATGTCTACCAGTGACATCTATAATTCGAATGGAAATACATCGTCTTCGTGACTTTTAGGGATAGTTGGACACCAGAGCATTATGAGCTTTTCTAATGAGATGAAATTATCGAAGACCATCAGTTCGATCCTAGGTAAGAATCGAAGTTTCCACGTACGACAGAGTAGTTAATCTCAATCCATTATTCCTCAACTGCTTTTTGGCTAGCTTCAGAATGAAGTAACTTTATGTCTACCAGTGACATCTATAATTCGAATGGAAATACATCGTCTTCGTGACTTTTAGGGATAGTTGGACACCAGAGCATTATGAGCTTTTCTAATGAGATGAAATTATCGAAGGCCATCAGTGCGATCCTAAGTAAGAATCGAAGTTTCCACGTACGACAGAGGATTTAATCTCAATCCATTTTTCTTCAACTGCTTTTTGGCTAGCTTCAGAATGAAGTAACTTTATGTCTACCAGTGACATCTATAATTCGAATGGAAATACATCTTCTTCGTGACTTTTAGGGATGGTTGGACACCAGAGCATTATGAGTTTTTCTAATGAGATGAAATTATCCAAGGCCATCAGTTCGATCCTAGGTAAGAATCGAAGTTTCCACGTACGACAGAGTAGTTAATCTCAATCCATTATTCCTCAACTGCTTTTTGGCTAGCTTCAGAATGAAGTAACTTTATGTCTACCAGTGACATCTATAATTCGAATGGAAATACATCGTCTTCGTGACTTTTAGGGATAGTTGGACACCAGAGCATTATGAGCTTTTCTAATGAGATGAAATTATCGAAGACCATCAGTTCGATCCTAGGTAAGAATCGAAGTTTCCACGTACGACAGAGTAGTTAATCTCAATCCATTATTCCTCAACTGCTTTTTGGCTAGCTTCAGAATGAAGTAACTTTATGTCTACCAGTGACATCTATAATTCGAATGGAAATACATCGTCTTCGTGACTTTTAGGGATAGTTGGACACCAGAGCATTATGAGCTTTTCTAATGAGATGAAATTATCCAAGGCCATCAGTTCGATCCTAGGTAAGAATCGAAGTTTCCACGTACGACAGAGTAGTTAATCTCAATCCATTATTCCTCAACTGCTTTTTGGCTAGCTTCAGAATGAAGTAACTTTATGTCTACCAGTGACATCTATAATTCGAATGGAAATACATCGTCTTCGTGACTTTTAGGGATAGTTGGACACCAGAGCATTATGAGCTTTTCTAATGAGATGAAATTATCCAAGGCCATCAGTTCGATCCTAGGTAAGAGTCGAAGTTTCCACGTACGACAGAGTAGTTAATCTCAATCCATTATTCCTCAACTGCTTTTTGGCTAGCTTCAGAATGAAGTAACTTTATGTCTACCAGTGACATCTATAATTCGAATGGAAATACATCGTCTTCGTGACTTTTAGGGATAGTTGGACACCAGAGCATTATGAGCTTTTCTAATGAGATGAAATTATCCAAGGCCATCAGTTCGATCCTAGGTAAGAGTCGAAGTTTCCACGTACGACAGAGTAGTTAATCTCAATCCATTATTCCTCAACTGCTTTTTGGCTAGCTTCAGAATGAAGTAACTTTATGTCTACCAGTGACATCTATAATTCGAATGGAAATACATCGTCTTCGTGACTTTTAGGGATAGTTGGACACCAGAGCATTATGAGCTTTTCTAATGAGATGAAATTATCCAAGGCCATCAGTTCGATCCTAGGTAAGAGTCGAAGTTTCCACGTACGACAGAGTAGTTAATCTCAATCCATTATTCCTCAACTGCTTTTTGGCTAGCTTCAGAATGAAGTAACTTTATGTCTACCAGTGACATCTATAATTCGAATGGAAATACATCGTCTTCGTGACTTTTAGGGATAGTTGGACACCAGAGCATTATGAGCTTTTCTAATGAGATGAAATTATCCAAGGCCATCAGTTCGATCCTAGGTAAGAATCGAAGTTTCCACGTACGACAGAGTAGTTAATCTCAATCCATTATTCCTCAACTGCTTTTTGGCTAGCTTCAGAATGAAGTAACTTTATGTCTACCAGTGACATCTATAATTCGAATGGAAATACATCGTCTTCGTGACTTTTAGGGATAGTTGGACACCAGAGCATTATGAGCTTTTCTAATGAGATGAAATTATCCAAGGCCATCAGTTCGATCCTAGGTAAGAATCGAAGTTTCCACGTACGACAGAGTAGTTAATCTCAATCCATTATTCCTCAACTGCATTTTGGCTAGCTTCAGAATGAAGTAACTTTATGTCTACCAGTGACATCTATAATTCGAATGGAAATACATCGTCTTCGTGACTTTTAGGGATAGTTGGACACCAGAGCATTATGAGCTTTTCTAATGAGATGAAATTATCCAAGGCCATCAGTTCGATCCTAGGTAAGAATCGAAGTTTCCACGTACGACAGAGTAGTTAATCTCAATCCATTATTCCTCAACTGCATTTTGGCTAGCTTCAGAATGAAGTAACTTTATGTCTACCAGTGACATCTATAATTCGAATGGAAATACATCGTCTTCGTGACTTTTAGGGATAGTTGGACACCAGAGCATTATGAGCTTTTCTAATGAGATGAAATTATCCAAGGCCATCAGTTCGATCCTAGGTAAGAGTCGAAGTTTCCACGTACGACAGAGTAGTTAATCTCAATCCATTATTCCTCAACTGCATTTTGGCTAGCTTCAGAATGAAGTAACTTTATGTCTACCAGTGACATCTATAATTCGAATGGAAATACATCGTCTTCGTGACTTTTAGGGATAGTTGGACACCAGAGCATTATGAGCTTTTCTAATGAGATGAAATTATCCAAGGCCATCAGTTCGATCCTAGGTAAGAATCGAAGTTTCCACGTACGACAGAGTAGTTAATCTCAATCCATTATTCCTCAACTGCTTTTTGGCTAGCTTCAGAATGAAGTAACTTTATGTCTACCAGTGACATCTATAATTCGAATGGAAATACATCGTCTTCGTGACTTTTAGGGATAGTTGGACACCAGAGCATTATGAGCTTTTCTAATGAGATGAAATTATCCAAGGCCATCAGTTCGATCCTAGGTAAGAATCGAAGTTTCCACGTACGACAGAGTAGTTAATCTCAATCCATTATTCCTCAACTGCTTTTTGGCTAGCTTCAGAATGAAGTAACTTTATGTCTACCAGTGACATCTATAATTCGAATGGAAATACATCGTCTTCGTGACTTTTAGGGATAGTTGGACACCAGAGCATTATGAGCTTTTCTAATGAGATGAAATTATCCAAGGCCATCAGTTCGATCCTAGGTAAGAGTCGAAGTTTCCACGTACGACAGAGTAGTTAATCTCAATCCATTATTCCTCAACTGCATTTTGGCTAGCTTCAGAATGAAGTAACTTTATGTCTACCAGTGACATCTATAATTCGAATGGAAATACATCGTCTTCGTGACTTTTAGGGATAGTTGGACACCAGAGCATTATGAGCTTTTCTAATGAGATGAAATTATCGAAGGCCATCAGTTCGATCCTAGCACGTACGATATTTCCTCTACACACTGCGTATTAGCTTTATCTTTAAAAAGCCTCGGTTATCACGATTTGATTTGGGCTCGAATTTTCGATTTGATTTTCACCCCTCTTCAGGACCAAGAGCGAGTTTTGCGTTTCAATCCAGATGAAAACAAAGACGATTCCATATCCAAAAAATAAACCGACGACGAATACGAACGACCATCGCAATCCCGGCCTATTAATCACTCCTCATATCGAGCTGCTTCGTAAATGCACGAGTCCTAGTATAGGGTAGGTAGATAGGTAGATAGATCCGCGCGTAGTACCTACGACATATCTCCACCATACGCAAAGAGGAGATAAGTGCACTCGGCGATCTCCAATATTAATTATACGGGCAGCGCCGGTATCTACGGCCATGCAGATTAATAAATAATTGGCGTAGAGAGGCGGAGAGTAAGAGGCGGACGAACGGACGGACGAAGCAACCGAACGTGGAACGACGTGGCGAACTGAAGAGTTAGTCGGTCTGGTATTTTTCGAAATGGCTAGAAAGTGCGATGACCCGCGAAGAGCCAGGCGATAAAATGTGTCCGTTGGTATTCCGGAGATAATTCGCGGATGTTTTCCCATTGCTTAGCGCTCGCTCGAGCTGGATGCGTCCAGATCGCGTCGTCAGATACATTTTTATGATGTCGATCTTCCCGTGTGGATCGCGTACGGTGCAAAATGTTGACGCGACGCGCCTTAAAGGGTGCGTTTCCTTCTTCTTTGCAAAGATATGTTTTTGTCATTGAAGATCTGGTTTCAACAGCACAAAAATTGATTTAACATATCTTCGATATTTATTCCATTCTGAGTTACTAAAGTTCTTCTTGAAGATGAAGATTTCGGTTATTTCCTCCATCAATCTTAAACCTCCATTTTTGGCTAGTTCTAAGCTTACTTGGTTTTCTCCTGGACTTCTATTATTATTGGAATGTAGTTGACTGAAACCAACTATACCTGGTTTCGTCTGGCTTTTTTATTTAACTCGCTTTTGAGGCTTCGTTGTAGAAGATACTATTGTATAGTGCTGCTGGGATTAAGGTAAGGTCAAAAATCGAATAGCACCTGAAGATTCCTTGTAAAAGAAGCTAAGCTCGGGAAACGAATGATAAACATGAGACAAGATTTATGGAAAAACAAATCGTGGCTTCTATACCAACGTGCCCAGAGCACGTAGTTGTGCTATTTGCAATTTTTATCTGTCACCGAAAGGAGACTTAGTATTGATTTTATCCATTCTTCTGGCAATCACTTCTCTCTCTAGTACTGCTTAATTACTTTGATTATTTCCTCCACCAATCTTAGACCTCCATTTTTGGCTAGTTCTAAGCTTACTTGGTTTTCTCCTGGACTTTTACTATTATTGGAATGTAGTTGACCAAACTTTGACTTATTTAACTCGCTTTTGAGGTTTGGTTATAGAGGATACTGTTGTATAGTACTACTAGGATTAAGGTTAGCCAAAAGTCGAGTAACACCTTAACTCCTTTGTAACGAATTTTTATTGCAGCATTAATTGGTGTAACTGTGAATATTACTTCATAAAACAACATTAGATAAATTTTTCCTTTTTTACTTTTTTTCACACAAGTTATTCTCATTCATTTTCCAGAGACCCATTTTTAGTGATTTCATTTGTTTTCTTGGCATTCTTTGTGGTTTCATCTAGTATAATCGAAAACAACAATGGACTAAGCACACGTCCCTGTTTTACCCCTATCTTTGTTGTAAACCCTTTAGATTCTGCGTTATTGGTTCTTACTGTATTTGTATTTATTCCTATATCTATCCTATCTCTTTTATTGGCTCTATTGTTTTTTTATCCATTATTTGTCTTTTTACTAGGGCTTTCCATTCCTCTTTGACTGGTAAATAAGTAAAGAGTTCTCAACAATTTTCAGAATTTAGTTAGGGAAAAGTTGGCTCGAAATCTCGTCCAAAACTTTAAACGACAAACGAAAATCGAATTCAAAATATGCTGTCAGAAGATATCAGTTTGAGATCGTCAAAATTATTCAAGTTTCAGATTTTACTAATAAAAAAGCAAGGAATCTTAAGAATCCTCAAAGATATTCAGAATTTAAAACTGCAACTTCTTAATTTTTTCAGAATTTGTCGAAATATTTTTGGAGATTGTATTGTATTGTATTGTAATGAGGTGGGATCTGGCCCAAAATGGCCCTTAGCACTGCGACCACGTTGATCTATTGTGCTTCCTCTTGTTTGTTTTATTTATTTATTTAATACGCTGAGGAACAGGATCAGCTCCTTCAATGGGAGTGTAAATAGGGCCTCCTCACTCAGCGTATATGCATGTAGTAGTCTATATCTCCTGTGGCCTAGTACCCCACAGTTAGTGATCAAGTGTTCCATTGACTCCTCTTCTTCACCGCAGAATCTGCAAGTATCCGTGTTGGATAAGCCCATTTTGTGAAGGTGCTTGTTACAGGTATAGTGGCCTGTGAGTGCCCCTGTCCGTGTTTTTAAGCTTCCCCTGTCCAGTTTTAGGGCGAGGTCCGCCCTCCTAGCGTCGAAGTTCAGAAATTTTTTGGAATGTTCCAGCCCGCTGGTATCATTCCAGTGTTTCATTGTAATGGACGCTGTCCATTTCTTTATCTCACCTTTAAGGAGACCTTTGTTAAACCCAAAAGGTGGGGTCGGTCCAGTAAAGTTTCTCTCAGTCCCTTTTTTGCGCAGATGTCTGCCATTTTTGGAGATTAATCCCTCAGTGGCTGAGTGGTAAAACTCGCGCTTCATAGTGCGAAGGGCCAGCGTTCGAGACCCGGTAGCGGCAGAACGTAGCAGTTTAAAATCCTAAAATGGATCTGGTACCTCTAATAAGCAGCGAAAATGAAGGAAATGTCACTGGGCGGGCCAGGAGCGGTACGGTATATGCGTGTTCATATACGGCTCGGTGGCTCCGAACCCTTACACCGAAAGGTAGAAAGGGTAAAAGATTAAGAAGAAGAAGATTTTTGGAGATTTTTGAAAATGAGACACATTTGTGCCGTCAGTCCTTTCAATTGGGATAGTATGTCCCATCAACTTTGAAGTATGTAATACACATTACATGTTTTGTAAACAGTTTTTGTACGCTCATCTATATTGTTTTTTGAGCATCTAGTGCACCTTCTCCTCTGCTGTTCAACAATCGGCATGTGGTCGCCAATATTTACCATCGTTCTCTGCCTTTTCGACGGTCGCCCAGTGGTTGTAGGCCTTTTCACACTTGTATTCTTTTTCCCTAGCTCAATCAGCGCTTCTGTCAGAGCTACCAAGAAATCTAAAAATGGCGTCTTCTTTTACCTTATTTCTTTATATATAATGAAAGCAGTGACAGCAGTCATCGTCAAGGTTTTGTAAGAAAAAACCTTTTCACACCATTTGGTAGATTTTCTATCAAAAAAAAAAAAAAAAAACGTCAATAAACAATCAACGTGCGGCAAGAAGCTCGATAATCTTGAGGTTACTTTATTCTGTTTGTATATAGGAAACATTGCTAAGACTGAACTGGCATTTATGTATGCATATTTGGGAGTGTACACCCCAGCAGTTTAAATAAAACGTGTGATGGGACGAATTTTCTCGTTGGTCTCGAAAGCGTTAAGATCCCTTGTGAATCTTAGGTCTCCATTTTTGGCTAGTTCTATACTTACTTGGTCTTTCCCCGGATTTTTACTATTACTCATTTTGCTTATAATTTATCTTATTTCTTCTAGATTCTTCACTTTCCCGGTCTAGATCTAGCCCATTCTCCTTTTTCATGTCCTCTTCCCTAGTTTCATTTTTGGTTACATAACTCGGCTCCATTGAATACTTGTTCAAAATAGTTCGCCCAGTATCGATGTGATGTGTTGTCAATAATTCTACATCAATCTAAATTGATCGACATTGATTATTCAAATCGAAATTTCCAATTTTTGCTCGACTCTAGCCGGTTCAATATTATTAGCTCAAATTTTATACGTTCACCAATTTACACCGCATTTTTTTGCGCAATTTCGCCCCAAATCCTTCGCGTACAAAGCCGTGTGTACTTATTTTACATGAATATCGATCGTAATTTCGTAAGATCGGAGCAAATCACTCAATTTCCACGTTCGCACCGGCATTACAACAAAACCTCGAGGTACAACCTCGCGTATTACAGAGAAATTTATTGCGACAGGATCTAGGCCGGATCGGTTTATTACCTCGAATCGAAACGTAATAATTTACGACGAATTTGCTGCGCGTCGAGGAGAAGAGAAGAGAAACGAATATGCAAATGCGACGACCGAGAGTGATGCTAATGCATGCTTACGCATGCTCTAGCCTCCATTAAGCTATGCGCTTAGATAGATACGAAGTTCAAGCGGCAGCAGCGATTTCCTATTTACAAGGAAGTTTGCACGATCTTGTTTGTCTAAGCATTAGGCTCTATGGAGTAGAAACGACGATGTCCCGGTGTTTACCCGTTCAATTTGGTCGTCGATACTAATTCCGGAGTGCTACTATGTATTTATATACGTATGTATGTATACATAGTTACGATTGGTCTTTTTGGGATATGAAACGTCCCACTTCGTGTTAGTAATGTATGATGAATGTGGAAAGCGCGAGAGATTTTATTGTCCGATTTGTGTGTTTGGGGACTGTTGAATTAAATATGATCCAAGGTAACAGTATATCACATCGGTAAATTCCTCACCGCCAATCTGGTGAATACACGATTGAAAGAACAGGCAGAGAAAATCCTTGGTGATTATCAAAATGGCTTCAGACCCAACCGATCGACCATAAATGCTATACATACGGTAGAGCAAATAATCCAAAAGACATGGGAGCATGGCAGAGAAATACATCTAGCCTTTATTCATTTCAACAGGAATGAAATGATAGAGGCATTGAAATCAATGGGAATATCAGAAAAATTGAGGGCCCTGGTAAAAATGAGTCTTAGAAACACAAAAGCTAAAGTGAGATACATGCGAACAACGACAGACTCGTTCGAAGTAAACAAAGGAGTAAAACAAGGAGACCCGCTATCTCCAACAATATTCAATTTAGTTTTAGAAAGTGCCATTAGAAAAGCCAAATTAGACAAAAAGAATATAATGGTTGATGGATTGCAACTAATAGCGTATGCAGACGATGTCACAATAATTGGAAGTACAAGAACAGGAATGACACTAGCCCTGGAACGTCTGGAGAGGGAAACACGAAAACTGGGTATGAAAATCAACGAAGCTAAAACAAAATACATGAAGAAAACAGGGACGTGTGCTTAGTCCATTGTTTCGCTACTTAGCTTGAAAAAATCTCTACACAATTACCGTCGCGCGGGGTGGCTCTCAAAATTGAAACTGTTAAAAGTTTCGTACAGATCAAGTTCAATTATTCGTTAGCCTGCTCTGATATGTACGATTATTTGTTGAAAAACGATAACTTACTTAGGCAAATTCAATCAAGCAATAAGTATGTTCATTGATCTGATCGTATTGGTCTTGTGTTAATTTAGTTGTGTATGATTTCAGTAAACGTTTGGCAATGTAGACTTTTTGCGAAAAATGTCTTGTTTTCTTCTGAAAGTAGGTGGGAGCCCTAATCACGACCTATCACTCCAAAGATAGGAGTTGCATTTGATGTCTGCAAAATTAGTAACAGATACGCAGTCCCATATATTGGACAGCATTAGCAGAAGCACTAGTATATAACACTGCATCTTTGTTCATAAGCAGATCTACGTTACGATGATCTAGGTAACAGATGCGTGAGGAGAGATCTCTGACATTAAAAACGGAAATTGGAAATTATAAGCTGTTGAGCAATTGCTTTGAGTTCCCCTTTTGCCAAATTCAACAGGAAAAAAAAGGCCGCCGCAGTGTACAACGCGCTCGTGGAGTGGAATTGGAAAAGTAAATTCTGTTGCGATATTACGGTACCTAACATAAGTTACTTAAATTGGGCGGCCACAATTTCACAAGAAATGTTAGAAAGGCATACTTTGTACTTTCCAGGAAGGCACCATATATTCGAAGTTATTTTGAAAAGTGAGTTTGATATAAAAATGTCTTCTTTATTTGGCCCAAACGTACGTATTTAAACGTTTTAAAGAATTTTGGTCTAAAATAGATTAGAATAAACTAAAGAATGGATTACAAGTAGAGGAAATTAAACACATTCTAGAGCCGGTCAAAGTTGAGATTCGAACTTGTTAACTTGCCAAGTGAAGTGTTAGAAATTCATATAAACGTTGCCTTATCTTAGAAAATAGGAAATGAAACAGGCTGTATAAAAGAGAATGGTAATAATTCAATTTATCCCTATAAAGCTAACGCTCGATAACGTAAATATCCGATATTGGAAACATTGCGCGTATTATAAGTTCGATAGCTAGATAACGTAAACAGCACGCAATTTCCGATCGTCTACGTATAACTTCGAGCGTTACAAATGCGTTACAAGTTACCTATGAAAAGCCCCGTTTGATCAATCCCCGATTATCCAATTATGTAGGGGAGTCCCCGATTTATGAAGCATATACAGTGGAATCTCTCTTGAGCGGACACCGAAGGGACCACTGAAATGTGTCCGTACAAGGGGGTTGTCCGGTCAAGAGAAAACTACAAATTTAAATCAGTAAAATTTGTCAAAGATGGTTAGTTTTTTTGAAAAATACTTTTATTAAAAAAATAAACAACGCAATTAGTTTTAATAACAAAATCATTAATATGTATCTCCATATGTAATAAAAGTATAAAATGTTTTATGAGTACTATATTATTTCAATAAGTATTCCTCCATCCTAGTTTGGCGTCTTTTGGTCTTGGCAATAATATCTTGAAAATGTAAGTCAAGCGATGAAAGTATAGTCATAGCATCTGTATCACCTTGGCATTTCACAAACGCTATAAGATCATGCGCTTTAGCCAAAGCCTGTTTATATGTTAAGATGTTGTTTCTTGCATCTTGAAAATCTACAGATTCAATTTCGTCTGTTGAGTCATCAGAAATTTTTTGAACTTCAGAAATTCGGTCCTGTAATGGTACCCATAAGTACAAAGGTGATCTCTCATCTGGTAAATCATCATCGACATGATAAAAATCATTTAAGCTTTGCTCACTAACCCCTGCAAGACATTTTTCTGAATTTCGGCAAGTAGGTTTAATGGCAACTCATCTTCAGGCTCAAACTCTACATCAAATGCTGACGGAAATTCTTGGCTTTCAAACGTAAACCCTGCCTTACGGAAACAATTTTGCACTGTTTCAGAAGTAACTTGGTCCCACGCACTTTTAGCAAAATAAACTGCATCCAATAAGTTTATACGTTTCACTAAATCATGGGCTGTGTTAGAAATTTCAATGTTTGCTAGTAAGTGCTTCAGTATCAAAGTTCTGTAATTATGCTTAAAATTTTTAATAACACCCTGATCAAGTGGTTGGCTGATTGAAGTACAATTAGGCGGCAAAAAATGTATTTTAATGTTTTTAAAATTTCTGTTTTTGGATGCGATCCCGCATTGTCCAAAAAAGTAAAATTTGCCTGTTTTGTGCTCCCATTTTTCGATCGAAATTTTCTAGCCAGTCACTCATAATTTCACACGTCATCCACGATTTGGCGTTTGATTTCCATGTCACCGGTAATTTATCCTTTGTTAAATTTTTAAAAGCTCTTGGTCTAGATGGCTTGCCAATAGCCAGCAGCTTTTCTTTATCTCCAGCCATGTTCGCACAGTGCAGTATTGTTATCCTTTTCTTAGACAATTTTCCTCCCACACATTTTTTATCTTTTAAGGTCATGGTTTTGTTTGGTAATGCTCTAAAATAAAGCCCAGTTTCGTCAGCATTGTAAATATCTCTTGCTAGGTACCCTTTTAATAGAGAAGGCAGTTTTGCCATGAATGATGCTACATCCTCAGGATTAACGGAGGCGGCTTCGCCACATATCGCTTTGAACGTAATATTGTGACGAATTTTAAACTTGTTAAGCCAACCGGACGAGGCATTGAAAGTGTTGTTACCCAAGGATTCAGCTATTTCTTTAGCTTTGCTTCGTATCAATGGACCTAAGGAGGAAAGTAAAATTATTGGAATAAAACATATTAGTCAATCAGCGTCCATTTAGTAAATTAATGATAATAACAATCAACCTGTTGCAAATCTTTTGTATAGAATTGCAAAACCTAATTTACTTACCAGTTAATGGAATTCCTTTATTGCGTGCTGCAACAAACCATTCGTAGGACAACTGATCAATTGTCAGTCCTTCAGCATTAAAAAGCTTCTTTTTTCATTTAAATTTGCATTTGAGTGCCATTTTTTATTAGCAATTCTCTTTTCTTTATAATGTTAGACGCTTGAGTTTGACTAATGCTAAGTCGCTTCGATAAATTTCTCACACTTAATTTTTCTTTATTGTACACTTCAATCACTTCTATTTCTTGTTTCAGTGTTAATACAGACATCTTTTTATCCACTTTCAAACGTTACGCGCGCACTAGTGTATACAAACCAATGAGCACTGCTTTCCAAACTACAAATCACATCTGCTGTTTGGGGAATCCCTAAATCTCGTAAATAATGGCATAGATTACAAACTGTTAGTCAAATAAGTTTGTACACCACACGTACGCACTACGAAGATTGCAAGAATTAGTATTGTCAACTCTCCGAAGCAGAAGCGAAAATTGTATAAAAACTTAAAAAGATAAAAGTTGTGGTAAAAAAAGACGTTAGATTGAAAACATTATATGAGAGAAAAACGATTTACCATACCCACATTTAAGTATGTTATGTGATGTAGTAAATATATGGCTCTGCTGACAAAGCGATCGTTGTTGTTAAAGCGGCCAAGTTAAAAGAGACTTCACAAGCTTATTTGTAAATTATGACATGAAAAAATCGGACAAAAACAAACGAAATGTCCGTCCAGCAGAATTTTTATGTCAAGCGTGTGTCCGCGTCCGCTCATGGGAGAGTCCGTTCAATGGGGAGCGATTGCAATGCTTTTCTTATAGGATGTTGCCGGGATCGGCCAACAGTGTCCGTCCAAAGGGGGTGTCCTCTTAAGGGAAGTGTCCACAATGGGAGATTCCACTGTATCCATATTTGAACTAAATTTTATGTACATTGCCGGGATAACTCGTTGCTATAACCAACACAGATGTTTTTAGTTATCTATACATACATATGTAGTTTTGATTTTGCACAAGTAGTCTTAACCCTCTATAACTCAACAACTTCGAATTACACATTTTTAATGAATTTGGATAGATGTACAAACTTAAAAAACACGTATTTCTTTAAATTTCAATTTTTTATCCAAGAGGAACAATTTCATAAAAGGGAGTGTAGCTTACAGGGAAGCATGATCTACAGTGACCAAAAAATTAACAAACTTATAAAATAAAAAACATAACATAAAAATTCTTAGGAACTCATGTTTATTTTATTTTATTTCTCTTCGAAAATCAATGAAGACGAGTGAAAATTCTTGAAACAATTTTTTGTTTTCGTGTAGCATAAAGCTACGCTGCATTTCTCACACACTGTATGGGTGACTCCAGCACATTTTTGATACTTGCATCGGATTTTTCTCCGCCCGTTGAGGCCAGTGATCAACTTGATCCTGGCGGACTGCACATGTTGCGCAGGTCCTCCATGCTTCCTTGCTTGGATCTCATCTTCTAAAAATCCACGTGTCCGTAAGGTGGGTTTTGTCCCCATCTTACATAAAGTTTCGCCAACTTCCAAGCGAAAGTTTGCTGATGACATGGTGCCCTTGCCCGGTAGGTTTTTATATTTGCATACCCGTTTATACAGCAACCAAAAGTTGAACATTGTAAGGTCCAAGTAGTGATAAAACATACGGACCTGTCAACGTTTGCTCCTTAATCTTATCTTGTAGGTGCCCATTATGCTGTCAATAAGATCTACACCGCCCGTATGTTGGTTATACTTGCCTACAACATGTGGTCGACGGATTATTATGTATCTTGAGTTTTTTCTGTCATATCTGCGAACATCAGATATAGGATTTTGGCCCGCAAAGGTGGCAGCCAATGTAACTATTTTGTTGTCCTTCCATACAACCGTTGACACATCTATGCTGCCGACATTAGCTACGTACTCTTCGGAATATCCCCGATCCTTTTTATGAGTTCCTTTTCAGAGGAAAATTTTCAATTAGGAATTCTATTTCATCTGATAGTACCTAGCCCAAACATACCTTCTTTAGCTAGGTATTCCAAAAGATGCAGTGACGTGAAATAGTTGTCAAAGTAGATCTTGTAATTTTGGCGTCGCACTACCACATTGGAAGAAGCTCCTAAATCCGGCTCTTCAGCTCTGACAATATTTTCTTTACCTGTTTCTATCTCCGTCTTATAAGCAATTCCGGAGAGACCACTCAAAACATACAATTTATAGCCCCGTTTATGAGGTTTTTTGGGGTTGTACCTTTTCAGCATATTTCGCGCTTTCGTGGATCATATGTATTTGCTCGTCTACGTAAAGCCGGATTTTTAGCGGAACTTTGGCGTATGCTTCGTTTAAAGCCTCAAGAACTGGACG
Source organism: Chrysina gloriosa (assembly GCA_038088585.1). Classification (NCBI taxonomy): domain Eukaryota; kingdom Metazoa; phylum Arthropoda; class Insecta; order Coleoptera; family Scarabaeidae; genus Chrysina; species Chrysina gloriosa. The sequence goes on from CM076087.1 coordinate 102,730,219, forward strand.
AATTTTGAAGATTCTATCAGCATCAGGATTGTTTCTTGGAGGACATTCGTTGTTGTCATTGAAGTGCAGGTACTGTCTAATTTTCTCAAATTTATTAGCAGGCATGGTCTGTTGATTAAGCGGAGTGCCTAGGACGAAACTCCAATGGTTGGTTACTCTGGGCAGTTGAATCAATGACATAATGTATACCATACCAATAAATTGCTGGATTTCCATCTCAGATACATTAAAAGTATTGTTGGGATCTTTCTGTACCAAATAGAGATTTGTCTCTTCAGAAATTTTCTTTATAAGTTCCTTTGGAAATAAATAAAGAAAGAACTGTTCAGGAGTTTCGAGATCTAAGATATCAGAACTCACCAGCTCGTTGCCACTGAAAGCGAGATGCTGTGCATTGAGCTCAAGATTCATCTTTTTCCACTGGAATATTCTCTTTTCATCCTTTTGCCGTTTTTCGGGTGGACCTGTCGAATTTGAAAGATTTGCACTGGATGTGGTTGGTTGTTCGTCAGGATTAAAATTATCGTCGTCATATTCTAAGTTGTTCAGTACCGAAACATCAATTTCATCTTCCAAAGACTCTTCAATAAACTCCCCAAAATCCGGATCAGCTACACTGTCATCATCGAAGTCGATACCATCTTCACTTTCTTCACCTGCTTGGAGTATGCAAGCAATCTTCTCGTCATTAAGTCTGTGTCGGTGAGCCATTCTAAAGCAAAATAATACTCCTATAAATTTTCTTAGTGTGTATACAAGATAGATCCCCTTTTCGCATAATGTAGCCCACAGGATACAAACTCCAAATTTCATGTGCTACACAAATAACTATACAATTTTAAAAGTACTAGAGTAATACCTGATCTTTCGACACTTACCTTACAGATTATCGTTAAAAAAAACGAAACAGATATCATAAAACTATTTTTTATTAATTATTTATTTTTAACACTTGCGCACTCTTTGAAAGTCTTCAACTCACTAATGAGATCGCAAACTATAAAAGCAGAAGAGGCACCTAGCTTATGCTTTTTGCACTTGATACAAAGAATAGAGTGTATACAACAGTCTATATTGCCTGATAGGTCACAGTAACTGTTACTATGGCAATTTATGAGAGATGACCAGTATGTTGCCTGTGGTATACTATATGTTATAGAGGGTTAATACAATTTTTGTTGGCTGAGGTTCGTTCTTTAATACACGATTACAAAACGCTATTTTGATTTATTGTTATCCTTAGTGTTTACATAAGAGGTCGTTCGAATATTTGTTGTATTTTATTTTGACCTATTAAAGGTTTCTTCTAATAATTTGCTTGTTAGTAATCACCTTCGTTAATGTAAACATTTCGATGATGTGAAACACCCTTCGTCTTAATTAGTTCACGTTATCGAGCGTCATTTGTATATTGTAAAAGGGTGCGTCCTGTGGCGAGCCTTCTCCTAATTTTTGCAGCGATTATTTTTTCATCAATTTAGAATCATTTCCGATGGTGGGAGATTCGTTGAAATATTTTTACATTTCTTCCTCCACCATGCTATTCATTATAGCGGACAATTTCAGTCAATAAAATTAATGCGTGGCATATGCGTGTACGTACAGGTAACGATATAGAATTTATGTCGACAGTTACGATGGATCGCGATCGGCTTTGCCCACATCGCAGCCTGAATAATTAAAAGTAATTGATGGTAATACGCGCTGCTACGCGTATGGAGCTCGAAATGCGCTATAAATAAAAGAGATTTAAAATTGTTACGTCTCGTTTGTGTGAAAAAGAAGGGAAGCTCGCCGTTTCAGAGCTCGACGAGGTAGATGTTGGTTATTGTGGAAAAGCTTTAGGATTATTACCGCGGTAATTATGAAAATAAATAATGCAATGAAAAATTATCGGTAATGCCCGTTTTAAGTAAAATACTTGCGGCATACGTAGGTATAAAATACTCCTTCGATCTTCAATTTCAGGGTAGATGTCTCGATAGTTTAATGAATCTCAAGAAATGTGTTTCATTTTAGTGGGAAACATGAACATGGCCATATTTAGTAGTGTAGTGTGTAGAGTGTCAAGAACACACTACTGGATCCACACAGCCAACTTCAATTTTAGGATTGTCGAAGAAAATAGTAACACCAATACCGAAATGTTGATGTTAAACCTAAAATAAGCTGCCACAAATTGCTCGATAATTTTCCATAGGTGGCCCTAGGGGACTTTCCTAGTATGGGGAACGTCTTTTAACTCTTGGTAATTTTGACTTGGGCGAAAGCATACGAAAACGAAGATGAACGAATAGCTTCAAGGTCGTTTTACGTAGTCTAAGTTAGTGATTACCAAAGTGTGTGGGTCTTTACACTTCATCGAATGCTCTGGAAATATCAAAAAATAGGAGTGCACACTTTCCTCTCTTCCAAGGTGTTTCCTCTCAAGTTAATGATTCTATGGACCTAGTCTATGGTTGTGTGAAGGCGCTGTGGTCGGGTACCAATTCTTTCGTTTCGTCTTTTTAAAAATATTTTTTTAAAAGTGCTCTGACACTACGGGGGAGTATGGAAATTGATCGATATGACATTATATTGTACGGATCTTTTCCTGGTTTAGGCAGCACAATAACGTCTGCAATTTCTTATACGGTAGGAACCTACCTATTTCATTCTAAATGCAGCATTAACTAGGTAAGATATTTTCATGACTGCTTGCCTGGATAATTCTTTCAGAATTTTACCTACGATTAGGTCATATCCTTGTTCCTGATTGGGGCTTAGAGCTGTTTCAATATTTCAGCGACTTTTTGGTGTGGTTTGTGTAATTATTTCGGATAGTCATTTCGACTTTCATTGGGTTCAAAAGTGTTGTCTAAACGTTTTGATCTCCTGATTGTCCACCAATCAGAAGATCAAAATGCATAATGTGCATAAGCTTTGAACACGTCGTAGTAAAAAGACAGCAATTATGTACGGAAAGAGCGACCGTTACATTTAAAAGGAGAAAAGCTAACCTGCAATTTGTACTACAATAAGATTTCTTCTTGCTTAAACTCCAACTCTTTAGCATCGCTAAAAATTAATTTCGTAACTTGATCGTGTAACAGGACTTAGTTCCGATTACCTTATTGTTAGTGACGCGGCAAAAAACGCTAAGAAACTAGGTTAACTTATTCATTCTCGTTATCGAACGTCCGTCGGCACGATGGAAATGTAGGTGATTGTTTTATGATACGCACACCTGTCGCTTTCTCGTTAAAAATATACGTTTCAAACCCATTGATGTAAGGCGATGATCGTGTCGTAAACGAACAATCACCGGTAGGATAAATTTGAAATATAATTAAAAGAAATGAATAGAACGTCTACTATGTTATTCGGGCGTAAAATTCTCAATTACATCATCATCACGTCTGGAATTGAAGTTCTCGAAGAATCTCAAGCAAATAGTACCGCAAAAATGTTCCGACTAATGAATTAGTTGCTTCCTCGTTTAGCCGTGGTCACTTACTAAAACTTGCGTTTTGCTGCTCATTCTGCCAGCTTCTTCAGAAGTTCTCTAAATGCAGTTTTAGTAAACGACCACGGCTAAACGCGGAAGATGCTAATTCGTTGGGCCATGGCCGTGAAAGCCTACACACTCGACAAGTGTCCAAACTAGCGCCACGCTGTGATAAATGTCTCAACGATTACGGAGAAATAAACAAAAATATCTAGTTTTAAGGGCACGTATCAAATATATACATATATTATTTATATATATATATATATATATATATATATATATATATATATATAGTATGGACGTATCGGTTGGAACAAAATCCATGAAATCTGTAAATAGTGATAAAACGATCGTACACGTCAACCTTAATTTTTAAATGCGCAAATTATCACAGGAAAACGTATTTTCTGACGTCATTATTGTCGCAGATTTGATGTCACCTTCTCTGTTCTCTTTTAAATGGTAGCCACAATTTTTGATATCGCCATTTGAATAAGAACGTTTTTCCGCATACAAAACGATGATTTCTGAGAAGAGAAAAACATTTTATGTATTCTGCAATTTAACAATCAAAGTTTAAAAAGTCAAAAGTTAGAAACAAATTTAAAATTATTCAAATTAAATGTTCAAAATGTATACCATTTACGTGTATGTACAATGAGCAAGATCTTGCGGGCCATTCAATCGCTCTTCGTCTACCACTCCATTTTGCAGCATTAAAATTTTTGTACTTTGGTGTAAATTCTGTGTACGTATGTTTTCCAAGGTGTAGAGTATGATTTTGACGTCAAAACTCGTGATATTTGCTTCGTTTAGGTCTTAGAGCGTACCAGAGCGATTCGTCCAGAACCACTTTTCACTTCCTCATTGAATATTTCCTCAATCAACCATCTCTCGTAGCCGCAATTATTTTATCCCTAATCTGCACGAGAAGAGCTTTAATTTGATGTGTAATAAGCCGTACTTGCGACCATTTCGATTTTCTTCGAAATTTCAAGGGGTACCCCTTTGAAATTTCAGGCAAAAATCAATATGTTCTAAATTAGACGATATTCTGTGTACAGATGTTTTCGAAGGCGTAGAATACGACTTTGACGTCAAAATTCGTGATATTTGCTTCGTTTAGGTCTTAGAGCGTACCAGAGCGATTCGTCCGGAACCACTTTTCATTTCCTCACTGAATATTTCCTCAATGAACAGTCCCTCGTACCCGAAATTATTTTATCCCTAATCTGCACGAGAAGAGCTTTTAATTTGATGTGTAATAAGTCGTACTTGCGACCATTTCGATTTTCTTCAAAATTTCAAGGGGTACCCCTTTGAAATTTCAGAAAAAATTAATATGTTCTAAATTAGACGATATTCTGTATACAGATGTTTTCGAAGGTGTAGAATACGACTTTGACGTCAAAACTCGTGAATTTTGCTTCGTTTGGGGGTTAAAGCATACCAGAGCGATTCGTCCAGAACCACTTTTCACTTTCTCATTGAATATTTCCTTAATGAACCGTCCCTCGTACCCGAGATTATTTTATCCCTAATCTGCACAAGGAGAGCTTTAATTTGATGTGTAATAAGTCCTACTTGCGACCATTTCGATTTTCTTCGAAATTTCAAGGGGTATCCCTTTGAAATTTCAGATAAAAATTAATATGTTCTAAATTAGATGAAATTCTGTGTACAGATGTTTTCGAGGGCGTAGAATACGACTTTGTCGTCAAAACTCGTGATATTTGCTTGGTTTAGGTCTTAGAGCGTACCAGAGCGATTCGTCCAGAACCACTTTTCATTTTTTCATTGAATATTTCCTTAATGAACCATCCCTCGTACCCGACATTATTTTATCCCTAATCTGCACGAAGAGAGCTTTAATTTGATGTGTAATAAGTCCTACTTGCGACCATTTCGATTTTCTTCGAAATTTCAAGGGGTACCCCTTTGAAATTTCAGAAAAAATTAATATGTTCTAAATTAGATGAAATTCTGTGTACAGATGTTTTCGAGGGCGTAGAATACGAATTTGACGTCAAAACTCGTGATATTTGCTTGGTTTAGGTCTTAGAGCGTACCAGAGCGATTCGTCCAGAACCACTTTTAATTTTTTCATTGAATATTTCCTCAACGGACCGTCTCTCGTACCCGAAATTATTTTATCTCTAATCTGCACGAGGAGAGCTTTAATTTGATGTATAATAAGTCGTACTTCCGACCATTTCGATTTTCTTCGAAATTTCTTTGAAATTTCAGAAAAAATTAATATGCTCTAAATTAGACGAAATTCTGTGTACTGATGTTTTCGAGGATGACAACTTTGTTACCAAGTAATGTGTCTCGAATGCAAAAATTACTCCAGTTTAATTCATTCTAAACACATACCGACTTCCAACTCGGACGACACTTCTACGCCTTGAAAACGTTTCCCTCACTGGCACTAACCTAAACGTCGACGAATATCTCCACAATTTCTAAAGTGAATCGATTTGTAAAGCCGCGGCAAACGCTGCCCGCAATCTATTTCTGTATCTGCGCACGCTTTCGCGTGGTATACCTATGCCTCTATTTGCAATTATAATCCAAGGTCGGTCCGTTTCGTAAGATCGTTTACAATCAAGGCTGCGTCGTCGTCGGTCGTCGTAAACTGCGAAAACCGAGAACGACGACGGACGTCTCCGGTCGTTTTCGTTTTAAGTACGTTTAGACGAACGTTCGGTCGCCTCGAAATACCGCAAAACTCGAGGAATGCCCGTCTTCTTCTTCTTCGTCGTCGGAAGGTCAGAGTTTACGGTCGGCCGTGCGCGCTCGAATCATCATCCAAAGGTGAAGTTCGACGCTTTTGTTATCGTCGACGGATGATGCTCTTGCACACGTGCTCATTATATAAATAGAAATGATACGTCTCGCGATCGTTCGGATAGTAAGATGATACCCAGTTACCGCTTGAGCGCGCGGTTTTCGTCCGAGACGTCTTAAATTTCCTCATGACTTCTGGACAGGTGGGGAATTGGTGGTTTCACTTCTTTGGTGTGTTCTCCGTTGACGAAATTCGTGGAGTTTTCGACAATTTTGCGATGAGATAAAGGAGCCAAGATTATATCCTTCTTCTTCCCTTCTTCTTCTTTTTCGTCTTTTCTTCTAAATCCTGTGCCTCTTACTGTTAGATGTAGGTATGTGGAGTTGAGTTTAGTATTGATGTCCATACTTCTCTTTCCATACCTTACTATCTTATGCAGTCTGATCAATTTCTTCCCATTTTATTCCTCTTTTCTCTGCTTCCATTCGTACATCGCAACTCCACATTTCTCACGGTCTTACCGTAGATATTAAGTCTTGGATACTTCTTCCTCTTATAAAACCGCACTCTCAAACTTCTATCGTGTTTTCTATCTTATTTGTACTTCTTTCTTCGATTATGCTTGTAAGGATTTTTGCAGACTGACTTGTTAGTGTTATTCTTCTATAGTTGTCACACCTTCTTTCATTTCCTTTCTTGTACATATCGGTAGTATTCGCTGTTTTTTTGTACGAGCCTCGTTGTACATGTACAAAGATCGAAAAAGTCTTTGTATGAAAGTCTTTTAGTTTGTATAACATAATAATAGGTTTGTTCGTAGAGTAAATTGGAAACCGTTGGCAACTAATATTCAATGCGCATGCCCGACTAGAAACAGTTGCAAATTTGTCCTAAATTTAATGCTCTACGAACATAAAAGAGAAGAAGGAATGCGTAGGTTGTCCTGAAGGTGGCGCAAAATTCAGGTTTTGTAGGTCTTTTGAAGCATTATTTATCTAAATGTAGTAAGAATGTGGAGAAAACAACAAAAACGACACATATTCACAAATGAATATCGTCAACGTACAGATATGGGACAGATCATGGAATGGATCACCACAGATTAACAAGTAATCTGGGAGTCAACATTACTAAAGTTGGCGCTTGCCATTGCGCATGTCTCAAACCAAAAATTTTCAATTCTGTAAGAAATTATTCTGACGGTTGCCAATCGGTTGGAACTTGAATAAAATTCATTCTGCGAACGCCGGATTTCTAGTCATTAGTTTGAAATTTTACTCTACGAACACAAATATATAAATACGCATGGGTCCGACGGTTGCTGATAGTTGCTGATTGCTCTACGAACAAACCTAATAGTAACTGAACTATGCCATAAAATCTTTGTACAATGTACAAAGACGCAAACAAATCTTTGTACTGAGCCAAAAATCTTCTTGTACAAAAAAACAGTGGTAGTATTATTCCTGTATTCCATTCCCTGGGAACTTATGCAGTTTTCACTACTTCATTTAGTACTTCCGTTCGTTGGATTATCCTTATTCACCCATGCATTGTATCATTTCCGGTGTTATTTCTCTAATTCCTAGGTGCTTTTCCTAGTTTTAAGCTTTTGTATGGCCTTCATAATCTCCTCGTGTATTTTTTCTATTTCTTCAGCTGTGTTAGTCTCCTCTTCTATGTCAGTTGTGTTTGTTTCAGACTGTGTCAGTTTCTTGAAATATTTGCGCCATCTTTCCATTATTTGTTTTTCCTCTATAATTGTATTTCCATCTTTTCCATATTGATCATACTATATATCCATACATATATATTTTTTAGTTCTTAGAGGGTCCTGTATTGGATTCTTTTGTTGTAGGTACTCTTACTCTCTTCGAACCTATTAATTTTACACTTTATATTACCAATTATAGCGTTTCGGCTTCGATAATAACAATAATACTAATAAAACTGAATAAAACTCTTACAAAACTGACATTACTCAATTGCTCTGAACTTAGCTCTACATGTATACATTTCTCCTAATATACAAAATGTCCTAATATATATGTAGTACAATATTAAATATCCGAACACTTCTTAGGTGAAATGGACGAATGGCACAAATACGATGCTTCCAACTCACTTTTAAAGAATACTTGAGACCTTGCTTTTACAGAAATACTGAGAAGTTACAGTTACAGAGTTAAACTAGCAAATCGCTAGTAACGCGGATTCTGTATAATCTCGATCAAAGTCTATCATCTTAGAGATTTACAAGGGTTTTTATCAGTTTCTCCCCTTTACAAACAGGGGGTGTTAATTTTGTGGGATTGGCTGATTATCCTCTGTTGCTATTGGTGGACATTTCCAACTCTATTATATACTAAAATATATAACAGTTTCCAATTTACCTGCGAGGGTGAATTGGGGAGTCAGGTATAGATCGAAGATTTTAATATGGTTTGCCTTTCAAACTAATGATGTTTGTACATATGAGAATTTAATTAAGAAATTGCCCCAATATGTACTTAAATGCGTATTTTTTGCACCTATTTAATTCTACAGAAGTTGACAACTGAGTTGCCACAGACTCCTGCAGTAGCTACAGTCGCGCTTCTCGGCTAACCCACCGTGGCAAAATGTGTAATTAAAAAACTACTTTCACCATTCACAGACGCGTTTCGCGGTTATACCGCTCGTCAGTGCGACTTTGTGAGAAATAGTTTCCAAATTAATATCTATTATTTGTGGGAAAGGATGAAGAAGTATTAATTTTACTCATGATAAGATCAACAAGACTTGTATTTTTAAACAGGTTCTAATATTGGAAGAGAGAATTTAACAACATGTAAATTACTCAAAGAAAATACAATGAGGGAGTTGACAACTCCAGTTTCTAGATTTACATTATATACGATCTTAGGGATCGGGGAAAAGATAATATAACGAATAGTTTAACTTAGTCTAATAAAGAACCTAAAATACTGCCTCCTATATAAATTTATGGTTTAGAGACGGTACACAAACAAAATGTAATGAACTGCTTGGGTGGTCATCCAAGTAAAATAGGTTTTGATTTTCCCTATATAGTTCCTTATAGTTCTGGATCTGCTTTTGCCCGAACTTCGTCCATGATTCCTCTTTTCCCTTCTTAATCTTTCCTTTTACTCCTTTTTTGAAATTTTCGTAATCATTAATGTTCTTTGTACTTGTAGGTATCTTTTTCACGCCTCTTTCTTCAGTTTAATTTCTGATTTAATATCTTCGTGCCACCATTCCGTTCTTTTTTCAATTTTTTTTTGGTTTGTTATTCTCGTTTTTCCACAACTCTCCAAAACGGAACCAAGTGTTATATTTTTGAAGCTACACCAATTTTCGCCCACCCCGTATGTAGGGTCCAGTTCTCTCATCTTCGAGTGTATTTTTCCTGACAATTTCTCTGATATTCCGTTTCCTTCAGTTTGTGACTTTTCACTTTTTCTTGCATTCTCTCTATCTCTCTCTTCTTATCTACTTCTAAATCTCCCTCATATCCATCTTCACTACATAGGATTACTTCGTACTAATTCCTAGTTTTTGTGTATTCTGTCTCTTCTCGTATCTACTCTCCTCTCAATTTCTCTCATATGCATCTTTACTAGATAGCGATCACTTCTTACTAGTTCCTATCTTTTTCTTGTGTTGTCTCTCTTCTCCTACCTACTTTCCTGTAGGTCTCTCTCACATCCATCTTTACTAGATAGTCATCACTTCCTACTAGTTCCTATTTTTTCTTGGGTTCTCTCTTTTCTCTTTCTTGCATTCTCTCTCTTCTTTTATCTATTATCCTCTCAATCGCTCTCATAACCATCTTTACTAAATAGTGATCACTTCCTACTAGTTTTTTTTTTCCCGAGTTGTCTCTTTTCTCATATCTACTTTCCTGTCAGTCTCTCTCACATCCATCTTTACTAGATAGTAATTACTTCCTACTAGTTCCTATTTTTTCTTGTGTTCTCTCTCTTTTCTCTTATCTACTTTCCTCTCAATCTCTCTCATATCCATATTTATTAGATAGGACCACTTCCTACTAATTCCTAATTTCTTGCATTCTCTCTCTTCTTTTATCTATTATCCTCTCAATCGCTCTCATAACCATCTTTACTAAATAGTGATCACTTCCTACTAGTTTCTATTTTTTTCCCGAGTTGTCTCTTTTCTCATATCTACTTTCCTGTCAGTCTCTCTCACATCCATCTTTACTAGATAGTAATTACTTCCTACTAGTTCCTATTGTTTCTTGTGTTCTCTCTCTTCTCATATCTACTTTCCTCTCAATCTCTCTCATATCCACACTTTATTAGAAAGGACCACTTCCTACTAATTCCTAATTTATTGCATCCCCTCTCTTCTTTTATCTATTATCCTCTCAATTGCTCTCATAACCATCTTTACCAAATAGTGATCACTTCCTACTAGCTTCTATTTTTTTCTCGAGTTGTCTCTTTTCTCTTATCTACTTTCCTCTCAGTCTCTCTCACATCCATCTTTACTAGATAGTGATTACTTCCTACTAATTCCTATTTTTCTTGTGTTCTCTCTCTTCTCTTATCTACTTTCCTCTCAATCCCTCTCATATCCAGCTTTATTAGATGGCGATCACTTCCTACTAGTGCCTATTTTTGCATCCTATCTCTTCTTTTATCTATTTTCCCCTCAATCTCCCTCATGTCCATCTTTACTAAACAGTAATCACTTCTTACTAGTTCCAATCTTTTTCTTGTGTTTTCTCTTTTCTCTTACCAACTTTCTTCTCAGTCTCTCTCACATCCATCTTTACTAGATAGCGATCACTTGCTATCTCTGCTTTCCGTGTTACTTTCACATCTTGAATTATTTTCGCCTTGCGCTTGCTTAGCAGAAAATTATCTACAATAGATCTTTCCCCATTTTTCTAATTTCCTATTTTCTTCCACTCTCGTAAATTTGTTACCATTAAGTTTTATGCTCTTTTCTATTATTCTTTCTCCGTTATTATTCTTGAATTGCTCTCCTTCCCTTTTCGAATATTCTCTCATACCCTATTCCGATTTCCTACTCTGCCATTAAGATCTCCTATAATCCTTATATTTGCGTCCTCATTCATTCACTCCATGTTATATTTGTGTCATCATCATGGTTCATCATCTCACCCCAAACAGTCTTTTATTAATGTATTCTTCTTTTATCATATTTTTCAATCTAATTATATATATGTATATGATGATTATCGATGGTCCTATGAGTTTAGAGAATAGGAGACGTATGAGTTATGCTTGGTTAATGCAGAATTTCGTATCTGAGTGCGCTTAGTCTTGCCCTCAGTCCCAACCGTTCCGTGCCCTTCTTTGTTTGATCATTCTCACTATGTCCTCTTCGAGTATTTCTTGAATTTTCTGGTTCGTCCTCCTTCTGTACACTCCGTCCTCTATTCTAATTGGACCCTGCATGGTTCTCATTATCTTCCTCTCTACTATTCACAAATCTTCTTCTTATTTCCTTGTCATGCTTGTCGTTTCTGTTCCGCATAGTATTGCTGGGCGTATTAATATTTTGTATATTTTCATTTCACTCTTCTAAGTAGTTTGGTCTTTGATTAGTTTTTTCTTTTAGCATGATATAATTTGTTAGCCATTGTGGTTCTTTCCCTCAATTGGAGAAAAAGATGATCTCCATCCTGCATCAAATTCACTCCCAAATACTGAATTTCCAATTTCTTCAAATTCATATTCCTTCCTATTTTGACGTTTCCTTTGCCTTCTTCTGCTTGTGTGCATTTCGCCTCGTTTATCTGCAATCTTCTTCTTTTATGGTTCTACTATTCTTTGTTATCATTGTTACCAGGACTACACCGTCATATCATGTTTCAATCTATTTGGTTTTATTCTTAATCCTACCCCACACCTTCCTCTCTCCACCTCCTTGACTACCATCGAAAATAACCAATATTCCTTTATGTATTACCTTTACATCGTTTTCCTTCATTTCTGTTTCGGTGATCTCACCCGGTTTTTGACCATTCCCTCCAACAGCTGCTCCACGACTTAAATTCATTATTTCTAATGGTACTAGAAGGTTGCGTACCGATACCAAACGCACCTTATTCGCGTGTTTCCTTCGACCTACCACCATATTTACTTTCGCGTTCATCTATCAGCACGCATAGTTCGAAGAGGCAAGATATAAATAGTTAGTTTGACCGCTCGCCATGCGATCTCGACTTTAACAACCTTATTACGGCAGATTCCAGATTCCGCGACTCAGCAAAGCAAGCAAAACCGCGCTCGTATTCTCTACGATTCCGAACTGGATATACGCGCCTAAGAACGCCTAAGTTCGTTCGTATCTTTGCGTATATCTACATATGCGCGCAGAAAACAATTACCGTCAAACCAGTTTCTCATGCTATCCGCGGCGGTTTTTCTTTTGTTCCTCTCGGAAACGCTCACGTGACCATTATACTTTTAATTGTGCAATTTATCGAGTCAATTATGTCGAACGGGGGCTGCGCGGTTTCTAGCGAAACCGGCCGTATTAATCTCGACGTCTTTGCCGTCGTTCTTCGAGTAACTCGTTCGGTGAACGGGCAAGGCGAAGGAAATAAGACCGATTCTAGCAGCCCTCTCGTCATGTCAATGACAAAAGATACAAGTTTGCAACCAAGATCTTTTCCCCGATAGAAAAGCTTCTTGTGATTTTTGTAAAAACTTCTTGCATTCGGTATCGCGCCAGGAAACTTTGATTCTTAGGAACAAGAATCGCAAAGCATCCTTTCGTTGTTCTCAGTGTTCCGATCTAAAAACTCAAGTAGCTACAATTCATGATTTAACAGATCTCGTTAAATAATTGCGAAATGTAATTCAATCACTCAAAAATAACTTAACACTAGTAATGGATTCTCGCGAGGATGATGACCTCGTCGAGGTTATCGTAAATGAACAACATGATCATCAGCTGCGAGAACGTAACATAATAACTAGACTTTGTTAAACAGGAGGACGATGTGCTATCATTAAATAGTGTAAATCGGACTAACGCTGTCACTCCTTCCAATTTTATTATTCAATGATAACTTACACTGGAAAACAGCATGTCTGTTGCATGAGATTTTTTAAATGAATCTGAATAGCTTTTCCACGCTGATTTCAAAAATATATGCCGTTTTCATGTAGCAGCTCTAGTTTTGGAGTTATGAAGTGACAGGATTTTTCATTGAAAATGCACATAGTTTAAGTTTAAAAATTTATTAAATATATTTATTCTGAATAAAATTTCCTATTTTTTTGATTTTCTAGAGTGAGATGTTATATGAGTACTATTTTGAATGCTCCAACAATAATCAGCCATCATATGTTCATTCCAGTGCCCCCGATACCTCTCCTCCATAGTGCGAATATCCTGGTGAAAGCGCTCTCCTTGTTCCTCGCTTAGGTCACCGAGATTTTCAGGAAAATAGTCTAGATGGCTGTGAAGGTAGTGAAGCTTAATACTCATATTGCATCCAAGCCGCTGAAGGTGTATCAGCAACTGTTCAACGTGCTGAATGTAGTCATCACATTTCCTATTGCCCAAAAAATTCCTCACTACCCAAATGAACTCTTCCCATGCACACCTCTCTCGACAGCTGTCATATGGTTGATGAAAATTTTATCATCTATCAACTTCCTGATTTGTGGGCCATCGAAAATACCACCTTTGATTTTCTCACTACTCAACACTTTTACAATGTATTTGAAACATTCGCCATCTTTGTTAAGAGCTTTTACGAACTGTTTGATCAACCCCAGTTTTATATGCAAAGGAGGCAATATAATTCGGTCTCTGGATACGAGTGGAACATTAATTACATTTTGCTTACCGGGAATCAAAGCCTCCCTAGAAGGCCAGTCTCTTTTTGTCCAGTGCTCAGCTTTCGCTCGGCTGTCCCATAAACATAGGAAACAGGGATATTTTGTGTAGCCACTTTGTTGGCCCAGGAGAAAATTTACCATTTTCAAATCAACACATAAAACCCAGTTATGTTCCTTGTACTTGATTTTGTCGAGAACTAAAGATATTGTAGGATATTCTTCTTTAACCTTTGTAGAATGAGCAATAGCTAAGGAACCAAGTTTGTTACCAAACTAAGTAATGTAAAAGTACACATTTCAAACTTCGTTTTGACGAATCAATGAACAACCGCCACTGATTTGGATTATACTCTTTTAATCCCATTGCATTAATTAGGCCCGGAATATCAGTACAACACACAAAATTATCTTTTTGAGTAAAGAAAGGAAGTAAATCCTTTTCCCTGTTACGGTAGTACAATATCTTCGTTCCTCTGGTCAACAAATTTCTTTCAATCGGGAAGCTAAAATTTCTGATGCCGTTTTAGAAAGTCCAAGGTCCCTGATCCAGTCATTTAGATCATCTTGATTTAGTGGTCGGGGACTACCGTAGCGATCAAAATCACTGTCGCTACCACTGTCGTCGTTTTGGGTTTGTCCGCTGCACTGGTCTGAATTTTGCGAAGATGTACATGGGTGCTGTGGTGTTGATGTGTCACTAATACTCAAGACTGGTCTTATGGCAGATTTTAAGTTTGGATATATCCACTTAGAGCAATTTTTATGGTTTATTCCTATGATTTTCGTTACACAGAAATAACAGTCGTCATGATGGTTGGATGGTTCACGCCAAATCATAGGAGCTTTGTACTTAAAAGTGGGTCTCTTTTTGTTTGCCCACAGTCGCAAAGATTCAACACATGTTTTACATACCAAACTTGGTATCCAAGGTTTAGCGTTTGACGGCAACGGAAACCCAAAGTAGTCCAAGTATGCCTTTTTCACAAAGTCCGACACATTTAAACGAAATTTTTGGAACATATATTCTCCACAAATAACACAAAAACAATCAGGATTATTTAAACACGTCCTTCTTGAGGAAGACATACTGAAATTTATAAAGGAACTAGTTAAGTTACATCGCTATTGATAGAAACTATCGACTACTTATGTAAATTTAAGACGGTACCTGTATCTCACTAACTAGAGCTGCTACAAAAAATGTGAGGTTAGATTTGAAATCAGCGCACCCAAATTAGTAAACAACAGTAGAAAAGCTTTATGCAACAAAAAAAGTGTTATTTTGTTTTTTGTGTTATCAATGACAACTTATCATTGAATAATAAATTTTGGAGGAGTGATAGCATCGGTCCGATTTACACTACTTAATGATAACACGTCATCCAGTTTTTTAACAAACTCTAATAATAATACGTATACCTAGTTACGTTAAAGTAACTAGGTATGAAAGGATTATTGATGAGGAATCTCAGATTTACTCTTTATTACAAACCATAACGTCCCGAGTGACCATTAGACAGAGTAAAGTTTAGAAGTCTCGTAATGTTTAAGGAAAGTTCAGTTCGTCCTTTGAAGATTACTTTCGCCTCCAAGGATGATGTTTTGAAAGTCTTGAAATCTAAGAAACATTAGCTGCAACCTACCATTTCAATATCAGCTGATCAAACGTCAAGACAGAAGGATTACTTAAGGAATCTAAGGTCAAAATGTTCTGACATGAACGATGCTGGTCAGAACAAAACCATCAAATATATCAACGGATACCCTGCGGCTGTTGATGGAGATAAGTCAATAGCTCAAATTATATAGACACCTTAATACATTTTTCTTATCAAAATGTTCCTGATCTGCGTACTGTTGGTTTGGTGGCTTTGGTGCTTTGTTTGGAACCTTGAAATTTCGGATACGACTTAATTATCCTCATTGGAACCTGGTTACATGATTCCATTTCGAACAACGAAATATTAGGTAATAACTATTATGAAATTTATCGTAAACACAGGAATCGTGGTACAGGCTCGAGGATTTTGGTGGGCGACGCGCTGATAACTATGCGATCAGACATTCCATCTTCTATCATTAACATTCCTTCAGTATCGTGTGAAGATTTTTTAGTTTCTGTTTTGATCAATACTAAAGAATATAATTTTTGGAGCCACTTATCTACCGAAGAAATATTATTTGAAGCACGTGTCTTCATTGGAGTTTTTGGCCAACCGTTTTCCGCGTACAATCTTATGTGTAATCTATGATTATCACTTACCACGTATTTCCTATTGCCATTACATCCCCACTTCTGAAAGGCAAGGTACCTCCTTTTAATATATCGAAATGTACCGTGTGACCGATAGGACCGATATCCTTATTTAGAAGATTCGCATTTTAAACGTATGTTTATCGCTTGGTACGCATTCTTAAATGTTATTTAAGCTAACTTTCCCCAATTTCAAATTGGAGATAAATTTTTCTATTTACCCATATATCCATGGAAAAGGGAAATTACCATTAACTTTTGACTTAAATTATCGTGTACCTGCTTGATTTTATCCTCGGAAACTTCGGATCCTCCTACAAACTACCATACAATTAGTTATTTCGAACAGTACGAGAAAGTATAAAATATTCGCTTACAGTTTCTTCTTCCTGCTTTTGTTCATCACCTTTTCTTCCCTTTTCCAACTTTCTCTTCGTTTCCTGAATATTATAAAAACTACTGCAATTATCAACACTGATTTTTTAAACCAAGAAACTACTTAAGAAAGGAGGAAACGTAGAAACGAAGAGGAAGTATATATAGAGGAAAGGAAAGAAAACGAACAAAAGCAAGATGAATAAAAGGTAAAGGAAGAAGATGAAGGGAGAGGAGGACATTCAAACGATAATTGAAAAGATATGTGATAACCTAAAAATAGAATATGTAATTGTAAAGAAGAATCAGGAACAATGGGGGTCATCCACACGTCCTTTGAGTTTTCGTTTCCATTTTCTTCATCGCTTATATTTTCTTTTTCTTGCTCTTGTTCGTCACCTTTTCTATTCTTTTCCAACTTTCTCTTCGTTTTCGGAATTTTATAAAAGCTACTGTAATTATCCATACTGTTTTTTTAAACCAAGAAACTATTTAAGAAAGAAGGAAACGAAGAAACGAAGAGGAAGCAGAGAGAGGGAAGAAAAGAAAACGAACAAAATCAAGATGAAGAAAAGGTAAAAGAAGAAGATGAAGGGAGAGGAGAACATTCAAAAGATAATTGAAAAGATCTGTACTGGCCTAAAAAGGAGAATATGTCTTTCTAAAGAAAAATCAAGTACAATGGTAGTCATCGCACGTCCTTTTAGTTTTCGTTTCGATTTTCTTCTTAGCTTACATTTTCTTTTTCTTGCTTGTGTTCGTTATCTTTTCGATTTTTTCAACTTCCTCTTCGTTTCCTAAATATTATAAAAACTACTGTAAACTAGTTTTCCTTTGAAACCAAGAAACTACTTAAGAAAGAAGGAAATGAAGAAGAAGTAGAGAGAGAAAAAGAGGAAACGAACAAAAGCAAGACAAAGGGAAGGTAAAGGAAAAGATGAAGGGGAGGAGAAAATCCAAACGATAATGGAAAAGATCTGTTATGGCCTAAAAAGGAGAATATGCTATTCTAAAGAAAAATCAGTAACAATGCGGGTCATCGCCCGGCCTTTCAATTTTCGTTTCGATTTTCTTCTTCGCTTACATTAACTTCTTACTACTTTTGTTCGTCAACTTCTCTTTTCTTTTCCAACTTTCTCTTCGTTTCCTGAATTTTATAAAAACTGCTGTAAATATCCACACTGGATTTTTTTGAAACCAAGAAACTACTTAAGAAAGAAGGAAACGAAGAGGAAGGGAAACGAACAAAAGCAAGATGAACGGAAGGTAAAGGAAAAAGATGAAGGGGCGAGGAGAGAATCCAAACGATAATCAAAAATATATGTTATGACCTAAAAAGGAGAATATGCTAATCAAGAACAAAGTAAGTCAACGCAAATCCTTCCAATTTTCGCGTCGATTTTCTTCTTCGCTTACATTTCCTTCTTCTTGTTCTTATTCATTACCTCTTCTTTTCTTTTCCAACTTCCTCTTCGTTTCTTTTATTCCATCCGCTTGCGGTCGATTCTTAGCATAACATGACGATTTTCTTCCATCTTGCGTGGTTATCCCATCCTTTCCTTTATCTTTACCCCGAGTCTTCTATCACAGAATATATCTGTTTGCCTAAATCTGCTAGATAAGCAATTTGAGCAAGATGTCGGGATTTTGCTTCCCATATCTCTTTCCTCATTCCCATATTCTTGTAGTTTCCTTCTGTTCTTCTCATCTCATTAATTACAAAAATTTTCTCCTTGAACCCGTCCTCATTTCGTTCGAAATCTTTTCATGCACTGAAATTGTTCTCAGTGTAGATTTCACGGCAGCTCTCTTAGCACCCCTTTGTAATCGATTCAATAAAACTTCAAGTAGATAGAACGTCAGGGTGAAACTTTGATGTAAATCCCCAATAAATTTTTTTTTGTCATTTTCCTCCCACCTAATTATAGGAATAGGAAAGGGAGGGAAGATGGAAGAAGACGGTTTTCGCGATCTAGAACAAAAATAGATTGTAGAACAAACAGCAAGAAATAGACGAGAGTGATAAAGAATGGGTCTAAATGTAGATAGATGACTTGCGTAAGACTTGTGTATATATTCCATTACCCACAATTTTTCTTCCACTTCTTCTTCTTGCTTCTCCATTTCCTCTTCTCGTTTTCTCTTTTCTTCCACTTTCTCCTCTTCTTTGCTTTATTCCTGCTTTTTCCTTTAGAACGGCATGTATATTACTCGATCACGCACAGATCTCTGTTGCACTTCTTCTTTTTGCCTTTCCATTTCCTTTTCTTGTTTTCTCGTTTCTTCCACTTCTTCCTTTTCTTTACGTTTACCTTGGGTTTTCTTTAGAACGGCATAGATATTCATCGATCACCCACAAATCCTTCTTCTATTCCTTCTTCTTGCCTCTCCATTTTCTCTTGTTGTTTCCTCTTTCTTCCCACTGTCTCCTCTTCTTTGCTTTATCCCTGCTTTTTCTTTAGAACGGCACATATATTTCTCGATCACCCACAGATCCTTCTTGCACTTCTTCTCGCCTTTACACTTCTTCTTCGTGTTTCCTCTTTTCTTCCACTTCTCCTCCTTTTTGCTTTATCCCTGGTTGTATTTAGAACGGCATATATATTACTCGATTACCCACAGATCCTTCTTCTCCTTTCCATTTCCTCTCCTTGTTTCCGCTTTTCTTTTACTTTCTCCTTTTCTTTGGTTTATCCCTGGGTTTTTTAGAACGCCATATATATTGCTCGATCACGCACAGATCATTCTTCCACTTCTTCTTCTTGCCTTTCTATTTCCTCCCCTTGGTTTCTCTTTCCATACATTTTCTCCTCTTCTTTGCTTTGTACCCTGGTTTTTCTTTAGAATGTGCTATTTTCAAGATCCGTTAATATCAAACTTTTTCTTTTCCTCGGATTTTACCAATGGAAGTTCTATTTCTGATGATATGCAATCTATGGGACTAAACTTCTTCTTTCCTATCGGTTTCCGGCTATTTTCGTAACGTTTACATATGTGGCAATTCGTTTTTTAATGAGAACTCTTTCTTTTTTAATTCCTGCTTAAATTATTATTATTTTTTTTGCAGGGTATGAGCGACTACGAACGAATATGGAGGGCGTGTATTAAGCGAGGGGAACTATGGGAAGACCCTGATTTCCCAGCAGCACAGGCTTCCGTCTTTTATCATCAGACGCCGCCATTCCAATTCCAATGGAAAAGACCAAAGGTAAGCGCGTGCGTTCGTTTGTTTTGACTGTTCTGCCAAGTTTCGCCTTGCCGGATGTTTGTGATTTTGATCGATAACTTTTGGAACTTTTTTGAAATACTTTGAATGACACTCCCGCGAAGATTATTGGCATAGTGGCACCAAGGAATTCCAAATCAATTTATGTAATCAACGTTTTCTAAAAAATAAATGCCATGAATTTCCATACGTGTAATACTGATCCTACGACAGGTGGCGCGCGTGTATCGACTGTTGTTTGCATAGTACATATATCCTACGATAGGTGGCGCGCGTGTATATAAATAAATTCAATTCAATTGAATGTAAATGACACAATGTAAATTGAATGTTATCATAACGAGTTTCCGTTAATTTCCCTTTTTCTGAGATCGCGGCAACAAGCAACGGGTAAGCTAGTTATCTGATATAATCTGCCGATGATACCATTCCGAAGAAAACTGCTTTGGAGAGACTCAGACAAGACAATCCCAATTCCAAAAAGCGACATTTCTTACCATCTTAGCCTAATTCGAACAAATGACATTTCCTACCATCTTATTGGCAGTTTCGGTCTCTCAATTCTTTGCTCCGTTTCCTCTTCGCACCGAATAAGGAATCAATTAATTCGATACGCGCGCCTATTGCCGATTGTACAGCCCGGGCACATAAATTTATTTTAACGTAGCAGCAACGTTTACGACGTGATTAACGCGGACGTTTCATTTATTTATGCCGCTCGACAGTTTCTTTTACTGTTATTTTTTAAACGTGCCCGTTCCTCCTCTGGACTTTTGTATGGCATTCCGCACGGTTACGAGCGCCCGTTTACCGCACGATTTCCCTGAAAAACTTGTAGGCCAAAGTGGTATTGTCCTGTCGCACACGGGAATGAAGTTTTTCGGACTTCATTCTCGATTTTATCTCGTCTTGTCTTTCGTTGAATTTTCATCTAGAACTTCATCTCAGCGCAAGCGTTAGTTCACTTTTTTGTCTTTCAAAATTTTCGCAACTTCCTAGGATATAAATCTCCGATTTTATAACTGTAGGTTCCTTTATTTAAATATAGAAACTTTCGTTTTGTTGCGATGCGGAAACTCTTAAGATATCGCTGGATGAAATTCTTAACATAATTTAAACCGTTTCTTCATGTAATTAATTTAGTCTGAAAACATATTACGGCTACGGGTTTTAAACCGAGGACATTGCGTAATATCGTCACTCGGTAAACACAGAAGTAAATGTAGCGTAAAATGGGAAAGTATCTCCAAGTGGGCCGACCGTCGCGTCGGACTATGGACAGCTCAGATTCGAGTCAAAATCGACATTAAAGTCTCGAATGTCTTACGTAATCGCATGGTTATTCGAAAAAGTCGATATCGGCGTCCCATTTACCGAGGGTATAGGTATCTAAGTAATTTTACCTGTTAGCGGTGCTGTGGCGAAAGTATTTCAATGTTCAATGAAGTAAGAGAGAAATGAAGAGGACGGAAGAAGGAAGATATTCAGTAAGAAGGAGAAAATAAAGCAACAAAGACAGGACAGAAGAAAGAAAAAGAAATCTAAACGAAATGATCGTTGTTTTTCTTCTTTCATCTCTTCTTCTATTAGCAACGAGGAGAAAGGAACAAGAATATAAAAGGAGACGCATTAAAGGAGAACGTGATAAAAGCTATATAGAAATGAAGAGAACAACAAACCGGTACGAAGTTCAGTACGAAGGAGAAGAAAATGAAAGAAAGTTAGGAGGGGAAAATAACCAAAAAGGAGACCAATTAGAGGAGAACGCATAAAGGAAGGAAGAAATGAAGAGGATAGGAAAAGGAAAAAATTCAATAACGAGAAGAAAAAACTAAAGAAGCAGGTAGGAAGGAGCGACAAGAAATATAAACTAAATCATCGTTTATTCTTACTCTTTTTCTCTTTTTCTATTAGCTACGCGGAGAAAAGAACAGAAAGGGGGCGATTTAAAGGAAGACATGGTATGAAGGAAGACCGAAATAAATAACACAAGAAAATGAAGAACTAAGAAGTAAGAAGGAGAAAAATAAATAAACGGAAATACGGGAGAAAAATGGACAAGAAATATAAACAATATAATTGTTGTTTGTCTTGCTTTCTATCCTTTTTATTAGCTACGGGGAGAAAAGAACAAGAATAAAAAATGGGATAAACTAGAGAAGGCCGTGATGTGAAAGAAGAAATGAATGTATAGAATACGAAAAGGAAGAAATTCACTAAAAAGTGAAAGAAAAATAAAGATTTGGGCGGGAAAGGGACAAGAAATATATATACAAAGTAATGGTTGTTCTTCCTATTTCTTCTCTTTTTCTACTAGCGACGAGGAGAAAAGAACAAAAAGAGGACAAATTAGAGGAAGACGTGTTATGAAGGAAGAAAGGAATGAAGAGGACAGGAAAAGGAAGAAATTCAGTAGAAAGGAGAAAATTATAAAGAAAATAGGGAGAAAACTAGACAAGAAATATAAGCAATATAATTGTCGTTTGTCTTGCTTTCTATCCTTTTTATTAGCTACGGGGAGAAAAGAACAAAAACAAAAATGGGATGAACTAGAGAAAGCCGTGATCTGAAAGAAGAAGATAATGTATAGAATGGGAAAAGGAAGAAATTCACTAAAATAGTGAAAGAAAAATAAAGATTTGGGCGGGAAAAGGACAAGAAATATATATACAAAGTAATGGTTGTTCTTCCTATTTCTTCTCTTTTTCTACTAGCGACGAGAAGAAAAGAACAAAAAAGAGGACAAATTAGAGGAAGACGTGTTATGAAGGAAGAAAGGAATGAAGAGGACAGAAAAAGGAAGAAATTCAGTAGAAAGGAGAAAATTATAAAGAAAATAGGGGAGAAGACGAGATAAGAAATATAAACAATATAATTGTCGTTTGTCTTGCTTTCTACCCTTTTAGTAGCTACGGGGAGAAAAGAACAAGAATAAAAAATGGGATAAACTAGAGAAGGCCGTGATCTGAAAGAAGAAAGAATGTATAGAATGGGAAAAGGAAGAAATTCACTAAAAAGTGAAAGAAAAATAAAGATGTGGGCGGGAAAGGGACAAGAAATATATATACAAAGTAATCGCTTTTGTTCCTATTTCTTCTCTTTTTCTATTAGCGACGAGGAGAAAAGAACAAAAAAGAGGACAGGAAAAGGAATAAATTCAGTAGAAAGGAGAAAATTATAAAGAAAATAGGGAGAAAACTAGACAAGAAATATAAGCAATATAATTGTCGTTTATCTTACTTTCTACCCTTTTTATTAGCTACGGGGAGAAAAGAACAAAAACAAAAAATGGGATGAACTAGAGAAGGCCGTGATCTGAAAGAAGAAGATAATGTATAGAATGGGAAAAGGAAGAAATTCACTAAAATAGTGAAAGAAAAATAAAGATTTGGGCGGGAAAGGGACAAGAAATATATATACAAAGTAATCGTTGTTCCTCCTATTTCTTCTCTTTTTCTATTAGCGACGAGGACAAAAGCACATAAAACAAGACAAATTAGAAGAAGACGTGTTATCAAGGAAGAAAGAAATGAAGAGGACAGCAAAAGGAAGAAATTCAGTAGAAAGGAGAAAATTATAAAGAAAATAGGGAGAAAACGAGACAAGAAATATAAACAAAATAATCGTTATTTTGCTTTTTCCTATTTTCCTATTAGCTACGAGGAGAAAAGAACAGAAAAGGGACGAATTAGAGAAACACATAAGATGGGAAAAAGAAGAAACTCAGTAAATAGGAGAAAACAAAATAAATGAAGAAAATAGAGAAAAAAAGGGGACAAGAAATATAAACAAAATAATCGTTGATTTTCTTCTTTTTCTATTAGCTAGGAGGAGGAAAGAACAAAAATGGAAAATTTTAAGTTGAAGGAAGACGTGGTGTGAAGGAAGAAAGAAATGAATAAGGCAGGAAATGGAAGAAATTTATTAAAGGAGAAAACTGATATGAAGAAATTATGGAAGAAAAAGGGGCAAGAAATATACACAAAATAATGGTAGTCAGTCTTCTCTTTACGCTGTTAGCTTCGAAGAGTAAAGAACCAGAAAAGGACGAATTAGAAGAAGACGTGGTTTGTAGAAAGAGAGAAATGAAGAGGACGGGAAAGGGAAGGAATTAGATAAGAAGGAGAATAAAGTGAATAGGGGAGAAAAGAGAAACAAGAAATGCAAACAAAATAATCATTGTTTTCATTGTTTTCCTCTTTTTCTATTAACTACTAGGAGAAAATAATAAAAGATAGTCCCCTCTTTTATTATTTATTCGAGAAAGATGTGTTATGAAGGGAGAAAGAAATGGAGAGAATAGGAAAAGCAAGAAATTCAATAGAAAGAGAAAAATATAAAGAAAATAAGGGAGAAAATGGGACAAGAAATATAAACAAAATAATCGTTGTTCTTCTTCTATTTCCTGTTTTTCTGTTAGCTACGAGGAGTAAAGAACGATGATAGAGTAAATTCGAGGAAAACTTGCCATGCATGGAGAATGAAATAAATAGGATTGAAAATGGAAGAAATTCAGTAGAAAGAAAATAGGGGAGAACAAGGAACAAGAAATAAACAAAATAACTTTCAAATTCGGCAAGAAGGAAAAAAGGAATAAAGAAGATACGGCCAGAAAGGAACAAGAAATACATACAAAAATCGGTGTTTTTCTTCTTGTTCCTTTTCTTTTATTAGCAACGAGGTGAAACAAAAACAAGAACAAAAAAGAACGAATTAAAGGAAAAAGGAAGTATAAAGCTAGAAAGAAATGAAGAGGATATCAAAAGGGAGAAATTCAGGATAAGAAATTGAAGCAAAAAGATCGTTGCTTAGTTTTCTTTGTCTACTAGCGAGGAGAAGGAAGGAACAATTTCCGGGCGAATTAGAGAGAGACGTGGTATGAAGGAAGAACTGTATGAATAAGGCAAGAAAAGAAAGAAATTCGCTAAGAATAGGAAAACTGAAATGAAGAAAATACGGGAGAAAAGAAACAAGAAATATAAACGAAATATTATTACTATTCGAGAAATTCGGTAAGAATGAGGGAAAAAGGAATAAGAGAGAAGAAAGTACAAAAAATATAAACCAAATATGAAAAATTGTTCTTCTATTTCCTGTTTTTCTGTTAACTACGAGGAGTAAAGACCGATAATAGGGTAAATTCGAGGAAACTTGCCATGCATGGAGAATGAAATAAATAGGATTGAAAATGGAAGAAATTCAGTAGACAGAAAATAGGGGAGAACAAGGAACAAGAAATAAACAAAATAACTTTCAAATTCGGCAAGAAGGAAAAAAAGGAATAAAGAAGATACGGCCAGAAAGGAACAAGAAATACATACAAAAGAATCGGTGTTTTTCTTCTTGTTCCTTTTCTTTTATTAGCAACGAGGTGAAACAAAAACAAGAACAAAAAAGAACGAATTAAAGGAAAAAGGAAGTATAAAGCTAGAAAGAAATGAAGAGGATATCAAAATGGAGAAATTCAGGATAAGAAATTGAAGCAAAAAGATCGTTGCTTAGTTTTCTTTGTCTACTAGCGAGGAGAAGGAAGGAACAATTTCCGGGCGAATTAGAGAGAGACGTGGTATGAAGGAAGAACTGTATGAATAAGGCAAGAAAAGAAAGAAATTCGCTAAGAATAGGAAAACTGAAATGAAGAAAATACGGGAGAAAAGAGACAAGAAATATAAACGAAATATTATTACTATTCGAGAAATTCGGTAAGAATGGGGAAAAAGGAATAAGAGAGAAGAAAGTACAAAAAATATAAACCAAATATGAAAAATTGTTCTTCTATTTCCTGTTTTTCTGTTAACTACGAGGAGTAAAGACCGATAATAGGGTAAATTCGAGGAAACTTGCCATGCATGGAGAATGAAATAAATAGGATTGAAAATGGAAGAAATTCAGTAGACAGAAAATAGGGGAGAACAAGGAACAAGAAATAAACAAAATAACTTTCAAATTCGGCAAGAAGGAAAAAAAGGAATAAAGAAGATACGGCCAGAAAGGAACAAGAAATACATACAAAAAAATCGGTGTTTTTCTTCTTGTTCCTTTTCTTTTATTAGCAACGAGGTGAAACAAAAACAAGAACAAAAGAACGAATTAAAGGAAAAAGGAAGTATAAAGCTAGAAAGAAATGAAGAGGATATCAAAAGGGAGAAATTCAGGATAAGAAATTGAAGTAAAAAGATCGTTGCTTAGTTTTCTTTGTCTACTAGCGAGGAGAAGGAAGGAACAATTTCCGGGCGAATTAGAGAGAGACGTGGTATGAAGGAAGAACTGTATGAATAAGGCAGGAAAAGGAAGAAATTCGCTAAGAATAGGAAAACTGAAATGAAGAAAATACGGGAGAAAAGAAACAACAAATATAAACGAAATATTATTACTATTCGAGAAATTCGGTAAGAATGAGGGAAAAAGGAATAAGAGAGAAGAAAGTACAAAAATATAAACGAAATATGAAAAATTGTTCTTCTATTTCCTCTTTTTCTGTTAGATACGATATGTGTTGCAAATTCTTATTCAAATTTCGACCAATTTTGTAAGTTTCTGCAGTTCATGAAAGTAGGAAATATCTTTTGTTCTATTTTGTTACGTGTAGTGGTTAGATTTCGTATGGTCTACGTCTAAACTCAGGCGTAAAGTAACTGATTTCTTCTTCTTTGTTACAATAAAGAAAGAAATATGTATGAAGAAAGTTGATAACTGAGAATTTCAGACCCTCTGAGCGTTCATGTAAGTTTTCCAAAGAAGCTAATTATAATTATTATTAAATTTACACCGCAATTATCGAACGTATAGTATCAACATCGATCTAAAACTTGCTCACCCAATAGGTAGTACCTATGTTCGTACCAACTACCTACATAGGTACATATACCGTAGGTAACAAATAAACACGACTCGGTTGGGCGGATCGCGATTGCGCAGTTTTTCATCGAAAAGACGAAAAAGAAAAAGCGACCACGTAGCCGTGGTCGTCGTTCGGTGAACTGCAACGACCAAGCAAGGACGAACGTACTTATTACTCTTCTCGCATTTACGATTCCGTGTCCGTGCGTTGCAGCCACTTACTTTACCCATTCGTGTATGTACGTAGAAAAGATAGGATGCGCGCTTTACATGAATGATGTTGATGATTGCACTCCGATTGAATACCGAGCGTGTGGATTGTGCGCGGAGGTATGCGCCCGATCTTCTTCGATGTTTGGAAACGGATAGAACGTGGAGATTTCGATGCTAGGTCGAGACGGATAAAAGTTTCGTCTAAAAATCGAGCTGGAAACTACCTAGTTATGATAATGTTTTTGAAAGTTGAAGTTTATGTGCAATTTTGGAATTTAGAATTGAAATGGGCAGAAGACTTACGTTGATTGTGTTCCAGGTTATCATCAAGGACGCTCTTAATTCGAGTATTACTAGTATCTGGATCGTCGTTTGAAGCTGTTAGTAACACTGTTTTTGTTTCTAAATTGTCATTTTCCATGTGGAACACAGAATTTTCACCTACCGATTCTTGAGGTGGTAGTATAGATCGTGAATCAAAAATTTGTTTTTCATTATTTGCATGGATTGGTGTCAATGAACTGTGTGGGTTAACATTAAACCTAACTCACTGCAATTCCAGTTTCTGAATTTTGAAAACTGAAGCAGTTGTCTAATGTCATATTCTCTGTTGGAGCTTCTTGCAACTTGTCCCCTTGCATTTGGTTTAGCCATGTTGCTTTCAACTCTAGCCAAGATTTAAGCAATGACTCCCAATCCATTTAGCTTCGGATATCTGTATATATAAAAATAGATCGTGGTTTGTTCGGATGCTTAAAACTTGAAAACGATTGGACCAAATTGGATACTTCCTTCTGCGGGTTTGTTCGTAATTGCTACGCGAAGGTTTAGGAAAAAGAAAAGTCGAAAAACCACCTAGTCACCTAGTCAATAATATAAGATCTGGATGATTCTCCAAATGGATAAAAGATTTGATGTTTATGAAGTTGAAAGGTTAGGAATAACACAAAAGGTATTTTTGGTTGCCACAACTTGGGTTAGTTTATTGTTTCTTTGCATTTCTTCTTTCTAGTTCTTCTTGTTCTCTTTTTCCCTTTATACTTCTTTGTCTTGCATTTGCATATCCAATACCTATTTCTGTAGATAAATCTCACAGATTTAATCTTTTTGTGGTGAAACGACCAGCGATAACACAAACAATATTTTTGGGTACCACAGCTTGGGTTAGTTTATTGTTCCTTTCCACTTTCTCTTTCTTGTTCTTCTTCTTCGTCTTCCTCTTTCTATTTTCTTTTGCTTTCTATTCCTTTCCCTCTTTCTTTTGTATTTTCCTCTTATGCATACTATTCTCTTTATTACATTTATCTTCACAAATAGGTAACGAAGATAAATTTGAAGGATTTGGTGTTTGTAAGTCGGGAAGATCGGAAATGACACAAACAATATGTTTGGGTGCTATAGCTTGGGTTAGGGCATTGCTCCTTTGCACTTCCTCTTGTTCCTCTTCCTCTTTCTAATTCTCTTCCTTATTTTTCTTATATTTTCCTCTTATTTGCACTATTCCCTCTCTTGCATTTACATATCCGTTACCCATTTGCGAAGATAATTTTGAAAGATTTGACGTCTGTAAGGTGGAAAGAGGGAAAATGACACAAAAGCCATTTTTGGTTGCCACAACTTGGGTTAGTTTATAGTTTCTTTGCATTTCCTCTTTCTTATTCTTCTTGTTCCTCCTTCTCTTTCCATTTCCCTTTGCTTGTTATTCTTTTCCTTCTTTCTCTTGTATTTTCCTCTTATTCATAGTTTTCTCTTTCTGGAATGTGTATATTCGTTATCTATTTCAGCAGATAAATTTGAAAGATTTGATGTTTGTAAGGTGGAAAGATTAGGAATAGCACAAAAGATGTTTTTGTCTGTAAGGTGGAAAGAGGGAAAATGACATAAAAGCCATTTTTGGTTGCCACAATGCGGG
This sequence comes from Chrysina gloriosa, assembly GCA_038088585.1. Taxonomy (NCBI): domain Eukaryota; kingdom Metazoa; phylum Arthropoda; class Insecta; order Coleoptera; family Scarabaeidae; genus Chrysina; species Chrysina gloriosa. The sequence goes on from CM076087.1 coordinate 102,759,170, forward strand.
TTAGTCTATTGTTTCTTTAAATTTCTGCTTTCTAGTTCTTCTTGTTCCTTTTCCTGTTTTTACTACTCTTTGCTTGACATTTTTTCCCTCATTTTCCTTATATTTTCCTCTTATTCCATACAATTTTCTCTGTCTTGCATTTACATATCCAGTACCTATTTCTGCAGATAAATCTCACAGATTTAATCTTTGTGAGGTGGATAGACCAGCGATAACACGATATTATAGTATTTTTGGGTCTTTCTATTTTTCTTTGCTTTCTATTCCTTTCCTTCTTTCTATTGTATTTTCCTCTTATTCATAGCATTCTCTTTCTTGCAATTATACATATATTCGTCATCTATTTGTGCAGATAAATTTGAAAGATTTGATGTTTATAAGGTGAAAAGATCGGAAATTACATAAGAAATATTTTTGGTTCCCACAACTTGGGTTAGTTTATAGTTTCTTTGAACTTTCTCTTTCTTGTTCTTCATGTTTCTCCTTCTCTTTCTATTTTCCTTTGCTTGTTATTCTTTTCCTTCTTTCTCTTGTATTTCCCTCTTATTCACACTATTCTCTTTCTTGCATTTATATATTCGTTAGTTATTTGTGAAGATAAATTTGAAAGATTTCATGTTTATAAGGTGAAAAGATCGGGAATGACACAAGAAATATTTTTGGTTGGCACAACTTGGGTTAGTTTATAGTTTCTTTGAATTTCCTCTTTCTTATTCTTTTTGTTCCTCCTTTTCTTTCCATTTCCCTTTGCCTGTTATTCTTTCCCTTCTTTCTCTTGTATTCTCCTCTTATTGATAGTATTCTATTTCTTGCAAGTGTGTATTCGTTACCTATTTGTGCAGATAAATTTGAAAGATTTGATGTTTGTAAGGTGGACAGATTAGGAATAACACAAAAGATATTTTTGGTTACCACAACTTGGGTTAATTTATTGTTTCTTTGCATTTCTTCTTTCCGATTCTTCTTGTTCCGTTTTCTCTTTTTATTTCTGTTTGCTTGATATTCTTTCCCTCATTTTCCCTATATTTTCCTCTAATTGATACTATTTTCCCTGTCTTGCATTTACATACCCAGTACCGATTTGTGTAGATAAATCTGAAAAATTTGATGTTTACAAAGTGGAAAGATCAGGCACAATACAAAAATTGGTTCGGCTTTGTTTATTGTTCCTTTGCACTTTATCTTTCGTTTTCTTATTCTTCCTCCTTTTCCTCTTTTTATTTTCCTTTGCTTAATATTCTTTTCCTTATTTCTCTGATTCATATTATTCCCTTTCTTGCATTTAAATATGAAATACCTATTTACGTAGACGAATCAGGAATAACACAAAAAATATTGTCAGGAATATTCGTATTTGCTTGTTTTTCCTCCTCTTCTTCTTTTTTCCGATTTCCTTCTGGTGCACGTTATTTTGCTCCTATTCTTCATCCGTAGGAATTCTATGGATGAATTGGATCGTAATTGCGATACCAAGCGAAAATGTCTTTTAGAACTGTCACTTGTCTACTAACATGCAATAAGTACAAGTATTCTACATTCTTCTTAATTTATTTTATTGTTTGTTACGTGGCTTCAGTCAAATTGGTTGCATAACTTATAGGTTGGTAGCACTTAAAAAATTAGTTATCTTATATGATAGTTCTCTACCACAATTAGGTCAATTAAACAAGACTGGTTTAAATGATAGTTATATTTTCAGAACGTTTACAAACGTTTTCGGAACACCTTCTTCGGTGAAAATATATATATATATGTATATATATATATACATATACATTTAATTCAAAAATTAGTAGAAAATGTCATTTTTAGAGGTTAAGAACGAAACTAAACTAAAATGATTGGGACTTTTAATAAACAGTACAAATAGTACAATAGTACAAATCTTAGTTGTATATATTATTTAGTCACGTGGCTTGCAAACATATTCTAAGACCGCGTAGGAAGAGCCAAAAATAATCCAAATAAAACTCTAAATATCGTATTCGATAGTTGTCATAGGTTATTACACAGCTTTCCATGAGAGGTGCCTAATATATAAATCTCAGTTGTGGATCGCTGTGTAGAAGGTTATTCAGATTTTTCATTTCCTTTCCTTCGAATTATTAATGATCACCATCCCGACTTTTTAATAACAACGGAATCAGCGGCGGTAGGTAATACCTGCATTAGTAGTAGGGTGATCTGAATCTTCTGCTTGTAGCTCAATTACGATAGACTTTCGGGCATATGTTCATTAGACATTTTTATCTTGAAATTTGCTCAATAACTTATCCTTAGGCTATAGCAGTCATATCATGGGACACCTTGTATATATATATATATATATATATATATACTCTTATCTCCAAAATAAAAGAACGAAAGGAGAAACGAAATCGAAATTGTCGCAGTATTAATTTTATCCCTCCTGTATATGTATGTATACGCGAGTATCGTCACAACAGTAACGCCTGTTATATATTCCCGTTGTTTGTTAAGCGAAGTACCTCTACCGTAGGCCGTAAACGATCGCGTAAATTGCGCGTAGGCCACGCCAATCGAGACCAGAAACGTTCACTTTTAACCAGCTCGTAAATCGTACTTCGGTACGGAATATTTTTCCGTCAAAAACGCGCTAACTTTAGTGCGACCGAGCGAAACCGAGATAAGGACCGCATTTACGACCGTTCATTTCGATATCTTTGAGCGCTTTTAATAAGAAGTGTGATTTCATCGAGTCAATTCGTACGAGAACTGAAGTTCTAATTACGATTCTGGAACGGGTAGTAATTTATGTCGATAGAAATCTGCTACTTTAGAATGTAGTGATACCCGATGGAAAATTTCATGCGATCATAGGAAACACAGAAGAAAAACTTTAAATTTACGATTACCATCTAATGATCGAAAAAGGGAAGCGGACAAAAGTAATGAATATTTATTAATTGTGTAACTCTCTAGTTTCCTTTAAGCGCTATTTATCAATCTGTCCAGATTTATACTTAAAGGAGGATCTATGAAGAGTATTCACCACAAGGCGGACGTGGTATGAAGAAAGAAAGGAATGAATAAGGCAGGCAAAGGAAGAAATTCACCGAGACGGGAGAAAAACGACAAGCAATAAACAAAATAATGGTTGTTACTCTTCTTTTTCCCCTTTTTCTGTTAGTCTCGACGAAAAAAGAACCAGAAGAGGACGAATTAGAGGAAGACATGGCTGAAGAAACAAAGAAATGAAGAGGACGGGGAAAGGTGGAAATTCGCTACGAAGGAGAAAACAAAATTAACAAAAGAATTGTTGTTTTTCTCCTTTTTCTATTACCTAGGAGGAGGAGAAGGAAAGAACAAATATCGAACGAATTAGAGCAAGACGTCGTATGAAGAAAGAAAGGAGTTAATGGGACGGGAAAAGGAAGAAATTCACTAAGAAGGGAGAAATTGACATTTCTTCTTTCCCCCTTTTTCTGTTACCTTCGAGAAAAGTAGAACCAGAAAAAGAGGAATTAGAGGAAGACGTGATCTGAAGAAACAAAGAAATGAAGAGGACGGGGAAAGGAAGAAATTCGGTAAGAAGGTGAAAACAAATTAGGTAGAGAAAATAGGGAAGAAAAAAGACAAGTAATATAAACAAAGGAATCGTTATTTTTCTTCTTTTTATATTAGCTAGGAGGAGGAAAAGAAAAGAACAAATATCAGACGAATTAGAGCAAGACGTGGTATGAAGGAAGAAAGGAATGAATGGGATGGGAAAAGGACGAAATTCACTAAGGAGTAAACTGAAATGAAAAAAATACGGATGAAAAAGGGACAAGAAATACACAAAGTAATGGTTGTTATTCTTCTTTCCCCCTTTTTCTGTTACCTTTGAAGAGCGAACAACCGGAAGAGGACGAATTAGAGGAAGACGTGGTCTCAAGAAACAAAGGAATGAAGAGGACGGGGAAAGGTGGAAATTCGGTAAGAAGGTGAAAACAAAATAGATAGAGAAAATAGGGAAGAAAAAAAAGACAAGTAATATAAACAAAGGGATCGTTATTTTTCTTCTTTTTCTATTAGCTAGGAGGAGGAAAAGAAAAGAACAAATATCAGACGAATTAGAGCAAGACGTGGTATGAAGGAAGAAAGGACTGAATGGGATGGGAAAAGGACGAAATTCACTAAGGAGTAAACTGAAATGAAAAATACGGATGAAAAAGGGACAAGAAATACACAAAATAATGGTTGTTATTCTTCTTTCCCCCTTTTTTTGTTACCTTTGAAGAGCGAACAACCAGAAGAGGACGAATTAGAGGAAGACGTGGTTTCAAGAAACAAAGGAATGAAGAGACGGGGAAAGGAAGACATTCGGTAAAAACGTGAAAACAAAGTAGATAGAGAAAATAGGGAAGAAAAAAAGACAAGTAATATAAACAAAGGGATCGTTATTTTTCTTCTTTCTCTATTAGCTAGGAGCACGGGGAAAGAACAAGTATGGGACGAATTAAAGGAAGACGTGGTATGAAAGAGGAAAGGAATGAATAGGATGGGAAAAGAAGGAGAAAACTGAAATGAGGAAAAGACGGGTGAAAAGGGGGGCAAGAAATAAACAAAATAATTGTTGTTATTCTTCTTTTTCCCCTTTTTCTGTTACCTTCGAGAAGACTAGAACTAGAAAAGGAGGAATTAGAGGAAGACGTGATCTGAAGAAACAAAGAAATGAAGAGGACGAGGAAAGGAAGACATTCGGTAAGAAGGTGAAAACAAAATAAATAGAGAAAACAGGGAAGAAAAAAAGACAAATAATATAAACAAAGGGATCGTTATTTTTCTTCTTTTTCTATTAGCTAGGAGGAGAAAAAGGAAAGAACAGATATCAGACGAATTAGAGCAAGACGTGGTATGAAGGAAGAAAGGACTGAATGGGATGGGAAAAGGACGAAATTCACTAAGGAGGAAACTGAAATGAAAAAATACGGATGAAAAAGGGACAAGAGATACACAAAATAATGGTTGTTATTTTTCTTTTCCCCTTTTTTCTGTTACCTTTGAAGAGCGAACAACCAGAAGAGGACGAATTAGAGGAAGACGTGGTTTCAAGAAACAAAGGAATGAAGAGACGGGGAAAGGAAGACATTCGGTAAGAAGGTGAAAACAAAATGGATAGAGAAAATAGAGAAGAGAGAAAGACAAGTAATATAAACAAAGGGATCGATATTTTTCTTCTTTTTCTATTGGCTAGGAGGCGGAGGAAAGAACAAACATGAGACGAATTAGAGGAAGACGTGGTATTAAGGAGGAAATTAATGAATAAGATGGGAAAAGGAATTCACTAAGAAAGAGAAAACTGAAATGAAGAAAATACCGATGAAAAAGGGGACAAGAAATAAGTAAAATAATTGTTGTTATTCTTCTTTTCCCCCTTTTTCTATTACCTTCGAGGAAAAAACAACCAGAAGAGGACAAATTAGAGGAAGACGTGGTTTGAAGAAACAAAAATGAAGAGGACGGGGAGAGGAAGAAATTCGGTAAGAAGGAGAAAAAGGTACAAAGAATATAAACGAAACATAAAAAATGTTTTTTAAGAACTGTCACTTGTCTACTAACATGCAGTAAGTACAGGTATTTTACATTCTTCTTATTATATTAGTGATTGTTTGCCACGTGGCTTCAGTCAAATTGGTTGTATAACTAATAGATTGGTAGCACTTTAAAACTTACTAGAAAATTTCAAATTTAGAGGTTATGAACGAAACTAAAATAAAAATGATTGGGATTTTTACTAAAACAGTACAAGCAACAGTGCAAATCTTGGTTGCATATATTATTTAGTCACGTGGCTTGCAAACATATTCGAAGACCGAGTAGAATGCTAGTTTAGAGGAGAGAGTCAAAAATAATCCAAATAAAATTAAAAAGCAGAATCGAGATCTTTCAAATTAATTAGGTAATAAAACTAGGAAGCCATTAACAATACCACAACAACAATTCTTAAGGTTTCATAGACCTCTAAACGTAAATTTAGAATGTATGTTTTGAATGTTGCAGCATTCTTTTATTGACGTTTGTACCTATGAGAGGGATTCGATTATTTAATTAAAATGATGGGAAAATTTATAACATCAATAGTCATAATATATATACATGAAATTTGTATACGAAAGTTACATCCCTCGCAAAGCCGTACTGAGGGTCAGTATAACCGTCAAATATCTCGGCGTACACCAAGATACCCGACTCCGCTTTCATCCTCATATTCAATCCAATATTAAGAAAACATCCTCCATAATTGGTAACTTTTTCTCCCTCCTCGTGAGTTCCAACCCCACGAGAAACAACAAACTACTTCTTTTCAAAACCATGCCTGAAAGACAAATACCGCATGGCTCCTAAGATTTCAGAATAAATACCTGAGGTTGGCTCTGGACGTGGGACGCTATACTCCAGTGCAAACACTGCATCTACTGGTAGAAATCCCGCCTATCATCGAGTGTATCGAACAAAAAACGGCGAAATGTCATACAAAAACACAGCCGCATCAAAATTCACTAATCAACAAAATAACGACCATCAGACGCCTGGGCACAAAACACGCGTATTTATTAACCCGCCCGGATCCAGATCAACAATGCAACTAACGCCAAAATCAGTAACCGCAAACGTAAACATCGGAAGAACATCAAAACACGCAAACGTTAGGGGGTTTTTGGTAAAACTTTTTCCCGCCAAATACCGAACCGATAAAAAATAGTTAACGCGATCATTCCAAGTTTTTAGTGCGCCAGTGCGTAATTTTTACTTGTGCGCGTGTTGTTACAGTCTAGATTTTATTTTTCTTAATTTTTATTTTAGAAGAAGTACTGGCTGTACAACGTTAGGACTTAAATAAAAGATGGAAAACTATTGGGGATTGCAGCCAGGGATGAGTAGAAATAAAAGTAACTCTAAACTTTCGAAGCTAGTTAATCCTTCATCGAAGAGTTAACCCTAAAGACAATAACAATCATCAGCAAAAGCAGCACTATTCACAGAAAATGACTTACATGAGAGCTGAGATAACCGCTTGTCAGCAACTGAACAGAATGATGGGAAAAAAGCTCCATCGTAATATATTTAAAATTGAAATAAGCAAAAATTTTAAGTTAAAATTCAAATTATTTTCGAAAATACTTTTTACTTATAAAATATTGGTAAGTTGCGTCCGTTATTGCAACGGGACAATACAGTACCCTATACCTCACGAAGAATGAAGGATGCTTTAAACAAATTGGCCCGGAAATTGCTTCCACTTCCTATTCGCTAGATCCAAGTCCTAGCGACTTTTATCTGTTCCATAATTTGAAGGAAGCACTACGGGATATTCGCTGTGAGATCTTAAATGAGATCAAAATTTCCATAAATAGTTTATTAGTTTAATTAGGCCCTGAAAAAGTTCCTTGAAGACGGCTTACAAAAATTAGTTTCACGTTGAGATAAATTAATTAATAACTTATGCAGGTCCGATTTCTGTTTGCATCGTTCTGATACATTTTTCCAAAAAGCACCGATAAGGGCTCCACAGAACAGACATTTTGCTCATTAGTCACATGATTAACTAAAAGACTGTTTGTCTGATTTACTATCTGATTTACTGATTTACCGATTGACTACTGATGATCTGAAAAACTAAACTTACTGATCGTCTGAGTAACTGGTCGCTTGCTTGGCCTGCAGGCTAATTAATTTACTGACTAGTTGAATAGCTAGCTGACTAACTCAAAGACTAGTTAATTGCGTATGTGAATGACTCCCTAACTAAGTATCTGGTTGATCGAGAGGACAGTTGTTTATCTCTGAAACTGACTGGCTAATTCCTTCACTGACTGGTTAATAACTAATTACTTGACTAATGCCCGGTTTTACATCAAACACAACATCAAATAAGTATAGTTATTCGTAGAATAACTTTATTCTTAGAATAAAAACACCGTTTTATGTTTCACCAACAACGAATAGCACTATTCGTAGATTAAATCTTCGAATAAACTAACTGGCCAAAAGCCTAGGGTTTAAATTTTATTCGGAGATTTCTAACTTAGCCAGACACTTGACAGCTCTAAACAAAGTTGTGGTTGCTGTGTAGTAGTTCATTCTAATTATTATTTCCAATTAATAACTGACATTTTATTTGATAATCCTATATACATTGGATAACAGTAAATATTAAATGCGTTTTGATGTACACATTTGTACTTTGGCTGTTATTGCACCCAGGTTTGTTGCATAATATTGCAGTAAATATGAATGATGGTGAACCATGCTGTGAATTTGTAATACCTGTATTTGAAGATCCTGAATATGCTTTGGAAATAACAATATGGGTGTTGGAAATACAGTTTTTGCAAAATCAAAATTTTATTTTAATATTTGTGTAAAGAACATTTTAATAATTTCTTTTTTCATTTTTCTAATTCAATTCTGTTTACCTCTCTTTCTTTAATAATCTCCGAATCTCATTTTTTCGGTATGCTGCTCTGGCTTCATAGCAAGCACTGCAAACTTCACCCCATACTTTAGGTTTAGTGGCACTTGAAACAGGTCAAATCAGTTTGTTTGTTTCCTATGATGTTTGTATCATTCTATTAATCCTAATAAGTCTTCCTTTTCTTCTTCAAGGAGGTTTCTTCCTCTTTCTCTTTTCCTGAAAATTTCTGGATTCATATTAATATGATATTAATTTAAAAGACATTCACACTTGTATTTATTCGAATTGATGTATAGTGTCGTATTACACAAAAATATTTTCTTAAAAAATGCGTATTGAAATTGTATCAAATGTAGGAAAATTTTTTTGGTAAACATATGCAATTGCCAAAGAAATATCATAGAAAAATAAGAAAAACAGCGTCCTCTAGTAGCAGCATTATGAATTAAAAAGGCTTAATCACACTTAAACGCATCTTATTCACTGAATAAGTAACTGAGGTTGAACACACGTTATTGAAACAGAAATTTACCTAACTAGAGAATAAATTTTATTCATAGAATAACTATTTGTGGATTTATTCAGTGTTGGTGAAACCGGGCATAACTAAAAGACTAGTTAAGTAACTCTATATCTAATCAATTATCTCGTTGATCGAGTAAGTAACTGATTATCTCTCTGGTTCATGGGCTAACTGTTTTACTTGGTAGATGAACAACTAGTCACCTGGCTAACTAAAAAACTGGCTGATGGCGTAGCTGAATGACTGCCTCTTTAACGAACTATTTAGCTGATCGACTAAGCAAATGATTACCGCTCTGGCTAACATACTAACTGTCTTACTAACTAGACGAATAACTAGTCACCTGATTAACTAAAAGACTGGCTGGTTGCGTAGCTAATAGTCTACCTCTGTAACGAACTACTACTATTACTGTCTAACTAATTATTATAGACGTCTTACAAAACTTACTTTCACGTTGAGATAAGTGTATTCAATCAAATGGGGATTTTATTGGAAAAGTACTATTGCGGCAACAAAAAATGGGACACTTAAAATAATTTAGTTTAAATCTGGCTTTTGCCTTGTCAAAAGTTATGTCATTTTGAAATCATTATTGACATATGTCATTATGCCGCATTTAAGTGCTACTAGAAAAATGGAAATAATTACATTACTTGGGGAAGAACGATCCATAAGAAGACTAGGTAATAAATTTGGAGTGCCCAAAAGCACACACAACATTATAAAATAAATGACTACAACAGAGAACTGTAGAAAGACAAAGTGGTTCTGGTCGCAAATTAGTACGGAATTTCATGGAAGAAGAAAATCTTATTCAGTTTTTAAGGAATAATCCATTTGATACCGTGGTAAAAAATAACTAAAAATACTAGAATAATTTATTGTTTCCATTAAAAGAAGATTTGTTTCCAAGATTTTTATTTCAAATAAATACATTTAACAGAATTTTCTTGCGTTCGTGGGTAAACTATTTTTGACATTAGACAAGATGATTGACGTGAACATGACAAACGACTGGTTTACACAGCTAAAAAACAGTCAAAATAGCCTATAAGACTTATCCCGATTTTTGTTGCCGCAATAGTACATTGTAATTTTGATGAAAAGTGACGAAATAAGAAAATTATAGCCAAATCTATAGAATTTTGGAAACATCCATGTTATGTACTACAGGATATATAATTTAATTAGTTAATTATAAAATTCGAAACTTTGAAGCAATATCGATAATACTTGGAATATATCCCCCGCGAAAAATTCGAGGAAATCGGCAAGGACGAAATTCCTCTTTTTTCTTTTTAGTTTACTTTCTAGATAAAATACAGTTATGTAGTTACACGCGCGATGTCATAAACATTCGCACTTGAATGAAGCAGGCACAAAAAAGTCCCACTACATCTCCGACGTCTATATGCAGGTGTGACATTTAATTTGTAAAACCCACACCGTCTAAAATACAAAGTACGATCGTAGGATAACATCGGGTTATGAAAAGCGATTTATGTGCGTGGGCGATTCGTATGTATGTATACATACGTTCACGGTTACGCTGTCCTTAAGAATCCGAATGCACGTGGGTGTTAATGAACGCGATGGATACGTTTCTGTGATGTAAATTCGGCAAAAATTCTCGATACAGCCGTTAAATGCATTAATAACGTGTACGTCCGTCGTCTGGTTTTTATTCCGCGGCTAAAGCTGTAAATTTTACGTATGGATGGGACACGGTTACGAAAAAGTCGTTAAAGATGTTGAGGGTTTCCAATTAGAGCGCGCTTGAATGACCATCTTGCGAATAATGTTGCTTCGTGTAGGTATCTCCAGGTGAAATTAAGATCAAAATCAAATAAAAGGAAAAGTTATGTTGAGCGTAGGAAAAATATATTGGAAAAAATGTTATGTTCAGAAGATTCAAATTGGTCTTCACAGATGGGTTTTGAAATAGAGGGATTGGTGGTTTTTAAATTCTTCAAGTGACTTGGCCACGTGTTCTGCCAGAAGAATAGTAAACGCTTTTATTTTCATTTATTTTTGTTACCATTCGGTTTGGCTTTCGCTAGTGGATATCTTAGTGATTGGAAGTTTCGAACGAATAGAGTCAATTCTAGCTTGAGATTCCATATGAAGGGCATTCGTAATATGATGTAACAGGACAGTGGAAATAGTCTCTTCGTCCTCCGTCGAAGAAGGAGAAAGGCCAAACTTTTTCAGAAAAATTCCAACGATTAAAGCCAGTCTCTGATGACCACCTTGCGACTAATTTTGCTTCGTGTGGGTATCTTCAGGCGAAATTAAGATCAAATCAAATAAAAGGAAAAGTTATGTTTAGCCTAGGAAAATATATTGGAAAAAATGTTGTTTTCAGAAGATTCAAATTGGTCTTCATAGATGGGAAACCAAAATGGTGATTGTTGAGGTTTTGAAATAGAGGAATAGATGGTTTTGAGATTCTTCAAGTGAGTTGGACACGTGTTCTACCAAAAGAATAGATAACGCTTTTATTTTCATTTATTTTTGATCCTATCCGGTTTGGATTTCGCTAGTGGATATCTTAGTAAGTGGAAGTTTGGAACGAATTCAAGATTCCGTATGAAGCGTTTTCGTAATCTGGTATTACCACAGTGGAAAATAACTTGTTCGTCCTCCGTCGAAGAAGGAGAAAGGCAAAAATGTTTCAGAAAAATTCCAACGATTAAAGCCAGGAACCTCTGATGACCACCTCGCGACTAATTTTGTTTCGTGTGGGTATCTTCAGGCGAAATTAAGATCAAATCAAATAAAAGGAAAAGTTATGTTTAGCGTAGGAGTAGTACATTGGAAAAAATGTTTGTTTATGCTGTGTTCAGAAACTTTAAATTGGTCTTCGTAAACGGGAAACCGAAGTGGTCATTGTTGAGGCTTTGAAATGGAAGGATGGGTGGTTTTGGGATCCTCCAAGCGAGTTAGAGACGTGTTCTGCATTAAAAATAATTAATGCTTTTATTCTAATTTTTTTGATCTCATCTGGTTAGGCTTTCGCTAGTAGATATCTTAATGGTTGGAAATGTTGAACGAGTAGGGTCAATTCTAGTTTAAGATTCCATATGAAGGGCATTCGTAATAAAATTACCACCGTGGAAATAGCTTCTTCGTCCTCCGTCGAGAAAGGAAAAAGGAAACGGAAATATCTCAAAAGTTCTCCTAAGAATTTCCAACAACTAAAGCCACACAACACTTGCATTTCCCATCAAGAACTCGTTACCATCGTAAGTTTCCTCAATTTCGTATTATTTGAATCTCTTTTTGAAGCACTTCAAATATATGTAATTAATTCCTTCTTTTACCGGTGAACACAGTACCCTCTCATCAAAAGTAACAGCGTTGGAGAGTTTTTGTAATATGTTCCAACTTCGTTCAATTTAATAACGTCTTGAATATTGACAATCGTGCATTGGATTTGGTATTTTCCAATTTTTCTGCTACATTGTCCATTGGTTATGAGGTTCAGCCGCTTATTTGAGAGGACCCCCGCCATCCGGCACTACGTTTTGACCTTGACTGTAAAGCACTTTGCACTCTTCAGTTTCCTGCCACTACCAAAACTCACTATAATTTTAGAAATGCAGATTTGGTAAAGCTATATGATGATCTTTCTAGAGTCAACTGGACTTTTCTTGATAACTTTACTGACGTTAACCTTGTATTAGAAGAATTTTATAAAACCTTGTACGACTTGTGTGATAATTATGTTCCTAAATTTAACTCTTTCAATTATTCCTATCCGCACTGGTTCAATAAGGAAATAATATCCAATTTAAGATTCAAACAGTATTACCACAGAAAATGGAGATCAACTGGGAGTACCCATTACAATGATCGATTTAAATCATTTCGTTCTCTTACAAAACAGCAGATATCCGATTCATATAAATCATACATGGAGAATATTGAGCAGTCAATTCAGTCTAATCCTCGTAATTTATGGTTATTTTTGCGCAGTAAACAAGGTTCTACTCGTATACCTGGGAAAATGCATCGTGACTTAATACATTTGAATGGTCCTCAAGAAATTGTTAACTCTCTCGCTGATCTCTTCTCAGGTGTATATACTATGCCATCTGACGCACATGTGTGTCGGGATGCTTCTGTGGACTTCCCTTCTTTTTGGGTTGGGCCAGTCACTACTTCTGCGTTAGGGGAAATCATGTCTCGTTTTTCTGACAAATTTACCGCGGGTGACGACTTAATACCCAGCTTTCTTATAAAAGACGCACGTCAAGCCCTTGCTGTGCCATTGCAAAAAATTATTAACATGGCCATCTCATCCTCAACCTTTCCTCGACTATAGAAGCGTGCTAGAATCGTCCCTGTCTTTAAAAAAGGCGATAAATTTGACATATGTAATTATCGGCCTATTGCAATCCTTTCAAACTTCGCAAAAATTTTTGAACAATATTTGTATCACTGCATATTTTATAATATTCGTCCGCACATTTCTTCAAATCAGCATGGTTTCCTACCGGGTAGATCGACTGTCACCAACCTTGCGACATTTACGCAATGTGTTACTGAAGTTATTGATGTTCAAGGTCAGGTGGACTGCATATATATTGACTTCTCCCGTGCATTTGACACTATTGATCATGCTATTCTGTTCAGGAAGCTGTCTTCATATGGATTTGCACCGCGTCTCTTGAGTCTTATGAAGTCTTATCTGCACAATAGAACGAATTTCGTTTTCTATAACGGTTTCAGTTCCAACATATTTATCTCCACTTCCGGCGTTCGCCAAGGCTCTAATCTTGGTTCCCTACTTTTTATAGTTTTTATAAACGATTTACTTTTGAATTTACCTTGTTACACTTTGGGTTACGCTGATGACCCAAAAATATACTCAAACATTTCTAATGATGATCATGCCACCTTCCTGCAGGAGTGTATTGATGTTGTAGTGGACTGGTCTGTAACAAACCGGTTGCTCTTGAATATTGATAAATGTTTTGCCATGTCCTTCACACGTAAACTGACGCCTATTCCAACTTCATACTCTATGAATGGTCGTTCTCTTAGTAAAACTAATATGATAAAGGATCTTGGAGTGACATTTGATCCGGCGCTCAACTTCAGTCATCACGTTCAGAATACATGTGTTTCGGCAGCTAAAGTTCTTGGCTTTATTATTAGATCGTCGAAGTACTTCAACAATATCCATTTACTGAAATCATTATACTTTTCGTTGGTCGTCAGCAAACTGGAATATGGGTCCGTTATTTGATACCCCTATTATAATATTCAAATATTTGCTGTGGAGAAGACACAACGTCGTTTCTTGAAATTCCTTACTTTCAAAACTACTGGAATTTATCCGGAACAAGGGATTGATTACGACATTTTACTGGAACAACATGATGTCCGTTCGTTGACAAACCGAAGATCTCTTCATACTGCCCGTTTCTTGCATAAATTAGTTATTGGTAGGATTGATTGCCCAGAGCTGCTTTCACGTGTTAATTTTTATGTGCCGAGGACAACAGCTCGACAATGCCCATCATTCACATACAGCACGCCGAGGACTAACATCATTTGGAGAGCCTCATTAACGCATATGTCACAGAATGCTGATAGACTTTATGATGACATCTTCATTGGTTCAATTTAATCTTTGATTTTTGTTGTTTCATTCTATATTCTTGAAATATCAATTGGTTTACTATATTAAATTACATAAATTTTTATTTTAATATAAAATTTTATAGTTAATTTTCCTTTTTACATACTATATATATATATATATATATATATATATATATATGTACATTGTATGCAATTGTATTTTGTCCTGTAATTGGGTTCGCCTATTGGGCAATAAACATTATTATTATTATTATTATTATTATTATTATTATTATTATTATCGAAGTAAAAATAACCTCTTCCTCCTCCGCCGAAAAAGAAGAAATGAAACGAAAATATGTCAACATTTTTCCAAAAGAAATTCCAACGACTAAAGCCAGTACAGGGGTTAAGGTTGTTACACTTGCATTTCCCATCCACGATTCTTCACCACCACGAGCTTTCGGAAAATGTTACTAGCCATAGCGGAAATAACCTCTTCATCCTCCACCAAAGCAGGAGAAAGAAAAGGGAAGTACGTTAACATTTTTCGTGCAAAACTTTAACGATAACAGCTAGTAACTGTCATTGCCATAATACTAGTCCTTTTCAAGCTTGCTGTGAGGATATTTTAAGGTAACGTCTCGTATACAAATCGTGTAATAGTTACAAATTTGATGTATTCCGAGTTAGGAAAAACTTAACAAAAATAAAAGAAAAGAAATACGCAGGCATAAAGAAGCACGGTAATATAAGACGGGCATCGTGTTAAACCAGCGAAAATCGTTTGAGATACGTAAGAAACAATACAAAATGAGCAATCAACTAACTTTTCAATCATCGTCGCAACATGGAGAATTTTGATAGCTTTGGGAACCTGGGAACAGAGGAGGTTAAAGTTTTGCCGTTAACCAATGATATCAAATAAGTTCTACCTATTCTAAGATCACAATGTATGGGAAAAGTAATTTTTATTGCCGTTAGGCTGTATCGTTTCATGGCATAAGAGGAGTTTTGACTCATGTAGATCATGATCAAGATTGTTAGGTAAGTTCCAAGTATCTTACAAAAACTGAGGGGAGAAAAGCAGTCTTTACTCTTGATATGATAGAAGGTCGTGACGTTTGCTGAGAGCTAAAGGTATAAAAGAAGCACGTATTTCATTTTTTTTTTAATTTGTTTAAAAGTCAAAAAGTACCTGGATTTCACCAGGTGGACAAATAATAAATCAAATAGATCACATGGTTGTTTAAAGTAAACACATGTAATATATATACTGGATGCAAGAATTTATGGAGGAGCTGATCTAGATACAGATCATATGCTAGTGAGAGCCAAAATTAAATACAGAAGACCTCCCAGAGAAGAGGAAAGAAAGAAAATAAAAATTAAATATTTCATGGAAAAGCTAAAAGAAGATAATATTAAAAATGATTTTCAAAGAAAAATAGATATGACTTTACAAGTAGGTGCATAGGAGAATGTGGAGGAGAGCTGGAGAAAATTTGAAGACATAATGACAGGAGAGGCACAAGTATTAAAAGAAAGAAAGGGAAAAAAGTCTAACGAATGCAGGCAGGCAGTGGCTGACAAAGGGAACGCTAAAATGAATATGATGAATAACAACAATACAGAAAACAGAAGAAACTATGAAGAATCCGTAAGGATTGCAAAAAGACTATGCAGAAATAAAAAGAGAAGATATATCGAAGGTCAAATGCAAAATTTAGAGAATAATTATATCAAAAAGTAAGCCAGGGAATTCTACCAAGGAATAGGAAGGGAGAAAGGGAAAAAATCAACAAAATAAGATGGTCTTCTGTGAAAATAAAAAAGGAAAACTAGTGGGAGATAGATAAGAAACAGATGGGCAGAATATTTCCAAGATGTGTATGGGACAGAGGAAGAAGAAGAAGAAACGATACATCCGATGGAACAAATCAACTCAATATTGACAGAAGATGAAGAACCACCGAGGACAGAAGAGATTGCAAAAATAATAAAATCGTTCAAGAATGAATAAATCATTCGGAGAAAATACGATAACTGCGGAAATGTTAAAAGCAGGAGGAAAAAACCTCGAGGAGTATATTATATTGACAAGGGGAACACCAGGATTGTCCGATACGGATTTTGATGAGTCTATTATAGGAGAACCTCCCCTGAGTACCTAGGTACGAGCTTTTGTCCTAACGCGTCCTAGTTTTTGAGAAAATTGTCGAAAAAGATGTTGAAGTTTCCATTTAGCCTCTTATACCGTTAATTCTAAGTGCTATTCAAGCAAGCTCCGTAGCGCATTGGATAAGATCTAGGGCTATGACGCAGGTAGATGTGTGTTCAAACCTCTTGCCTGTGCACTTTTTTTCATTCTCTTTTTGCACAATATTAACAAATATATTTCATCTCTCGTAAAATTATTCAAAGATTATATTTTTCGCCATGGTAATTTTCCGAATATTTGAAATGGTGATTTTATTAATAAAAAATTGGAAGCAAATCTGCGTTATGGTACGAATTTTGAGTTTCAAATATTCGGAAAATTACCATGGCGAAAAATATCATTTTTGAATAATTTTACAAGAAATGAAATATATTTGCTAATATTGTGCAAAAAGAGAATGAAAAAAAAAGTGCACAGGCAAGGTTTGAACACACATCTCCCTGAGTTATAGCCCTAGAACCTATCCAATGCGCTACGGAAATTGCTTGAATAGCACTTAGAATTAACGGTATAAGAGGCTAAATGGGAAACTTCAATATCTTTTTCGACAATTTTCTCAAAAACTAGGACGCGTTAGGACAAAAGCTCGTACCTAGGTACTCAGGGGAGGTCCCTCTATAATATATATAATACCCATCAAAATCCGTGTCGGACAATCCTGGTGTTTCCTTGTAAGAATTTAGTAAATTTCTTAAACAAAATTGCATCGGCCTAGCTCTTAATTAATGATATAAAAAGCATAAATTATAACAAAGTATATTTATAAATTTTCAGAAATATTTAACATAAAATAAAGATAATTACCTAGTATTGTGTGTGTGTGAGTGTATCTTCTTTTATTCGATGATGGTTCTTCCTATGTCTCCTCTCTTGAATTCCTTCTTCGATGCAGCTCCGTTTTCTATAGTTTCTTCCTTCTCTTAACTTCTTTTTTTCGGTATGGGTCTATTTTCTATGGGTTCTTCCCTTTTTAAATTCTTTCTTCTCCGGTGTGGTGAGGTTCTTTTATTGACTGGTACTTCTTCTTAAAAATCCTTTTAGTCCAAGTATATTTATAAACTTATTTTTTGACTTATCTATCTTGTCAATTTTCTTCGTCGTTAACCAAAACAAACGTTTTTATTCTTTTTCGGAAACCAGAACTACACTACATTATTTCTCCGTTGTCCACGAAACGAAAACTTTAATTCACCTTGACTCCAGTTCATCCAAGGCATAACGTTGTTATAGAAACTTGTATTGAATGTAGATGTTTCCTTGGTTATTTATCCAGTATTTATTAGGAATTCTTGTAATGCGAAAGTGTTGTATGTATGTCCCTGAATGTTTACAATACTTTTCTATCTTTTAGTCGATGCTTTTTATAATGATTATTAATTTTATTTCTTGTTACATTTTTCGTCCATTAAACGTCTCTGGCTGGAGTTAAAATAAGGGGCTAACACCCGTAGGGTAATAAAATGCTTAAAAGGTGATGTGCTTGGTATTGGAAAGGTATAAATAGAATCCAAAATAAACCGAATGTCACTTGAAGATAAACTACCATAACCTCAACATTTACTGTGAATTTTGATATATTGAATTGTAATAAATGATCAATTTTTGTAATGGTAATTAACCATTCGAGTATTACTATACTACAATATCCAAATGATGATTCAAAAGGTTTGGGAGGAAGAAACAACAACCAAGGGGATGGAGGGAATCATTGATCTACCCGATTCACAAACAAGGAGACAAGACCATAGGTGAAAATTACAGAGGCATAGACCTGATGGATGTTGTCTACAAAATAATAGCAACGGCAATAAAGAAATAAACTAAACGAAGTGGCAGAAAAAGAATAGGCCAGTACCAGTGTGGATTCCGGAGAAATAGATTAGCAACGGACCAAATAAACGGAACAAACATGAAGACTTTGCAGAACTAACTTTCACTGTTAATGGTTCCTAAGATATGATCGTTTTCTCACCATCTCAACAGTCTTTCCAACTGTTAATAGTCTACTGATTTGCAATGAAGGAGTCCTCCAATTCTGAAGGAATCCTAAACATGCAACATACACGTTCCTCATTTAACATTTTCAAACTTCGGGGAAAACTTTCATATAACTTAAAACCAATCGAAACAAATTCTATTGCAAAATTTGTAGTCAGCCTTCATTTATGCGATTCGAAACGACCCGTTACTACCTACACGACCATAATTACGATTATTTTACATAATTCCAACCGCGACGGACCAGAATGACTCCGGTGGGAAAAAAAAAGTAAAAGTATACGACGAACTAGACAAAAATGTAGTGCAAAGAACTTATAATTACGTACGTACGATATTTACAAAACGCAGAACTAACTGTAACAGAACGCTTTTCCGTATGACATTCCGCTCGAACGCCGTATCCAAGCCGAGTTTTCTCCTTTTATCGAAACGTTAGTAGTAACGTACGAATCACACACCTCTTCCTGTCCGTCGCGTCGTCGTTGCGTTTGCTGTTGTTAGAACGGTGCGAGCAATAGAACGCTAATTTCATACGTCAAACTTTCACATACCGAAACGGGTAAGGAGTGAAAATGGATTATTTACGGATATTACCGACGGAGGAAATGGTCTTTTCGTTGTGGTAATAACCGACGACTACGAAAGCTTACGATGGTGACGAATTGTTGATTGGGAATGCAAGTGTAATAACCTTAACCCAATACCGGCTTCATTGCTCGGAATTTCTTAGAAAAATTTGGAGATACCTACGCTGCCTTTCCTCCTTTTTTAGGCGAAGTATGTAGTAATAATAGTTTACGAAGGCTTATGGTGGGGTGACGAAATGTCGATGGGAGATGCAAGGGTAACAACTTTGATGCGGGTACTGCCTTTAGTCGACCAATTTTTCTTTGAACCATCCGCTTTATCTGTCACTTTTTTTTTGGCGGAGGAGGAATAGGCTATTTCCATGTGGGATAATAACAGTTTGCGATGGCTTATGGTGAGGTGACGAATTGTCGATGGGAGATGCAAGTGTAACAACATTGACCCAAGTACTGGCTTTAGTCAACGAAATTTTTTTGAAACATCTGCATCTTTCCTTTTTTAGGAAAGGAGGAAGGAAGGAGGGTATTTTCATTGGGGTAATAACAGTTTGCAAAAGTTTATGGTGGTGACGAATTGTCGATAGCAGACGCAAGCGTAGCAAGCTTAATCTTGTGCTGGCTTTAATCGATGAAATTATTTTGGAAATGGAGGAGGAAGTGACTATTTTCACTTTTGATAACACGAGATTGACAAAACTTACGACGGTAACAAATTTTCGATGGGAAATGCAAGTGTAACAACCTTAAACCAGTACTGGCTTTAGTCGTTGAAATGTTGTAGGAAATTCTTTTATGTACTTCCGTTTCCTTCCTCCTGTTTTGACAAAGGACGAAGAGGTTATTTCCACTATAGTAGTAACAGTTTGCGAAAGATTACGGTGCTGACGAATTGTCGATGGGAAATGGAACTGTTAGAACCTTCAACCAGTACTGGCTTCAGTCGTTGGAATTTTTTTAAAAATTTAAGATACTTCCGTTGCCATTCTCTCCCTTTTTTGTGGGAGGGAAGAGGAAGAAGAAAAGGAAATTTCCATTATGGTAATAACAGCTTGCGAAAACTTATTATAATCACTGCAAGTAACACAGTACTGGCTTTAGTCGTTAGAATTTTCTTTCCTTAAAAATTTGAAATACTTCCTTTTCCGTTTCCCGTTTCCCGAAGATCGAAAAGGCTAATTCCACTGTGGTAACTTCAGATTAAGAAAGCTCTTAGCATGGAATCTTTAACTAGAATTGACTATTCGTTCGAAATTTCCAGTCACTAAGATATCCACTGGCCAAACCCAAACCAGGTGGGATAAGAAATAAATGGGAATAAAAGCATTACCTATTCTTATATCAAGATTGAGAAAACTTATGATGGTAACGAATTCTCGATGGGAAATGCAAGTGTAATAACCTTAATCTAGTATTGACTTCAGTCGCTGGAATCCTTTTGAGGAATTGGAGATACTTCGGTTCCCTTTCTCCTTTTTCGGCGAAGAACAAAGGATCTATTTTAACTGTGGTAATAAAAGTTTGCGATAACTGACAATGGTAACGAATTGTCGATGGAAAGCGCAAGCGCAATAACCTTAACCTAGTACTGCCTTTGGTCTTTGGAATTTCTTTTTTGAAAAGCTTTGAGATATTTTAGCTTCCCTTCTTCTGTCAAGATTGAGAAAACATTATGGTAACGAATTCTCGATGTGTGTAATAATTTTATTCCAGTATTGATTTTAGTCGTTGGAATTTTTTGGAGAAATTTGGGATACTTCGGTTTTCGTTCTCCATTTTCGATGGGGAACAAGGAGGATATTTCCACCGTGGTAATATAAATTTACGAAAACTTACGATGGTATCGAATTGTCAATGCAAAATGCAATAACCTTAATCCTGTCATTAGTCTTGGGAATTCTTTTGGAAAATTTTTGAAATAATTTTGTTCCCTTTCTCTTGTCAAGATTGAGAAAACTTATGATGATAACGAATTCTCGATGGAAAATGCAAGTGTAATAACCACATAACCTTAGCTCAGTACTGGCCGTAGTCATTAGAATTCTTTTTGTTGAGGAATTTTGAAATACTTTCGTCGTCTTTCTCGTTTTCCGGTAGAGGACATTGACGCCATTTCCACTGTGGCAACACCAGATTTCGAAAGCCCTTGGCATCGATTTTTTAAGGAATTTTCGATACTTCGGTTCCGTTTCTCCATCTTGGATGAAGCACGAAGAGGCTATTTCCACTGCGGTAATAAAAGTTACAATGGTAACGAATTGTCGATGAGAAATGTAAACGCAATAACTTTAACTCAGTACTGGCCTTCGTCTTTGGATTTTTTTTTTTTTTTTAATTTTGATCTATTTTTGTTCCCTTTCTTCTGTCAAGGTTGAGAAAGCTTATGATGATAGCGAATTTTCGATGGGAAATGCAAATGTAATAGCCTTAAGTTGGTATTGAAGTGTTTTTAGAAAAATTTTGAATTATTTTTATTCCCTTTCTTCTGTCAAAGTCGAGAAAACTTATGATGGTAGCGAATTTTCGATGGGAAATGCAAATGTAATAGCCTTAAGTTGGTATTGGAGTATTTTTGGAAAAATTTTGAACTATTTTTATTCCCTTTCTTCTGTCAAAGTCGAGAAAACTTATGATGGTAGCGAATTTTCGATGGGAAATGCAAATGTAATAGCCTTAAGTTGGTATTGGAGTATTTTTGGAGAAATTTTGAACTATTTTTATTCCCTTTCTTCTGTCAAAGTCGAGAAAACTTATGATGGTAGCGAGTTTTCGATGGGAAGTGCAAATGTAATAGCCTTAAGTTGGTATTGAAGTGTTTTTGGAAAAATTTTGAACTATTTTTATTCCCTTTCTTCTGTCAAAGTCGAGAAAACTTATGATGGTAGCGAATTTTCGATGGGAAATGCAAATGTAATAGCCTTAAGTTGGTATTGGAGTATTTTTGGAAAAATTTTGAACTATTTTTATTCCCTTTCTTCTGTCAAAGTCGAGAAAACTTATGATGGTAGCGAATTTTCGATGGGAAATGCAAATGTAGTAGCCTTAAGTTGGTATTGGAGTATTTTTGGAAAAATTTTGAATTATTTTTATTCCCTTTCTTCTGTCAAAGTCGAGAAAACTTATGATGGTAGCGAATTTTCGATGGGAAATGCAAATGTAATAGCCTTAAGTTGGTATTGGAGTATTTTTGGAAAAATTTTGAACTATTTTTATTCCCTTTCTTCTGTCAAAGTCGAGAAAACTTATGATGGTAGCGAATTTTCGATGGGAAATGCAAATGTAATAGCCTTAAGTTGGTATTGGAGTATTTTTGGAGAAATTTTGAACTATTTTTATTCCCTTTCTTCTGTCAAAGTCGAGAAAACTTATGATGGTAGCGAGTTTTCGATGGGAAGTGCAAATGTAATAGCCTTAAGTTGGCATTGAAGTGTTTTTGGAAAAATTTTGAATTATTTTTATTCCCTTTCTTCTGTCAAAGTCGAGAAAACTTATGATGGTAGCGAATTTTCGATGGGAAGTGCAAATGTAATAGCCTTAAGTTGGTATTGGAGTATTTTTGGAGAAATTTTGAACTATTTTTATTCCCTTTCTTCTGTCAAAGTCGAGAAAACTTATGATGGTAGCGAGTTTTCGATGGGAAGTGCAAATGTAATAGCCTTAAGTTGGTATTGAAGTGTTTTTGGAAAAATTTTGAATTATTTTTATTCCCTTTCTTCTGTCAAAGTCGAGAAAACTTATGATGGTAGCGAATTTTCGATGGGAAATGCAAATGTAATAGCCTTAAGTTGGTATTGGAGTATTTTTGGAAAAATTTTGAACTATTTTTATTCCCTTTCTTCTGTCAAAGTCGAGAAAACTTATGATGGTAGCGAGTTTTCGATGGGAAGTGCAAATGTAATAGCCTTAAGTTGGTATTGAAGTGTTTTTGGAAAAATGTTGAACTATTTTTATTCCCTTTCTTCTGTCAAGGTTCAGAAAACTTATGATCGTAGCGAATTTTCGATGGGAAATGCAAATGTAATAGCCTTAAGTTGGTATTGGAGTGTTTTTGGAAAAATTTAGAAGTATTTCCGTTCTCTTTCTCCTTTTCCCACGATGTGGTAATAACAGTTTCAATAAAACATGATAGGTAGATGATAGGAAAAATAAACGTGAAACGAAAAACGAGTTTCAAGACATTCGGCACCGCAAAAAGAAAAGAGAAATATAGTGGTTGCTACGTAAAATGGAATATTTAGAATTTGAAAGTTTGAAATCCAAAGTACAGTAAAAGTCAAGTTTGAGGCTGTAACAACTCTCGTGTTTCTCGCTCTCTTTTTGTTTATTTGGAGGAAACTATTGAGTTACTTAGCTTAAATTATTGAAACTTATGAAATAAAAACGCGACTTGTTAAACTATCATTTTGTTTTATTTTTATTTTCCATCAAAACGTGACTGCAGTTTCGTAAATATTGTTATATTGTCAAACTTGGAGTACCTACCACAAAGTAACGGACAACTCAATCACAAACATTAAATTATTGTTTCTTTGTTTTAGGATTTATGCACGAGACCAGGTTTCGTACAGGATGGACCATCACAATTCGATATCAGTCCTGGCAAAATGGGTAAGCGTAAAAGCAACCCTAAAGCGCGTTTACCATCTGCCGTATGTAATACTAAAATTATTCTTCAATGTCCAGTAGTTATTTATAAAATACTCTGAGAGCGGTAGCAAAACTAAAATCATAGTTTAATGATCTTTTACCCAGTATACGAGGGCGGGTCAATAAATCCGTGACTTTTTGAATGAAACACAGTTTTTTGGATAAAAAATCACTTTATTTTCAACGTAATCTCCTTTGAGCTCTATGCACTTTGTCCAACGTTTCTCCAATTTGTTTATCCCTTCCAAAAAACTAAGATTTATCGAGGTCATCAAAATAAATAATAGGTAAAATAGGCATTTGTTTGTGAGATGATTTCATCTTTGGAGTCAAATCTCTTTCCGTCGAGCCATTTCTTCCGGTTTGGGAACAAGAAATAGTCACTCGGGGCTAAATCCGGAGAATAGGGTTGATGAGGGAGCAATTCCTAACCCAATTCATTGATTTTTGCTATGGGAACTGGACATGTGTGCACCCTTACATGGCCTGGTGGAAAGGAACTTCTTTCTTGGCCGAATACGGTCGATTTTTTTTCAAATCCTCATTAAATCCACCCAACAAGTTGGCGTAATATTCTCCATTGATTGTTTTACCCTTTTGAAGGTAGTCATTGTAGATTATACCGCGTGCATTCCAGAAAACGGACGCCATGACTTTATTGGCTGACAAACCCACCTTGGCCTTCTTTGGCGCCGATTCACCACGAAAAACCCACTGTTTTGTCTGCTGTTTGGTCTCTGGCGTGTTGTGGTGGATCCACGTTTCGTCCACGGTTACGAAACGGCGCAAAAACTCGCGAAGTTGTCACACGATTGCGTTTGTGGTCGATTGTGAGCAAACGCGGCACCCATCTTGCGGAAAGCTTTCTCATACTCAAGTGATCATTCAAAATTGAAACCACTGAGCCATCTGAGATGCCTATGGCTTCCACAATCTCTCTCACTTTCAATCTCCGATCGGCCAACACCGTATTATAAATTTTTCAATTGTTTCGGGTGTAAAGGCCTCAACTGGGTGTCCAGAACGTTTACTATCTTCCGTGCTTGTACGGCCACAACGAAATTCAGTAAACCAATTTTTTACCATTGAAATTGATGGTGCAGAGTCTTCATAATATTTATCAAGCTTAGCCTTGGTTTGGGTGATGGTCTTTTCCGCAAAAAATAATGCTTAATGAGCACACGAAATTCACTTTTTTCCATTTCACGCGGTAGTCTGCTATCAATGACTGTCAAACTCAAACTAAATGACGCAGCTTGTTTAAATTTTGACAGAAGTCAACTGACAGTTGGCCGTTGACAGGAGCAGTTATACACCGGTTATAACGACTTTGTGGTCGAAATGCGTGTCTGGAGTTTGTCAAAATCAGTACGGTGAAGATAAGAACTAATTTAGTTGAATTTCTTTATCTCAAACATTCGTACCTTTCCTACCTTAAAGCCGTCGCAGTTGGGTTTCATTACCTTGGGGAAGGTAGTTGTTGGTCAAACTAGGAGAAGTTCTCCAATCGATGGTTGGATAAATCAGTAATTCATGCTAAGCTGGACACAATGGCCTTTCAACGACTCTGATGGGACTTATTATTAAAGATCAGGAAACGTATGGTATTGATAGAAACGATGGATGATGAAAACCTATCAGCTAACGTAATATATAAAATAAATAAAAATTACCCTTACCACTCCCTGAAAAATCAAGATACGTATTTCGGCAACCAAGTTGCCATCCTCCATGGAATGGTAATTTAATCATAACAGTAAGACCCTTCCCGAAGTTGTTAAACAGTTTAATTTACAGGTCGCATTTAAACCAGCTAATTCATTAGGTAATCTTTGAGGAAATGCCAAGGATAAAATTGAAATTAACCAAAAATCAGGTATTTACGAAATCGGTTGTCAGGAACGTGGCATAAAATACATTGGACAAACTAGGCGATCAATCCTAACACGGCACAAGGAGCACATTGCTTATTTTCGGTTCAACAGGCGCGAAAAATCAAGTGTGGACCGACATATTTTGGACAAAATGCAAACGCTATGCCAATTGAAAGTTTAAAATTTATTAAAAGGTGGTAGAAAACAACATATATATTTAAAACAATAGAGAGAGAATTATGAATGCAGATGGAGGACCTATTCCAAATTCCAAATTGTACGAGCTATTGAATTAAATTTTAGATTCTTTCAACCGTATTGATACGCTCCATAGAGCATCAAGTTTAGGTTTGAAGTAGTATTAATACACGCCCCCTTTAATGGGAGTTCGGTATCAACAGTAATTTGGTGTGTTTCGCGCGTTCATTGTGTGATGTTCATTGTGCATGTTTCGGTATTGTACAGTATTCGTTGTGTGGTGTTCGTCTTGGGCATTAGCCGGCTTCGCTAGTGATACTGAATTCCCCAGTTTTCCACTGAGGATGGCAACTTGGTTGTCGAAATACGTATCTGGATCTTTCAGAAAAGTGTGGTAAAGGTAATTTTTATTTATTTTATTTATGTTAATGAGATTCCCTAGCATTTTAAACTCTTTCAAGTACATATTTCGACAGTCAAGTCGTAATCCTCAGTTGAAAAATTGAACGCGAGCAACTACGAGGAGAAGGCACATATGTGCATAGATAAATTCCTTCACTTTAAAAGTAAGCCATAAAAGTTGAGAACCGATTAAAAATTTCCTGTCAATCCTTAATCAACTCGCTTTCAATTCTTCGTTTAAAAAGGCATCCAATTGAGTAACAAACGCTGTAAACGCAAAGTACCTTGTGAACGAGAATATAAAAGCTCGTACGTAAAATTGTATCGTAAACATTGGTGGCAATCAACATGAGTTATGGGACGATTCAAGTCGGCGTATTGTACGAACGAAGCCGCTTTTCGTTTCGTTTCGTTCCCTTACCGTCAAAATAAGAACGTCTACCGATATAAATATCGTTTTACGGTTCACTTTCACTCGGGTACGTAACGTAATCCAAGGGCACACGCCTCCGCGTATGTATCTATGTGTGTGTTTATCGATTCCGTTAGGAGCTTTTTTCGTAAGACAATATCGAAGGACTAGCAAATCGAATATCTGATATTATCTTGCGAAAGATTTATATACGGCGATGGCGGGGTGAATATATGGTCTTTAATTAGAGCGCAAAAGCGAAAAGAAGTATTTGGTTTCGTGACCTGAACGATGTCGATGGAACTCGAGGATAGTTATGGGAGAAGGATCGGAAATATTTAGTTTTGATTTTCAGATTTCGTCCTGTTTTTCGAGTTTTCATTTTGCATTCATTCATGGGTCCAAGCGTTGGCGTTGGTGTAAGTCCACGTCTTCATCGTTAAATAAAATACTACCGTTGCTTGTCAAAGGTCTCGCTCATAACTGGAGTCAATCTTCTAGAAGATCCAGCTTGTAGAAGATCCCGCTCGCAACAAGAACTAAATCGTATGAATCGTGCTGTGAAGTTGTTTGAGGATATTGGTGACCGTCAAAGATCCGGCTGTCCTCGCACTGTGAGAACTCCGAAAGCGATCAAAGCCGTGAAGAAACGAATCGACCGAAAACCGCTGCGAAAACAGAAAATCTTGTCGCGGGAAATGCAAATTTCGCAAAAATCCATGTCTCGCATTATCAAAGAAGATTTGGGACTCAGCGTGTACAAGCGACACACTGGACACCTGCTCACGGCCGCATTGAAGGAAAAACGCAAGCGAAAATCGAAAGCTTTACTCAGCCGGTACGCGAAGAACGCTCACAGACAAATTCTGTTTACTGATGAGAAAATCTTCACCATAGAAGAATCGCTCAATAAACAGAACGATCGTGTGTATGCTCGGTGATCCAGAGAAGCATCCGAACTCATGGTGGTATGGTGAGGAGTGGGCTACGATGGCGTTACCAAGCTCTATTTTTGCGAGGAAGGAGTTAAAACATCGGCCAAAGTATATCAATCGACCGTCTTGCAAGCCACTGTGAAGCCTCTCAACCAATCAATATTCACCAACAAGCCATGGACTTTCCAGCAAGACTCTGCTCCAAATCACAAAGCAAAAACGACTCAACTGTGGCTCAAAAACAACGTTCCGGACTTCATATCAACGGATGATTGGCCAGCTGGTAGTCCAGACCTCAACCCGTTGGATTACAAGTTGTGGTCCGTATTAGAGGGCATGGCTTACTCTACTCGACACCCAAATATGGAATCGTTGAAGCGAGCCCTTGACCGTGCAGTGGACAATTTCCCCATGCATGAAATGCGTCTCGCGATCGATGTGTGGCCACATCGTCTCAAGTCGTGCTGGAAGGCAAATGGAAGTAATTTCGAATAAGTTGTTGTAGCCATTGAATAACTCAACGAAAACAAATCCGGTTATTTACCCAAACATCCTGAATTGCCGCAGGAAACGTTTTCTTTTTTTTTTTCCTAAATTCCATTAAGTCAAATCTATTTTTACACATGTACATATCTACATAAATAAATAAGATATTTTCTAATCGTGTTTAAAAAACAATCTACCGATACTTAACAATTCCGTTCAAGGATGCGCACTCTCCGAATTAAAGAGACCTTGACGCCTCGCGAATTCTTACAACGATTTAATCGATTCTCCTCGCGACCCGCGCGCTTCGAAATTATAAAAAAAAAAGAACGGACGGGTGCGGTCGAAACGTCCCACCGAGCTGCTGCGGTAGCACCGCGGAAAAATGCCACCGGCACGTCGTCACCGTCCTCATCGAATGCGCTTGCCGATTTACGTAATTCGGTTTGCAAAACATTTTCGTTTCGATACCATCCACAGTTTCGATATTCGTGCCGCGATCCGAAAGCCTTACTCAATAGATTTTCATTCGGATGGACAACGTATAACTTCCTGTTGAAATATAGAAATCGACCGACTTGGTAATTGGCGAATCGTTCGAAGGCAGTGCCGCGTTGTTATAAAATATCTTTATAAAATCGGGAATCGATAATTTACTGTTGATGGTATTCGTTATTAAAGTTGTTGTCCCCGAGAACCTCTGGCTAGCTCTGTCCAAGAGCATGAGATTCTTAATCTCGGGAGTCGATTGTTGGTGCTCCACGTTGGGCGCCACTTGTTATTTGCAGTCTTAATGATGCTCAAGATCTTTTTCAATGTCAAGAGTAACGGCCAAAATCTTACGTTATATACAACGTCTATTACCATCTATGGCGGTCAATGCATGATATAGACACCGCTTCGATCCCTATTTCACCTAGTCCGACATATCAGGACCGATTAACTTAGTCGGAGAGCAGAAGGCTCTTAATTTGAGGAGTTGTGAGTTGGTGCAGCACGTTGGGCGCCATTTGCTACTCCTGAGAGTCAGGTTACCTTCTTGTCTTCTTCTACGATGAATTCGACGTCTGAATAACATTCAAGATCTTAAGAAATAGTCAACGTCGAGAGTAACGGCCAAGGTCCTACGTTCTTACGTTCTAGGTTCGCATGGAGTGGGCACCTCTTCGACGGCCGCTTCACCTAGCCTGGCCCATTAAGCCCGGTTAACTTAGTCGTAGAACAGGTAGCTCTTAATTTCAAAGATCTTGGGTTCGTGTCCCCACGTTGGGCGCCATTTGCTGCTCCCGAGGGTTTAATTAGCTTCTCTAATTTTTTAAGAGGAATTTGACGTCTTAATAACACCCAAGATCTTAAGAAATATTCAACGTCGAGAGTAACGGCTAAGATATTACGTTACATATAACGCCTGTTACCGTCCAAGGAGATGTTCGCCTGATGTAGGGGCCACTTCGATGTCTGCTTCACGTAGCCTAGTCAGAGAGCAGAAGACTTCATTCCAGGAGTCGTGGGTTAGTGTCCCACGTTGGGCGTCACTTGCTCCTCTCGAAGGTCAAGATCGCTTCTACACTTCTTTGAAAGAATTCTACGTCGTAATAACACCCAAGTTCTTAAGAAATATTTCACGTCGAGAGTAACGGCCAACACCTTACGTTATATGGAACGTCTTTTACCTTCTTAGAGGTTCTTCGCATGATGTAAGCACCGCTAGCCCGATGTATTACCCCTGGGCCGCCTGGCTAACTTAGTGGGAGAGCAGAAGGCTCTTAATTTCAAGAGTCGTCGGTTAGTATCATACGTTGAGCGCTACTGGCTACTCTTGAGGGCCAAGATAGCTTCTCAACTTCTTTTACGAAGAATTCAACATCGTAATAACATCTAAAATCTTAAAAAATATTGAACATCGAAAGTAACGGCGAAAATCTTTCGTTTTATACAACGTCCATTACCATTCAAGGTGATCCTCGCATGGAATGGCAATCATTTCGATGGCTAACTAACCGGAAAGCAGGAGGCTCCTAATTTCAGGAGTCGTTGGGCCCCACTTGCTACTTCCGAAGCTCAGGTTAGCTTCTTTACTTCTATGCGAAATTCGACGTCTTAATAATACTCAAGATCTTAAAATATATTTAAGGTCGAGAGTAACTCTCAAGATCTTACGTTACGTCTCAGGAGGTCTTCCCACGCAGTGGCCACCGCTTAAATGCCTGCTTCACCTAGCCTGACATATTAGGTCCCGTTAACTTAGATGGCGAGCTAGAGACTCTTAATTTCAGGAGTTGTGGGTTAATGTCCAACGTTGGGAGCCACTTGCTACTCCCGAGAGTTAGATTAGCTTCTGGTCTTCTTCTACGAGAAATTTTACGTCTTAATGCTATCTGAGATCTTAAGAAATATTCAACGTCAAGAGTAACTCCCAAGACATTACGGTACTCGCTCAGTTAGCATGAGACTCTTACCTTCATTTCAAAGTTGGTGCCCTAGGTTGGATTCCACTTGTTGCCTCCGAGAGTCAGGTTATCTTGGCTTGTAAACTGACGAACTAAGGGATAATAGCTAACTTTCCCGGACTAGTTGATAAACTAATCAACAATGGTATTGACACAAACAATTCGTTATATTCACAGACTTTACACGAGATTAGAGGTGATATCGGTGGGCTAAACCATTACGTAAGTGTGACGTAAGCAGGGGGCATGTATCGAGACTGTGGTGGAAATAGAAACGTCTACACTTTCTGGACCTCATATCCTAACAGTTGTTCTTCTATTTGTTCTACAGTAGTGCTTATTATCAGAAACAGGAGAGGGTTTGTTGCGGTTGGCTTTTGAGGTTGTGCCGGCTAATTCCCTCTGTCATTAATTAATTAAATAAAAAAACAAAAGAAAACTAACGAACGTAAACTAGAAGTTACAAAAAAAAAAGCAATAAAGAAACACAAGAGCTTGTCCTTAAAGCTTATATTATGTGTTAAATATAATTTTTTAAATTTTATTTATTTCATTTATTTATGTACATGAGGGAAGCTAGCAGGAGATCCCGTAGAGGCTTTCGCGAGAGTTATAATACTTATGTGCATTCAAACTGGGCATATAAAAGAATAAATCCAAACAAATTATAACATTTAATTTTAAATTTATACAAATTTACAAAACATATAAACAAAAGAAAAGAGGAGGCTACAGGAGATTCTGTGATCTACTCCCCCTTATATTGCGTAAGGGACCAATGAAATATATCCACGCTGGTCGATAAACTATTCAACTATTGTGTGACTCTGTAAAGAGGAAAATTAAGCCCCAGAATTGTACGTTGACTTTCAGAGAGTATTGGAAAGTCTAGAATTAGCTCTCGGAACATAAAAGTTCAATTTTTCTAACAAAATTGAACATATTTACGGTTAATAGGAAAAAGAACTGATTTCGATGTGTGATTAAATAATGTAGTCGAAATAGTAATAAACAGAAAAGAACTTTGAGTACGAATCCGACGCTTAGAGGCCTTGATCCGAGCAATGGGGTTGAGAAGTCAAAATTAATCTGCGGGTAATGCACTGAGCACACGGAGAACTTAACGAGGTACGTTAGAATATGTGCAACGAATTCGCGTTCTATTACTGGACTGATCGAATCGAGAAGGGGTCGACTGAACGAGTCACAAGAACGAATCGAATATTGCGTTTGAATATTGAATTTTGGATGGAAGAGCCACCCCGTCTTCACTAGCTAGGCCGTTCAAAAACTAGATAGGTAAACAGAAGTGGAGCTTTAAGGTTCGCGTCTACCGGTTTTGTTTCTTAACATAAAGACGAGAAAGTTATAACTGCAATAGCTAGTCCTCAAACCGAATTCGGTAAGACACGGTTTTGAAGATGTTAACTTCGTTGCTGGCGAAATACGTCGAGTTTACCGATGTAATATAGTGTCAACATGTGAAGTGTTTTCTAGTTCGAACTTGATACTCCTATTATTCATCACATTTACCTTAAAATCTATTGAAACGTAACCCTTAAGATAGAAACGTGTTGTGTAGAATATCCCATACCCATTACCACGTCAGTGTTCTCCTTTCGGCGAGCATAGAAACCCTATACGCGATCATCGCGAGTTTATCTACCCGTAATGTTTCATAAACAATCCCGTTTAGGCGCGGCACGTTCCCAACAGGAAATACGCGTTCGATTTCAAACAGGATATTCGAGCGTGTGAGAAGCTTGGCGATGGTCTCATTTGGAGTTCGCGGGTGTTTATTGCGTCATAATTATCATCGTACCGAACGATAAAATCATAAGAGGATCGAGAAGATATTCGAAAGTGATGGATTTTAAACGGGGAGCACCTACTGCGTAATGTTTAAAGGATTTAAATCAATTTGCTTTCTTTCGTTAAATATTTGTAAAGAAATCTAAAATGACTTTTACCTCGTCGGAATATTTAAACATCGAAATTCCTTTTTCGGCTTTCACCGAGACGCATTAAGATTTCTTAAATCTTATGCGGTTAAGATTTGATGCCGTACCGCGAAAAATTTCTAGGTTTAGATCCATCCAACTTACATCCTCGAATAGCTCACGTAACTTTTCAAGATCGTACCGATGAAGTGAACCAGAAGGCGCCTTCTTCGCCCGAGTTGGACAGGCGAAGAAATCGCCTTCTGGTCGTAGTAAATTTTACGCCGTCGTTTGACGTGCTAGCATCTAGTTTATTTATGGCGACGGGGCGCAAACATTGACACGTTCTGATTTATATTCCTCTATCGT
The DNA here is from genome assembly GCA_038088585.1 of Chrysina gloriosa. Classification (NCBI taxonomy): domain Eukaryota; kingdom Metazoa; phylum Arthropoda; class Insecta; order Coleoptera; family Scarabaeidae; genus Chrysina; species Chrysina gloriosa. Next base: position 102,792,229 of record CM076087.1, read on the forward strand.
TTTATGACGTACGCGCCGCATTTTCGAACCATACGTGCGCATACATAGAACGATGGAAGCGCGCGCTTGTTTGGTTAGCCTCGATATAAGCAAACGATATCGGCGAAGAATAAAGCGAAGAAACAATACGACGGCGATAGTGAAAACCGCGTTTGATTGCTATCGCATAACCTTAAATATTTTACGAACACTTTCGCCGATGGAATTTCTAAAGATGCCTAGTAAATTAGGATAATATTAAAGTTTCGCTAGGTTTCCAGCAAATATCGCTGAAATTGTTGGTGTTTACCACCTAGAAAACTCTTGATGTTTACGTTAACACCTCAAAATTTGTTCATGATTTGTGGCGTACGTGCGGATTTTTGAAAAGGGAAAGAAAGTAAAAGGAATGGACAATGAAATGTAGAGGAAAACAAATGGGAGAATGGAGGTAGGTAGAAAGGATACATCAAAACCAGAAGACCATAGATTTTTACATTGTATTTAAATTCTTGGACTCACACAGCACATTATATCGTACGATCGTATCTCAATCAGTCCTTAAGGCCCTGAGCAGTTGTACAATTACGTCCAAATTATTATTGGAATGCCGCAACATGCTTAATGGCCTGGCCACTCAGAACCAAATCACCCTGGTCTGGGTGCCAGGACATGAGGGGCACGGGGGAAATGAGATAGCAGACATCTGCGCAAAAAAAGGGGCTGAGAGAAACTTTACTGGACCTATCCCACCTTTTGGGTTTAACAAAGGTCTCCTTAAAGGTGAGATAAAGAAATGGACAGCGTCCATTACAATGAAACACTGGAATGAGACCAGCGGGCTGGAACATTCCAAAAAATTTCTGAGCTTCGACGCTAGGAGGGCGGACGTCGCCCTAAAACTGGACAGGGGAAGCTTAAAAACACTGACAGGGGCACTCATAGGCCACTATACCTGTAACAAGCACCTTCACAAAATGGGCTTATCCAACACGGACACTTGCAGATTCTGCGGTGAAGAAGAGGAGTCAATGGAACACTTGATCACTAACTGTGGGGCACTGGGCCACAGGAGATATAGACTACTACATCCATATACGCTGAGTGAGGAGGACCTATTTACACTCCCATTGAAGGAGCTGATCCTGTTCCTCAGCGTTTTAAATAAATAAATAAAACAAACAAGAGGAAGCACAATAGATCAACGTGGTAGCAGTGCAAAGGGCCATTTTGGGCCAGACCCCACTTCATTACAATACAATACAATACGATCGTGTCGATACGTATTTATATGTATGGATTCGGCCGGCACTTAGTTTGGGTAATAAGTCGGCGGACTGCGAGAACGGGAACGAATAAGGAGCATTACTGTCACAATGAGATCGAGTAAGATAGGACGTGAGCCTTAGGGGATCACTGTTAACAAGTTTAACAAGTAAGTTCGGGAATTTAGCGCTCCCGAGGTACCCGAGCTAAAACGCAAACTAAGGTGTAAGGTAACGTGCCGAGAGTTGCGTGGCCGCAGGGGTGTGCGGTATTTAACGTTCCCATGGGGGCACCAGGCGAAACCCCCTTGTAATTAGCCTTACCCGATCAAGCGGGGCTCTGATCGGGCGGACAGATGCTTCCCTGGCTACTCCTCGTATAGCTACGCTATCTAGAATTTCCAAGGCTAAAGTGCAAAATTTTGTGAAACAGGGCCAAGATTTCATACAGGCTAAAAGAGCTGTAATCAAGGCCAACTTCACTAGACATGCACAAAGGACCAGGTTAGTCTAGATAAGGAAGTTAGGCCTCAACGAGGCTACTAAACGTAAAGAATGGACGGAAGTCCAAAAGGCGAGGTCGGAGGGCAGTACTCCCGTAGGTCTTCCGAAAAGTACGGCGCCACAAGGTTTAACCTTCAAGGAGGCTGCTTTGGAGAGGATCGTGGTAGTATGTAACGGCTATCCAGCCGCCCAGATGGAGCCGACAAAGCTTAAGGCAGAACAGGACTCTATTATGGAGGCATATAACAGCATTACGGAGCAAGGGTCTCAAGTCCGCTTTTAAAAGTATATGTATATGCGGAAGAACCGCAGTCAAAGCTGTCAAGTATAATTAAAGGAATAAAGCTAGAGAACGCACTCTAAGGAGGCATGAGGACCACAATAGACCTGGAAAGATCACAGTGGTACAGGCATCAGTGCAACCTCAAGTAATCTAATATAATCTAAGAGAGGACGTGAGGCGTGTAAACCATGAAAGAGACGACACGATTGTCTAATTTTTTATATTCCCCAAGGGCCCATGCGATAGACACGCAACAGTAATTCTCTTTATTCGTACTCGCTCGTATACATTCGTTCATGATTTGTGATATACGTGCAGATTTCTTCGAGAGGGAAAGAAAGTAGAAGGAATGGACAATGAAACGTAGAGGAAAACTAATGAGAAACTGGTGATAGGTAGAAAGGATACATCAAAACCAGAAGAGCAAGGAATGTTTTACTTGAATTTAAAGTTTTGAACTCTACAGGGCATTGTGATGTTAATAGTAATATGGACGGATTTGGTTAGTACTTAGTGTGGGTAGCAGAACGAATAAGTAGCAGTAATTTCACAATAAGATCGAGCAAGATAGAGCGTGAGGCGTAAATTCTTTTATCTCTATTTTTTATATTTTTGGTTTACAGATGGCTATTATCTTGCATTGGTCTATATTGAACAATTGTCGAAGAAAACGAATGAGAAAGCAAAGATAAGTCTAAAAGGTCTAAAAAGAAGTCTTTCCCTGTTTCTAACCTTTTGGACTCTTTAGCACAGTCGTTCTCAAACTTATTACGCACACGGACTGCTTCCTATAGCAAAAACCTAAGCATGGACCCCCAAGTGAAATTTGTATATAACTACATAATAGCAAAATTACAAATTTAACGTTGTTGTCTTAAATAGTGAATGAGACTAATGTTCGACAAACGAGTGCATGATAAGTTATCATTAAGTAGTGCAAATCGGACTGACGTCGTTCCTCGGAGAAATGACATCGTCAGTTCGGTTTACACAATTTATCATGCACTCGTTTGTCGAACCTTGTTGATGACATAAAGATAACAACAAAATTTTGATGTTTAAAGTAATATTTACAAAACGTATTATTTCTCAATATTTCCGATGAGATATGTGAACCATATGCGATGATAAGAGATTACAGTAGAGTCTCGTTTAACCGACCGTCGCTTATCTGACATTTTGCCTTATCTGACGCTTCTAAAAACCACAATACGCGTAGAAGTATGCCGCTTGGGACACGTCGACTCTATGAATCATGTGCCTGTTATTACCGAGCATTAAATCTTTTTCTTTACTTACTTAGTAAGCTTTCCCACAGCTACTTGGTAGATGTCCAACATACTCTGTTTAAAAAAAAAAGTACGTCATATGGAGAATTATCCAGATTTTTTACTTTTCTTTCGTTTGTTTATTTGTTGTAAAACGTGATGTTTAGGCGCCTATTTTCTCCTAATTTTTCCTTATTATCTGATATTTTTGCTTATCCGATGTTCTGGTGGCCCGTTTAGGTCGGATAAACGGGACCCTATTGTATATTCAGATCGATGTATGTGAGTCACATTCGTAAGTCTCCACGAGCACTAATTTGCAATCGATTTTTCGTAGACTTATAACTTCGCTGAATGCACGTTTCATTAAATGGCATGACAAGAAAGCAATCGACAGCTTCGGTGCACTTATTTTAGTTCTCTCTTCATGCATCCACAAGTTCGAACCCCCTCCTCCCCGGGCGGTTTCAAGAACTCTCAAGGGTCCGGAAGAACCACTTTGTGAAATATTGATTTAGCACATTGTGGTGTTTATATTTGTATATACGGGTTCGGATGGAGCTTAACTTGAGAGGAAATAAGAAGCATTATTGTGACAGGGACATCGAAACGTGAGGCGTGTGAAACGTGATAGACACTCCACAGTAACCTTTATTAGTACTCATTCGCGCTTGCGTGCTTCCAGACCCAAGTTAAGCACTGGCCCAGCTTGTATATAATTGGCTGCCTGTTTTACCATTAAGTATACTCATCCCCGGAGAATGTTTGCCAGTTTGCAATCAAATTTCACATACAAATTTTATCCAATTCTTTTTGTCTCTTGCTGGTGCTTTTCCAGTAAATATAGGCAAAACTTTCGGTGTTTACGTAAACAGCTAAAAAATTGTTTCATGAAAGGTGGTGTGTGTGCAGATTTCTTGGAAAGAGAGAGAAGGTAAAGGGAAAAACTAATAAAACTAATGGGGAGATGGAGATAACTAGAAAGCACAGGCGAAAACTAAGAGAACCAAGGAATTCTTAGTTGTTTCTAAACTTTTGGACTCTTTAGCATATATATCTATATGTTTGGTCAGTGCCTAGTTTATGTTTACAGTGACGGGAGTGCAAGCCACAACGAATAAAGAGCATTACTGTGACAAGGAGATCGAATAAGATAGAGCGTGAGGCGTATACGACGTGGCATACACGTCATAATAATGCTAGTTATTCGTCATTATGGGTGAAAGTCAAGCGTTGACCGAATTAGTAATCATTAGCTGCTCCTTTTACCCTTAAGTGTACGAAAATCATTCTCTGAGAATCTCCGCGACTTTACAATCAAATTTCGTTTATTGCTCAATTCTTCTTGCGCTTTTACATCTATCCAAGATTTCCTTCTTTTCTTACTTAAATTTCTGATCACCTCCTTCCCATGTTTCTGATGTTATTGATTTGATTTCAGGTGACAGATGGTTGGTGTCCTGCTTAGGAGTACTCTTCCTCAACAAGGGATTGTTCTATCGCGTGGTGCCGGCGGATCAGTCTTTCACCGGCGAACAATACGCGGGTCTGTTCAGGTTTAGATTGTGGTGGTGCGGCGAATGGAGCGAAGTTTTGGTGGACGATCGATTGCCCACGGTTCACGGTCGATTGGCGTTCCTCCAGTGTCAACATTCGGATCATTTCTGGCCGGGGCTTTTAGAGAAAGCATACGCCAAGTAAGTATTACGCCCGGGAAGAAACAAAGGAAATGGGGTGGAACCCGTTCATGGCAATTTCAAAGATCTATAAGGCACGCATTTCACACACTGTTACTACGATAACCGCTCATCTTTAAGCCTCATCCCCACCTTTCCTTTTCCATCGAAGATCCATTTCTTCCGTTCTGACCTGACCTTGTTTTCCAACTGGAGTTGGACGAAATTTCTGCAAAAATTGAGATTGTGCAAAAAATTTTAATTTTGAAAAAACAGCAAAAACAGCTCCATCCGCGGATCTAAATACCATCTTAAGAGTTCTATCGAAGACCATTACAATATGCTTTTTATCAAAACCTTAGTTTGAAAGATATTTGAAATAGTGTGGGACCCATAGTTATGGATGAAAAAATAAACAAAATGGCCCAACAGTTCTGATCGCAGTTCCAGCTAGAACTTAAGAGTTCTATCGAAAATCCTGATAAAATTTTATTTTCCATTTTGTTCGCACAATGTTGCAGAACTTTCGAAATTTTCCGCAAAATACTCTAGAACTCTTTCATATCTACCAGGAACTCCGATGATTATATATATTTTCACAAATTCGGATGCCAACTTCACGGGACTGGTAACCGCCAATCGAGAACCTTCATCCTCACCTTTGCCTCTCCATCGAAGATCCATTTCTTCCGTCCTGATCTGACCTTGTCTTCCAATGGTGTTAGACATCACAATATTCAGCAGGGTTGTGCAGATTATCGTGAGTCGGGAATGAGTAGGAGGGCAGTCACACTAGCGGGATACCGTGCTATGTTCTACGTATGACACATTCCCTTCTTGTAACAATTTTCTTCATTTTGGGAAATTTAAAGGAACAACCACACAATAGTAAAAAATAAGATGCTGTATATGTTCGAGATTTTCCTTTCCATTTTCAAAATATACAAATTTCTGGTAAAAAATTGAACCAAAACGAAATTGTTCTTACCCTCCATGGAGACGTAGGGGTACCCCATTCGCATTGGTAATGGCAAAAACGATTTTATTATAGTTCCTTCTGACCCAGTAACATTCTTACTTCTCTGCGGAAAAATTGTCACTTTACGCGTTTATTCACTAAAACGTAAAGGTGTAACTTAAAACGGATTATGTAAGATCGAATGGGGAATTGGTCCGGACAGCAGGTGATATAGAAAGTAGGTATGGGCATATTATACGCACCGCATACGTTCTATAGGAAGTGAAATTTCGTAACAAATTCCGCAACTGAAAAGGACCGGGTCGCTTGCATGTCTGTATGTATATTTAAGTATGCACGCGTGGGCCGCTGAAACGTGTTCTAAAAACGAATGGAGCATTAATAATTGATATTGCAATCTAGTTTTCGCTATAAGTACATTTATTCTTCTTCAAGAACTGTTCTAGAACTTTCCATCGTATATTTTTTCTTACGCGTTGCAAGAAAGGCCCAAAAAGAACGATATCTTGGAATTATTTCCGTAGTTTGTGCTCGTTTCGTTTTATCAACAAATAGGGTTTCTCATTAGTTCCAGCCGAAAATCGGATTTCAGTCGATTTTGGTTGATTTTGGTCGATTTTGGTCAATTTTGATCAATTTTGGTAACTATTCGACCAATTGCGATAGTTATGAGACCAATGTGTCCAAATCTCCCCATAACATGACTTTCTGATCATTTACATTCACTGCACATCAGTTAGTGAGAGTAAAGTCTGATTTTGGGCCATTTTGGAGCGCCATATTCAATCGGTCATTTCTTCTTTTTCTTTATCAGATCCTTCCAGTCATCGTATTGGGGTTCGCGTTCTTCTCTTGTTCCCATTTCTTTCACTCTATGCTGTCTCCTGCTGGTCTTTTTAGGTCTTCTAAAGCTAACCGAGGAAATGATGAAGTTCCTGACGAAAGAAGCTAAACGAGAATTACCAGGCTTACTAAACCAAGTTAAGGCTAGACCTGTATAGACATCATTACACCAATATTCGTATAAGAATGGGGACAGTAAGGATTACAGTAATTATAATGGAACAAGCAGTGGGAAAATTATATGCGAAAATGTTAGTAATAAGATTAAGAGAAAAAGTAGAACACCGGCTAGAGGGAAATCAGGCGGGTTTCAGGAAAGAGAGAAGAATAAAAGACCAAATCTTTATACCAAGACAACTGAGTGAGAAAGCAATTCGAACAAACAAGACAAGCATTTGATAGAATAAGAAGAGAGAACGTGTGGGAGACTCTAGAAAAAAGGAGCAGCGCATAACATCAAAGAAAATACAAAAACTTTATATGAAGATACGAGCAGCGCAGTACAAGTAAGAAATGGAAGCTCAGGCAGATTTAGTAGAACAGGATTGAAACAAGGATGTATATTAAGTCCATTACTCTTTAACGTGGTCCTAGATGAAATATTGAAGAGATATGGAAATAGGCTACAAAAAGTATAATATAGAAAATTGGAGAATGGAAAGTATAAGAATGCTACGCTGATGATCTAGTTATTGTGTGAAGCAGAACTACAGCACAATACAGATGTCCTGAATCAAAGAGCTGCAGAAAGCTAACATAAAAGAGAATATAAAGAAGACAATTCTGCACTAGGGAATATAGAACAAATTGAAAAATTCACCTCCCTGTGATCGACCATTAATGAGGTACCATGAAGGACGAAATTAATGATGGCATCGCAAGAACAGGAAGACTCTTCAATGGAATGAAGAAAACATTTCTCAGCAAGAAGGAACTAGTGGAAGAAGTAATATCCGAAATTGTTAAAATAGAAAGGTAGCCAAGCCAATACTCACCTTTGCCTGTGAAAGCTGGACGACAACTAAAAGATCACGAAGTAAACTAGCAGCAACAGAAATGTGATCTTTCGGGGAAGATACAACTAAAAACAAGAAAAGATCATATAAAATAAATAGAATTACCCTTACCACACCTATCAGTTCAGTGTCAACAGTGTTTTGGTGTGTTTCGCACGTTCATTGTGTGATGTTCATTGTGCAGTCTTCAGGTGTTGTACAGTGTTCGTCTTGAGCATTAGCCGGATTCGCTAGTGATACTGAATTCCCCAGTTCTCCACCGAGGATGGCAACTTAGTTGCCGAAATACGTATCTGGATTTTTCAGCAAGGTGTGGTAAGGGTAATTTTATTTATTTTATATTATTTGAGCCATAGTCTCCTTATTCTTATTTGCAAGAAAAGATAAGATAAGAAATGTAGAGTTTAGAGAACAACTACGTATAGTACCAGTAGAAGAGACGATACAACAGGGACAATTAAGAATTGGACAAGAAAGATAAGTAAAGAAAGTGTACGAAGCAAGAGGAAATGGAAAACGACGAAGAGGAAGACCAAGAAAAACGTGGAACAGGGAAGTAAGAAAGGCAGCGAAGCAGAAGGGAGGAAATCTCAAAGATATCCCAAGATTGACACAAAATAGGATAAATTGTAGGAAATTGTGAAGAAAATCAAATGACTTACGACTCCCACTCAGCCCACAGCCAAAAGCCATGCGGCTCAAGGATTAATTAAGTAAGTCAGATAGGTATTCTAATGTTGACAATACAATGTTTCGTTTTCCACGACGTATCCCGTTCAAAGGAATTAATTCGCCGAAGAAACGGCAAAGGCTGCGCTTCTTACACTCGTACTCGTAGTGGCAAACTCCTGCACAAATGCCCCATTTTATATTAACGGTAGTCGGTCTCGCCATTGTTCAGAAAACAAGCGGAGCGAATATTCAGATTAAGAGTGAACCGGGAGTCCGTTATGCGCTACAGTTCCCGACGCAACCTGCGCTAAGATCTTTCGCCGACTGCTTCTTGCCGTCGTTGTACCGTTTTCTTACAAGGCGTGAGAAGCAACGTACCTGACCGATAAAATCGATTATTTATGCGCGAGCAAATAGCATGAGGATACGAAAAAAGTGATTTGTATAAGTAAGAATTGTAATACGTGGAAGGACGATTGCCTCAAGTTAAGTTAAGCGATGAGAAGGACAATATTTTTTCTGTTAGCGTTAATGTTATCTTAGCAGAGATCTTTTTTAACCCATTACAGGCCACCGTGAAACTGCTGAAGACACGGTTCGTAAAGTATTTCGTTTGGGGACATCGCGTCGAGACATGCTCAAAACAAGAAAAACAGAACTGAGATTTGCATTCAAAATTCAAAATGGCGCACCAATATGGCGGTTCGAAAATCGGAAAATTTGAGCAAATTACATGAGAATCGGTATTTAGGGTTTTTGTTTCGGTCGTTGATAACAGATCTGCTGTTAGTTTCGACCAAGCACACACACGAAAACAAATCGAAACAAGGAAACAAGCAGAAATAGGACCAAACTAGAGATTAGTAAGAGCCAAATACCATGCAGGCATGATCCGAATAAACGATGAAAAGGAATATAGTAAAATGGCGATATATCATCATCATCAAGCCTTTCAACACTTTGGGCTATGACTAAGGGCTTATGACGTTTTCTATTTGACAAGCTGAACTAATCCTTTTGTTCCCTGCGCTTTAAAGTTTGCTATGAGGTATGGCGGCCTTTGTTATTTTCTCCATTCTTTTCTGTTCTCTGCTTTTGATCTCCAGTCGCTCATCTTCATCGTCTTTACGTCTTCCTCCACGGTATCTCTTCATCTTTTCCTTCGTCGTCCTCTACCTCTGGGCCATATCGGAATTCACCGGGTTATCTTTTTATCATATCCGTTGGTTTCCTTCTCATGATGTGGCCTGCTCATTGGAGCCGTTAGGCTTAAATGTCTTATGATATTTTCTCCTTCAAGTTGATCCTCTATTTCTTCGTTAGTTTTCGATCTTACTACTCCCTGTTCTGTGACGCGCGGCCCCAATATTGTTCTTAAAAATCTTCTTTCTACTATCTTCCTATTCTTTTTTGTCAATTGCTGTGGTCTCCACGCATAGATGATGACTGGCCTTATTGAAGTCTTGTGAAGCTTCATTTTGGTTTTCCTCGTTAGTATTTCGCTTTTCAGTAGTGGCCTATTTTGTCCTTTTATGATTCCTTCGCCCTCTGTCTCCCATTTCTCTCTATTATTGGCGATATACAAATTAAAAAACCAAGAGCTGTGAGAGAAATACCCACAAGAGATAGACAAAGAACTTAGATTATTGGGAAACAAGAAACGTATATGGAACATGGAGGAAAGATGGGAAAAACTTATTGTTAGAGAAACATAATTGAAAAAAGCGAAGGCGGCATGTTAAAGAAGGAAGACCATTAACTAAAAATAATGACGATGGTGGAACAATGAAGTTAAGTACCTAGTAAAAAATAAAAAAAAACTGAAAATACACAAAGACACAAAAAGAAGAATACAACGCAAAGAGACGAGAAGTAAAACAACTACTAAAGAGGGCAAAGAGAGAATCCTGAACAGAATTCGCGAGGGAAATAAACGAAGAACATGGAGTAAACAATATGACATTATGGACAAGCATCAAAAGTTTGAATAAGGAGAATTAAATGTATATATATATATTTCTCGTGACCTTTTTATACTTATCTCATATGATAGTTCTCTACCACAATTAGGTCAATTAATTTATCTAGTTATATTTTCACTGAAGAAGGTGTTCCGAAAACGTTTGTAAACGTTCTGGAAATATAACTATCATTCAAACCAGTCTTGTTTAATTCACCTAATTGCGGTAGAGAACTATCATATGCGATAAATAAGGAGAATAAGAGAAAGGAAATTAGAGGGATACAAGATGAATGAAACCAAATAAAGACGAAACAAAAGGAAGTACTAAAAGTGTGGAATAAACATTACACAACATAGAGTCCGGAACAAACTGAAGGGTAAAAAATATCAGAGGAATTCGGAGAAATAGACAAGGAAGATGTAGAAGACTCCTTACAGAGTACGAAAATAGGGAAAGCTTGGGAAGAAGATGAAATCAAGGATCAGAGGTGATCAAACAGATGGGAGAAAAAGGTTGTGGATCATAATTGAGCGGCTTGGGAATCCTAGAGGATCAAATAACAATAACAATAATAGGAAGAAAAGCTGATAATCAGATAAAAAAGGGGGAACAATCACAATGTGATAACTATAGAGCAATCTGTCATGTCCAAATTGGTTACAAGCTATATATAAAGATACAACAGAAAATATTGAGAGAATACGTAGAAGACAAATTTTGAAGACACACAAACGGCATTGGAACCAGGAAGACCAACTAACGACAACATATACATATTAAGAACACTCACAGAATGGAAGATAAAAGAAGGAGAAAAGCTGAAATTAGGAAACCGATAAACCAGGAAGCGATACTAGAAAAGATCAAAACGAAGCAATTAAACTGGTATGGGCATGTGGTGAGGATGAACCCAAACATACAGGCAAGGAAGATATTTGATGTGGGAGGATCTAGAAAAAAAGGAAGGGAAGATCGAGAAGGAAATGGATGGGCCAGATCGAAGACTATGGAAAGGAAAAACGAAAAATCCTAGAGGACCTAAACAGAACAGCAGGTAACAGCATAGGGTGGAAGAAATGGGAACGAGAGAAGAACCGGGACCCCAATCCGATACCTGGAAGAATCTGAAAAAGAAGAAGAAATGACCGATTGAATATGGCTCTCCAAAATGGCCCAAAATCAGACTTTACTCTCACTAACTGATGTGCAGTGGATGTAAATGATCAGAAAGTCATGTTATGGGGAGAATTTGGGCATATTGGTCTCGTAACTATCGCAATTGGTCGAAAAATTTCCAAGTTACCTGGAGGCTTTCCTAGTTTCTCTTCTGATGGTCTATTTTTATCATTTTTCTGTTGAGCTATCTGTAGCTCATGTTGATTTTCTTCACATTCTTGTTCCTCCAATAAATCTTCGAAATATGCTTTCCATTTCTTCAGTATTATCTCGGCTTGTGTGCCCAAGACATTTTAGCTTAACGGGTTAATAAAATTATTCTTATTACTATTATTATACCTCCCTTTTTACCTTCTTCATTCTGTAGCATGGTTGATTTTGTGTTTCTCATTTGTTTTAGCATTCCATAAAATAATTTTTGATTCTCGGCGTACGCTTTCGCCGTTTTTATCCAAACTCTTCCCTCGCATTTAGTTGCAGTTTAGTAGCTCTCTCTGCTAGATCTTCGACTACTTTCCTTTTATTTTTATATATGTTTCATACTGTTCAGCTTTGTTGTTGTTAAATACTTATTCCATGCTTGCTACGTCTCTTTAAGTTCCTTTTGAATTGTTTCGTTCCACAATGTTATTCCTTTTAGCCTCTTGTTTCTTATCCTAGTTGTTCCTTCCGCTAATTCGTTTGTTTTCTTTTTGAAATTATTCCATCTTGTTTCTATGTGTGTGTAATCTTCGTTCCGTTCATTCCTATTTCATTCGTTTCAGTATTTTTCTTTGATGTTCACATTTCTTAATTTGTAGGTCTTCATCTGTTTCTCAAATATTTTCTTTTTTTTTTTGTGGAATATCTTTCTGGCACTGTATCCCATCGATAAACTCCTCACCACACAATTATTGGATTAAATCGTGTGACACGTGCTTCGCTAGCAACGAGACTAGCACTTACAAGTCGAACTTTGGTGAATAAATCGCGATTTCTTCATTTGTATTGGTGCAAACTAAACTTCCCTACAAAAAACTTCCTCTAAAAATATGCCCTCGAGTTGTAGACGTATAACTTGAGGGTATATTTTTCTACCTAGTAGGATGAAAAATTATTCCGAGGAAGGTCATCCGCGTCATCTCGAAGGTCGAAAATACTTTGTCCATTACGCCTGACGGCACGTATCTCTTCTTGGGACAATTTTTCTGTTTACTAAATCCCGATGGGGAGGGTGAACTACCTCTCTTTCGCTCTCTCTCTCTCTGTGTAGTAATAAATCAAACAACACAGACCGACTCAAGGGACCGTCGCCTTTGTTTAAACAATTCGTATTCTTACGTATATGTATCGCTTCGTACGCACCTAGTTTTCGGGACGAATTTACACGTTTCATCAATTTTAAGTTCTGGATTTTCATCCGACAAGGGGTTGAGTAGAAGGAGTAGAGAAGAAGAAGAAGAAATAGGGAAGAAGAAGAAGGAATAGGGAAGAAGAACGAGAAGAAAAGGTTCTGGATTTTAACGTCGTATCTCGTGTCCATCATATACTTCGCTATCACAACGATAATATTCCACATGTTCTTTGAATCGTGTAGCTACTGCTACTGACAGTATGAACTGTCCTATGTATGCTTTATCACATTCGCTATACTCAAGTTTATAAATGCAGGACCGTTGTTCCGAAATTGTTTTATATTGTCAGGGTTTCTAATATTATTTGAAGTATCCTTCGATGTCGAATCCGCCTTCATATCCTATTAGCCATGTTAGAAACGTGGAGAAACTGCTGGAAGAAACATCATACAAAACGTAGGTAGAATTATCACTGTGGAACAAATTCAGGTTAGCAAAAGTTAGGTCGATTCTGAGAGTGAGGGGTGAAAATAGAGGCTAAATTAGAAGACCCGTATCGCGGCGTTTGTTTGTGTTAGTTCGAATTGTTTTTAATCGACCTTCGAACTTTGCAGTCAAATGCCGATTTTCAGCATATTGTTTATATGGTTTTTTGGCTATAACTCGTCGACTAATTGATATTTTTTAAATCTGTAAAAGCCAAATTATTGCTAGAGACCTGTGCAACAATTAAAATTTTTTAAAAAATTGATTTAGAAAATTTTTGTGGTGCTTATGAAGCAAAATGTTGGAAAAATTATTTGTTTTTCATGCTTTTTGAAAATATTTTCCACAAAACTAAGTCTTTTTTGCTTTCTGTTTGATCTATAATATGCTTCTCAGTTTCTTCAATAAATTTCATTTGAAAAGAAAACAATCATAATACAAAACTTGCGTTTTCCAGCTTAATATTAATTTACTTCTCATTTCTTATGTACCAATTTTGTTCAGTGTTGGTTTTGAAGAAACATTGGAAAAGAAATTAAAAAAATATGGAAAAAATATAATTTTGAAATGTTAGTTACGAAAACTTTTAAGTAAAAAATTAAATAAATTAAATTAATGATTTGGCGAGTTGCGGTTTAGCAGGCGGCTGTGGATCAACATCACTGCTCTCTCTAATATCTTGGTCATCGTCATCATCATCAGAAAGGTCGATAATTTCGTCCAACAGATTTTCTGGAATTTCATCTTTGTCTTCTCCTTCTTCCTCGTTTTCCTCGTCTTCCTCTTCTTCAAAGGTGTTTTTATACCACCAACAAATTTCAGCGAGTATTGCATGTGGAGATTTCTTTCCTCTGTACCTGAAACGAAAACAGTTTTCAATCGTTAACATGTTTAAATTGTGCACTCTGACAAAGATATTAGAAAAATCTAGGAATTCAAAATATGCACACTCTATAGTTACCTTATTTCAAATGGAAGCGCAGTTTGGTGATAACGTTCGCCTTGCTCATCAGTTGGCAACTGTTGAGCGAGTTGATCAAGATGCTGATGCAAGAGATGAATTTTGTACGACATATTAACCCCAATTTCATCGAAAGCTGCCAACATGTTTACAACAGATTGCCTGTAGTTGTCTTTGCGTTCTTTACCCAAAAGTCCTTTAATGACTGCTTTCAATGCGAGCCATGCATTTAATTCTCGGTCTGTCAGAACTTGGTCAAAATTTTGACGGCTCATTAGTTTCCGTATGTCGGGACCATTAACAACCCCTTCTTGAATTTTGGCGTTACTTAGTCTTGGAAAAATGTCTTTTAAGCGATTGAATACTGCTGGTCTTTTTGCGATACATTTCAAAAAATTTTAGCAATGCCAAGTTTAATGTGGAGCAACGGTAACAAAATGTTCATTTCAGGAACAAGACTTTCGTATAGCCTATTGTCTTTAGGCCATTTCCGTCCAATGCGACTATTCCAGTTATGCTGTTTGTACTGGTTTCTTCCTTTAATACCTTCTCCGTATCGTGAATCCCAATCGCACAAAAAACACGGATATTTTGGACGCCCAGATGCTGTTAAGCCTGTAATCAGTGAAACTATTTTGAGATCGCAGCAAATGCGCCACTGGTGTTGGTTATATTTGACTACTTCCAGAATGTGTTTCAAATTATCGAAATTTTCACTAGTATCAGTGCTATACGCAATCGGAACAGAAGGCATTCTATTTGTCTTGTGCAAAAGCACAGCTTTTAAGCTGATTAGTGAACTATCGATGAATAAACGCCAATCATCTTTTTTATAGGTTAACCCTATCGTCTCCATTAACTTTTCAATATCGTTGCAATAAGCGAAATTTTTTGCATCATTCACATTGAAGAGCTTTTCTAACTCTTTTGGCGTTTCCGATGTGCTGTTACTTTGGTACCTCTCGCCAGCAAATTATTTCCTTTCAAAAATGAAGACAATAGTTCTGATTTTTCTGAGTCAAACACAAATTTGCAACAACTCCATCCAATTGGTTTTGTGTCACTAGGATTGGGTCCTTTGATGTTTCATAGGATGTACCTACACCAGGGTCGTATTCTGAGATGAAATCCATGGATGTAGCAGCGGCGATTGTAGTACTGATATCTGTTTAAAAACCAATACTTCGGTATGTTGGTACTGGAACGAATTCTGAGTGCGGTAATGGTAATTGGACACTTGGCACTGCTACATAAGTTTTATTCTTTGCTTTCCTTCTATTCAAAGTTTTATGGTAGTTACATCCATAGCAATTTTCTTCTTGATGCGGGCTGTTGTCTAATCACATCATTGATATACCAAAAGGCATAGCTTTCTTCTTTCCACTTTTCCATTGCATAAGAGTTGAATAGCAATTAAAGCAAACTTTTTAGGGGCATAGTTTACGTCAGTGATAACCTCTTGCGAGAAATATTGTTTATAGGCTTCCAAAAAAAAATCACTCGCATTGCCACATTTTTCATCGCTTGCTATGAAACGTCCACAAATATTACAAAAATGGTCCATTTTACATTTTGGTTCCGACATTTTTTATACAATATATATTATACAATGTTTTTTTGTTATTTTTATGAAACCGATGCTTCTTCTTCTTCTTCTTAATCATATTCCTCTATCTACCTTTCGGTGTAAGGCTTGGATGGTGTCAAGTTTCCTATTTTCCATATAGTTCTCTCCACCGTTTTCTGTCTCCGGTCTGATCCTTTATGAAACCGATGCACTTAACTTAAATCAATCACAAAATGAAATAAGTTCCAAAAAATTAATAGCGAATTTTATCACGACCAAATGCCGATTTTCAGCATATTGTTTATATGGTTTTTTGGCTATAACTCGTCGACTAATTGATATTTTTTAAATCTGTAAAAGCCAAATTATTGCTAGAGACCTGTGCAACAATTAAAACTTTTTAAAAATTGATTTAGAAAATTTTTGTGGTGCTTATGAAGCAAAATGTTGGAAAAATTATTTGTTTTTCATGCTTTTTGAAAATATTTTCCACAAAACTAAGTCTTTTTTGCTTTCTGTTTGATCTATAATATGCTTCTCAGTTTCTTTTTTGTCTTCCCCTTCTTCCTATTTTTCCTCGTCTTCCTCTTCTTCAAAGGTGTTTTTATACCAACAAAACAACTTTTTTATTTTCAATCACCGCATAGGCAACGATTGTTTCTCTTTTCGTACAAGCGAACTAATTTCAAAAATAAAGATTCAGTTAAGACTCGGAACTCAGCCGAAACTGATGTCTTTTAATTTTCGCTCGGTCGTGATAAAATTCGCTATTAATTTTTTGGAACTTATTTCATTTTGTGACTGATTTAAGTTAAGTGCATCGGTTTCATAAAAATAACAACAAAAAAAACATTGTATAATATATATTGTGTAAAAAATGTCGGAACCAAAATGTAAAATGGACCATTTTTGTAATATTTGTGGACGTTTCATAGCAAGCGATGAAAAATGTGGCAATGCGAGTAATTTTTTTTTTGGAAGCCTATAAACAATATTTCTCGCAAGAGTTTATCACTGACGTAAACTATGCCCCTAAAAAGTTTGCTTTAATTGCTATTCAACTCTTATGCAATGGAAATAATTATTTGAGTTTGAAGTCAACGGCCAAAGAACTGTGATTGTAGGAATAATGGTCTCCTGACTTTTGTCATATTCGACTTATTCCGGTTCGAACTGATCGTCATATCGTTCATATTACCGGAATTCCTTCCTTCTTAAAAAACGAAAGTCCGCTTTGTACTTATCCGATATCGCAATTCCGTACTATTACTACTACTACTACTACCACTAATTACAACCGGGAGCGCTTCGCGGAGCACGCATTAATTTCGATAAATCGGTACGGCAACGCCGATTACAACATCGCTTTTAAATGCACCCACCTCAACTCTTTATTTCATTCTTTTTTAATTAACGTTATTTTTCCGTTACGTAACGACACCTTTTCCGAAAGAGAAAGCGCTCGCTTTTATTTCGTCGACAATTCGCACGCAATCCGTCGATTTTTCGATGCGTGAATTTGATACTTTATTTATGAAACTGTACCTACTATACAGGACAGGAAGAAGGTTGACGTCGGATACCGTTATCATCTGTAACGAAACGGGATTTCTCGCACGTGTGCTCGCATTGTTGTAATAACGATGTGGATGCGCGATTGTAAATGTATACGTCGCCTATAAAGGAGGGAAATCGTTATATATCCTGGTGCCAATCACCCGATCCCTATTTTAAAAGTATAATGGGACTCGATTTTGCTTGAGGAAATTAGTTTTGTGGTTGGACGAGCCGCTTCTCTTAGAAATTTGTTCGGAATTTCCAAAGAAAGATATCTTCCTTCCAGGAGAGGGCTCCAATGGATTTCAACGATGTAGGGGAACGGCGGGTACAGTGGGCCATTGATTCCTCAATCGAGAGATTTTGGTGTATACGTATATCCAAACTGACAAAACTTTTTACACAAAATGTTTGACAGCGGTCTAATTTTCGCCATTCTATCACTTAAATCCAGTTTGGAGTTGTCAGCAACATGTATGTAACGTTTTCTTGCCTGAAAGCGGTTTCGTGACATGTTGGAAATAAGTGGTAAGTGTGTATCCTCGTCCAACTGCCAATACATACACCCTCTGTCCCAAAAGTAACCGCAATAGTTCGAAATAAAGCACGTATGTATGTTATGTCCACAAAAATCATTGTATTTATTCGAAATATTCTCCATGTGCTACAATACATCGATTTGCACGGTCAACGAGTGCTTCAAACGACTTTTTCATGTCGATCTCTGGGATGGCCTTTAGGATGCCGTTCGTCGATCTTTGAATGGCGTCTACGGATGTATAACGAACTCCTTTCTGCTTCAAATGAAGACGAGAGAACAGGAAATAATCGCATGGGGACAGATCAGGCGAATACGGTGGGTGCTGTATCGAATATATTTCATTTTTCGCCAAAAAATCGGTGACAATCGTTGCTCGATGACACGGTGCATTATCGTGCAGTAATCTCCAGCTGCCTGGCTCGCGATATTCGGGCCGAACACGACGAATGCGACCCAGCAAACGCCTCATAACATCGAGGTAATATGCACCATTAACCTTTGAGCCGTATGGAACGAACTCCTTATGGATAATTCCCTTCGAATCGTAGAATGAAATCAGCATTGACTTGATTTTCGACTTCTCCATTCGTGATTTTTTCGGATTTCCTTCTTCTGGTGACCTCCACTCTGCGCTTTGACGTTTGCTTTCTGGTTCGTATTGAAAGCACCACGTCTCGTCACCAGTCACAATCGTTTTCAAGAAGTTTTCATCTGCACGGGCTCGTGCAATAATGTCTTTGGAGTGTTCGATTCGAAGCGTTTTTTGGTCGTCGGTCAATTTGTGCGGAACAAACTTCGAATTGACTTTCTTCAAACCAAGGGTTTCAGTCAAAATGCGCTGAATAGTTGTTTTAGGGATGCCAAGCTCTATTTCCATAAATCTCACTGACGATTTCTTCGAAATTTTCACAAATTCGCGCACTTTTTCCACATTTGCCTCGGCCAAAGTTGTCGAAGGACGACCGGCTCTTTCGTCATCGTTAACATCTTCTCTGCCTTTACGAAATCGTCGATGCCACTCCAACACTTGCCTCTTCGACAAACAATCGTCGCCATAAACAATTTGCAGCATTTCATACGTCTCGGTTGCAGTTTTTCCAAGTTTAAAACAAAACTTAATATTGACTCGTTGTTCGTGACTCATTTTCTGACCGTTTACGAAAAACACTCTCACAGGATGCGTGATGTATCAGCTGACTATGCACCAAATGTCATGAAAATTTGTCAGGTTGGTAAGGAAGAGTCCCACTACAATAATCAATCAACTATCAAGAGATGACGCCACTGGTTTCTGATTTATAGACGCATTACGGTTACTTTTGGGACAGAGGGTGTACGCTTCCTCGGTAAGGAGTGATAACCGCTGAAAAGTAGAATGCCAATATACACCTTTAGATCTTCTGCAGTAAAGTTTAATCTATGCATGTTGTGTTGTGAGGCGTATTTCATCGTTTGATCAATGATTAGCTGCACAATATCATTATCAAAAACTGTTTCAAATACTTCGACAGGAGATTTGCCTTCTAATGCAGTGTTCATATTACTCTTGAAAGTTTCAAAAATATAGTGCTAGGCATATCCATATTCATGGGTCTCTTTTTTCCATTTTATTGCCGATGGCTATAACATTGATTTTCTTAAGTCTGAAAGTGGGATATCATCTTCGCTGTCGCTACCTCCAAACAATTCAAGTTCTCCCGGAATATGTGGCAAATCGTCGCGTAATAGATAAATATAATAGATAAATTTGCTTCATCAATTTCATCTTCATCTGTTACACCATCGACATTTGAAGGAATTATGGTAAAATCAAAATTTGTGTGACTATTACTATCAGCATAATCAAATGCGGTAGCTAGGCTTTCAAATTTTTACCATAAAATATTTTAACGTCCATCGCCAAAGACTACAATTATTGTAAAAATTATTACATGCATTATCCCATTGTACTGAGACGAGTACACCAATATGCAAGCTTATCAAAAAACACTTTCAAGCACTTTTTTCAATGAATTTTTATAATTATATTTAAAACTTGTTATCTTAGCTTTACTTTTCACAAAAACATCTCCGCATTAAGCTCAACAGAATATAAACCAAATTGCAATGGCAGGTGCAAAATACGGAATCACTTGTTTAAAAAGAATGAGATTATTAGTTTACCGTTACACATGTTTTCTTTCTATTGATACATGTTTACTCTTTACACTCTTAAGTAATATTTAGAGCGAATAACTCTTAAAAAAGAGAGTTAAGAAAGAGCTACGAAGGCATAAAGTTAAGCAATTTTTTGTACTCAAGCGAGTACAGTGGGATCTAATGAGTTAAGCTAAATGGACGGTAGTTATTTATATGTGTTTTCTAAAATTTTACTCTCGGCACATCAGGTATGAAGTGGTAAAGCTATTACTGTGACGATTCTTTGATTGTTCTAATTTGTAATTTTTAGTCTGATGGTGCTACATAATAAATAGCGAAACGTTGCTTCATGTACTAGTGCGTTTAATTAATCGAACCTTTACTGTCCGAGACTCCGAAGAAATAATGCCAATAAAAACATATACATATAAGCTTTGATGAGACCCGGAAATCTAAAGGGAAATCAAACAAGACAATATCTTAATATATTGCAGAAAGGTCCATGACAAACGATAAATCATGTGAGATCTTATAAAGGAAAAAAAGAAGAAAAGTCAGCCCATAGTCTTGTCATAATAAATAATGCTGTATAGTAGTTGTAATAAGAAAAAGAAAACTGAAAGAATGGAACGTAGATAAACTGGGAAAAAAAAGAATGGCAAACAAAATGTGAAAAAAGAAATAAGCGAAGAAATGCATTTCGAAGAAGAGTAATGAGTTGAGGAACAGTGCTACAAACTACCCCATCTTACCCTAATCCTAGCCCTCATACCCTTTCGGGGTGTCTTAGTTTCTATTCTGTACTTGCTTCCTAATCCCGTTCCAGCTTATGTTTCTTCTTTCCGCGGCTTCACGCCCTTCCTCCGTCCAGATTTTCTCAGGTCTTCCCACCTGTTTTCTTTTGATTGGTTTGGCTTCAAACACTCTCCTCACCATCCTATCTCCATCCCATCTCAGCTTACCTTCCTAGATTCTGTCTCATATGGGCTCTATTTTCAAGTTTCCTCTGATTGTACTATTTCTCACTTGATCCATTTTCATTTTGTCTACTATCCTTCTTAGAAACCTCATTCCCGTAGTTTGATTTTTTGTTTCTGTTTCTTTTTCGTTGAGCAAACTTCCGAACCATAAGTGCGCATTGGGCCCGCTATTTTTTAAGATCTCAGTTTTGGTTCCCTTGAGTATCTTTTTTTTTTAATTTCTGGATGCTATAAAATAGTCTTCCTGCTGCTTTATTTCTTTCTTTTATTCGTTCATCGAATCTGCCATTCTCAGTCATAATTATCCCTAAGTATTTCAAGTTCATCACCTCTTCCAATTTTCTTTCGTTTAGAAGTATTTCACGTTTTTCATTTTCCATACTTTAATCATGGTCTTATTGTTAGTCTTTCCTCCATTTATTTTCAAATTGGCTTTTCAAGATTCTCACGTCTAATTGCTATGAGGACTATATCATCGGCATAGGCTATTTCCGACACACCCCTATCATATCTATGTATGCATGTTCAAGAATCCTTTGTTGTTACTGTTTTACAAGTCTCTAGCCTTTTTTATTATTTCATCCAGAACTACTGTGAACGGAACTGGGCTCAGAATGCATTCTTGTCTCACACCTTGAATCGTCTGAAAGTATTCTGATTTTTCATTATGCATTCTATCATGCTATAAACTAAAGGAACGAATTAACAGAGCAGGACAGAACACAGTATAAAGTAGGAACAAATGGCTTAATACAGCCTGAGGGCAAACAATGCAAAGTAAAAACAATGCGGGATCAAAATAGTTAAGGGCTGGTCAAGAAAACACCGTAAATATACACAGAAGGAAGAAAAAACAAACAAAATGAAGAAATACTGGAGGAAATAGAAAGTTGAAATAGAAAACACAACACAAAACTTTTATAGAGTTAGCTGGGGTTCATGGTTGAATATAGTCCGAGGGCAATTAATACAAAGTAAAAACAATGCGGGATTAAAATAGTTAAAGACTGGTAAAGAAAAACAGCAAACGTACAGGAAAGGAAGGAAAAAACAATTAAAATGAAGCTACTTTCTCCAGTATGAAAGTAGAAAGTGAAAATAGAAAGTACAATACAAAACCATTTCTTACAATTTTCTAAGGTTGGGGAAGAAAATGACAACAGCGACATCACCAGTTGAGGAAGAGGCACGAAGAAAATATTTTGAAGACCTCCACTTCTAGTGAGAAGGGGAGCGTATATCCTGTTGTCTTCCATGGGAGATAGAAGAGAAGAAGAGGACAAAGAACCTGCGTATGAAGAAGTAACAGGAAATATTAAAAAAAATAGGGTGGGATATAAAACAATCAAATATCGAAACCAATGAGGAATACGCTTCGGCACTGAACGCGATAGAAAAGCAGAATACGGGGCGCGGCCAAAAATTAAAAAGGCCAAAACGTACCTTAAATATGAGAAATAACAGTCGGATGGGATTTCATTCAAATTTCTTCAGATTTTGCAATAAGATAAAATTTTAGCCTTAACAAAATACCATTCTTGGATACCAAATAAATTTAGAGGAATTTGTATATTGAAAAATTTGCAATTGTAATCCAACATGAATAGAAAAAAATAATAAAAAATGTGTTGTTTATAATTATTGTTTTTTTATCATAGCATTTTTCTAAATGCATAATGCATGCTTTATCATCATCTACATTTTTTACAACTTGCGACTATCTCCTTCGTTTGCTTGCAGATTGCACGGTTCTTACGAGGCCCTCAAGTACGGCTCGTTACTGGACGGTCTGGCTGATCTGACGGGCGGCATAACCGAAAGCATTCCCATCAAACAGGACGTCACGGCGTGCTCCAGGCTCCTTCACAAATTGCTCGACATGACCTCGATCATAACGGCGGCCGTCCAACCCCGAATTATCAGATGAGAGCTCACACCGAGAAGCTGGCGAACGGAATACAAATAGGGACGAATTACAGAGTGTACGCGATCGAAAGGGTTAGTTAGTTCGTTAGGCACGAATTTTCGTAGAATTAAGTACGCGTGATGATGTATACTGTACGTGTCGAAGGAAAAGATGAAAGAAGTGATCGTAAAATTTGCTCGAAATGATGATGATGTGGTGAGATTGTGAGTTAAGTGTTTGATTTTTCTTTTTCTATTTTACTTTTCTTGTTATTGTTACCAACTTTTGGCACGTAGCTAAGGCAAGGGCCTTAGTAGTTCGAGTTAGATGCTCCTTTTGTGCTTGTGTTGTACCATTGTTTCCCAAAATTTCTCGTTTAGGTCACGATAATTGGTGGAAGACTTTTCTTTTTGTCCAATGTAAAAATGACATTTTCATCATCTGCTAGATGTGATGAGCCCAACTTTTCGACAAATTATAACTTCATATGAGCTTCATCCACCTCTTCTCGATTTTGCTTATTCCCAAGATCATCCATTGATAGTTAGTGTTAATAATGTTAAGATAGGCATCGAAACAAACAGGTTAGCCAATCTAAATCAAAGTATCGGTGAAATATGACATAATTTTTTATTTGCTGCTTTAGATCATCTCCAATGTCGAATAATGAATGAACCCAATATTTCGACAAATAATTTTCTATAACCTTCATTTATTTTAGAAATTTCGCATACCTCCAGTAATTACCTGACTTCAGGTGATTCTGTGACTATTCTCTAGGTCGGGGTTTCGTTTCGTTTCGTGTTCTAATCATCTCCATCGAGGGATGAATCCAACGTTTCGACAAATAATTTTCAATAATCTTCATTAAATCTTTAATTTTACATATATCCAGTAATTACCTGATTTCAGATGATTTAGGTCATCGTCCTTCAGATCGGCCATTTTGGGATGTCATTAATTTCTGGGGGTTCCGTTCACTCTCAAAGGTGCCATTTCACTCTTTTTCTTAGGTCATTTCCATCATCAAAATTATCCACTAAATTTCGTATTGAAAGCCGTCATGACAATAAAAAATATCAATTTTGGTCTAGTGTTAAGCTAGGCATCGAAACAAACAGGATAGCCAATCTAAATCAAAGTATCGGTGAAATATGACATAATTTTGACAGACATCCATTCCAACCAACATTTTCTTATCAAATTTTGCTCCTTGGATTTCAACAATCAAGATAGAGGCATAACCTAAGATTAAATAAAGCAACATTTGCATTGCAAACGGTTATCACAATTTTGCTTAAATGTTAAAATAATCGTAGAAATAAACAGGTTGGCTAATTTAAATCGAAATATCGGTGGAATATCACAAAATCTCGACAGGCATGCACCCCCGCCAATATTTTCTTGTTAAAACTTACTCGATTGGGATAATCAAAAAAGCGTCACCTAGGAGTAAATTAGAAAATTATCCAATAAGTATTAAAACCTGCTACGACAACGAGAAAAGTCAATTTTGATTAGGTGTCAAGATGGCCGTAAAGAACAGGTTAGCCAATTTAAATCGAAATATCGTTGAAATGTCACTAGATTTTGACAGACATCCATTCCCTCCAATATTTTCTGATCAAAACTTTCTCCTTGGATTGTGAAAATCAAAACTAAGCGTGACCTACGATTAAATAAAGCAAAATACTTCATTAAAATTCTTACTAAAAACTACTACGACAATAAAAAATGTTAATTTTGATCAAGTTTTGACATACATACATCAGTTGCAATCAATATTTTCCTAACAGAACTTGTTCTTTCGAATTGGATAATCAAAAATGGGGCGTAAACTAGGATTAAATACAGAAAAATTGTTCAATAAGATTCGTATTGAAAGCTGCTACAACAACGAAAAATGTCAATTTTAATCAAGTGTTAATATAGACGTAAAAACAAGCAGGTTGGCCAATTTAAATCGTAATATCGGTGAAATATCATAGAGTTTTGACAAATATGCGTTCCAATCAATATTTTTCCTAACAGAACTTGCTCTTTCGAATGGGATAATCAAAAAAGGGGCGTGACCTAGGACTAAATTAGAAATTCGTGTTGAAGCCTGCTAGGACAACGAAATAAGTCAATTTTGATTAGGTGTCAAGATAGCCGTAAAAAACAGGTTAGCCAATTTAAATCGAAATATCGGTAAAATATCGCAAGATCTTGACAGACATCCAGTACCAGTTTCTTACGAAAACATGCGCTTTTGATTGAGATAATTAAAAGAGGGGCATAACCAATAACTAAATAAAGCAAAATGGTCCTATAAAATTCGCATTGGAAGCTGCTACGACAACGAAAAATGTCAGTTTTGATTATATGTCAAAATAGTCGTAAAGGTAAACAGTTTAACCAATCCAAATCGAAATATCGGCGAAATACTTTAAGATTTTGACAGACATTCCCACCAATATTTTCTTACAAAACTTGTTCTTTCGATTGGGATAATTGAAAAAAGAGCATGGTCTAGGATTAAATAAAGCAAAATTATCCAATAAAATTCGTATTGAAAGCTGCTACGATGATAAACGTCAATGTTGATTAAGTGTCAAAATAGCCATAGAAACAAGCAGGTTAGCCAATTTAAATCGAAATATCGGTGAAATATCATCAGATTTGAATAAATATCTGTTTCCACCATTATTTTGGACGAATCCAACGGTTCGACAAATAATTTAGTATAATCTTCATTCGTTTAAATTCGTTAAAATTTCACATATCTTCGGCAATTACGTGATTTCAAGTGATTCAGGTGATCCTCTTCCAGACCGTGGATTTCGGCAAGTCACGAATTTGTGGCAGTTTTGTTTACTCTGAGAGGCAGCAATTTTGTTTCGCTTCCTAGGACATCCCCATCGTCTAGCTATCAACCAACGTTTCGACAAATAACTTTCCACAATCCTCATTAATATCCTGAAATACAATAATAACAATTCTTTTCCTCTTTTAGGTGAAACCCTAAGGTTTCACAGCATTAGGACTTTAACTTACTCACTCAATCCGTGAACATTTCTATCTTTTGGTGTGCAAGGTGTTAGGCCTTTAAATGAATGAATAATATGTTGTATCCTTGGCTTTCTTTAAATGAATGAATAATATACCGTATTGTTGTCTTTACGGACGTTAAACACTGAGGTGGTAAGGGCGAGCAGAATATCAGTTAAATCTAGTTGATACAATCTGATTTAGAACTTTTCGTTCTTCAGGTGGAAAAATTCAGCGGAGAAGGCGTCCAGCTGGTAAAACTTAGGAACCCCCTCGGACCAGCGGCGGAATACACGGGACCATGGTCGTCAGAGGCGGCCGAATGGTCCGAAGCGTCACCCCACGAGCAAGAAAAACTTCAAGCCAAACTCACCGAAGAAGAATTCTGGATTCCCTACACCGAATTCATCAAGACCTTCACCCATTTAGAAGTCGTACATCTAGACAGCGATACCAGCCGAGACGAACCGAGCCTCCACAATAAAAACACGTGGCAGATGAGATTGTACCAAGGAAATTGGCAGCGAGGCGTCTCGGGCGGCGGTTGTCGAAATAATCCCGATACCTTCCACATAAACCCGCAATTACATTTGCTCCTCAGCGAAATGGAAGAGGTGATCGTTTCGTTAAACCAGCACAGTATTATGGAGCCGAAGGTGATAGGTTTCACGGCGTATTCGTTGCCGAAAAGTACGACCGAATCTATCGGGAGGTTGTTTTTAAAAAGAACAAATCGCTGATTAACTCGCAATATACGAATAGCAGGCAAGTCAGTCATCGGTGTCAGTTGGAACAGGGCGGGTATCTGATCATACCGACCACGTTCGAGCCCGGACAAGAATCCGGGTTTACGTTAAGGGTTTATTCGAGCAAACCATTGAAATTGAAACTGCTGGATACACCTCCTTGCTTGGTAAAATCAGCCATCGTTAAGGCACCACCGCTGTTGGACGGGAAAAGTTTCAGTCAGTACGAGGCCGTTTTCTTGCAGCTGGCGGACGAGCACAGGACGGTGAACGCGTTCGAATTGCAAGAATTACTGGACGCTTGTCTGCCCAATGATTACATTAAGAGCTGCGCGAGTATAGAAGTTTGTCGACAGGTCGTTCTGACGTTAGACGTAAGTTTGCTGTCCGGTTTCCGAATTTGATTTGAAGAAAAAACTTCCTTTTTGTAAAGTTTCGCCTGCATAGTGGAAACTTCTTTCAAATCTGAAACCGGTGAGCGAAGCCTTGACACATACCAGATTTAGAAAGGAGTTTCTATCATTTCTCATAAATCCTTTTTGGTAAAGATAGAGTCATGTTGCTCAAGAAATTGTTTAGTTCCTTTGCTTAAGTTCCTTCCTCGAAATCTTTGATACTTGGAAAGAACCCAAGCACCTTGGGCAAAAATTCCGTGCTCCCCAACCAAAAATCTTTCCAACCATTTCCATGTCGTTTTAATTTCTCAAGTTTGTCCTCTCCCACCCCTAGAATCTTTCCCAATTTGATTTAAGCAGAAAAAATTTCTTTTGTAATTCGTCATCTCCGTAGTAGAAACTTTTAATTTTGGGTTTTGCCGAAGTTGGTAGTACGGAGGACGAAGCCCAGACATCAACTAGTAACACAGCAGCAAACTTCTAAAGGTGTTTCTACCATTTCCTACAATATTTTTGACTTTTGGTTAAAGTGGAGTCCTTTTCCTCACTCAAGAAATTGCCTTTGTTTCGGTCCCGTCATTGAGATCCTTGGGCTTGGGGAAGAACCAAAGCACGTTGGACAAAACATCGTTGTTTTCCAACCAAAAACCGTTCCAACCATTTCTTTTATTTTCAATTTCCCAAATTTGCCCTCTTCCAACCCCAAGAATCTTTTGCAAATTTGATTTAACAAGAAAAATTTCTTTTGTAAATCGCCATCTCTGTGGTGGAAGCTTCGTTTGGATTCTGTGGAAGTTGGTGGTACGGAGAGTGAAGCCATCAACCAATAACACACAGCAGACTTCTAAAGGACTTCCTACTATTTCCCACAAAATTTTTAACTTTTGGTTAAAGTAGGGTCCTGTTCCTCAAGAAATTAGGTTTGTTTAGGTTCCTTCCTTGAAATCCTTGGGTTTTTCGGTTGCACGATGGGCAAACCTTTATTGCTTCCCAACTAAAATCTTTCTAACCATTTTTTTTTGTTTCAATTTCCCAAATTCGTCTTCTTCCACCCAAAGAATCTTCCCAATTTGGTCTAAGAAGAAAAGCTTTCTTTTGTAAATCGTTAATCTCTGTGGTGGTAACTTCGTTTGGATTCTGTTAAAGTTGGTAGTACAGAGATCGAAGCGAAGCATCAACTAGTAACATATAACACACTTTGGAAGGACTTTTTACCGTTTCCCACAATTTTTTAATACATTTGGTTTAAGGTGGAGTCCTGACCCTCAAAAAATTGTCTTTGTTTAGGTTCCTTCCTTAAAATATTTGGGTTTTGGCAAGAACCCAAGCCCGTTGGACAAAACATCGTTGCTTCCCAACTAAAATCTTTGCAACCATTTTTGTTCGTTGTTTTAATTTCTCAAATTTGTCGTTTTCCACTCCAAGAATCTCCAACTTTGATTTAAGAAGAAAATCTTTCTTTTGTAAATCGTCATCTCTGTGGTGGAAACTTCGTTTGGATTCTGTTAAAGAAGAAATTGTGTTTGTTTAAGTTCCTTCCTTGAAATCCCTGGGTTTTGAGAAGAACGAAAGCACGTTGGGCAAACATCGTTGCTTCCCAACCAAAAACTGTTCCAACAATTTCTTGTTTCTTTCAATTCCTTTAAATTTGTCCTCTTCCTCCTCGAGAATTTTTCTAAATGTCTAACCGATAAGAATTTCCAATTTTTTAATTCTAGACTACGGGAACTGGAAGACTGCAATTCTCCGATTTTAAAGACTTGATGTGTAGCTTAAAGTACTGGCAGACCGCTTTCAAGAGCCACACGAAAGAGAAAACGGGAATCCTCAAAGCGGAAAGACTAAGAGACGCCCTGTTGGAGATCGGTTTCCAACTGAGCAGCGACGTTTTAGCCATCCTAATTTTGAGATACATGCGAAAAGACGGTACCTTACGTTTCGGCGATTTCGTATCGGCCATCCTACACTTAACGGTATCCTTCAGTAAGTCGAGATAATCTGAAGGAGAAGAAGAAAATCTTCGATTTTAACGATTGCTTTTTTAGGTATATTCGAGTCGAAAGATCCATTGCAAAACGGAAACGTCAAATTGAGTCTGGCGGAGGTAAACTTCTTAAAATTCTTGAAGAAAAAAATTGTATTCTATTTAATTTTTGCATGTGTTGCAGTGGCTCAAATCGTCGTTAACGTGTTAGAAGTAAAGTTGAAGGAAGGAAAGAAGGAAAAGAAAGACGTATTCTTTTAAGGGACATTGTACATAGATAATTGTTTTTCGGCTTTGTATATTTACGAAAATTCCACTTATTTTTGTAAGTTTTGTAATATATTTTGTGTAAGAAATATTTATAAATAATAAATAAAATTTCGTGTATAAAATTTGTCGTTTCCTTTTCACCCCATTACTGCTTAAAATAAAAAAATTTCGACTACTAAAGGATTTGATAATTAACTTCTTCAAGAGTCGTAGTTCAATCGATTAACATATATGTATTCTGGGTAACCAACTTAGAGACGGGTACTCCCCGCATCGTAATCTATGGCCCTTTCGTTATACTATTACATTAGAAAATAAATAAAATTACCCTTACCACACCTTTCTGAAAAATCCAGACACGTATTTCGGCAACTCAGTTGCCATCCTCAGTGGAAAACTGGGGAATTCAGTATCACTAGCGAATCCGGCTAATGTCCAAAACGAACATCACACAACGAACACTGTAGAACACCAAAACAATGAACATCACACAATCAAGGCGCGAAATACACCAAAACACTGTTGACACTGTGACACAGTGTTTTGGTAACAGGGTAACTGGGTAACAGGGTAATTAGTCCCCATGTATAACACGCAACGTATGCACAAGCATATTCTATCGCAGAATCTATTGGATAATCACAATCTGGAACTGATGACATTAATATTAACGTATTGTTTGACTGTGCGACTGCGTCATGACTAATGAGGGTCGATTAAGATCACAAGAAGATACATACATTTGGCATAAATACATTAAATTAATTTTATTTAATAATCAGTAAGTGTATATGTACTAACGCAGATATCACATCGGTAAACACCTCACCACGACAAAGCACGTGTCACCGCTTTTTATTATAAACAATTGTGTGGTGAGGAGTTTACCGATGTGATATTTGTCTTAGTAAATTACACCACAGTCCTTGCAAGCACCTTCATCGTATGTGTAGTAGTATATATTAAATATTGTCTTGTCTGGTAAACATTAAATATATATAATTACGCCTTCCTTTTCTCCGCAATTATATGGAACAGCGGTTGCCCAACCAATAGATGCGGATTCGCACGTGGTTGTTAAAACTAATCTCGATTCGTGGTGTTACTCTGAAGTGATAACTTAATTTTACTAACATGTAAGTTGTCTACCCTGTGACCGCCTAGGGAATTTTAATTTCCAACTAACGTCACCGTAGTAAGATACAGCAGACTAAATAATGTTCAGTAAATAGTAGTACAGCGTATCGCGATGTAGGTGATTTTCTCGATTACCGCCCCGAATAATTTAATTAAGTTCAAACTTACCTAGAACATATCGGTTCGAAAGTGGAACGCATAGATTTCGAGAAAACGCCTTACGAAGTTTGAGCAAAAGGCTTAAAATAGGGGTGAATATAGGGCGAAAATAGGTAAACTTCAAGCGCTCGTAGCGCCTAAACTATTAACGATAGAAAGCCGATTCGGGGATGATTCTGGATCAGAAAAACGCGCTCTTTCGAATTGTGTAGAAGAAAATATCGTAGCTTGAAAAGAATCCACTCCGAGGGTGCAATTTAGCATTTTTTAACGATTTTTCCGCGGTTTTTCGCGATTTCCTCGATAACCGTTGGAGTAAAATAAAAAAACCTACGCCGTTGAATTCGCCTAGTCAAGACGCGTCGATTGGTGTAGGATTGAACGTCCTAAGTGCCGTATTAACGAAAACGGGTATGCGATTTTAGCGATTTTTAACGATTTTTAGCGATTTTTTGCGGTTTTTTGCATTTTCTCGGCAACCGTTTGAAATAACCCAAACAAATCATATACCGTTGAAATCAGTGCGTCAAGACGTGTGCGTCGATTGGTGTATGAATGAACGCCATTCGAAATTCAGGAGCCTTCGATGTAAGGAGCATTAGGCTCAACTGCCTGTTGTATTGGTCACTAAAACCTAACAAGAAAACAAGAAAATAAAGACAAGCAGCACCATTTATGTTAAAAACATCCTTTTCCTTTATTTTTATTAAAACGTATTCCCCGACGATATCACCTACCCGCTACCAAATTCAAAATTTTGGGTTGCATCGGTTGAGCGGATCTACCATGGACGGCATGCCACCTCCGTCGCCCGTCATCGGATTCATCGGCTCGTTAGCGCTTCCGCAATTGCACATATCCGCCGGCGGAGCGACATTCGTGTAGGAATGCTTGAGGAAGTTGACGTGCCCCTGTAAATTCCTGATCCTCATCTGGGCGTCTTCGAAATTCTCGTTCAGATTATTGATCTGAGCTTGCATCTTTTGCCTGATCTCGTCCCTATCCTTCTGGGCCGCTCTGGTCAGAGCCCGACAGCACGCCAGTTGTCTTTCCAATTCGGTAATTTGAAGTTGCATCGACCTCCGGATCGTTTCGCAACGTTCTTTGGTACGGGCGATTTGACGAGCCGATTCATCGCGGACGTTTTCGACCTCCGCCGAAAGTTGAGCAACTTCGTGAGCTTTCTCCGAAAGTTCCTGTTCCGTTTCCTCGACATGCTCTTGAAGATCCGCCAATTCTTGTTTGAGTTTATCGTTTTCTTCCGAGGCTTCAGCGAGTCTAACGCCGCATTCTTCCAGACGCTGCTTCAGTTGTCCTAAAACAGCAAATTTGAAATTTTGACATATATCATTGATTGTATCATCTACACGTTTGGGATGACAGAACCAGATAGAATGCTAATCATTTTAGTTTTGAGGTTATGATATAAGAAAAAGCAAGCATTTTCTTGTCTCCTTTGAGCAAGAAGTTTCTCCATTTTTTAATGAATCAGGAGCAACAACAACAACAACAACAACAACAACAACAACAACAACAACAACAACAACTCACCGACTTCACCAAGACCATCCTTTTCGCTGCCTTTAATCCTCTCCAGCTCCAATTCCAATTCCCCGGCCTAAAATGCAATTGAAGGTAAATTGAAATTTCCACCTTTTCTTGAAAGGGAAATCACCTTATCCCTGCAAGTTTGCAGATCCTTCAGCAACAACTCGTTCTTCCTTTCGGCCAATAGATGCATCTGTTGTACCTCCTGAAGTTTCTTCTGGGTCGCCTTCAATATGTCCGGTAGGGGCGTCAGTTCTTGTAGCTTTTCTTGGAATTGATTCTTCACGCGTTGAATCTCCAAGTTGACCTGCTCGCCGATCCTGGCGTTCTCCAATTCCATCATATCGATTTGACGCCGTTGTTCTTCGACCGTTTGTTGAGCTTGCATGTACTAAGAAATGACGAAGATGTGAGAAATTCAGGATTCGATCGGAGAAATTGCGATAATTCTGGACGTTTTGGAATACATTTTGGAGGAATACATGTGTATTTTTCCGATACTTTTACTTAAATTTAATATTGAATACTACGTATTACGAAAAAAATTGATTGGGCAGTCAATGTGTCAATCAATACCGGTATCAGCGTAGCGATTTTTCACTTTGTATTTTCAACTTTTCAATCAAGAAAAGTCAAGAAAACACATGCATTAAGTGTAAATTCCTGACTTTCGGAATTCAACCTGAAATTATTACTTTATTGCTTCTCAAGAAATTGATCTCAAATGAATGTTCACGTGTTTCTGATCACATTTAATACTTTCATATGTTAAACCACCTTGAGGCAGTACAGAAAAATGTGCTCATAATTATTATAGGTTTCAACAGTTTATACTACTGTTCAAAAACCTTACATTATACAATTGAGGATTGATTTGACTATAGGTATAATTGATCAAAAATGTTTTGGGATGCTTGGTCTGAAAACAATGTCAAGCACATTTTTACTTTCTAAAAGTCAAGGCCGTGATGACAATTAACAAAAGAAACATTTCCTGTTAAAGTAAAGCACCATTTTGGTCAAGTTGTTCGGAATGTGAAATTATGATTCTACGCAAAATTTCAGAAATATTGAGTCGCTTTGGCTAAAACAGTATTTGTTTTATATTCTTGCATTGTAACTACTAACGTATGTATCTTCAAACTGACATTTATTCCAACTTTTTTCTTTAAAGCGATTTTTGCGGCGTTCGAGACGGGTCGATCAGCGCGGGTTTGAATGTCCTACATCATATAGAGATCGAGATTTTATTATTAGCGATTTTTTGGAGTTTTTGCGTTTTCTCGGCAACCGTTTGGAATAAAAGAAACAAATCGTTCACTGCTGGAATCAACTTGTAGAGACGCATCGATTGGCGTGGGATTCAACGTTCTAGGTCAAATATAAATCGAGATTTGAGCTATTATTAGCGATTTTTGATGCTTTTTTGCGCTTTCTCGGCAATGGTTTGGAATAAACTATACAGATCGCATACTGTCGGAATCAGCTTATTGAAACGTATCGATTGGCGTCAGATTGAACTTCTTAGGTCACATAGGAGTCAATATTTTGGCTATTATTAGCGATTTCTTGGACTTTATTGCGTTTCCTCGGCAAACCGTTTGGAATAAATAAAACAAATCGTATACTGCTGGAATCAACTTGTCGAGATGCATCGATTGGTGTGAGATTTAATATTCTAAGTCACATAGGAATCAAAATTTTAGCTATTATTAGCGATTTTATGGATTTTTTTACGTTTCCTCGGCAATCGTTTAGAATAAATGAAACAAATCGTATACTGCTGGAATCAACTTGTCGACGCGCATCGATTGGCGTGGGATTCAACGTGTTAGGTCACATAGGAATCGAGATTTGAGCTATTATTAGCGACTTTTACGCTTTCTCAGCAACCATTTAGAATAAACTAAATAAACCATATATTGTTGGAATCAGCTTGCCGAAACGCATCGATTGGCGTCGAATTTACTGTTCTAGGTCATATAGGAATCGATATTGTGGCTATTATTAGCCTTTTTTTTGGAGTTTTTGGGCTTTCTCAAAAACCGTTTAGAATAAACGAAACAATTAAAATATTGTTGGAATCACCTCGTTGAGACGCGTCGATTGGTGTATGAATGAACGCGATCGGATGCGGGAAAACTTTAAGCGTCATCAATGCTTTACCTTATTCCGATATTCTTCCATTTGCGCTTTGTGCTCCTCCACCAACGCCCTGACCTCTTCCAATTCATCTTTCACCTCGCGATATCTCTGTTTCGCCACCGACAATTGTTGCTCGAGTTCCGTCGTTTGCTCCTTGTTTTGACTGGTCTGCAATGTAACAAGATTATGCGCCCGATTACGTACAACGAATCGAAAATAAGACGAAGACGAGGAAGAAAGGAAGCTTTACCAATCTCTTCAAATCTTTCAATTCCTTGTGTAACTGGGCGCATTCCTTCATCTTGTCGTCTAGCATCTTCCGAAGACTATCTCCGTCTTGCCCGGCTCCTTTCAACTTATCGATTTCCGTTCGTAATCCGGCCACTTCCGTCAGTTTACCTTTATAATCCTCCTGGAGGTAACTGTATTTTTCCCTCATTTCCCGCAACTGTTGCTCCAGCGACGGTCCCTTGTTGAGATTGCAGGGCGCAGGACAACAAGAGGGGCACGGTGGCTGGAAAATTTCGGGAAAATAAGATATAAAAATCTTCGACGATCGTCGAAAGAATATACAGGACGTTGACACGAAGGAGCGGCGGGACACGGATGACCTGCCAGACACGTAGGAGGCATGGGGCAAGGAAAAGCGCTCGGACAGGACATCGTCGGTGGAGGACAGACGTTGGGGCAGGTCATCATCCTACGATGTTGTTCCAAATGGATCCGCTCTTGTCGTACGGCGACGAGCTCGCTCTGCATGACGCGGACTTCTTCCTCCATTTCAGACAGTTGTTTCTCCTAAGGAAGATAAAACGAAAGGATGAAGAAATAATGTTCTTACATTTGGTCTAGTTGGTGTTACCTACCAATTGCTGTGTGGTCTCCGAATACTCGTTAAGTCTTCCTTCCACGTCCGCCGGACATATCCCTTTTCCTTTTCCACAAGGCATCTTCTTACGTTGTCTGGGGCTATCCTACGGAAACGATAATAAGGACGAATTTGCAAACTTCAAAATGAAAAATTGACATGTACGTATGTAAGTTTCGATCGTTTTGGCGTGTCGATTTTGCAAGGACTTCTAAGTTGAAATATGATGGATGTCGAAAGAAAATCGATCACGTTTACCTGAAGAAATTTAAACAGGCGATAATGCACAGAAAATTTTGACTTTATCCGACCAAAATAATACCGAATAGTTGTATGAATAACAATGTCAGAATGACAGAAACTTAATTGTAATGCAGTACAATTAAGGATGTAGATGTGTGAACACGGTACGGTAATCTAACTAACTCAATATTTTTCGGAAACACAAAATATTACCAATAGTAAACATGCCTGTGAAGTATGAGGACGATTCACTACATATTCATTGAGATATACTAATTTAAGAAGTTGCATTCTTACATGAGCTCTTACAGGACTACTCGAAAATAGCTTGACGCGACGCCCTTCAATAAGAAAAAAGCATAAAATAAAATCTTAACTCGTTCATAAATTTTCAGGAACAAACAGATAAATATTCAATTAAAGTTTTTAGCCTATTTTTGTTATGGTTCACTACTGAATTTGTTATAAGATTATAAAAAGTTGCCAAATAAAATTCTCCTTTTGCACGTTCATAGCGTTAGATGTATAAAAGTATGGCAACACCGCATCTATCCTATATCGTGATTCTCGGTAAATTACCAACAGCTTCATGCCATTCAATTCAAAAGTTTTTTCGGACTTTCTTCCCGCATTACTTTTCCCGACTTTTTGGGAACGGATTCTCCATTCGCACACGTATTTTGTTACAAGTTTACCTTTCCAACGATACATGGCTTCGATGTTTTTCTTTTCTCAATCTAAACACGAACACGATTTTCTCACCTAACTTCACGGCAAATCGACGCGTCATTTGGATAGACCACTCCCACCAATTTACCAAATAAAACCATTAACCATACAGTGTTGTCATGTTTTCTCATTCATTTTTCTATATCAATTTTTTTGTATATTTATGATTTTAATTGAAAAATTCAATTAATACTTGAATACTGTGATACTTTTGTGGGCATGCAAACTTAATTCGATCACTTTCATCGTTATACCAACAAATTTATATTATTTTTATGCCGCACGGTTGGCTCCCGGTACAGTTTGAGCGTTTGACAAGTAGTAATTATTGCATAAATTTCAATTTTAAGCAATTTAAATGAAAGAATCTGCTTGTAGACTGAAACCGAAAGACTTTTTATACATATCGGCTAGTTGAAAATATTTTTGTACGAGAAATAGACACTACAAACCGAGAAATTAGAAACCCCAAAATTTGATTAAGTTTTTGCACAAACTGTCACACATCTACTTCCTTAAGTTGGTACTAGTCTCTACCACTCAACTGTCATTTAGAAAAGTCATACATTTTAACATCTTAGAAAGTGTAAAAGAGTTGCTAAATTGCTGAACATTATACTAATATTTGCACGTATATTTGTAGGAAAAGGATGGAAATTATTATAAATGTATTATAAATTGTATTTACGTTATTAAATACATAACAAAACTTAATTTGAACGTAACTTGAACGCTTCAAGGTAAGACCGTTTTTCTTAAATTGTGACGCTGGGATGCTTTTCCCGCGAAACTTTTATTGCGATAATTTATCACCCTTTAGGTCACCTTTGCGGTGATATAATTTTTTGCGAAAATCGAATGCGCCTCGTCCCTAACTTACTCCGCACCTAAGTATATGAACAAGCAAATCTGGCAGAAATAAGCTAGAAAAATTGTGTTCGCCTAATATGAAAGCGTTTACAACTCAAAAAGGCACCAATACGACTATCTACTCCCGTTTGCAATTTCCAATATCCACGAGTTTACAAATGACATTATCAGAGAATGACCAAAAGCTAATTCTAACAATAAGAGTAAATCCAAGCAAATTCTAAGGCTTTAAACTCAGTGGTAATTCATCTTTACGCTATGAATTAACTATTACAACAAGTTCTGTGTTCGTACCACTTACGAGTGACAATGTCAGAATGGCTTCAGCAGTCTAATTATGAAGAAATATGAATCAACACGAACCTAAAAGCACAACTCGAAATACGATAATTTCTACAACTGTGAAGAGCGTTACCACGACAAGTTCTCACTCAAAATCACTCAAAATCACTCAAAAACTTACGAATGATAATGTCAAAATGACCAAAATCGATATACGTGGGAGGTGTGACAATTAATTAGCGGGACTGATCCGGAAAATCT
The DNA here is from genome assembly GCA_038088585.1 of Chrysina gloriosa. Classification (NCBI taxonomy): domain Eukaryota; kingdom Metazoa; phylum Arthropoda; class Insecta; order Coleoptera; family Scarabaeidae; genus Chrysina; species Chrysina gloriosa. The sequence goes on from CM076087.1 coordinate 102,829,992, forward strand.
AGTTTATTGAAAACTTATTAGAAGCAGCTTCAATATACCACCATCCCCTCCCCTTTCCATATTTATGCACCGCTACTTTCGTTGTCCGAAGCAATGCTGCAGATCACGAAATGTCAATCTCTTCGTAAATAAGAATAAGGAGACTGTGGCTAAAATAATATATAAAATAAATAGAAATACCCTTACCACACCTTTTGGAAAAAATCCAATTACGTACTTCGGCAATTAAGTTACCATCCTCAGTGAAAAACTGGGGGAATTCAAAAGCACTGCACAATGAACATCACACACTGAACGCCTGCGCAAAACACACCAAGACACTGTTAACACTGTTGTGTTTCGCGCGTTCAGTGTGTGATGTTCACTGTGCAGTGCTTTAGTGCTGTATAGTGTTCGTTGCGTGGCATTCGTCTTGAGCATTAGCCGGATGTCGCTGATGATACTGAATTTCCGCAGTTTATCACTAAGGATGAGAACTTAGTTGCCGAAATACGTATCTGGATTTTTTCCGAAAGGTGTGCTAAGGGTATTTTTATTTATTTTATATATCAATTTGTTCAACAAGTCTCCCGTTCTAGCATTGACTTCTTCTATTGACTCAAAATATTTTCCTTTTATTGTACTTTCCACTTTTGGAAACAGGTGGAAGTCGCATGGAGCAAGATCTAGTGAGTATGGTGGATGGTCAAGCGCAATAATGTGCTTGCCCGCTAAGAACTGTTTTGCAAGAAGCGAACTGTGCGCTGTCGCGTTGTCCTGGTACAGAATTCACCACCACAACAGATTTCATCTTTTCTTCCTCGATCTCGACGCAATGAACGTCCTACTAAAGCAAGGATTAAAAAGAAGCTAAGCTAAATAGAAAGACGGAATAAGGCGAAAGGATCAAAATCGCCATACAAGATTTGCCCAGTTCGGTTATTCAATTATCACACCTCGTATATAGCTACAGTCGCTACAGATTCAAAAAATTCTTAAAGCTAAGCTTATAGTTCGGTCACTTACCCCTTTGCAAGAAGAATGCATAGTATGCTGTAAAATATCACTAATGTTAACAACACCTTTTACGTACACTTCAACCTGTTCTTCCTTTATTTTTTTTTTTACTTTTTTTTGATAGGAAAACGTAATTAATACCTGAGCTTTTTCTAATCGATCGTTGAGGAGGTTGTTCTCTTTGACGATCATACGCATCTCGCCCTGTAGACTGGTCAGTTTACGCTGAAGACTCTCGACCGTGTGGTCTTTGTCGATGAGGTCCTCTTGGAGCTGGTATCTACAAAGTTGGGGGAAGGATACGAAACGATGAAACGGCGAAATGACGGAGATGACGTTGAAAATCTCAAGTTTGAAGAAAAATATATTCTGGATTGCTTAATGTAAAGTATTTTTGTGCATCAATCGTTTATGGTTATTTTAAATTCTAAAGTTAACGTTGACGATGGTTACGGTCGTGTCTATTTATGACTTTCTTTGCTCCCTTTTAAAATGGTTTTTCGTATACTTTGCAAGAACACATAACAATGCAGCTCTGATCGGAACTATTTCCTTAATTTTGGAATTTTCAATTTGTTTAAATTCCACAAATATCTTGAACAGCTTTGTCCGGAAGGAATGAACAGGATCCAAAAGTCAGTGACACAATGGACCTTTGATGACTTACAGCCTTTACTTAAAGTTTGGTAACTCGGGACTATAAGGGAAAATGTGCCTTAACATTGTTTCATAAGCATAGAGATCGAATGAACGCATTGAACGTGCGACCAATTTCTCAGGAATAATGGCTGAGGAGCCTAGTTCCAGAAAAGAATTGGATCCAAAAAGGAACAGTGACAATATAGGTTACCGATGACCTACAGCCTTTACTATAGGTCTGAGAACATGATTCTATAAGGCAAAATTTGTCTTAGCACTGTCAATCGTAGAAGTTAAGTGTAGGATTTGAACCTGTGTGCTAGTCCTCGAGGCTCCGAAGAAAACAATGACAACGTGAGTAGTGTCTATTCCCGATGGGGTCAAACTGATAAGTTCAACCAGAGGGGGTGAAAATCTCTATGAAACTGTAACGATGTGGGCACCGCTACTTCTCCATGAGTTATTGTCTTTGCAAGAGGAAATTGGGGGGGGATATGCCCTAGCATTCTAATGGGTGGATATGAAACATAGACCTCAGACGTATGTTTAAATCATCGAATATAAAGGTTAAGGAACCTTGACGAAGGGACGCGCAAAACTGCTATAAACAGTGGCAGGATGGGCAAAGATCCTCTCCGAAGAACTTCTAATCTTTGCTGAAGGTGTAAATGTGCTCTAATGTTATAAACCATATAGGACTTATGTCCCAAGTATGTGTTTAAGTCCTCGAAGAGAGAAGCTGAAAGGGAAGGAAGAAAACTTAAAAAATTGCGAAAACTTTGGAAGCGTCCGTCCGCGAAGACTTACATATAACGTTTAGGTTTAATAATTCTGGGCTAAGCACAGATTAGAATTACATTACACCGAAGATCTGTAATTCAAACGTTGCCCGACGGACCATCTTAAATGTACAATGTACAATTTTTTAAGAGCATTATAGTCAAGGCTTTTATGGATTGTAAAATTTTAAAGCTCTCTAAGACCCCTTGGAAAATTAAAAAACACAAAAATTTACGGTTCAATGCACAAAAACCATCCTTACCTTTTTCCCTCCAAATCTGCGTTTTCGGCCGCTAACCTCTCTTGCATATTGTAACTCTCACTCAATCTCTGCGCAAATTGGGGCATCACCGATGCAGGGACTATACAAGGAGGCTATATAAGAAGAAAATACCGCATCATCTTTATTTTCAGTTCAAACTCAACAGTTGGTAATGATTGGTTAGGAATTCTGTATAGTATTATCACTAAGATTCGACAAACGAGTGCATGATAAGTAGTGTGGGCAAACAGCGGTAACAGCGTTACGACAGCATCGTCGACTTCCCACTCTAGTCAATACTAAATCAATGCTGTATGTGAGTAGTTTTATGTCTATGTGGGCTGCCGTCACTTATTTCGTAATAACCGCTGTTTGCTCAGACTAATTATAAGTTATCATTAAGTAATGTACTTACGTGCTAGGCGCAACATTAAAATTCGGAGAAAGGACAGCGTCAGTCCAGTTTACACTACTTATCATGCACTCGTTTGTCGAAGTTTAATTATCATAGAATATCCATAAACGAGACTCATCAAGTTCCCGCAAAAGCGAAGTCGCCATCTTTTAATGGTACGTTTACGTTTGATCACAGAATGCATTATATTCCGTGGTTTTACGTTAACCATTTAGGCGTGTTTATTCAAAATTGGCGCAAAATGTACCCTAAAAAATATGCCGGAAGGTCACTAAATTTCATCCGGAAAGGTGAAAAGGTCCGCTCAAAGTTTTATCAGACTCTAGGTACTTTGTCTCAACATTAGCAGGAATGAAAACGTAAGTCCGGTTGACACTTTTTAATAAGTAAAATTTTTGGCGAGAATATCTGTTACAGTGCCCTACTATAACATCACTAATTTTCAAACACATTATCTTAATTTTTATGTTTTATAGATTTTGCTGGAAGAACATTCTCAATTTCGACAACAATTTAATCAAACGTGCTCTTCTATTTTGTGGTATTACGAAATCCTATATTTTGCCTCAAAATTAGAAGAAATGACAGCGTAAGTCCGGTTTACACCATTTAATAAGTAAAATTCTTGGCGAGAATATCTGTTACAGTGACCTACTATGACAACACTAATTTTCAAGGAAATTACCTTAGATCTCTTAATTTTTTTGTTTTATAGATTTTTCTGGAAGAACATTCTCTATTTCGACAAAAAGAAATTGTCAAACGTGGTCTTCTATTCTGTAATACTACCAAATCCTATATTTTGTCTAAAAATTAGGAGGAATGACAGCGTAAGTCTGGTTTACACTATTTAATAAGTAAAACTTTGGGCGAGAATATCTGTTACAGTGACCTACTATGACCACTAATTTTCAAACAAATTATCTTAGACCTCTTAATTTTGATGTTTTATAGATTTTGCTGGAAGAACATTCTCTATTTCGATAAAAATTTAATCAAACGTGCTCCTCTATTTCGTGGTAATATCAAATCTTATATTTTCTCTCAAAATTAGGAGGAATGACAGCGTAAGTCCGATTTACGCGATTTAATAAGTAAAACCTTTAGCGGGAATATCTGTTACAGTGATTTATCATGACATCACTAATTTTTAAACAAATTATCTTGTTAGACATTTTAATTTTTCTGCAATTTAAAGTAAACTATAAACATAATTTTATCGGTTATGTTCATGATCATGTCAAATTGACAGATTTTAGTAGTTGTACACCCAATCAATGAACGAGTTTTGGGCGCGAGAAATTTAAACTACTTCTTCTAATTTTGAGATAATCACGTCGTAAAGTACTGTTGATGATGGTGACTGTGTTGTCAGCGAAACGTATATGCTGGAATTAATCAGCAGTTGAACCGTAATGTAAGATCAGGGTATTTCCACTTGACTTTACACTGATTATTTGTCTGGGCAAACAGCGCTAACAACGTACAATTATGAAATAAGTTACCACAGCATCGCCGATTCCTCATCCCTTTATCTAGTCAGTACTAAATCGATGCTTTGTGCGAATAGTTCTGTGTATATGTAGGCTTTCGTAAGTCGTAACTTATTTCGTAATTGTACGCTGTTATCGCTGTTTGCCCAGACAACTGATCATACTGCCATAACTTCTAATGGTTTCCTTCTTTAAGAAAATTTTCTGATTGGTATCACAACCAGTGAAACGGTGAAACTAGAAAAATATTTCTACGCTATACAACGGCCCAGTTAAAGCCGTCATTCGATTATTACGCGGTGATAGTTGATGTGACTCAAACTTACACACGGTGCCATCGTTTGCGAAGGCAAATTCAATTTCGGCACCGTCTTCTTCTTCTTCTTCCCGTCGCAAACGATGATTTTCGGCATATTATTCTCGGTGACGCCGCAGATGATGACTTTGGGTAAAGCGTCTTCGGATTGCGGTTGATCGTAACTCTGAGCTTTCGACTGGCTCATCAGCATCTCCACCTTCTTGGTCTTTTGTTCGAGCAATAGCATCTTTTCGTTGAGTTGCCGTTGTTTCTCTTCAAGTTCGCGATCCTCTTCCGGACTCCTTTGCGGCTTCTATAAGCAAGAATGGAAAACTCCAAACTTGCGGGTTTGAAGAAATGGAGTTTGTCGTACCGATAATAGCACACTGACGCGTTGTCGTAACTCCACCAAAATCGCCGCGATTTCGGCGCATTGCTGTTCACACTCGGCTACTTCTTTCAGTATCGGATTATCAATTGTAGTTTCCGGTTTTACTAAAACGAAAGAAGTCCATGAAAGTCGAAGTATCAAAAGAATTTTAAACATACCGGAGGTTTCTACTTCGGGAGTTTCGGGGACCGGCGGCAACGGCGATGAAGGCGGTTTTGCGGGGGACGATTTCGCACTTACAGCTGGCTTATCTCCAGGCGCAGTCACCTGCGGCGACGGTGGTGGAGGGGCGGCGCCTTCCCTTTCGCTCTCCATTTCCTCCTCGTCGGTGGGGGCGCTATCGATTTCGTCCACCGTATCTACCGGGGCGGCATCTCCCATCACCTAAAAGAGACACCCTCGAAATGAAGATGTTTGATGAAAGCGATTCGAGCACCTCGCCCCCAGGAACGTTTTCCTCCTCCAGTCTATCGATTTCTTGCGAAGCCTGCTGCACCAGCTGTTCGGTTTCGGCGAGGGGATCTTCAAGTGCCGCTTCCTCGGTGGTCGGCTCTGCTTCTTCGGCTTCTTCCGCTTCTGATTCTTCCGGGAAATCGGATGGAAACTAATAAAATAAGGGAAAACATTTCGAATAAGTTTGCGTTTTTATGCAGCAATTTTAGTAGTCGAAGCTTCGAATCTTGGTCTTGGTGTCTGGCTAGAAGTATACGCAGCGAAATTGACGTGAGATTGGGGCAGATGGCAAAATCCAAAAGAAACTTGACCAGCACTGATTGAATACGAAGCCATTATATTCAATTTTTTTCCAAACTTTTTGTGGCAATTTCTCACCGGCACTAAACACATTAAATACGAAATATGGCTTTTCACACTTTCTCCCAACACAGAATATCTCGATACTAACAATAAGTACGACTTCTCTGGCCGAAGGCCAATGCAATAAACCTCCAATTGAGTTTCGTAGTTTCTTAAAACGGAAGAAGGAATTTTCGGTTTTTCCTTTTTAATATTCACAGCGTGTCCTAACCTACTTAAATTGCGATCTATTTGTCAAAACAAGAGGCATATGTATCTTCATTCACTTCTGATTCTTGCTATTCATTTCCTATGATTACGTACAAAGAAGAACACTCACGACCCATAAAAGCTTTGACACGACTGAAAAGTTGAGAAACTCTATAATCATAGAGAGGAAATTTTCGTCAACGTCTTGTCCCTCTTTAATTTTTGCACAAAACGATCCTCGAGCATCATATTTGAAATTATCAAACCTCAAATATGATTAACGTTTTTAATACTAATAATATTAGATCAAAAGATGTAGAAGAAATGGCTCTCTGAAGACCATCTACTACTACGTACATATATGCTTTTGCCCCTGTTTGGCAAAGGTAATTGCACAGCTTTCTCCGAAAGTCGCCTGACAAACGTACTTACCCCAATCGGTACATACGTCGCTTTGAAGAGAGTCATTTAAGATTTCCTTTTCTACGTTTTGTTTCAATTATATGGCTTTCATTGAAAATACCCCCCTCCGCTCCACTAATACTAGATGTTCTCCACATAAAAATCTTTTGTATAAAACGATCCACGACCATCATATTTGACATCGTCCACCCTCAAATACGATTTCGTTTTTAATTCTAGTAATGTTAGATCAACAAAGAGGGCATATCAAAGAACTGGTAAAGCAAGCCAAGATTAAGTCATGGGAAGAGTTCGGAGAAAGAATGGAGAACGACGATAAAACGAACCAGAAGCTGTTCTACAAGGCGGTAAAAAGTAAGTAAGAAAGGGAAACGGTACAAACTAAACCAAATAAAAACAAGGATGGGGAAATTATAAATGATGGGGAAGAGAAAATGAAAAGATGGGTAGAACACTTCAACGAGATACTAAACATGAGGGATGATACGACCGACACAAAGAAAGGAGATGAGGAGGAAAACGACAGGGACACAGAAGACCAAGACGAAATACAAATGGAAGAAGTAATAGAAGCCATAAGGACAATTAAAGCTGGAAAATCTCCTGGACATGATAACATAACACCAGAGATTATAAAGAATATCGGAGTGAAAGGTAGACAAATGCTAAACAAAGCGTGGAAGGATGGTGATATACCGGAAGATTGGAGGATGGAAGTGATTGTGCCCGTATTCAAAAAGGGTGACAATAGAAAATGCGAAAATTACAGAGGAATTACTCTCCTTAGCATAGTTTCTAAACTATATGAAATGATATCAAATAAAAGACGCAGGGAAATCGTAGAAAGTCAACTAGATGAAAGTCAGAGTGGATTCAGGAAGGGCAGATCGATACAGGATTACATCTTCACGATCAAACAGCTAATTGAGAAAAATGGGGACAAAAATAAAGAAATCTACATGGCGTTCATAGACCTTGAAAAGGCTTTCGATAGTGTACATAGATCACAAGTGTGGGAAAGTGTAAGAGGAAGAGGGGTACAGTACCGACTAACAAAAGGAATTAGGAGTCTATATACTAACACATGGAAGTATGTTAGATATGAAAACAGAGAATCTGAGGCTTTTTTTAGTAAAGGAAGGCTTGCGTCAAGGTGGAGTCCTAAGCCCAACACTCTTCATAATAATCTTGGACGACATAATTAAAGAAGTACATAAGAGAACTAAGCAATTGCATGCAGGTTTCCGGAATCTGGAACAAGTTGGGATATCGGAATGTGCCTTCCCTGACGATGTGATGATATGTGCAGCACACGAAAACCAATTAAAAGACAACCTCGAGGAGTGGGAAAAACAACTCAACAAAAGCGGAATGAAAATAAATACAAATAAAACTAAAGTCATGCTGATAGGAAATACAGAAAAGGAAATAAACAATAAGAAAGTGGAACAAGAAGGTGTGTTTAAATATCTGGGAGTGAGAGTACAAAGTTGAGGAGACATAACCCATGAAATAAACGATAGAATAAGTACCGCCACACAAATGTACCACACACTGAAAGACACCTTCATTGGCAAGAGAGAGCTGAGCAGGAGAACCAAGATAGCAGTATATAAATCAATAGTTGTACCTATACTAACTTGTGGAAGTGAAAGGTGGGTGTTAACAAAAGCTAAAGCTAAAAAAGTTAAAGGCGTGACAAGGAGAGACAGAATAAGCAACGAAGACAACAGACAGGAGTTGGATGTGGAATCAGTGCATACAAGGATCGAAAAACAACAGTTAAGGTGGTTCGGGCACCTGATGCGAATGAACTAGATGAGACCAATGAGAAACATATGGGAAGCAAAAGTGAACAGCAATAGGAAAAGAAGCCAGACAAGAAGAATCTGGAATGACCAAGTAGCTGAGATACTGAGGAAAAAGGGATCCGACTGGACTACTGAAAGAAAACTGGCAAGGAATAAGAAGGAATGGGCGGATTTTGTATATAAATAGATGAAAGTTACCTCCCTTACACCCAATGGGTATAAACGGGTTTTTGATTATATATATAGAATGTTAGATCAAAAGACGAAGAAGGAATGACTCTCTGTAAGACCACTCACTACTGCGCATATCCTTTTTGTATCTGTTTCGCAAGGTAATTGCACAGCTTTCTCGGAAAGTCACCTGATAAACGTACATACCTCAATTAGTACATATTTAGCTTTCAAGAAAGTCGATTTCCTTTTCTTCGTTTTATTTGAATTATATGGCTTTCTTTGAGAATACATCCCCATCTAATATTAGACGTTCTCCACACAAAAAACTTTTGTACAAAACGATCCCCGACCATCATAATTGACATCGTCAAACCTTAAATATTATTACGTTTTTAATTCTAGTAATATTGGATCAAAAGACGAGGAAGAAATGATTCTCTGCAAGATGACCTACTAATACATTCAAAAAATTAGTCAAAATAATTTTCCTTATAGGTACTTACCGGACTTTCTTCTCCTTCCGCCATGACTTGACTGTTATCTCCAGTTAATTGGCTGCTTGGCGAATAAAATATGTCAAGTTCCTCTTCCTCCTGTTTCTGTTTCGATTTGGGAGCTGCGACTGTTGGTAATTTTTTCCTGTGTACCTTCGCTAATTGGATTTTAGACTTGTCCTTTGTATCTCCGCTTCCGAAGTGACTTTTCTTTCTCTCCTGATGAAAACGCAAACAGATCGAATTTGAAGATGAACGAAAGGTGTCCTACTTACGCCTCTGAGATTATCTAACGATCGATAATTTCTCAAGTTGGTTTTAGACTCGTGTTTTAAGGTTTTAAAATCGAAATCGTCGTAGTTACGTAAAGTCTGTCGAAAGTAAGCCTCCGCGTCCCCGAATTGGTAAGGTAATTTCTTCAATAAGGCGCCGTAATTCTGAATAATATGCGCGCTTTTCTCGATAAAACTCAAATTCGTGGGTTTTCTCCTATGTCGCGGCGGAGTCTCCAGTATGTCCGAGTCGGAATATTTAAGCGGCAACCGATGCAGGTGCGAGGAATTTCTGCTCTGAAAGAGGAACGATATAATTTATATACTATGTAAAGTCATCTGTCAATAATTACCTTCATACCGAATATTTGAGGCGGCCTCGACTTTATACTTTTTCGCCTATCGTTTATCTCTTCGATGAAAGTTGCTGGCTACGTTCCAGACGTATAATAAGATAGAAATAAACAATAATCGATGAAAAAATGGGAAAAGTGTAAAATATAGGGACGATATGTATAGATGATTAGAAAAATTATCGAACAAAATGTCATGTGACAAGGAAAATAGTGTCTCTAGATTATTTTTGAAATTTCTAGTTCGTAGGACGTCAAGAAATCGTTAACTTTTTAAGAAAATTAAGCCGAGGAAGACGTGAATCTCGAACGAAACGAAAATGAAGAAAAAATGTTGAATTTCTTCGGTTAGCTGTCTGATCATGAAAGAAATTGCAAAAGATTAACTGATGTAGGAACGTTTGAGGCTTAGGAATTCCCTCGAAAGAATTGTTGAAGTAAAGAGGAATTACGAAAAGCTTGATTTCATAGTTTAAGAGGAGACAGAAATGCAACTTCCACGTGAAACTAATCCGGTTATCAAGGAACTAGTTGAAGAAGCATCATCCAAAAAGATTGAGTGCGGATATTTTGATAAAATTGAAGAAAATGAAATAGCAAAATAATGCCTGAAAGAGTAGCCTGCAATAGGATGGAAGGTTGTTCAATTGTCAAAAAAAGAACTAAAAAGAGGAAACGGACATTCAATTTCTCCGTGAATCTAGTTTGACTGATTGAAGAAACAGCACTTCAAGAAGTGAACTTGGGTAGAAGGAAAAAGTTAATTTATTTTCAGATATCCTAGTTTAAGAGGAAACAGTAATACAACTTCAATGTGGGACTAATCTGGTCATTAACAAACTAGTGGACGAGGCAGCATTCAAAGAGTTCAGATCTGAACGTTTTAATAAAAAGACGGAAAAGAAATAGCCAAAACCTGCAATATGATGGAAGGTTCTCCAATTGTTAAAACAAAGAAGAATTAAGAAGAGAAGACAAACATTCAATTTACGCGTGAGTCTATTCTGACCGTTAAGAGGCGAAATAAAGAAATAGCACATGAAGAAGTGGATTTAAGTACCTGGGAAAAGTTAACTTACTTGTAAATTCGTCAGATAATAATAATAATCTTTATTTTTCTAATAAGGACATGAATACAAGCCTTAAAAGAGAATCTCGAGGCGAAGTTTAGCTTTTGATGCAACACCAATCGCCAATCCACCACTTAACCTCGAATATTTCAGTGCTAGAATTGAAAGATCATGAAAGAAATTGCAAAAGATTAACTGATGTAGGAACGTTTGAAACGTAGGAATTCCCTCAAAAGAACTGTTGAAGCAAAGAGGAATTACGAACATCCGCTTGGAATTAATCTGATCGTTAAGGAATTAGAAAAAGTAGCATCTAAAAAGGTCAGATGCAGACGTTTTAGTCAAAAGGAAGGAAAAGAAATAGCAAAAGACTACTGGAAGAAATACACCTGCAATACAATGGAAAGTTGTTCAACTGTCAAAGCAAAGAAGTATTGAGAAGAAGAGACAGATATCCAATTTACACGTGAATCTAGTCTAACCGTTAAGAGACGGAATGAAGAAGCAACACATGGCAAAACGGATTTTAGTAAAAAGGAAAAGACGACTTACTTGCAGATAGATCTGGCCATAGAGGAAATGGCAATGGATTACTTCAAGGAGCAACCCGCAATACAATGGAGTATCCTTCTAAAGCTTGATAATTGCCAAACTGAGGAAGACTTAAGAAGATTGATTTCTTATCTTGAGACAAAACAGAACTCCCACTCACCCGTGGATCAAATCTGATCATTGAGAAACTGATAAACACTTAGTGGAAGTGTGCATTTTGCTTACATGCGAAAGAGTAGATTTTTCCGCAAGAAGGAGGGGAGGCTTTGGAATTATTTGACGACAGTATCTGATCATGAAGAAAGTGGTTAAAAATCACTAAAGGAACAAAACTGTAATACAATGGAATAACTTTCCTAAACTTGCAAGTTGTCAAAGTAAAAAGGAACTAAAAAGCATATAATAAAACGGAGTCAAATGAACGAAGGGAAAGGAGGCAACGGAAAAGGGAATGCAAAGATACATTCTTCCTTCTGACAACAAAGAAACGATGTAAAAAGAAAAAAATGATTAAAAAAGAATAGGGAAGAAGAGAAGTAAGGAAAGAAGAAGAACAAAAAGAACCAAAGGGAAGGGAGGAAAGCTACACTAACAAAAGAAGGTGAGTGGGACGGATATACACTGAAGCAAAAGAAAACCAAACTTGCTTAATAACAAAAGAGAAAGCAATAAGTAGAACGAGATAGTTTTTATCCGTTTTTCTTCCTCATATTCTTTCATTTCTTTTCCTTTAAGTATTCTTTTAGAACAATTCCTTCCTACTCTATCATTAAAAAATAATTGCTTGAAAATAAGAGAGAAAAGAATAAGTAGAACGGAAAAGTTTCCTATTCGTTCTGATTTCCATATTATTGTCGTTCCACTTGTTCTCCTTCAAATATTGTCCGCCATTGGGCTTGCTTAAGAACAAAAGATAAAGCAGTAAATAGTGTGAGTAAATAAAGCTTAATAACAAAAAGTGGAACAAAATAAAGAAAACGAAGAAAAGGGCGGAAAAAACGAAATTTTTGGAACAGTCTTAAATCACACGCTATTGAAATCAGCTCGTCAAGACGCGGCGATTGATGTAGGTTTAAACGTTCAGATCTGAGCAATTGTTACAATTATAGCATCCATAATACCATATTTGGAATCTACTTGTCGATACCTATCCGATAGACATATTTCGGATGAACGCGTCTTTATTTAGAGAATCGTAGGGGATGGAACGTTGGGGATGATAGATTTGAAACCTACTAGCCAAAATCGGCAACCGTTGATGACGTTTCAGCAGAGCGTTTATAGTGATAGCATTAGTTCGTGTATGCTCGGATATTACCCGCCGATACACGAGAATATACAAACTAATGCTATCACCGTATTTATATAGTTTTATAGTGGCTTCGAGAAAACCCAGTAAATATTTTTAAATTTCGCGGATAGTTTAAGTTGGTCGTTCCGGCAATAGTGAACATATTTGCATGCATTGTGCTTAAAAATTGGCCAATATGTCCACTATTACCGGAAACACCAACTTAAACTGTCCGCGAAATTTAAAAATGTTTACTGGAAATTGCTTAAATCGCTCCCACTGGACCATCAACTTATTATTATTCCTGTTTATTTAATTTTTTATATTGTGTTGAGTGGCACCTCGTACGATCGTAATATCCCTAATTATTGCCGATACCTCATTTGATTATTTTTTAATTTAATGAATTCATTTAATTCTTTTAATTTGCGTGTTTCCCAACAGATGATACTACCAACCAACGGACGGTTTTAATAGGGCAGTTGTTTTTCCCAACCTTAGAAAAACCAGTGCTATTTTATTTTGTGCTGTTGGCAAGGCGTCATTGTGTGCAAAACATTTGGGACGGTACTAAAACAGCTGTTGTGCAAATACGTTCAGAAAATAATTGAGAGGTTCCCAAACTATGGCGAAATTTTTAATTGTGAAGGGTAATTGTTAAATTACGAAGGCAAGACATTTAAACATCTTTGTAGAAGATTTTGGATTGATTACAGTGAAATTAGTGCGCTTTTACATGTGAGCATAAGATTTCGAAATTTGTGGGTAGCGATTATTTCCCAACTTTGCTTCGTTTGGAGATAAATACAGGCTGGTCTCGTTTATTGAGAGGCTCTAGCTCCAGTTTAATTGCTTAAATCGCCGATAGTTTTCAATATTTAAAGCCACTCTCATACGTTCTATAATTGTCAAATAAGATTTATCTGTATACTCGCTTAAGTTACTGAACGCGCTCCTCTGTTATTGCTGTTGCATCATCTGTATATTATCTGTGTTGTACATTTATTGTATGGAAGGTATCCAGCTAAAGATTTCGATGCAAATGCTGGAAGTAACTTCGTTTTCGGACAAACACTTATAGCTCGTAGGTAACGTTTTTTTACATTTTCTCCATCGGCGCATTAGAAATCTCGTCAGAACCGCATCGAAATTTAGAATCCGATAATTTCAGTTCGGGTAGTTCTTTGACGGGTTCGGACATGTCCCGATCGGATTTTATCCGATTTTAGGGAATACCTCGTTTCAGGTTCGTGCAAACATTTCAGAATAACCGGTCTTTTACGTTTCAGATTAAAATTTCCTATAGAAAAAAAGATGAAATCCATCGATAAATGTGCAAACCATTGGATGACAGTTACTACTAACACACACAACTTGTTCTTCGACTGCAATTAATCCACTACGAAGAACGACCTCTTCATGTACTCAATAACCGCTGCTGACAGGCAGACCTTTTGTACCGCAAACGATGGCAGAGTTATTATCAAATCTGGAATCAAACGATCCGAAATTGGTTGAAGAATCCAAATTGAAATTTCACGAACAGTTCAACGCAAGTAAGTTTAACTTAAGATATATGTTCTCCTCCAGGAGATGAGAAAATAAAAAGAAATTTGCATATATTACTCAGATCCTATTCAACATATAGGTCAATTCATTGCATACACTACTGCTGATGGAAGCTGGGACAATTGAATAAATTATATTATTACATATTAAATTGTTGCACGTAGCATATATTTAATATAGAAATTGGGTACGATTTCACTTAATGTCCATGGACTCGTAAATCCCGGAATATTCACCAAAAATTGATATCCTACAACTTTTCTTGGGTAAAACCAGCCATGGAAACCAATGGAGATGGTTTCCAATCCGTACGAGATACCCTTGCCCCACTAAGGGGGATACACTTGGGCCTACGCTATAACGTGCATATTTACATATTAATTATACTAATACTCTCTCTACTGGTGTAACATTATTGTACACCCTCGTTATTACAGAAGTGTAACATTAGAGAACATCGAGAATTATTTCAGTAAAACTATGGTATATTATAAGTATTTCACCTCATGTATATCTTTTATTGAGAATATCCTGTAGTATCGCCTGAAACAAAAACCACTATGTTTATTTGTTCCTAACTACAAAAATTTTACACCCAGCCGGTGGTAGCTTTTTCTTCTACAGGTCAGTGCAATATTTTTGTACACCACCAGGAAACATAAATAATTATAAGAAAAGCCAATATAAGATGGCATATTAAGGCTTACATAGCAAAAATCTTGTTTTGGCCTCCTCTGGGGGCGAGAGTGCTAAACACACAATCAGAATAAACTATGATAGCACAAAAATTCATAGAACACGAAATGAATATACATAGTATACATAACAATTTAATTAAAACGATTCAATTCAACTGTCAATATGTGCTTCAAATACAAATGAATGTGCAATAGGTGAAATCATATTGAAAAAATGATTTGTTTTGTTCCTGGATCCTGAATTTCTAAACAATGAATTTACAAATTCTTTTATTTTTTGCAGTTAAAGAACCATGGTTGGTGAATGGTTTATACGAAACGTACCTTACTTCCAATTCTACACGATTGATGGAGGTTTTAGTTAATGTGAAGGAGCCTCATTATACCTATTTATTTGATAAGTAAGTTAATTACCTTCTGCAACTACCACGTTAATTTTTTTATAGATATTTTTAATCTCGATTCTTTATATTTTTCAGTGATGCTTGATTCAAGCGATTAAGTCTGATTCCTGTATAATTGTATTTTTTGTGTTTCCCTGATCAAAATTAACTGTTCGCAAGGAAAAGAATATCTAGAATCATCAGATCTAACAATAAAACTTGACATACCAGCGTAGTTGTTTATTTTTCTTTTTTTTAAGTTTACGTTGGGTTTGGTTCTGTACAATATTGATCATGGAAAGCTGAACGTTGCATACACTAAAATTTCTTATTTGTGCCTCGTTTTCTATGTACAATATATTATCCAGTCCAACCTAAACTTTAAAAAAGAGGAAAGAAATGAATCAACTGTGCTGATATGGCAAGTTTTATTTGTTAGATTTTTTTATTTTTATAAGTGCAATGCATTGTCTACTTGCGGCTTTAGAAAAGGGCAAGGTACAGCAGATGAAACATTTTTTTGTTCCGGAAGATACCAGCTGAACTGGGATTTTAGGATAGGCAAGCAAGCACAGATAACTTGGCTGTTCAAATATTCGATGCTTGAAGCGTTATTTTCCTTGTATTCTTTTCAAAGCGGAATCTATCCCAAAATTTTTTAAATATCATTTTCTTTCCACAGGATATCGGAGTCAATCAAATGTTCAAAAGACAATATGAAACTACAGGGCCTTTCTCTATTAGGGCACATCGTCAGAAATCAACCAGCTTGGATGTACAAAATTACAAATCATTCGTTGATGAAAGATTTACTGAAATTGCTTAAGGTAATTCCCATGCGTTTCGATTTAATAAACTTTATCGGTCCATAAACACCACCTTCCCGAATCCCCTATTTACTCTACCCTTATTTTTCAGACTGAAACAGATATATTAACGTTATTAAGTGCACTGATGGCCTTGATCGTCCTATTACCTTCAATTCCCTCTTTTATGGCTGGTTATTTACAAGACGTTTTCGATATATTCTGGTGAGTCCTCGCTGTTAAAAAGAAAGAAGGAAAAAAAAAAAAAGGAGTTAATCGAGTTTTGTTTCTACATTTTAGTCGATTGGCTGGCTGGAATTGCCATAAAACGGGAAAAATGCAGGAAGAACAGATGACGCATATGCAGGTTACTTTGTACGCCTTATTCTTGAGGTTGTACGCGATGTACCCGTGTAATTTCCTTGCTTATCTTCGAGACCAATACCGAAATAAAAATTTGGGTCCTGTATTTTGTCATACTATTAAGGTGAGTGTTAAAAAATCAAGAATTTCAAACGAGAAATCTTTTGGAGGAAGTAGAATTGTGTCCGTTCTAGCGTATTTTGTTGATATAACCAATGTTAAATCTATACTTAATAAAAACAAAAAAACAATTGATACTAGTAATTAAAACAGAAAAGATGGATATAAGTAGTCCGGGCCCACAGCAGTAAAAACGCACAATTACGAAATAAGTTACGACAGCATAGTCGACTCCTCATCACCTTATCTAGCTGTATGCGAGTAGTTTCGTGTACGCTGTCGTATCTTATTTCGTAATTACCTCTGTTTGCCAGGACTAGATATAACAATTGATACAACAAATATTGAGGATATGTAATTAAATTTTGAAACAATGACAAATGTGTAGCAAACGTAATTATCAATAGACGGCGATTTACGGTTTGTTTAAGAAGTCAATTTATCTGAACTACGGCGTTTTTGGCATTGTTTACAGCTTTCGTAGACCGAACGTTCCGTCCCCCTTAAGCAGGGTGTTGTTCCAAATCCAGAAAGAATTCCGTAGCTTTTTTTTGTAAAGCGCGAGGTTTCATTCATTCAAATATGGCCCGCTTTTTGTAAGGAGTGGCTTAACTATTTCTGTTTGAATGAACAGAGTATTGTAGATAACAGGTGTCAATAAACGAGGGTTGTTTTAAAGAACATATCGAAAAGGTGTAAATGTAATTTTTTTAAACGTAGCCTTTTCTTTGTAGCCTATGCTCGATGCGGTTAAGATGCACCCGCATCTCGTCACGACCTCCAAAGCGAACGAAACGTCTACAGACAGGTACGCACATATCTCTGAACACGTTCAATCCTGCGCGGCGCGTTCGAACGCGTCCAAAGTCACGCCGGATGGAACGTGTTAAATATTCGACTCGATGGCATTATTTCTATATCCGTTTCGATGTAGATGGAAGAAGATGGGTGCTCACGATATCATCGTGGAATGCGAAAGGTTTTCGCTAGATCTACCGGAGAAATGTTCCCACGAGCAGTGTTTTATTTCGACTTGCAGACCAAAATCCACCACTTCAATACTAAATTCCGGTAAATAAATGTTGTCAAATAATCAAAATGATCAACGGCTATAATCGATGTGAATTTTTCTTCGACTAGAAAATTATAATCAACTGCAAACTCTCAAAACCATCTCGGCTAGTAGTGCTGTCGGGAACGAAGCGGATTTCTTCAGTCCGAGCATGCTGTTACATTGTGCAACACCACCGGTTAATGATAAATCTTTGCCGACCCCTATACCGTTTGCTCAGGTAAGAATTGAAGCGGGATTTTCCTGTATGGATTCGAATTTTTTTATCATTTTTAAGGGGAACGTCCAAACTACTTTAATATCATCCGTCACGCAGATTTCACAAGAAAGTTCATCGCCTCCAGAAGCAGCTATCGAAGCGACGCCGGAAACGACGCCAGTGAGAGTACGTGCCCGCTTTTACAAATACTATGCTTTTTTATCAGTAAGCAGTAAAAGCTGATAATTCGCGCTTTGTTTGCTTCCGTTATAAGCGATAAGAACGACGCAGATAGTCGATGTCGTGTAAGTCCTGAGAACATAACTCTCCCGCACATACAGGCGAAGACGTTGGAATTATATTAATCGCTGCCATTATGCCAAACTGTAAATTTGCACTGCGCGAAAATATGCTCCTGATATATCATTCGGAACGGCGACCTTATATCCATTTTTACACCGGTATACATCACACAATACGTGTATTTTTCTTTATTTATATCTATCTACATTAAGAACTTACGTACTTAACACATATCTATCTGAATATGTTACGTATTTCTTTGAAACGTTATCGAAATAAGTAGGAATTCAAAGTATTTTATATTTACAACGAGACTTATCGATGTACATCAATCTACGACAAGTGAAACTTTATTATCGGTTTTTAATATCTTTACTATTAGCTGTCTAGATCCAGCACCGTTTTCTATGTAAAACTAGCTTTATTTGTGAATAATAATTTTTAAAAAGTATTTTGGGGGAGGGGGAGATAAGGTACGCGCGGTCGCCCGTTATTTAATTTTTCCGAAAATAATTTGCGCCATCCTTGAGACTACATGTGTAATATACTTCATATTATATTCTAAGAAGAAGAAAGATATCTGAGATATTTACAAAAATTCAAAACTCGCACAAAGTTTTAAAGGGGGCTGTACCCCGAAATCGGGGGATTCGGCCGCTAAAAATAAATGTGATGCTCTTATAGTAAGGTGTTCTTTCAATTTGTACAGTTTCATCAAAATCAGAATTTCTCAGTTTCCGGTGTACCCTTGTCAGCATCGTTTCAGCTAATTAAAATCGCATCTGCGCATGCGTCCGGTGAACGTCAATGCAACGACAAATATCTGTTATTGCTCGTGTAATTTCTAACTTAAAATACGGACACTTTTTCGATGACCTTGCACGTATAATATAGCTGAAAATAGTTTATATATCGTCTGTAATTCGCACAAACCATCCCAAGGTCACTAAACAGGTTACTCCCGTTGCACTAATTCAAATTAATTTTGTGATCTGGTCGTGTACCCAATCCTATGTTACTGGGGCTAATTTGGGGGTAATTGTACTTTTAAGCACACGATAAAAATACTTTGACTTCAAAATTATAATACGTTTGGTGAATTTCTAGGATAACAGAATGAATGTACGCGTTCCTCCTACCAATTCCACCAT
Organism: Chrysina gloriosa; assembly: GCA_038088585.1. Classification (NCBI taxonomy): domain Eukaryota; kingdom Metazoa; phylum Arthropoda; class Insecta; order Coleoptera; family Scarabaeidae; genus Chrysina; species Chrysina gloriosa. The sequence goes on from CM076087.1 coordinate 102,849,375, forward strand.
TGCGAGAGCTCACACTTTCGTCACCAGGGCCAAACCGCTGACTTCCGGCCATAACACCCCCATAAATTCGCAGCCGTCTTCGCCGTTACGAAAGGAGGCCTCTCCGTTTAATTTTCAGGACGTGCCGAGGCATTTCGCTAGTTACACGAACACCAAACGGGACTCGGGGAATAGGTTGCAGAAAATGTTACAAGATAGATCACAGGTAATACACACTGTTTTTTTTTGCAAGTACATAATTGATTTTACCTCAACCGGTCGTTTTCACCTTTGAATTTAACCGACAAAACTATCGAAATTTTTCAAGTAATAAATTACGCGGCGATCGATTTGATCAGGGTATTGTAATGTAATGCTTGCACGAGTATAACTTTGAATTGTGGAGTACGGATATTTGGCGTTACCGGCTCCATTTATTGCTAATTTTTCTTGGACTGGTTACGTTCTGCTCGTGTTACATTATAATATTTTGTTACGGCTACCGACGTGAGCAAGACATTGTAATGTCGGCTCGATTTAGTGCTGTTTTGTTGACGCTAATTACGTTGTGCTTATGTTACTTTACAATATTTTGTTAGGACGACTGACTTGAGCAGAGCATTGTAATGTAATACTCAACTCAAGCATAAAATTCAATAATCGAGCACGCCTGTTCGCCGCTCGCTTCTCGGCACTGATTAGGTTCTACTCGTGTTACATTACAATGTTTTGTTACGGCATCAATCCGCGTCGGAGCCTTAACAAAATCGGACAACTACAAGTATTGATGATCATCTCGACTTGTTGCTTATTCACGCAATAAAACAAAATGCTTGTTTGAGTTTCTTTTTTCGTAATAATTTGTTAGCTCGTAGAAATGGTTTCCTGTATTCTAAGCTATAAAAGTCCCACATTCAATTTCACGAATTCTATCAGTAACAATACTTTTAGATGGGCGGTGATTCTAACATGCGTTCTCCCTTCATGATGGTGTGTACCAGTCCTTCCAAGGGTCTCACGCAGGAGATGGTCGTGCCGTGCAGCCCTACTCCGATGCAAAGATTAGATTCGCCTTTGAGTCAGGAAGACGAAGAAGTTTCGCAAATCGTCCGGCAAGGCGAAACGATTCAATATCCTGGAATTAGGCAGTGCGACAGTGTCTTGCATGAAGTGGAAGGATTTAGAGGTAAGGACGTATTAGAAATGAATTTAACGCTAAAACCATTTGCCTGTTATCCTGGCACTATGATGGTGGTCATTACCCTTTGTTTTTGCTGATTTTTCTTATAATCGGTGGGGAAGCGCATGATGCTCTCATGGCGTGTGTTAACCACAATACCCAAAGGCGGCCACTGACATCAGCAGGACATTGTAATGTAAGGCTCGCAACGAGAATTCGGTTTATGACCCGACCAACACGATCCCGCAAATGCACGCTTTATTGAAGCGAATACTTCTTAAGGGACACCTCATGGACTGGTCATAGGCTGCCATTTGGCGGTCACACAGGAGCAGTGATCGTGACGTAATATGGTGACGACGAAACTCGATGTTTTCCGATCGCACGCACCTGGGGTGCAACTGTCACGCAAAACTGACTGACTGAATAATGAGCTTAAAAATTATGTACATACTTATATGATATGCTGCTGTCAAAGCACGTTAACATGCGATCGGGAAACATCGGTGAACATCGGAAAACGCCGATGTTTTCCGATCGCACCTGTGACCTTCGTTGCGATAGTTCCCTATGCTTATGGGCAGTCCATGTACTATATGGTCTAAGGGGACACCGAACTAGATCGAGCGTAAACGTAAACGTAAGCGTAAGAGCGTTAAATTTGGGCGGAGCTTCGCTTCATGAGAAAGACAGAAAGCAAAGAGTATGATGTGAGAGCGAGAGAAAGTATACGTACTTGCTTCATCTGAAACAGGAGAGTCAGATAGAGTATGATGTGCGAGCGGAAGTATTCACTTTAGACATGCGTAAACCACACACACCAATTTTTTATACTTCAGTTCACCTGAACGGTGTGACATGAAATATGACCAAGGCGGTACCTCAATATCGTCGTCAATTACCTAAATTTTCATGCAATTGTAGTTTTCTTACGAGAATAATAAAAATATCCGCGTACTAAAGTGTCCCCAACAAGTTCGCGACTTATCTCAATTTTACCCGTACAGTTTTATAACAAAACTTTAAATGTCGACCCATTGGGGTGGACTTTTTCTAGTTAGACTTATATATACTGATGTAAAAACATCATTTTGGTACCTATAAATTTCACATAGTCACATACTAAGTATAATTTCCAGCCCCAGCATTGGTGGAAAATTTAGATAATTATGGTTGACGTTGAAGTATAGATGTACGTCATATCGGCATATACGACACTGAACGTGTTAATAGACTTTTATTTACTTATCCTATTATCCGACGTCCTACTGACCGGTTTATGTCGGATAAGCGAGGCTCCACTGTAAACGTACCGAAATCTTTTGTTTTACGCTCCAATTAGGTGTTGAAGACGACGTCGATAACTGCGAACAAGAACACGGATCGCCGTGCACCGAAGGCGGCCTGCACATGCCCAATTCCAAATCGATCAACGACCTCACAATGCGCATGCGCCGTTTGCGCTACGACAGCCAATGCGCCGACGAGGAAAAGTACGAAAGATCGACAGGCAGCAGTCCCGGAAACGCCATCTCGTATCCGAACAATATCTCGGTACGGAGGGCGAATTCCTGTCCGGAAATGAAGAAGAGCCCCATCGTTTCGGGGAAGGACAGCATGAACGATAGGACTTTGCTCGAGACGGACGAGGATGGCGGCATCGACGTTCAAGACGGTAAACAACAGCACATCACCAACGGTATAGACGCGTCGTCCGGCGGGGGTAATCGGAAGAAGCGAGAGAGGAAAACGATCGAAACGCAGACGGAAAATCTCTGGCCCTTACCGTACGACCATCTGTTTCCGAGTATTTTTCCTTCGTTGGAGACTAACGGTTCGGTTACTTTGATCGGAGAACAGGACAATTCGCAAAGTGCCAACGCCTACGAGATTTCTGATAAGTACGTTGGGCGAGGCTGACCTTTCTTTTTTTCCTTTTTTAAATTAAACAGTCATACGAGGGATAAGCTGAAATGATTGAGAATAAAAAAAGCGCGGTTAATATTTTCTGGGATTTCATTTTAAATATGCTCAAAGTAATTCACCATTCTTTCTTTCCTCTGTTTAAAAGCTCCCAACCAATCTTCTTTCGGAATACCTTCAAACTAAGCGTGAACTGTGGTATCAATCTCTTCTTCAGACAAAAAACCTTCTACCCCGCAAATTTCGTTTAAGCCCAAAAAATAGCCAAAAGTCGCACATTGCTAAATCAGGAATCAGCCAAAAAACTTGAGAGTTGAAACTGCCGTATGGGACGATGCATTGTCATGGTGGAGCATAATTCCCCTTGTCTGGAACTCTATTGAACACTTCAGGCAAACATTTTTCAGTGTACAACTTAGCTGTAACTGTCTTTTGTCCATCTAGCTTAATTACATTTACTAAGCCCGTACTTCTGAAAAATACCGCATACATATCTTTTTTCATAGCTCGCTGTTTCTTAGTCATTGTAGGAATTTCCTCATCTTTGTGAATCCGTACACGACTCTCTTGGCGGGTAGGAAGGTTGAAAAAGGGAATGTAAGTTTCGTCACCTGTCACTATTTTGGAAAAAATTTGGTGCCCGCCATTATTTAGTAAATTTAAAGTTTCATGGCAAATTTTCACACGCTCTAATTTTTGGAAGTCAGAAAGGTGATGCGGTACAAAAAGACTTAGCATTGTTTTTAAATGCAGGTGATCGTGTATGATTCTTTTAACAGCTGAGGATCCAATCTTGATTTGATGCTATATTACTACATAAGCGGCTTTATCGTCATCTTCAATTATTAACAGCACCAATGTTTTTGTCGTTAACAGCCGTAGGAGGACGCCCTGCTCCGTTTTGATGTCGAACAGAATTTCTTTTGGGGTTCAAGTTCCTTATACCATCGGTAAATTGTAGCCAAGGAAGGTGCTTGTTCACTAAAAACTGAATCTAAACCCTCTTTGCACTCATAAGCGCTTAAACCTCTTTTAAAACCATAGTAAATTATGCTTCGAATGTGCTCTCTGGTTAATTCCATTTTATTTTAGTTTTAAAAAATAAGTAGCTGTGAGTTATAACGAACGTAACTTCAACAACTAAACGTCAAATGACAGATAAGAAGTTGCTCTCAATTAACATTGTGTGATTGTTTTTCACAGTCTACTAAATTTTCTTATTCTCAATAAATTCAGCTTATCCCACGTTTAAAATATCCTTCGGGTATTACCGTGGCCTTGTGGTTATCAGCCGTCAGATAGTTTCTGAAGAAGCTGTCAATTTGATCGGTGAAACGTCAAGTGTTTCAAGGTCATTGCTCACATACAAGACAAAAGCTTTTAAAAGTTATGTCCCTGCCTTTTATTATCCGTGCATTAGGCAAAGGTAATTGCAGCTTGCGCATGGTAACTTTGTTTAATGGAAAATACTGCTCTCGCAATATAAGTTTGGCGAGCGGTGGGGATGCGCCGTAAACGTATTTGGGACACGTACCTTCCACCTGTCTGATTCAGATAGTGCATAGGAATTACCATTACGTTGCAGGACGAATGATAGGCAATCTATCCCTCCTCTATCTGCGCGAACTCACTCCCACCCTTCGCCAAGTTATATTGAGAGAGCTGTAAGTGATTTCTCACGACCACACCAATATCCGAAAGATATTTCTACGTTATACAACGGCCATGATAGCCTGCATTTCGATCACGCATTAACGTTCGTCACGTTTCAGATATATCGACATATCCGCCTATTCTAACGAGAAAGATCTTGCAAATCATCTCAAGTGTCAAATAGAATTGTTACAATTGCAATTACATTTTGAGAAACACAGGCGGGAGATGCACGCGATGAAAAACAGGAGATTGCTGGCGGACGCGAGGAACATCAGGGCGTTGGAAGAGCATAAAGATGCTTTGGTAAATTTCCTAATCGGTCTAAATAATATGGAAAAATCACCGGGTAATTTCTTCTTCTAGATGGACACCGTGAGGATCGAACAGAACGATATAGACAGCTTAAAGGCAGAACTCGAGTTATTGAAGAGGGAGAAACATTGCAAAGAGAAGGAGGCTTTGGATAACGCAAAATTTTGGGATCAACAAGTATGTTTTTATATATATATATATATATATATATACATATGTTCAAAAATGACTGAGATGATAGGCAACCAAACGTACAATATTGGTATCTATTCAACACAAAGTCCCTAGATTAATTATTTATTACATCTTCGTATTATTAATTATTAAGAATGCAATAACCGACATCAAATACCAAATTTATTTTACAATTGTTACTTATTAGATTTACAAAATGTGCTGAAAATGTTGGCCCTCGTTATATACGTGTGCATTGACCCTTCGTTTCATATCTTCCCTGTTTGAAGTTCCTCCACTGTTATTTGCTGAATTTCATTTGTAATAGCTTCTTGAAGTTCTTGTAGAGTATGAGGCCTGTTCCTGAATATATTACTTTTAAGTCGCCCAAACAAATAAAAATCCGGAACTGTTAAGTCAGGGGCCAAAGACCTTGACTGATAATTCTGTTTTCATAAAATTCCTCAAAATATGTAATCGTTTATCTTGCTCTATGTGCTGGAGTATTATCTTGTCTAAGGAAACCATTTTGTAATTCATCATCGTGTACTTGTGCAAAAAAATTCTTGCAAAATATTGATTCGATACCTCTCGGCTATTATAGTTTCCCAAAAGAAAATGGGCGCTATTATACATCGTTTTGATATTGCCATCCACAGCCTAATTTTCCGAGGATGTGGAGAAGTTTCAATAAATTTGTGTGGATTTTCAGCTAAACGGACAATTTGTGAATTGATATAGCCAGATAAATGAAACCATGCTTCATCCGTAAAAAATGTGAAATCCAAAAGATTATTATGGTGTGCCAACTTTTCATTTAACCTTTCACAGTATCTCATTCGGCTTACAAAATCAGATTGTAGTAATTGTTGCACAACATTAATTTTATATTGTATATATATATATATACATATACAGTGTGTTTCCGGATTGACTGCACTATAGGTATAATTGACCAAAAATTTTTGAGTTTCGTTTTAATGTTTTGGGATTCCGCCCTGCTTGCTCTAAAAGAATTTTAAGCACATTTTTTTAAATATGGGGTATAAAAGGTTTTATTTTTGGTCGGGACTTTCGTTGCAACAATACACATGTTATATCAGATATCCACTGTATGTATCTAATAAATAAGGTTTGACAAGAGAGTGGATGACGTGTTATCATTAAGTAGTGTAAACCGGTCTTTGTCTCCACTTACGTGCAAGACATTAAAATTCGGAGAAGTTAGGGCGTCAGTCCGGTTTACGCTACTTAATGATGATACGTCATCCACTCTTTTATAAAGCCTTATTTATTATATAATGCAGTGGATTTCTTTACAACGAAAATCCCGACCAGAAACAACACTTTTTTATTTCAGATTTTTTAAAAAATGTGCTTAAAATTCTTTTCAGAGCAAACAGGGTGGAATCCCAGAACATTAAAACGATCAAACCTTAATAATAAATAATATCCTTATGTGTAGATAGTGTTTATAGCACTATCAGGTCAATTAAACAACAATAATTCAATTAATAGTAATATTTTTAAAAACGTTCAAAAGAGTTTTCATCAGTGAAAATACGTTTTCGAACGTTCTCAAAATATAACTGTTAGTTACAGCACATTTGATTTTCACAAAATTATGACATAATTCTGAACAAACTTCCTTTACACCTATTTTTTGTCCACCACTGTATACAGGGTGTAACTGTGAAAATGGTTAATTTATTAATATGGTAAAGCCGGTATGATACAGTTAACGTAATCGGCAAAAACAATGGCAAACCACGCGAAATGTTTTTGCTTAATTTTAATAAAATTTTCGCCCCCTGCATTTTTACATTACGATACTGTATCATATCATATCCCATGTGTTTTCTTTTTTATGATCTACCCAAAACAACAAAATGGAAACAAACAAAGTACCAAAAACAACAACACGCAAGCAAACAAATAAGGAGAGATTAACCGGAAAAAGAAAAACAATCGGAATGATGAAAAACTGAAAAAAAGATACTAAAACCAAAACGATTAATTTCATTTTTCAAATTATAAGGAGTTTTCTTGGAAAGAGTGGATCGTAAGAGCTTCTTAGTATTGCGTTTGTTCAAATCAACTCGCCCAGTTCTATATCCACATCAAATATAATCCAAATTGGATGGTTCAAATTCGAGATTTCCAAAACTATTCCTTTTGTTGATTTTCAAATTCTAAGGGTGTTTTCTTGGAAAGAGTAGATCGTAAAAGCTTAGATTTTCTTTATTAAAATCAAGTCGTCTAGCTCTACATCCACATCAGAAATTATCCAAATTAGATGGGTAAAATTCGAGATTTCCAAAACTATTCCTTTCGTCGATTTTCAAATTGGAAGGGTGTTTCCTTGCAAAGGATGGATCGTAAACGATTAGAACTGTACTTACTCAGGTCACCTAGCTCTACATTCACACCAAAAATGATCCAAATTGGATGCTTAGAATTTGAAATTTCCAAAACTGTTCCTTTTGTTGATTGTCAAATTCTAAGATCGTTTTCTTGGAAGAGGTGGATCATAGACGTTTATTTATGAGGTAAGGGATTTATAAAAGTCGAAGTAAATAGTCGGGCATTCAGTCTGTATTCGGGTATTCTACAATGTAAGCAGTAGGTTTCATTCAAATAGCGCCGACAATAAATAATAGTAAATAATGCTTCTATGTCTCTGTCACTATTACAGAAAAATAAACAGATGTTTTACTCCGCTTTCGTTGCATGTACTTGACCTATATTTGAAAAGTTCGACGATCTTTTATTGGTAATGATAAAAATATTTTCTTTCAAACAGATTTATTTATTGCCAAACAATGTAAAGTCAAGAAAACAAAGAAAGTTTCACAAGAAATGTCTAACATTAGACCTGTTTGACAATAATATGTTTATGTGATTGCTGTGTAAAAATGTTGAAAGTAAAATGATTAATAAACCGTACACAACATATATGTATGTACTGTGCATGTGCAAGCAGTGTGAAAGATTCTCAACTTCGAAGTAGACCGCTTATTCATAAATTATTTCTGCTTACTCGGTCGATGATCCGATCGTTAGTCCTATGGGAAACTCACTACAATTATACAACGGGGCCGGGCTCAAAACTGTAATTATAAATATCTCGCGAACGGTGCGTTTGGGGCTCTACGTTTATTAAGCAAATATTGAATATATTTTAATTATCTACCTTTGGACAACTTTTTCACCATTTACACAGTTTCACTCTGTATATATACATTTAATAAATACTAATTAAAGTTTACAATTTATTAATTTGTGTCGCGTGTTAGTATAAAATCTTACAGAACGAATGTAAGAAATTGAAAGAGCATAACGTCGATTACCAAAAGGAGATCGATAACCTGCGGAATCACAACGCCAAATTGGAGACGCAATGGCAGGACTCGGAGGCGAATCTCCTAAACGCGATAGCTGAAGTTAAGGTGAAATTTTTAAATTTTTTTCCTAAAATATTTCGTACAATTTTTTCTCTTTGTGGTTTAAATTCGTGAAAGTCGTTAAATCTACATTTCCGTTCCCGTAGATTGCGAAGGAACAAGCGGACGCCGGGGAGAAAGGAAGAATCGAGTTGGAGCACCTCAACAAGGAACTGCTGTTGGTAGGGGAGTTACAGCTTAAATACCAAGAACGATTGAACGATTTGGTATTATCGAAGAGAGGTGATATCGAACAGAAAAGACTCTTCGATGTCCACAAGCACGAAATGCAAGGTTCGTTTTCTCATTTTTATTTCTAGAAAAAGTTGTGTTTAAAGCTAAGTAAGCTAAGTGGCATCACATCACATCGAAGCTAAGTATGTTAGTATCTGGATGATTTGCCGTGGGGCTGAACCGAGTTCCCTCTGCTACCAGAACTGTATTTAGAACACTTTAGAATTTCTACGTGTTACAAAGAGTTATCTTTTTATAATGCAATCCAGGATAATCGTCGTCGTCGTCATCTTTTACCCTTTTTTACCTTTTGGTGTAAGGGTTCCGGAGCCACCGAGCCGTATACGTACGTATACCGAACCGCTGCTGGCCTGCCCAGTGGCATTTTCTTACTTTTCGCAACATATCAGACGTAACATTTTAGCGTTTTAAACCGCTACGCTCCGCCGTAACCAAGTTTTGAACGCCAGACCTTCTCACTGTGAAGCGTAAGTTTCACCACTCAGCCACTAAACGGGTTAATTCCCGTATAATTGGCCTAAATACGCCTCCTACCATACCATTGTCAGTCTACGGCGCATCATTCAGCGCCACGGCAAATGATCCGGATTATTTATTTATTATTTACTAACTCTTTTGTGTTTTTGTTTTTAGTTTTAAATCAACAGCTCGAAACGAAGAAGAAAAACCTTGAAGCTTGTGGGACTAGGATATCGGAATTAGATAGTATCGTACAAAAGCACGATGAATTTTGTGCGTTGCAAAAAAGACAATTAAACGATGTGAAAGAAGAGTATCACGAGAAACTCAAAGTAGGTCAATGATATATTTCAACGAATGCTTGTTTATTTATGTTTCGCGCGAAAATCACATCGGTTGAGCTGAATACTTGTACTAGGTTCACGTTAAGAATGCGGTAGATGGGGCTATTAGCCAAGGCACAATCAAAACATAGGACGAATATCGAACAATTATTAAAGTTATATTTGAGGAGTCGCGTATTGACTTGTAGGCATATAAATTAAAGTTAAGTTTATATTACATTGTTAGACTGAGTCAAATATAGGAAGGCACTTTAAGGTTAGGTGTACCACATACATTTTGTATAATGTGTTTCCACAACCTACCTCATTTACCTAGTGGAAACATTTTGCACCTGACCTTGAAGTGCGTTCCTATATTTGACTCACTGTACGCGAAAATAAGTTTGTCTGCACTGCATGTACAAATAATTCTAGTAGGAGAATATAAAGGTCGTAACTTGTACAAAATGAAAACTATCAAACCACATGTCAGATACGATGCGCATTGTGTAAATTGGGCGTTAGTAATAGTCCTATCTAGCTCCGCACTGTATTCTCGACCTGAACAAGGAATACGTTTTCATTGCTTTTTCTAAAAATGCATCTTTAGAAAGAGATCGATCACTCGTTAAATTATTAGAAAAGTGAAGTTGACATTGACGTGTGTGACGAGTGTGACATCTAAACCTCTATTATTTGCCAAAAGTACTAGATTACTTGTATATCTTCAGAATTCTTTTTTTTTTTTTTTCGAATGATATCTCCGGATATTGGCAAAAATGTATCATTTTTTTAAATTTATTTTTGAATTTATTTATTTTTTTTTAAACGTTAAATTAATAATAGCGTTGACATAATGTCTTTCTGACTGTTGACGGTCGTAACTTTCAATAGTTATTGTAAGTTTCTTTGGTTTTTGAGTTTTTTTTTTTTTTCTGTAAAAATGCTATTTTCACCCAATAACTGCATAATTACGTATTTTCAAACACGATGTAGATATGAACTTTTCTTTTGCATTTTTTGTGTCAAGAACACGCTTATAGAATTTTTGACACATATCATTAATCACCCTGTATATCCCAATCTGCGGATATTGGCGAAAATGTCTCAATTTTTTATTTATTTTAGAATTTAGATCTTTTTATTTATTTTTTAATAATAAAGTTGGCATAATGTCTGTCTGATAGTTAGAGTTGCTCAATTTGCGCCAATAGTACTACAACTATCTGAACGGACTGTACTAGAATAGCAACATTGCGCCATATGAATACATAATAGTTTTAATGTATAGTATGAAGCCATCTGTATTCGTATAGCGCAATGTTGCTATTCTAGTACAGTCGTTTCAGATAGTTGTAGTACTATTGGCGCAAATTGAGCAACTCTTCCGACAGTTGACTGTCTTAACTTAATAGCTATTGCAAGCTTCTTTTGTTTTTGAGTTTTGTTCGTGTAAAAATATCATTTTCAGGCTGTACTGCATTATTACGCATTGCCGAACATGATGTTAATATGAACTTTTCTTCTAATTTTCGGTATCAAGAATACTCTCTTAGAATTGTTGGCACATATCGTGAATCACCCCCTATACCCGATATTTCTCTCCAGATATTAAAATGTCTCCTTTTTATTTGCTTATTTTTCTTTGTCAATTTTTAGGCGGTTGAAAGTAAATACCAAACGCAGCTGATTATTAATCGAAGTCAAGAGGAAGAAATCTTGAAATTACGGCAACGTATCGATATATTAAGTAAGAAAGTGATATCGCCCGACATAAGTAGTTGTCACGAAGTGAACGCCACCTTGACCAGCACAACGCAAGGTTTAAGTTCGCAATCTTCCCCGTTATCGGCGTCTTTGGCATCGTCGGAGGGCAGCATGGCGTCGACAATATCCGAGGTGCAAAATTTACAAGTAATGTGAAGAATGTGCGTTGTATCGGAGACGCAATATCCACTGACGGCCGTTCTGTTTTTCTCCTTTTTTTTTTTTGTAGAAAATTGTTGATCAGAAAGACGACAACGAATAATTTCATTTCGTATCTAGCACACACACACACCCTAATAAAAGATTATTATATGACAAAATAAAATTGATAACAAAAAAGAAACAAAGTAACATAAGACACATAAAAAAGAACTGAAATCGAGTACATAAATTCAAAAAATTTTTAGAGATTTCCGATTGGATGGACGTATTGCAACACACAAAATTAATCCCGAAAATAAATGAAAACGTCGAGTTAGTTCATTTATAAATAAGGCTACTACAGAAATGATGTATAACGATGCAATTTGAGGAAGGCTCGGGGAAGATCGTGGATGAAGTGATTGTTATAAAAAATTATTATTGTTATACCTATACTAAATTGATTTGAAAATAATTTTTATTAAATGTATTTAAATATTGATGATTGTTTTTTTGGTATACTTTGCATTGCATTATCTTTTACATCCAAAAGGCTTTAAGATCTGTCTATTAGTGGGAGCCTATCTTCCAGGTCGAGATTACTAACTAATTATAACCTCAAAAAGTATTCATTTTTATCCAAAGCTATAAGTATAAGCCGTTGCTGTCAAAGGAACACAAAAAGCCGCCATTTTTCGTAATTGGGGTTTTTTTTTGACCCCGTGTCCCATCAAGGGCGCCATTATTAATCAAAAGTTATGGAATCTGTTTCATCTGAAAAGAATTTCAAGCACATTTTTACTTTCTAAAATTCGAGACGGTCATGCCAATCGATAAAAAAAAATCAGGTCAGTAATATGGCATTTTATTGAGAAAAGTTGGCAGAATCTGAATTATGACCCTATTCAAAACTTCGCAAATATCTAACCACTGACAAAATCAGTATTTGTTTTGTATTCTTGAATTGTGACTGCAGAAAAACAAGTTTTCTGTATAAGCTGTTAAAAAGAAATATATATATAAATTTTTAATAAAGTATTTTATTCAAAAAAAAAAAAAATACACAATAATTACTCCATTTGAATTTCTCCACGATATGTTCACTTTTAATTTTTTAATTTAACTCAGGAAAGCTCGCATAGTACGTAACCAATTGAATAATAATTGAAAAATTCATGAAATAAAACATAAATTAATTGTCATTATCTAGAATTAAAAACAAATCTTAAAAAATTATTTCAAATCGATCATGCCGATCATGGAGAAATTCAAATTGAGTAATTGTTATATATATATTTTTTTTTAATAAAATACTTCATTTATTATTATTTTTTCTTCCCCCAGTATCTGCTGCTGCCCTGGTAGAACGTCGGAGTAAAATATTTTATTAGAAACTTAATTTATTTCCTTTCTTTTTGACAACTTATACAAAATACTTGTTTTTCTGCAGAACAAATACTAATTTCGTCAAAGTAGTCCGATATTTCTGAAATTGTGTATAGAGTCATAATTTCATTTTCTGAACAACTTTTCTCAATAAGATTTCGCCGTATTATTGATCGAAATGGTACTTTATTTGAACAGAAAACGTTTTTTTTTCTCAATTGTCATGAGAATCGGCATTGATTTTGAAAAAGTAAAAATGTGCTTGAAATTCTTTCCGCACGAAGCAGGGCGGCATGCCAAAACACTAAAACGAGATCTCAAAATTTTTAATCAATTATAGACTACAGTAAAAATCAATCCTAGAACACGCTGTATATCGAGGATTGTCAACTTCAATACAAGTGTAAATTAATTGAATTGACACTAATTTTTAGTCCAAAGAATATACTGGATAAAGGTTTAATAAAATATAAATAGGGTGTACGCAAGTTTGAGCTTTACATCGAAATATATGTTTATTGAAACATTTGTCTAATTAGATGTCTATTTGTTATATAATAATATTTATTTAGGCAAACAAAACGTTATAAATCTTAATCAAAATTTAATTTATTAGAATGTCTCCGACCAATACGCGAGACCATACGACTGTATCCGGGTGTCCAATGATGTCACTAGATTTATTTCCAAGCATTAGTTCATTGTGAGTTTTTTTTCTGGGAGGGGGAGAGGGGGGGCTCTTTGCCCTGCCCCTATCTTGTAAACGAATAAATGAAAACACCGCCTTTCATAAAGGTATATCTATTTTACATTGAAACTTACATACATTACCGTACATAATTTCAAGATTACAAGAAATTTTCATCCTTACAATACGAAAAGGAATTTTTATTCATCCTTCTCGCTAATGACGGCTCCTTCTTCTCCTGCGCCTCTTTCCGTGACTCCTACGTCTCGATCGACTTCTACTACGTCGCCTTCTGTGCTCCCTGACGCCTTCCATAACTTCCCCCAGAACGTATCGACCTCTATTTTTCTTAATCGCACCGAAAGCTAAGCCCCTTTCGATCGCTTTTCCCAAATATTTACCGACATCCTTGCTAGGAACGGAAAACTGATCTTCGATATACTCGGATATTTCCTCTTTAGACGCGCCATCTCGTAAGTCGCCGATGGCCGCCAACACCAATTTGGCGGTGTTGATCGATTGCGAATTCGGGGCAGTCATTATTCTCACCAATTTCGATTTTTCTTTTTCTACATTTACGATTTCTACCGGAATAAAATTCTAATATTTGAGGGGACACGAAAATTTACGTTATTTGTCAGTGCACCATTTTGTTGACTGCCGTTGAGCGTTTTTGTTTGAGCATGGGTTTTTTGATTTTTGATTGACGGTCGTGATGTTCAATTTCTGGAATTTTTTGAGTGAGAAATTTGACGTTAAAACCGAGGACGCATCAATGTTTTATTAGCGAAGATATCAATACATAATTGTCAAGAATACTAAAGGTTTCTTGCGAGTTAGCAAGGATACATTACTTTTATACAGAGTTCTTGGTCATCCTGCATCGAACTAATTCAAATGATAAGTATCATATTATTAAGACTTCAAAGATAAACCCATATCAATTAGAAAAAATTTTTTATTATATCATTACATACATTACTTGGCGTGAGCTTGAGCTTTACGCATTTGTGTCAAGATATTGGACAGTTCTTCACGCTTCCTCTTGGCGCGGATGTGCGTTCCCAAACGACGTTTCAGGAACTTCAACGCCCTCTTATCCTTGGACACTTTCAGCAATTCCATAGCTCTCTTTTCGTACGGTGCGTGCCCTACGACCTCCCTAATCAGGTCTCGAACAAACTTAGTGTGCTTAGTTTGGATGCCCTTCAGTCTAGACGGGCGGATTTTCTCGGCTTTTGTCTTACCCATAGAAATTTTAGTCGTTTGGTGCCCCTTTTGGAGGCCCACCGCTATCTCGTACTTCCGAGTCATGCTATAAGGAGAAAAAATTAGGTTAGGTTTTATTGTTGAAGTTGATCAAAAATTTCGGGAATATATCGCTAGTTCCCGATTATTTCATAATTATTGTTGGATATGAATGAATAAAATAAATTTTAAAAGGTGAATACTTACGTTTAAAACAAATAAATCGAGGATAAAGTAAACCGCGTGTTTCCACAAACTTCTCAGTTGGTAAAAAGATGGCGGATGACGTTTTGTCAAGAAACCTCGAATCGCCAACGTACGAAGACTAAAAATTTCCAATGATCTACAATTTCTATAATAAAGTTGGCTACACTGTAATTTAAAAATTGGCGAAAGTTTTAAAATAAAAATTTATTGCTTACCTCAAATATTATAGTGTAAAGCTATTATATAATCAAAAACCCTTTTTACCTGTAAGGTGTAGGGGATAAAGCTATTATATTTGTTGATAAGTGACGCCATTAAGGATAACTTCGGTCCTGCCAACCTTTTATATCTATTAGAGCTACTTAACGAAGTTGATTCAAGCGAATCTAAATCGAATTCTAAAAAGTGAGCAACCGGAAATATCTATCACCTGACCCAAATCTTTTAGTTGGGAGTACTGAGATGTTGGCATTCGTAGAAATTAACAGCAGATGTAAGCAACATACACAACCTAGATAGAAATTAGATTCGCAAGATTTTCGATTTCCACTAACTTAGATAGAGATCCTAGCACTAAAACTAAAGCAGAAATGTCTTTAAAAGGCACTCTTTTTATATAAATAAGTAACACGAAGGAAACGGAAAAAGATAACAAGGCAAAATTAACAGAACAAGGGAAAGGACAGAGTCGGAAAACTTGGAAACTAAAAATATTCGTATTTCGGGTTTTCATTCCTACCAACTCAGTACACCACCGGTTGCTCACTTTGCAATACTAATTATCCTATCAATTCTTCAGTATTCCCAACTTAGAATTTCGGTTATCGTTATTATTCAATCAGATTCAAGGATTGGACAACCTTAGCTACATCTCTCTACATTGCATTCTGAACATAAACGAGTGAGCAAATTCAATTGTAGGCAGTAAAATATATCTAGATAGAGAAATTTTTACACTCATCAGTTGGCGACATTTTAGTTTTGTTTACATCTATTTCGTATCGTGTTTTCTAAGGTGTTGGCCACGATTGCCGAAATAGTGTACATACAACATACTTCGGCGGAGTTGGTGTACTTCGCGCGAATTGATAGAGTTGGTGCGGGGTGATTCGAGTTCTTCGTCGGTAAGTGCGATTTTTGTTTAGTTTTTGAAGAATTGATTTCTCGAGGCGCAAGGTACCATCTGCGATTTATTTTTTATTATTCCTCTAGGGATGGTTAGCTAGATTGCGATTTTTAAATAATATGTGCCTAATAGAGCTAACATACAGACTGAGGCATCTCAAATGTAATGAATTGAAGTTGGCTGCATTATATGCAATGAAGATAGACTAGGATTTCTTATGAGAAAAACTACTGCTTACATCGAAATGAGTAATAAATACATCACATAACGACGCTTCAATTTCTGATTGCCTTGAAAGTCACTGTAAATTTTTAAAATTTTATTGTCCACCTAAATTTTATCGTCATGCTTGAGATTGTTCACAAGAGAAAAAAGTCCTTATTTTTTTTGTCAATAGTTGGTATTCAATGGATTTGACAGCCTTGTGTACATCACCACCCTCTATTCATCTATTTTCGTGTTGACGAAAAGTTTTCTTTTTCTTGCATTCAATCGTTTTCCATTTCTTATTTCTTTTATTTTCAGTCATTTTGTTGACAATGGAGAGGTCAAAATCGAAAAAAAAACTCAAAATTTCGATATTACCGTATACGGCACTTTTTCTCGATGACGTCTACTTCTTATAAATCAATGTGCCCAACTTAACATTTTTGATCACGTGGCTTTGAATTCAAATTGTTCATTTCTTAGCTGTTGGCTGCTTGGAATATTCAAACTATGGCGCGAAATATTCGTTTTAAAAGAACAGGAATAAGTTTATAAAATAATCAGGGAGGAAATTTTTTATATGTACATATATCCTTTACTCAAAAATGATTTCTATTACCTATTTCTATAAATGTTCCTGAAACTGAAATCCCAGCACACTTAACCTCAACAGTTAAGCAAAGATGCTTTTTCTCTTTTGCTAATTCTTAGAGTTACTGATTTATGGCACAAGGTATAAATAAAACCCATAAATAAGGATCGGTGGACATCCCCAATTCGTACTTGACCTTCTACAAGTAGAAAGGAACGAGGTAGAAATTTTTACAATCCTGGGGAAACCTCACGACCTCGTAATTTTTGATGTAATCCAATTATCGTAGTTTTAAAAAGCATCAGATATGGTTTTAAGAGCAGCAGGTTTTGTGATATTCCGGCGAATAGCGAATAGAATTGAGTATCTTTTCCTCAAGACATCGTATGGGGAAAGACATTGGACACCCCCAAAAGGTATAAGTTTGTTGCAAGATAGAATTTACGAATTAGGTTATGCAATTTGTGAATAAGTATTGGGACAAGGCAACTAAAACAAGCTGACTTCATTTTTACCTTGGTTCAGAGAGAAGAGAACGTTAAAAAGTAATAAGAAAAATAAAAAATTGGGTGGACAACAAAATAAAGGAAATCGAACAAGAGAACAATAATAAACATTCAAAGTTATTATATAAAAAGATTCATGAACAGAATAAAGCTTTTAAAGGAAAAATAAGTGGTATAATGAATAAGGAACGGAAAATAACAGGAAATGAACAACAGTACGTACAGATGTGGAAAGAAAATTTTAAGAAATTATTAACAACCCAGGAAAAGCAGGATATAGAAGTAAGTGTAGCAAATCTAAAGTGTTAAGAACAGAAAGTATCTGTAGCCAACCTAAGAACAGAAGAAATTGATGAAATAACTAATCAAAATTGAAATGGGAAGGTACCAGGTGCAGATGGGATAAACATAGAACTGCTTAAACGTGGACGGCTAGAATTAAGAGAATGCTTGTATCAACTAATCAGGAAAATATTGAAAGAAAAAATTCCACAGGAGTGGGCACACAGGTGAACAATTCATAAAAACGAGACTAGAAAATATGTGATAACTATAGAGACTTTTCCGTACTGAACATAGCAGCATACAGCATACAAAATATTGGCAACACTAATTCGTAGAAGACTATCAAATGAGATCAAAAGGTATAGTGAAACCATAGCAATGTGGCTTCGGGAAGATCAACAATCGATGCAATACATACTGTGGAACAAGTAATGGAGATACAAAATGGAAATAGAACTACTTTTCATTGATTTCCAGCAAGCTTTCGACAGTATTAAAAGAAACGAAATTTTAAAAAGCACTGGAGGAACTGGGCATACATCCAAAAGTAAGAACGATGATGTAAGTGACCATGAAGAGGACAATTGTGAGTGTCAAAATGCAGAGAGGGAAAAAATGATACATTTAAAGCAGATAAAGGAGTAAGACAGGATGACGTATTATCAGCCACACCATTCAACCTTGCAGTACAAGCATTGATGTATGCACCTGAAAAACACTCAGCATGACGAAGAAACATGAAGGCCTGAGAATAACAGGAAGAAAAATGAACGGATTAATACTAGGGCAAAAGAAAATTAATGAATACAGAAGCAAAACTAATTGTGAAGTTTTATAAAAAATGGTGAATGACATAGTGAGAAGGATCAAATAGCAGAGAGAAAAATGGCTGGATCACATATGTATGAAGTATTGGAATAGAATTGGGGCATAGAAAGGAGGCGTGGACGGCCGAGAAGTACATGGTTACAAGAAGTGGAGGAAGATCTGAAAAGAACTGGAATCAACAACCGGAGAAGAAAGATGAATGATCGAAAAGTATGGAAAGGAATCTGTGAGGAAATATAATCAAGAGGAGGGGTTTATCTCCCCAACACAACTGATCTAGATAACCTTAGGGTGGCTTATCCCCTCACCTTGCCATAATAATAATAATTTTAAAATGTTTCTGTTTCGTAGCAAATTGCTTCGGTGGTCAATCTGTTAACGATGTTCCTTTTTCTTTTTAAGGTCTCGTAGATCCCGGGGAAACAGATGAAGAAACAGCACATCGCGAAACGGAAGAAGAAAGCGGTTTAACAAGAGACGACTTAAAAGTGTATGTCGATTCCAAATACACGTTGGAGTACGTCGTAAAGAGGAAGCCCAAAGTCGTCGTATATTGGTTGGCCGAACTTATCAATCCTAATGCCAAAGTGATATTGTCTTCGGAACATACGGAGTACACATGGATCGAGATGGAACGCTTAAACGCTATCGCGAAGTATGACGATATGATCCAATTGATCGGGCATTATAATAATCTTATTAAGAAGAATAAATTATAAAGTGGGGGAGAGGGGTGTATTTAATTTTTAGACACAGAAGACAGAAAGATGCAATTCACTCGGAGAGGACTGGATGTTTCAGTTTGAAAGTAGTGTTTATTCTACGAGTTTTATTCATTATTATTATGGATCTTCACCAAGTAAAAGCCAGTTCTTTTCAAGTTTATGGTATAATTGAAGATTGATTTAAAGCATCCGAAACGGCTCGATTAGAATCAAGCTGAACGCTGTATCAACTTCAATACCTCCTAATCGATTTTTTAGAATTGTACCTCATGGAAGCACTACCACACTAGCATTCGTCGTGTTAGAATTTTAATTTCTGAACTTACAGGTACACTAAGAAAATCGTTCTCGCACAATGATAACCTGCAGATCTTCACTAAACTAAAAATTGTAAACAGTCGCTTAAAACTATTTTATAAGGTACGTGTGAAGCTTTGCACACGCAACTGTTTTACTCCA
Organism: Chrysina gloriosa; assembly: GCA_038088585.1. Classification (NCBI taxonomy): domain Eukaryota; kingdom Metazoa; phylum Arthropoda; class Insecta; order Coleoptera; family Scarabaeidae; genus Chrysina; species Chrysina gloriosa. The sequence goes on from CM076087.1 coordinate 102,869,244, forward strand.
AACGACAAATGTTGAGAGCTGCATTGTATCACGCAAGTTTACCATTTATTTATTATCAGCGCTCTTAAACATTTACTCGATGTTGGTGACCGTGACCGAGTACAATGGGACTGTTATTGCACTTTCTATGCGTTAAACATGAATAGATCGGAACGTGCGTTCTAAGCACGTTCACACCTACATCTCATTAAATATTGCTAAGGTAGTTTCATAGACCGTCGAATATAAGTTCACGTTTTGAAGGCGTATAATGCAATAAATCGGCAGTCAATGATCCTACGGGACTCAGTTTTAGTATGAATTTTAAAGCGTTCAAATCGATTGTGATCAAAGGTGGATGAAAGTGAGTGCGTAAGTGTCATTTGTAGATAATGACGGTAACATCATTCGCTAATTACACAATTTGTATCTATACTGAGTTCACGTTAAGAATGTAGTAGGTGGTGCCACAAACACTTCGGATAAGTAAGATTATATTAGAGTGTTAAGTGTCATGTCAGGTTTTTTGTAATTTGATAGTCGTTATTAACTAATCGGGCTCAAGAATTTTAAAGCTCTATCTATTTCCACACTGCATTCTTAACGTAAACGAAGTATAGCAGTCACATTTTCAGAGGTACTATTGCGGCAACAAAAATCTTATAGGCTATTTTGACTGATTTTGAGTAGTATAAGCTAATTGTTTGTCATATTGACGTTAATTTTCAATGACATGAATAGTCCCTTTGGACACTTCCAATCTATTACCTAGTCTTCTTATGGACTATTCTTGCACAAGTAATGTACTCTCTTGCATTTTTCAGTAGCACTTAGTTGCAGTATACTGACTAGAGTTTGTTAAAAAGGTGGTACCGGGCAAGGGCGTATGTCGGTGAACGCAGCGTCTAGCGGGAATTTGTTAACCGACACAGCCGCCCTTCTACCTATTCTCCAATCAACGGACTCCAGTCCGCTGCATTCACCGACATGCGCCATTGCCCAATACCACCTTTTTATCAAACTCCAATAATGAGTTTAACATGAAATAACATTTGATAAAGCAAAAGCCAGATTTAAACTAAATTATCTTAAGTGTCCGATTTTTTGTTGCCGCACTAGTACATATTTTCATGTCATCCTGCGCGAATGAAATAACAGAGGCGTATACAACAGAACAAAGAAGATGACGTAATATGTACTTTTGAAAGTGTGACTGCTATACCAGGTGGGTCAAAATGATTGTTGCCATTTTGAATTTCGCGCCTTCCAATAGTGTTTTTCATCGTCTTATATTGGCAATCCGTCTGTTTGACAGGTTGGTCTTTTAATTGTGCGTGGGCGTTCGTTTATTGGTTTCTGCCAGTATATTTTGTTTGCTTTGTTCATCCTTTGTTTTATTTCCGTGTTTCTGATCATTTTGAAGAGGTCTTTCTAGAACTAGACCGTCTCGTTGTTCTTTCTTTTGCGTCAGTTGAAACTATCGGTAAACTCCTAACCACAAAATTGTTTAAGAATTCGTTTAATAATTTGGTGACACGTGCTTCGCTAACATAACCTCAAACAATTAATTATTTGTCCTATTTCATTGTCCGTATGCAACTGATTCATGCATTAAGCATTAAATATTAACGTTTAGAATGAGTATTTCACTAAAAATATTAAGTTTCCATAATTTAATCGTGCCTAACTGACATTTTAATAATTATTTGCTCCTACCAAAAATGCCACAGCTGTACAATCATACAATCGCAAGGGCAGCGCACACATAATTTCCGAGAAAGTCGTCTCTGCAGCGCACTTCTTTGCAATACAGATAAATTCATACACGAAGTAAATCGAGGATAGCCGACGGTCTCTGACGCACGGGCGCGAGAACGTCGAGATGAGCTGCATTTTCGGCCAGCAGTGGTCAGTGGGAGTCGGTCGATTTTAATGTACGCATCGCGGGCGTTTAAGATTACAATTACGTGTCAATGCGATGTAAAAATGGATATTGTTTTTAAACTCGGCGAAACTAAGTTTCAAAACCTTAACTTTCAACAACAACAACTGGTAGTAAAAGAGCGTGGACGTCCTCTTCCTGTACTCAAAGTGACCGGTAAAAGTCGGGAAAAAACTTATAAAAGACAATTTAATAAAGACATATATCTTCGTAATAATTGGATTTGTGGCTGTGGCGAAAAAAACGCTTTTTTTGTTTTCCGTGTGCATTGTTCGGCACTGATTACGAAAAAAATTTGTTAAGCGTTAAAAGCAGTAGAAATGCGACACCTAAGGAAGATAGAAGAAAAATTCAGAAGAAACAGACTTAGGAATTATATATTTAGGGAACAGTAGAAATTAATAAAAGCGAATACAAAAACAGCAATTAGAATGGCTAGGTCATATACATAGAGAGCAAAACCAGAGAAGAGTAGAAGGGGGAGACCAATAGAAACAAAGCAGGAAGTACAAAGAGTCGCAAACGAGACGTACTTCATCATCAAAGCAAATTGTTTCTTTTTTTTTTAATCACCTTTACCGTCGTCTTTTGAAAAGTCCTTTTTGGAACTTTTGAAGACTGCCTTATCCCATTTTTTGTGAATAGGGTGGGATAGGGCTATTTGCTATTGTGTCTAATTTTTTTAAGTTTTTTAATTTTTTCTGTAAACGCATTTCCGCTGTTATGTCATCACTTTGATCACTATTATTATTTTGGAGCTTCTTTATTATATCTCCTTTTACCTCATACCCTACCATACCCCTTCTGTGAGTTATCTATACGTTCTACTTTTTTATTCATTTATCATTCTTTTCTTCATTTTCCTCTTTATAGTATAATTCACCAGGATTTATATACTTGATCTAAGAATGAACAGTTCAATAAACGTAGATCTATTTCGATATCAAGCATTACAACTATTATACAACGCTAAACTATCTTTAACGATCGGTAACAATTGTTTTCGAGACGGCTTATGATTTTGTTTAAAATACTGCACCCCCTCCAAAACGCTATTTTCCTCCACGAGTTGAAGTACCGCACTACACTTCAAACGATCGACGATAAACTTTAATAATTTCGAATCTTCCGGTAACGAATAAAATCCGAGATCCCTTTCGGTCGTACCGTCCTTAGCTTCGAGTCCCATTAAAATGACGATGGTACCGTTTCTACTTTCGCAAAATTCTCTCAGTACTCGTAAGATATCGGGCAGTTTTAAATAATCTCTGACTAGCATCGGTAAGCCGGGAATTAGTACGGTATCTGCGACTTTCATATCCTTCACGAGGAGTTGATCGGGGGATAAATGGGATACGTCGTTGTGGACCGACCAGAGTACATCGAATGCCCCCTGTAATCCGGTTGGGTTACCTCGAGGATGTTTTCTAACTTTTTACTCATTTCCACGTCGAGATCTTTCACTTTTCCCGCATCGGGACTTAAGCCGATTGTATCGAAAATTATCGTATCTAAAAGAAAAAACGAAAAAAATGTTATTAATCATTGAGAGTAATGCCCTGCTGGAACTGGATTCATTAACATTGGCAGGGTCAACATTCACAGCATTTCAACGGTAAGTGCCTAACTCTAATAATCATGTATGACTACAGTTAGGCGGTCATCGTTTTCTACCTCCCACTAACACAAACTATACCTAGATCGCAGTGGCGTTCTTGTCTATTTAGGACTATAGGCAACTTGCAGTAAAATCGACCACACGCCACTGGACCTAGTTTCACTAATCAAGGCGGGACAACTTTTCAAGGCAAAGTGCCTAATTCTACATACAATACAGTTTAAATTGTTTGATATCGAAAGCATACCGTATAAAATCTGAGCTAGTGTTGAAGACATCAGACTGGAATTCTTCTCCAATATCTCTTCGCTTATTAAAGTGGCACAGGATCCGACAAGCTTCATATTTATATCGACATCATCACCCCAATTCACATTAGGATCCCTAGGTCTATGATCAAATATTCCAACTACGTTCGGTTTTAAATACCCCTGCCCGGGAGACAAAACATGATGATCGACGAGGGTAACTTTCACATTGTGTTTACTAATCAGATCTTTCAGATTTAAGGTATCCCTAAAATAACATTTTTGAAGATTAATTAAATTGATCTCCTATTGACTCACCGATAATACAAGGAGCTCGTATTAATTCCCACTTTATTCAAAACAAAGTTGTTTTCCGTCCGGAAACTGAACTCGTCTTTCAGGACGTTTAAAACGGGTAACGCCACCGAATCCTCCGATACATTCCCGTTTTCCTGGATGAAATAAGCTAGGCCCAAGGCGGAGACGGTTGAATCTAAGTCGCAAGCCTCATTTCCGATAATTACGTGAATATTTTTCGGAAAATTCAGCAACTGAAAGGGGAATCGTATTAAGGGGGCAAAAATTTATTTAGAAAAAAAAACGAGGAACTTACCGTTGTTATTCGTAAAATATAGGTGAGAAATGAGTCCATAACTGGTAACATGAAAGTCGCTGGGACTTCGGGGATTATCCATTGAATGGTGAAAGTTTCTAATAATTTCAATGTTTATTCTAGCAGATAAAGGATATGTAATCGGTTTCGCTCTTTTGAAACTTAGATTAGATTATGGTGTAAATTAAACTGTAAGAATTGATAATATTTGGCTTCGGAAGTGGAAAAGAACCGCAAGAAATTTAGGTTATCTTAAATGTCATACTATCACGATAGCCAATCAAATAATTAGGTAATTAAGCGTGGCAACACTGCCGACTACTACGAGCGCACTTATAAAAGATAATTGCGAATTTCCTATTGAAAGAATGAAATTTCTTGTTCTTTTCTCTTGATTGTGAGCTTAAAAGTTAAAATTCTACCTTTCCTAACTGATAAAAACTTCATTTTTATACAACTTGATCAGTTTGCACATGGGATTCCCCGTAGGTTCCCACCCATGGAGCCAACTTCACTTTCGCTATCCCCGGTTGTTGTCTTAATTATGCCTCTCCGGTATGAATTGTATAAAACGTTATTTAATTGAATAGGCATGAAACGTGAAATTATGATACAAAATTTGGAATTTTGAAATAAATTCTCACTGCCTGAACGTTTGTAATGCCCATCACAGCACATCCTTTCTAATTTTAAACACAGAATCGTATTGTACACTTCTAACCATATCCACGTAACAAATAGGAAAGAATGCAAACCAATTTTAAAGTAGATTTTCGCAATGTTAAGCCCTTGATATACTTTCATTCGCTTATACGAGGGTAATTACAGAAATAAGGTCTCCTAGTTTTTTAGAAACAGAAAAAACACTTATTTTCAATAATTGATACATCATTTTAAAGCTAGAATATTCCACTATTTTCTTGGATAATCGCCATTTCGGTCGATGCTGTGGGAGTTTTTGTATGCCCATGTCATTCAAGAAGTTTCGTTCACGTCGTCTACGTCCCTGACGCACGTTCCGGACAAATGTTCTCTCAACTTAGAAAACAAGCGGCAGTCAGCTAGTGCCAAACCCGGATTATAGGTTGATTGAAGATATTCCATCCACACTCTTGTAGGGGAGTGTTTTCGCTCCTGTTCAACATTCCTCTTCTCCGCCTCTGAATCGCCTCTCTGAATTTTTGCAGTGTCTAACAATACCTATCAGCGTTTATTGGAGGCTCATGAGCTATGAAGTTGACCAGCAAATACCCTCTTTCGATTCTACAACACAGTTCCCATGATTTTGCAGACAGACTGTGCCTATGTCCTTCTTCAACATTCGTTCTTCTCCACTTCTGAATCGCCCGTCTGAGTTTTTGGAGTGTTTTACAATACTTGTCAGCGTTTATCATAGGGCCATGAGCGATGAAGTCGACCAACAGTACGTTCTTTCGATCCTAAAGCACAGTTGTCATGATTTTGCAGACAGACTGTGCATATGCCCTTCTTCAAAATTGCTTCTTCTTCGTTTCTGAGTCGCCTATCTGAATTTTTGGAGCATCTCACCATACCTGTCAGGGTTTATTGTAGGTCCATGAGCGATGAAGTTGACCAACAATACCCTCTTTCGATCCCAAAACACAGTTGTCATGATTGTGCAGGCAGACTGTGCGCATACCCTTCTTCAACATTCCACTTCTTCGTCCGGTAGTAGTAGCAACCGGGAATTCCAATACCAAAACCACCAAAACTGAAAATGAAACTCAGGCCAAACGATTCCTTGCTTAAGAGCGGGGAAAGCAACAAACATGGCAGTATGGCCAACGGCCGTGGGAAAATTTTCCCTATCCCTCCAGCGCTTTTGAGAGCTTGTTTTTTTGGGATTCCGCTCGTATTTCACAAAACTATAGTTTAATTTCGTATTCCGTAGCGCGAAAGAGATACATACTCGGAATTACAACTGCATTGGTGCTGCTCAATTTTTATTTAAATTATTTAAGGGAACCTCCACCGAATTTTTGCAAAAAAATATGGAAACATTCGTGAAATTATCGTGTTATTTACGAGTGGAACCCCTACCAAAGTTTTGCAAAAAATTAATTGAAATGTTCGTAAAATTATCGTGTTATTTACGAGTGTCTATAACCGTTGCTAATATCAATCCCATAGAAATTATCCAATCAAAACGAAGGGGTATTAGAATCCACAGCAGTGATACGCTTCTCCAATTTTGATATTCGTACATTCTGTTCTGGGACCAATATTAAATAAATATTTTGACAGCTGTGGTTATCCAATCGAAGAACGTCGAGTTTTAGAACTAACCAATTCTGACGTATTTATTTAGATCCAATCCTCAATTAGTATTAGATATATTTTGACAGTTGTGATTATCCAACCAAAACAAAGGAATTTTACAATCGACCAATGAAAGGACAGCTCCGATTCTGAGATATTTTGTTTAGATCCAATCATAAGTCGGTGTTCAAAATATTTTGACAGTTATGGAAATGTAATCGAAACAAATGGATTGTAGAATCAACCAATCCAGAATTCTGAAGATAGCACCTGAGGCACCAGATGATGCTCAAGACAATTTGCCTAGAAATCAGAGGAAATTTTGTTCGATTTCAAAATTAAAAAGAAAAACTGGTTATTTATGTGTTCAATGTAAAAAAATCAATTGCTTGCAATGTTCTAAAAATGTATCTTCAATGCATTGAAGGTTTAGAGTAGTCCTAAATATTATTTTTTATAGGGCTTTTAGACTGTTGTCAGTTTTTTATAGTTATAATTTAGAACTCAGTGTGCACTCATTTCTTGTAGTTTGGACCCTATCTCTATGTTTTCAATAAGAAGAGTTTCCTTTTTGGTTTCTTCTTTACAAAATAAGAATCAAAGAAAGACTGTTTATTTTGTTGAAAAATGTAGTATGTATTTTGATTTTTGATGGTTTTTGCTTTACTTTGTTGCTCTGTTGTTCTTAAACAGAAAAGATTGTTTTTTCACAGGTTTTTAATTATTCAATCAAACAAAAATGAATTTTTCAATCAAATTAGCAGAAAACCTATCGTGACACGCCGGTCAAGAGTTAAGCTCGAATTAACTGTCAGAAAATGTCAGAATTATCAAAATCTTCGCATTTTTATCGATAATATCGGTTATATAAATTATACGAATGAGATGTAAAGCAAAATTTCCAATATAATTCGATCGGATAGGTAAAAGGAGATTTAAAGGAAAGATAAGACGAAATCTTAAAGTATGCCGCCCAAGAAGAAAAACACAAATAACGGGAAAGGCGAATCGTCGAAGGACGAAGTGGAATTCGAACCGGTCGTTTACGTGACCAACAAAGTCTCGACCATGATAGACATGCTGGATTCACCTGAACCGAAACTTCTCCTCAGGGTTGTAGGCACCCTCAATAAAATCGCCACTAACAGCGTGTATAATGTGCGTTTCATGTTATCCCGCGGGATATACCCGAAATTGAACGAATTACTCGCTTTTCCCGAAGTTTACATCCTCCGATTTACCCTGTCGTTGATAGAGAAAGTGGTTAGCAATTGCGTTCTGATCGACGACGTGGATCTATCGAAACTTTTCAAAACGGCGAGTCAGGTGAAAGGGCATTATTTACAGTTACAGGACGATATCGTCCGGAGCTTATGCGCGAAAATTTTGCTTCAATTAGTTAAGCATAATTCGATGATCAGCGGGCACGTTTTGTCCATCGAGTTCGTCGCGAAAATTTTCGAAATACTCAAGACGCAAACGGAAATGGAACTGGTCTTGAATAACATACAATTGCTGTTTTACATCTTGGATTTCACCAAGGTCGACATCGACTTATCCAATCCCCATCAGTTCGATGTCGCTTACCTCTTATGTCTATTCGAGTCCAATTACGAATCGTTGAGGTACTGGGCCGTCCATATCCTACACAAAATCGCCATGTGGAAGGAAAGCGAGATCCTGCTGATTTTGGGCAGGGAAAAAGTGATCGAATCGATGACCCGATTGATCCTGGCCGAGTTATATTGCGATCTGTGCTTCGAAGCGATATACGCGTGCCTTTCCGAGATAGAATGCGCCAAAATCTTCGTCAAGACCCTCGAATTCGTCCAGTTTCTGGAGTGGGTGAAGACGTGCCCGCGAATTTTGGTCGGACACGCATCGTCCATCTTGAAATCGCTCTCGAACAACGAGGACCTCGTCCAGGTCCTTTTCGATTTTTCCGCGGAGGAATCCGCCGTTAGTCTCTTCAGGCATATCAACGAGGCGGTCATCCTCAACGTTTGCGATGTCATTCTCAACCTGATGCGTCATAAATATTGCTTGGAAAGCTTGGGGCGACCCCCATTGATGCGAATCTTCGTGGAAATCATGCACGACGACGGGACTTTCCCCATGTTACCCTACGGGGAAAAGCCTTACGAACCCTCCATCGATTTTTCCAAACTCACATCAAAACGGTGAAGCTGGTGTACGAAAGCGGTTCGATCAATATGCTGAAGGACATCTTCGAAACGTCCAAGAAGAAGATGAATCGAGATGGATATATGAGGATGGTGGAAATTATGCAGTACCTCGTTAAATCGGAATACGCATACATCCTGATGGACATAGGAACGATCCAGTTAATCATCGACTTGTATTTCGAGTCGAGTTTCGACGAAGCGGACATCCTCACCGTGATGGAGTCGTTTTTAGAAAACGACGAGTTTCGGGAAAATTTTCGTCGAACGCGACGGTCTTTCGATTATGTTGGATAAAATTAGACGGCGTAAAGATATCGAATGTTCCAATCAAACGTTACTCGCCCTCAAGAAGCTGTTAACTTACGAGAAAGTCGGACAGACGTTCATCGATCTCGGATATTTGGCCGATTTGAAATATCTGAGGGATAATCTGAAGTTCGACACGCCTTTGATCGAGGAAATCGTCGAAATGCTCTACGATTTCTGCCTGACCTTGAAATTCTTCTACAAGCACAAATTGGAGGAGGACGATAAGATTCGGGATCAGTTTATGCTCATACCCGACGAGATCACGATGATGCCCTTGAATAATTTCAACGTAAAATCGGCCAAGATTTCCGAAAGGATTCCCATTTACGTCGTGCGCTTGAACGATCTGCTAAGCGCCGATAAAGACCAGAAGGCCAAGTCGATAATGGAGGTGAGGAGCGGAGATCGGTCGTTGTTCGCCGGAAGTAGGAAGATCCCTAAAATGGAGGACGAAGTTAATCCGTTTTATCGCCTGCCTATGACGACGAAGGACGAGGATGACTCTTCGGAAGATACCGCTACGATCAATCGGCAAAGTAGTTGGCGCAATGAGGATTCGTCTTTAGCTAAGGTTTTCCTTTTTCTAATAATCCATTGGTTAGCACAGCGGTCGGTAAACTCATTAGTCAAAAGAGCCAAAAATCCGGAGGATTAAATTTTTTTGAGAACCTGTCAAGAACCATGTTTTTCGGGGTAGGTTTAAACTAGCTGCTGAACATTAAATACAACCAGATATTATAATAATAATAATCTTATATGCAATAGCACTAAAGACCTAGAAGCCCCATGGCTTGGATTCATATCCTCCTCCACTCATCCCTCTCCAAACCTTTTCTCTCCAGTTCTTAATCTTTGAATCCTCAATGTCCTGCTGAACCTGTGTCTTCCACTGAACTCTTGGTCTTCCTCTTCCACGCTTGCCACCCTTATCATTTCCAAGATACCACGAGCTGGTCTATCCGATGTTTGCCTTATCGGATGTCCGAACCATCTTATTCGTTGGGCTTTCACTACCCCTACAAGTTTTCTTGACAGATAACACAGGTCGGAAGACCATTAGAGTTTTGCACTAACGCGAACGATTCGGTCCATTCAACTTTAAATTACGTCTTCCGTTTGTTTTTGCTTCTTCTTTGTGTGCCACGTCAACTCAAAACATTTCATTTTATAATAGAAACTGCACCACAAATTATAACAACCTATTAAATTGATGCCAAAAATAACTGTGAGATCTGCAGCTTGCTGCCAGCTATTCCAACTCAGCTCGCTAAAGAGCCAAATGCGATTTGCTGACCACTGGGTTACCATCATGATGCAATCACCTTCAACTTTTATTATAGTTAACCCCGATCAATTTCTATGCGTTTGTGGTGATCCGAATCCTTCATCTCCGTCTTTCTTTTCCAGATGATCGTCGAGATCTACAACGAAATTCGAGAATTACACCCGCCCGTCTACGAAAAGCTTAATTCTCGCGTGAAAATGATCGCCATGCGCGTCGACTACTTCCTCTCCAAGAGGGAAGACGTCCGCAAGCAGGGTAACGCTAAGCATGCTTTCGAGTATCGCATTCGCAAATTGATGGACAAATCGAATTTCGTCCCGATCGGTAAATTGAAGCTCGGATATCAATGCGAGAAGGCCTTGATGTTTAAGGTGATCTGCGACCAGACCAACGTTCCGACGACTTTATGCAAGGAAGATGGCAGTTACTTCAATGAGATCACTTTGTTCGGAAATAACATGGAATTGAACAAGAGGCCGTTGGTGCAGAAGAAGTTCATCGTCGACTTGATGGAGAAGGTTGGAGATTTGATTCCGATCGAGAGCGCCGCGGCGAAATCGTACTTGCAGAGGCATCGCACCGTGTTTTAGCGAATTTTAACGTGAAAAGGGAATAAATGTTGAACGTGAAGATTGCATTTCTTTCATTTACGATACCAACAAAGTCTCGATTGTTGTAGATACGAGGGTAGTCCCAGAAGTATCCAACCTGACGTATAGATGACGGTTGTTATTTGAAAAAATATTATGGTCGAAAGTACCAACCTTATGAAGCTTAAGTTTGAAGTTTGAAGACGTGCACAAATTTCATTACTTCCATTTCGGAAATATTTCGCTTAACATGTTACAAATATACGCTCAAATTTGATTCTCATTAGGGTAACCTTTATTTCCTAGTGTATCTGAACAGTACTCCTGGTGAACCAATCATATCGCAGCGTTGAGTAGATGCCCTTGAATTTTTTGAATTCGTCCAATCACGAGGGCGCAAAGCCAATCTTCGTCCCGGCGTAGTAACAAGCGAGACTGTGTAATAGGTAGCCGCGTGGAAAAGACGGTTACGATATCGGGAGAGTTTTTGCTGAGTGAATTGTAGTTTGTGTTGTCCTTTTCTCGCAATATCAAAAAGATACTGTTTTACCCTGAAGTAGGGGATTAATCAGCAGGCCCTCAGTTGTATCTTTCAACCAAGTACAGCTCCCGTTCGGGAGGAAGAAAACCGTTATCCAGCCCTCAATAAACCATTTCGAACCAAATTGAACGCTTTGCTCGTTATACACTCAAAAGGAATTGGTGGCAGCGGTCTCTATAGTCTCATAGGAAAAACCGTAATCAAAAACCTAGCCAAAGGTTTCCTTCTTAAGAAATGTAAATGTCATTTTAATAAATTACTACATACATTACTTAAATTCTGAACATCGTTTTCTATAATTATCTTCTGTTCATGATCTAGCAAGCTCTCTTCAACCAACTGGATGCTTCTACATGCAATGTCAATAACTGTCAGACCAAAACAAAAAATAATGTCTCGATCCAATATTTTAACCCACGGATTCAAAGAGGACTGAACACTCAGATTGACACCAGAATAGTCAAAGGAATAGGAATAGCATGGAGAAGACCGGACGGCAAGAGAAGGAGAGGAAGGCCAAGGAAAAAGTGGAGGGAAGCAATTATGGAAGATATCAGAGAAAACAAAATAGCAAACTGGAAACAGAAGGTGAAAAATCGACAGAAGTATATATTTTCTATATATATTTTTTTAAAGAATTCGAAATCCAAACCTCGTTTCTTTCTTGTTGAAGGAGACATCAACATTTGAACTGCGTGAATAAACACAACCTGAAGATGTGAATCTTGCGTCTAATCAAAGGATCAGAGTGTTGGCCATATACGTCTAAATGAAACGCCAAAATTTGAACTAGCTGAGTAGAAAAAACTACAAAATTCCTGGCTACACGAAGTACCACAATTTTGGGTTAACGACTAAAGTAAATTGCACTGTATGGTTGAGTTAAATTTCAGAATCTCAATCAAAATCTGATTTTAATGACTAGGCAGTCTACCAGAATTGCGGCTTCACGACTAAACAAGATGTAAAGATTTGAATTATATGACAAAATAAAGGCGTCACGTCAGTTTAGGTCCGGGACTAAATATAATCATAAATGTTTCACCTTATTGCTGAATAGATTCAAACATTATAAATAAAATTTCGGGCATTAACCGAGCACCAGAAATTTGCCTTCACGAATAATTAAAATATCGAAATTTGAGGTTCATGGCAATCATGACTGAACAATATACCACAGCTTTAGCTCTAAAGGGAATCTGAATTGCACGGATAATGTAGTATATTAAAATTCACAATTAATGTTGGGGTTATGGTTTTCAATTGTCATTCGGTTCTATTTATACCTTTCCGATACCACGTCCACCACTTTTTGGGCATTTTATTACCCTACGGGTGTTAGCTTCTTATTTTAACTCCAACCAGAGACGTTTAATGGGAGAAAGGAGGAAAAATGTAACTAGAAATAAAATTAATAATTATTATAAAAAGCATCGATTAAACGATAGAAAAGATTGTAAACATTCAGATACAAGCACACAACACTACAACATTACAAGAATTCATAATAACTACTGGATAAATAACCAAGGATACATCGACATTCAATACAGGTTTCTATAATAACGATATGCATGGATGAACTGGAGTCAAGGAGAATTAAAGTTTTCGTTTCGTGGACAACTCAGAAATAAAGCAGTGTCGTCCTGGTTTCCAAAAGAAGTAAAAAGTTTGTTTGGTTACCGACGAAGAAAATGGACAAAATAACAAATAAGTCAATAAATATATTTGGAATAAAAGGGTTTTAAGAAGAAGTACCAGTGAATAAAAGAACTTCGCCATACTGCAGAAGATAGAATCTAAGAAGGGGAAGAATCCATAGAAATTAAAGCTGCATCGAGAATAGAAGTTAAGAGAGGAGATATCGGAAGAACCATCATCGAAAAAGAAATTACACTCATACACACACACAACACTAGGTAAAAATCTTGATTTTATGTTAAATATTTCTCAAAATTTATAAATATAATTTGTTATAATTTATGCTTTTTATATCATTAATTAAGAGCTAGGCCGGTGCAATTGTGTTTAAGAAATTTAACTAAATTCTCAGTACAATAAACACATTTTCAAAATTTTCATGGCTAAACAAAGTACCAGAGTTCTGGCTATATTTACGTTATAACTAAATGTGGGTAAACGAAATTTCAGAATTTGGACGTCATGGATAAACAAAGGACGGGAAAACACCATTATTGAAGTATTTGAAATGCATCGCCACAGTGGCAAAAGCACGATCATATCGCCCTTTCTTTTTAGGAAGAATAAATAAATTGATACTTTTTCATTTCACAACAACTTTCCAAACATTCCTCGACTCTAAAGTCGATAGCTCAGAATATTCTTCTTGAATATTTCTACAGCCCCTTCTGGCGGCGAAAAACGTTGACCACACATTTTATTTTATGATGATTGGGAACAAGCAACAGCCGTTAGGCGACGAATTAGGAGTCTTCAAGTAGTTGCCGACCTTATATGACTTATACGAGGCATGTTTTTTAAGTAACTACCTGTTGATATAAAAAGAGCACAAGTGGAAGTTTGTCAACAATTTTATTTTTATAAGAAAGCCCGTGCCCTAATCTACTTTTCAACATAATTTCCATCAATATTCAGGCAGTTATCATGTCGTACAACCAACTTCTGAATTCCATCCTCAACTTCCGATAATTCCACAATTTCATAAAGACCACTCCTTGAACTGAAAAGATCAGATAATGACGAAATCGCAAAACGTATGTTTTCTCGAACTTTTGCATCAACTTTCTGCATTTATACAAGAGTTGAAAAAAGACACGTCTAATTTTCCTAATATGGCGCTGTTATAAGGAATTTCCAGGGGAACTCTGCGTCTAACCACAGAATAGACAGAAGCGACAAGGCGTGTCAGCCGCTTTGACGTTCATGTGGTTGATTTGAATGTCCTCGAAATAGCTCAGAAGTTAGCTAACCCCGTTTTGAAAATACGAAAGGCGCACAGGTGTTCGTATTAATTGAAAAATATTAGAATTTTGGATATGTCAAAAGAATAGTATTTGCTGAAAAGTTAAATCAGTGATACACAACAATAACCGTATATTTTAATTTTAATACGCATACACCATCCCAGAATAATAACATTAATGAAGTTAGCCAAATATAACACTTTCGTCGTATTTAGAACATGGTTCCCGGCCATGCGCATACAAAATTGACCACAAGATTTTCTAACTTTGTCGCTTGTGTCTATTCTATGGTCTAACCAATGATATTGCGGTATTTCAAACAGCAAGGAGACTGAAGGAGAGACTGCCAGAGACTGCTTCTAAATTTTGTAAGGGAAGGACCGGTTTCGGTACCCTCCTTACTAAAGTTTATTAAAATTCGGACAGTTTCAGTTGGGAATTTTTTCACATTCTAATAATTTGTATTTCCCCGTTGTAGGACGCACAGTTGCTGTCTGATATCTCCGGGAATTCTTTTAGATTGAAACCGTGTGAGGTTATGTCAACTAGATAAACGGTTAAAACTAACTGGATAGGCCTCCTAGCCTGTAATCCTTGTTCGTTTTCAGTGAGATTAAGATATTTATTAACCTGCTTTTTTCCCCAAACAACGCGACTTACTAGGAATATAAGAAAAAATTACACATTTTTTGACCTACAGATTTATGGACAATGCATCAAAAAATCGAGGATATATATTAATTCTATTTAGCACCTCGAACGTGGGATAGTTCACTACAATATATACAATTTGTGGGATTCAATTACAACCTCGTTCCATGGCAGCCGTGATTATCGCGCTCTTGTCATGAAATTAACTGAGGGGGCCTTGACCATGTTCGATTAGATCGAGGAATAATTACAAAGACCAGACGACACGTAACGAGGGATGTTGCAGGCTAAATTGGAAATGTATCGGGTCGAAATTGCAAGGCAAACGCGATATAGAATCGGCGAAGCGTGGAAAATACGCAGGGAGGATCGGAAATCGACGGTTACGTGGAATAACCAACATCAACATCGTCTAAACAGTGAGGTCTAATTGTGTTTGAAGACGAGCCCGATAGGAGAGGATTAACGAGATAATTCGATATGCATCGATACGATCAATTTTCCTTTAACCTTCCTATACTCACGTCAAAATGAAAGACGTATACCATACTATATAAATCGGTCTCATAGACCGTATGCGTGAGTATACGAACGTTAAAAAAAAAAGGAAAAAGTTGGTATCTGTAGTTTACGCACGTCTGAAGTGAATATCCATTAATTGTCGTTTTTCTTACTTGGAGGTCATCACATTTTCGTTGCATCTGTTTTTTGATGATTTGGAATTCAATAGGATTAGGTTGTAGAAAATCTTTTTCGGATGTTTTATGTATAATGTTTTGTTTTATTCGTTCTAATCTCTCGCTCGCACATCATACTCTCTCTATCTCTCTCCTTCTGTTTCAGACGAAGCAAGCACCCACGCACGTATCCTTTCTTTCGTTCATCGCCTCTCGCTCGCACATCATACTACCTCCTCTCTTGTTTTCTTTGTCTTTCACACGAAGCAAGCGCTTGGCTCCGCCCAATTTTAACGGTCGAGATCTACCGCTTATCCTCGAGCTGGTCCTGTAACAGCCTAAAAAGGCGCTTCTTTGACAATTCGGTTCGGATGGAAGAAAAAGGCAATATGATAGTAATATTCGAGGAAGTTATTAAGCTTATATCTAACAATAAGTATTGAAAAAAATTATCATCGATAAATATTAAAAAATGGCGGCGCCGGAGGCATTCTCGCGAGGCATGTTGAACTTGAGGCGCTCAGCAGCACGCAGTGTAACTGGTGCAAATTTTAATTCGGAATAATAGAAAAATTCACCTAATCTCCAAGGTTATAGCTAATGAAATACATACGGGATTTTAAAAATATTGATTTTTAGTGCGATTGGCGAGTATTTGAAGTAAAACATTCAATTTTCGGCCAAAAAAGGGCAATCATTAATAACTAAGGTTTGAATTGACTTATCGAAAATCCCATATGTATTTCACTAGATATTCTTATGTTAAAGATATGTATATATATATATATTTCGTGACCTTTTTATACTTATCTTATATGATAGATCTCTACCACTAATAGGTCAATAAAACAAGGCTGGTTTGAACGATAGTTATATTTTCAGAACGTTTACAAACGTTTTCGGAACACCTTCGTCAGTGAAAATATAACTAGATAAATATATAAACAAACTTTTGTTTTTTATTTGGGACTATCAACAAAATAACTAGTGACTAGGATTTCTTGATATAGAGGATGTGTAACCAACTTTTATATATATATAAAAATTATAAAAACTAAATTAATGTGTAAACATACATGCAAATTAAGTAAAACCTTAACAATTCTGTTCAAGGACTAGGGAAAACCAAATTTAAAAACCTAGCCAAAGGTTTCCTTCTTAAGAAATGCAAATGTCACTTTAACAAATTGCTATATACATTACTTAAATGTTGAATATCGGTCCTGAAATTAATAGTTTTAGTGTCTTTCTGTATATTTATCATTTCATATATTAGTGTTTTTATAATTATTCTCTGTTTTTAATATAATTGTGTTTTCAAAATCAAAGTAATGCCCAAGATCTTTGTAATGCTTTGTTACAGCGGTCATTGCACCAAAATCATTATTTAAAGAATACTTATGGCTATACAACCTTTTCTTTAAATATTGTTTCGTCTGACCGATGTAACAACCATCACAGTCTTTACAGTTTATTTTATAAACTACATTACTCTGATTTTGTTTAATTATTTTAGATTTAGTATTAGTAAATGTAGTTACCGGTTTAGTTGATCAAGCGGTTAGATTAGCTAATCCTGAATTTAGGGAAAAGAATTTAAACAAAGTTAAAGAAATCTTAGATAAAAATAATTATCCAAATAGTTTTTATGAAAAAATAATAAAAAATAGAATTAACAAATTATATAATAGAGGAATTAAAAATAATAACAATAAATGTTATAACGCTATTCCTTATGAAAAAGGTTTAAGCGAAAAAAATAAAAAAGAATTTAATAAAAACAACATAAACATTACTTTCATTCCAAATTATAGTAACAGATCTCTTTTTACTAATACTAAATCTAAAATAATTAAACAAAATCAGAGTAATGTAGTTTATAAAATAAACTGTAAAGACTGTGACGGTTGTTACATCGGTCAGACGAAACAATATTTAAAGAAAAGGTTGTATAGCCATAAGTATTCTTTAAATAATGATTTTGGTACAATGACCGCTGTAACAAAGCATTACAAAGATCTTGGGCATTACTTTGATTTTGAAAACACAATTATATTAAAAACAGAAAATAATTATAAAAAAAGACTAATATATGAAATGATAAATATACAGAAAGACATTAAAACTATTAATTTCAGGACCGATATTCAAAATTTAAGTAATGTATATAGCAATTTGTTAAAATGATATTTGCATTTCTTAAGAAGGAAACCTTTGGCTAGGTTTTTAAATTTGGTTTTCCCTAGTCCTTGAACAGAATTGTTAAGGTTTCGACAAAGATTTTTTGATATAAGGTTTTACTTAATTTGCATGTATGTTTACACATTAATTTAGTTTTTATAATTTATATATATATATAAAAGTTGGTTATACATCCTCTATATCAAGAAATCCTAGTCACTAGTTATTTTGTTGATAGTCCCAAATAAAAAACAAAAGTTTGTTTATATATTTATCTAGTTATATTTTCACTGACGAAGGTGTTCCGAAAACGTTTGTAAACGTTCTGAAAATATAACTATCGTTCAAACCAGCCTTGTTTTATTGACCTATTAGTGGTAGAGATCTATCATATAAGTTAAAGATATGGTCAAAAATTGGAATGAATGGAATCAAAATTGTTGTAGTTATGCTGCGTGCCGTTTCGAAAAATCGTGTTTCGAGAAAAACGCATTTAAAGTTTCGAAACGTGTTATAGACATGAACAAATGAAAAATTCGACTGTTCTCTAATTTTTACCATTAATCTGATATCCCAGGACCATAAAGCTGCCCTTCCATGTTCAAATATTCTTCCTAATTCTCTGTCCTCGAGGATTGTATGCTAGAGCGCACCTGTTTTGCCACATCTGTCAGAGATAACTCGGCGTGCTTGATTCGCTTAGCATCGGCTTCAACACAGAAATTGTATGATTGGACGCCAATATCCATCTCCAATACGTTCATAATTAGTAGAATATTTATCAGACCATCATAAAAATTGCACACAGGAATATCAATCGCAATATTTAAGACCTTTTTATTTAATTTAACTTAGAATTAATGGATTTTGTTGAACAGGAACGAAGACGAAGTATTAAGTATATGTAATTGCTTCTTGGAAGTGAAACCGTCATTAAAAGCAGCGGTAAGTTTTTCGTCGAGTTTAACTACTGAAGCTTGTCAGTGAGACTGATCACTAATGTCACAATAACGTCCCCGAACCCTCATTACCTCAGTCCGAAGCACTTAGTCATTCATATATAGACAAATGAGTCTGCGAATTAGAAAGTCCTTAATAAACACTTTCTAACGACTTCTGTTAGTGTATAAAAGCAGTTACAAATTAAAAAGTAAGACCTTCCCAACTGGTATTTATTTGGCGCAGGTAGTCGTTTCGGAGATGTCCGGCGCGCTTCGGGAAAAACTCGAAATTTCAAGTGAAAAACTTTCTTCCGGGTATTAAACTTTTTACGGAACCTATTCTGGAAGGTTCAAAGCATCTATTAAGCCAATAAAAAAACAATCGATTTTCTGAAAAATTTACAGTGGTGTTACCCCCTAAGAAGTATCGACTTGTAGAATTTCGTTACAAACTTATTCGTAGAGGGGTAGATAAGAATTTCTGTTGTTTTCCAACTTTTCCGAGAGTGTGTTTGACGACTGTAATTGCATCGTTAAAATCCTTTCGACGAATTCGAGAATAAATGAGGGCCAGAAGTACCTACCTCCGAATCGTTCGTTATCTCCTTATCGAAATCGTTCGAGCATCTACGTTTCTCGCAATCGATAAAGTTAAATTAATCCCCTTAGTTACCGACGACGTCCGTCAGTCGCTTTTAAGCTAAACGCTGCGAAAGATAATAATGTTTGATTTACGAAGGTTAATCTTGAGGATTTACGCTCCAAGCGGAAGCCGAGAAGGGCATTTTGTCTTCTGCGTTGGTGGCGGTGGCGGCGGCAACGACGGGGGCAGCGACTACGAACAATTACGCGGAGAAAGATGCAGACAATGCGCGACTTTCCTTCGTTTCTTCGCTCGATTTCGTTCATCGAACTCTCCTAATTGGAGGATCGAGGATTATGTTTTAATTCTGTGGAAATTGTGATTTATTCGGCTACGATTGTAGTTTGTCGACTGACAAGGATATACTGGCAACTGAGAAATTCTGAATTCCATGAAACTGTACAGATTGAAAGATTATCTTGCTATAAGAACAACGCATTTTTTTTTCAGCGGACGAATCCCCCGATTTCGGGGTACTGTCCCCCTCTAAAAATTTGCATGATTTTTAATTTTTTTGTAAATATCTCGGAAACTATCACAGATATCTTTCTTCTTCCTAGCATATAATTTGAAGTATATTACATAGTCTCAAGGATGGCGCAAATTATTTTCGATAAAAATAAATAACGGGCTACCGGGCGCCCTCTACCCTCGTCTTTTAAAGTGTTTTTTTATTTATCACAGATCAAAGTCGGTTTTATGCAGAAAACGGTGCTGAATAACAAATTTAGACAACTAATAGGAAAGATGTTAAAAAACGATAATAAAGTTTCACTTATCATTGATTGATCTACATAGATAACTGTCGTTCTAAATATAAAATACTTTGAATTCCTAATTATTTCGATACGGTTTGAAAGAAATACGAAATATATTCAGATAGATATGGATTAAGTACTTAAGTCCTTAATGTAGATAGATATAAAAAAATACACGCATTTTGTCACGTATACCGGTGTAGACTAAAGGAAAAACGGTTCCATCGAATATGAGGTCGACAATTATTTAAAAGCCCAAAACATCCAATAAGTGAGTCCAGACAAATTGACAAAATGAACCTCCTAAGTC
This sequence comes from Chrysina gloriosa, assembly GCA_038088585.1. Classification (NCBI taxonomy): domain Eukaryota; kingdom Metazoa; phylum Arthropoda; class Insecta; order Coleoptera; family Scarabaeidae; genus Chrysina; species Chrysina gloriosa. Next base: position 102,889,941 of record CM076087.1, read on the forward strand.
TGATATCAAAAAAAGAGACGGGTATGCCATTATTGTTATTTCAACAAATACTTTGCTGTCTTTTGCGCCTAAACTGCTAACGATATCGTCTATCAAGTGCAAAAGATACTCTTTCACCTAACACGCTTTTTTGAATTGAAATATTTACCTCGTCGATCAATGCGGAATTGCTAACCATTTTCTCTATTAACCAAAATGTAAATGTCACAAGGGGAACACCAGACGACTCCGCTTTGGATTTTGACGGGTCTTAGATATGTTATAGGCGGAACTCTCCCTAGTACAAAGGACCTCCAGGGTGGTAGCTTTGTACTTGATCCACTGCGCTACGCTGCTATGCTTGACTTACAACTAACATTACTAGTATATAAGGAACGCATGGAAGTCACAGGTATATTTTTTCGAAAACCAACCGAACCAGGGCGAAGTGCGATTTAAGTCGTTAACCAGATACTCAGGGGAGGTCCTCCTATAACATATCTAAGACCTCTCAAAATCGAAAGCGAAGTCGTCTGGTGTTCCCCTTGTAAGAGTATATACATAAGTCGAGGAAACCGAGTAACTAATTGAATTGTTGATATATGCGGCGGGATAAAACGAAAAGAAAATTATACACGCACTTCATTGGGGGCAGTGGCAGCTCCAGACATTTCAAGGTGGATGGTCTGCACGAACCACAACCAGTTTAAAGCAATAAAAGGCGATAATATATACATATATATATATAAAGTATATATAAAGGTGCACCTTTCAATGTCTTGCACTGAAAATTTGAATACAATGTTGCAAATGTTGTTTTTACAAAGAATTATAATCTGCACATGTTAAGTCCAGGTTATATTCAAGAAATGAATGGTAATAATTTTCAAAATTGTCCGAATTCAAGACCGATGTGGCGGCCAAGTGGTTTGTAAAAGCAAAACGTTAAGCTTGAGTATTCACTTTCCCAAATAATGCAAATTTCATTTGATTGCTGATAAGCGCATGGCTTGTTTCATGTTTTCTTTTCACTTTTTCGGTTAAATGTGTTAAATCATGTGCGCCTTTTTCCCACCACATTTTTCTTCGTAATCAGTTCCGAACAATGCACTCGGAAAACAAACAATGCAATGCAGACTAGTGAGCAGGCGCAAATCAAAACATTTAGTACGAATATAGGACAGATTATAATTTCATACAATGATTTTGCACAAAAATAGTAGTGTTTTATATTGTACTATAAAATAGTATTCCATTTTTACGTACAATTTAATATGATAATGTAAAACGGGCTTTATGTTTACGTGTTGTAATGTCCTATTGCAGTATAAAATAAACGTGGGTTTATACATTATACTGTGGTCGTGTCAGCATATGCTTTTATTGAGCGTTTTACTAAAAGTATTACTGTCATTAGCTAAGCGTAAAATTAATCTTTTTGGAGGTTATGAGAAATATTTGTAAATATTGTGTGATTCTGGTGTACAATTTGAAACGAGAATGTAGCATGGCACAGAATCATAAACATAATTTTTGTACAAGTTCACAATACATATGTAATAGCCCTGACCAATGATGGAGTTTAAATTCATACAATAATCGTGTACAAAAGACTGGTAAAGCGTTTTACATTGTACTATAAAATAGTATTCAATTGTTTGGTACATTCCACTTTAATCTCGCTGGAATAGGGCAGATCGTTCAAGATTCGGGTCATTTCCGTCTTTCGAGTACGACAGATCCTCAACGAGCAACAAAAAGCGAAGTTTTCATCAGAGTTATACGGTGACTTTAGCAAAGACAATCAATTTCTAACTAATTTACTTTTAATTACCGAAAAGCACAAATATTAGTGCCGAAATAACTATTTTCTATTGGTTACTTAAGACGGATGGATGAGATCGACGAAAACCTTGGATTTCTCACGACGAGAAGATGAAAGGGTGGTGGTAAGTACATAAGGAGACAGAAAAGCTTATCGACCTTATCGAGCCGAAGGTAGGTTTGATGATTAAAGTTTTTACCACAATTCACTATAATTACCTCAGAAGGCGATGGAAGTAGAGATCGACCACGGGTAAGACGAATTGATAAAGTTGACGAAAACCTCGAACCGCGAAGTTCTCACGGTCAGAGTATGAAAGGAAGGTGATAAGAACACAAACATAGCGGGGCGAGAAATAAAACTTGTAGCTAGTTTATCGGCTTTATCGAGCCAACCTTGAAGGTTTTTAACTTAAATTTGTTTTATTCATACTTTGATCTCAGATCACTTAGTGTATTACGTAAATAAATAAATAAATAATCTCATTTTTCTCTGTATCCACGATATTGTCTTAAATAAATGAAATGAAAACCTAGGAATATGCGAGTATTGTACTTTTTTCAAATCTAAGTCCAGGCGATGACAGACATCAAGTTTCCCCGTTGTTGCTCCTCAAAGGGGAGACATAAAACATGAAGTTCGTATTATAACCACGTCCTAACACGATTAATTCGAGACTATAAAGACAAACATCTGTAGCTTGCAGTTTCCACTTTTCGCTACGCACGTGCATCCATTCACTTCTTGTCCAAAAGTGCGAGAGACTCTACTTTGTAAGCGTTGTGTATTTTGTAAAAACTTCGAGAACTCGTCTGTGCCTTGGTTATCGTTCGTTTATTCTTATTCCGAATAACAATCTTCAAAATAGAGATTTCATCTCATTGCCCCGAGGAGAGTTACTCGAAGAGACAGGAGCTTCACACAACATCAAAAAGGGCACGTTTATAGGATTTACAGGAATCCCCGTATCAAAATGACTATTTCGTTTCATCGATTTGTTTTGAATTTCCAAATTTATCTTCATTCTTTATGGATCGAAAATTGACTATTTCGTTTCGTCGATTTGTTTCGAATTTCCAAATTTATCTCGAATCTTTATAGATCCATGTCGATATTCTTAAACAAAAAAGAAACTTTTGTGTGTTCAGGACTTTATCAACGAAGCAATTGATATCAAGGATTAGGATTCACAGCATATATATTTCCGTTTTTGCTCGTTAGTAGAGATTTTGGGAAAGTCCGCGTAATACAACCCGATAATAGATGTGTGGTGGCATCAGGTTTTCAAAGGAATTCAAACATCTTGCGAATATAGTTTGGATTATTTAGGTACATATGTCGTTTTCCAAGCGAAGGGGTCCTAAATTACGTTTTTTTATGTTTCTTTGGGGAAACCCCGAGCATGAAAGTATTAAATCTGTAGTATTTCGGGAATCTCGGATTAAAACGGGAATTTTCCGAAAAGCGCGGATTTGTTTGCGCTTTCGTTACATGTCGTATACGCGCTGTTTCAATCGTATACTCCGAAAATATCCTGATCGTCATCGTTATTACATAACCTTCCAATTCATACGAGGTTTATTTCGTAATTACCCCAGAAATAAACTTTTAGTAGTGAGTGGGCGGTATCTAACTATGTTGTCTATAACATGATACCCAAAAAATGGTGTCAACTTCTTTGGTTTCTATATATTCACTGTTCAGTACGTACTAAATGTTTAACATTTCCATTTTTTATCCTCGTTTTCAATTTCCATTGTCGGGGGGTTAATACGAATTGACTAGGATACACGAGACGTTAGTCCTAGATGTATTTACAATATTTACAGGGTAACCACCATACACGGTGTACGCCATCTGGAGCTTCGGTATAGAAATGTTTAATAACCTTGACAATTCTCTCCTCCTGGTCATACTTTGTCTTTCTTGCTCGTTCTTTTGGGTTTTAAAAAGTTGGTACAACTAGTCACGTTAGTTAGAGAGGACAACTGATCGAAGAACTTTTTCGGTCCTGTCGCATACTTCGTGTAATACAACTTGCACTTCTCGTGAACGATTTTAACACTTCTGCTCAAAATGAACTCAAAAAAATAACATTCGAGTCGAAACAGCCGCGATATCACCGCAGTAGCTGGTCAATGTTATGCAAAATATTAGAAAAACAGCCCAACTTTATCGACAACTTAATCGATATCGAAGGACCAACCTAAATAAAAACTCGCGACATTACGAAATCTATTGTTTCTTTTTCCCTCAAAGTTATTAAGCAGGAACCAAAAAAGAACTGCAAGAAATAACAAGACGTATAAAAGCGACCGCGAGAAGAGTGGGATTGGCTATCAATGAGGATGAAACAAAGTATATGGTAATGAGAGGAACCAGTGAAAAGGGACTTGCAACAAAGAGTACCGTAGACGGAATAAGTTACATGTTTAATCCTGTTCAGAGTTTTAGTTATCTTGGTGTTACTCTTACAAATAATGTAGACGAAATAAGTGAAAGACTTACAAAGGGAAATAGGTGTGCAGGTGGATTATTAACCTTCCTATACTCACGTCAAAATGAAACACGTATACTATACTATATAAGTCGGTCTCACAGACCGTATGCGTGAGTATAGGAAGGTTAAGAACATTAAAGTCGAAAAGTGTGTCACCAAGAACGAAAGTACGTACATACCAAACAGTAATAAGACCGGTTGTTATTTGTGAATGTGAAGTGTGGGTTTTTTTTAAAAAGGACAAGAATCGTTTGGAAGAGTGTGACAGACAAATCTTAAGATAAATTTTCGGTGGTAAGAAAAAGGGCGAGATGTGGTAGAGACCTACCAGTGAGATAATGAACATGTATGGGCAACCAAGTATTATAACATCTATGGTGAAGTTCCAACGTATTCGGTGGTTGGGTTATATCATAGTAAGTTCCCTGAAGGAAGAACACCGAAAGTGGAAAGAAGAGAAGAGGGCGACCAAGGTCAAGATGGCCGAATGCGGTACAAGAGGACCTTAAAGAAATGGGCATTAGAAACTGAGAGGAAAAGGCTAAGAACAGGACGGAATGGTGGGCAGTAATCGATCAAGTCTTGGGCCTATAGAGCCAATCGTGCTACACGTATACATATTAAGCATTTCTACACCGAATCTCCAGATGGCGCACCCTCTACCGATATTCAAAACGCGTTCTGACATGTTTCCATGAAGTAGATCGGTTAACAAAATCATTCCTTCATATTTCGCAAACAAATCTGCTTATGCCAGTGAATATCTCAACGAGCACAGCCTCATTAGATCCGAGAGCTTTTTCGGCGATATCCACAGTCTAAGACTTTACCGAAGTATAGGCACAGGTATGGGTAAGTAAATCGTCATAGGTATTACACATTGATAAACATTCCGTACAAATTATCTCTCGATCTCCAACATCTCGTTCAAGGTGCAAAGCGTTGTGTTTGCGTTTCGCCGCCGGATTTCGCAGTTGTTGCCCACAGCAGGAGTTATGATAATTGTTCATGTGATCCAAAAACGATGAGTTCGTGACGAACATACTTTTGCACATGAAACACGTTCTGTTATCTTCAAGAATGCCGTTTGTTTCTTCAACGCTGTTAGTTTGAATATTGCTTCTTCTAGTACGCGTCCTTTTAGCGCGATTCGATTTAGAATGAAGGGCAATGTCCGTTTTAGTAACGATTTCCGGAACATCCTTGATTTCAAAATTAATCATAAGCCCTTCTTGTTCCCGATAGAATTTATCCTTCCGGCAATCTACGAGAGATATCATCGCCTCTGAACGGGAGTGATTTTTTAACATATGCATCCTCAAGTGAATATTTAGTTGAAATCTTTTATCACACAGCCGACATATGCAATAGCTAATCGGGGTATCTTCTTCTTGCTTACTAATTTTCTTTCTAAGTTTACGATTCGATTTCATCGGATGATCCGGTGTGATTGTCTTCATGATTTTATCGTCGTCTTTTACTTGCGATATGTGAATTGCCATATGACTGTTGTACACTTTCCACGTAAAATATATTATTTGACACACCGCGCACGTGTAATACGTACATTTGTGCCTTTCTAAGCCCACGTCCTCCTTGAATTGTTTCCCGCAAAAATTGCATTTAAACCAGTCATTTTCGATATGTTCCGGCGCATGATGGAATAACGCGTTCAAGTCGTCGAAGTTTTCATCGCAAATTCCACAGGTCCTACCGTGTTCCTTGTACATATGTAGTTGTAGCAAACTGACGGTCACGAAAGATTCCCCGCAGCATTTGGCGAAGTGTAATTTCATATGATTATCAAGGTCGACTTTCGTATGGAATCTAAGGTTGCAAATACTACATTTCTTTTTTAAATTTCCAATTTCTTCCCCGAGACGTTCGTGATAACTATAATGCAATCGTCAACTTGCATATCAACATCAGTATCGGATGATAATGCACTGGTACTATCTATGGGTATCAAATCTAACAGTTTCCTCGTTGGGGAATATTTAATATCTACAACTGGTTCGAGGAATTTTCTCAATTCCCTATGCTTATCTAGCCGATGTAATTTGTAATCGTGCATTCTCTTATCGTGGTGAGATTCGAATTCTAGATCGCACAAATAGCAAATGTACACTTTTCTTTTCGATATCACATTATCTATTCGCAATAATTGTAGTTCGATAGGATCATCCGTATGTATAGTTTTATTTTCCATGGTTTTGAGGGAGACATTGTACTGTTGATCATTTTTGAGACAAATTTCTCGAAGCTCAAATGCGATATCTAACATTTTGGCACACTTATCACATATTCCAGGATTGGCAATAATGTATACATCCTATAAGATTGAAATAACTTCTTAGTTGTGTCATGGAAATTTGCAAATTATACTTACAATTTCCGGTATGCACGATGTTAATTTCTGGAGGTAGCAGTTCGTATCTTCCTGCAAACTTCTCAGGTCATATCCTTTTTATAGCACACTCGATACATTTGAAAAGCCATTCTATCCCTGCGGTAGCCTAAAATGTAAATGTATTGCCTTTAAACAGCATAAGCTACGAACACATGCAAGATGAAAGGAAGAGAGACTTAAATTACCTAACCGGTAATTATAAACTGTGGTGCAGGTGTTTTCATACAATTTTGGAGTCGAAAATACACCTGTTCTCCATTGTTATTGTTTTTATAAATGCAAATGTAACACTTTAAGATTGTGTTACTTGCATTAATGAGATTTCTATCATTTCGCATTCAAGCAATGGATTTCTAATAAGAGCACATTGAGGACGTTAGGTGCTTAGGTGAGAGGAAATCAGTGCATAGAGAACGAAAACTACACTAAAAGTAAAGACTGATGAAATGAGGTTAGATAATAGAAATAATATTCTTGTCGTATAAATTAAGATTAAAGATATTTATATTTCGTGTTACCTGGCAGGAATTTATCCAAATTTATCGTTGCATCTTCAGGATGTAATCAAAATGGCTAACCCAACTCATCCGCCACGTCATAAACAACAAATATATTTTGGCATGTTGGTTGTCAAACTTTGATTGGTTCTTTCACAAACAAACGAATAAATAATACAACATAACCTATACTACATAATTTATAAAACAAATCGTTATGTAATTGAAAATTGTAATCAGAGGTTTGATTAAGTTTCGGATTATTTTTAGGTTTTCTTCGGTTGGAGGAATTTAAACTTAAATCTGGACATATTATATTATGTAAGGTTGTTTGACAAGGGTGGGTGCATATGTGTCAAACTTCATCTAAACCAACGTTTTCTATTTGTAATAAATGAACTGAGTGGATCATATTGGGCGAATATATCCTTCTATCACCCCTTAGGAATTGATGGTTGTGTTCCTTGAATGTAATAAAAATGTTTATTACTTCTGACAGTTACCCTTTTTGGTAAGTACTTACCGTTAAGTTAGCTGCCTAAGTTTAGTTAGGTACATGTCAAACTAAACCTGACACAATATAAAAACCTACAAAACATAAGTAAATCAATAAGAAAGATATTGTTATGAATCTGGACTGCGAAAATGCAATTATAAAAGCGACTTCTCCCTCCATTTGTTATATTTTCAACAATTCTCAGGTTTCCTTAAGCTAGGACGAAATTTAACAGATCCTTCCGGCTGTATTGAATTAAGTTTGACAAGTTTAGATGGTTGTCAAACTCAGTTTAACTCAACTAGTCACATTTAAAATAAATGAACTCGAATTGGATTACATTGAGAAAAAAATTATTATTACTAATAGTTTTTTATTCTGGTGAAACATTTTCCGTTAAAAAGTGGGAGAAGGTGCAGAATATGATAAGATCGAATTTTCGAGTTTTTTTCAATTTCAGCCGCTTCATTGTCAACAAGGTTACCTAAAATAAGAAAAGAGACGTTGAAAACCAGTAAGTGTCAGAAAAAATACCTTTTGTAAAGACAAAAATTGATGCATTACATAGCGGCGATATATACAAGATTGTCAAATTCATTGGTTACTAACCGCAAAGAAGAAGAGAAAAAAAAACAAAAACTGGACTTTTAAACTTTTTGTCTTTTGTATCAGTTTCATTAGGCACATATTATATATATTATTATTATATTATACAAAATCGTAGTTAAATTGTCTAATTATCATCTATAAAAAATTAATAAGAACTAAATCGCAATTCAAATCGTTTATTTACTGTTGGTATCACAAACCGGTTGTTGTGTCTTATGCTTACATATTGTTGCTTCTGTTTGCACCAACCATCATGAAATCTTTACGATTACTAAAATGGCTACTCATCCCTCAATACGTTGGATGATCTTGACGTAGCGAACACCGTTTACCAGAAAACTCCCAACAGATCATAAACGGCTGTGTTTGGTGAATGCGATTAATATTTCCTCCGTCCTAAAAGAAAAATGCCCACGGGGCCATACCACAGCACAAGAACTCCAACTAACCCCTCGAACTGGAATTCATCCGAACAACACCAACTCCTCCGAAAAGGGGGAGGGGCATTTTTTCCTGTTTTGCTCCTTTACAGTTGGTAAATCTAACTAGATTTTCGGTTGGTAGTCAATGCCTTTGACAGTCTGATATACTTCACCGCACGTTCTGTTTACACCTGTTAATCTCTCTTTAGAAGACACTTTTTTCTTACACCCGATGGTTTCTTAACATATTTTCTCTTGTTTTAAGTTCTCCTACCATCAAAGAAAGAGATAGTGCTGGTAGAAATCGATTTTGATATATCTCTCAAAATAAAATGACAGCTAGAGAATATGTGAACGTATAATTACTACTAAGCCACAGTAGTAAAGCAAGATTTCTTGAATATGCCTTAGTTGCCATGAAGTGGGCTGGGTAACTTTAGTTAGGTGTCTGTCAAACTTAACCTAACATAACCTAAAAATTTTCCAAGTATAAATAAATTAATGAGAGATATATCATTATGAAATTGACTGCGAAAATGCAATTAAAAAAGAAGCAACTCTTTCCCTTCCCTTTTGATATTTTTGATAATTCTCGGGTTTATGTTCACTTTTGATACATTTTAGGTTAATCTTAGGTTGTTTTAAGTTTGACAATTTTGAAAGCACACTTGTCAAACTTAATTTAAACGTACATATCAGCTCAAGATATATTTGAAGTTTAAATTGCCTTAATCTACAAATAAGCGAAAATATAACAAAGAAAGGCTTTTGTAACTGCAATTTTAAGTTAATTTCATAACTTAAATCCTTATTTGTTTATTTATTTATATTTACGTAAATTCGTAGGTTATGTATGTTAGGTTAACAATGTTTGTGTATAAGATAAGTTTGACAGGTACACAAGACAAGTAAGGTTATACAACAATATTATCAGTTAAAAAGGCCATTTTGGTTACTTTCGAAAGATGCGACGATAAATTCCTGCCAGGTATACGAAATTTTAATAGCTGTAATGTTAATTTATACGACAAAACTATTATTTAACCTTCCTATACTCACGCATACGGTCTGTGAGACCGATTTATATAGTATAGTATACGTCTTTCATTTTGACGTGAGTATAGGAAGGTTAATATAACCTCATCAGACTTTACTTTTAGGAAGCTTTCGTTTTTTTTTTTTTGAAAACTGGAATTCTCTCTTACCTGACTAAGCACCTGGGCTCAGTACATCTTGAATGCCCTCTAGTTAAACATATGTTGCCTCAAAACAAAATCATAAAAATTTCATTAGTGAAAGTAACACAGTCTTAAAATGTTGTATTTGTATTTACGAGGACAATAATAATGGAGGACAGGTGTGTTTCCAACTCCAAACTTGTTTGAAAACACCCGCGCCACAATTTGTTATTTCCAATTGGGTAAGTTGAGCCTCTGTTAATGCAGGCTTTTTTTCGATTTGCATATATTTGTAGATTGTTGTGTTTAAAAAGAAGTAATCTATATTTTAGGCTACACCAGGGCCACAATGGGTTTTCAAATATGTCGAGTGTGTTATAAAAGAGGATATGATCTAAAAAGTCTAGAAGGAGATGAGAACTGTTATCTTCAGAAATTAACATCGTGCGTACCAGAAATTGTAAGTATAATTCAGAAATTTACGTGACCCAACTTGAAAGTTATTTCAATCTTATAGGATGTATATGTCATTGCCAATCCTGGAATATGTGATAAGTGTGCCAAAATGTTAGATATCGCATTTGAGCTTCGAGAAGTTTGCCTTAAAAATGACAAACAGTATAATATTTCCCTCAGAGAAATGGGAGTCGAAAGTACCCATGGGGATGATTTTAATAAATTTCAAATAGATAAGGTCATACTGAAGGTTACTGATTGTATTTGCTCCATGTGCAATATCGAATTTGAATCTCACCACGATAAGAAAATGCACGATTACAAATTACATCGACTAGATAGGTATAAGGATTTGAGAAAATTCCTCGAACCAGTTGTAAATATTAAACATGTCTCATCGAAGAAACGGAAAAGGTCAACACTTTCAGAGACCGTTTCCACATCACCTGCTGGTGATGATGGCAATACGCAAGTTGATGATTGTGTTGTCGTTATCAGGGGCACCCTGGAGGAAGAAATAGATAATTTAAAACAGAAATGTAGTATTTGCGATCAGAAATTTGATTGTAAGCTCGGACTCGAGAATCATATGAAATTGCACTTTGCCAAATGCTGTGGGGAATCTTTTGTGACCATCAGCTTGCTACAATTGCATATGTACAAGGAACACGGTAGGACTTGTGGAATTTGCGATGAAAACTTCGATGATTTAACCACGTTATTCCACCATGCGCTAGAACATATCAAAAGTGACTGGTATAAATGCAATTTTTGCGGAAAACAATTCAAGGAGGACGTGGGCTTAGAAAGACACAAATGTACATATTACACGTGTACAGTATGTCAAATAATATATTTTACGAGGAAGGCGTACAATACTCATATGAGGACTCACATATCACAAGTGAAAGGCATCGATAAAATAGTGAAGACAATCACATCGGATCATCCAAGAGCCAGTAAACAAGTGTATATTGAACAATATAATCCCACTGGCTGTTGCATATGTCGGCTGTGTGATGAGCCATTTCAATTAAATATTCATTTAAGGATACATATGTTGAGAAATCACTCTGATTCAGAAGCAAGGATATCTCTTGTTGATTGCCAGAAGGATAAATTCTATCAGGAACAAGAAGGGCTTATTATTAATTTTAAAACAGATATTGTTCCGGTTTTTGAAAGCAAGTCTGTTGAAGAGCCCTGGAGTGAAACTAGTAGTATTGCTGATATCGAAAGCAATTATGGTGAAGAAACAGACAGCATTTCTGAGGAAGATACTAAAACACACATTGCCCCTAAATTGGAATCTAAGCGTGCTAGAAAGACCCCTATTCCAAGAGCGAAAAGTAAACCAAACTTATTGCACAGCAAGCAAGATGTTGAGGAAGGAGAAATAATTTGTACGGAATGTTTATTGATGTATAATACCTATGAAGATCTACTTACTCATAGGTGTAGGTATAATTCGAAGGAATCCGAGCAAGTAGAGAGTATCACCGAGGAGGCCTCTGGATCTGATGAGGATGACCCAGATAAGATAGAAACTGAGTTCATCGAAGAAAATCGATTCCTTTGCGAAATATGTAGGGAAGTATTTGAAAACCGATCTAGTTTAGTGGAACATATCAGAACGCATTTTTAAGATCGATGTGGTTGTTACGGTATTGAATTTTGTAAATGCGTGTACCAGTAATGTTTCATGTATCGTAGTCAATTCTAATTAACTCTTGAGGATGGGAATTGATAAGAATTTACTATGCACTGGACCGTAAATGAATAAATAACGACTGTCCTATTGTTGGGCATCTTGTTATACGCAGCATCTTTAGATACAGCCCCTTGGTTAAGGATTCTTTTTTAAGAAATTACAAGAAATGAAAATTTTACATACACAGTTTAAGTAATAATGATGATAATCTGGATATTTAACTACCGGGAATGGTATTAAAAAGGGAAAAGAAAATTATCAATGTTCACACATTTAATACAAGCTAGAGACCGGCCTGTTTTGGAGGGTTCGTGTTATTCGCAGCATCTTTAGGTGTTCCCTCACTCACTAAAGGGAACGAAGACTTAAGCAAAGGTGATAGGTAATGCAATAACGATGCCAAACTGAACGTATGTGGTGTGTAACCGTAAACAAATTAATCTGGATTGGAAAATTACACGATTTTTCAAATCCGGGGATTTCCCCTTGAATTCGCGATTCCCGAAGAAAATGTTAAAGTTTCAACTGCTTTATTTGAATCGACAGGTCTCAGTCGTCCCGGGGAATTCCTCCCGACGTAAATGTACGATTAAAGACTCCATTTGGAACGAATGTACATAATTCACACCGTATCGGAGGATGTTTCATTCGTTTAAAGATCTGATAGTACATCCGTATTATCAGGCTTTTATATGTGCAATGTACAAATTCCTACACTATGTACTAATAAATCAAAACGAAAATATACGGTATGTGAAATAATTGTGTATTAATTGTTTTTGATAAGATTCCGAAAACACGAAAGTTTTATTTTTAAAAATGTCGTTCATAAGCTCATAAACAGTCAGAAAAAAGGGAATGGATGAGACGAGATAACTATTTCGACGCGGGGATTCCCTCAGATACGAGGGGAAGTTCCTATCCGTTTCAGCTAGAGAAAACTGCACATAGTGCGATTTTTTGCTTACAGTAATGTTATAGGGGAAAACTACGAATAGACGTACCGAAAATAGAACTCGATTACAAATTTCATACGCCCGGAAACGTACGAACGAAAGAAACGGTGTAATTTGTCTAGGATTGTCTTCATCTGATGCGTGGTATCTATCATCGAAGTATGTTAAATATTCACCTGCAACATTTCGATTACATTCGACACTTCCGGCACTTCTATGTATTATATTTTCCGACGTTGACGGTGAAAAAATCTGCTCTCAACTCCATGGATCAGCATCCATTAGGTTCTATTGTAAAATACATCGATTCATCTTCCGTGAAAGAACTCGGACCGTCGGACGTGTTCGGCAACATCTCAATATTAAATATGTTCGAGCGCGACATAACCAGCGTGGACGACAGATTGTGATTGATGATGTGTTATGGAAGCGGAGATGAAACTTTCGGGTTACGAAACCAGTCGAAAACGCTGCCGGTCGTAAAAATTAATACCGGCGTTTCCGAAGATAATAAAATTCAAATTTGGGACAAATTAGAGAAATATTTGGAACAGCAAAGAACGTAAAATCGATTTTTTAGGCGTCGCTATACGAAAGTTGTTCTCTTTCCTTTGGCTATATTTCTCAAAAATTTCGGTTTGCAATTTTAATTATTATTGTAATTATTTACATACTTCTGTAACGACTGTGACAGTTGACAAATACACTTGAATATGTTTAAAATATAGGTTCGTTCCAACACAGTGCAAAACCAGTTTGTGGATCGTCGGGTACATGCGCAAAGCAAGTTTGGCGTTCCAAATTTGCTTTGCGCATGTACCCGACGACTCACAAACTGGTTTTGTGTTGTGTTGGAACGAACCTTATATAAATTTAAAGTGATCCTTTACATAAGTAATCCCGGATTTGAAGAACCAACGTTATCGAGCTGTGATCTTTTACAATTTCAAACGTAGTTTAAACCAGCTTAAGCCGTAAACAATGTTTTAAAGAAATCAATCCGGTGTTTGTTGACAAGTCGCGTTTGTTAGGTATCCTAAAACGCTGACATAATGAATTTCAAAGTCGTCGACTTCCGTTAAATGACTGTTTTCGAGCCCCTAAATACAACAAACTTACAACATCCTTCACGTTAAGAACGCAACCGCTATATAACACACGCCAATGGACAAGCCGAAAGATTTACTAGTATCTTACTACCGCCCATAGTATCTGTGTCTATTGATCTAGAAGTTCGTGATTGGGATAAAGCGCTTACAAGAAGAAACCGCAACGTGATACCGATATTCGAACGAAACTCGTTGTGTAGTGATTTGTAATTATGTCAAATGTTTTTGGGTAAATGGATACGTCGCAGAACTCGAGCGCCTTCGAGAAAATCAACCGAAATTGTGGTAAATCGTTGAAGTAAGGTCATTTAACGCAGTGGGTAGCGTCTCCAGCCACGAGAAAAATACATTACAATTATCAGCCCCATTCCAACCAATGAAGCGATCATTTGGAGTGACGCCTTAGAAAGACGAACATCATACGACTCCAGAGAATCTAAAACAAATATCTCCGCCTTGTCCTTCTTCTATCTTGTTTTGTATAGACCGTATTTTTAAGTTTTCTCTGGTTGTACAATTTCTTATTTTATCTAGTTTTATTTTTCTATCTATTCTTCTGAGGAATCTCTGATTTCAATGCTTTGTGTTTTTTTGTTTTTGACTCATTGTCGCTATCCATACTTTAGATCCGCATGTGAGTATTGGTTCAGTTATTTTCTTAAAAATTTCTGTTTTAATCTGTTTTTGGTATTAACCTTTTCTTCAGAAAGGTGCTCTTGATGCTGTTAAATAATTTTCCTGTTGCTTCCTGTTTTCTACTCATCATCCCTTCATCGAACCTCCCATCTTCTGTTGGAATTGTCCCTAAATATTTGAAATTTCTAACCTGTTCCAATTTTTTCTGATTTGGAGAGATTTCATGTTTCTTTCCCTCCTTTCTGATTATCATAGTTAGTTTTTTTCTCGCTTATTTTCATGTTTACTAGAACCGTTTCGTCAGCATATGTTATTTCTGATATTCCAATCGACATCACATTCCAATCTCCTATGTTGTACTGCTTTACCTGCCGTTTTGCTTCTTTTATGCTTCCATCTAAGACTACTGTAAACAACAGAGGAATCAGAATGCGCCCTTGTCTCACTCCTTGGGCTGTCTGAAAAGGTTCTGATTTTTTATGATGCATTCTGACCAAGCTCCTTGTTTCACTGTAGAGGCATTTTAGCCCGGTAATTATTTTTTCTCCAACTCCCATTTTCCGTAGTGTTACCCATATATCATTCCTATTTATCCTATCGAATGCTTTTTCTAGATCAATAAAGCATAGCCGTACCTCCCCTGCTTCTTTTATTGCCTTCTCGCTTATCTCTCTTATTACGAAGTTCGCATCTGTCACTCCTATATTTGGTCTAAATGGAAACTATGAGTCTTCAAGCGCGTCTTCCGATGTTTCTCGTAATCTTTTTCAATTACTCTTGTGTATATGTTCCTTATTATGCTTAATAAAGTTATTCCTCTATAGTTTCTGCACTCCTTTGTATCTCCTTTAGTGTGTTTTGGTACGATGCTATCTGAAGTGTGTACGTTGCATAGTGTGCAGTGGTTAGTGATCATCGTATATATTAGACACACTACGCAATGATAGTGTGAAAAGCAATTTGATGACGTGTACCTATACGTTACGTAGTGTGCAGTGGTTAGTGATCATTGTATACATTGTACGCACTACGCCACGTACAGTGACAGGTCGATAGTGTCAATATGATAAATTTGATGACGTGTGTACGTTACGTAGTGTGCAGTGGTTAGTGATCATTGTATATA